>JAREYC010000014.1:12785000-14035000 GCA_030015325.1 Cryptoblepharus egeriae
ATTGCCAAAAAAAAAACAAAACAGCAACTCGGAACAGTACCTGATGAAAACTGTTGCTTGTGAACCGGGAGGTGCGGGGTGTGTGGCCCATACCGAGTGACGCGCCCAGGGGGGTGACTCACAGTGGAGGGCTTGGAGGACCCCCCAAATTGAAGTTTATGAATGTGCATGCTATCCCCTCATGCAATATGTCGTTGGATTTGTATTGAAGAGCAGAGTCCAGTGCAACAATCTGTTTTGAGATAGCACATCCCTAGCCAATGTTATGGCCAAAAAACAAAATAAGCCTCAAAATTTGCATATTGACTTACGTGTGAGGAGGTGAACGGGCCTTAGGGCTCAATCCAGAGTAACTACGGGGAGTCCTTGCTCCAGTGTAAGAACAATTTGCTCTGGATTGCAATATGAATTTCTCATAGGTTTTCTCTAGGTGGTGCAGTAACTATAGGTGCACGTAATGTCTCTTACATGCTCCCGTAGTTACTCTGGATTGTAGGGCTAGTCTGCTAGAGAAAGCCAAGGACACTGGAAGGGTTCTGATCCAAGATCTACAGCCCCCACAAATCACCCGTGGAGGAAATTCCCTCCTAAAAAGTTCCCCTTTGCATTGTTTACTTGTGAGTAAAGGATGTTATTTGGCTGGTCTTGAAGGTGCAGGGGGGTGCAGTGCAGTCCAGAGGGTGCAAGGCTTCAGAATGGTCCCAGTCCCAGGCACCTGGAGTCTGAAAGGGCTTGAGAAGGCAACCCCCCAACACTGAAACTGGCTCAGCAGGTAAAGGGAACTAAAAAAAAATGATTTCTAAAGGCTTTGTTAAGTTTAAACTTCTCCCTCTACTCACACCTCATCTGGATCTCCAGCCCTCCTTCCTCTGGGGTTTAAAGCCTTTTTGGGGGGGGGGTGGTTTAAGCAGTTTTGACTTAAAATATTTTTTACCAGATATCCTCTTTTTCCAGGACACATCCTCTTTTTTACCCTTGTGTCCTGTAAAAGCCTTCCTTGTCCTCCATTTCCTTGTGAGCAGGCAACATGTAGTGTGCTTGTAATTCATCAATTATATGTAATAAATTATATTTAATAATTTTAAATTTAATAATAATCAATAAACAGTGCAATCCTAACTATCCCTACAATCCAGAGTAACTACGGGAGCACGTAAGAGACATTACGTGTACCCGTAGTTACTGCACCACTTAGTGAAAACCTATGGGAAATTCATATTGCAATCCAGAGCAAATTGTTCTTACACCGGAGCAAGGACTCCCCGTAGTTACTCTGGATTGCGCCCTATGTCTCCTCAAGCATAAGTACCATTGTGTTCAGTGGTCTTACTCCCAGGAAAATGTCTTTAGGATTGCAGCCAGTGTTTAAATTAATCACTTGAATGAATAAATAAATAAATATTTGGAAGTGGAATATTTGGAAATATTTGGAAATATTTATACAGTGGTACCTTGCTTAACAAGCGCCTCACTTAACAAGTATTTCACATAGCAAGCAAAAATTTCCAAGAAATCTTGTTTCACATAACAAGTTTTTTTTTTTTTTTTCTGAGGAGAGGTGAGAAGGAACACAGAGTCTCAGGTGAGTGGAGGAGGGGGGCTGCTTAGCTGAGTGCTTAATTGCTGCTAGGTGTTCATTGGCTGGTTGCCTGGTGGGAGGAGCTTTCAAGGGCTTTATTAGGGCCTGAGGCGCGATCCTGTGGACCGGAGCCTGTGAGCAAGGAGGACTTGTGAAGTTGACAGGAGATGGAAGGGAAGGGCGCAGTTGTCGTGACATGCACCACGTGTGCCATGTTTGTCTTCTTGCCCAAGGACCCCGGGAATTATCGATGCTGCAAGTGCAAACTGGTTGCACTGTTGGAGGAGAAGGTGGCAGCATTGGAGGGTGAAGTTTCCACCCTTCGTCAAATTAAGGCATCTGAGGAGTTCCTTGATACAACACACACGGAACTTCTCCAGAGGGATGACACCAGTGGGGACCCCAGCAATGATGTCTCTTCGTGGAGACACGTGACAGTCAGGAGAAAAAAGGGCAGGAGCAGTCGAGAACCACTGGAGCTATACAACCGTTTCCAGAGTCTCTCAGATTCCACCATGCTGGCAGAAGTTCCTCTTGCTAGCACACCTACACTGGATCCTGGCATTGCCCATACTGGCATGCCTACAGATCCCCCTCATAGACAGCAGCCACAACCAGTTAGTGTGGGGGAAGCTAGACACAGAAGGAGAACACGGAGGAAGGTGGTGGTGATTGGAGATTCTCTCCTGAGGGGCATGGAAGCTGTCTGCCGACCAGACCCGTTTTCCCGTGAGGTGTGCTGCCTCCCTGGTGCTAGGATACGGGATATCACGGAGAGGCTACCGAGGATGATCACACCTGCTGATCGTCACCCGTTCTTACTCATCCACGTAGGAACAAACGATACAGCTCGGGAAACTTTCCAAAAGATAGTTGGGGATTATGAAGCTCTGGGGAGGAAGATTAAGGACCTGGGGGATACCCAGGTGGTATTCTCATCCATCCTCCCAGTAATTGGCAAAGGTCCTCAGAGAGATAGCAAGATTTTTCAGGTCAATAGCTGGCTTCGAAAATGGTGTCATCGGGAAGGATTTGGATTCTGGGATCACAGGATGAACTTCCTCGAGGAAGGACTCCTAGCAAAGGATGGACTACATCTTACGGGTTGGGGGAAGAGTGTCTTCAGACGGGAGATAGCCAACCTTATCAGGAGGGCTTTAAACTAAATAAGAAGGGGGTGGGTTACGTCCAAAGGGAACCTAGGAATAAGGAAAATGCTCTGGATGGAAATTGCCAGGGCACAGCTGTAACTCAAAAATCTTTAGAGGGGCCTGGCCTTACAAAAAAGGAGGGAAATGCATTGAGTTGCAACCTCCAGGGCTTAAGTTGCATTTACACAAATGCACAGAGCCTGGGAAATAAACAAGATGAGCTGGAGCTTTTAGCAAGTGAAGGGAAATTTGATTTGATAGGAATAACTGAAACTTGGTGGGATGACTCCCATGACTGGAACACACAATTGGAAGGCTATCAGCTGTTCCGGAGGAACAGAAATGGCAAAAGGGGAGGTGGAGTAGCATTATATGTCAAGAACATATATACTTGCTCTGAAATCCAGGAGAGTGGTCCGGATATCCCTGTAGAGTGTGTTTGGGTAAAAGTAAGGGGGGAAAATAAAAAACAAAACATTGTGGTGGGCGTCTACTATAGACCGCCAGGTCAAGGAGAAGGAGTAGACGATGTCTTCTTGGAGCAACTGGCAGGCATTGCAAGGAAATATGAGGTAGTAGTAATGGGGGACTTTAACTACCCAGACATTTGCTGGGAGACAAACTCAGCCAAACATGGAAGCTCCAGTAGATTCCTGATGGGCCTGGAAGATAACTTCATGGTCCAGAAAGTGGAGGAAACGACAAGGGGAGGGGCCATCCTTGACCTGATCTTAACAAATCGTGAAGAACTGGTTGATCAGGTCAACATAGTGGGAACTTTAGGGGAAAGCGATCATGAGCTGCTGGAATTTAGAATAATGTGGGAAATAAAAAGAGTGCAGAGTGAAACTTATATGTTGGATTTCAGGAAAGCTGATTTCAACAGGCTTAGAGGAGTCATAGGTGGGTTCCCATGGGTTGATGATCTAATGGGGAAAGGGGCCCAAGATGGGTGGGAGCTCCTTAAGAGGCAGCTTCTACAAGCACAGTCAGAAACAATTCCAATAAAAAAGAAAGGGGGAAAAATGCTGAAAAAACCAGGTTGGCTCCACAGGCAACTTGGGGATCAGCTGAAGTTAAAGAAAGAGAAGTATAGGGAGTGGAAGACTGGAAAGATCACCAGAGAGGAGTACAGGCAGGTAGTCCGGTCTTGTAGGGAGGGGGTCAGGGATGCTAAAGCTCAGTATGAGCTGAGGCTGGCCAGGGGAGTCAAAGATAACAAAAAGAGCTTCTTTAGATATGCCCAAAGGAACAGGAGGAGAGACGAGGGGGTGGGGCTGCTCTTGGACAAGGATGGACAACAGGTGTCTGGAAACCAGCAGAAGGCGGAGCTGCTCAACTCCTACTTTGCATCCGTCTATTCTCGGAAGGAGGGCTGTGCAAATGGGGGTGCGGGATCATTGACTGATTCGGGGATGTGTTTACATCCCCAAAGAGGTAATGAAAACATGGATGGTGCAGAACAGCAGATTAAGATTGACAGAGAACTGGTTCGAAACCACTTAACTGGCCTAAATGAATTCAAGTCATTTGGACCGGATGAGCTGCATCCTAGAGTTCTTAAGGAACTTGCAGATGTCCTTGCAGAGCCTTTGTCGATCATCTTTGAGAAATCCTTGAGGAGTGGAGAAGTGCCACTGGACTGGAAGAGGGCAAATGTAGTCCCAATTTTTAAGAAGGGGAAAAAAGAAGACCCGGGAAATTATAGACCAGTCAGTTTGACTTCAATCCCGGGCAAGATATTAGAGCAAATCATAAAACACACAATTTGTGCACATCTAGACAAGTACTCGGTGATCAAAAGAACCCAGCATGGATTTACCAAGAATAAATCTTGCCAGACAAATCTGATCTCCTTTTTTGATCGGGTTACGAGCTTACTGGACAGTGGCAATGCTGTGGATGTCATTTATCTTGACTTCAGCAAAGCATTTGACAAAGTCCCACATGACATTTTAATTAGGAAGTTGGAAAAATATGGGCTAGACAGGGCAATTGTTAGGTGGATCTGCAACTGGCTCGATGGCCGCATTCAAAGGGTTTTAGTAAATGGTTCTGTGTCAACCTGGAGGTCCGTTTCTAGTGGGGTACCCCAAGGCTCTGTCTTGGGACCGGTTCTCTTTAACATTTTCATCAATGACTTGGAGGAAGGGATACGGGGGAGCCTGATCAAATTTGCAGATGACACCAAACTGGGAGGAGTAGCAAACACATCAGAAGATAGGAGAAACCTCCAGGAGGATTTGGATAAACTGGAATCCTGGGCTGTAACAAACAGAATGAATTTCAACAGGGAGAAGTGCAAGGTTCTGCACTTAGGCAATAAGAACCAAAAACATAGGTATAAAATGGGGGATACTTGGCTTGGCAGCACAACATGTGAGCGGGATCTTGGAGTCGCCGTGGATAACAAGCTGAACATGAGTCAGCAGTGTGATGTGTCTGCAAAGAAGGCAAATTCCATTTTAGGTTACATTAAGAGGACTGTAGCTTCCAAGTCACGAGAAGTTATAGTTCCTCTTTATTCTGCATTGGTGAGACCTCACCTTGAGTACTGTGTTCAGTTCTGGGCACCTCACTTTAAGAAGGATGCAGCCAAACTGGAGCAAGTCCAGAGGAGAGCGACAAGAATGATCAGTGGGATGGAAGGGAAGCCCTACGAGGAAAGGTTGGGGGAACTTGGGATGTTCTGCCTGGAGAAGAGGAGGTTGAGGGGAGACATGATTGCCCTCTTCAGATACCTGAAGGGCTGTCATAGGGAGGAAGGGGCCAATTTGTTCATAGCTGCTTCTGAAAGCAGAACGAGAACCAATGGGTACAAACTGCAAGAGAGGAGATTCCGGCTGGAAATCCGGAAAAAATTCCTGACTGTGAGGGCGGTTCGGCAGTGGAACAGATTGCCAAGGGAGGTGGTGGACTCTCCCTCACTGGGGATCTTCAAGCAGAGGCTCGATGAGCACCTGTTGGAGATGCTCTAGGGGAAATTCCTGCTGCAGGCAGGGGGTTGGACTAGATGACCTACTAGGTCCCTTCCAACTCTATGATTCTATGATTCTATGATTCTAAGTCCAGCTTCACTTAACAAGCAAGCACGCTATGGCGCGTGTGCTATGCAGCCCTGACACTCTTTAAAAGGGCTGCCAGCCAGCGCTGCTGCCTCTAACTGCCCCCAACTTGGGGGCAGTTGCCTGGAGGTGCCAGAGGCAGCTACCCCTAACTGTCCCCAAGTGCCCCCACCGACCACCTTGAACCTCCAGCAGCAGCCCAGGTAAGCATCCCAGGAAAGTGTCTTTGATTGCAGTCTCCTAACAATGTCTATTCAGAAGTAAGCCCCATTGTGTTAAATGGGGCTTACTCCCAGGAAAGTGTCTTTAGGATTGCAGCCTAAGTAGACTTCATAGGATCAGGCACATTGAATGCATGTTTTGAATTCAATTCCAGTGTTTTGTCATCATTTTTACATCCAGTTAATATTTTTATATGAATATTTTTTGGGTTGTGGAACCAATCATCTGAGTTTCTATTGTTTCCTGTGGGATAAACTGCTTCACTTAAAGAGCGTTTCACTTAAAGAGCATGCCTTCGGAATGAATTAAGTTCGTTATGTGGGGCACCACTGTATATATTTAGAGTGGTTAATTTAAACAGTATGGCAGCAATCCTAAAGACACATTCTTTGGAGTAAGACCCTTTGAACACAATGGGGCTTCCTTTTGAGTAGACATGATTATGCTGTATATGTATTAAATTATCTTCTTTCTTCTATATACAGTGGTACCTTGAGTAAGGAGTGCCCCATGAAACGAGTGTTCCAGGTAACGAACAGTTAGTTACAGGGGTCCCCTGCCTCGGGTAACGAGGTTTATTCATGTAACGAACTCTGGCTGGCAGCCTTTTAAATTTTAAATGGTTGTCAGCCAGCGCTCGTTACTAGCGCTCAGAGCGGGGGCTCTCAGCTCACCTGCTTTTCCTCCCACCTCCAGGCTGCATCTGGGGGGTTTTCCCATTGCCACAGAGGCTTTCCCAGCCTCTGGAGTGTTTCCTCCGTCTCTCCAGTGGCAGGGTGAGGGCAGTGATGGGATTCAAAGAAATTAACAACCGGTTCTATGCCCATCTGGAGCCACTTTTAAATAGCTATTTTTAAACTTTATATGACCATCTCTCATTAACAGCCGGTTCTATAGAGTAAGTGTGAACCTGCTGGAGCCCACCTCTGGGTGAGGCGATTCCCTGTGTCTGCGCCTCTCCTATTGCCAGCATTATCAGACAGTTCCTGGTTGGTGAGCGCATAGACTATAGAACGCATAGTGTGCACCATAGACTATAGAGTCTATGTGGTCTATAGTCTTTGTGCGCCAACTAGGAAGTCCCTGCTGATGCTGGGAATCGAAGGGGCACACACAAGGAAGCCCCTCATGTAGCTTCTGGAGTGATGGGGGAAACCCTTCAGAGGCGGAGAAAGCCTCTGTGGCAATAGGGAAACCCCCCAGCTGTAGCCTACTCAGAAGTAAGCCTCATCGTGTTCAATGGGACTTACTCCCAGGAAAGTGTCTTTAGGATTGCAGCCTAAGTAGACTTCATAGGATCTTAGGATCATGAACATTGAATGCATGTTTTGAATTCAATTCCAGTGTTTTGCATCATTTTTACATACAGTTAATATTTTTATATGAATATTTTTGGGTTGTGGAACCAATTAACTGAGTTTCCATTATTTCCTGTAGGAAAATCTGCTTCACATAAAGAATGTTTCACGTAACAAACATGCCTCCGGAACAAATTAAATTTGTTACATGAGGCGCCACTGTATATAAAAAGAAAAGTCACTGACTCACTCACTGACTCACTCACTCATTGATACCCAGCCAAAACTGCTGGGCCTAGAAGCATGAAATTTGGGGAGGGTGTTCCTTCCGTGATGGAGGGAGTCACTAAGAACCAGTTTTCAGAAATTCCAACCGGAAGGGGGTGAAATGGGGCGCAATATGTTTTCCTCCCTGTACTTTGCATTGAAGTATCAGTGACTGGGGGATGCTCTGCCCTAACCCCCAGACCTAGAAGCATGAAATTTGGGGAGAGTGTTCCTTCTGTCACATGAACACCCACCAAGAAGCAGTGTGAAAAATTTAACCCTTAAGGGGCTGAAAACGGGTGCAACGTGTTTTTGTCCTATACTTAACATGGAAGACTGACCAACATCCAGCCAATTTGGTGCTTGATGCCTGGTGCACTAGGGGGGATGTTGTTCAGAGGGAGGGGAGGACATGGGGAGGACGCTGCACATGGGGATGTTGCGCATGGGGAGGTGTTGCGCATGGGGAGGTGATGGGCATGGGGGTTGATGCACATGGGGAGGTTCCACATGGAGCAATGATGCGCATGAGGGTTGATACACATGAGGGTTGATGTGCATGGGGGGTTGTTGCGCATGGGGGGATGTTGCGCATGTGGGTTGATGCATATGCGGGTTCATACGCATGGGGAGATTATGTGCATGGGGAGTTGATGCTCATGGGGTGTTCATGTGCACGGTGATTTGCATCGGGGGTGCACATGGGGGAACGATGCACATGGGGAACGGATGCACATGGGGGGTTGATGAGCATCAGGGAGGTTGCACATGGGGGTTGTTGCGCATGGGGGTTGTTGCACATGGGGGTTGATGCGCATTGGGGATTGATGCACTTTGGGGGATGCTGTACATGGGGTGTTGATAAACATGGGTAGATGATGTGCTTGGGTGTTGATAACGCATGGGATTTATGCACATGGGGATGATTCGCATGGGAGTTGATGCGCATGGGGGGTTGATGTGCATGGAAGGAGGATACGCAGTGGGGGGATGGCATATTGGGGAATATTACTCCCACAATACGGATATGTTTTCGCTAGTATGTAAAAATTTAAATATAATCAGTATATAGTGAGCTTAAAAACTGAACTGGGTGTTGAAAATTTTCCTGAATTTTTTTGAGTGGGAGGGGTTTGAGGTTTTTTACTTGATTAACTTCAATGTATTTACAATAATTTATTTGTTTTAATTTGCTTGATGATGTCACTTCTAGCCGTAACATCACTTTTAGTGGATCCTGGAGAGGGTGACCCTCTTGAGTGGGTCCCAAGCTAGATTGTAGAATTTCTCCCCCAAATATTGGATTGAGAACCACTGCAATAAGTTGTTAGAAAGGTGACACCTCTAGTAAACAAAATGGCTAAAAAGCATGGTTTTTAGGAATATATACCGTTATACTGTTGGATGCGTAATTTGCAGCAGAATGCAGTGAAACAAACCACTTTGAAATATATTTATTCTGTCAAAACGTGTGGCCATAAAACAGAGGCAGAGCAACGGCACATAACCATGCCCATGTTGTTGCCCCGCCCACATCATGGGGGTGATGCAAACCATAGTGACACCCCTGCTTGTGAAAGTTATGAATATCTGATAGTTGCAGACTTCAAACAGTTATCGAACTGTGGGAACTGCATTGTGGGATAAAGATGAAGAAAAAATGTGTGTGCATGTGCGTGTAGAAGTGCAGCTTTACTCAAATAATTCCCTGGAACAAATTGAATGCAAAGAGCCCCTGGAACAAATTGAGGAAAAGAGCCCCTGTTTATCTTGAGGCTCTTGCTTTTTCCTCCTGCCTTTGCTAGTGAGCCTCCTTCATTAGCGAAGTGCTCCAAAAAGTTCACCATGACCAATGCATTTTGAGCATAAACTATCAATCTTCATTAGAAACAATGAGGTTTAACATTTTCTTGTTTTGCTCAGGTTCTTAGCAGTTGTGTTCTAATAGCTTTCCCTAGTGCCAGGTGTCACTAGGGTTTGCGTCACCCGGTGCAGGAGGCCAGCGCATCACCCTCCATACATTGGACGGGGCAACAATATGAATGGTGGGTGTGGTTATGTGCCATTGTACCACCTCCACTGGTCTTTTTAGCCATACATAGAGTAAAGATATTTCAAAGTGGTTTGTTTCACTGCATTCTGTTGTAAATTACACATTCAATGGTATATAACATGATGGGATTATTTCTACAAACCATTATTTTAGCCACTTATGTCACAAGGGCTGCCACCCCCTTTAAGGGTGCCCCCTTTCTAATGCCCTGTTAACTTCCCTGATTGGGACCATTTGGGAAGTGTTGTATTCTTCTGGGCTGAACTTCCACTCCAGTCAAGGCATGCTTGGTTACTTGCCAGTAAATACAGCTGTGCTGCTCACATCCATTTTCAATGAATTTCAGTGCAATCATCAGAGAACTCCTTCTGGGGTGATTTGTGGGGGCTGTGTTCATTGGATCAGGACAATTCTGGTGTTCTTAGATTCATCTCAGCCTGCCCTTTCCAATGAATATGGCACATGTTAAATACCTACTATGGTAACTATGGAACTATGGTAAATAGCTACTCATGAGTAGAGCCACAATATGGGTCACTTTCATTATTCATAGAGTTCAATGCATAGTTTACTTTTTTAGTTTTTTGGCCCTAAACTAAATTAGTTTTTTTGCTTTTTATAGGAAAGTGCTATTTCAAAACGGACTTTTGCATTGGATTCTGCTCTTCAATACAATTCCAATGGTATATAACATGATTGGGTTTGATGCACCATCACAAAGTTGCATTTTTAGGTCCCCCAGTGCACATCACCCCCCTTTGTGTGCATCACACAGTGCGGACCGCACCACCCTAGTTACTGCTTCATGGTAACTTTTTTCGGCTCTCTCTATAGGAATATGTAGGTACAGTGAACAGTGCTGGGGGGCATAACTAGAGCACAGAGGTGGTGAGATCAATGGTGGATCCCCAGTTTCAACTTCTATATATATAAAAGAGAAAAGTCACTGACTGACTCACTGACTCATCAGCGCCCAGCCAAAACCGCTGGGCCTAGAAGCTTGAAATTTGGGGTGGGTGTTCCTTCCATGACTGAGGGGTGCACTAAGAACTGGTTTTTGGAAATTCCAACCAGAAGGGGGTGAAATGGGGCGCAACGTGTTTTCCTCCCTATACTTTGCATTGACCAATCGGTAACTGGGGGATGCTCTGCCCCAACCCCTGGACCTAGAAGCATGAAATTCGGGGAGGGTGTTCCTTCTGTCACATGAACACCCACCATGAAACGATGTGGAGAAATTTAACTCGCATAGGGGGTTGTTGCAAATGGGAATTAGTTGTGCATGTGGGGTTGATGCGCATGGGGGTTGATGCGCATGGGGGGTTGATGTGCAAGGGGTGTTGATGCGCATGGAGGGATGTTGCGCATGGAGAATGATGCGTATGGGGGTTGATGCACATGGGGGGTTGATGCCCTTGTGGGGTTGATGTGCTTGGGGGATTTTGCGCATGGGAAGATGATGATCATGGGGAGATATGCGCATAGGGGATTAATGTGCATAGGTGGTTGTTGTGCATGGGGGATAGTTGTGCATGGGGGGTTGATGCACGTGAGGTTGGTGCACATGGGTGGATGATGCGCATGGGGGTTGATGCACATGGAGGGATGCTGTGCATGGGGGGTTGATGCGCATGCAAGGTTGGTGCACATGGGTGGATTATGCACAAGGGGGATGATGCACATGGAGGTTGCGCATTGGGGTTGAGGCGTGTATGGGGGATTGAGGTGCCATGGGATGTTGGCGTACGGAGGAATTTTACTCCCGCAATGTGGGTACACTTTTCGCTAGTTATTTATATATTAGAGCTGTGGCATGTTACAAGCTTACTGGACAGTGGCAATGCTGTGGATGTCATTTATCTTGACTTCAGCAAAGCATTTGACAAGGTCCCACATGACATTTTAATTGGGAAGTTGGAAAAATATGGGCTCAATGAGGCAATTGTCAGGTGGATCTGCAACTGGCTCAATGGCTGCACTCAAAGGGTTTTAGTAAATGGTTTTGTGTCAACCTGGAGGTTGGTTTCAAGTGGGGTACCCCAAGGCTCTGTCTTGGGCCCAGTCCTCTTTAACATTTTCATTAATGACTTAGAGGAACTGATACGGGGGAGCCTGATCAAATTTGCAGATGACACCAAGCTGGGAGGAATAGCAAACACAACAGAAGACAGGAAAAACCTTCAGGAGGATCTGGATAAACTGGAATCCTGGGCTGTAACAAATAGAATGAATTTCAACAGGGAGAAGTGCAAAGTTCTGCACTTGGGCAATAAAAACCAAAAATACAGGTATAAAATGGGGGATACTTGGCTTGGCAGCACAACATGTGAGCGGGATCTTGGAGTCGCCGTGGATCACAAGCTGAACATGAGTCAGCAGTGTGATGTGTCTGCAAAGAAAGCAAATACCATTTTAGGCTGCATTAAGAGGACTGTAGCTTCCAAGTCACGAGAAGTTATAGTTCCTCTTTATTCTGCATTGGTGAGACCTCACCTTGAGTACTGTGTTCAGTTCTGGGCACCTCACTTTAAGAAAGATGCAGCCAAACTGGAGCAAGTCCAGAGGAGAGCGACAAGAATGATCAGTGGGATGGAAGGGAAGCCCTACGAGGAAGGGTTGGGGGAACTTGGGATGTTCAGCTTGGAGAAGAGGAGGCTGAGGGGAGACATGATTGCCCTCTTCAGATACCTGAAGGGCTGTCATTGGGAGCAAGGGGCTCATTTGTTCATAGCTGCTTCTGAAAGCAGAACTAGAACCAATGGGTATAAACTGCAAGAGAGGAGATTCCGGTTGGATATCTGGAAAAAATTCCTGACAGTTCGGGCGGTTCGGCAGTGGAACAGATTGCCAAGGGATGTGGTGGACTCTCCCTCACTAGGGATCTTTAAGCAGAGGCTCGACGAGCACCTGTTGGGGATGCTCTAGGGGGATTTCCTGCTGCAGGCAGGGGGTTGGACTAGATGACCTACCAGGTCCCTTCCAACTCTATGATTCTATGATTCTATTCTATGATTCTATGAAAATCGTTGAAAACCACTGGCATATACCACCAACAACAAGGAGGAAAAGGTAAGGAACTAAGAGTCCACTCCTAAGCTGCCCAGAGTGCTGGGCCTGCCACGGTGCTTGAATAGCTGCCACAATATCCAGCACTCCCTGGCAGCCAACAACAGCTCCTCTGGAGAAGGGGACAGTACAGGATCCATGGATATGGGAACCTCCCTGTAATTGCCTGAAATCCCAAAGCTAATCAAAAATCAGATAGCATTTATTTCTTTATAGATTCCTCTTTTATAAAGCCTCATAAAGCTAGGTGGGTCCTAACAGAATGTCATTTAGTGGGTCCCAGTGCTAAGAACCACTGGGTTGTACTCTTGTTCTGCACTCTACTGGGGGTGTGGCAACAAACTCTTGGCTGACTCACATAGACTCCTTGATTGAGTTTAAACATGGAGTTGAAGAGGTTAACTAAGGTTTGGGGATCCCTCTTTCTTGTTGCTTTGTTTATTCCAGTCAGCAGGCTCCCAGGTTGTGGCTTTTTATGCATAAGTTCAAATATGCTGTGCAGTCTCTCTGTGGTTGTTCATACAATTCTCTAAGAAACCAAACCAAAGCAAAGCCTTTTCTAAGTCAGCCAGTATGCATGTGTAATTATGGTGACAAGCCAAGGTGTGGCATTCTTGAGGCTTTTGGGACTTGAGACCTCTTGCAGTCAGTCCAGATTTGGCCTGACCAAATCGGGCCTATGCTATGCCTGGACCATTTTGTGCAAGCTTGTCACATATCTTTTGTGCAAGCTTGTCACCATTTTGTGCAAGCTTGTCACAATAATGAAAAGGGTGAATTATTGGGACAGTGGTGTATCCTGTGGGGGGCAATGGAGGCAAATGACTGGGTGCCACATGTGGGGATCTGAACTGCCAGCCTTGCCCCCATCTGTGTTTTAACATTTTCAAAAAGAAAGAAGCCAGCAGTTTTACGACATGCGACAATGCCTTGTGTGGAGTCAGACCATTGAGCCATCAAGCTCAATATTGTAGGCACTAACTATGGTTCCCTAGGATCAAACCCGTTTTCAGTCAATGGTCCTCCAATCCGAACACGGTTTCGCTTAGGCAATCTATTTGCTCCACTACATTTCTGACCTTGCTGCTACGTTGTGTCTGCCCCTTGCCTTTTATCCCAATCACAAAATTCTTCTGAGTCTAGGGCCCTTTATTTCCGAGCCAGATGGCATTGGTGATAGCTTTTAGACTCCAAGAGACATAACTTTGCTTTAAGTAAATAGGATCAGTTACTAGATGCCATCTCATCTAACAATAACAAACTATTATGGAAGCTGATAGCATGCTCCAATTTGAGTGCCCTTCCTAATTCTCCAATGCCCATTTCTCCCCTTGACTGATCTGCCCATTACTCTTAAAGTTTTTCTTCTCAATCCCCAACCTCGGTGTTGCGTGACCTGCCCCAAGAGCTCCCTTTGTGGCCCCCAGTTACTCGTGAGGATATTATTGAGCTCATTCATTCAATGAAGGCGGGAAAGGCTCCAGGTCCTGATGGGATTTCCAACGACTCGTTGGTGGGCAGCTACATTGGCTAATTTGTTCACCCTAATTGACATACATGGGGTCATTCCTGAAGACTGGCTTACCTCAGTCTTAGTTCCTATTTTTAAAAAGGGTGATCCATCAGTCCCTGGAAACTAAAGGCCAATTAGTTTACTCTCACCAATAGGGAAGCTTTACGCCAAGCATCTCTTAGCCCATCTTGCCAGCTGGGCTTCCTAAGAACTTGCCGGGGTGTGAAGAAATTGGTTTTCGGTCTGGCTGTACCGTGTTGGACCATGTCCTTACTCTCTCATATTTAGCAGAGAAATACTCTATATGCTTTAAGGGCAGTTTGTTCGTGGCTTTCATAGACCTTAGAGCCGCATTTGACTCAGTTTGCAGAAATATTCTTTGGGAAAAAATAGCTTCGTGGGATATTCCCCCCACCTATTATTCCTAATCCGCGAACTGCACTCGGCTAACCCTTGCCAGATTCTATTTGATAATAACGGCTCGTTATCAGAGAAGATCCTAGGGCGCAATCCTGAGTAACTACGGGGAGTCCTTGCTCCGGTGCAAGAACAATTTGCTCTGGATTGCAATATGAATTTCCCATAGGTTTTCACTAGGTCTCTTACGTGCTCCCGTAGTTACTCTGGATTGTAGGGCTAGTCACCAGTGGGGGTCAGACAGGGCTGTGTTCTAGCCCCATTCCTGTTTAATCTCTTCCTAGCTGACCTGCGAGCCCATTTGTCTCCAGCTGAGAAGTCTGCCCCTCTTTTAAATACAATGCCTGTCCTGATTGTACTATATGCCAATGCTGCTGCTCTGATCTCAATCTCTAGTTCAGGGCTCAGACACCTTCTCGCTTTATTTCAGTCTTATTGTTTGAGCAATAATTTGTCCACAAATGAGGATAAAACCAAAATTTTGGTTTTTTCTAAATCCTGGAGGCCTCTTCACTGGGCAATCAACAACCGCCCAATCAATCAAGTTAAAACCTTTAAATACCTCGGTATTCTATTATATTACCAACTTAAGTGGTCTGCCCACAGGGACTCCGTGATATCCTCTTTCTCTCACCTAATCAGCGCGATTTCCAAATTCCATCATACAGCTGGGAACCAGTACGTCCCGGCTGCTCTTCACATTTTTAAAACAAAAATGGTTAGTTGCTTGCTCTATGGCCTTTCTATTTGGATTCATACTTTGTCCAACAAAGTCAATCTATTGGCAGCCTCTTTCTATAGAAAGATTCTTGGGGTCCCCAAATACATCAAATTGTCTACCCTGTCTCTTGAATTGGGTATTCACCTCCCTTCAACAATGGCTTGGAAATCTACTTTTAAATTTTGGTTACATCTCTTTTTTTAAAATTGGCCCAGATTCTCTTCTTGTTCATCTTCTTAAAGATCCTTACCAGTCTTCCTGGATTTCACTCTGTGTATCCAAATTAGCATCTATTGGCACCTCTTTTACTCTCTTTTTAATAGTGATTTTAATCAGGCACTCTCCTTTATCTTTGAAAAAAATCATAGAGTCTGAAATTATATGGCTAACCTCTAACTTGAACCGGATACGCGCTCCTAGTTATTATGGAATCTTCCCTTTTTATGCCAATGGTTACTCTTAGTTTCAGCTCCTTGTGAACCCCCTCGCGAGGAGGGCCTTTATGTTAGCCCAGCTAAACATTTCCCCTTCAGCAGTGCTTAATGACCGTTACGCTCAGGTACCTTATACTCAAAGGAGTTGCAACCATTGGGGCATTGAGCCTGACTCCGTCCTCCATATTCTCCGTGTTTATCCTGTGTTTCGCAAGCATCGTCAATCTATTTTGGGCCCCATCCTTTCCAGTTACTCTGGTCCCCCTCACCATCTTGTGGGATTCCTTCTAAATGACTGCTCTCAAGAAACAGCGTTTCTTATTGCAGAATTTCTTACAAAAGTTCTTATTTCCAATATTTCACAGTAATTTTGATAGATGTATCTAGGTGAGCAATTTCCTCGTGGCCTTGCACCTGAGTGCCTATTTATTTGTAGTTCTGTATTTGTATATGTTTATAAATTTTAAAAAAGCAGGCCTCCGTCAGTCTTGAAAGACTATGGTATCATGCTCTGCGCTGCATACGCTGCATGCGAAGCACGAAAGCCTGGTTTGGATTGTTATGGAGGATAGGCTGTTACCCAAGCAGCAAATCCCCCCTCTCCACGCCACTGAATTAGTCTAATGGAACCGCAGAGCCAATACGATTGGATCCAGCTGCGTCACAGAGCGGGGCTAAGGGCTGGAGGTCACCCTATCTTGTGGGCCGATCCGGGTCTCGAACCCTGGCCTGGTGGTTAACAGGCACAGCGTCTTAACTACTTGCGTCACACACAGCCCATAATAAATTATGTTTGCTTTTAATATGTATTTCTCTTATGCCAATAAAGGTTGTTGAATTGAATTGAACTATCGGTGACTCTCCAGGGTTTCAGACAAAAGTCTTTCTAGGCTACTGGAGACACCAGAGATTGAACTTCAGACCTTCTGTATGCAAAGCAGATTCTCTTCTACTGTCCTCTCCCAAACACTAATGTTCAGCTAATAAGGAGATATGTATGGTGCATTACTTTTTCCTTTCCCAGAATTGGGATGTCTTGTGCCTTCTTTAGTTTTGCAAGCAGATGCCCTTGAGTATGTAACATGCTAGATGAGGCAGTCATTAAGTTTATATATAACTGGCTCAACGGTCGCACTCAAAGGGTTTTAGTAAATGGTTCTGTGTCAGCCTGGAGGTTGGTTTCAAGTGGGGTGCCCCAAGGCTCTGGCCCGGTTCTCTTTAATATCATCAACAACTTGGAAAAAGGGATACGGGGGAGCCTGATCAAATTTGTGGACGACAGCAAGCTGGGAGGAGTAGCAGACACAACAGATGACAGGAAAAACCTCGAGGAGGATCTGGACAAACTGGAATACAGGGCTGTAACAATTACAATGAATTTCAACAGGGAGAAGTACAAGGTTCTGCACATAGTGCACAAACCAGAGTAACTACATGATCGCTTAACCCTTAGTTGCCTATTGGGAGTCTAACTGATCCCATCTGTAGTTTGTGTTGAGTTTTTTATGGAATTTATTTTTATTATTTAACAAGGATGTTTTTCCTGCTAATTAGACAGTTATAAATCCCAAAAGAAGGAAAGTTTTGGATTTACATTTTTTCTGTAAATTCAAATTGAAGCATCAAAGTCCATCTGGGGTCCATCTGACTTCACTGGTTATTCAATATTTTGCTAGCTAAAATTATTAAATTATAATCAAAATTCATAATTTCATAATATTTCACAATTAAAATAAGTATAAAGTAGTTATACTAAAACTTGATGCAACATTTATTATATGTACAGAACTGTACTTCAGGAGTCAATTAGACCCCAGCGGTCATACGTGATACAAAATTCCTGATTCCTGATGTATTACTGTCTAATTAGCAGTAAAAAAAATCATGATTTCTTATCAAATATTAATAAATTCCATTAAAAAAACACAACACTAACTTCCCACACAGTCCCATACTAAAACTTGATGCAACATTTATTCATTATAGGCACCAAACTATAGTACGGGGTCACTGACCCCGTAGGGGATTGTTGATACAAAAAAAAAGTTACGTCGATGTAGTTATTGCACCACTTAGTGGAAACCTATAGGAAATTCATAGAGCAATCTAGAGTAAATTTTTCTTACGGCAACGTAAGGCTCCCGTAGTTACTCTGGATTGTGCAGTTTGGCAATATAAACAAAAAACACAGGTATAAAATGGGAGATGCGGTGGCGCCTCATGTAACAAACACCTCACGTAAAGTATGTTTCATGTAACAAACAAAAATTTCTTTAGGATTCTGCTTCACGTAACAAACTGTGCTTCACGTAACAAACAAACTCGTTGGCAGTTTGGGCAGACACGCTGGCCGGAAGCCCTTTTAAAAAGCTCCAGGGCTGCCTAGCACGCCTGCCCATAACGAAAGCAACACTTGCACTCTGTTCCTCCTGTGGCTGGGCAGAGGGAGAGAACAGCAGTGGAGAACTCTCCTTTTTCTGAGGAGAGGTGAGAAGGAACACAGAGTCTCAGGTGAGTGGAGGAGGGGGGCTGCTTAGTTGAGTGCTTAATTGCTGCTAGGTGTTCATTGGCTGGTTGCCTGGTGGGAGGTGATTTGTAGGGCTTTATTAGGGCCTGTTCCTGGTTCAGCCTCCTTTTCTGAGGAGAGGTGACAGTGATGGGCTTCAAAGAAATTAAGAACCGGTTCTCTGCCCATTTGGCAGCCACTTTTAAATGGCTATTTTTAAACTTTATATGTCGTATCTCTTGTTAAGAACCGGTTCTATAGAGTAGGTGCGAACCTGCTGGTGCCCACCACTGAGAGGTGAGAAGGAACACAGAGTCTCAGGTGAGTGGAGGAGGGGGGGCTGCTTAGCTGAGTGCTTAATTGCTGCTAGCTGTTTATTGGCTGGTTGCCTGTGGGAGGAGCTTTCAAGGGCTTTATTAGGGCCTGAGGCGCGATCCTGTGGACCGGAGCCTGTGAGCAAGGAGGACTTGTGAAGTTGACAGGAGATGGAAGGGAAGGGCGCAGTTGTTGTGACATGCACCACGTGTGCCATGTTTGTCTTCTTGCCCAAGGACCCCAGGGATTATCGATGCTGCAAGTGCAGACTGGTTGCACTGTTGGAGGAGAAGGTGGCAGCATTGGAGGGTGAAGTTTCCACCCTTCGTCAAATTAAGGCATCTGAGGAGTTCCTTGATGCAACGCACACGGAACTTCTCCAGAGGGATGTCACCAGTGGGAACGCCAGCAATGATGTCTCTTCATGGAGACATGTGACAGGAGGAAAAGGGGCAGGAGCAGTCGAGAACCACTGGAGCTATACAACCGTTTCCAGAGTCTCTCAGATTCCACCATGCTGGCAGAAGTTCCTCTTGCTAGCACACCTACACCGGATTCTGGCATTGCCCATACTGGCATGCCTACAGATCCCCCTCATAGACAGAAGCCACAACCAGTTAGTGTGGGGGAAGCTAGACACAGAAGGAGAACACGGAGGAGGGTGGTGGTGATTGTAGATTCTCTCCTGAGGGGCATGGAAGCTGTATGCCGACCAGACCCGTTTTCCCGTGAGGTGTGCTGCCTCCCTGGTGCTAGGCTATGGGATATCACGGAGAGGCTACCGAGGATGATCACACCTGCTGATCATCACCTGTTCTTACTCATCCACGTAGGAACAAAGGATAGTGCTCAGGAAACTTTCCAAAAGATAGTTGGGGATTATGAAGCTCTGGGGAGGAAGATTAAGGACCTGGGGGATACCCAGGTGGTATTCTCATCCATCCTCCCAGTAATTGGCAAAGATCCTCAGAGAGATAGCAAGATTTTTCAGGTCAATAGCTGGCTTCGAAAATGGTGTCATCGGGAAGGATTTGGATTCTGGGATCACAGGATGAACTTCCTTGAGGAAGGACTCCTAGCAAAGGATGGACTACATCTTACGGGTTGGGGGAAGAGTGTCGGGAGATGGGAGATGGCCAACCTTATCAGGAGGGCTTTAAACTAAATAAGAAGGGGGTGGATAAGAAACAAAACATTGTGGTGGGTGTCTACTATAGACCGCCAGGCCAAAGAGAAGGAGTAGACGATGTCTTCTTGGAGCAACTGGCAGGCATTGCAAGGAAATATGAGGTAGTAGTAATGGGGGACTTTAACTACCCAGACATTTGCTGGGAGACAAACTCAGCCAAACATGGAACCTCCAGTAGATTCCTGATGGGCCTGGAAGATAACTTCATAGTCCAGAAAGTGGAGGAAACGACAAGGGGAGGGGCCATTCTTGACCTGATCTTAACAAATCGTGAAGAACTGGTTGATCAGGTCAACATAGTGGGAACTTTAGGGGAAAGCGATCATGAGCTGCTGGAATTTAGAATAATGTGGGAAATAAAAAGAGTGCAGAGTGAAACTTATATGTTGGATTTCAGGAAAGCTGATTTCAACAGGCTTAGAGGAGTCATAGGTGGGATCCCATGGGTTGATGATCTAATGAGGAAAGGGGCCCAAGATGGGTGGAAGCTCCTTAAGAGGCAGCTTCTACAAGCACAGTCAGAAACAATTCCAATAAAAAAGAAGGGGGGGGGGAAATGCTGAAAAAACCAGGTTGGCTCCACAGGCAACTTGGGGATCAGCTGAAGTTAAAGAAAGAGAAGTATAGGGAGTGGAAGACTGGAAAGATCACCAGAGAGGAGTACAGGCAGGTAGCCCGGTCCTGTAGGGAGGGGGTCAGGGATGCTAAAGCTCAGTATGAGCTGAGGCTGGCCAGGGGAGTCAAAGATAACAAAAAGAGCTTCTTTAGATATGCCCAGAGGAACAGGAGGAGAGACGAGGGGGTGGGGCTGCTCCTGGACAAAGATGGACAACAGGTGTCTGGAAACCAGCAGAAGGCGGAGCTGCTCAACTCCTACTTTGCATCCGTCTATTCACAGAAGGAGGGCTGTGCAAATGGGGGTGCGGGATCATTGACTGATTCGGGGATGTGTTTACATCCCCTAAGAGGTAATGAAAACATGGATGGTGCAGAACAGCAGATTAAGATTGAAAGAGAAATGGTTCGAAACCACTTAATGAATTCAAGTCATTTGGACCAGATGAGCTGCATCCTCGAGTTCTTAAGGAACTGGCAGATGTCCTTGCAGAGCCTCTGTCGATCATCTTTGAGAAATCCTTGAGGAGTGGAGAAGTGCCACTGGACTGGAAGAGGGCAAATGTAGTCCCAATTTTTAAGAAGGAGAAAAAAGAAGACCTGGGAAATTATAGACCAGTCAGTTTGACTTCAATCCCGGGCAAGATATTAGAGCAAATCATAAAACACACAATTTGTGCACATCTAGACAAGTACTCGGTGATCAAAAGAACCCAGCATGGATTTACCAAGAATAAATCTTGCCAGACAAATCTGATCTCCTGTTTTGATCGGGACAGTGGCAATGCTGTGGATGTCATTTATCTTGACTTCAGCAAAGCATTTGACAAAGTCCCACATGACATTTTAATTAGGAAGTTGGAAAAATATGGGCTAGACAGGGCAATTGTTAGGTGGATCTGCAACTGGCTCGATGGCCGCACTCAAAGGGTTTTAGTAAATGGTTCTGTGTCAACCTGGAGGTCTGTTTCTAGTGGGGTCCCCCAATGCTCTGTCTTGGGACCGGTTCTCTTTAACATTTTCATCAATGACTTGGAGGAAGGGATACGGGGGAGCCTGATCAAATTTGCAGATGACACCAAACTGGGAGGAGTAGCAAACATATCAGAAGACAGGAGAAACCTCCAGGAGGATCTGGATAAACTGGAATCCTGGGCTGTAACAAACAGAATGAATTTCAACAGGGAGAAGTGCAAGGTTCTGCACTTAGGCAATAAAAACCAAAAACATAGGTATAAAATGGGGGATACTTGGCTTGGCAGCACAACATGTGAACGGGATCTTGGAGTCGCCGTGGATCACAAGCTGAACATGAGTCAGCAGTGTGATGTGTCTGCAAAGAAGGCAAATGCCATTTTAGGTTGCATTAAGAGGACTGTAGCTTCCAAGTCACGAGAAGTTATAGTTCCTCTTTATTCTGCATTGGTGAGACCTCACCTTGAGTACTGTGTTCAGTTCTGGGCACCTCAGTTTAAGAAAGATGCAGCCAAACTGGAGCAAGTCCAGAGGAGAGCAACAAGAATGATCAGTGGGATGGAAGGGAAGCCCTATGAGGAAAGGTTGGGGGAACTTGGGATGTTCAGCCTGGAGAAGAGGAGGCTGAGAGGAGACATGATTGCCCTCTTCAAATACCTGAAGGGCTGTCATATGGGGGAAGGGGCTCATTTGTTCTAAGCTGCTTCTGAAAGCAGAACTAGAACCAATGGGTACAAACTGCAAGAAAGGAGATTCCGGCTGGAAATCCGAAAAAAATTCCTGACGGTGAGGGCGGTTCGGCAGTGGAACAGATTGCCAAGGGAGGTGGTGGACTCTCCCTCACTGGGGATCTTCAAGCAGAGGCTCGATGAGCACCTGTTGGAGATGCTCTAGGGGGAATTCCTGCTGCAGGCAGGGGGTTGGACTAGATGACCTACTAGGTCCCTTCCAACTCTATGATTCTATGATTCTATGAAAAAGGGAAGCAGCTCAGGGCTAGCCAGAAAGGAAAAGGGGAGAGAGAGGCTCAGGATGAAGAGAAGGAGAAAGTGTGGAGACACTTGGAAAGTGTCTTTGATTGCAGCCTTCTAAGCATGTTAAATGTGGCTTACGCCATTGTTTAACTCCCATGTTAAATGTTTAAATGTTTAACTCCCATGTTAAATGGGGCTTACTTCCAGGAAAGTGTTTTTAGGATTGCAGCCTAAGTAGATTTCATAGGGTCATGCACATTAAATGCATGTTTTGAATTCAATTCCAGTGTTTTGTCATCATTTTTACATCCAGTTAATATTTTTATATGAATATTTTTTGAGTTGTGGAACCGTCTGAGTTTTAATTATTTCCTATGGAAAAATCCGCTTCACGTAAAGAATGTTTCACGTAACAAACATGCCTCCGGAACTAATTAAATTTGTTATGTGAGGTACCATCGTACTTGGCTTGGTATCACGTTAGTGGGATCTTGGAGTCGCTGTGAATCACAAGCTGAACATGAGTCAGCAGTTTGATATGTCTATAAAGAAGGCAAATGCCATTTTAAGCTTCATTAAGAGGACTGTAGCTTCCAAGTTGTGAGATGTTTTAGTTCTTCTTTATTCTGCATCGGTTAGACCTCATCTTGAGTACTGTGTTCAGTTCTGGCCACCTCACTTTAAGAAAGATGTAGTCAAACTGGATCAAGTCCAGAGAATGGTCAGTATCCCACTGCATTTTAGACAATATGTTTATTTTAAAATATGCTTTTCTGTGATAGTTATTTTCTTAATATGCAAGCCCTCTCAATCCTTTGAGTGTTTTGAAGGGAAAACATACCAGAAACCCAAGAATGGTGCCAATCAACAAGTGGGCGAGTTTCCTCCTTCTGAAATTTTTCTGTTCAATAGACTGTACGTTTTAAGATACTATTCTTCCTTTATGAGCACAATCCTAACCATGTCTACTCAGAAGTAAGACCCATTGGGTTCAGTTGATCTTACTTGTAGGAAAGTGTGTTTAGGATTACAGCCTGTATTTTCTTTTTTCCTATTTTCCTTTTTTTGGGTAACATGCTTCTATAGCATGCCAGTAGTTAACATCTTAGGTGTGTATGCACAGATTTAATAGGTAACATCCAGAGTAAGAAACTGGCATCCCACACATATGAAAGACCCTTTAGTGGTCATGATAGTGGTAGCCAAATTTTCCTTCTGATCTAGGCGTAAGCTGCTGCTTATAGAAACACTCTTCTGCTAGTCCCCCAGTCTTCAGTAATTGAGATTCTTAAATGTGCACAAACAATAGCTTGTATACATGCTAATAAATTTTGTATTAGATTTTTCAAATGCACATGTTGTCTAATCATCAGTCCCCTCTGTCGCAATATTTATGGAGATAATTTTTGCCTGTTTCAGCCATTGCATTATAATCCTGGCTCTGATCTGCAGACTCTCTGCTTTTGTAGCGTGATTCACAGCTCTCCAGCATATGCAGACTTTGACCATTGCTGGCTTTTCCTTCTGGTGTTTTCTCTGACTTGGTCTTCTGATCTCTATTTGCCTTGATATGTTTCTATTAATTCCCCCTTCTTTCCTTCCAACCCAAACAGATGGAGAAGAGTCAGACAAGTGCAGCCAGACCGCCTTGAAAAATGGGCACACGATCCCCATAAACTGTTCTGGAATTGTTAACCTCGCACACTTGGAAGAAGAGCCTGGAAAGAGATTGAGCCTTAAGAAAGCTGTTCCGTTTGAAGATCCAAAGAAATTTCAAGGTGAGGGATGGCTTGTTGTGGGAGTTATTGCAGTTGTCTGTGAAATTATTTCATTAACTGTCAGTCTTCTTATGAGCAGGTTCATTTTGGGTCACCCACAAGGAGGTTTTCATTCTAATACAAGTTGATTTACAATTTTGCTTCCACGAACCTGACCCCACCCAATTTATCTCTCCTATTATCTATCATGCTGTCTCCTGCTGGTGAATACCAGACTTCATCTTAGTATGAGAAATTGGCACTGCCTACATTCTCCCCCCACCCTATGAACTGGAGTAAATGATCCACCTTCCCTTTGCAAATAGCCCCACCTGCAATTCCCACTGTTGTTTTGTTTTTCCCCTCTTACCAAAACAGTGTTGCTCCTCCCTGCATGTTTACTTTCCTTGCTTTGCTAGAAGCCAGCAACCTCCTTGGCAAAACTGCTGGTTTCGCCTTCCTGGCCTAGCCCACAATCTCAATGTTCCCTTATCTTACTCCCTTCTTCTCCTATGACCAAGCAGACAAAGGGTAGGGGCAGTGATGTTGCTAGGGGGTGCAGGCTGCACGTAGGATCGCCATATGTCTCAAAAAACAGGGACAAATCTAATTTGGGGGGATTCTGTTCACATACTGGCAATTAGGATAGAAGGTCCTGTCCCAATTTTATGGCAACTCTAGCTGTACTGAATAACACTCTCAAGGAAGGTGACATTCTTACTGGCCAATACAATCAAATCTTGGTATCTTTGAAAAAATGCCACCATATTGTATATCAGTCGATGGGGTGATTTCATTCAAAATGCAGTGAAACAAACCACATTGAAATATCTCTATTCTATCAAAAGCTATAGCCAAAAATCTCAGCTCACCACCCACTGCTCCATCATCACACTCACCACCCACTGCCCCATCACAGTCTGCCAAGACATGTAAAATATTTAACTAATAAGTGACATAGTCTTTAAGGCATAACTATAATTCTAATAAAAGCTAAAAATGTTTCTTTGCAGAGTCATCCAGCAGTCATCATGGCTCAGACATGGAGCTGCCCCTTGAGTCTCGGGTTTCCAAGCAGCCGTTGCTTCCTCCAAAACGACCCTTGTCATCCTCTTCTTCACAAGAGATGGATGATGCGCAGGCGAAGGATCACGTCCCTTCCATCAACACTGCAAGGACTTCCTCTATGGCCGTGCCTACAACAAGTACAGCAAAAGGGATCAGTGTTTCCACTGCTCCTTCCCCGGCCCCCAGGACTGTGCCTTCCGCTCTCACCAACACCCACACAACTGCTACCATAAATCATACCCAAGTAGCACCTGCTAAGCAACCACCTATCCCACCTCCCAAACCAGTTAATAGGAACAGCAACCCTTTAATAGGTAGGTGGTTACTTCTACATGAATGATAATGATCCGCCTGAACCCTGGATCCAGCCCATGAGCCAGAGTTCAAGTGGCCCTGACTTAGATTAATTGGGGGGAGGGGTTCATAGAGAATGGAGTTTAAAAAATTATGGGAAGTAATTTTTTTACTGGGATTCAAAGAAATTAACAACTGGTTCTACGCCCATCTGGCAGCCACTTTTAAATAGCTATTAATAACTTTTAAACTTTATCTCTCGTTAACAACTGGTTCTATAGAGTAGGTGCAAACCTGCTGGAGCCCACCACTGGAAGTAGTGCCATCCAAGATCTTTTGTATTCTAGTAGCTTGTACAGTATATGTAAAAAGAGTTGCTTGTGGGAAGGAAATGGAAGGAAAGCATGCTTAGCACTGATTCTGCCTTTGGAAGGGCTCTGCAGCCAGTTGTATCTCTGACAGTACAATCAAAAAGCCCTGGCAACTTCTGTGCCACTGATGGGAGGTTAAATCAGTGCACAGGCATGCGTTGGCCTCCCCACGCCACCATGGGAATGGTGAGATGAATGAATTGTGCTGGCCTAAATTGGTTAGGATTGCATCCTGAATGTACCAGTCATTACACATTTGTAAACACCTGCGTGTTTCATTCACATGTCATGCGTTTCCAGTACACACATAAGATGTGAAATGGTTCTAAGAAATCCAGGCTTTGAGTGCTGCATGCTTGTTATTACATAGTTGGATCCATTGCTTTCATATGCCAGAGTTCTCATTATGTCCAATTGCTTTGTTGGTTTAACAGTGGCCCCCTTCAAACTTTTACTTAGGATTTAGCAGGCATCTATCAGTCTTGAGAGACTATGGTATCGTGCTCAGCGCTGCATACGCTGCATGCGAAGCATGAAAGCCTGGGTTAGATTCTTATGGAGGATAGGCTGTTACCCAAGCAGCAAATCCTTTCTCTCCATGCCACTGAGTTAGTCCAATGGAAAGGCAAAGCCAATATGATTGGTTCCAGCTGCGTCGCAGAGCTGGGCTAAGGACAGGAGCTCACCCTGTCTTGTGGGGACCAACCCAGGTCTCGAACCCTGGCCTGCTGGTTAACAGGCACAGTGTCTTAACCACTTGCGCCACCCACAGCCCCACTTAGGATTTAAGAGTACACAATTGCTGAGATTTGGGGGAAGATGTTCACGGCATTGCTCTGAAGCGCAAACTATAGGGTTCTTCTTTAGATCTGTGTTGCTTTGTGCAACCATTTCCTAATGTCTGAAATCTCCTATATCAGTGATATTAAACATAAGGCCCTACAAGAAAAGGTTGGGGGAACTTGGAATGTTCTGCCTGGAGAAGAGGAGGCTGAGGGGAGACATGATTGCTCTCTTCAGATACCTGAAGGGTTGTCAGGGAGGAAGGGGCTCATTTGTTCATAGCTCCTTCTGAAAGCAGAACTAGAACCAGTGGGTACAAACTGCAAGAAAGGAGATTCTGGTTGAATATCCAGAAAAAATTCCTGATGGTGAGGGTGGTTCGGTAGTGGAACAGATTGCCAAGGAAGGTGGTGGACTCTCCTTCACTGGGGATCTTCAAGCCGAGGCTCGACGAGCATCTGTTGGAGATGCTCTAGGAGCATTTCCTGCTGCATTTCCTGTCGGGGATGCTCTAGGAACATTTTCTGCTGCAGGCAGGGGGTTGGACTAGATGACCTACTAGGTTCCTTTCATCTCTACGATTCTATGATTCTATATGGAAGGGCCATATCCTGTCCCTGTTATAATTGGCTTTCCCACTTTGATATCTTTTTTTCTTATCTAATCTTATCTTGAAAGTATGAACAAGATTTGCATATTTTCTGTCATTTGCAGCAAAAATTCTGTGTGAGAATGAAGTGCTAATTTCTGGCCATCATCTGTTTGATGATGTCACATTCTGTTTCATGATGTCACATGCTGCCCTCAATAGGCACTTCAGCCCTCTGTATGAAATATGTTTGACGGACTTGTCTATTACAGCCACCTTCTGTAAACCCGCTTTTTCTGCATTTTTATGTGTGCCTCTGTGTGCCTTGGCTCAGCTCAAAGGACTGCAAATTAAGCTACTCAACTGGTCTGATTGGAAATGAAAAACCATTGGGTGGGTGGATGGAAGAGAAGCAGATTGGGGAATGTAACCAATAGCCATAAATCTTCATTAGCTTTAAGGGCAGAAGCCTGTGGTACTCTTAGTCCAGACTTGTGTAGGTTTGGGCCTTGCAACACCTGTGGTTTGAGGGTGTGGCGAAGAGGAGGAGTGAAATGCAAGCAGACTGTGTGAACCCACACCTGTTCCTGCTCACCTGCTGGGAATTCACAGTGGGAACATGAGGTTGATTTCACAATTCTCTAGACATGCTATCACTTAAGCGCAGGGTGTAGCATGCCTTTGTTTCAGGCAGTCAAGGCAGTGACTGCAGGAACTTCTACACTGTCCAACCTGCAGAGCCTTGCCTTGCGATTGCGTATGGGATGAATGAGAAGAAACTTGATAAAATAGTGTCTTAGAAATATTGAG
Source organism: Cryptoblepharus egeriae (assembly GCA_030015325.1). NCBI lineage: Eukaryota > Metazoa > Chordata > Lepidosauria > Squamata > Scincidae > Cryptoblepharus > Cryptoblepharus egeriae. Next base: position 12,813,033 of record JAREYC010000014.1, read on the forward strand.
GCTGGAAATATTGAGGGTGGAAATTGTACAGCACTAGAATTTCAGAAAAGAGAATGTTGTAGTTTGAAGGTCATATGCGAAGGTCTTAATGTGATTCGTTTTGACCTTGACTTCCTAACATAATGATAGGTGGGGAACCTAGGTGGTGCAAGGTAGCTGCTTGGTTCTGATTCAGATCCCTAGTTTATCTCTCTGTCACTATTGGCTGACAAGGATTGTTTTACTTGGGAGATGCCTTCAGAAGATCAGTCAGTGTTTTCTGAACATCACTTACGTGCTCCAAGACTACACCCTGGGTTTTACAAGATCTAGGAGCAGAAACTAATTTTTTACCAGTTAAGCAACATATTCTTTGCATGGCATAAAAGTCAGTTGGTTTAGCACTGATTCTGGTCATGAGGCAGTTGTGCAAGGTGAATCGGGAAATCCTAAACATTTTTTAAAAGGCACTTATCCAAATGCCTGCTTGGGAAGCTCTTTGCTCTTCAGTCTTTCTTCCTCTTGTGGCCTGCAGCAGTACTTCACCCTTTCCACTTCTGTATTGACAGAAATAAATCTGCTCAAGCTGTCCAAGGTCAAGAAACAAAGTCACTGAGAGTGCAATTCTAATCAGTTTACACCAGCACAACTCATCCATTTTCCCATTACCATGGTGGTGGGAAGGCCAGCACATGTCTGTATGCTGTCAGCACATTCATTGGCCTAACCCCCACAGAAGTGTCTTATGACACTTTTGTGACACTCCCAGGCAAACATGGGACTTGTGCCAGCTTAACTGGGGATTAGGATTGCAGCCTGAATTTCATAGAACCATATGGCTGTAATTTCTTCCAGCTATCCAACCAGAATCAAACGTATCTACTTTGATCTACTTCCAGAGACAGCTGAGGACGGATTTGTCCCCAACTTTGTCCTAACAACCCTGTGGGAAGAAACATATAACACTGGTTATGCCATTGCAGAAAAAACTTTAAAGGAAGCAAAATCCTTGTTATGATAAAATCAGGAAGCTCTCTATACTCCCTGGGAGGTGGCTGCTGATAAGTAAAATGAAACCCCTGTGGATGGAGACCCCAAAACATGGGTTCTTGGTTCCAGATTTGGCTAAGAGGATGGTCAAGCATGTATTTGGAGAACAGCATGATTCTGGGGATGGTGTTGCTGATCCCCCCTCTTTCACAAAGACTTACTGCAATACCCAAACTCCCAGGAAATTTAGGAACTGCTGCCCTGGACTGTTGGTTACCTTCTGTTGCATAAGGAATTCTGTGCAACTGGAAACCTTGCTCATTATTGCACGTGTTCAAACTGTTGTCATAATTTATTTAAATATCAGGTTTCTTATTTGAACTGATGGGCTGTGGGTGGCGCAAGGGCTTAAGTCACCAGCAGGCCAGGGTTCAAGACCCGGGTCGGCCCCACAAGACAGGGTGAGCTCCTGTCCTTAGCCCAGCTCTGCGACGCAGCTGGATAAAATCGTATTGGCTCTGCCTTTCCATTGGACTAATTCAGTGGTGTGGAGAGGAAGGATTTGCTGCTTGGGTAACAGCCTATCCTCCATAACAATCTAACCCAGGCTTTCATGCTTCACATGCAGCGTATGCAGCACTGAGCATGATACCATAGTCTTTCAAGACTGACGGAGGCCTGCTTTTTTATTTGAACTGATTTGCAAAACCCCTTCCTGTTTATATTCAAGACTTTCCCACAATACCTATTCAATCACAGACTTCGTGGTTTTTCAAAGCAAGTCTTTAACCCCCCCAAGTCTCATCACTGATTGGAAGAATAAGAGCACAATCCTAACCAATTTAGGCTCTGTTCCCATGGTGGTGTAGGGGGGACGGCACATGTCTGTGCAGTGGCCTAATCCCCACAGGAGTGGTGCAGAAATGCCTGATGGCAGTTTTGCAACACTCCCAGGTGAACACAGGACTTGTACTGGGACTTGTGCTGGCCTTAAGGGCCTTAAGGGACTTGTGCTGGCCTTAAGAATTGCAGCCTCAATTGCCAGCAAATTTCTGGTAATTCATATGAATAACGAACTTTGCAAGAATGTTCCTGAGAAAGGCACGAAGAAATGAATGGCTGATGGCAAATACATATCCAGCATCTATATGGAACATATGAATACTGTGGATACTTTTTTGGCCTTTTGGCCATTGTATTAAGTCAGCTACCCATCTTGTGGGGTCATGTACAGAAATTCTGTGTGGGATGAGAATGCAGTCTCAAATATTCTTCTTTTTTATATGTGTTACAGGTTTGCCCTGTAAAGAAGGCCGAGGCTGAAAGTGTATGACGTCTTAAGATTATTTACTAATATTAGAGTTGATATTACAGTCGACACTATATCTGCTAATGAATTAAAAGGCAGCTGGCAAATTGCTTTCCTTTGATCAGTGTCTAGCTTAGCTTTTGTGCCAGAATTTGTCTGGGTCCACTAACTCAGCTGGGTAGTTACCTTATCTGTAGTAGGACTGTTGGCACTAACCAGATCTAATGTGGATTTCTCTTCTCTTCCAGCTGAATTGTCGCAAGCTTTCAATAGTGGCATGGTTTTGTCAAAGCCTTCTCCTCCTTTGCCCCCCAAGAGAGGCATCCCGTTGAATGTGTCCTCATCTCTTGAATCAACTGCTTCCCCCAAGTCACCCAGTGATAAGATCATGCAGTCATCCCATCGTCCATCTTCAATACCAGTGCACATGATACCTCCGCACTCTCCTTCTTCCCCTCTGCCCTCTGACATTCCTTTGGAGCCCCCACATGATCCACTACCTTCCACCATCCATCGGGGAGAACCAGCCCTTTCTGGAGAACTGTGGATGGAGACCCCACAAGATGGGTACTTGGCATCGGATATGGCTAAGAAGATGGCTGAGCATGCGTTTGGGGAGCCTCGCATTCCTTATCGACTGCCCCAGCTCCCACTGCATATCCGAATCCAGCAGGCTCTGACAAGCCCCTTGCCATCAACTCCCCCTCCTGAAGGGTCACACAGGGCTCACTCCCTGCTCTTTGAGAATGAAGGCTTCTATGAGGATAATGGCACTGGGGGCAGGACACGATCACTGCCAGTTACCATTGAGCGATTGAAAGTGTGAGTCACTTTGGAATTGCAAGCACTCCTTTCTCCAAGCATCCAAGTATTGAGATCTAAGTCATGGACACCTGCTTTAAAGTGATGATCCCCCAAGACATTATAAAACATGATTTTTAGAGTTAGTGATAGGACCATTGTTGCCTGTAAGGATCTCTGTGTAGTTTGGAAATTGGCAACCCAGACATCCAGTGATTCACCTGATGTCATTGCCAAATGTCCAGAGTCAGTCTGCACAACCTGTCATGAAACTACACAGCTGTAAAAGAGGTCTCTTTACTGGCATAGACCCCCCAGAGCAGTAGCCCCTAAACCTTTTTTAGCTAGTGGCTCCCTTGACCTCTTGGGCCATTGGCCATGGCTTTGCATTAGGGTTACAATCCTATAAACAGAATAGGGAGAATTCCACAGAAACCAGCTGAGCTGGCTGGTTTCTGCAGCTCCCCATTTATTTGTTTATTTATTTAATCAATTTATATTCCGCCTTTCCTCCCCTGCAAGGGGGAGCCCAAGGCGGCTGACATCAGGGAATAAAACATCATTAAAATAGATCCTCATAGGGATCCTCTAGGGATCCTCAGCTCACAGTTTGGGAACTGCTACCTTAAGGGGAACATATAATATGACCACAAACTTTCTAATGTGGTAACATCTGGAGTTTTAAAAGAATTGGTATATGTCTAGGGAGATGGATGATTGTGATTGTCTGCTGGGCAATACCCTGTTTTTAGTTTCCCTGCCATGTAGCTGTAGTGACAGGGACATTAGATTTGGACATTAGAGGGTCCAACAGTGAGAGGAATAATCTTGCTTGGAATATTTTCTAGATTAGAGCTTGCTTATGAGCCGTAAACAGTTGGCAGTTTTCAGTTAAGGTGCTGAAAAATAGGTGTGTGCGCCTATATATTAAAAAAACTATATGATTCTTCTTGGCCTGTGGTAGTCCAATGTGGCTTCCAGTTGTGTCGAGAGGACTCCAGCTGGAATGAAGGGCAGGTGGGAGAGTCCAAGAGGTCCTATGGTACATCAGGTTATGATCCACCAAGTGGGTGACTATACATATTGTGAGAAACTCTGATCTAGAGTGTTTAAAATTTAGAGTTAGAGATAACTGTGTGCCTTTTTGTTAGTCCAGACGATGATGGCCAGGAAGAAGAACACCGGGAGGAGGTACAGCATTCCAGTTCTCATGTTTATATTGGTGATAGCCCAGCTGTTACAATCATTCCCAGGCTGATGCTTCAGACAGTTCATGATGAAGAGGAAGGGCCAAGTGATTCAGACTCCGAGGGACCAATTTTATACAAGGAAGAGGATGATGAGGACGAAGACGAAAGTCACAATAGTAAGAATTGGGAAAATATTTCACCCATTGAGATGCAAAATCTTAGTGTTTTGACAAGGAGGATAGGACCTGGCCTGGTTCATCCTATATTTTACAATGACTCCTAGATGTTTCTGGAAAGGCCACAAAGGCCTGTCGAATCCTAATCCAGCAACTCATTTTCAGGGAGGTAGCAGCTCTAACTGTGAAGGTTTACTAATAGTCAGTGATAAAGCCATTTTCCATACACTTTCTCTCATTTATTTTAAAGCTCCATTAGGAAGCAGTTGATTCCATAATTCTTCTATGCATTTCTATTTCTTTCCTGTCCATTTCATTGGACAACACTGAGTTCAAGTGTCATGAAAAGGGAGAGAAAATTATCTTTCCACTTTGTGCATCAGCTTATGTTTTCTCCCTCTTATTCTCTCTCTTAATGGTCTTCCCCCCCCCAAAGTACAAAACCTCCCAATGCTTTTGAATTCAGCCAAAGTCACTAGGTGTTATATTACCTGATACAATGTATCACCCCTATGAAATACTTCTTCCCAAGAAGTGGGTTGGGAACTCCCTGGGTGTGGTGATGCCACACCTATATAAGCTGCAGTTGGTCGGTCAGAACTGAGGTGAGCTGGCAAGCTGAGAAGCTCTGTGGTACTGTCAAGGTGATTTAGACTGCTGGACTTGACACTAAATTTGAGACTTTGGACTGACTTACTGACCAAGATTTATGGCATGCTCTGGTTGCTGTACTATGTAGCTAAACGTGTATGACCTGGACTGTCTTGGATTAGCCTGTTAGTTGATAGAAACTACTCTGCTGTGTTTGTCTTCACTTTTGCACCTACAACCAGTTACAGGACATCAGTCAATACCCTGACATTTTTTTCCTTGAGAAATCTACCCAATTCCCCTTTAAAGGCAAGTTGCCAGATGCCATCACCACATCCTGTGGCAAGGGGTTGCCACATTCACCCTCTTAGGGCACAATCCTAATCAATTTTGGCCATCATAACACATGCGGCCAAGTTTTGTGACACGCTAGGTCAACTAGGGCTTTTGCTGGCCTAACTGGATGTTAGGATTGCAGCCTTAATATGCAATTCTGTTGTGGTAGTGGTTTCTGAAAGTGTAGAACCAACTGAATGAGATGCAGCAGGCTTTATTCTCTTAATGATGACCTATCTCTCTCTTCCAAGCTGCTTTAGCCAACAAGGTCAAGAGGAAAGATACTCTGGCCATGAAGTTGGGTAATATGGCCCCCCGGCAGGAGTTGACAGGAGAGAATGTTTTTCCTCGAAAGAGCAAGGAAGAGTGGAATGAAATCCGACAGCAGATTGGAACAACGCTGATCAGGTAGGAAAAACAAACGAAAAACAGTATGTCTTGGGGCCTGATGGGTGACCATACTGTTGAGCATAGGAAATGCCACATAAATGCTTTTTAACAGCATCAGCCGTATTCGGGCCATAGGCTGGAACGAAGTATGGACTTCCCTGCTGTTTTGGGAAGTTTTGGACCAAGCATCTGGTATGGATGCACAGCATCCAGTATGTTACAATGAGATGCATAGTATATGCATAGTATTTTTTGTACTTGGAAAGAGTGTGGAAGAAACAAAAATGCAGACTGTGTTTAGATTTGATCCTGTAAGAGTTACTTTAGAAACGTATTCCAGGGAGATCCTGTCCTGTTGTCTGTGCAAAATCTGACATAAAGCTAAAATGTCAGCATATCTATGGCAGCAGGCAGCAGGCATCCAGCAGTCTTGAAAGACTATGGTATCGTGCTTGGCGCTGCATATGGTGCATGCAAAGCACGAAGGCCTGGGTTAGATTGATATGGAGGATAGGCTGTTACCCAAGCAGCAAATCCCTCCTCTCCACGCCATTGAAATAGTCCAATGGAAAGGCAGAGCCGATACGATTGGTTCCAGCTGCGTCGCAGAGCTGGGCTAAGGACAAGAGCTCACCCTGTCTTGTGGGGACCGACCTGGGTCTCGAACCCTGGCCTGCTGGTTAACAGGCACAGTGTCTTAACCACTTGTGCCACTCACACCCTTAAGCAGCATATCTATAACTTACAAAAAAAAATACAGAAATCAGAAAAAATGTGAGAAGTCAGAGTGTAACAGCTGTTTCTTCTTTCCCACTGACCTTGTAACTACTTTTTTTTTTGCTGTTAACCAGCCCCTCCTTATTCCTCCTTTCAGCATCACATTCTTCTCTAGTTCAATGTCTAAGACCCTAAAAGGGCAAGGTTCAAAGGCTAGCAGCCCACTTTCGTATCTTCTCTGAGATTGTCCTTTACGTATATCATTATTTTCTCCTTGCCATTATCCAAATATGGTTCTATCCTGTGGATTTGTAATTCTTTTCTTCCTTCAACCAGGCGACTGAGTCAGAGACCAACAGCAGAAGAACTGGAGCAAAGGAACATACTTCAGCGTAAGTAATGTCATTACTGTACTGTTTGCTAAACAACACACAAACGCTTGGCTTCTTGTTTTTCAGTTCTCCTAGCCCCATGGATTCCTTGGCCACTATCCCAAACAGAGCAGACACTCCACTTGCTACTCCAGTTAGGCAGCATTCTTGCTTCTCTTCCTGTGACTTGTGCAGAAAATTTCATTAAATGCCGAGTGAGTTAAATGATGCAGCAGGTGCCCTAGATTGCAGCTGGTGAATGGTGTGCCCATAGGCAGGACTTGACACTTGACTGTATGTGGTGGAAACATCTTGACTTGTCAAGGATGTGCAGTCAAGTGAAAAACTTTTTTAAGTGAAGCAGGGAATTCCAAAATTGGAGAAAGAGGGGGTTTGTACAAACAGTGATATCCCTTGGGGGAGGTCCATGGGCATATGACCCTGGGTGGCATGACTTGGAGGAACCCAAGGGATGCCTGCACCAATTGCCTCCTTCCTAACCATTAGAAGGCCTTCTGGTTTCAACCAAAATATCACTTCTGGTTTCAACCAAAAATAAAAAGTTTTCAGGCCCTCTGGATACTTTAGAAGGAGTGGCACCTCCAGGTATGCCCCCCAAGCAGCACTGTGTTCCAGTCTCTATTACTGGATGCAAAGACAAGTGAGCCAGAGGGCAGTGGTGGTAGGTGGGTGACTTGAGTAGCAGCAGGTTTAAGACAGCAATTTTTAATCTTTTTATCTCATGGCACACTGACAAGGTGCTAAAAGTGTCAAGGCACAGCATCAGTTGTTTTAAATAAATTGACAAGGCACAGCACATGTGTAGAAAATATTGTAGTTTTTCTAGCAAGGGAGTGACCAGGCATGAACAAAAGAAACCAGATCTTCTCCAACTCCTGAAACTTGATTGATAAAGAATTATTAAATTGTTTTCATCTAGGAAATGATTTTCTTCTAAACTAGATGTCCCCTAACCATGTTGCTTCTGTGTCATTTAGTCATGTCTATAGATTAGTGTTTTAGGAATTTTCTATGTCTGCCTCTGATTCTGCTTGTGTTTTTAATTCTCAAAAAGTTAAGAGGCTTTCTTCCAATACTGAGTTTATAAATATCACTCAACTTCCCCTTATAGCAAAGAACGAGGCAGACCGGCAAGCGGAGAAGAGGGAGATAAAGAGGAGGCTCACCAGAAAGGTAATAGAATATCACATATGTTGTTTCTTCTGCTACTAGAGCTCTCTGTGGGTGGTGGCCCACTAAAGCTTGGGGGTAGCAAAATTTATTCTTAGGACTGCATTGGCATCAATCAGTCTTGAAAGACTATGGTGTCGTGCTCGACGCTGTATGCAAAGCATGAAGGCCTGGGTAGATTAATATGGAGGATAGCAGCAAATCCCCTCTCTTCACACCACTGAAATAGTGTGGAACGGCAAAGCCGATACAATTGGTTCCAGCTGTGTTGCAGTGCTCAGCTAAGGACAGGACCTCACCCTGTCTTATGGGGACCTGGGTCTTGAACCCTAGCCTTCTGGTTAATAGGCACAGTTAACCACTTGTGCCACCCACAGCCCTATAAAGGACAAGGCTCATCAAATGTGGTGATTTGTTCAGGTGGTAGACAGGGAGGTACATGCCACATCTTTCTTCTCCATTAACTCCTGTGGCTTCTTGCTCTGGATTTGGAGAGGAAATTTGGAGGAAAGGAAGCTGATTGGCTAGCCTACTACTCCTCTCCTGCACACTTCCTTCTCTGCTCTGTTCCCTCGCTTCAATGCAAGAAGCAACAACATAAAGTCTGTGTGGTCCACTTGGATGATGATGTTTCTCTCTGTTCCTCTCAGCTTAGTCAAAGGCCCACAGTGGCTGAACTTCAGGCAAGAAAGATCCTGAGATTTAATGAATATGTGGAGGTAACAGATGCTCAGGATTACGACAGGCGAGCAGACAAGCCATGGACAAAGTTAACTCCTGCTGACAAGGTGAGAGAGATCATGCTCCCTGCCCAGCCCATCTCTTTTCTTTTGTCCCAGCATCTTGGAGAAGGACGTCACACATGTGCCAAGTCCAAAGAGATTTTGTGCTAAGGAGTGACCTTTCCTGCAGTAGCTTGTGACTTGTCTCCTCACTCTTGCATGCTCGTGCAAGACCTAAAAAGGACAACCTAATCCTGCAATGACCATGAATATGCTGACTATATGATAATAGCATATCCATGTACAAATCTTGCCAGAATTAGAGCATTGAATATGTACAATAGGAGGAATATTACTGAAAAAACCTACGAAAAATTAATCTGGCACCTAAACGGATTCTTCATGCTGGCTGCTTCCTGGGCAGCCCCCTTCTGGGCTTCGTACTTGATTCTTTCCTTTCTTGCTCTGATTTTGTCCTCTGAAGAGCAAGCATTCAAAGATGGTGGAGCTGAAAACATGGATCTACTGAGGGAGGATAGGTGGAGAAGCTGGAATAAACATTTCAGTAGCAAGCAGGGAAAGATTGCTCCTTATGGAGAGACAGGTTAGAAGGCACATGAGATGAAATCTGCCATTCAACCAAGTATTGTATTATTTCTAGCATTATGGACCCACTCCCTAATCTAGAGCAGTGGTCCTTAAATGTTTTACAACCAGAAACCAACTTTTTAAAAAGACTGGCCCTGGTGACAAGATGCGTCAGAAGTTATGTAATTAACCTGGAAATGATGTCATGGCCAATAGACTCAATTAGGCTTCCAATCTAAACCACGGTCTGCCAAAGGTCCCACCACACAGTATTTGGCATAGCGTGATTTCAGCTCAAAAGCCAAAGCATAGCACAGACATGGATTCTTTTCCAGTCGCACGTCCCACTCCCTTTCCAGCTTCCTGTCTATTCAGGACCAAGTACCAGGCCCCACTCCTGCCAGAAACCACCCCCCCCCCCCGGCTATATAGCTCCTCACCCTATATTTTCAGCTTAGTATTTTCGGGGGGGGGGGGGGGGGGGACCAAGCTCAGTGCTTTGGTTGCAAGCCTGAAACTGGCTTGCCACCCACCTAATCAATCCCAACCTGCAGTTTGACAAATGTTGAGCTAGAGCAGTGGTCTTCGGCCATTTCAGCCTAGGACCCCCTTTCAGTCTTTGGAATCTGTCCAGGGCCCCCTGTCACACTTGCTACCCCCAGTCTGGGACAGAAGGCTAAAAAGAGGATCTGTCCTGGAAAAAGAGGACATATGGTCGCTCTGCCCCAAGTTCCCATGCTCTCTCCCACTTCATTGTACCCAACCCCACAGGTCCTCTCTTACCCCCAACTGCCACCGAGCTCCCAGTCTCCCATCCCACTGCCCCAACCTCCGCATGCACTCAAACACACACATGCACACTCCTTTCATCACACACACACACACACACACACACACACACACACACACACACACACACACACACACACACACACACTCCTTTCATCTCATTCACACATCCACAACACACACAACCATTGCACCCACACATACCCATAAATACGCACACCACCCATGCACTCTTAACTCACATACACATGCATACACATACACAAGCACAACCCATGCACTCACACACATGTAGACCCCATGCTTCTGGGAGAAGGTGGGCTTAGAAGGCACTTGTCAGGGCTTAGGCGGTGCCTGCAGCAAGAAGCCTTTGCAGAGCGCAGGAAGGTTGGCTTGGCAGCTCCTGGTGCTCCGTTTTGATGTTCTCCATCCCCTCCCCAAGCCTGGCTGCCCCTCAAAATGTAGGCCACCCAAGAAAAATGTAGAACATAAAAAATAAAAGATCAAAACCCCTGTGTATATTGCTTTCATGTGCTTAATTGAAACACTATATTACTGAATCTTATATTTAAAATTATTACATATACAATTTATTACATATAATTTATTAATTCCAGATAGGCTATAGGATGCCTGCTCACAAGGAAAAGAAGGACAATGAAGATTTTTTCCAGTATACATGGATAAATAGAGGTGTCCTGGAGAAAGAGGAGCATCTGATTTTTAAAAAACTGCCTTAAACACTCCTCCCAAAAGCATTAAAACCCCAGAGGGATAAGAACATGAATTCAGGCTTGGGAAAAGGGAGGAGTTTGGACTCTTTTTACAAATAAATTTTTTTAAAAAAATTTCACATTACCAATAAAGCCAATCTTTTTTCAGTGGGGGGCACTGGAACATATGTAAGCTCCAGGTGCCTGGGATCAGGGTCATGCTGGAAGCTTTGCACCCCCTGAGCTGACCTTCCACACCAGCCAAAGTGTTTGCTTAAACAGGGCTGTGCAGTTTCACTTTTAATGGAACTTAATGTAAGGGGAAGCTTGGAGGAGGGAACTTCCTTCTAGGGTGATTTTGGGGGCTGCACTAATTGGATCAGGACCCTTCTGGTGTCCTTGGATTGCTCTCAGCCTGCCCTTTCCACTGGACTATGGCACATTTCCCTACTCACAAGTAAAGCTGCGATATAAATTACTTTCATTTTCCCATGCATTTTCAATAATATTTTTATTCAAATAATTATATTAAATAAAAACAAAAATTATATTCATACATTACAACAACAGCAAAGCCGTAAGTTCAATCACTAACCTATCCAACTATTCACTGAAAGCTGTATTTATTTTCAACATATTTTCAACATACTTATTTTCAATATTATAATTTGTCTATATAATTTGTCTATATAAAATATCACTAAACACCATTTCTCTTTCTTTCTTTCTTTCTTTCTTTCTTTCTTTCTTTCTTTCTTTCTTTCTTTCTTTCTTTCTTTCTATATAATTTCAAATGCATCTGCTATACATTCTTTTTTTGTTTTCCTTAAACCTATTTCTTTTATTAACTTGGGCCAAACTCACTTAAAATAATTCATCAATGTCCAATTAAATAAACAATTACTTTTACTTACAATTATTAATTAATTTTCCCATACTGGTTATTCATTATTCTCTGACTATACTAATTTTTTTTGAAATTCTAAATATGATAAACTATCTAAAATAACAAAATTGCCATATCTAACATTTCCATTTTATATAAAGCCAAAAGATATCTACTATACATCAGAGCAATCCCTTACTTATATATTTTACATTATAACCTTCAAACTAATATATTTACCTTTATATTTCAATTTACTTTTATTTTTCAAATATTTATAATCAAATTAGGCCAACATCAAAGCTAATCAATCAATTACTTAAACAGTCTTGAAAATTACTTTCACAAATATTAGTTAATTTTCCCCATATTAATTCTTTATTATCCCCTCAATATATCCCACACCAAAGTTCTACCCAAGTGTCCCATATTAAATTTTAATTCCACCCCTGCCAAAACCAGCTGAAACTGTTGCCTAAAAATTTCAAAGCGCTTATGTCCATATCCCATCCCTTCCCTTCCCAACATGAATTTTCTTCCCTGTTTTTACTTCACCAATACCCAGCACATTACATCTAACTTCCACACTCTTAAGAATCTTATATTCATCTTTGTGACAATATCCTGAGATGTTTTGATTTTTCTCATTCTTCCCCACCCAAATGTTCCCTTTTCTTTTCTTTTTATCCAAATTCTGCTCTTTGTGAATCTTCTTGTTCTAAGAGGACATGCTGATCCTCTGGTGGCTAAAATGGTTAAGACACTGTACCTGTTAACCAGCGGGCCAGAGTTTGAGACCTGAGTCCCCGCAAGACAAGGATTTCCCGCTACAGGCAGGGGGTTGGACTCGATGATCCACTGGATCCCTTCCAACTCTATGATTCTATGACAAAGAAAAAGCACAGCACAGAAGATGTTATTCCTGGATGGATAAAATGCAACAGAGGCAAAAATACAAGGATGAAGCATGTCACTTCATCACAGGCCCAACTTTGATAGCATAGGTGGAGGATGGGAGGTTTTCTGGATGAAAACTGAGCTGATAGGATTCCTCTGCTTCTCCTTACAGGCTGCCATCCGGAAGGAGCTGAATGAGTTCAAAAGTTCTGAAATGGAAGTCCATGAAGAGAGCAAGCAGTTCACCCGGTAATTCCCTATAGAACCAAAGTGGCTTTGTAGTTCAACTAGACCTGTTTAACTTTCAAAGAATGGGTATCCAGTTCTTCTAGCAGTGAAAATCGAAGCAGCTTCAAAGTTGCTATATACGAGTAAGAAACTATGTAACAGTTATATATAATAAGTGGCCCTTTTTAACAGCCAAATAAGTGGAGTGCATTTTAAGACAACTCTGCGGGACTGTGAAATCTACTCCATCAACCAGCAGGCCAAGGTTAAACCCAGGTCCTGCAAGACTTCCTGCCAATCTAGCAGTTTGAAAGCATGTAAATACAAGTAAATACCTTCAATGGGAAGGTAAAAACAGCATTCCGTGTGCCTCTGGCAGTCATGCCAGCCCCATGACCACAGAAGTGTCATACAATGCTGGCTCTAAAGGCTTAGAAATGAGGGCGAGCACCACACCCTACACTCGGACTTGTCTGGTAGTAAAATACATGGGTATAACAACTTTACCTTTACATATACCCACCTGTCAAAACAGGTGATGGCAGAGGGACAGAGATCAGGAAACTCTGAGATTCGAGTAGTTTAGAACAATTTATTTTCAAGCAATGTGCCATAATAAATCCTAGAAGGTCTGCAGGTATGCTGCAGTAGTTTGGAGCATGGTGGTTGAAAATTGCTGATAAACCTTTTCAGGTTCTGCATCTCTCTTCCTAGAGCAACTGTAGTAGCAAGTTGTCTGATCTCCCACATATGAAATGTGATTCTCTTACTTTCTCTCGCAGGTATCATCGGCCATGAAGCTTTAAACAATATTTGTGACATATCGGAAGAAATTTGCAGCATTTGCTGGTTTTTTCTCTCTCTCTCTGGATGAGGAAAAAGGAACATTGAGGCTTGTTCAATTTTGCATTCATAACATATCCAGGAAAAGATGTTCTGCAGGGAATGAAGAAGGGTGGGGAAGACCTTTGTCTCACTGTAGCATTTCATGGGGAGGAGTTTGACTCAAGTGCCATCAGAACACAATAGCAGGGGGTGGGGATTCAAAACACTATACCTCAGATGATATAGTAATACCCCTGGCATCCTGGTTCACAGTGGTTGCAAACAGCTTCAAAATATGAATCGATTCTTCCCTCACAGCCTCTCCCAGTTCCTGTCCTCCTTCCGGTGATCACGTTGCCTACTGTAAATAGCCTGAACTGTTTAATGTTCCTTCTTCAAGGAAGAAAGAAAAATGAGAGCTCCATTCGAGCGATTTGGAGTTGGTTCGCTGTTCAGTTGCTTTGTAAAAAGGAAAATTTTTTAAAACAATATACTGTTTCAGCAGCAAACTGACATGTTAATGGAGAGTTCTGGTATTTTTTGCTTATATCCTCTTGATGTACTTAATATTCGGAATCACTACTGACCAACTTCACATCTTTCTGCACAGGAATTGTATAGTTCTGAGATGGTATATGCTGCATCTTGTAAATTTTTTTAAGTTTTACAATGGAAATAAGACTTGCTGTAAAGTTGAAAAAACCTAATTTGCAGATCATATAGGCCTGTTTTTTTTTTAAACAGGAATCGCAATGCCTGAAACAAGTTGCCTTCAAGAAGTGGTGGCAATAGATAGTATTTTTTTAAAGTCATGGCTTCCTCTTTTTTTAAAAAAGCCAAACTTTCTGAAACTAAAGTGGAACTTGCCTTTTTAAAACAATGTAGCAAAATGTATCGACATGTCCAAGTCCAGTATGTATGAAAAGGGCTGAAATCTGACATTTTTAAAAGAAAAGAAGTCAATAAAGGGATATCTTAACCAGCTTTTATGCAAAAGTTCAGATTGGTGTCTGGAACCACTGCTGGGTCGCATGGCAAATGACACGTATCTTTGTTGGCAGGCTTGGCCCAAGACCAAGAAGTCTGACACAGCACATAAAACCACACCCCACTTCTCCTGCTTGGGTGGTATGACCAGTATATCTTTTCTGTGCTTTGAAGTGTGGTGGAGAGCCGCAGGCTGTGGTTATTAAAGTTGATGGTGTTGTTTTGGCTGTTCATAACTGCTTGCCCTTTTTGCAAAGGGTCTTGCTTTAACATGGCTTAATGTTGGCTCTCAACTGATATGTACAGGGCCAAGGAAGACTGTTCCTTACAACTTTGTTCTTGCTTACTCTGGAAAAAAGGTGCTTATTTTGCCATCGCCACTCCGGTTGCCAAATATCTGGTGAGCTGGCAGACCAGGTGGTAGCAGAAGACTGGCTCTTACTACCTTTAATAGGAACAACTTCCTTAGTAGTTGGGGAGAGACGCTGCACCTGGTGAAATTCTCTTTTAAACCTGTTTTCTCCATGCATCATTTACTGGTTAACCAGAGGTGGGAGACATGAACATTGCAACTGTGCTGCTTTTGTGCTTCAGATTCTCTTTCTGTGCCACCACAGATAATTTTTCCCTTCATTCTTGTTGTTAAGCCCACTTAAGAATATTGCTCTGTGGCATTAAAGAAGTGAAATTTGGCCTTGTCCCCCTTAACAGCAACCCTTTGTAAGGTGCAAGGAGAGAAGCTATTGTAGAAAAACACTTGGGTGCTGGTGCACTCTAGATCTGAACTGCTTTTAATGATGTACAAAATATATCTGTAGAAGAAATCATGGCATTGTATATCAGTCTTTCTATCAATGAGATTTAATGAAATAAATTTTTTAGAGAAAAAGGTTTGTCCTTTGTTGCTCTCCTGCCATTGCATTGTGGTGTCATGTGTTCTGCTTGTTCCTCAACCTCCATGTAACAAGTTTATTTTCAGATGATAAAGAATTTAAAAATAATTTAGGTGGTGCACAGATGGAAGTACTTCCAAATTTCTACATCACAGATATAAAGCAGATATCTGCTTTCCCTCCCCTTTTGTCCTCACCATCCTTTATTGACTTGTGTGTTTTATTTAATTTATAATAAAATATATTTACTGCTTATATATACCAAATTTCAAAGTTGCTAACAACAAGGTAGCAAGAGAATGGAAACATCAGTAAGAAGCATAATCAAAATAAAATGTCAGGACCCACAGCCTATTTCAAGTCCTATAATCTGCCTTGCAGTCTCTGGCCTGTCACTAGTATGCATTTTTTGGGAGCATACCTGCACTGTTGGCCAGGTTTTTTCTGCAGTGATTGCCAATGCAACTGTGGAATTCCTTGTTTCTGGAAACCTTACAACCAGGGCAAGTGGGCAAAATTTTAGGTTTTTGAAACACTTCACACTTCGAAAGGGAGCCCCACTGGCACATGCACAGAGGGGATGGTGGCCATTCCTGATGTATTCATGGAGTACAGTAGGAGATCCAGCAGAATGTCCCTGGTGTCTTACTCTTCCGCAGGGGAGACCCAGGACTCCTCAGAGCCATAACACACTGCCTCTGTGACATCACGATGTGGCATCACTTCCATGATGCCCTTGGGGAAGGGGAGAGCATGTCTTCATAGGAGCATAAATGAAGTGCCTGAGCACCTTCTCCATAATAAGGACAGAGCCTGGGGGACCAGTCAAGCACCCCTGCTTGTGCTTCACTTCCAGGTGCCTCTCAGGCTCTGCCCTATTTATGGCTCTGCTTGGAGCACATTTTGAAAAACACTGGCCTAGAAGAAAGCCTATCAATCACATTCAAACACTCCTTTCTGTTTCCATCTATTTTAAAAACCAGGGTGACCAGATGTCATAAACATAAAGTAGGACAAAGAGCCTCCCAAATGTAGGGCACCCAAGAAAAATGTTTGACATGACAAAATAAAAGCTAAAAACACTCATCTACAGTATATCACTTTAAACATATTACTTATTAAATTTAAAATTATTACATCTGTAATTAATGACTAGCGAAAATGTACCCGCATTGCGGGAGTAAAATTCACCATACGCCATCCCCCCCACTGCACATCAACCCCCCATTCGCAACATCACCCATATTCATCCACCCCATGTGCATCATCCCTCTGTGCACATCTTCCCCTATGCGCAACATCCTCCTATGCGCAACATCCCCCATGCACTACACCCTTCATGTGCAACCCCCATGCTCATCAATCCACCATGTGCATCAACCCCCCATGCCATCAACCTCCCATGTGCATCACCTCTCCAATGTGCAGCACCCCCCATGCACACCACCACACTCGTGAGCAACACCCTCCCCAGTGCAACCTGTTCCTCCCAACAACATTCCCGCCCCCCAGTGCACCAGGCACTGAGCACCAAATTGGCTGGAAGTTGGTCAGTCTTCCATGTTAAATATAGGACAAAAACACGTTGCACCCCTTTTCAGCCCCTTAGGGGTTAAATTTCTCCACATGGGTTCTTGGTGGGTATTCATGTGACAGAAGGAACTCCCCGAATTTCAGGCCCTGTGGTTTTGGCAGGGTGTTGATGAGTCAGTCAGTCAGTCAGTCAGTGACTTTTCATTTTTATATAGTGGCGCCTCATTTTTATATACATTTTTATATACAGTGGCGCCTCATGTAAATAACGCCTCACATAAAGTATGTTTCACGTAACAAACAAAAATTTCTCTAGGATTCCGCTTCATGTAACAAACTGTGCTTCATGTACAGAACACATTCGTTGACAGTTGGAGCAGAAGCGCTGGCCGGCAGCCTGTTTAAAAAGCGCCAGGGCTGCCTATCGCACCTGCCCATAGTGAAAGCAACACTTCCATGCTGTTCCTCCTGTGGCCAGGAAGAACAGTGGAGAAGAGGGAAGCAGCTCAGGGCTAGAGAGAAGGGAGCAGGGGAGAGAGAGGCTCAGGAGGGAGAGAAGGAGAAAGTGGGGAGACACTTTGAAGGTGTCTTAGATTGCAGCCTCCTAACCATGTCTACCCAGAAGTAAGCCCCATTGTGGTAAATGGGTCTTAGTCCCAGGAAAGTGTCTTTAGGACTGCAGCCTAAGTACACTTGATAAGATCATGCACATTGAATGCGTGTTTTGAATTCAATCCCAGTGTTCTGTCATCATTTTTACATCCAGTTAATATTTTTATATGAATATTTTTGGGGTTGTGGAAGCAATTGTCTGAGTTTCCATTATTTCCTATGGGAAAATCCGCTTCATGTAAAGAACATTTCACAAACATGCCTCCAGAACGAATTAAATTTGTTGCGTGAGGCATCACTGTTTATAGGAGACAAGAAGGCTGCATGCTACCTGCTCATAAGAAAAAGGAGGACAATGAAGATTTTTTTCTAGGACGCAAGGCTAAAAAAGAGGACATGTCCTGGGAAAAGAAAGTTTACTTGACTTCCCCACCTTTATCCTGATGCTACTAGGCATATACTGTACTTTTTTGTACTAAGAGAGTGCACGTTTAATATTCATGTAAAGCTTCCAGGTTTCCAATTGCAGCTTGAAGTGCTGCTTCCATGTGAGTAGTAGGCAGGGTGGAAACTCACTGGAACACATAACCACGCTGTATGGAGTGCAGAGTGGATTGGGGAGTTCTCTGCAGGGTTTTTTCAAGAAGTCCTGATTCAATGAAAATGGGTGCAAAGGGGAAATAGGAATTTTCAGTTCCTGCCTGCATTTGCCTGGATGAGTCTGCTAAGTGTGGAATTGCTTTAACCCTTTTCATTCACTGGCACGTTCTTGTGCGCATGTGGTCCAATCACATGCATGCAATCACATGCAGTCTCGTGGTCCAATCACATGCCTGCATTGCACAGTATAAATTGCAAGGTCAGGCATTGCTCGCTCTTTCGCTGGCGCGTGGTGGAGAGAGGTAAGAGGGCTGCAGTAGCTGCATTGCATGGCTGGGCTGGAGAATGCTTAAGGGCCAATGCAACTATTTTTAATGCATGCACCATTTTAAAGGGAACTACGAAAATTATGAGACATATAAATAAATATATCTATTTATGAATTGGAGTACAATCCTAAGCCTGTCTACTCTGAATGAGCCCCCTTTTGTGTTCAATGGATCTTACTCCCAGGAATAAGTTGTGAACTTGCAATTAATTTTTTACTTTAGTAAATATTTAAGTATTTATTATATACTATATGAAATTTAGATTGCAGTCCTAAAGACAATTCATTGAACACAATAGGGCTTGTGCTATTAGAGTACAATCCTAAGCCTGTCTACTCTGAATGAGCCCCCTTTGTGTTCAATGGGTCTTACTCCCAGGAATCCTAATTTACAGTGCAATTCTAAACCTGCGCAATCCTTACTCCCAGGAATCCTAATATACAATGCAATCCTAAACCTGTCTACTCATAAGAAAGACCCATTATGTTTAGTGGGTCTTACTCCCAGGAAAGCCTTAGCCTAAGGCCTCAGGCTGCAATCCTTTAACACACTTTTATGGGAGTAAGAACTATTGAACACAATGGGGATCACTTCTGAGTAGACAGGTAAATTGATTGCACTGTAAATAAATTATATTTAACTAGAGCACGCAAAGTTGGGGACTTGCTTTCAGTGCAGTGTTTGTGCATTGTTTTCAAGACTGATGGATGCATACTTTTTCCTTTGCACAGAAAACCCCCTGACCGGGGGGGGGGGGGGGATGTTGTAAACTCCTAAACTGTATATTTTTATTTATCTAGATCTCTGTTTTTAATCTGCCAAATGAAATGCATACAAAACTCCATAATAATTGCTAAGCTCTGGTTTTCCCTTGCTGAACCAGAGCCTGCAAAGCTCTATAATAAAAGTACAATATTCTGCAATAGTAAACAATAAAAAAAGTCCCATCAGAATCAGGGGACATCCACTGAAGTTTTGGTAGGATTAGAACAGATAAAAGAAAATGATTTTCTTCTACGCAGATTTTAATTAGTCTGTGGGACTTCTTAATTAGTCTGTGGAACTCCTGTGGTAATGGTGTCTGACCTAGGGAATTCCATCGCAGCTTTGAAAGTCCATCCCAGCTTGCAAGCCATGATGGGTGTGTGCAACCCCTTGGTTTTTAGTTCATCTCAGAATGCCAGATGGAAGAGAGCAGGCTAACAAGGCTTTGGTTCCTCCCCTCCCTGCTATCCTCACAACAACCCTGTGAGGTAGGTGAGGCTGAAAGTGAGTGATTGGTCCAAGGTCTCAGAGGAAACTTCAGGTCTAAAGAGGGATTTGAACCTGGATCTTACAGGTTTCAGGCCAACTCCCTAAATTCTGCACCATCCTGGGTTGCCTATGCATTTGCAAATAGGGAGAGTAACCACAACCATAATGTGGGTTTAAGTTGTTATATCCTGATTTTCTTTATGCAGGACTTCATATGGTGGGAGAGGCATGATCTCTGTAGTTAGCAATCAGTTATAGTGATTATTCCCTTTATTGAATTGAAGTATCAATAAAGAGAATAAAAAGCTATCAAGATAGGCTTTTTAAAAATTCAGGTGGGGTGAAAGCAGACTAGGTTGCAACTTTGGTTGTTAAGGTGACATGCTTGTTAATTTGTCGTGCAGTTCTGTTCCTGCACTTGTGAAACTCTCATTGCATGCTGCTGAACAGATCATCTGACTCATTGATGAACATGTTGGAAATGAAAATGCCAGGTATTTATTAAAATAATTTTTTCATTTTGGCTGCTGGTCTGTTTTGAGGTATAGCTTGTTGAACCTCTGCCAACTAATGGCTTTTCATCTTTTCATTATGAAGCAAATGCAGTGTTCTAAGTGAATTTGTTAAATTTATAATAAAAATTCTCTGCATTTGGTGTATTTCTGCCTATACCAGAGATAGGCAATGGCAATACAATTAATTTCATCCAACAGGGACATCTGGAGAGGTTGCTCTCTCAGCTCTGTCCATGTGGCGTATGGGAGCATAGGCCTTCGGGTTCTGTGATGTACAGTCCTTTTCCATGCTGTTGGAGAGCAAGCCGGACCTTTTGGTCTGCTACCTGCATATTCCTACTGCTTCTCAGAGTCTTCGGATGATGATTGAGGAGATAAACCATGCAGGAGACACTTCATATCCTTGATTATTATTCTTTGTTGTGTCTGATGCTTATGATGCCATCAACACTTGGCACATGTTAACCTTACAGTTTTGTCTTTGTATTCCAGGAGTCTTGAAAAGTTCCTGCAAATTGATGGAGCAACTCGCCAAAATGGACGTGTGTGCCTTATTTGGAAACTCAAGGTATACATTAAGTACCGTGCCGGCACTGGGCCCCAGACCGGAGGCAGGAGCCCTGGCCAGGCCCAGTCACCTGACAGCTGGGGCCAACCGCGCAGCCTGTCTGTGGGGCAAACTTCACAGGCACAGCCCAGCAGCCAGACTGCACCTGCGCATTTCTCCCTGGCTGCAAGGCAAGCCAGGCTGTCCCTGCACAAGCACGGTCTGGCTACTGAGCTGCATCTGCGCTCACGGTGCTAGGCTGTCTTCACAGGGTTGAGGACCACTGTTTTAATAGACAAGCACTGCAGCACACCTTCATCCAACAGGGACATCTGGAGAGTTTGCTCTCAGCTCTGTTCATATGGCATCTGGGTACATAGGCCTTTGGGTCTCCCTTCCATGCTTTTGGAGAGCAAGCTGGGCCTTTTGGTCTGCAAACTGCATATTTCTACTGCTACTCAGAGTCTTTTGACTGTGATTGAGGAGATAAACCATGCAGGAGATACTTTGTCAGCCAATACATCCATCTGCTATAACTTACAGCAGGGATATAAATGCTTTATATTTGTGGGGAAGCTGTGATACAAATGTTTTCAGATTGCAGCCATGGTAGCCATGTTTCTTTGCATGTACTGATACCAGTGTTGCCATTGCCTGTTGGGAGACTTGGGGTGCAAGCCTTACTTAGGCTGGCACAACTCATTGGTCTTCTGTTCCTGTAGTGATGTAGGGAGGTAAGTGCATGTCGGTGCACTGACCTAACCTCCCAGGAGTGGTGCAAAAGTGTCACCCCCAGGTCAGCACTGGACTTATGCTGGGGCTTAGGCCAGTCTAACTGAAGGTTAGAATTGCACCCTTGATGATTTAATTTTTTCAGGTGGGTTCTCATAGATCTGAGAAGCCTGATTAGATGACCATCTAAAAATAGCCTAATTTGCGTAAATTATAATTGCCGGTCAATGGCTCTGATTGGTCATCTAAGGGTTACTACTCTGCTTTTTTCCCCTTTTGTTCTGTTCTTACTTGTGTTGTGTTCTTATTTCTAGTTACAGTACCCTTTCTGGAACCTAAGCAATGATTTGATGGCACTGATTTGATGGCACTGTTCATCTACTGGAATTAGCATGGATTTGATGTTTGAAAAGCCCTGGTAAGCAGATATCTGCAGGACAGGTGTAGCAAGACAAATGTGGGCATATCTTTGTCTTGCTTGGTAAAATCTTGATGCTGTTCTGACAGGCTGGGCACTAGCATGTTGAAATCTGTTATGTGCATGAAAAGCAGCAACATTATGATAACTAATGTTGAAAGCTTAAAACCATATTTCATTTACACTTTATTGTCCATAGCAGTGGTTCTAAAACTGAGCCATGGCTTCTTAGGGGAAGCAAGTTTATAAATCATAACCCAGGCCAAATCATAGATTTGACCCATTTTTAGTAAAGGAGTTATGATTTGCATTGCAACCCAAATTCATCCAATGTGGACATCTGGAGAGGTTGCTCTCTCTCAGCTCTGTCCATGTGGCATCTGGGAGCATAGGCCTTTGGGTCCTGTGATGTATAGTCCCCTACCACACCATTGGAGAGTAAGCTGGACTTTTCAGTCTGCAACCTGCATATTCCTACTGCTTCTCAGAGACTTTGAATTATGACTGAGGAGATAAACCATGCAGGAGACATTCTGCATCCCCAAATATTTTGCATTTACATGCACAGTTTAATGCCTTCGTGGTATCTTGAAGATGGATTACTCTCAGATGGTTTACCTTCAATGAAGGGTTTTGTGTGTGTGTGCCTTGAGTATTAAAATACTCAGTTTTTTCTTGTCTTGCATATTGCAGCTTTGAAGACTGGGCTTCTCCAGGAGATATTGGGATGTTATTTCAGCACATTGTAAAGGCCAGGTATTTGTACAGATAATTCCTCCTTCAATGATGGGTTTTTTTAAGTCTGTTACATGATCTTTAGGAAATTAAGGTGCAGTCCTAACCAACATTCTAGGACTGGCATAAAGGCAATGCAACACCACAGTAAGGGAATAAACATTGCCTTACCTTGAGGAGCCTCTGTGACTGTTCCCTATTGGCAGAATGCAGCACATGCTATACTGGCACAGCTATGCCAGTGCTCAAAATTTGGTCAGGATTGCACCCTTAGCTAATGAATACTTGGCCAGGCAGAGTTGTCCATACTTTGCCTTAAATAAAAGCATTTTTGCAATAAGTAGCTAAACTCTACCATGTATTCTAACCTCAAATTTCATAATAAAGTGGTACCTTGAATAAAGAGCATTTTGTATAAAGAGCAAAATTTTCTCAGAAATTTTGACTTGCTTAAAGAGCACTGTCTTGAATAAAGAGCACTTCTGAGGAAGTTTGGAACAGGATTCCATGACAAGGGAACTCACAGGCAGGACGAGGAGACTAGCTTGAGCTACAGTGGGGCTTAAGTTTGGAATAGGCTCCCACTTTAGTGGAGCTAAAGTCTGGAATATGCTCCCACTGCCAGGGAACTCATGGGACGTCCGGGGGGGGGGGGGGGGCAGCCTGAGCCAGGTCTGTATGTGGGATCTCTGTGTGGCAGCATGGAAGGTGTGCCTTATCAATGTTCTGCTGCTCCCCTGCTCCCTGTCAGCAGCTTGGGAATGTTAAAGTCACACAAAAAGACAATAGATTCCATTGAGCCAATGGATAGCTGTGACTCCATTAGTGATTGTGAAAGTCATCCCCTCTCTGTAACCCTCACAACAGCCATGAAGGTTTTCAAAGGTACAGTACAGTTCAGTACTGGACAGTATTTTCTTTATTGCAGTGTTGTGTGTTACTGTATATTACAGTGTTATATTGCAGTGTTTTGTAATCATTTTTATAAACAGTTAATATTTTTATATGAATATTTTTTGGGTTGTGGAACCAATCGTCTGTGTTTCCATTATTTCCTATGGGAAAATCTGCTCCACTTAAAGAGCATGCCTCTGGAACGAATTAAGTTCTTTAAGTGAGGCGTACAGATTAATTTTATTCAGAGAATGTTTCACATTTACAAACAAAGCACATCAAGGTAGAAAATATAAAGTCCTGAAACACGGTTGCATACATTCAAAGTATCTGGACTGTCGTAAGCACAAAACACATAGCATCGTATGAGAGTATATGATACCTACACAAACAAAAATACATTTGGCCACAACTTGCAGGTGTTGTGAGTTTTGTAATCAAAACCTTTGTAAGAACTTCAGTTCTTACCCTTAACACGATGCTAGTGTTATAAATTGCAAATCCCCAATTTCAACCTGGCACATTTTTAATTGAAGCATGTGCATTGCCTTCCTGGATCTGAAATTTTACATGAGATTCCTCTGCTCAGTTCATGTGTGTTTCTGTGGTACTCAAAAGGAAAAACGGAGTACAATGTTAACTGTTGGTTCTGGGAAAATGAAAGCGGGTAAACCATAATCTTTTTTTTACACTTTCCTAGGAAAGGGGCCAGTGATTATTTTGAAGTATCAAATTTGTTACCATAAGAGCCTGCAGCATATAACTTGAACACACGTATATAGTCCTGCAGAAGTGATGGTGACTGGCGCTGATGGGGTGAGAGTATGTCCAGTAAAGAAATACATCTTGGCAAGATGTACCACTCATACTGCATATGGTCTAATGTATATATGATAATCATATTTTGGAATAATTATAGAAATTTTTGCTTTGCTCTTGCTACACTGTTCGAGTGTAGTGTTTGCTACACTTTATTCTGCTGTTTTTTAATGTATTTTCATGTATTTTTTTTGGTTGGATTATGTTTATTGTTTTGAATCATGTATGTTATATTTCTTTTACTATTAGTATAAATAAAATATATACTTGTAATTTGTTTTTTATGTTTATTTTAATATTTTTAATATATTTTTGTGTTTTTAAATGTTTTTACATGTTAACTATATATCAATTGCTATTGTGTTAATTGCTGTAAGCCACCTAGAGTTCCTTTTAGGGAAGTTAGGCAGGATATAAAATGATAAATAATGAGGGTTATTTGGCTGTTATTTTCCAAGGCTTTTTTTAAATCAGATTGCATGCTGACACTTGAATCTGCAGAATAAGATTTCATTTTCAGAATAATCCTTGGAAGCCAAACAGGATCCTGACCACATGGCTGTCTATGTATTGTGGATTTGGGGGAATTCTTTCTGTATAAAAGTCCAATTATTTTTCATCTTCTTCCTGTAAGTCTCCAAACCCCAGTTCTGAGGACAGATGCGCCCTCGGCAAGCCTCAAGATCCCTCTATCTGGTCCCTGGGCAAGCCCAGTAATCCACTTCAATACATTCTTATATGTAAATTTACTCAAATTTATTCAAATTTGAAATGTAAATTAATTTTATCGTTGTATATATTTTTAATATGCCTAATAAAGGTTTGCTTTATTTCACAGCTGTGCTGTGAAAACAAAGCAAGCAAGAGTCAGTTTTTTTTGACACAGTGTCAGAGATGGTTGGAGACCAAAATGGTGTGCCAAAATGGTTGGAGACCCCTGCCCTAAGGTAGTGATTTTCAGCCAGTGTGCTGTAGCACATTGGTGTGCCACAGATAGTCCTCAGGTGTGCAATGGGAATTTGGGGATTGATGTTAATAGGAAAATTGGGGAATTTGAACAGACTGCTGTGTCTTGTCAATGGTAATAAAACAATTCATGGTGTGCCTTGACAATTTCAGTGCTTTGTTAGTGTGCCGTGAGATGAAAAGGTTGAAAATCACTGCTCTAAGGAAATTAAGCGATTCTTTGCATTTTTCTTTGCACCATTAGCCTTCAGTGAACTTAACTGATTGGAGCATGGGCCTTCTTGGGTGTGCTCAATACACAAACCTGGTGTTGACAGACCCTGAAAATTGCTTTAAAAATGCATCAATTTGGTTTTAGCAAGCTGAAAGGCAGGGACCCCAGTTATACAGAAGAAGTTTGCAGTATGTGGTTAAGATTCCAGCCTTATCCCATGCAACATTGGGCACGCATAAGGGCAACTGAAGTCAGAGAGACAAACATCTCTCTTTATTGAGATGCTTTTATTGGCATCAAAGTCAGCAAGTTTAAAATACAATCATGGAGTTAAAAAGGAAAAAAAGTAAACATGTTTAATATGAAAGCAGATGACAGTATACAGGCATCCCTCACTTATTGGACAGGTTAGAGCCTGGAGCACCATCCAAAGGTAAAAACTTGGAAAGTGGAATCCATTCTTTTTCAGCTTGCAAATGCCAAACTGCCACCAAAAAGACAAATATCACTTGCAAAAGCCGAAATAAAACATTTATTCACACATAGCTAAAATACATAACATTACAGTAAAATGAACAAAGGCATGCAGGCAGTGAATAACATATTTGAATGATGGTTGTTTACTGAAGAAACGCCAAAAACATTCATGACAAAACAGTTTGATGCAAATCAAGGACAATTTTAGCCTTTAGACCAGCAGAAAGGTTGAAAAAGAGAAGCATGTGTTGAATGAATGAGTTCTGGGTATAAATGAGAGGTGTGAAATAACGAACAGAAAACAAATCAGAAAGTGGAGGAACACCTGTATCTGCAGTACAGTATTCTGTGTTGCCCTGAAAAAATGGGCTGGCTGGAATTGGATGGGGCAACTCACAACTTCTATGGACCTGTGGCCAGGCAAGTTTATGCCATGAAAGTTCTTGAAAAGGGTTTAATTGAACTTTGCTCCCCTGTATATGTTTCATGAAAGCACACAAACATGTAAGCACACAGTACTGCAGTTTGTTACTGCAGTCCTGTGTGCTTACATGTTTGTTACTTTCCTTCCTGGAAAGTTTGTTACTTTCCTTCCTGGAACCTGCTCTTGATAATGACCAAAGGTTTTAGGGAGACATTCCTCAAAAGTTTGTCCCCAGCTGTACCACTTTGCATGATCCACCTATTGGAAGCTCATCACGTGGGAAGCCCTCCCAAGTGGGAGGCCAGAAGCAATGCTACAAACGCACCAGTAAGAGGCTCCTGGATGATGGGAGAAAACTTTGGAGCACGGAAAAAGCACACTGGAGCTATACCTTTGCAAGCTTCATCCTATTTCTTGTCACACTGTGTCCCATGATGGCAAGAAAGTCTCATGCATAGGTTGAAAAGCAGTATATACGTACTGTATAGAATAGATACCACCACAAGACACCACCTCAAAGTATTCTTCTGGTATTTTAATACAAAAAATAAAAGGGATGGGAGTAAGAGTTAATGCACTAGGGCAGGAGTGTCCAAACACTGGCCCTGGGGCCAAAAGGCAAGCCTCAATCCACACTGAGGATGTGAATTGGAGAGATCTCTCCATCCAGTCTGGGCAAGCCTTGTATTGTCTCTAATACACTTGGGTGTAAATTTATTCAAATTTGAAATGTAAATTATTTTTCTGACCCCTTAGTGTCAGATGATGTGGATGATGTGACTGTTAACAGGACTTTTGAGCAGACATGCATGGGAGTTGCAATCCTATGCACATTTACCTGGGAGTAAGTCACATTGACTATAATGGGATTTATTATGAGTAGACATGTATACTGCTGTGCAATGACCTGGGAATAAGCCACACTGACTGTAATGGGGCTTCTGAGTAGGCATGCATAGAAGTTGCAAGCCTCATATGTTTTTCATTGTTTTTAAATAATTATATGTTGATGTTGACTGTATAAGGGCTTCTATTATGTTAGCTGCTTTAGATCTGCTTGTGGAGAAAGGTGGGATACAAATCAAATAAATATTTGACTTATTTCTGACTAGACTTGCATAGGATTGAGATCTCAGTCTGCAATCCTTTGGCCTCTTACTTGGGAGCAAGCCACACTGATTATAATGGGGCTTACTTCTGAGTAGACACACATAGAAGTTGGCTTTTGGGTTGTAATTCTATGCACATTTGTTTGGGAGCAACTTGCATTGACTACAGTGGAATTTACTTCCTATGAGAGCTTTCCTGGAAACAAGCCTCATTGATTATGATGGGGCTTACTTTTGAGTAGACGTGCATAGGAGCGGGCTCTCGGGTAGCAATCCCTTACCTGGGAGCAAGCCACGCTGACTATAATGGGGCTTACTGAAGAGTAGGCGTACATGGGACTGGGCTTAAAAGAGAGAGAGCGAGAGCTAGCTTCCCCTCTGGTTCCTTTCCGGTGGATCCAGTAGGCGGTGCATGAGTGTGACAATTTTTTCTCCAGTTCCTCCCCCCAGTGCCGGCCAATGGCATCAGTGCCGGGGCCCTTGGATGCGCATGCTCCTCTAGGATCCAGGACTGCTCCAGGTGGTGGGAGCAGCAGCAGAAGCTGTAGCCCAGACTTTGGGTTGGAGGTGAGTCTAGCCTCCCTGGAAGGCTGTGGGGCAGGGCTGTTGTTGGGGGGGCAGGTCCTGGGCACCCCCCTTCTCTCCAGGGTGCTGATCCCCTCTAAGGGCCCTGCCTGGTCCACCCACGTGGCTGCAGAGAAGGTTGTGCTGCGAACGTTCCATTTTGGAACGTTGAGTAACAACCTCTCAGCCAATCAGGGCGCTCCGAACGTTCACCCGGGACCAAGCGAGGTTAAGTCGACTCACTGCAACCTGCAACCCATGCAGAGGGCAAAAGGGGGGTGGAAGCCAAACTCTGCTCAGAGAGGCGGGAAATTCAAATCCTGGACGCTTCCTGGAGAGGGTTGCAAAGGGGTGACCAGATGCCCAACCCTCAAAAGGAGGACAAGGTCTTGGATTCCTCTCAGCCTGACCTTGGCACATTTGCCTACTCACGAGTAAAGCCGCGATATTGGGCACTTTCACTTTCCCATAGAGCACAATGCATATTTTTTATTTTTAGTTTTTTTGGCCATAACTTTTGATAGGAGGGAGATATTTCAAAACTGGTTTGCTTTGGATTCTGCTTTTCAATACGAATCCTATGAAGTATGACGTGATGGGGTACTGCACACCAGTGCAAAGTTCCAAAATGGAGGACTATGAAGCTCTTTTGGAGGACACCCGGACAGGAGGCTAAAAATGGAAAAATCCGGTTATATGGTCACCACTGCGTTGGATTTAGGTTGGGAAGGCTTTGGATGCAGTTGGGTGATGCTTGCAAAGAGGGTGCAACATGTGGCATAGCTATAGGGGGTGAAGGAGACTGTCTTGGAGGGAGTAAGAGCCATTCCAGACGGGGGAGCAGGAGAAGAGTGGGTAGGGAAGGTTAGGAGAGCCCCCAATGGTGTAGTTAGAGGGGGGCAGATCAGTCAGAGGAAGCCTCACCCTTTTGAAGCCATTCCAGGAGGGGGGAGCACAGAAAGAGTAGGAGAGCCCCCCCCCCCCCGTGGCATAGTGAAAGGAGGTGGAGCAGAGAGTCTTAGAAGGAGTCAGAGCCATTCCAGGCAGGGGAGGGAGGAGTAGGACATCCCCAGTAGCATAGCTAGAGGGGTGTGGAACAGCAAGTTTTGAGGTGAGGCTCCAAGACTGCTTTGCCCCCATCTAGTTTCATCATCTAACAAGGCCCAAAGGAATTTGTATTGATGGACACACTGCAGTGGCCACACTGCAGATCCTCCTTGAAAAAATATATGGTACACCTATAATACCAAGCTTTTTCAAAGTGTACTCCTAGAAGTAAGACCTCACCTTGAGTACTGTGTTCAGTTCTGGGCACCTCACTTTAAGAAAGATGCAGCCAAACTGGAGCAAGTCCAGAGGAGAGCGACAAGAATGATCAGTGGGATGGAAGGGAAGCCCTAAGAGGAAAGGTTGGGGGAACTTGGGATGTTCAGCCTGGAGAAGAGGAGGCTGAGGGGAGACACGATTGTCCTCTTCAGATACCTGAAGGGCTGTCATAGGGAGGAAGGGGCTCATTTGTTCTTTGCTGCTTCTGAAAGCAGAACTAGAACCAACGGGTACAAACTGCAAGAGAGGAGATTCCGGTTGGATATCCGGAAAAAATTCCTGACAGTTCGGGCGGTTCGGCAGTGGAACAGATTGCCAAGGGAGGTGGTGGACTCTCCCTCACTGGGGATCTTCAAGCAGAGGCTCAACTAACACCTGATGGGGATTTCCTGCTGCAGGCAGGGGGTTGAATTAGATGACCTACTAGGGTCCAACTCTATGATTCTAAGTCTAGGAGTTTCTGAGACCCTGTTATTTTCCATCTGAAGATAAAGCCCACCCCGGTTTATCTGTCTCCCATACCTCCCCTGTTCACTGCTCTCTTATCTCTTGGCTCATCAGTATTTTTCTGTATTGTGCTCAATGCATTCGTCTCCATATTCTATGTGTACCAGTGGAACTCCCAGACACTCCTTTTAGGGCTCCAGAGATTGAAAAAATTGAGATCTGTTGCTCTAAGCCAGGGGTTTCCAGATGTGACCCATGGCAAGGCCTCCCCCTGCCCCCCCCCGCAAGTCTGTAATACTCCAAAGTCCATGGGAGCTCTGCTCTCTGCACCTCCAGAGGGTATTCTGAAGCCTGGGGAGGCTGAACACACCGTGTATGAAAATCCTGGTTTGAAGATCATCCCCTGTCTCTGTGCTAGAAAGTATTCATTCGTTCATGTTCCAGCCATAATATATTCATTTATGTAAATGTAATTAAATTATTTTTCTCCAGGAACCAATAGTGTCAGAGATGATGCGGACTTCCTGCCAAAAAGTTTGGACACCCCTCCAAGTCTAAACTACTTAAACATCCCATTCACTTGTTTTTAAAAAGGACTCATTTAAGGATTTTAGAAGGCAACAATATAAGGTATCTTATCATATATTTTTCCCCTGCCTTCCCTGTGTGTAGACATCCAGCAGTTTTCCTCTCCCCCTCCTTCTTTCCTAAGGTCTTGCCAAACAGCTGAGCGGATTGGACAGCTGGCCCTGGAGCCAGTGATGATCCACATATATCATAAAGCCTCTTTTTGTCAGGCAGCAGGGCAGGTGGTGTCTGGGAGGGGAAGCTGTGAAATAATGGGGTTTTGTACTTTTGTAGCCTTTTGAAATTGCTTCCATCAGGCTCTCACACCCTGAGAGTCCCAAACCGGTAGTGTTAAAATTGAGAAGTGAGTGGAGGCCACATGCTTGCCCTTTTCTTCCATCGGACATCTGGATTCATTGCAGGCATGTTCTGGAGTTACCATCCAGCGATTCAAGTAGAGCCCCAGGTTAGTGACCCCACAACTTGTGTCAAGTCATGAGTCATCATTTGTGCACACCTTTTGCAGCCTGGCTCATGGAAAATTTCATGTCAAAACAATCCAAGAACCGTAAGCCTTCCTCTTCCCCATAACCCATTCAGCCCCACCTGGAACCTTCCACCATGTCCGCTCCTGCTGTCTGATGAACAGCTTCCAGATCAACTATGAGGGAGGTTTGGGCCAATGTTGAAATGCTAGGGGGAAAAATGCATGCACTAAAAAGGGTCAGCACTTGAGTGAAAAATGAGTGGGGATAATCTGTGTTTTTTGTGTGTCAATCATACAATCCCAGAGTTGGAAGGGACCTAGTAGGTCATCTAGTCCAATCCCTTGCCTGCAGCAAGAAATCCTCCTTGAGCATCCTCGAGCCTCTCCATGAAGATCCCCAGTGAGGGAGAGTCCACCTCCTCCCTTGGCAATCTGTTCCACTGCCGAACCACCCTCAACATCAGGAATTTTTTCTGGATATCCAACCAGTATCTCCTTTCTTGCAGTTTGTACCCATTGGTTCTAGTTCTGCTTTCGGAAGCAGCAAAGAACAAATGAGCCACTTCCTCAGTATGACAGCCCTTCAGGTATCTGAAGAGGGCAATCATGTCTCCCCTCAGCCTCCTTTTCTCCAGGCTGAACATCCCAAGTTCCCCCAACCTTTCCTTATAGGGCTTTCCTTCCATCCCACTGATCATTCTTGTCGCTCTCCTCTGGACTTGCTTCAGTTTGGCTACATCTTTCTTAAACTGAGGTGCCCAGAACTGAACACAGTACTCAAGGTGAGGTAACAAAGTCTGTGAGTCTCAAGTATTCTGTAAAATATTCATAATAAGATACTGTAAAGATATTATAAAATATTCATAATAAGATACTGACAAAGTAAGATATTGTAAGATATTCATCTATATATATAAAAGAGAAAAGTCACTGACTGACTGACTCACTCATCACCGCCCTGCCAAAACTGGTTGGCTTAGAAGCGTGAAATTTGGAGAGGGTGTACCTTCCGTGACGGAGGGGTGCACTAAGAACTGTTTTTCCGAAATTCCAACCAGAAGGGGGTGAAAAGGGGTGCAACGCGTTTTTCTCCCTATGCTTTGCATTGGAGAATTGATGACTCATCAACATTCCGCCCCAAGTGCTGGGCCTAGAAGCATGGAATTCTGGGAGGGATCCTTCTGTCACCTGAACACCCACCAAGAACCCATGTGGAGAAATTTAACCCTTGCGAGGCTGAAAGGGGGTCAACGTGTTTTGGTCCTATACTTAACATGGGAGACTAACCAACAGCAAGCCAATTTGGTGCTCGGACACTGGTGCACTGGGGGGATGTTGTTCAGAGGAAGAGGTTGCACTGGCAAGGATGCTGCGCATGGGGGGGATGATGCGCATGGGAGAAGTTGCGCATGGGGACTGATGCACATGGGGGTTGATGCGCATGGGGGGGATGATGCACATGGGGGGATGATGCGCAAAGGGGTTGATGCACCTGGGGGAAGTTGCGCCTTGGGGGATGATTTGCATGGGAGTTGATGCGCCTGGGGGAAAGTTGCGCATGGGTGATGATGTGCATGGGGAAAGTTGTGCATGGGGGGTTGATGTGCATGGGTGAAAGTTGCACATGGGATGATGCGCATGGGGTTGACGCACATGGGGGACTGATGCAGATGGGTGATGTTGCATACGGGGAGTTGAGGCACATGGGGATGATGCGCATGGGGGGAAATTGCACATGGGGAAAAGTTGCACATGGGCGGATGATGCGCATGGGGTATAGTTGCACATGGGGTATAGTTGCACATGTGGGGATGATGCACATGTGGGTTGATGCACCTGGGAGGAAGTTGCACATGGGGAAAAGTTGCGCATGGGAGATGTGGCGCATGGGGGCATGTTGCGCATGGGGTGTTTATGTGCATGGGGTGTTTATGCGCCATGGGGTGTTTATGCGCCATGGGGGGATGGCGTATGGGGAAATGTTACTCCCACAACGCGGGTATGCTTTTCACTAGTCTATAGACGTATAAATAATTGAAAAGTCACTGACTGACTTTTGGCCAGTCCAATGGCCAGTCAATGGCCAGCCCAAACCGCCAGACCTAGAAGTGTGAAATTTGGGGAGGGTGTTCCTTCTGCGATGGAGAGATCCATTAAGAGCTGGTTTTCAGAACTTCCAACCGGAATGGGGTGAAAAGGGATGCAACACATTTTCCTCCCTGTACTTAGCATTGAAGAATCCCTGACTGAGGGACGCTCTGCCCCAAACCTGTGACCTAGAAGAATGACATTTGGGGAGGGTGTTCCTTCTGTGACATCAACACCCACCAAGAACCAATGTTGAGAAATTTAACCCTTAAGGGGCTGAGAAGAGGTGCAATGAGGTTTTTTTCCTATATCACTGAAAACTGACAGATGAAATATGCAGGCTTCCCATATATCTTACTACTAGCAAAAATGTACCTGCATCGCGGGAGTAAAATTTCCCCTATACGCCGTCCCCCCCACTGCGCACCGTCCCCACATTGCGCACCATCTTCAACACCCCATTTGCATCCTCCCATGCATAACACCTCCATTTGCATCATCCCTGTACAACATTCTCCATGCGCAACACCCCCGTGCACACCGTCACCCTCATGCGCACCGTCCCCCCATGCACATCCCCCCATGTGCACCCTCCTTCCCAGTACATCAGCTGGATGTTGATCAGAGTTCTTAAAATGTTCCAGGTTGTTTCTGCACAAAAGATGGCTTTTGAAGGTCATCTGGTTGATACAACTTGTCAATTGACTGATGCTCAGCTGAAAATTTTAAGAACCTAGAAAGGTCCCACTATCCTTCTGGTCACACTTGCAATCCAGATACTGTACCTCTGGGTAGCTTGCAAACAAGGCTACATCTGTCCCCTCCCCCACAACTGCTACTCAGCGGCATAGACATTAATCATGGTTCATAATATCCTTCCTTTAGGATCAGCGGCAGGAAATAAATCGAATGAAAGGATATAAATTGAATTTATTCTTTCATTCATTCAATTTATGAATGAATGAATTTACACCAGCTTCTCTTTCTATAGTCACCACTCCTTTTCCTTGCTTGCTTGTGTTGTAGGAAGGTAACTGCTGTTTCTTTCGATTAAACCACCCTTTTCCTGATGCTTCTCATGACCTTATGTGCCATTTTTATCTTGGTACATGTGTGTATGTATGTATCAGCGGTTTCAAAGGCTTGTTCTTGGTTGTATATAGAAGTGAGCTGCAGAAAATCAATTTGTGTATGAACTTTTCTTAGGATAATTTTCAAGGTGATCACACTGGCCTCACAAGTTACACATGGCTGTGTTGGTATTTTTTACAGATACAGTATATCTCTTGCTGGTGTTTTCCTACAGGTACAATAGGACCAGGTTAGGAACAAGTATTTTGAGATAAATTGGACTCATATAGGATTATTGAAGAGGGCCTTGAGTTTGGGTCCTTGCAACTTTAATGTCCTTTTCTGCTAGGTTGTGCTAAACCAATATTTTAATAGAGTATCCACCAAATCCAGATTAACTACGGGACCACGTAAGAGACTTTAATTGCACCCATAGTTACTGCATCACCTAGTGAAAACCTATGGGAAATTCATATTGGAATCCAGAGTAAGTTTTTCTTACACCGGAGCAAGGACTCCCCATAGTTACTCTGGATTTTGCCCTATGTCTTATGTCAATCAATCAACAAATCAATCAACAACATCTCTTCTGTTCTTCCCCAAGAACAGAAACATGCCAAGAAACCTGCCAAGGAAACGGGTACTGGAAAAAGAACCTGCTCCAATTGTGAAGCGGACTAAAGGTAAGATGTAGAACAGCACCGTTGTGTGTTTCCCTCAGATTTCCATTGAGACCAGTTTCCATTTAAAAGAGAAACTCATTGTAACCAAACCTTCCATGATTAAAGTTTTTCAAAAGCACTGATTTTGTTTTGCACTACTGTTCAGAAATCTTAAAATATATATTTGCATAACAGATTGTTCATGTTGGAAGTCATCTAGTCAGTGATGGGATTCAAAGGAAATAACAACCAGTTCTATGTCCATCTGGCAGCCACTTTTAAATGGCTATTTTTACACGTTATATGTCCTATCTCTCGTTAACAACCGGTTCTACAGAGTAGGTGCGAACTGGCTGGAGCCCACCACTGCATCTAGTCCATAATCTTGCTCAGTGTAGAGGACTATAGCATGCCTGATGGGTGACCGTCCAGCCTTTACTATTTTTTATTGCCCAGCGAAACAAAATATACTCTAATGTGCCATCTAATGTGCACCCCCATTTGAAAAGTCTTGAGATTAAAAGAATGTTTACTGGTGATTGTAATGCACAACTGCAAAGCAGGTGCAGAATTTATTTTTATTGCATAGAATGATTTATGACAATAATAAGATGATGGGTTTCTGTTATAAGTTTTACTTAATTGCACTACTTTATTCAAAAATGGGTTTGTGTAACATTTTTAAATTAAACTGTCAAACTAAATACTGACCTATATCACATTTACTTGAATCAAATGCACCATCAAATCTAATGTGCATCCTGATTTTGGAGACTTAATCCAGCTGGAGACTAAATTTTGGAGACTAACCCTACAATCCTGAGTAACTACGGGAGCACGTAAGAGACATTATGTGTACCCGTAGTTACTGCACCAGCTAATGAAAACCTATGGGAAGTTTATATTGCAATCCAGAGCAAATTGTTCTTACACCGGAGCAAGAACTTCCCGTAGTTACTCTGGATTGTGCCCTAAATCCAGCATGTTAGATTTGAGTAAGCACAGTATTCTTCTTTGAGAATACATGTGGGTGTCTGATGCTTGTGCTTTGCTGTCTGTACCTGCAATCACTGTTTCATTCCTTGTCTTCTTATCCAGTGAGCCACTCTTCCCATCGAACAGAGCCAGGAATTGTGTTAACCCTTGGGCAAGGTGATCTGGGGCAGTTGGGCCTTGGACCTGATGTGTTGGCAAGAAAGAGGCCTGCCTTGGTGCGCCTGCCCGAAAAGATAATCCAGGCTGAAGCAGGAGGAGTTCACACAGTGTGCCTCAGTGAAACGGGAAAAGTGAGTCTGAATCTTTATGTGCTTTTCAGTATCGTGTTGCCTTTGTAGAGCCTGCAGGCCTTATGCTTGACACCTATGCTCTAGCCTGCCTCTTTCTTCTCACTGAAAGATCTTGGGTCTGCTGTAAACAAAACTTTCAAGGTACGTGGTGGAGAGGCACTTTTGGATAGCGCATCAATTTTAGGAATCTGTCAGAGACTGTGGTTCTGTACAGATATTCATTTCTGGGAGGAAGTGAATGTGTGTTTAGGTGTGATGAAGTGAGAACGTTCCAGATGGACCTCCAAAGATCTTGCCCCTCACACTTACAAATTTTTTGGGGGGAGGGATCTGGATGTGGGTGCCTGCCTGTCTAGTAATAAAAACTAGAAAAAATACCTTCAGACATTGAATTCCCTATATTTGCGTATGATTGCAAGCTGTAGAAGCTGAGCTCTATACAGGGTAATTAGCTACCTTATCTTATTTTTGACTAGGGCTTGAGGCAATTGCTTATATGATCTATCCATTACCCTTTGGTGACCCACCAGTGGGTCCATTCACACTTTGGGAACCACTGCTCCAGTTCTTGACTTCTTTACTCACTGCAAAGTCTCCATTTGGCATTGTGCTTCTCTGAACAAAAGACACTGAGTGAAGGAGAGGTAATCATGGCAATGTTATTAAGATTTAAGTTGAGTCACAGAAGTGGTGGTCGAGCTGTGGGAGAGGAACCCACCAGGCACATTGTAGATGTAGACAGATTCTTTTTACCCACTCAAGACTGCTTGGTCCACCCTATCTCAGCCTTCCAGCAGATCTTTTGCTGGGGTTCTTCTTAGATCCTGTTGCCACCATGTCAACTTTCTCTTTCCAGATCTACACCTTTGGGTGCAATGACGAAGGTGCCTTGGGTCGGGACACTTCAGAGGAGGGGGCAGATTCCATGCCAGGCATGGTCGACCTGAAGGAGAAGGTGGTCCAGGTGTCTGCTGGTGACAGCCACACGGCAGCGTTGACCGAAGATGGTCACGTGTTCATCTGGGGTGCTTTTCGGGTGTGTTGGTGCCTCTGCTTTTTGTGATATGCAGTTGGTTTCTTCTTGGTTCCAGCCAAGTCTTTCTTATTGTGGGTTTCCCTGTGTTCAGGATGAGAACGGTGTCATTGGCCTGTTGGCTCCTCTGAATGGCAGACGGGGGTTAGTGCCAGACAAAGGAAGCTGTGTTCCTGTGGAGCTGCAGTTGGATGTGCCAATCATCAAAATTGCCTCAGGTGAATGACAGTGGGTGGTTATAGTGCGTTATGTCAGAGGACATCCATGTTAATTACACTGACCAGGAAAGGGCTGGGTCTCCAATTTGAAAAAAATTCAGGGCTGCCCGTAAAGTCTTTTGTATGTATTTTAAAAGGAGCCTTGGTGTGCAGTAGAAAGCACCTTCCCAACTAGGAAGTTGGCACTAGATGACTAACTCTACTAACTCTGTGATCCCTACCAACTCTGTGATTCTAAGGGCACAATCCTAACCTAGGCTTTTACAACTCATCGTTCTTCCTGTTCCCACAGTGATGTACGGAGGCAAGCACATATCTGTGCACCGGCCTAACCCTCCCCCCCTGGAGTTCATCTGGGGTGCTTTTCGGGTGTGTTGGTGTTCATCTTACGTCACTTTTGTGACATTCCAGGTCAGCACAGGGCTTAGGCCAGCCTAACTAGAGCTTAAGATTGTAGCCTTACTGACATTACTTTTGTGTTCTTCCTACATGAAAGGCACCCCCTTAAATGTGGTGCTCTTGTATAATACGCACCCTGCACAGCCGTGTAGGGTGATCCTGGGGAGTTTATGCACATGGATACTCTGTTGAGGAGAGGGAATGTATATCACGAAGTGGTCCTTAAGCACCTTGAGATACCTTATTGGAAACAGGAATAGTTGACTGACAGTGACTGCTTTGGGGACTGCATTGTCCCCTAATCCCTGGGACAGCACAAGTCCTGTGCAGGCCTGGGGGTGTTGCAAAAAGTGTCATAAAGACCTTCTGCACCATTCCTGGGGGGGTTTGGTCAGTGCACAAAAATGCCCTGGCCTCTGCACACCACCAAAGCATCACCTTGGCTCCACCCTGTCAAAACATCCAAAACTACACTTAAGAATCCTAGGTTATTCATATACAATATGAATTATACAAGTCACAGTATGACTTGTCACACAGGACTCAGTAGTTGGATTATATGGATGAGTAACGTAGATCAGATCACAGTAGATCATCTGTATCTCTTTCTGTTTTTGTCTTCCCTTCTCAGGGAGTCATCACTTAGCACTGGTGTCCACAGAAGGTGAACTTTATACCTGTGGTTGCGGAGACAACGGCCAGCTAGGGCGCGTACCCCCCGTCTTTACTGCCAGAGGAGGAAGAAGAGGATTAGGTGAGTTGTTTAGCATTAGATCCCGATATAGAAGGATATAGTCTACCAAACTTACCAATACATCCTACTATTGAGCTGATCCCTGCAATCATTTCTTTCTCCAGAACGACTCCTACTCCCACAACCTGTTATCGTCAGATTGAGAGGTTCCAAGACCAAATCGTGCATTCGGGACATCTTCTGCGGCTCTTACTCAACCATTGCCATCACGCAAGAGGGCCATGTCATTGGGTTTGGCCTCTCTAATTACTACCAGTTAGGTGTGTTCCTCTCTTAATTAGGGCTGGGGAGCTGCTAGGTTTATATTGGTTGTGGAATGGATTTCTCTGCAGATCCTTGCAAGGAGTGAAAACTTGCAAGGAGTGAAAATGAGTGACTTTTTTCTTATATATATATATATATATAAGAAAAAAGTCACTCATTTACTCATCACCACCCTGACAAAACCGCTGGGCCTAGAAGCATGAAATTTGGGGTGGGTATTCCATCCGTGACGAAGAGAGTCACTAAGAACTGATTTTCAGAAATTCCAACCGGAAGGGGGTGAAAAGGGGCGCAACACGTTTTGCTCCCTATACTTTGCATTGAAGGATCCCTGAGTGAGGGATGCTCTGCCCCAACCCCCGGACCTAGAAGCATGAAATTCGGAGAGGGTGTGTCACATGAACATCCACCAAGAACCAATGTGGAGAAATTTAACCCTTAAGGGGGTGAAAAGGTGTACTACTTGTTTTTGTCCTATACTTAACATGGAAGACTGACCAACATCCAGCCAATTTGGTGCTTGGTGCCCGGTGGAAGGTGAAGTTGTTCAGAGGGAGAATGTTGCGCATGGGGGGATGTTGCGCCTGGGGGGATGAACATGGGGAATAATGCACATGGGGGTTGTTGCGCATGGGGAGATGATGCGCATTGGGAATGTTGTGCATGGGGGTTGAACATGGGGAATGAATGCATGGGGGTGTTGATGCGTCATGGGAGGTTGAGGCGCCATGTGGGGATGGTGTACTGGAGAATTTTATTCCTGCAATGTGGGTATGATTTTCACTAGTTATGTTATAAAGGGGAGCAATCCCAACTAGTTAGATTGGGGGCACAAAATATATTTACTCAAATGTAAAGCACAATCGAATCTAATGCGCACCCCAATTTTAAAAGGCTTGAAATTTTAAAAAAATGTTTACTGCTGAATGTAATGTGCAGCTGCAAAGCAGGTGAAAAATTTAATTTTACTGCATACAACAATGAGTTACATGACAATAATATGACAATGTACTACCAAATTGCACTACTTTATACAGCAATGAGTTTGTTACATTTTTGTTTCAATATAGTAAACTACCATATTTAAAAACCACCGTATTTACCTGAATTGAATGCTCACCTTTTTCAGCCAAATTCAGTCTCCAAAATCAGGTACACATTAGATTTGAGTAAATGTGGTATTTTGATTATACAGTGGTTTAATAGGATGTGCATTAGATTTGATAGCACATTAGATTTGAGCAAATGTGGGTAAATACTGGCCTATACCCAAATCTAATGCACCATTGAATCTAATGTGCACCCAAATTTTGGAGACTAAATTTGCCTGGAAATGTGAGCTTTATAGTTGAGTAAATATGGTATCGCACAAGTAGGTACAAGTGGGGTACCCCAAGGCTCTGTCTTGGGCCCGGTTCTCTTTAACATTTTCATTAATGACTTGGAGGAAGGGATACGAGGGAACCTGATCAAATTTGCGGATGACACCAAGCTGGGAGGAGTAGAAAACACAACAGAAGACAGAGAAACCTCCAGGAGGATCTGGATAAACTAGAATTCTGGGCTGTAACAAATAGAATGAATTTCAATAGGGAGAAGTGCAAGGTTCTGCACTTAGGAAATAAAAACCAAAAACACAGGTATAAAATGGGAGATACTTGGCTTGGCAGCACAACATGTGAGTGGCATGGAGTCACCATGGATCACAAGCTGAACATGAGTCAGAAGTGTGATGTGTCTGCAAAGAAAGCAAATGCCATTTTAGGCTGCCTTTTAGGACTGTAGGTTCCAAGTCACAAGAAGTTCTTGTTCCTCTTTATTCAGCACTTGTCAGACCTCACCTTGAGTACTGTGTTCAGTTCTGGGCACCTCACTTTAAGAAAGATGCAGCCAAACTGGAGCAAGTCCAGAGGAGAGTCACAAGAATGATCAGTAAGATGGAAGGGAAGCCCTACAAGGAAAGGTTGGGTTAACTTGGGATGTTCAGCCTGGAGAAGGGGAGGCTGAGAGGAGACATGATTGCCCTCTTCAGATACCTGAAGGGCTGTCATAGGGAGAAAGGGGCTCATTTGTTCTTAGCTGCCTCTGAAGGCAGAACTAGAACCAATGGGTACAAACTGCAAGAGAGGAGATTCCGGTTGGATATCCGGAAAAAATTCCTGACGGTTCGGGCGGTTCGGCAGTGGAGCAGATTGCCAAGGGAGGTGGTGGACTCTCCCTCACTGGGGATCTTCAAGCAGAGGCTCGACGAGCACCTGTCGGGGATGCTCTAGGGGGATTTCCTGCTGCAGGCAGGGGGTTGGACTAGATGACCTACTAGGTCCCTTCCAACTCTATGATTCTAGGTGTAACACTAGTAGGTATCACACTGGTATGTATCACTCATCCAATCTTCTCATTATGCTTCTTCTATAAGTGCAGGATATGTTTTCAGGTGGAGATCAACCTCTGTCCCACTATGTTTCAGTTTACTGAAACTAGAAAAGTTGGATAGGATTGAATCCTTGGATTGCCTTCATCAGTGAAGCAGCTCAGACTGGGCTGCAAATTGAAACTATGCCAGGAGCCAATGTGGTGGGCCACACTCTCAACATTCATCAGTTTTATCGGAACTTATAATGGCATACGATCCTTTCAAGGATTCCTGGGGAAGTGCAGTTCCATGTATGATAAACCTGCTCTGCTTTCCTTCCCCATTTTGCAGGTTCCAAAGGTGTTGACACATATTATTCACCAATGGTTCTATCTGCATTCAAGAACTCCACAAGATCTTGGGTTGAGTTCTCTACTGGGCAACATCACACCATCTGCCTGGACTCGGAAGGTGAGATGCTGTGGTCTGAGGTGTGGTGCTGGGCAAAATTAGTGACACCTTAGTGGTATGTTGCAAAGATGCCAACATCTCAGATGTGACCTTGCTGTAGCTCTGCAACCTGGAAAGAGAATGTGAAGGGTTGTGCGTGAGTAACTTCAGATAGAAAAATTTAGTTAATTTTTCTTCCCAGGTTACTGATTTCTGCTTTCACTGTGCCTGAGTTTATATTATAGGGCAAGGTTATATTATCCTTTATTTTTTCCTACCTTCCACATGAGGACTTCCTCATGAGCCCAAGAGCCTTCCTAAACTGTTCCACTTTAGACTACAAATAGAGGAGTGCATGTTTTAATTATGATGCCCCTCACTTCCTCGTTCTGTGCTTATGAAGTGCCATAACTGGTGAAAGGCTACTAGTCTAACCTTGTCAGCATTCTACTTCTAAAAGTACAGTACAGGATACCTTTACAGGTGGAAGATCTTTCAGATCATTCCTTAACATCTCTAGCGGTAATGTTCCAAGACACTGAGGCTGCAATCCCCATTTAGTCTGGCACAAGTCCTGTGCTGGCCCGGGGGTGTCACAAAAGTGCTGTAAAGCACTTCTATGCCACTCCTGAGGGGTGTTAGACCAGTGTACAGACATGCACCAGTCTCCTCACCACCATGAAATGAGGAGTGGGTGAGTTTTGCCACCCTGAAGTGGTTAGGATTTCACCTACAGTCACTGTAGATAGGCTCACTTTGTAAGTTTCTTAACTGAGTAATTCCTTTTTTTGTACTGTACCTGTCAGGGAAAGTGTACAGCCTGGGCAGAGCAGATTATGGCATGTTGGGACTAGGAGAGGGAGTCCAAGAGAAGAGCACACCCACCGCCATTCCTGGGCTGCCAAAGGCTTTATCTGTGGCTTGTGGTGAACGAGTTGGCTATGCAGTTACAGAAGATGGTGAGTCTTAAGTTTCTAGTCCTCATGGATGAAACAGGATAAAATAAGATTTGTTATTGGAGAAGGGCAGAGTATACATTTCAAACAAAATTGACTGGGGAATGGGGTCGTATCAGTTGTAGAGCCCCTAATCTTTGGTCTTTGTCAGCTTGTTCGGATATACTGTGGAGCCTTGGTACTCAGGCATTTCAGCCCATGACCCCCTTTCAAATTTAAAAATCTGCCCAGAACCCCATCAGACTTGCCAGGATATGACATCAGTATGATACCAAGGCTCCTCCTTGTCTACTCAGAATTCCCATTGCATTCAATGAGACTTACTTCCAGGAAAGCACACTGCCAGATTAAAGATCCTACCCTGCTGCAACCCTTCTGACCCGAGGTTATGACACCCCAGGGGGGTCCTGACCCCCCACTTTGAATACCACTGCTGTGGAGTGTAACACTTGCTCTATTCCCATCCTCCCATTGTTTATAGGTTGTGCCTTTGCCTGGGGCATGGGATCAAACCTCCAGCTGGCCACAGGGGATGAAGAAGATGCCTGGAGTCCAGTCCGGATGTCAGGCCAGCAGCTGGAGAACCGCACCATTCTCTCCGTTACGGGTGGAGGGCAGCACACAGTGTTATTGGTCAAGGAGCGGCATAGCTGACATACCTCTTCGGCAGCCCTAGCAACAAACACCCAGGGATGTCACCCTGAGATCTTCGGAGGGCTGGGGCTTAGAAGACTTGCTTTTTAGGGCTTCCTGTAAAACCTCCGGAAATCTCTGTGAGAGGAAAATTTGATGACATAAAGGGTTCTCTCAGATGTTGGAATTTGTTTAAATCAAAATGGGTTTTGCTCATTATTCTCAAAGTGGTTGGAATGAGTGTTTCCCTTGCCTTATTTCTTATCAAAAGTATTGCTTTCTTGCTTTGTTTTTGTTGACTACTTTCTCTGCTTTCATCCTTGCAGAGGGTAACTAGCATCTCCAGAATGTGTTTCCTTCCCATAAAAAGAGGAGCACTCCTCTTTACCACTGAGGTGCTGCCATGTGTTTAAAAAGCACATACACCTAAATTTATTAAAGAAACTTAATGTCTTTAAGTTGACATTAGCTTCCTGGTTTGTCCAGCATGACAGCGTAGCGGGAGACCACCTAGGAGGCGAGATTTATTTGAAAAGCTACTGGTAAACAAGTAAGTCTTGTAGAGGTAGATTGAAGCCATTAATGCTATTCTCTCCCATAAGCTTAGAATATGAGGTTTGAGAATGGCCCACCTGTGAGTGGGTCAGGATTGACATGTGAGCCAGCGGAGAAATTGGCACTTGAACACTGGTTCCCAAACTGATGGGACCCACCGGGGAACCAGAAGCAGGATGGTCGTACCCCAGTGGCCGTACTCCAATGACAGTGACAGCACTGAAGGGATCATGCAGGCATTTTTTCTTATCTTTGCTGGGCTCCTACAGGATCCTCAAGTCATCCTTGATCCCTCTTTTCTGTTTCTCTGCTTGTGTTTCTTATTTGAACAGCCCATCCCTGTTTAGTGGGTGGCTTCAGGCTCTACCTGCTGCAAACAAC
This sequence comes from Cryptoblepharus egeriae, assembly GCA_030015325.1. Taxonomy (NCBI): domain Eukaryota; kingdom Metazoa; phylum Chordata; class Lepidosauria; order Squamata; family Scincidae; genus Cryptoblepharus; species Cryptoblepharus egeriae. The sequence goes on from JAREYC010000014.1 coordinate 12,857,274, forward strand.
TTATCTAGTTATTCGTCCAGCTTCCTAGATGATACTTCCTAGACCATTAGGTGAGGGCTTGCTTGAACCTTGGCAGTCAAAGTGGTTTTAAAAATGTGGGTGTTTCACTGCTTTTCAAGGTTGCTCACTTCTTGTGGGCACTGGCCTAGTCTTGCTAGTTTAATTTGAAAGGAAGGACTTAGCTCAGTTGAGTCCAACCCATCTGTGATTTCAGCTGAGATGGTCATGTTTACCCATATTGGATTTGAAAAGGAGTAATTGAGAGTTAAAATGCTTCTAAAATTACAGTTTTTTTTGTTCCATATTCTATATTCCTTTCCAGAGGTGGAGGGATGGTGGGACGCCATTAAACATGGGACAAGATGGCAGTTTTGGCATGCCATTTACAGTTTCCAGCCCCATTGTGTGTAACCAGATGCAGACAGGATGGATGTGTGTGTGTGTGTGTGTGTGTGTCCACCCCCTTGTCCTTTCATAGAGCCACATTCTGAAAATATCAACAGACTTAAAAAAGCTGTATTTTTTAACATATTGAATCACAAACAAATGGCACAAATGAGGATGGGGTGGCGGAAGATACATTTTCAAACTAAAAAGCTAAAGCAAGTTTAATATTTTGATAGCATTTGCCTGAGAGATGCAAACCTGTACAGTTCCAACTGTACTGTACTGTAAATGAATGGTTATAAATGGAATTAACAGCAGTGCTGGGTGGATGGGCCAGTTGAGAGGGAAGGGAAACTATTTTAAAGATGTTTGCTGACACAAGACAAATGTGTAAAATTCTAATGTTTGGAATAAATAGTTTTGATAGCTCTGTGTGTTCACCTTCTGCAAGGTGCTGGATGTCCTTTTTGCTTAAGTGCAATTAGTCTTGTAGAAACAGTTTGGGCATGGTTTTGGGACAGGATAGATGGAAAACACAGCTCCTGAAATATAGGAGATGCTGTCCAAATGAGGCCACAAGGATAAAACAGCAGAAACCACTCCTGTTGGGGGTGGGGAGATGTATAATAGAAAGAAGAAACTGAGAGAAGATGTATAACTGAAAGACAAAGGTGTCCCTTGCAGATTGCCCCAAAAGTCAGTGATAAACTGTAAGGGCAATACACATCTCATTATAAGCCCGAAGTGCCAGCATTGTCCAAGGATGCCTAGTCCATGGCCACGTGGTCAGCATGCCTAAATGGAACATTTACCTTTCCACCAAAGCGAAACATATTTATCTGCTTGATAAATAGCTTTTGAACTGCTACCGAAAACTAGCCACTACCCACTTGAAGGGCATCAGCACCTCAAGGATCTGCTGCTGTGAAAAAGGTGTATTTTTTCACTCACCAAATTTGTGCCAGCCCTCCTAAGTGTGCAGATCCCACTAAGTGTTTGGATTCCACTATGGGTTTCCCATCCTTGTGAATTTGAAATATGCTTATGTATGACTGGATTGTGATTTGAGTTTGGTTTCATGCACAACACTTCTAATTGTGCTTATTGTTATATTTAAGGAATTATGGGAGGGGGAAAATCAGGAACCACTTAGGGTTAATCAAATTTTTTTTAAATTTTTCCCAGTGGACTTTCTTCTCAGTTGTCAGAATACTGGAAGCCACTTTTATTTGTAGTGTTAGGATCTGTCCATAAGAGGGCAATACCACCCAGCAGGTTAGGAAGACCCATGTCATCTAAAATCAATATTGTGTGTGTATTCGCCCTATAAAAAGATCCATAAAGAAATGAATTGGGCCAGTGGGGTTATGAAGAAGGAGCTGCCGTTCCTGGGGGAAAATAAAACAACTTTCTGCTCCTTGCAAAGTGATCTAAAAATGTACAAGGCTTTATAAAACAACTTGATAGATAAGCCAGAATAAACTTGAAATCCATCAGTCTTGAAAGACTATGGTATCATGCCTTGACACATGAAGCACAAAGGCATGGGTAGATTGATATGGAGGATAGGCTGTTTCCCAAGCAGCAAATCCAACCTCTCCACATCAATGAAATAGTCCAATGGAACGGCAGAACTGATACAATTGGTTCTAGCTGCGTCACAGAGCTGGGTTAAGGACAGGAGCTCACCCTGTCTTGTACCTGCATTCAACCCATGGGAGGAGGAAGGGCCCATCACTTAGATAAGACAATCCTGGGATCCGGTCTAGGAGCTGCTTACCTGTGTCCCTCTGGTCCCATGTCTTTTCTGTTGTCTGTCCTGTTGTTCTTTTTCTGTGCTTCTGTGTCTATTCCCTTGTCTTGCCACTGGAGTGGCCCAGGAGTGAGGCAGTATGGCACCAGTGGGGTTGCCTGGGTCACTTTGTTTGACTTCTGGACGGAATGAAGGGATCTGGGTGCCCCCCTGGAGAGAGGAAACAGAACTTCGTCTGGCCTGCCTCTGCAGAAAGGGGGCAACCCATGCTGTGGACAAGTGTTCTCCCTTCCTCCTCCCAAAATAGGATCTTCACAGGTAAGAAGTCCTATTTTTCTATTGCTGATCAGAGGTAAGATCCCAGCCCTGAGATGGAGGATCCCCATTCCATCAACATGTCTCAGGAGCAGGGGACTGAGGGGCTCTCTAAGATGATGGCACATGGCGCACCCACAGATTCGGGATCTGCTGGTTCTGAGGAGCAAGGTGCAGTCATCTCTGCTGCCTCCATCAAGAGGGCTATCGATGAGGCGGTCTCCCAAAGTCTGCCAGCCCTCATCAAGGCCATGGCTAAGTCTAACCCTATGCCTAAGGCCTCCTCCAATCTTAAACCCCCTCACAGGTCTATCACCTCCACTTCTTCTGAGGATACTCACCCTTCTCCCCGAAAGAAACAGCGTAAATCTAAGCACCTTGAGTCCAAGAGCAAATCTAAGTGCAAAATCTCCAAAAGGCACAAGTCACTTCCTCATCATCAACCACGTCAGACTCGGAGCCTGAGGAGGGGGAACTCTCGGGGGTGGAGATGGCAGAAAAAAACTGCAAATGTGACTGGCTTTTCCCCTCTGACTTTTTAGAGGCCATGGTGGAAAGATCTTCATCTTGCTTAAATCTCCATAGACCCAGTGAACTAGATTCTGACTGATCAGGATAAGGCTGAAGCTGATTCTTTCCTTTCCCAAAAGCCTTCCATAACATTTTCTCCCAAGAGTGGCAATCCAACTCAAAGGGAATTGGTCCACACCCAGTGGACAAGTTCTACACCTTGCCAGACAATCAAATGTCCTTGCTCAAGGAGCCATCCGTTGATGTCCCGGTAGCTGCCTTAACATCGTCCTCTCTGTAGATGGGAACATGTGGCCTAAGGATTCTAACGACTGTAAGATGGAGGGAAGTCTCAAGTGTAATTCTGAACTATCTTCCTTTGCTTCCCGGGCAGCCTCGGCAAACTCAGTGATGGCTTGGGCTGGCTTCATCTGGGCACAGGAGGTGGCGAAAATAAAGAGATTGAAAGCATCTTCAAAAAGATGGCTCTTGCTTCAGCTTTTTTAGCAGATGCCTCCCTGGACTCCATGCAACTGACTGCGAGGGCCATGGCTTCCATTGTCTCTACTCGGCTCAAGTCTGGGTCACGTGAGGCAGGCTCCCATTTGAAACTCATTCATCTTCCTTTCAAAGGCAAGGCCCTGGAGCCTCTCTGGCAAGGCTCTTGTGGAGTTAAAGGACAAATGGAAGGTCCTCCCTCCAGGCAAGAAGGATCCCTCCAAGTTCAGGTTGCAGTTCTTTCATCCCTTTCGCCCCAGACAACAGGATTCCTCTGTCTCCCGATTCAAGTCACGATGGACAAATGCTAGGTTCATTTCCCCCCCCCGCCTTCCTTTAACAAGCAACACTTCAGCCACAAGGATCACTTCAACCGCCCAAGGATCCCAGACCAACTTGATGCTGAACCCAGCACTATAGTGTTGGGACACTGTCCTAGCAAAACTGTCCCAGGTTTACTCAATCCTGGCGGGAATCTACTCCAGATGTCTGGGTATTAAGAACTGTTTCTCAGGGCCTCACTCTAGAATTTTCCAAGATCCCACTAACTCGTTTCTGGCAAGTATCGGTCTCTCGGGACCCGGAGAAACACAGACTGAAGTCTCAAGGCATCCAGCATCTGCTTGACATTCAAGTCATCGAGCTGGTTCTGGAAACTCAAAGGGGAAAAGGTGCATACTTGGTCTTTTTTCTGGTCCCGAAGAAGAATGGGGACAGTTGCACCATCCTAGATTTAAAGTGGCTAAAGAAGTTCACCTTAAAGAAAAAATTCAAAATGGAGACCTGGAGGAAGGAGATTTCCTGGAGGAAGATTTCTTCACCTCGGTGGATGAGGCATGGCAGCCCTGGAATGAGAGAAACTCCTAACATCCATAGACCTCTCCGAAGCCTACCTATCCATCCCCAGCACAGGAAGTTCCTTCGCTTCTCCTATGGCACAGATCATTACCAGTATTGAGCACTCCCGTTAGGCCTATCAGCTGCCCCAAGAGTATTCACCAAAATTCTGGCAACTAGTGGCAAACCTCAGGCGGCAAGGGGTGCGGCTGTTTCCATACCTGGACAACATATTAATTGCCGGTTCCTCCAACTCTCAAGCTTTGAAACATCTACAGAAGACCATGATCTATCTTCTCAACCATGGCTTTGTCATCAATTTGCAGAAGAACTCCTTAATTCAATCTCAAAGGATAATCCAGTTTGGTTTTCTAGTCAACACCAGGTCCTTCCAGCTCTTCCTCTCTTCCAAACAGAGGAAGAAGCTTCGGGATCTTCTCCTGCTGGTCCCCTGTACAAATCCAAGCTTGGTCAGGGAGTGGGCCTGGCTTTCCCTGGACGTCAAGAGAGTTCTCAGTTTTTATTTGGACAGGACCGGAGTTTAGAAAGACCAGAGCCTTATTTGTTCTTTTTGGGGGTCCATCCAGGGGAAAGAGCGTCTACGTCTTCCCTGTCCCGGTGGTTGAGAGCTTCAATTCAGGAAGCTTATATGGCAGTGGGAAAGGATCCACCTGAGGTGGTAACTGCACATTCTACAAGGGGGTGGTGGCTGCGTCAGCTGTTTTCAAGGGTGGCATTTCTCTTGAATCTATTTGCAGAACGACTGTGTGGGCCTCTCACAATACCTTTATATGGCACTATAAGATCAACTGGGCAGCTTTAATGGAAGCTGCTTTTGGCTGGAGGGTGCTGCAAAGAGTGGTAGCCTGAAACTGTTTGTGCCTCTCCCACCCTGCATGTGTGGCTGCATGTGAGATGTATATCTCAGCTATTTCCTGAATGCACCTTTTCCCTCCTCCAGAGAAGGTAGGAATCTTCTTACCTGAAAATGTCCTTTTCTTGGAGGAGTGGAAAAGGTGCATTCAGCCTTCTGAATGCAGCGGTTTTGGCAACAGCGGTTTTGGCTGATTATGAGTCAGTCAGTGACTTTTCAATTTTATATATACAGTGGTGCCTCACATAACAAGTTTAATTCATTCCAGAAGCATGCTTGTTACATGAAGCGCTCTTTATATGAAGCAGATTTTCCCATAGGAGATAATGGAAACTCAGACGATTGGTTCCACAACCCCAAAAATATTCATATAAAAATATTAACTGTATGTAAAAATGATGACAAAACACTATAATTGAAGTCTATGTAGGCTGAAATCCTAAAGACACTTTCCTGGGAGTAAGACCCAGTGAACACAATGGGGCTAACTTCTGGGTAGACATGGTTAGGAAGCTACAATCAAAGACACTTTCCTGGGAGTAAGATCCATTTAACACAATGGAACTTACTTCTGGGTGGACTTGGTTAGGATGTTGTAATCAAAGACACCTTCCTGGGAAGCTTACCTGGGCTGCTGCTGGAGGTTCAAGGTGGTTGGTGGGGGCACTTGGGGGCAGCAGCAGCCCAGGTAAGCTTCTCAGGAAGGTGTCCATTAGCTGCATCTGGTGCCCTAGGCAACTTCCCCCAAGTTGGGAGCAGTTAGAGGCAGCAGCGCTGGGCAGCAGCCCTTTTAAAGAGCCTACACATGGAGCGTCAGGGCTGTATAGCGCGCATGTCCATTAGGCGCTAGAGGGGTTTATTATGTGAAACAGATTTGTTATGTGAAGCAGAATTCCTTGAAAATTTAGACTTGTGTGGAACATACTTTATGTGAGGCACGTGTTATGAGAGCTAGTATATGTACTAGCGAAAGCGTACCAGCTATGCGGCAGAAAAATTCCTCCCCATCCCCCCATGTGCATCAACCTGCCATGCACATTATCCCTCTTGTACATCACCCCCCACTATTCATCAAGCCTGAGTACACAACAACGCCCATGTGCATCAACCCCAAATGCGCAATATCCTCCATATGCATCAACCCCAAATGCGCAACATCCCCCATGTGCATCACCCTCCCAATGCAAAAAAATCCATGCACAACATCCCTGAATGCGTAAAAAACACAATTTGTGCACATCTAGACAAGTACTCAGTGCAGACAAGTACTCGGTGATCAAAAGAACCCAGCATTGCTTTACCAAGAATCAACTCCCCATGCAACATCTAGCCATGCACATCAACCCCACTGTGCATCTACCCCCATGCGCAACATCTTCCCTATGTGAATCAACCCTGAATTCACCTCAACCCCAAATGTGCAACATCCTCCCATGCGCAACAACCCCCCTGCGTATCAACCCATCATGCAATAACCTCTCATGTGCAACATCCCCTTACCCTATGCACATCCCTCCACAACCATGGGGTTTCTGGGCCGGTGCAGGATTTGGGTGTTAATCAGTCTTCAAGTTTTGGCAGAGTTTGGCAGTTTCCCAGGAGGTGCAATTCAGGAAATTGGGTCACCCTCCCTTCACAGTCAGAACTAGGTCAGATAATGAATGACTCCTCTTTCTGGGGCGTCCCTAAAACTCCAGATCAAGTTCTGACTTCCAAATGGACGGTCAGATATTTTTTCTGCTGAACCTCTAAGCAGCCATTTTACTTCATTTTTAATTCTCCTTCCATTCCCCCTCAGGTTTCCTCACACTACTGCCTTACCTTGTGGCCTTAAGCCATCCAGCAATGGGGGAAAGCCTTGGGCTGCTGCCCAGTCTTAATGGGGGGGGGGGCTTTTGGGGGACTGGCACATTCACCGGCACACTTGCACACTTCAACTTCAAAGCTGAAGTTCACCTTCCAAATCACTACACTTTTGATTTTCTTGTCTCTTGTTTTCTCACTTTGATAGTTTTAAGCCACCTTGGACTTTCAGTTGGGGCAAAAGATGAGTTTAGATTAGATTAATCTTGTTAAAGATTAATCTCTTAAAGCTCCTCTTGCTGTTGCTGTAGGATGACTTCATCTGTGGTTATTTCATGGGCATCTTGACAAAAAGAGGAGAGATTACTCAGCTTGGCCACAGGCTTCTGAAAAACACCCTCAAACAACCTGTTTTTAAATTGCTTCTGCAGATGTTCCGGTGGGATAAATTACTGGAGGAGGGTTTGTTGGGTGGTGCTAATTGAAATGCTGATTGTAATGTAGAGAGGTGCTGGTTTCTGCTGAAATCTGGAACCAGACTGGAACCATATACCAATGTATATTCACAGCTAGGATGCTTTGCTTATCCATTTAGTTCCAGCCAGCTCGTTAATTCAAGAGCACTTTTAAGAAGCACTGGCTGCATGTCCAACTCTGTAGGAGGGAGCGTTAAATTGAGGAAAAGCTAGGAAAAGAAAGAGGGATTGAAATGTAATTCTGGGTGTCTGGCTGAATGGAAGCCTGATGAAAAGCTTCAAGAGCTCTACAGGCAAGGATGGCCCAAGACCTCCCATTACTCCTTAGTAAGAATTTAATTATCCAGTGTAGTCTGTGGAACTCCTTACAACACGATCTGCTGGTGGTGGTATAGTTATCCCCCACTTATTGGACAGGTTAGGGATGTCCAAAAGTGAAAACTGTTGAAAAGTGGAACCCCATCTCTTTTAGATGTTAAATGTTAGATGTTTTTAGATGTTAAATGTTTAGACGTTTAAATGTTGCTTTCAATTTTTTAAAGAATGTTTTAAACCCCTTTTATCTTGCAAATTCCTGCTGCTACACAAAGATTTCTGCAAATGGATTTTCATTGACTCCTTTGGGAATGGGATTAGACCAGGAGCTTCAATATGGAGGAGAGCAATTTTGTAGAGATTATATTCTTGAGTTCTTAGCCCTGGTCTGCTGCAAGATTTGATCTGGCCATCCAATATGTTGATCTCAGAACAGCTTTCTCTCCAACAGCAGTGTGGTGGGCATCTGGCAACACACAAAGGATTCCGCTATTCCTGTCCACAGCCATACAATCCTTTAATCTCATGCTGTGACTGTGAGGTGGGCCAAATGAAGCAGCCTGTGTGACTCACACACAGCAGGGCGTCAGAGCCAATTCCTGGCACTCCAGGCTCCAATCATCAGAGATTATGACTCTTCCTCTAGGTCTGCTTACCTGCTTTGAACCAAGTTGTTGGATTGGAAAATGGAGTTGGTGGCTGATGGATGGCCAGAAACTGAGCTGATGGAATTGGAGATGGTCTCTTCTCATTCAATGCCAGCGATAGCTAGTGTGATGCAGTGCCATCACCATGGTAGTGCGGGTGGTGCAGTCCACACCAAGGGGGGTGACAAGCACTGGGGGACTTAAAAAACATAAAAATGCACATAACTTCATGATGGTGTGTCCAACCCCATCAAGTCCTATACACTGGATTTGTATCGAAGAACAGCACCCAATGCAAAAATCCATTTGGAAATAGCACCCCAGGAAGAGGTCCCTGATGATTTCATTGAAAGTTATTGAAAATGGATGTGAACTGCACAGCTGTGTTTACTGGTGAGTAAGCAGGCATGCCTTGGCTGGAGTGGAAGGTCAGTCCAAGAGAGTACAAGTCTTCCAAAATGGTCCCAATCAGGAATGTTACTAGGGCATTAGAAAGGCACCCATGAAGGGGTTGACAGCATGTGAACTAAATGGCTAAAATCATGGTTTTTAGAAATAATCCCATCGTGTTATATATCTTTGAATGTGCAATTTACAGCAGAATTTATTTTATTTAGTTTTTTAATTTATATCCCATCTTTCTCGGGCCATTAGCCCAACTCAAGGCGGCTGGCATTAAAACATAATTAAAAACATAAACAGAACAATTCAATTAAAAACAATTAAAACCAGTGGTGGGCTGAGGCCAGTTCGGTCCGTTTCTTGGGGAGCGGACGTTCCAAAACCATCCGGACTGGTTCACTGGCACAGCAACAGCTAGCCAGGCATTTTTAAATTTGCCACTCCTAGCGGCAGCCCAGCGAAGCACCCTACAAGCCTCAGTGCTGTTCTTTCCCAGCGCACTGAGGCTGCCCCAGAGACTTCTGGCTGGTGTGCACCCCCCACCCAGAAGGGTTTCCCCCAGGCACATGTACCGCTCAGATGGCGCGGGGGCTTCCCCCTGGCATGTGCGCTGTTCAGATGGCATGGGAGAGCTTTCCCTGGCACGCGCGCCGCTCAGATGGCGTGGGGCGCTTCCCCCTGGTGCGCGCGCCGCTCAGATGGCGCGGGGGGCTTCCCCCTGGTACGTATGCTGTTCAGATGGCACGGGGGAGCTTTCCCCTGGCACGCGTGCCTCTCAGTTGGTGCGGGGGGCTTTCCCCAGGCCAATCCTATGCATGCCTACTCAAAAGTAAGTCCCATTAGAGACAAAGGGGCTTACTCCCAGGTAAACTGGTAGGTTTGCTGTCTGAGGGGCCAATCCTATGCATGCTGCGCCTCTACAGAACAGGTGGACTTGTGTTTGTGTGTGTCTGTGTGTGTGCATGCAACAATGCATGGGGTGATTGTGTGTGAGAGAGAGTGCATAGTGTGTGTCACTGCATGTCACTGACATGCCTTGTATTGCGGCAAATTGCTTTGAGGGTGTCTTACATGTCTGGATCAGAATCATGTATATTAAAAGGTTTTCAATTTCAAAAGTGTTGAAATTAAGTACAGGAAACCAAAAAAAGTATTTTTGATTCATTTTAACATGTCCTACATTTTGTCCTACATTTTTGGGGTTTCCTACATTTTTAAGTGGGTAGGAATTTTGTTAGAAATTTTGACTTGGACAGGGAGGAATTTGGTCCTTCAATCAGGAATTTTGGGGTTGCCGTTCAAGAATTCCCAGTTTGGCATCTGGTAACCCTGAGTCCCATGACAGTCAATGGGATTTACTCCCAGGAAAGTGTGGCTGGCACTGCAGCCTGAGAGATCAATCCTATGCTGATTACTCTGAAGTAAGTCCCATGACAGTCAATGGGACTTACTCTTAGGAATGTGTGGTTAGGGTTGCTGGGGGACACTAACAAAAACTTAGATTTTTTTAAAAATTAATTTTTTTAAAAAAAATTTTAGATTAAAAAAAATTTCCCTTTTAAAAAAAATCTCCCCAGCCCCGCCTCCTGACCCCGGCCATCCCCCCTAACCCCGGCCCCAGCCCCTGACCCGGCCTGGCCCACCCACTTCCGGGGTTCCAGTTGTTGGGCCAGGCTGGGCCCATCACTGATTAAAACATACAAGCTAAAAACATATATGCTAAAAACAATCAAACAACAGCTCCCCCAACCTCTGCCCCATTAAAAAGCTTTTTTTAAATAAAAGTTTTTAAGCCTCCACCTGGAGCTTTGTATTGAGGGAGTTTTCCTCAGTTTTAAGGGGAGGGATTTCCAAAGCCAGGGTGCCACCACAGAGAAGACCCCATCTCTGGCCACCACACCTCTCACAACTCTTAGTGGTGGCACAGTCAGTAGGGCCCCCTCAGATGACCTTAGGTGATGGGTCGGATTCAGTGATGGGCTAAGACTGGTTCGCATAGGATCGGTCAAACCGGTAGTTAACAGGAGCCCGACGTGGCGAACCGGTAGTTATGGGGTCTTGCCATTACGGGCCAAACCTGTTTGGAGGCCCTTTTACGTTTTTTCGGTGGCCACGGCCGCCATTTTGGTTCTGCGCGTGGACCTGCGCAAGCAGCTAATTAGAGGCAGGTGAGGAAGTCCCTCCTCCCCGCCTTGTGTACAGCAGAGCCGGCCGGCAAAGAGAGCAAGCGAGCGAGCGAGCAGCCACAGCCACCGCGCGCTCTTCAGCCAGCAGCAGCCCAGTCAGACCACTGCTTCCGTCTTCTCGCTGTCTCTGCCTGACCTGACCTCACCTGACCTGACCTGCCTTAGTGCCTTTGCCTTGCCAGCAGCACCTCTTGAGTAAGTCCTTACTTCTGAGTAGACTGCCTCACCTGGGCAAAGCACTGAGTGTGTGTTTTACTTCTGAGTAGACCATCTCGCCTGGGCAAAGCACTGAGTGTGTGTGTTACTTCCGAGTAGACCGCCTTGCATGGGCAAAGCACTGAGTGTGTGTGTTATTTCTGAGTAGATCGCCTCGCCTGGGCAAAGCACTGAGTGTGTGTGTTACTTCTGAGTAGACCGCCTCACCTGGGCAAAGCACTGAGTGTGTGTTACTTCTGAGTAGACCGCCTCGCATGGGCAGAGCACTGGGTTTCTGTGTGTTACTTCTGAGTAGACCACCTTGCCTGGGCAAAGCACTGAGTGTGTGTGTTACTTCTGAGTAGACAGCCTTGCATGGGCAGAGCACTGGGTTTCTCTGTGTTACTTCTGAGTAGACCGCCAGAGCACATTGCTATTCAGGTGTGTGGCGCACTGTGGCTGAATACTGGGGGCACTGGGAGTCTGGGACTGGCTGTCTACTCAAATTCGTGACCTGGTCACTTTAACAACTTTAAAGACTTTTTGTTTAAAAAGTAGGACAAAATGTAGGATGTCCTACATTTTGTCCTACATTTATTTAAAAAAATTGGGGTCTGGTGTGTCCTTTTGGGTGTAGGAGGGTGACTGGGAGGCACTGGGAGCTATTTCCCCTCAGCAGCAGTTAGATATGGCTCACCGCTGCTGAGATACTCAAAAAAATTAACTGCGCATGCGCTCACAGCTAATTACTGGCCAGGGAGAGCCCTAGATTGTCTCTGCATAGGCGGAGTCCTCAGGTGAACTCTTCCACCACACGCCAAGTGAAAGGAAGAGGCAGTAGTGGAAGTAGTAGTGCCTTGGCTGAAGTGGAAGGTCAGTCAGGAGAGTACAAGACTTCCAAAATGGTCCCAATCAGGGAAATAGGGCATTAGAAAGGGGGTTGCATCCCTTGTGACCTAAATAGCTAAAATCATGGTTTGTAGAAATGATCACATCAAATATAACTTTGAATGTGTAATTTATAGCAGAATGCAGTGAAACAAACCACTTTGAAATATCTTTATTCTATTAAAATTTATGGCTAGAAATACCAGTGGAGGTGGGGCAATGGCAGATAACCACAACCAAAATTCATATTGCTACCCCACCCAATGTTTGGGGGTGACACGCTAGCCTCCTGCATTGGGTGATGCAAACCTTAGTGATACCTCTGCCTGCCTCTGAGGAGGTTAAGACATTGGTTAAGACATTGGTTAAGATCCATGCGATTTTTCTAGATCCCCTTTGGAGATATATCTAAGCCATTTGCCATCTTGCCCTGAATTCTGTACAGCATCTACATTCTGTGAAAAAATTCTCAGGGGTGGTGAGAGGGTGTCTGCTATGTAGGGCATTGGCCAAAATCCTACATCAATGATGGGCAAACTTTTTTGCACCAAGTGCCACTGATGGCACCGGTGCCCACTGTGCATGCCTGCAATTCCAGGTATGTACGATGGGCCAGGAGCACCCTGCACCCATTGTGCATGCCCAGAGGAACTCCTCTCAGCTGAGCTGAACTAATGGGGCCAGTGCCTACCACACATTCTGGGCAAGCACAGTTTGCAGGCTGGGATGTGGGATAGTGATAAGGTCATGTGCCAGCCAGGAGGGCTCAGAGTACCCTCCCTGGCAAGTGTGCCATAGGTTTGCCACCACTGCACTACAGTATTCAGTGTACCCATCTTGACCAGGGTGACTTCTAAACCCCTTTGTGCTGGTGGGAGTTGTAATGCTTATGCTGCAATCCTAAAGACACTTTCCTGGGAGTTTCCCTTTGAACACAACAGGGCTTACATGGTTAGGATTGTGCTCTTAATTTCCATTAAGGGCAGGTTTTGGCCAAAATTACCACTGACCTGATGGAAACACTGACCTGGTGCTGGATCCATGGCCCAGAAGTGCCCAGAAGGGAATTGGACTGTTTTATTGTATACAAACTGCTTTATTGTATACGTTCTTGATGGTTACCTGCCTTGGGTGCTCTTCAGGGAGAAAAGCAGAGTACAAATTAGAGAGATAGATTTTCTGGAGAAAAAGTCGATCACAGGTTACAGGTCATGATCTAACAATCATGTCTAAGATTATTAGTCTAAGATTAGCTGGTTGCTCATTATGAGGGCTGGATAGGAATTTTGTTTCTGTCTTCGAAATGACTATAGATGGTAACTTTATTTTTGTCTATCCCAGGCTGTCCAGGGAGTGGACAGTAGTTTCATGTTTTAAAAATTTGTCACAATAATAAAGTGGCTAATGTTAACACAAACCACAGTCTGTTTTATCAATCTGTAAACAGTCTGTAAACAATCTGGTTTAGGGATATGAGAATAGATTGAACGTGCAAGTAACTGAGGGTAAATAGAATTTCACAAGGCAACAAGATGCATGCATCTTGCAGTCTTGTGTGCTCCTTAAGACATCTGTTGGGCCACTGTGATATGCAGAAAATTGGGCTAGATGGGCCTTTGTCCGAGTTCTGTGAGGCACTTTTAATGCCAACTAATCTGTGGAACTCCCTGCCACAGGATTGGCACTAGGATGCAGGTCTCTTGTGGTCTTGTGTGCAATCTGTGGCATCTGGTGTGCCACTGAGAGATGCAGGAAGCTGAACTGGATGGTCTCTGGGCTTGATCCAGCAGGGTTCTTATGTTTTTTGTGTTCTTAAAAGTTGCAAAACAGTGCTTCAGAAAACTAACAGATTCCAGCACTGTTTTTGTTTTGTGACAAAAATAATTTTTTCAAAACTTAATTCTTTGGCACATTCAATATGACAGCACTATATTTTCAGGTAAAGACAAAGGATGCCGGCTGCATGAATATAAGGAAGTGGTTTAAAACTCTAAGCAGCCACAAATTTTTTGTGGGGTGTTTCATAGACATAGTGTCATACTTACCTTGAACAAAGTAAAAAATGAATACCAACAAGCTAAAATTAACCTGGCTGATGAATCAGCCTCATTGTCTTGGTTTCCAATGTGATGACTTCAGGGGCTGATTGAAGAACGTTTGCATGAATGCAAAGTTGGGGGTGAGATAATTGCTACTTAATTAGAAAAATGGAAGCATGATACGGGAAGTAATTGCTTTGCTAGTATTCCAGGCATGGGCTGTGAAGGAACAACTTTTTATGGACATATGGAAAAGACACATTCTGCTGTTATGAAATTCAAAAACAGAGGAATGAAAAGAGTGTGATGGTTGCCAACTTCATTTTTCTTGTTGTGTGCCTGGGCCTTTAATGCAGTTTGGCAAGCAGCAGATCAGGTGATGAGGACAGCTGGGAAAAGGCTATATTTGTTGAATTTTTGCATTTTTGTTTTGGACTGATAAAATGCACACTCTTAACAGTGACGTCACTAGGATTTGTGTCACCTGTGACTGCTGATATTTCTTGGGGTTGAGGATAAGTTGGCCACTCCCAGAGGTGGGCCCGGCCTGGCCCAACATCCGGTTCGCTGGAAGTGGGTGGGGCCAGGCCGGGGTCAGGGGCGGGGCCGGGAGGGCCAGAGGCAAGGCCGGGGAGGGCCAGGGGCGGGGCCGGGGAGGGCACACCACCCACCCCAGTGCACTGTGGGTGCGGGTGAGCGGGTTGAGGGGTGGGCCCCAATCCTGGCGCACTGCGCATGCGCCAACCATTGTTGACGCACGTGCAGAGTGTCCTAAAGCTCGTCAGCTTCAGGACGCTCTGCGCTTGTGCTAATGTTGGCGCATGTGCAGAGCGTCCTGAAGCTCGCCAGCTTCAGGATGCACTGCATGTGCGCCAACAAAAGTTGGTGCATACACAATACAGTGGTGGGCCTGCCGGGAACCGGTACGGCCGGTTTCCTGTCTTCCCCCTTGCTACCGGATCAGTAGAGGGGAGGGAAATTTAAACATCCAGTTCGGGCGATCCAGCCCGAACCAGTCAGTGCCCACCACTGCCGCTGCCTCAGGGGTCTCCATCTTACCAGTAAGGACGGCATCAGGTAAGTATGACACTGGACCAGGTAGGTATGAACAAGCAGAGCTTCAACAATAATGTTTCTCTTGGAACAGCATAAGGTAAGTATAACAAAGTCTCAACAACAATATAGCAACACAGTCAACATTCCCAGGAATAGGGTGCACAGCTGGAGCTAGGCCTGCTCTTCTCCAGCCACGTGGTTGAATCGAGGCCCACTGGCTTGGGCAGGGCCCGATGGCCCAGTTATACTTGCCTCTGATCAATCCCACACTGCCCCTCTCGTCCCAGACTTTTCCTTCTTACACCCCCTGGTATCCATACCCACATCCTCTTCCTCTTGGATATGGACTGGGAAACAGGTGTCTCTAGTGGTGGGCTCTAGCAGGTTCACACCTACTCTATAGAACTGGTTATAATGAGAGATAGGACATATAAAGTTTAAAAATAGCCATTTAAAAGTGGCTGCCAGATGGGCATAGAACCAGTTGTTAATTGCTTTGAATCCCATCATTGGGTGTCTCCCTCTTCACTCAGTGGAGTCAGGCCTGTATGTCGATGCCTGGGAGGGACCTGCAGGCATCACTAGGGTTTGCGTCACGTAGTGTAGGAGGCCAGTGCGTCACTCCCATTGGGGCAACAACCTGGGTGGTGGGTGTGGTTATGTGCCACTGCTCTGCCATTGTTTTTGGCCACACATATTTATATAATAAATACAGTATTTCAAAGTGGTATTTCATTCTGCTGTAAATTATGCATCCAATGTATGTAACATGATAGGATTATTCCTAAAAACCATGATTTTTTAGCCACTTTGGCCCCTCCAAAGTGCCACCTTTCTAACAAATTATTGTAGGATCTCAAACCTTCTAGCGTGGGACCCACTTTGTAGAGGGACAATGTGTCCAGGATGTACCAGAAGTAAGGTAATGGCTGGAAGTGACATCATTGGCATCCTTCAGTGCCAATGGTATGGTATCGTGCTCTGGTTGGAGGTCCTAATACATCATCTGGTGTGGCTAAAAAGGCCAATTTGAGAGTGGCAATCCCTTCCACACTGAGGACAGATAATGCCTGTCCCCTGCCAAGGTCCCAGATTTTGCTGCTTCCGAGTCTGTCTCTTTGCTTCAGCCTGCCGAACAAGTGTCTCTTCGTATTGGAGAAGGCCATGCTGCAACTTTTGCCTCCAAGCAAAACGATCAGAGGTCAAGGTTTCCCAGCTGTTGATATCAATTCCCAAGGCCTTTAGATCCCTCTTGCAGATGTCCTTATATCGCAGCTGTGGTCTCCTTCTAGGGTACTTTCCCTGCCCTAATTCTCCATATAGGAAAGCTTTCGGAATCCGACCATCAGCCATTCTCACAACATGCCCAAGCCAGTGTAGATGTCGCTGTTTCAGAAGCTAGCGATTCCAGCATGTTCCATGTTCCAAAGTCATTTGAGACTTTGTAGTGCCTGGTGATGCCAAGAATACGTCAGAGGCAGTGCATATGGAAGGTGTTCAGCTTTCTCTCCTGCCATGCATAAGGGGTCCAAGACTTGCTGCAGTACAAGAGTGTGCTCAGGATACAGTCTCTGTAGACCTGGATCTTTGTATGTTCTGTGAGCTTCTTATTAAGCCATTCTCTCTTTGTAAGTTTAGAAAATGTGGTGGCCGCTTTACCAATACCAATATTCAGCTCAGTATATAAGGCGTACTACTACTACTCAGAAATAAGCCCCATATATAAGCCCCAATATATAAGGCAAGAGTGTCAGAGATAGTTGAGCCAAGGTACACAAAATCATGGACAACCTCCAGTTCATTACAAGATTGTAATACAAGAATACAACTTTATAAGATTGTAATACAGGGAGATTAGATCCACATCCTGACCCATGACTTGTGTTTTCTTCAAGCTGATTGTTAGTCCAAAGTCTTGGCAGGCTTTGCTAAAACAGCCCATAAGTAGTTGAAGGTCTTCAGCAAAGTGAGCAGTAACAGCAGCATCGTCAGCAAAGAGGAAGTCCCACAAGCATTTCAGATGGACTTTGGACTTTGCTCTCAGTCTGGAAGGATTGAAGAGTTTTCCATCTGATTTGGTCTGGATTCCCTCTGCTTCCAAAAGCATGTTTCAGCATGACAGCAAAAAAGATCCCAAATAGAATTTATGGAGTGGTTCATTGGTCCCATTGCCAATATTTGGCCCATTTTGTTGAGTCTATCATAGAATCATGGAGTTGGAAGGGATCCAGTGGATCATCGAGTACAACCCCCTGACAGTAGCAGGAAATACTCATCTTGCGGGAACCCAGGTCTCAAACCCTGGCCGGCTGGTTAACAGGCACAGTGTCTTACCCTACAATCCAGAGTAACTACGGGAGCACGTAAGAGACATTACGTGCACCTGTAGTTTCTGCACCACTTAGTGAAAACCTATGGGAAATTCATATTGCAACCCAGAGTAAATTGCTCTTACACTGGAGCAAGGACTTCCCATAGTTACTCTGGATTGTGCCCATCATCACTTGCACCACCAGAGGACTCATCACTTTCACTCTGTTGAATGGAATAGAAATATTGGCTGGGAAATGTGTGATTTGATTATCACTTATTTGAGACATGCAGAGCACACAGATGGAGTAAACAAATATGGTCACAGCTTATTTATTTCTTATAGAGAATTGACAAATGCTTCTAAATTCAAGGGGTTGTGTTCAGCCGTGATGCAGATGTCAAGGCTGTTGGTGCTTATTAGGGTGTGCAGTCAGATTTATTGACTCTGTGGGGAACTGTCAGGTTGTTGGCTCACAAACGATGCCATCTTTTAACTAATGGAACAACAGTGGGAATTATAATTGGGATCTTCTGTGATTTATGTTGAATTGATTCAAAGCTAATGAAGTAAATGGAAGTCTGGATAGAAGCAAACTCACCAGGACTGACAGCCCAATCCTACTGAGGGCTTGCACTGATGGGAAGTATTCTGTCAGCAAGTGATGTTGCAAAAGCACCGTAAAATGCTTTGTGTCAGCGTACGGTCCAAACCTTCAAGGGTAGAAAAATCCAGTAGGGGAGAGAATGAGGCCACCCTCATGGCCTCATTGGACAGAATGGGTGGATGTGGCAGTTTGAGCCTGGGATTAGTGCAAGATTGGTTGCCCGTATCCATTCCATATCCAAAACCTGGCACTGATCTATCTGCAAACTCCCTTTAGCTGGTCCTTCAAATGTTTCTTTTATTATACCCCTTAAACTCAGCTTCCTTAAATCTACATACCAGTATATAAAACTGAAAAGTCACTGATTGATTAATTCACTCTCACTCACTCACTGATTCATCAACACCCAAACAAGCGTGAAATTTGGGGAGGGTGTCTCTTCCATGCTGGAGGTACCCACTAAGAACCAGTTTTTGGAAATTCCAACCAGAAGAGGGTGAAAAGGGGCACCACACATTTTCCTCCCTATACTTTATATTGAAGAATCCCTGACTGATCATCTTCCTGCCCCAACCCCTCGACCTACAAGCATGAAATTTGGGGAGGGTGTTCCTTATGTGACATCAAAACCCACCAAAACCAATGTTGAGAAATTTAACCCTTGTGCAGAGGGGTGTTGTACATGGGGGTGTGTGTTGCACAAGGGGGATGAGTGAGTCAGTGAGTGACATTTCATTTTTATATATATACTAGCAAAAAGCGTACCCGCGTTGCGGGAGTAACATTTCTCCATACGCCATCCCCCTATGTCGCATAAACACCCCATGCGCATAAATACCCCGTACGCAACATGCCCCCATGTGCAACTTTCCCACATGCACAACTTCCCCAGGTGCATCAACCCCCATGTGCAACTTTCCCACATGAGCAACTTCCCCCAGGTGCATCATCCCCCATGTGCAACAGCACCCATCTCCATCAGTCCCCCATGTGCTTCAACCCCATGCGCATCATCCCCCCATGCGCAACTTTTCCCCATGTGCAACTTCCCATGCGCATCATCCCCCATGCGCAATTTCCCCCAGGCGCAACTTCCCGCAGGTGCATCAAGCCCCCATGCGCAACTTCCCCCACGCGCATCAACCCCCATGCGCAGCATCCTTGCCAGTGCAACCTCTTCCTCTGAACAACATCCCCGTGCACCAGGGTCCGAGCACCAAATTGGCTGGATGTTGGTCAGTGTTCCATGTTAAGTATAGGACAAAAACATGTTGACCCCTTTTCTTGGTGGGTGTTCTTGGTGGGTTCTTGGTGGGTGTTCAGGTGAGAGAAGGATCCCTCCCAGAATTCTATGCTTCTAGGCCCAGCAGTTGGGGCAGAATGTTGATGAGTCATCAATTCTCCAATGCAAAGTATAGGGAGGAAAACGCATTGCGCCCGTTTTCACCCCCTTCTGGTTGGAATTTCCAAAAACCTGTTCTTAGTGCACCCCTCAGTCACAGAAGGAACATCCACCCCAAATTTCACGCTTCTAGGCCAACCGGTTTTGGCAGGGCGGTGATGAGTGAGTGAGTGAGTGAGTGAGTCAGTCAGTCAGTCAGTCAGTCAGTCAGTGACTTTTCTCTTTTATATATATAGATAAGAAGAAAAAGATTATATATAGATGAAAAGTCACTGACTCACTGACCGCTGGGCCTAAAGCCTGAAATTTGTGGTGGATGTTCCTTCCATGACTCATCAAGATGAGTATTTCCTGCTACAGGCACGGGGTTGTACTCGATGATCCACTGGGTCCCTTCCAACTCCATGATTCTATGATAGACTCAACAAGATGGGCCAAATATTGGCAATGGGACCAATGAACCACTCCATAAATTCTATGAAGGTATTATTTAATTTAAAACATTTATAGAGTGGTAGGTTGAAATCCATTAGAGAGGTAAAGTATACTGTGCATACTTGTTTATACTGTGTATCAGGCCTATATCCTAAAGTGAAATTAAGCCCCTTGCTCCGGAGCAGTTATGATGACTTTCCATAAGACAACACCAGAGGGTGACGTAACTGCGTGGACCTGCATCTGCTATTAATTTTGCCCTTAGTATCGCAAGAAAAAAAATCATCCAAGTAGTAAATATTTATAAATAAAAATCTATATATAGACTGAGAGCACAATCCTAACCGTGTCTTACTTCCAGGATAGTGTCTTTCGGATTGCAGCCATAGAATATATAGCTATTCATATATATGTATTATATCTATATCATATATATATATATATATATATATATATATATATATATATATATATATATATATATATATATATATATATATATTCCTAGATCATGTATATCTATGATCACATATATGTTTTCTTTCGACAGAAAGGCAGACAGAGAGATAGATAGACTGACTGACTGACTGATTTTCTTGAGGCTGTCCATAAGATAGCCAGGACATTCTCATAAGGGAGACCATGAGACCCTAAACCAGGGGTCCTCAAACCATGGCCTGCGGGCCAGATATGGCCCACCAGCACCCTCAATCCAGCTCGCGGGCATTTGCAGAACCCCCCCGCACACCCCCCGCTGGGGGTTGGGGGGAAACCCCAGGGGCCTCGACACCAGGCGCACAAGTGCACGAGCAGCTGAGCAGGAAGCGCGCACACCTGTTGTCACTTCTCCGCAGCACCAGGGGTTCCCTGGCTGGCGCGCGCATCCTTCCCGTTCAGTTGCTGCTGGTGCTGGAACCTCTGGAACTTAGGTTCCCACTGGAACCTCTGGCGCTGCAGAGAAGTGGCAACAGGCATGCACGCTTCCTGGTCAGTCCCTCGTGCGCCCTTCCCTCAGTCCCTCAGTTGCCGGCTTCCTGCTTCCCGCTTGCTTAATGATTAAGCCCATTCTGTGTAGGTATGCTTAGGATGGGGCTCTGATGCTGCAAGCCTGCCACACTTCCCTAGGATGGATGGGGCTCTGATGCTTAAGTTGGGGCTCTGAGTCTGCAAGCCTGCCACACTTTCCTAGGAGTAAGCCCATTACTTATGTGTAGGAATGCTTAGGATGGGGCTCTGAGGCTGCAATGCTAGCCACACTTTCCTGGGAGTAAGCCCATTGACTATCATGGGACTTACTTCTGTGTAGGAATGCTTAAGATGGGGCTCTGATGCTGAGTAAGCCATTACTTCTGTGTAGGAATACTTAGGATGGGGCTCTGAGGCTGCAATGCTAGCCACACTTTCCTGTGAGTAAGCCCATTGACTATCATGGGACTTACTTCTATGTAGGAATACTTAGGATGGGGCTCTGGGGCTGCAATCGTAGCCTCGCTTTTGGGGTTTTTTTGTGGCATAATTCATAAAATGTTTTCATCTTTCCATCACCTTCAGTATATGTTATGTTGAGTAGCATTTTTACATGAAAGTAACACACTGTTTGCAAAATAATTTGTTCCTTATTACTTAATTTAATTAATTAAATAATTAACTATAGTCCGGCCCCTGACAGTGTCTGAGGGACAGTGAACTGGCCCCCTGTTTAAAGTGTCTGAGGACCCCTGCCCTAAACAAAGGTGTTTCTTTGTGACACTGAAAGGAGAAGGTGGTATAGGTCAATCAGATCAGTATATGTATCAAGAAGAAATGGTCTGAAAAGATCTTTTTCATTATATTTCCCAAACATCTGCAGCTCGGAGGGTGCTTGCACATTCCAAGTGACTCTGCACTGTTCTCCTAGGAACAGTGTCTCACCACTAGTAGAGAAAGCTTTGCCCTCTTTGCCCTCTTGTTTTATTGTTTCCAGCCACATCGTTCTTTGATGTGCTGCATTTTTTTCACTTTCGCTTCACTGGCCAACCTCATTCCTTCTGGAAATGGTGAGTATTTACTGGATTTTTTAATGGGGGATCATTTTGGAGACAGGTTATTCTCTTCCTGTAAGAAGAGGTTTCCAGCCACAGTTTGGCTTACAGTTGAAATGAACCTTCATTTCCTTCCATAATGGAGGGAATCACTACAAACTGGTTTTTGGAAATTCCAGCCGGAAGTTGGTAAAATGGGGTGCAATGCCTTTTCCTCCCTTTACTCTGCATTGAAGAACTGATAACTGAGGGATGCTCTGTCCCAACCTCTGGACCTAGAAGCATGAAATTTTGGAAGGGTGTTCCTTATGTCACACGAACACCCACCAAGAACTGATGTGGAAAAATTTAACCCTTAAGGGGATGAAAAGGGGTGCAACATGTTTTTGTCCTATACTAAATATGGAAGACTGACCAATATCCAGCTAATTTGGTGCCCAGTGCCTGATGCAGTCAGGGGGATGTTGTTCAGAGGGAGGGGTTGCACTGGGGAGGATGCTACGCATGGGGGTGTTGTGCATAGGGAGTTGATGCGCTCATTGGGAATTGATGCTCATGGGGGGATGATGTGCATGGAGGGTTTATGCACATGGGGGGATGTTGCGCTTGGGGGTTTGTTGCGCTTGGGGATAGATGCACATTGTGGGAATGAATGCGCATGGAGGATTGATGCGCATGGAGGGTTGATACGCATGAGGGACTGATGTGATGGGGCAATGTTGTGCATGGGTGGTTGATGCATATGGGGGGTTGATGCACATGGGGATGTTTTGCATGGGTGGTTGATGCGCATAGGGGTTGACGCACATGGGGGGCTGATGAGCATGGGGGGATGATGTGCACTGGGGGATGATGCGCATTGGGGGGATGATGCGCATAGGGTGGATGAGCATGGGGGTGTTGTGCAGGGGGGTGGATGCTCATGGGAGGTTGATGTGCATGGGCGCAGTGGGGGAATGGCGTATGGGGAATTTTACTCCTGCAGCGCGGGTACGCATTCAATAGCACAGCCTGTATTATGTAAAGCACATATTAGGTAAAGCACTATATTAGGTAAAGCCTATATGAGGTAAAGCCTAATATATAATATAGCACAGCCTATATTAGGTTAACTATTTCAATGTGTGTTTGCATCTCTCTCTCTCCCCTAATAGGGTCTGTCTTCTACCAGGTGATTCAAATCCTAATGATGACTCTGCTGGAGTGGTGTGACATATGTTAATTTCAAAGAGGTTTCTTTCACTGCATTCTGCTGCAAATTACACATTCAAAGGTGTATAACATGACAGGATTATTTCTACAAACCATGGTTTTAGCCTTTAGGTCACAAAGGCTGCCACCCCCTTTCTAATGCCCTAGTAATGCCCTGATCGGGGCCATTTTGGAAGTCTTGTACTCTCCTGGACTGACCTTCCACTGCAGCCAAGGCATGCTTGCTTATTCGCTAATAAACACAGCTATGCAGTTCACATCTCAGCCTGCCCTTTCCAATGAACTATAGCACGTTTGCCTACTTGCGAGTAAAGCTGTGATATAGGTCACTTTCCACTTTCCATAGAGATCAATGCATATTTTAGTTTTTTGCCAAAACGTTTGATAGGAAGTTGCTGTACCAAAATGGAGTTTTGCATTGGATTCTGCTCTTCAATACGAATCCAACTGTATATGATGGGGTTCGATGCTCCATTACGAAGTTGCAATTTTTAGGTCCCCCAGTGCATGTCAGCCCCCTTGGGCTATCACCTGATGCGGACCGCAGCACCTTGGTGATGCCCCTGCTGCCACTGCTGGCAGCATGTTTCATGTTCAACATGCACATACTGATTGTTCTATTCTGCTTGAAAGAGTGGTAGGAGATTTATTCCCCACATTAAATCTATGTCCAGAGAAGGGCCTATCAACTCTTTCTGAACTAGATAGGCTTGAAGAAGGAAGATGGCAGAGGATGACTGTAGCTAGTCATGGATAATGGATGGATGTGTCCTACCAAGACGAGTGATTATATCCCAGTCAGCTCATGCTCAGGACATGTGTCCAAAGTTATATATCCTCTTTCATATTTCAAAGTTAAACGACAGTCATTGATAGGCCTTAATTCATCAAACTGAGATTAGAAAGCAGGCGGAAAAAACCTTTGTGCTCTTGAAATACATTAATTACTATTCAAGACCCTCTCCATCTTCTTCATCTCTCTCTTTATGTGGATTTGACTCATTTAATCAAAATTGCATTTAAAATGCAGGGACAGGTACACACAAAGCTGAGGATTTTATTCATGCAAACCTTGATTACACTGATCAACAAGGTGCAGGTATCTGACATCATGGCTACATTTTATAATGCAGTTTTACATGCTTATTTCAAATCTGAAAACCGTTTTGCTGAATCACGTCAGGTTTCGAAGATATAGAAAATACATATTTATATGGAACACCTTTTGTCGAATATGTTTTCGTCGGTTTTCATTATTTGTAATGCAACTCAATTTGTGTTTTCGATGATTTTGAATACAGTTACACTTAACATAATACATCGAAATATTTTTGAGGCCGCAGTACTATTATTGAATTTGTTTATGTTTTATTATCAGGGAAAAAAGATGGTGTCGAGAGGTTGCATAAATTCACCAGATTTGTTTTGCTATGTGTGCGGCTATCTGACAGACAAATCCCATATACATATAATATATGAATATAATACATATATGTATATAATACATATAATATATATATTATACCTTCAACTAGATTGACCTAAAAAAGCAGGCCACCGTCAGTCTTGAAAGACTATGGTATCATGCTCGGCGCTGCATATGCTGCAAGCGAAGCATGAAAGCCTGGGTTGGATTGTTATGGAGGATAGGCTGTTACCCAAGCAGCAGAATTAGTCCAATGGAAAGGCAGAGCCAATATGATTGGATCCAGCTGGCATCGCAGAGGTGGGCTAAGGACAGGAGCTCACCCTGTCTTGTGGGGGCGACCCAGGTCTCGAACTCTGGCCTGCTGGTTAACAGGCACAGTGTCTTAACTGCTTGCGCCACCCACAGCCCCAACTCTGCGATGCCAGCTGGATCCAATCGTATTGGCTCTGCCTTTCCATTGGACTAATTCTGCTGCTTGGGTAACAGCCTATCCTCCATAACCATCTAACCCAGGCTTTCGTGCTTCGCATGCAGCATATGCAGCGCAGAGCACGATACCATAGTCTTTCAAGACTGATGGAGGCCTGTTTTTTTTAGATTGACCTATATAGTATGTGTTCATTAGTACTACATGAATTAATAAGTGCTCTTCTGAAACTTCTGTTTGTCAGTTGTTTGCCGTGATACTATGTTAAACATCTATAATTGGTTAATGTCTGATATCTCAAGAATGGTGGGTGATAGAGACGAACGGTTTGCGTGTCTCAATTGTCTTAGAACGCACGTTGGATACCAAGATATCCGCTGAAAGATTTTTTTTGTTTATCAGTGTTATCAGTCTCACTGGCAAACTGGAACAATCACATAGGATGCACCTGGTAATGTCAAGACAAGACCCAAAGTTAAATCTGAGGCTGGTGCATAATTCAGCTGGTGTGGCATATGATGTCACAGTGTAATCCTGTGCATGATTACTCAGAAAAAAATTCCCCTACATCTAGTTATGTTTACATTTAAGTGAAAGCAAAATCCTAACCCCTCAAGTTCAAAATCTCAAGTTCTTTGTCCAATCTAGATTCCTCCACGTCTGAGCGCAATCTGTGTCCATGGCATGCTATGATGTCGTGACACCCTGTGGTGCCATTATATCATGATGCGCATCACTGACAATCTGTTGCTCCCAGCTGGCAGTGGACAGTGAATGCATGTCCCAGCTGGGGGACATGCACCCTCCACTGTCAGCCAGGAAGCAAAGCCTGACCGGCTTCAGAGGACACCTGAGCACTCCCTGGACTTCTCCAGGTGGGGAAGTTGGGGGAGTGGTGCATGCACTAGCACCCCTTCTCTCTGTGATGACCATGGCAGCCCTACAGGGACTGTACGCCACTGCCTCTTATTATTCAGCTCCCTTTTGCCAGGTAAATGTGCTCTCTAATGAGAAAGTCATAAAAGCAAAGACATTGTCTCCTATCTTCTCTCAGCCAGCAGAGCTAAGACATATCTCTCACATTGTCTGCCTACCACCTCCATCTTCTCTCTGATTAATCTTAATAGTTTGGTGAAAATATGATGTGTCACCATTTTTGTTGGGTTTATTGCAGTGGGTGGATGTTCAGGGCCTCAATGAAAGAATGTTAGCGTTCTTAGAAAGTGCATTGGTATTGACCTATATTGAATTGCTGGATGCATCTTGTCTGCTTCCATACCTTCACTACCATCTTGAGTACCATTTTGGAACATCCGGTGAACATTCACAACCCTGGACATGAAGTGAGGCCAATAATGAGAGTTATCTGCTGTGAAGCAAATCAAAGAAAGGAACCAAGGGACATGTTGAGGAAGAGGATGGACGAAACAACTCCCTCCCCACTGCTAATCTTATGATATTGGGTCAGCAACCTTCTATGAGTTGAGGGCTATCAAGCACAGGGAAATTGCCAACACCATTGCCACAACTTTCAATACATCAAGGGATATCCAGCACAGAGAAGGAAACGTCAGATGTTGTAGATGTACGGTAGATGAAACTTCACTATAAGTCCCATTGACTTCAAGTAAAGATTCAGAAAGGTTCATAGAATGATGGAAACCCATATCCCTCTAAGGTCAAAATCCAGCGTAACTACAGGGAGTCCTTGCTCCAGTGTAAGAACAACTTATTCTGGATTCCAATATGAATTTCCCAAAGGTTTTCACTAGGTGATGCAGTAACTACGGGTGCACGTAAAGTCTCTTATGTGCTCCCATAGTTACTCTGGATTTGGGAGTTAGGCTCAATGATTTTGTAACCATTAATTTGGGATCCACTAGGTTTTCAAGCAACTGAACCCTAGTGGATAACCAGTTAAGAGTTCTCCATTTTTAAGCTGCAGTGAGAGACCCCCCAGCAAAAAAGGCTGCAAGGAACATGATTCAGGGGGAAAAAATCATGACCAAAAAAAATTGTCAAATTTTGCTTTGACAAAATTAGCAATCACTGGTGCTTGTCAGTGGGTTAAAAATGCAAAGGTTACACAGTGTCCTAGGACAACATGACACTATGATCTGGTTTCGTTTTAATACGTAACAGTTTGAGGCTGGCAAAATTTAATTTGTAATTTAAATGCTAATGAAAGTGCCAAGAAAATACAATAGATCCTGTCTGTGTCAAGCTGAAACTCTTCGCTCTCAGTTTAATAAGTCTTTGGGATTTGAAGTACCTCGTATTTATTAACGTTTGCCATGTCTGTTTGTCAAAGCTTTCTTCTCCCTCTAAATAATTTGAAAATGTGAGATGAGTTAGGTTTTGATCACTAACAGTTAACATCAAGCTGCATGATGAACATGCTAGTGAAAACAAACGAGATTATAGCCACCAAATAAAATAAAATTTGAGAAAAATGTGATTTGCAATCCCTGAAGCAGCAGGTCCTGAACTTTCTCTTAGCAGAACTTTCTATGGAGTAAATTAATCTATAGGCAGAAGCTTCCTATGCATGTGCAAACGTGTGCATGTTTTCATGGGAGCAAGATACAGTGAACAGAAGGAGACTCAGGGCACACCCCTAACCAATTTAGGCTCACCCATCTCCCTATTGCATGATGGTGTGGGGAGGCTGGTGCATGTCTGTACACTGTTCTAAGCAGCCTTGCAGGAGTGGCACAGAAGTGGCACTTTTGCAACACCCCCAAGCCCATATGCATATGTTGCATATGGGCAGTGCTGGCCTTACTTTTCTACCTTCATTAAAATCCATATGTGACACTCGTTCACTAGTTTTGTGTATTAGGATTTAGAGAATGCCCTACTTCATTACTTACTTAATGGGACTTCAAAGTGGACCTAGAAGCATGAAATTTTTTTTGGGGGGGGGGGGGCTAATTCCTTCTGTAACGTGACTATACACTAAGAACAAATTTTTAGAAATTTAACCCCTAATGGGGTGAAAAGGGATGCAATGTGTATTTGTCCCTATTAAAGTCTGCCTGATCAAAATTTGGCTCCAACTCCCTGGACCTAAAAGTATTAAATTTAGGGAATGTATTCCTTCTGTGATGTTAGGACCAATTAAGAACAGATTTGGTGCCCAGTGTGGTGGGTTGATGCACATGGGGGGTTGATGCACATTGGGGATGTTGTGCATGGGCGATGTTGCGCACAGAGTGTTGATGCGCATGAGGGTTGATGCACTTGGGGGGTTGATGCACATGGGGATGTTGCGTATGGGCGAATGATGCGATTGGGGATGTTGTGCATGGGTGACTGATGTGCATGGGGGATGTTGCGCATGGGGAGATGATGCACATGGGGGACTGATGCTCATGGGGATGTGGCACATGGGGGATGTTGCGCATGGGGGAATGTTGTGCATGGGGGATGAACATGGGGAATGTTGTGGATGGGGGATGTTGCACATGGGACAATATTGTGCATGGAGAAATTGCTCATGCCCCCATGGGGATGAACATGGGGAATGTTGCGCATGGGGGAACTAATGCTCATGGGGGGATGAACATGGGAATGTTGCGCATGGGGGATGTTGCACATGGAGGATGTTGCGTATACGGGTTGATGCACATGGGGAGATAATGTGCATGGGGGTCTGATGCTCATGGGGGATGTTGCACACGGGGGATTTTGCGCATAGGGCAATGTTGCGCATGGTTGGATGAACATGGGGAAAGTGGCGGATGAGGGATTTTGCACATGGGGATGTTGCACATGGGGGAATGTTGTGCATGGGGAATGTTGCTCATGGAGGGATGAACATGGGGAATATTGCACATGGGGGAATGTTGCGCATGATGGGATGAACATGGGGAAAGTTGCGGATGGGGGATGTTGCACATGGGGGATGTTGCGCATGGGGAGATGATGTGCATGGGGGACTGATGCTCATGGCGGATGTTGCGTGTGGGGGGATGTTGTGCATGCGCCCCTGACCCATGACCATATGACTGGGAAAACCCGGATTTGTCTGGATTTTTAGCCTCCTGTCTGGGTGTCCTACATTTTGGCTTCATTGTCCTACATTTTGACTTCATTTTTAAACTTCGCGGTGTTGCGCAGTACCCCATCATGTCATATGTCGTTCAATTCATATTGAAGAGCAGAATCCAATGCAAAAATCAGTTTTGAGATATTTCCTTCCTATCAAAAGTTATGGCCAAAAAACCGAAAAACAAAAATATAGAAACAAAAATATTACATTTTTTTGGCAATTTTTAAAAGCAGTTAGGAATTTTGGCTTGGGGGGGTAAGAATTTTGACCTTGAGGGTTCAGGAATTTTGGGTATGGCCTCTGGTTACCCTGTGCATGGGGGGTTGATGAGCATTGGGGGTTGATATGCATAGGCGGATGATGCACGTGGGGTGGATGATCATGGGGATGTTGCACTTGGGGGTGGATGCGCATATGGCGGTTGATGTGTGGGGGGGGTTTGATACGCAGTGGGGGGATGGCATATGGGGGAATTTTACTCCTGCAACGTGGGTATGCTTTTTGCTAGTATAAAATTAAACTCTGTACAGGCCTGTTTCTAACTCTTAATTGGAGCTGACTGTAAATGTGAAATGTTGACAAGGTAACTCAAATATTAGCACAGGCACTGATTAGATACATCAGGATTATAGACAGGATTAGATAAACAAATTGGTCTTATGCTGAATGTTGGCTGACTACAGAAGCACAAAAGCCTGCAATCCTATCCAAATGCAGGAATATGCCCGACTGACTACCATTGTTAAAAGCATATACAGTGGTACCTTGTACCTTGTAGGAAGAACACTTTGTAAGACAAACTAAAATTTCTGTATTGTGAGCTACAGCAACAGATTATAGAGGAGATCTCATCTGCAGAAGAGAGGAATAAGGAGGAATAAAGAGAAGGAATCCCTCACATCAAATGAGATTAAGGACCTTTGTAAACACTGGGAAATTGTGTAAAATTGAGTAGAAAAAGCACCACCCAAACAAGGCTGTAGCAGTGTGAGTGATTAATCTATGTCATGACAATGCAATGTCACATTTCCATAAAATCCTCAAAAGGAGACAAAAGCAAATGTCATTAGAAAGTTCCTTGTGAAAAGTGCTCAAAAAGACACCGGTGACTCTTTTACTGAAAATTAGTCATCCTTGACCTGAAATAAGCTGAAATACGTTGTTTGCCATAACAAACATATGTAAGCCTGGCTAGTAGGAACAATAAAGGTTTTTCTTTTCTGTTTTACTGTATATGTGTGTGTGTGTGTGTGTGTGTGTGTAAACATTGTTTTATTAATATTACAGTAATTGTGTTCTGTATTATATTACAGTATTTTGAATTTGATTTCAGTGTTTTGTCATCATTTTTACATACAGTTAATTTTTTTATATGAATATTTTTGGGTTGTGGAACCAATTGTCAGAGTTTCCATTATTTCCTATGGGAAAATCTGCTTTGTATAAAAATGCTTTGTAAGACAAACATGTTTCTGAAACGAATTATGTTCTTCTTACAAGGCACCACTGTATATTAAAAAGTACAGATCTGTAACATTTTCCCAAATGCAGCCACATAGCATCAAGCGAATGCATTAAATATAAAATATGTGTTGAAATGAATGGGGGTCCACCAGAAATGGGCTTTTGTGCCATTTAGAGGGTTCACCCCACAGTTTGAGAAATTCTGTTTTAAGCGAAAAATGGGAAAGGTTCTGTTGTAAACAAACTGCTTGTTAGACTTTTTTTTGTATGGTTCTAACATATTTAGCAGCTACATGATCCACAGAGGGGATGAGTCTTCAAGCGGTCACGTGCATTATTAATTCTGCTACTGTATTCAAGAATGACCTTTCAAGAAGCTGGGGAAGAATATCTTCAATAAGGAATCAACAGAAAAAACAAACCCTTCTCATTTTCCTTTACCTGTCTTCGGCTTCTTCAATACAATTAGCTTTATGACAGGGTCAGTAAAAACTGCTTGCCAGAATTTTTTGTGTCTTACACAAAACATGTAAAGCATGTAAAATGCATGTAAAATGCAAGCATGCTTCAAAAGTATGTAAAATGCAAGTAGATAAATAGGTACCA
The DNA here is from genome assembly GCA_030015325.1 of Cryptoblepharus egeriae. Classification (NCBI taxonomy): domain Eukaryota; kingdom Metazoa; phylum Chordata; class Lepidosauria; order Squamata; family Scincidae; genus Cryptoblepharus; species Cryptoblepharus egeriae. The sequence continues at coordinate 12,888,423 of JAREYC010000014.1, forward strand.
CCTCAGTGGGAAGGTAACAGCGTTCCGTGCGCCACCCGCAGCGTACAGTCATGCCAGCCCCATGACCATGGAAGTGTCTTTGGACAACGCTGGCTCTAAAGGCTTAGAAACAGGGATGAGCACTGCACCCTAAAGTCAGACACGACTGGCAGTTAACCTCCGGGGATCTTTACCTTTTCATGTAGGACAACTGGATTTTGTATATTTGATAAGCTCTGAAATATGTTAAGTGTAGCTTCACTTTCAAGTAATAACCTAATTAAACTCACTTGGTGCAAGTGAGTCCGAATATCATTAAAATTCTCACACATTCCTGCAAACCTACCAAAGAATCCATCATGTTGCACCACATCTAAGGCCCACTAGACAGATCTGCACACACAGCTGCAGAATAAAGTGGTACAGTCCTGATGGGGCACAGTGGACTTCATGCGGCAAGTATGAATTTTAATATTCCCCATATGTAAGAAACTCATAATATGTAGAAAAATAAAACAAATTAACTTTGGGCTCAATCAAGAGTAACTATGAACACAATCCGAACCTTGGACCGCCTCTTATGCAGTCAGTGGGACTCATTGGGTTCAAAAGAAAAGAGGAGGAATTGAGCAAAAATAGAAATGTGCAGAGGTAAGGATGGTGGGCTAGAGAGTCTTTAGCTGCAATCCTAAAGACACTTTCCTGGGAGTAAGACCCATTAAATACAAAGGGACTTACTTTTGAGTAGACATGGTTGTGCTCTTTGATGCTTTTAGCCTATTCTCTCTTCCATACATCCTCTTTCACAATGGCAGTGCCTGTATGGGGTGTCACAATTGCTAAGTACTGTACGGGGTGTATGACATGGGGTTACACCACTACTGATCTAAACGGTGCAAATTGTTATTCTCTGTAGGAGTGAGGAAGGGTGCTCAGAACTGATTGGGTTCCCTTCCCCCATGTCAGCAGGTCAGACAAAACTTTCTCCCTCTAGGGCAGTGTTTCTCAAAGTGGGGGCCGGGACCCCTTTGGGGGTTGCCTAGAGCTTTCCTGGGGGTCACCTAAAGACCCCTGGTGCAGGGGCCAGGTCAGGCTTGCCAGACCTCTGGCTGTAGCTGCATGTGCACTGGGGCTGACTGACATCCTCAGGGCCCAATCCTATGCATGCCTACTCTGAAATAAATCCCATTATAGTCAGGGGGGTCTTTACTCCCATGTAAATGTGGATAGGATTGCAGCCTCAGGGCCAAATCCTATGCACGCCTATTCTGAAATAAATCCCATTATAGTCAGGGGGCCTTTACTCCCATGTAAATCTGGATAGGATTGCAGCCTCAGGGCCCAATCCTATGCATGCCTACTCTGAAATAAATCTCATTGTGTTCAATGTGTGCATAGAACACACATTTCATTTGTAACAATGAAAATACATCCTGCATATGGGATATTTACATTACGATTCATAACGGTAGCAAAATTACAGTTATAAAGTAGCAACGAAAATAATTTTATGGGTTGGGGGTCCCCACAACAAGAGGAACTTATAAAGGGGTCACAGCGTTAGGAAGATTGAGAACCACTGCTCTAGGGGGAAGGCACCCACAGGTCCCAGTTCCGTCCGACCTCTGGCAGAGGAGGACGTGTTCTGGAGCGCTCTGCTCCACTTTCTCTCTCTTTCACTTTCTCTTTCACATTCTCTTTTTTATTTCTTCTTCTCCCTCTTTCTCCTCCTTTCCTCTCCACTCCCGGCTCCAGCACAGCAGCATCAGGAGGGGGACAGTGCCAGTTGTGGGCACCAGGAGGGATCGCCCTCCGGCCCTTAAGACCCCCGGTCGGGGGGGGGGGGAAGCCCTGAGGCAACCGCGCTCCGCACGGATGAGGCCAGTCGGCCACGAGGAGGAGGGTGCACGAAGGGCTGTGGGGACCAGAGGAACACAGCCTGCAACAGCAAGCGCCCCTGGCCCCGCTTGGAAAATGCCAGGAGGGCACGAAGGTAGTGCAGAGGAGAGTGTCCTCGGAGGGAGCGCCCCTGCATCGGCTGGCACAGCAGCGTTGGCTCGCAGCAGGCTTCAGGCGCAGGCCTTCCTAGGCTACCTTCCTGAGGAGCCTTGCAGCGCTGCTGTGAGGAAGCTGCAGGCGACCTGCTGCAGCGGTTTGGCACTCGCGGGAATGTCTACAAGTGTTTCCCACGTTGGCGCCATTTTGACTGGATCTGCCCGGCGGCCATCTTACACAGGTATGGCTGCATCGGGTATGGAAAAGGGGGGAGACCTCCAAGGCCGGGGGCAAGGGCAAGAGTAAGAGCCCCATTGCCCTGTCTTCAGCCTCCCTGTCCAAGATCATGAAGGAGACAGTGGAGGAAATATTTGAGGAAAAGTTCCATCAATTGTTGGGGGCCTCCCAAAGCCAGTCTGGTCACACTGGGCCTGGCAAAGCCAAGCGTAAACGGTCTCCTCGGCCCTCCTCACGTGTCCGTTCGCCACGTTCTGAGGTGGACTCTGAGGAGTTGGAGGCAGAGGCCAGGGGTTCAAAGCGGGCTAAAGGGTTTGAGGCCCATCCTTAAATTGACCCTGGGGATGAATTAGAATTCCAGTCCTCCAGTTCAGAACAGGAAGAGGGGGAATTGTCTGGGGATGATGTGGAGGCAGTCCCTTCCCTTAGTAAAGTGGATTTGTTATGCCCCCTGGAGCTCTGCCCAAGGGTGCTATCAAAGTCTGCTGCAGCCATGGATCTAACTGTCACCCCTGGCACCTCAAGGCCTAATGAACCATCCTCCCAGGCTAAATCCCTTCATCAGGGCCCAGCTAAGCCTTTTATGGTACCCTTCCCAGAGCAACTGGAAAGGGTCTTTTCTTCAGAATGGGAACGTCCTGTGTCCTCTAAGCATAATTCCCATCTGTTGGACAAGCGTTATACTCTTCCAGAGGCCATGATGAATAGGATCAAAGTCCCGGTGGTGGATGGACCTCTTTGTTCTCCTGCCTTGCTGCCTTTGGAAGGGGAATCGGGGCCCAAGGAGTCTTGTGACAGGCGCATTGATACCGTGCTTAATCGTAATTTTGAGGCTTCTTCCCAGGGGTTTACGGCCTCAGTTGCCAATTTCATTTTTTCTAGAGCTGCCTACATATGGGCGGTGGACCTGGCTGCGGACAAGTCCATTCCAGGCAGAGTCAGGTCATCTTTGAAGAAAATAGCATTGGCCGCAGCAGCATCTGCTGATTGTGCGTTTGACTCACTGGAGCTTTCGGCCAGGGCTATGGCCAATAGGGTCATACAGTGGGGTTATACCCCATACAATGGGGTCATACCCCATACAATGGGGTCTACAGTAGCCTGTAGAAATGTGTGGTTACAGCATTGGCAGGGGGATTCGGGTTCTGCTGCTAGGTTGGTAGCAGCCCCCTTCAAGGGCGAGGTTTTTTGAGATGCCCTTGAACCTCTTTTGGTGGGGGATAAAGATAAAAGAAAGGTCCTGGTAACATGTAAGAAGGAGGCTCCTAAAAAGAGCCAGTCCTTTCGTCCTTCAGGGTTTCGTTCCCAGGAGGGTTGGAAGTGTGCCAAGCCCAAATGGGTCAGGGCCAAGCCCACATTTAAGCCCAAATCTGGTCCATCTAACACCTCCCAGGGATCCAAGCCCCACTGGACTGTCACACAGGCCCCTCCCCCTCCAGATGGGGCCAGTCTGTTCCATTTTGCGGGGAACTGGACCTCGATGACCACCAACTCTTGGGCACTTCAGGTGGTCCACCGAGGTCTCTCTCTGGAGTTCCTGAGGTTCCCCAAGGATAGATTCTGGCCAGTACCCCGGTCAAAGGATCCTCAGCGTCACCATCTTCGGATGGAGACCATCCGACACCTTCTGCGTATAAGAGCAATCGAGCCAGTCCCGTTCAACCAGAAGGGCACCGGTGTGTATTCTGCTTTCTTGTCCCCAAGCAGAATGGCGATCAGCGGGCCATTCTGGACCTAAAGTGGTTAAACAGGTTTCTGCGCAAAAGGAAATTCAAAATGGAAACCTGGAGGTCCAGTGTGGCCTTCTTACTGGTTGGCCACTGTGGACCTCACTGAAGCTTACCTACATGTACCAATCAGGAAGGAGAACAGAAGATACCTCAGGTTCTGTTATGGAAGGCAACACTTCCAGTACAGAGCCATGCCTTTCGGGTTGACGGCAGTGCCACGAGTGTTCAGCTTGGTGACCCTGGTGGCCCACCGTCAGTGTCAAGGGGTGGCCCTCCATCTGTACCTGGATGATTTGCTGATTGGGTCCCCTTCCTGGGAGAAGGCCTTCCAGGACATCCAGATGACTCTTACCTGTCTTCAGTCCATGGGGTTCCTAGTCAAACAGGGTCAAGCAGTCTCGTCCCAACACAGAGACTGATTCACTTGGGGATATTAATAGACACCCAGCAATTCCAGATCTCACTGTCGCAAGAGCATAAGCTGGCTCTCTCCCAAGCCCTACAACAGACTGCAGGGGTAATTCAGCTGGATGTAATGCAATTGGCCACGATCCTAGGACTTACGGTTTTGTCCCAGGACCTGGTTCCCTGGTCACGTTTTCACCTGCGGCCCCTTCAGTGCCTGCTTCCCCCGCACCTCAGTTGGATAGAGAGGAGAAAGCATCTTCCTATACTTCTCTCCAAGAGGTTTCACGAGAGTCTCAGTTGGCGGTTAGCTCCCAACAGTTTCTCTTCCGGGGTCAGCCTCATTCCACCCAAGAGATTGGTGTTGACCACAGATGCGTCCTTAATAGGATGGGGGGGTGCATCTGGAAGGACAGATGGCACAGGGATTATGGTCTCCCCAGGAGCTCCAGCACAGTATAAACTGGTTGGAACTCAGGGCAATTCATCTGGATTTGCAGTTCTTTGCTCAGACTGTGTGGTCCACACATGTCTTGGTCTGAACCGACAATATGACGGCCAAGGCATATGTGAACTGTCAAGGGGAGACACACTTCAGACACCTCATGGAGGAGGCCACCTTCCTCTTTCAGTGGGTGGAGGTCCATCTACTGTCTCTAAAAGTGGAGCACCTAGCACGGAAGGTGAACATGATAGCCAACTGGCTGAGTCAACAACAACTCAATGACTCAGAGTGGCAACTTCACCCGGAAGTCTTCAGATCCTTGATTCGCAGATGGGGAACTCCAATCATGGATTTGTTCGCTTCCAGGAGCAATGCCCTACTCCCCAGGTTCCGTTGGAAGACGGTTCCAATGGAGGGGGCGAATGGGGTGAATGCACCCCATCCAATGGGGTGAATGCACTACAATATCAGCGGCTGGTATTGTATGCCTTCCTATATGCCTTCCCTCCGATTCAGCTCCTTCAACTAGTGCCGCAGAGGATTATTCTGTTAAAGGCCGAGGTAATCCTCATAGCTCCAAATTGGCAAGAAGACCTTGGTTTCCCGACCTTCTGCAGTTAAGTCTAGAAAGGGTGTGGAAACTGCCAGACAGAGTGAACCTCCTGTGTCAGGGACCAATTCATCATCCCAGACGACAGATGTTCCAGCTGACAGCATGGAGATTGAGTGGCAAGCTCTCTCCAGAAAGGGGTACTCTGATGGGATAGTAGACACCTTACTTGCTTCCAAGAGATCCTCTACATTCAAGCTGTATGGGGTCACTGGGAAGAAGTTCAGAACCTGGTGTTTGCAAAAGGGTGTATCCCCTTTACGTCCCAAGACTGTTCATATCCTGGGGTTCTTACAAGATGGCGTGGATATGGGTCTTAGGACCAGTACACTGCGCAAACAGGTAGCAGCCTTGGGTAGCACTCTGGGAGTGTATGGGGGTAAAAGACCTACAGAGCACCCTCATATCAAGCGCTTTCTGAAGGGGGTGGCCAACATTAAACTACCTCCTGTGCATAGGTTCCCTTTATGGGACCTTCATCTGGTATTGAATGCCTTGATGCATGCCCCCTTTAAACCCCTGTCCACCATTGACCTCAAGCATCTAACCTTTAAGACTCTCTTTTTAGTTGCAGTGACATCAGCAAGAAGAATTTCGGAGCTGGGTGCTCTTTTGACTAATCCGAACCTCTGCGTGTTTCACAGGGATAAGGTGGTTTTGAGACCGGACCCATCTTTCATCCCGAAGGTTAACACCTGGTTCCATAGAGCACTGGACTTGGTACTGCCATCTCTGTGTCCCAAACCTTCTTGTCCAACTGAACAGGAGTGGCTGAACAGGACTGAACAGGAGTTGGATGTGCGTAAGTCTTTGAAGTATTATTTGGAAAGAACCACACAAATAAGAAAAACAGACTGTTTATTTGTTTTGTTCCAGGGTACAAACGTGGGCAAGCATGCTTCTCGTAGTACTCTGGCGAACTGGTTCAAAGGGGCTATCCGTTTGGTGTACTCATCCGCAGGGAAGACTCCTCCATCTTCTCATTCGGCGAGAAGTGCAGCGACCTCGGCAGCGTTCGAGGGATTTGCCTCCTTGGAGGACATTTGCAAGGCAGCAACATGGGCTAGCCTATCTACGTTCACTAAACATTATAAAATAGATTTGGCAGCCTCGGCGGATGCCGCCTTTGGACGGAAGGTCCTTCAAAAAGTTGTGTCACTCTAGGGCCTTGCAATCCTCCCACGCTATTGTGGATGAGTATGGCTCTGGAATATCCCAATCAGTTCTGAGCATCCTTCCTCCCTCCTACAGAGAAAACAGGAGTTCTTACCGTGGGCTCCTGTTCTGGGAGGAGGAAGGAAGGGTGCTCAACCCACCTCAACGGACTGGGCTACGGCCCTGACTGGGGTGGTCACCACCGATGGTTATGTGTTGGAGTCAGGGTGAGGGTTGTTTTTGTTTCTCCCTTTCCTCTGACCCTTTCTTCGTTTACTCTTTGCCAAGTTGGCTAAGTGGTGGTTGACTTTGATGTGGTTTAATAACCTTATGCTTAATTCTCAGTTAGCTAGTCTCCATGTCTGAGGACAACTGCTGGAAGGTACTCCCTCTTCTCAGCTCGGCTATTCACTGGGTCCTGTGGGTGCCTTCCCCCTAGAGGGAAAAAGTTTTGTCCGACCTGCTGACATGGGGGAAGGGCAACCCAATCAGTTCTGAGCACCCTTCCTCCCTCCTCCCAGAACAGGAGCCCACGGTAAGAACTCCTATTCTTTGCAATAACACCATCATGTTATATGTTACTAGATGCAGATTTTAATGCAGAATGCAATGAAATAACTGCATTGAAATGTTTCTATTGAAAGGTTATAGCCAAAAAATAGCCATAAATAAATAAATAAATAAATAAATAAATAAATAAGGAAAGGAATACACAATTGCCTTATGTAATAAAAGGAGGATTTTCATAAATCATAATTGATCAATAGGACTGATTGTTCTAAGAGCCATTGAGATGTTGTTATGACACAGCAGGAAAGGCACTAAACTGGTGTCCAAGCTAAGACAACCAGGTGTCACTAAGCTCTTGTACTTATTCAGTAGTGAGTCATGAAGTTGACCCCTGATGTTTTTGTTTACTGATTTGTTTGGTTACCTGTATGATTATATAGTGAAATTAATAAAGAGGGATCCACCAACCCTAGTGCTGCCTTTGCATTTAGGCTGTGTTTATGATATTTTAATTTATTCTGAATGGTCTTATAAGGGAGGAGATCCATCATGAGGGTGAAGCGATAAGCTCTCACATTGGTTGACCAAACCCTAATGATGCCTCTGAAGCTATTCACCAAGTGTTGCATTTAATGTATTTTATTTGTTCCTCCTTATTTTTAAAGTTCAGTTAAATGTTGCATTGTTTGTGTATGTGATCATGTTCATTTTTACAGAAATCAGTGCATTTGTACATACATTTAGGCTGTGCACATGATATTGCAATTTAAAAGTACTATTTTAATGATGGTTGCTCACAACGCCTCACAACGCATTACAATGCCTGCTACCCAGGGTATTGACCCATGGGAGGTGGTCCACTGTTGTGGGGGTAATGCTCTGTTCTCCTGACCCAGCGATAAAAACCTTAGTGGCGCCACTGATAATGGTCCAGGCCTCATGCTTCATGCAGGATGAAGAATACAAGTGAAAAGTGCTGGATGGACATTTCATGGATTGGTTGGGCAAAATAAATAACTTTACAGTATATCATCTTTTTATTGAGCCAGCTGACATTTGGCTCAATAAAAGTCTAGTCTGGACATATTTTGACAATAATTCCCCTTGTCCCAAATAATGTGCCCAAAATGGATCAGAGAGTACATGAAGGAAGCCAATGAGCCATCTGATTACCATGGGATAAGGCAATAGTAAAGAACAAAAGCAGAAAGCAGAACACCAGACACAACCAAAGCAGTGAATAGGGCTCAGTCGTCCATGTTCCAAGGCAGGAAATCAACTGGAGCGTTTCTGCAACCAGGAAGGCATTTGTGCTATATTGGCGGATCCTGATTTGACATTGTTGACTCTGGGCCTTTGTTGCTTTTGCACAGTGGTCTATTGAGGACAAATTTGGGGGCACAACAATGTTGCCATCACTGACGTCATCATCATCTGCCGTGGATCATAATTCATCATTTGAATCATAATTCAGATATTATGAATCATAGAATCATAGAATCCTAGAGTTGGAAGGGACCTAGTAGGTCATCTAGTCCAATCCCCTGCCTGCAGCAGGAAATCCTCCTAGAGCATCCCAACAGGTGCTCGTTGAGCCTCTGCTTCGAGATCCCCTGTGAGGGAGAGTCCACCACCTCCCTTGGCAATCTATTCCACAGTACTGGAACATTGAAATACCAAGACACAGAGGAAGCCATCAAAATATAATCAACAGTCCAATCACCTTCAAGATAACAAAAATATGTTCTTGAAGGAATTATTTCAAGTCATGTTAGGGACAATCTAAACATGTGAAGGACATTCAGGTGGGTGCCACTTTTGAGAATTGATATTCACAATTAAAGTGTTCCATTCTCAGACATCCACCTGTCTCTTTGAGGATCTCCATTTGGTTCATATATGGAAATAAAGCATTTGCTGAGAAGTCCTACAGGTGCCTCTTCTCATCCTCACTAAAATTCTGTAGTGGTAACTTGAGTCACTTCTGAATGAAGTTCATGTCCTTTGCATCCCTGGGATACTCTCTTTTGACTGTCCATGCCTAGTCATGCTGACTTATTAAAGGCTTCAGAAGGAGTGCAGATTGAAACAGGCTCTCTAATTGTGTTCTGGGCTCGGCTGAAGCTGTTCTGTTCCATCCGTGACCGGAAGGGGAGGCAAAACTCCCGGAAACACCTCTTGAAATTTTCATCCAGGAAAGCATACAGGACAGGATTGAGGCTGCTGTTGGTGTAACCCAGAGCTATACAAAAATGCAGGCTGGCCATCACATAGGGGTCCTTCTTGTTAATGCCAACCAGGGTCCAAACAATGACAAAGATTTGGATGGGGGTCCAACAGATGATGAAAGCTGCCACTACCACTAGTACCATGCGGGTGATACGGCGCAGGTTGCGGTCCTTCTCTTTGGAGCCGGAGAGGAGGCGGACGCTTTTCAGGCGTAGAATCATGAGTCCGTAGCAGATTGTGATGACCAGAATTGGTACCAAGAACGCAAAGATGAAAACACAAATTTTGGTGACTGTATCCCAGTAAATCTGAGGTTCTGGAAACTGGAGGAGACACATCACAATGCCACCTACACAAAGGAGTAAATAGATATTTTTGAATGGTTGAAAAACCACATACACAGACACACACACACACACACACACACAGAGGGAGAGAGAGAGAGAGAGAGAGAGAGAGAGAGAGAGAATGTCCAGTACAATGGTGTCACTAGAGCTTGCCAGTAGCAGGCCCATGATATCCCATGATGAGGGTATTTTTGCTATAGCTTTTGATAGAAAAGAGATTTTTCAATGCAATTTGTCTCACTGCATTCTGTATGATGGTATTATATGAAATACCATGATTTTAAACATTTTGGTTAGTAGTGGTTTCACATTACCAGTGTGTCACCTGGCACAGTCACCACCTACTGACACCACTGGCTCAGATTGCTTCACAAGATTTACAGTGAAGCAATTACTTGTGAAGAGTTATTGCTTCACAAGATTTAGCGGGCACAAATTCCTGTTTACACCTCCCATATGTTCACTGAAATACACATAGGAGCATTAGGACATGCTGTTGTAATTCAATACCAGTATCTGCATAATTGAAGCCTCCTGAGCCTGTTTTTTACATGGCTCAACCATATCTGCAGACTAATTGGCACTTGAAAATGAAATACGTCAAGTTTTGTCCTTGTCAGGGCTTGTGTTAAGTGCAATAGGAACTCATTTGCATTCGGTTGCAGTAAGGTTCAACAACTACTCCTCATTGTCCCTGGTACTTCAGTCCTATAAGATAGGATATGCATGGGCAAACATTTCAGTAGGAGGGCCACATTATCTCTCTGGCAATGTGTCAGAGGCTGAGAAATATAAGAATTCATTTACATTTCAAATTTAAATACATTTACATAAATCTTAGAAACAGAACATTAATTAGGAATTAATTTTCCTGAGCTAATTTATAATATGCATAAGAACTGTAAGAGGCATGTTGAACCACATGAGAACTATGAACTGTTTGCCGCACACATTTTGCACAATGAAAAATACATATCAAGCCAGAAATATATCAAGACATAAATTGTTCAGGGGCAATCATCGATCACATTTAAGGCTGTTGCAGACACACTTAAGGCTGTTGTAGGCTCCAACCCCTTGGAGACTGGGGGTTTTTCAGCATCGAATTAAGGTCGCCATAATTTTCTTTCACAAAACTGGGACAGGACCCTCTGTCCCATTTGCCAGTATGTGAACACAATCCCCCAAAATTGGGAGTGTCTCTGTTTTTCAGGACATATGGCAACCCTGGTGTCTCCTTGACAGGGTTTCTCCTTGACAGGGTGAACATACTCTGGAGGACAGAGTACCTCTACCTTTAATTTGCATAGAAGAGGCAGGTTTAACACCACATAGAAGGTTTTAAAGAGCAACACCTGCCAAAATTCCCTCTTCTATTCAGTGCTTAAAGGTGGAGGCACTCTGTCCTCAATTCTATATGGTCACCCAGCTCCTTGGTCATATGGACAGCCAAAGGTGCATAGAATGCTGTTATCTAGTAGTACCTATTTATCTACTTGAAACGCTCTGAGACTGCTAAGTTGACAGAAGCTGGGAAAGTAATGAGTTCATTCCATTGTGTGGTACTTGGGTCTCAAACTACCAACCTGCCAAACTTCAGGTTGACAAGCCCAGCATCTTTAACCACTGAGCCATCACAGCCCAACTACCATATTTCCCGGCTTATTACATGCACCGGTCTATAACACACACCTTGTTTTCAAGGTGCATGTTATGGTCCAGTGCGGCCGGGCCTCAGTGCCACTTCCTCCAGTGCGCCCAAGCCTCTCCGAGGCTTGAGCATGCTGGAGGAGGCTTCTCTGGCCATGCGAGGTTGGGAGAGCGATCTCTCCCAGCCTCGCAGGGCCAGAGAGCACCACCCCCTCCAGAGCACCCCAGCCTCTCTGAGCCTGGAGTGCTCTGAAGGGGGGGCTCTGGTCACATGAGGCTTGGGAGTATCGCGCAACCTGCACTGCTCCCTCCAGAGTGTTCAGCCTTTCAGAGGGCTGGATGCTTTGGAGGGAGCAGCGCTGCCCCCTTCAAAGCATTCATCCCTCTCAGAGGGTTGGACGCTTTGAAGGGGGCAGCACTGGTCACGCAAGGCTCTCAAGCCTCGCGCAACCAGCGCTCCCCCTCCCAGAGCACTGGAGAGGGGGACTGGATGCTCTGAGAGGACTGGATGCTCTGGGATGGAGCAACGCTGCTCCTTTCAAAGTGTCCAACCCTCTGAGAAGGCTGGATGCTTTGAAGGGAGCAGCATCCAGCGCTCTCCCTCCCAGAGCGGCCAACCCTCTGAGAGGGCTGGATGCTCTGGGATGGAGCAGTGCTGCCATTTCAAAGTGTCCAACTCTCTGAGAGCGCGGGACACTTTGAAGGGAACAGCAGCCAGCACTCTCTCTCCCAGAGCAGCCAACCCTCTGAGAGCCATCCCTCTGGGATGGAGCAGCACTGCCCTTTCAAAATGTCCAACCCTTTGATGCTTTGAAAGGGCAGCACTAACCACTAAACAGTGCACAAGGCTCCCAAACCTCACACAACCAGTGCTCCACCCTGCCAGAGCCTCTGACGGAGGCTCTGCCCTAGCCATGTGAGGCTTGGAAGGATCTTGTGCAACCTCTCCCAGCCTTGCAAGACCAGGGCAGAACCTCCACCTGAACACCCAAGCCTCTGAGAGGCTTGGACGCTCTGCGGAGGCAGCATTCTGGCCACTTGAGGGGAGGGGAAGCCGTATATCGGCTTATTAGATGCAGGGCTGTTTTTACTCCCTTTTGGGTGTTTAAAATGCATCTAATAAGCCAGAAAATACGGTAGATACTGAAATAAATAAAAAAATATGAGTCCAGGAACTTGCCTTCAGATCTGGTGACAGCCATGATCATGATGGGGACCCCGATGACAGAGGAGAGGACCCAGATGCAGACATTAATGACCTTGGCTTTTGCTGGAGTACGGAAATCCAAAGCCTTGACTGGATGGCAGACGGCTATATAGCGGTCCACACTCATCATGGTAAGGGTGAAGATGCTGGTGAACATGTTATAGTAGTCAATGGAGAGGATAACCTTGCAGAGCACTTCCCCAAAAGGCCAGGTCTCCATCAGATACTTAGCACTCTGGAAAGGGAGCGTGCTGGTGGCCAGAGCATCTGCTAAGGCCAGGTTGAAAATGTAGATGTTAGTGGCTGTTTTCATCTTGGTATACCTGGATGAATGAGATAATGAGAGAGGCATTAGTTGTGCTAAAGCTTCTTTACCACAAAGGAAGGATGAATGGAATATCCCAAACTGAGTCAATTTTTTAAATCTGCTATTATGGTTGTCTTGCTTTGCAGTTGCAAAATTTGAAAAATAAGCAGTTGGTTATTTCATTATGTGATTCATGTCCTTCCCATTAGTGGTGCTGTTTGGTGGTGTGCTGTGTGGGAACTGGGTGTACATATGTTCTCTTTCTCCAGGATATGTACTGGATTTTAGCCTTGTGTCTTGGGAAAAAAATCCTCATTGTTCTCTGTTTCTTTGAGAGCAGGCAGCACATAGAATTCATGTTATTACTAAATTATATACAATAAATTATATTTAAGTTTAAAATTTAACAATAAGCTTTTTCAGTGGGTACACACCAGTATGGAAGACTGGCACTACTGTGTGAATACTGGCGCCTCTGTGGGTGAATACTGGCACACACACACACACACACACACTCAAGTACAGTACACACCTGTACTGTACAGTACACACCTGTGTACTGGCAGGTGAGTACTGGCACCTATTTCCAGAAAAATAACACTGATAATAAGTAAAACAGTGTTTAAATTAATCACATGAAAGCAATATTTTCTGCGTTATTTTTTTCTGAAAACCACTTTGTGAACTTTTTGTTAAAAAGCAGTATAAACAGTAAATATTGTTGATTGATTGAAATATATGAGTGCTTTTAGCTTTTATTTTGTCATGCCCTACATTTTTCCTACTTTTTGTCATGTCCTACATACTTCCTTGATGTCCTACATTTTGGGGTGCCTTGTCCTCTTTTTTGGTTTGTGACCTATGGTTGTCCTGTGTGGGAAGCATCTGGTGATATGCACCATGTGGGAGGGATACGGGAGTTACACTGCTACTGGCCACAGTCTTGTTATTTTTGAATAATCCCATCATGTTATAAATCAATGTGTACTTTAATGCAGAATGAAAGAAGCCACACTGAAATATCTCTTTTCTATCCAAAGTTATAACCAAAAACCAACAGGGCATCATCACAACCATCACCTGGGACTCGCAGGGTGACCAGATGACCGGAAAAACCCAGATTTGTCTGGATTTTTAGCCTCCAGTCTGGCTATCCTACATTTTGGCATCATTGTCCTACATTTTGGCTTCATTTTGAAACTTCATGATAGTGCACAGTACCCCATCATGCCATATGTCGTTGGATTCATATTGAAGAGCAGAATCCAATGCACAAATCAGTTTGGAGATATCTTCTTCCTATCAAAAGTTATAACAAAAACAAAAAAAATACATTTTTTTGGCCGTTTTTTTCAGCGGGTAGGAATTTTGGCCTGGGATTAGGAATTTTGGCCTTGGGGTTCAGGAATTTTGGGTTTGGCATCTGGTCACCCTGCCTGGGAGCCCTGTTCACTACATGGGAGGAGATGCATCACAAGGGGTGATGTGCTGGTCTCCTGCACCATGTAGCCTCATGCCACTAGTTCCATTTGTTCCTATGGACTTCTTGGCTTCCTAGTACATTATTTATCCACCTTTTAATAACATTGGGCTCAATCCAGAGTAACTATGGGGAGTCCTTGCTCCAGTGTAAGAACAATTAACTCTGGATTGCAATATGAGTTTCACCACTAGGTGAATTTCACCACTACGGGTATACATAATGTCACTTAGGTGCTCCCGTAGTTACTCTGGATTGTAGGGAATATTTTCATGTCTAAAGCCCCCATTCCTTTGCTAAGAGAGTTTTTACACTATAGTTTTTAAAAACTATTTCTTGCTTTCATGACCTTCAAGCAAACTCCTGCTTTTTCATTTTGTTGCTTTTACTTAGAGTGATTGGTTATTTAATCTGGCTTTTGAAAGCAGCAATTGGCTCTGCCCTCACTACTGGGCTCCATCCCAGTACCAGACTTTTAACCCCATGTTTCAAGGATTGTCAGACTTGTGACATCACCAGGCCTGACCACCCAAAGAACAGGGAAGCCTGTTGGAACTCACCTTGTTAATAAAGATATCACTTGAGATATCCCCAGAATTAAGAAGATCTGTTTCCCAAGATCAGAAAGATAGGAAGTGCAATCTTATTCATGTCTACTCAGAAGTAAGTTCCACTGAGTTCTAAGGAGCTTTCTGTCAGGAAAATACTTTTAAAATTATTACAGGAAAATTTAAAATTACAGGAAAATTGAAGCCGTAAGCAAAAAATAGCAAATATTTGGTTTGGCCTAGACATCTAGCAGTATTCGTTTCCTATTCTAATCTAAAGCAATGTTTCTCAAAGTGATGACATTATTGCCAGTTAATTTTGGGGATGAGAGGCCAGATGCAACATAATTAAACCAGTAAGAGGCTCAGAGTGGACAGGAGTGGACATAAAAGCATGCTTTGGAGCATCATACCACTGTTGAGTCTCGTTCCACTGCCAGGCAGCAGGGGTCCACAGGTACCAAGAATACCACCAGACACCACCTCAAATACCACTGGTGGTACCCCTATAACCAGGATTGCCATATCTCCCAATATACAGGGACAATCCCTATTTTGGGGGATTGTAATTTTGTGGAAGAGAATTATGGCAACCCTAACTACAAGTGGTCCTAAAACATACTCCTTAAAAGATGTAGTCAGGTTGTTCTGCAGCCAGAGAACTAAATATTTTAACTTTTATTGCTCCATCCCTTGCATGCCACTTCTGTTTGTTTTATTAGGTATAAACTGTAAGAATACAAAAATACATTTCATTGTTTTTTTAATTGACTCATGATTGAATCCCAGAGTTGCAGCGACTCTAGTGATGATGCTTTCTGAAACTGATAGCTAGACTTTAATGAGCCCTGAAAATTATTCATGGGAATAAGGAACAGGACCACAAATGCAGTGCTGGTACTGCTGATCAAGAATAATTGATGCAGGATGTGCATCTAAAAACTCTCCAAGATCTGAAGATAATGATTCTGTAACAAAATTTGAATGCTCTCATAAAGCCTTTGGTAAAGTTTCCTTCTGCATCATGCAGAGGGTCTTCCTCGGATGTTTTCAGGCAGAGACTCGATGACCTCTTGTCAGGGATGCTGAGGCTGTTGCCTCTACTGAGGAGAGGGTTGATTGATCAGCTGACTTTTCTAGCACCTTCCAACTCCATCATTCTAGGATTTTATGTCTTTGTGAGGCTGGTCTTTGTAAGAATTAAGATGTCATTGGGCTGATTCAGCAAGGCCCTTCTTATGCTCTTACACACAGGGGCATCACTAGGGTGCGCATCATCCAGTGCGGAAGGCCAGAGCGTCACTCCTATACATTGGGCGAGGCAACAATATGAATGGTGAGTGTGGTTATATGCCATTGCCCTGCCTCCACTGGTTTTTTTAGCCATACATTTTAATAAAGTGGTTTGTTTCACTGCATTCTGCTGTAAATTGCACATTCAAAGGTGTATAACATGATGGGATTATTTCTACAAACGATGATTTTAGCCATTTAGTTCATGTGCTGCCACCCCCTTCAAGGTTGCCTCCTTTCTAAAGCCCTAGTAACGTCCCTGATTGGGACCATTTTGGAAATCTTGTACTTTCCTGGACTGACTTTCCACTCCAGCCAAGGCATGCCTGCTTACTCAGCAGTAAACACAGCTGTGCAGTTCTGTGAAGTTCATTTTCAATGAATTTCAATGCAATAATCAGGGACCTACTTTTGGGATGATTTGTGGGGCCGTGTTCATTGGATCAGGACAATTCTGATGTCTCTAAGGACATCTCATGCCTCTCAGCCTGCCCTTTCCAATGAACTATGGCATGTTTGCCTACTCACAAGTAAATCCGCGATGTACTTTCACTTTCCATAGAGTTCTATGCATATTTTTAATTTTTAGTTTTTTGGCCATAACTTTTGATAGGAATGTGCTATTTCAAAATGGATTTTTGCATTGGATTCTGCTCTTCAATACAAATCCAACAGTATAGAACATGAAGTGAATTTTAAAGTTTTTAAGTCCCCCAGTGTGCGTAACCCCCCTTGGGTGCATCACCCGGTGCAGACTGCACCACACGTACCACCTGGTGATTGCTCACACACTTGGGTGATCTATTCACACCTCGTACACACTTGGGTGATCTATTCACAGTGAAAATCATAGCACCCAGTAGTGCAACTAGCAACCCCAGAGCCAGAGATACAAATGATGCCCCGGTATCAGACATGGAAATGATGTCACTTCTCAAATTGACATTATACATCTAGAAGTGATAGCAGTTTGGAGGTTTTTTTGGGGGGGGGAATAGAAAAATAAAATATGTTGCCCCAATCACAAGCTTTGGTCACTCTCCATTTGCTCTGCTGCCGCTTGCTCCACTGCCAAGCTTCACGAGTAGCAATCATGTGTTTATGTTTGCACACATGTATGCAATTGTCCAGGCAGCCTGCAGCCCAGTGCAATTGCTATCCCTGCACTTCATCTAGCCATGCCACTGATAGCAGTATTAGGGTGGTAAGGCCCAGATCTTCATCTCACCACACTCTGGAGGTACACATATCTTTTGGCATCATTGTATTTTGCATTTGAAACAAAACAAAACAAAAAATTAAATGTACAGAAAACTGTATAAGAATATGCAGCTATAGAAGGAACACAAGGAAGATGGATAATTTTGTACCTTGTTTTGAAGAAAAAAAGTGGTTGTTTAGGGAATTCAATAGGAAGAGGAAGACATTGTTCATCCTCTCCGCAAAAACTATTCTTTTACATCACTCTTGCAAACTCTTTTACGTTCACATTGCAAATGCAATCAATTTTTTCTATTATCACAGCTATCAATGTCCTTTGAATGGTTGGCTGCCTGACTTGCCTCCTCTTTTGAGCCCAATTCACCACAGACTAAATAATTATTTTCTATTGTTTTATTTTCTGCCAGGTTTGCTTTCAGAAATCAGTTACCATGGGAAATTGGGCTTCCGGATATTTCATGATTAACAATAATCGTCTGAAGTTTTACTGTCTCTCAAAAGATGTTACAAGCCCACTATATATTGGTTGTTAGGTCTGTGGAACAAGGGAAAATTAGAGCTGAAATCCACATGATTATCAAAGATGCCAAGTAACCAAGTGTTTTCATTTTCAAAGGCTCATCTTTGGCGATATAAGCAGTTTTAAGTTTCAGCATTTTCTACTGAATTTTCAGCATTTCATATCTATCTATCTATTGGAATATAGATATAGAATATAGATAGATATGAGAAAATAGGTATAAGAATATAGATTTAGCAAGCTCTGTCTGTCTATCTATTTGGACAGATTCCTGGAGGAGGGGAACATCACAGGTTACAAGCTATGATAGGTGTGTGTGTGACTGTACATGTGCATAGATATAGATGTGGCAATCTCAAAATGCCAGATGCTTTGGAGGGCATCTAGATGCAGGCATCATGTAAGCTCCTTGAGGCATCTGCTGGGTTGTTGTGTGATACAGGAACCTGATTTGCCTTTGGCCTGATCCAGCAGAGGCTCTTCTTATGTTTGTAATATAGATTTAGCTAGTTATCTGGGATCACAGCAACTTATGGGAATGAAAAGGTTGAAGACCACTGGACTAGATAAAGGGAGAAACATCTGGTGTGGCTCTTCCGGTATGAGATTGAGAACATGTGTGGCTGACATTCTAAATAATTATGCTAAAAGAGCTTTCACTAGTGCCAGTCTTCATGATGACCATCTCTGATATTGAATTCACGGCAACTGGCCAATTGTTTTCCCAGCTGCAGCCCCCAAAACAACACAGGAGTGCAAACGTTCACAGCAGAATATTTGTATTCCTCAGATAAAGGGAGCAGGCAGAATCAGGTCACAGAGCAGTCCAGTTCAATGCAACAAATCACCTCACAAACCAACAGAACTTCCAGCTATTTTTCTCCTTCTTACCCCAGCAATGAGTTGTACATTCAGCTGGCTAATATCCCCCGCTATCCTTACTGCCCTCCAATCACAGACACTCATGATTCTACTCTGGCCACTCAGGCCAGCACTTATACATTATACACAGGTGTGTTGCCTTACTCACTCATTGCCCAAATATCTAAAGCCTTTCACTTCCTAAATGAAATAACCCATACTGCAACCTTGGGAGCCACTCTTTCTCTAATGAGAATATTTGTGACAGTGCTTGGAGGGTGTAATGAAGGTTCTGAGAGGGCTGCAACACGATAGATTCCTAGGAAGGTGGTGAGATCAGTGGTAGGTTCCCAGTCTTTTACATACTTATATTAGTGTCATGGCCAGTGATGGGATTCAAATAAATTAACAACTGGTTCTATGTCCATCTGGCAGCCACTTTTAAATGGCTATTTTTAAACTATCCTATATCTTGTTAACAACTGGTTCTATAGAGTAAGTGCAAACCTGGTGGCGCCCACCATTAGTCATGGCACAAAAAAAGCATTAGAACATGACATACTTCATTAGCTTCTATAACATAGCTGCATCACATGTCTACAGACATGCCATGATCTTCTCATCCTTCAGCTCACATTTAGTCATGAAATACAGACCCTGTTCATGGAAACATAAGCTTCCAACACCAAAACCTCAAGGCAAGGGGATCTGAGAACTTTAGCTATGTGTGAAATAAAGCCAGCCACTATCTCAAAAGCACAGGGTTTTTGTTAGGACTTTAAATAGTCAATGGAGCAGGTGCCATTGATGGGACTTCTGAATCAATACATTGATAGATCTGCTGTATTGTTCCAAGAGAAAAGCAGTCCCTGATATAAATGATTGATTGCTTCTTACATCCATCTAATAATCCAGTGGTTATTTCAGCTGGCCTGTTTCTTCTTTTGTTCTCTTGATTTGAAAAGGAATATGCATTTTTTGTTCAATTGAGACAGCTCACATATGCAGCTACAAATAAATGTCTCTGAGTAGCAATTTTTGAAGTACCCCTTTTGCTGGCTTAGAAAAACCTTCCTAACAAGCAAAATAATGAGAGGAATAACTCTGGCAATAGCAATGGAACTTCCTGGGGAGGTTAAACTTTATCTTGATTTTGATCTGTGCTTGGCTCAAGGACAGCAGTCAAACCAGCGTTCGTTCTGCTGGTTGGACTCCAGTCTACAGATTCTGGATGGTGCGATATTATTAGCTGGGAATACTATCAATTATTTGTAATAGGAAGATGTGTGTGTGTGTGTGTGTGTGTGTGTGTGTGTGTGTGTATCCCATTTTGAACAATGGGTTCAACCTCAAATGTAAATTTCAAAATGTGGCTAGAGAACATTGGTTCCCAAACTGTGAGCCATTGCTCCCTGTGGACAGTCAAAACCAGCCAGAGTGGTTGTGAAAGCCACCTGAAAACCTCACAGCCCTATGCAATGTATAGAATCATAGAATCCTGGAGTTGGAAGGGACCTAGTGGGTCATCAAGTCCAAGCCCCTGCCTGTAGCAGGAATTCCCCCTAGAGCATCTCCAACAGGTGCTCATCGAGCCTCTGCTTGAAGATCCCCAGTGAGGGAGAGTCCACCACCTCCCTTGGCAATCTGTTCCACTGCTGAATCGCCCTCACTGTCAGGAATTTTTTCTGGATATCTAACCGGAATCTCCTTTCTTGCAGTTTGTACCCATTGGTTCTAGTTCTGCCTTCAGAGGCAGCTAAGAACAAATGAGCCCCTTTCTCCCTATGACAGCCCTTCAGGTATCTGAAGAGGGCAATCGGGTCTCCTCTCAGCCTTCTTTTTTCCAGGCTGAATATCCCATGTTCTCCCAGCCTTTCCTCGTAGGACTTCCCTTCCATCCCACTGATCATTCTGGTCACTCTTCTCTGGACTTGCTCCAGTTTGGCTGCATCTTTCTTAAAGTGAGGTGCCCAGAACTGAACACAGTACTCAAGGTGAGGTCTGACAAGTGCTGAATAAAGAGGAACTATAACTTCTCGTGACTTGGAAGCTACAGTCCTCTTAATGCAGCCTAAAATGGCATTTGCCTTCTTTGCAGACACATCACACTGCTGACTCATGTTCAGCTTGTGATCCACAGCAATTTCAAAATCCCACTCACATGTTGTGCTGCCAAACCAAGTATCTCCCATTTCATACCTGTGTTTTTGGTTTTTATTGCTTAAGTGCAGAACCTTGCACTTCTCCCTGTTGAAATTCATTCTATTTGTTACAGCCCAGTATTCCAGTTTATCCAGATCCTCCTGGAGGTTTCTGTTGTGTTTGCTACTCTTTCCAGTGTGGTGTCATCTGCAGATTTGATCAGGTTCCCTTTGGACATAACCCACCCCCTTTTTATTTTGTTTAAAGCCCTCCTGATCAGGTTGGCCATGTCCCATCTTAAGACACTCTTCCCCCAACCTGTAAGATGTAGTCCATCATTCGCTACGAGTCCCTCTTCAAGGAAGCTCAGCCCATTATCCCAGAATCCAAATCCTTCTTGATGACACCATTTTTGAAGCCAGCTATTGACTTGGAAAATTTTGCCCTCTCTCTGAAGACCTTAGCCAATTACTGGGAGTCTGGATAAGAATACCACTTGGTACTCCCAAGATCCTTATTCTTCCTCACCAGAGCTTCATTGCCCTCGACAAACTTTTGGCAAGTTTGCTGAACAGTATCATTTATTCCCATGTGGATGAGTAAGAACAGGTGGTGTTCAGCAGTGTGATAATCTTCGGTAGCCTCTCCATGACATCCTATATCCTGGCACCAGGGAGGCAGCACACCTCAAGGGAAAATAGGTCTGGTCAGCATACAGGTTCCATGTCCCTCAGGAGAGAATCTCCAATTACCACCACACTCCTCTGTGTTCTCTTTTTGTTTCAAGATTCCCTCACACTTACTGGTTTTGGTAGCTGTTGGAGTCTTTGAGGGGGATCTGCAGGCATGCCAGTAAGGGGAATTTTCTGCAGGCCTCCCAGGATCCAGTGCAGGCTTGCTAACAAAAGGAACTTCTGCCGGCATGCTGGGATCTGAGAGACACTGGAAATGGTTGTATAGGTCCAGTGGTTCTGGATGTCTTCTGCACTTTTTTCTCCTGAATGTCATGTGCCTCCATGAAGAGACATCATTGCTGGGATTCCCACTGGTGTCATTCCCACTCATGGAGTCATCCAAAACTTCCCTCTGGAGAAGTTCTGTGTGCATTGCATCGAGGAACTCCTCGATGCCTTAATTTGATGAAGCGTGGATATTTCTCCCTTCAGTGCTGTCACCTTCTCCAACAGTGCAACCAGTTTGCACTTGCAGCACTGATAATCCCTGGGGCTTTGGGCAAGAAGACAAACATGGCACAAGTGGTGCTTGTCACAACAACTGTGCCCTTGCCTTCCTGTTGACTTGACAAGTCCTCTTTGTTCACAGGCTCATAGGATTGTAATCCTAATGTGGAGCTGCAGCCAGTGGCCCAGTCGGTCAAGGGAACCTCCAGTCAAAAAACATTTGGGAACCAAACTGGGCAAGACTTTCAAGCTTTGAGAGTTTGTATTCTGAGCTTTCCTTTTAGCTGAAGTCTTTTATTTTCTAGTTTCTAGATAGGTTTCTATCTAAATTTCTATCCAATTTCTATCTAAATTTCTATCCAATTTCTAACCAAATTTCTAGTTTCTAGGTAGGTTTTTAACATGCCAGCCCTGTTAAACAGGTCAGTGTTCTGATACAGCAGCACAAATTCTTCTGCAATTCCTCTACCATGATACAACTGGCAATATGGACAGCCCAAACAGCAGCATGCTAGCCAAAGTGAGGAAAGTGTGTGCATCACGGCAAAATTTGCAACACCATTGCACAAGCATGTTGTGTCAGGATCAAGGTGGACGCAAGAAGGTGGATGCAAGAAGGCCTGCAGTTTGCCAGAGGGAGCAGCACATACTGTAGCAGGTAAGTACCTTGTGGGCTGGGGCAAGATGGGAGGAAGGACAAAACCAGGGTGGGAAGGGGATGGAGGGAAAGTGGGGAGCCAGGTCTGGGAGGGGGGCAGAACAGCAGGGATGACTCTGATCATATTCTATCCTCCCTTCTGGGCCTGAATTCCTACAGAAGACTGCTGCCAGAAAGTTTGGTAGTGTGTCTCAGTGGCCCTATTTTGGTTGCTTTACCCCACAGTGAGAGGACAAATATCCCCTTGTATCAGGAAGACCTCCAGCAGTCTCTTTTTCCATACACTGCAGTACGGGATGTTAGGATTGCACAGTGGGGCCTGTAATTCTTTCCATATTCTTACCTGGAACTAAGCCCCTTTGCCATTATGGTTGCTTTGACTGCCCTTTGGGGAAACTAATTTAGTAAATAAACAAAATGGAACATTTCAGAGAAGGCATGCATATATGGCTCTAATATCAACCCATGGACATGTTGAGCTGGATCTAAAATTGTTCTTTTATCAATATCAGTATCATTTGTGGTTTTTTTCTGTACAACATACATTATATAATAATTATTTATACTTTAATGCAGGTTGCCTTTTTGCCCAGTTAACTGAGGGTAATGTTCTTTGCAAAGCTCACTTATTTGATCCAACTCTCTTGGTAATCTGTTTTCCAATGTGAGTTAATTAAGGTTGGCACATTTCAAACAATGAATTTGATCTAGAGTTATAGTCTTTCCTGTAATGAAAGACATGAAGTGATCAAGACATCGCCACCTTCTTCTGATTTGAAATGTTGCTAATAAATGTCTATTGCTCTTCACAGCCAAGCAAGTTACTAGAAGTGCAATAGTTTGATTGCAGATCTGAACACACTGCAATGGGGAATGCAAAGTTTAACTGCTAATAAGGAATGGAACTAATAAACTATTCATATGGGAAGTGTTTTCCAAACTCTCTGGGAGAGTTTGGGAACTAGTAAGTATTTACAGGGGAGAGGACAGTGATCAGTCATGTTAGTAGGGGTGTGAGTTAGGGGCAGCGACACCACTATTCGCCAAAATTAAAATCTTATATTTTAGAATACTGCCATCATGTAATATACCAATCAATGAATAATTTCCTGCAGAATGCAATGTAAACAAACCTATTGTAATATTTCTATTATATCAAACTACTTCTGATAGACAAACAAAGGTGAAACATTATTCATCACAAGGAGATTTAGAACCTAATAATACTGAGCTCATACTGACAGCTTGCCTCTGGCACTGAGGCTGCAATCTTAACCCCCAGTTAATCTGGCACAAGTCCAGCCATATATCCTGTGCCGGTGTGGGTGTGTTGCAAAAGTGCTGTAAGGCACTGCTGTGCCACTCCTGGTAAGGTTAGGCTAGCGCACAGACATGCACCAGTCTCCCATGCCACTGTTGGAGCAGGGAGATGGGTGAGGTGTGCTGACCTAAATTAGTTAGGATTGCACTGTGAGTGGTGCAAACGTGCACGTTTGTGGGCTCCAGCACTGAAGCAGTCCTGCTTCCTCCTTTTTCTAAAAAGGGATTTGTTTGTATCATCAAAATGGTCCATGTGAAATGATTCCTAATACATTGCTGTGCTGAATCAATGTCAAAAGCTGCGCCAAAAAAACCCCAGAATTCTGTGGTACACGAATCAAATGAGTGAGCATTTAATTGCTTGTTTATCAGACTATCTTCTTCTAGTTGTGGGAAATGGCAAACAGCAAGGCAAGAAGTTTATATCATGCTCAGTGGGCATTACTAGAGCTTGCGTTACCCATTGCTAGAGGCATAGGGGTGGGCATGGTGATGCACCAGTGTGTTTTTTTTTTGTTTTTTGCTATAAATTTTGATATAAAGGTATTTTTCATCATGATTAATTTTATTGCATTCTGCATGAAATTACAACATTGAATGATATATAACATGATGATATATGAATATACCAAGATTTTAAAAATTTTATTAAAAAATTGCTGATCTAAAGAAATGTAGTCAGCATGCTCACATTCGCGCAAGTGAAGCACACGTTATGCACCTTGGAGAAGACGGTCTGATGTTTGGTCTGTCAGTTCTTTCCTGGTGATTCCCTTTACCCTTCATCTATTATGCAGTTTCCCAAGGAAAAACCACTCACTGGATGTCTTAGATTTATGGAAGAACAGCGACTCTGTGTTGCATAATTAAAATGAACATGCCTGCATAGAATTCAAAGCAAGTTTCTACTCAGTTGAATGTAAATGAAGGTCAGTAGTAGGGCATACAAGAAAGTTCTGGGTTCAATTCCTGGTACCTGGTAGTTAGGACTGTGAAAGACCCTTCTGCGATATGTTGGAAAAGCTGCTGCCAAACTGTGAAAACAATACACTGGACCAATGAGGTTTCCCACTACCTAATGGAATCCGTTACAGTTATTGTTACAATACCCAAACATTATACAGTGGTACCTCGCTTAACAAGCGCCTCACTTAACAAACGTTTCAAATTAACAAGCAAAATTTTCCAAAAAATCTTGCTTCACATAACAAGTTCTGCTTCACTCAACAAGCAAGCGCGCTATGGGCACGCATGCTATGCAACCCTGACACTCTGCACGGAGGCTCTTTAAAAGGGCTGCCGGCCAGCACTGCTGCCTCTAACTACCCCCAACTTGGGGGAAGTTGCCTGGAGATGCCAGAGGTAACTGCCCCTAATTGCCCCCAAGTGCCCCCACTGACCACCTTGAACCTCCAGCAGCAGCCCAGGTAAGCCTTCCAGGAAAGTGTCTTTGATTGCAGTCTCCTAACTATGTCTACTCAGAAGTAAGCCTCATTGTGTTAAATGTATTAAATTGCAGCCACTTAACCATGTCTTCCCAGATGCAAGCCCCATTGTGTTAAATGGGGCTTACTCCCAGGAAAGTGTCTTTAGGATTGCAGCCTAAGTAGACTTCATAGGATCATGCACATTTGAATGCATGTTTTGAATTCAATTACAGTGTTTTGTCATCATTTTTACATCCAGTTAATATTTTTATATGAATATTTTTGGGGTTGTGGAATCAGTCGTCTTGAGTTTCCATTATTTCATATGGAAAAATCTGCTTCACTTAAAGAGCATTTCACGAGCATGCCTCCGGAACAAATTAAGCTCTTTATGTGAGGCATCACTGTATATGGTTATCTAATAGCAGTAGACTGCATGCATCAAGAATTCGAGAGCTAGGATGGTGTTAGAATGGTACAAATCTATGCTCAACTACAAAGCTTCCCAGGCAATTATGTTTCTAGGAAGGGGTGGGTCATACTGGGTGATGCCAGAGTGACCAGATGCCAATTCCCCCAAAGTTCCCCAAAATTCCTGTCCTCCAAGCCAAACTTTCTACCCATTTAAAAAAATGTAGGACACCCCCAAAAATGTAGGTCAAGTGTAGGACATTAAAATAAAGCTAAAAACACTCATATTGCATTCTTGTACTTAATTTTTGCACAAATCTCATTGCAATAGACCGGACACCAACCAAAAAGGCACATTTTTAAGTGATCCAGGCAGACATGCACGGGCTTTGTCTTTCCACCTCTTTTCCTTTGCCCCCTTACACAATATAAGCTCCACTGACTATAATGCTTTTGAGTGGACACAACTGGGCTTGGAGGCTTAAAACATAAGAACCATCCCTACCCTGAGAAGGTTGCCAACTTTACACTCAGCCCCTGCTCCTCTGCTTTGACAACATCTGGATGAAAGGCCCCAAACCTGAACAACTCAAGCACTTTTTGTGAATTACATGCTTTAAGTTGCGCCAGCCTATGTTAGGAATGCATCCCATCTGTGCTACCAGAGCACTCGGCTATTGCTGGTACCAGTAAGTTGGCAATGGGGTGGGCAAGAGTGTCAGAGAGGGCAAGAGTGGATAAAATTAACTGTAACACTTATATCCTATGATCTCCACCCAATCCTGACACGCACACACACCCTTGTGCTCACTTATAATTGTGGTAGCCGAAGACACCCACTGAAGTGTCCAATGATAACACTGGGGAACAATTTTTAACACATTTTCTGTTGATTTTGATTTTGCAGCTGTTTTAAAGTTAAACTGGTGTGCTGATTTCAAAACTGTATTTAGTTTTCTTCTAACACATCAGTTTATTTCTCTACAGCTTATCTTAATGTGACCATTAATGCTCTAGGGGATGCTTTAGGAGGATATCCTGCTATAGGCAGGGGGTTGGACTAGATGACCTACTAGGTCCTTTCCAACTCTATGATTCTATGACCACTCTCTGCTGAATCAAGCGTGAGACATAGGAAGCACTAGTGCTCTCCTATTGGCTGAAGTAAACCTTCTATGATTGGGGAGGGGTGAATGACTCCGTAAGAGACCATCGACAGCTTCAGACTTCTCTAGGCTATTCAGTTACACCTGACTTAGTGTCGCTCTTTATAGTGAAGCACATTCCGAAGTGGAGTCCGAGTTCTTGCTTCTAGTCATCTTGCTTTTTTCCTTTCCTTTACATCATGTCTGCCTCTGCTATTTCACGTGGTAAGTGCTAAAACAGGCCAATTCGTTTTGTTATATATGTGGCAATTTTACCATTCCTACTCAAAGGACAAACATCAGTGCATTTGTCAGGCAAGCCTATTTTGCATATTTTAAAGTGAAAATTGGTGATCAAGATAAATCTTGGGCCCCTAACAAGGAGTGCAGATGTTGTATCGAGAGTTTATGGATGTGGACAAAGGGAACATGCAATAAATTGCTATTTGGTATACCTATGATATGGTGAGAGATCATTTAAGTGACTGTTACTTTTGTATAGTGAAAACGGCAGGATTTAACATGAAAAAAAATGGTCACATAGATTATCCTAGGGCAAAATCCAGAGTACCTAGGGGGAGTCTTTGCTCCGGTGTAAGAACAATTTACTCTGGATTCCAATATGAATTTCCCATAGGTTTTCACTAGGTGGTACAGTAACTACGGGTGCACATAAAGTCTCTTACATGCTCCTGTGGTTACTTTGGGTTTGGGGGTAAGATTACCATCAGCTATATGCCCAGTGACTCATTCAGCTGAAATCCCTGTGCCAGTTTTCAAAGAAATATCTTTATTTTCTGCATAGCCATCTTGCTGACTTCCCAAAAAATCTTGGTGTAGTCAGTGAAGAGCAGAGTGAGCCAAGATTTGAAGCTCATGGAGCAACGGTATCAAGGTAGATGGGATGAGCATATGATGGCTGACTATTGTTGGAGCATCAAGCGAGATTGTCCACAGATTGAATACTCCAGGAAAAGCTACAAGCAAAAATTTCTACCTTAATATGTATGTTTGCCGTTTGGTAAAGGATTTTTACTACCAGTATGAACACAATTTAACTTACAGTAACTATATAGCCATTGTATGAATAAAATTTATTATCCTTGAACAGTATATTAGGTATGTTTTTCCCTTATTTTCCTTTATATGTACATTTTGTATGTCATTTTGTATGGGGTATCCTGTAGCTTAAAAAGTTGACATGATAGAAAAAAACGGGGGTCATTTTTTTATTCAGATGCCAATAGTTAGTCCAAAACAAGTGCTAGATCTAAGTCAACAAAATGTGTGTTCCCCAGTGTAATTAGGTTCATTTAGTTTTGGAGTACTGCCCTACCTCTGCAAAGGCTGTGTAACTAAATGGGGTGGAGCAGTTGTGAAACTTTAAAGGGAGTTTCACCCCTTCAGGGCCATTCTAGGTGGAGGGAGCAAAACAGAGCCATATGTTTCAGTTTTGCCTCTCCCACCTGGAATGGCTCTGAAGGGGTGAAATTCCCTTCAAGACTTGTCCGATCTGCCCCCTTCTAGCTATGCCACTGCTCTTCAATCTGCCCATGTCAATAGACTAAATTTAAAAAACAATTTGTTTGGATACTGCAATTTCCATTCCACTGATGTGAGCTTTCACAAAATACCCCAGGAAGCAATTTGGCACTTGAAGAATCCTTGCTCTGGTTTGCCCAGTGCTTAATGGTGCTATCAGAGATAATTGCCCAGAATGCATCCTAGCAACCAAAGAAGTCCCACCAGACATAACAGCTTCTTGCCCATCCAGGTTTCCAATCCATCAGGCCAGGGTTTCAAGAAGTGAAGGCCTTTCAAGAATGCCTTTGTATGCATTCTCACACTTCAGCTTGAAAAATCTGATATTACTCTAAACTAGAAATGTTTTAACCTCAGAGGGGAGTTGTTTGTTTTGTTCTGTTTTATTGCCAATATTTGAACTGCAATAAATTGAATTGCAATTGAATTGCTCCTTCCCTCTAAAAGTATTCATCACACCATAAGCAAAATCAGCCCAAATAGTTCAACTGCCTCCATTTACTAGAGGCAGCTCCTATTTTTGCAAACAGAAAACAAGCATGTAGAACAGCTTTTCTCAAAGTGGGGGTCGGGACCCCTTTGGGGGTAACCTGGAGGTTTCCTGGGGTGTTGCCGAAAGATCCCTGGTGCAGGGGGCCAGGTGGGAAGACCTGGCAGAAACGCTAGAGCTGCTGCAGCTGGAAGAAGCCACTGAGAAGCGGCTCAGAAGGAGCCTCTGAGCGGGTGTGAGACCAATGTGGAGCCTTCGGGGCGGGGAGGCACCCAACACACACCCCCAGATCCTCAGTGCGCCTGCCTGCTGAGAATGCTAAGCACGCAGAGGTGTGAGCGTGGCGCCAGAGCTCTAGTGGGTGGGCTGTGTGGTGGGGGCCCCGCTTGTGCACTGACCATTGTGCCCTGCTCCTTGCGCTGTACTCAAAAGTAAGCCCCCTCAATGGCCATAAAGGTTTTTTTCTTTTCTGTTTTACTGTACTGTATATTGCAGTAATTATGTTCTGTATTACTTTACAGTGTTTTGAATTTGATTACAGTGTTTTGTCATCATTTTTGCATATAGTTAATATTTTTATATGAATATTTTTTGGTTGTAGAACCAATCATCTGAGTTTCCATTATTTCCTATGGAAAAATTTGCTTTGTAAGAAGAATGCTTTGTAAGACAAACAAGCTTCCAGAATGAATTAAGTTTGTCTTACAAGTCACCACTGTATATACTTTTAACAGCATATGGGAGGGTGACCAGATCCTCAATTCAAAATGGATTTTTGGATTATCCTACATTTTGTCCTACATTTAATTTTTTTTAAAAGGCAGTAGACTGGCTTACTTACCATGGCAGGAGTGGATGGGTGGTGGTGGTGGAGGAGGAGGAGGTGATGAGGAGGAGGAGGAGGCAGGTTGGCAGGCAGGCAGGGAAGGCGAGGCAGGGCAGGGCAGGCAGCTGTGGGATGCTTGGTGGCACTGGGAGCATTTTAAGGCTGCTGCGGCTTGGCGTGGATAAAATTGGCCAGCCACAGGCAGCCATTTTCAAAACAAGACTGCGCACCTATTCTTAAAGCTCCGACAGAGAGCACTAGTGCTTCTCTGTGGGTGGAGTTCAGAATCCTTGGCTGACCCAAGGAAGGACCTCACCTGCACTTTCACTTCCTCCGGTCAGCCGAGGATGCTGAACTCTGCCCACGGAGAAGCGCTAGCACTCTTCATTGGAGCTTTAATAAGAATAGGAAGACTGTGTGCGCACGCGCAGTCTTTTTAAAAAAATAGCTGCCTTCGGCTGGCCAATCTTAGCTGTGCCAAGCCGTGGCAGCCTTAAAATGACCCCCAGTGCCCCCAAGCATCCCCCCAGCCTCCCTGAAGGCAGGACAGGGGCCTTTTGGACCAAATAGAGCAGTCCAAAGGCCAAAAGCCAGACTTGTCTGGCCAATTCCAGCTTTCTGGGGGCCCTGGTACGGGTGCAGTAGTAACCAGTTTAGGCCAGCATAACACTTGTCTCCCCATTCCTGTAGTGGTGTGGGGAGGCTGGTGCATGTCTGTGCACTGGCATAACCACCCCCTAGGAGTGGCACAGAAGCATCTTATTGCTCTTTTGCAACATTCCCAGTCCAGGGATATATTGGGACTTGTGCCAGCCTTTCTGGGGGTTAGAGTTGCAACCTATAATATATATACTTTTATATACAGTACTTTGTACTTTTAAAACTTGTGATATAGGAGATATTGCTGTGGTTCAAGCAGCCATTATTTTAGAGAAAGAGCAGAACTTTGACCTTAGATTAGGGGTGTCCAAACTTTCAAATTTAGGGTTGGGACCTTAAACAATTGTGTAGAAGAGGGAATTTCAGCAAGTGTAACTTGTGATCTGTAAGATGAGAAGCTGCATCTGCTGAAATTTCCTCCTTTATACAATTGCTTAAGATCCTTGAAATTAAAGTTTGGACACTCCTGCCTTAGATAAATGTACCCATGGGAGCAGGACAAGACAGAAGGTTGATGCTTTCTCTGTGAAATTGGAATTTCAAAGGATGAAAGGAAGAACTTTATGGTACTGAAGAAAATGCCCTGAGATAGTTAAGACACCGGAGCAGGAAATGAGATCAGGAGGAGGTTGTAAAATTCCATTTTCAATTAGAAATCTTGAAAAAGACAGTGATGGGATTCAAAGACATTAACAATTGGTTCTCTGCCCATCTGGCAGCCACTATTAAATGGCTATTTTTAAACTTTATATGTCCAATCTCTCGTTAACAACCGGTTCTATAGAGTAGGTGCGAACCTGTTGGAGCCCACCACTGATTCAATCCAATATATACATGTTTGTTAGAAGCCTGAAGAAGGACAGCACAATCCTCACTTATGCTGAAACAGGCAGGCCAATTCATTGTGCTGTATCCACCGCAGGTTAGGTGTTGGCTGGAGTGCAACTTGGAGTAAGGGGACTTATGTACCCTTACCTTGAGTAACACTGCAGCCAGCTCTATGGATACTCCAATCTGTTCCAGTGAAATTGCTGATGCAAATCCAAGTGGCCCATGTAAGGAAGACCTTAGAAACAGACATATTTACCAGATTTTGCTCCTGATCCCTCCCTGGCCTGCCCCCCCATCCCTTTTTTTTCAAAGCTAAGACTAACACACAATAAGGTGGGATCAAGGAAGATAGATATTTACTTCTTGTTTCAGACTTTGACAGTTGTGGGTGGCAAAACCTCCTGTAATCCTGGCAGACATGCTTCTTTCCTTTTACCCTCATGATGTTCTCTGCAAGTTTATAGAAAGCTTTGAGAACAATTTTTCTGCAGTTTTGAATTATCTGCCCAGGCCAAGAGTTAAAATTTGCATCCTAATATCAGCGTCTGCCAGACTCCCTGATGTTTGAAGCCAGAAGCAGAGCAATCTGCTAAATACTCACAATAGGGGGCCTCTGTCCAGATGGTTCCTCTTGACTTGGGACAACAAGACCCCTGTCACTGACTGAAACAGCCGGCTGAGAATTCTGATCACGGTAGAATAGATACATTGAGAAATTCTTCCAAAGCTATGCCTACCCTCTCATGAACGACCATGCAGGATCATGCCTGGCATTCTGTATTAGAGTCTAGATGACCTCATGCTTGCCCCCCTTTCTGCACTTAGATGGAATCTTCACCTTCATTCTCCTAAATTTCTATTATGGAGGCTATGCTTCTTCCCTCACCCTTTGTGAGCCACACCTGGTTCTTCCAGATAGAACAGTGCTTTCCAAATTTTTGGACACTGGGAGCCACATAGATTTACTATAAAAATATAGAAAGAAATAAGATATTTATTTATTTACAGGTAAAAATAACAAAAAAGACATTCAAACCTTTATCAAGCACTGAGCTATCGGCAGGGCAACTAGCTGTTTATGGCTGCAATCCTAACCACACTTTTTTGGGAGTAAATACTATTGAACACAATGTGACTTACTTCTGAGTAGACATGCTTAGGATTGCACTAATGGTACAGACTGCAGGAGCTATCCCACTGTATGAGTGACGCATACTCTTGCATGACTCATAAATAGCAAAGCAAACCCATATTGGCACCCCCTACTCATTTTTTTTCTAGTTTCCCAGATTCATATGTGAACTGTGACTCACAATCTTCAAGCAAAAAAAAAAAAAATTCATGAGAAGAAGAAATCTGCAGAATTGTATTGAGATGTTTTGGAGGATAAAATAACCCTTTGTTGAAAGGGGTTTTATTTGGTTTATTGTATTCATCTGAATGCCTCACCTTTCTTGAGCCAACCCAGCCCAAGGCACTGTTGGTCAAGAAACTTTAACAGTTGAGGTACTGGCTTTTGCCATGGCCATAAGCAGAGCTAACTAAGAATGCATGAAATATAATTCTTGCCATGCCTTGCCAGACAGGATTAAATGGGCTATCAGTCAAAACTCATGATGTAAGGAGCCCAAGGTTGGCAATTCTTGGCAAGCCTAGCCAACAGCTCTATCTGAGCCATCTGAGCCCCTGCAGAATTGCATCTAGGTAGTGAATAATATGGGACTCATTGGACCAAAGGTCTGGCTTGTTGCAAAGCAGCATCCTATATTCATTAGATGGGCACCCAATTTGATTGCATAAGCAATTAATTAGTGATGGTCAAGGAACACAATTGATTGCATACAGTTATGGTTTCATTAAGAATTTTGCAAACGAGTATGGTCACCCCTGCACATAAATAGGAGGCACTTATTATTTTCTTACATTTTCACTCTACAAGAGATGCTGTTTTGTTATGAACCACATCCAAGAGTGGTAAAAGAACACACCATACTGTTTCCAGAGCTGTTCATCTTCAACCTTACTGCTGTATGTATTTTTTGGTTCCCTGAATGATCAGAAAATGCTTTCAATTCCAAACATGCAAATCCATAATGCTTGTTTTGAACCCAAGGGGTGAAAACATGTTTAAACACACCATGTTATTCTTTTACATGCTTGCACTGATATACAACTCCAAGTGGAATTTTTGGACCCAATAAACACATCACAGCCACATGAACCATTTAGCAATAATGATACATTTCTTCTTCATTAATCATGATACATTTCTTCAGTCATGATATCTCTTCTCCCTCACAGGCAGAGATTAATATTAATCTAATATGCATTATGTAGATGCTTTCTGATAGAAACAGCAGCACCAGCAACACTAATGCCGTTTCTGTTATAACATTCTTCACCCACTCCTCTAACCCAATTTAATATTCTCTCTGTACACATCATGCATTGCCTAGAACCCGAGAAACATAACCTCACACATGGAATTCTGGCCCATAATATAAAGACCAGTACACAAACACATAATGCATCCATGCATCATTTTACACCCACAAAGGCACCCGTGAAGATGCAGCATTTTCTCAAGTCTCCAAGACAAAACCTCCTGTTTTATATTCTGTTGCTATGCAAACTTCTATCTATACAGTGGTCTTGTTTTCAAAGGACACACAACGTACAAAATTCCTGCTGCCACCCATATATTATCTGTCTTTCGGATGCAGGGAATGCTTAATGCAATCTACTAAGGCTGTGCTCACATGTAATCACACATTTTCAACCTCCCACAATTTGTAATAATTGTGTTGCACATAATTCTGTTGACATGCAAATGAACTTTCTTGCACTCACAAACACACATACATGAAAATGCACACATAAATATGTATTACTCAACCTTTTAACACATAAGTTTGAGCTACACACTTATTTTTCTACCAATGCACAAAATCTACACAACCAAAAGTTATGCATTTACCTGACAATGCCATACATCACCAGGATGTTCCCCAAGAGCCCCACCACACAGACTACTGAATATAGGGCAGTGATGGCAATCGCAATGATGATGTTGGTGGTGTTCTTCATTGATGATTGACTCGTGGCATTAGATGTGGTGAAAGAACTCAAGTCAAAGTCTTGCCAGGTGCTGTTGTAGTTGGAGTAGATTTCAACACCGGGAAGGGTAGACAACTCCATAATGTGTGGTGGACCTTCTTGGATCCAACCTGAGGGGTTTTATCTGGTTTGCAGTACAAAAGCTTGCTAGGAACAGTCCCTTTTTGAAGGTACTGAATGAGAACAGCCTTGTTTCACTGAGATCCTCTTTCCTCCTTGCAAGATGCATTCAATTTTCCTCCTTTGAAACTGAAAAAAGGGAATTAAATGCTTGGCTGAAGACAGAAGCTCTGAGCAGGAGCTATTGGCCAGAAAGCTCTGACAGCAATTCTGCACACACACACAGTCATAGATCCAGCACCTCACTGCCTCCTCCCTCTTCCACTGAGCATCAAAGCATGGGAAACGGTCATGCTTGCTTATTTCAAAAAAAGAGGGAAGATCTGGCATTGGAAACTAGAGAAGCACTGCAGATTTAAAACTGTAATGGTTTTAAAAGATTTAAAACCATTACAGGTTGTGGGGAAGGGGGAAATATTTTTACATGATTCTTCACTGCTGTGAAAATTCTCCGCTGCTAATGTGTTTCATAGAGAACCACTGATTTTATAGTGGATATTATTGCATTGCATTGCAACTCAAAAGACTATGATATTGTGCTCAACACTGTATGTGAATCACGAAGGCCTGGGTAGATTAATATGGAGGCTAGGCTGTTACCCAAGCAGCAAATCCCACCTCTCCACACCACTGAAATACAGTGGTGCCTCATGTAACAAACGCCTCACGTAAAGTATGTTGCACGTAACAAAATAAAAATTTCTCTAGGATTCTGCTTTGTGTAACAAACTGTGCTTCACCTAACAAACAAACTCATTGGCAGTTGGGGCAGACACGCTGGCTGGCAGCCATGTGAAAGAATCAGGCTGCCTAGCATGCCTGCCCATAGTGAAAGCAACACTTCCACGCTGTTCCTCCTGTAGTCAAGTGTCTGCTGGGCAGAGGGAGAGAACAGCAGTGGAGAAGAGGGAAGCAGCTGAGGGCTAGCCAGAAAGGAGCAGGGGAGAGAGATGCTCAGGATAAAGAGAAGGAAAAAGTGGGGAGACACTTGGAAAGTGTCTTGGATCAAAGAAGAAACTGTCTTCAGTTGCAGCCTCCTAACCATGTCTATCCAGAAGAAAGCCCTATTATGTTAAATGGGGCTTATTCCCAGGAAAGTGTCTTTAGGATTTCAGCCTAAGTAGACTTCATAGGATCATGCACACTGAATGCATGTTTTGAATTTTATTCCAGTGTTTTGTTATCATTTTACATACAGTTAATATTTTTATATGAATTTTTTTTTGGGTTTTGGAACCAATTGTCTGAGTTTCTATTATTTTCTGTGTGAAAATCCGCTTCATGTAAAGAAGGTTTCATGTAACAAACATGCCTCTGGAGTATCCAGAGTATCCTGGGTGCAATCTCAGCAATGGTGCAATCTGCTGAGAACTTGCACCATTACTTCAAATGATGTCTTTTGGCCCAGTTCAAAGGGGAATTACTTATCATCCAGAAAACAAAGATGTGGGACAAAGCATCTGTCCCTTGTGTGCAGTCCCATTATCTATCTAGTTCAGGGGTGTCCAAATTTTCAACTTTAGGGTTCTTGGACCTTTAACAATTGTGAAGAGGAGAGAAGTTCAGCAGATCTCACAGACCTTCTCATCTCACAGATCACAAGTGCGCCTGCTGAAATTCTTTCTTCTACACAACAGTTAAACTGTTACAAAGCCAACTTTGGGCTGTGGTGGTGCAAGTGGTTAAAGACACTGTGCCTGTACACCAGCAGGCCAGGGTTCAAGACCCAGGTTCTACAAGATAGGGATGAGCTTAGCCAGTGGCGTGCTTCAAATTTTTTTACATTTTTTGTATCATGTGTGACCACATCAATTAGTAGTAAGCCCATTGAGTTCAGTGTAATTTATTCCTATGCATTGCTCCTATGCAATCCTATGCATCAATCAGAAGTAAGCCCTTGAGTTCAGTGTAATTTATTCATATGCATGCAGGAATAAATCACATTTAACTCAATGGACTTACTTCTGAGTAATGCATAAGATTGCACAGGAGCATGCAAGTGACTTCAACATACATTATTCCAATCCAAGCATGCCAGACGCTACCAAGGCAGTTTGCAGCAACAGAAACCATCAAGTGACTTTAACATAGGTAGGGAAGCAAGCAGGCAGGCAGTTAGATTGAGAGGCAGCAGGCAGGCAGGCAGGCAGGCAGGCAGATAGATAGATAGATAGATAGATAGATAGATAGATAGATAGATAGATAGATAGATAGATAGATAGATAGATAGATAGGGAAGCAGGCAGGCAGATAGATAGGGAAGCAGGCAGGTACAACACTCAACACTCTGGTGCAACACTCAACACTCTGGTATAGGAAATTTTCGTCTAGCCTCTAACTATAAGCATGGAGATGCATTATAAAGTGCACTCATTCTATGCTGTTTTTACCATTGGCCACTGTGGTCTCATATTGATTTCACACGTTCCATGATTGTCGGAAACCCTTTCGTGCGACAAGCTTACGAAACCACACGTACGTTGCTGGGCCATATCTTAACATCCTGGTGCAAGAAACTTTCATGTAGCATCTAACTACAAGAGTGGAGGTGCATTATAATGTGCACTCGTTCTATTCTGTTTTACCATTGGCCACTATTGAGTCTCATATTGATGTCACACGTTCCATGATTGTAGGACACCCTTTCGTGCCACAAGCTTGGGGAACCACATGTACATTGCTGGGCCATATCTCAACACTCTGTTTCATGAAACGTTCTTGTAGCACCTAATTACAAGAGTGGAGATGCATTATGAAGTGCAGTCATTCTATGCTTCTTTTCCATTGGCCACAATGACATATCATATGGATATCACAAGGTCCATGATTCTAGGAAACTTTTGTCATCTCAAGACTCAAAGACTCAAATCTCAAGACTCTGGTGCAAGAAACTGTCATCAAGCACCTAAGTACAAGAGTGGAGATGCATAATAATGTGCACTGATTCTATGCTGTTTTTCTATTTGCCACTATTGAGTCTCATCTTGATTGCACACGTTCCAGGATTGTAGGAAACCCTTTGGTGCAATAACCTTATGAAGCCACAGGTAGTTTGCTGGGCCATATCTCAAGACTCTGGTTCAAGAAACTTTCATCTAGCACCTAAGTACAATAGTGGAGATGCATTTTAAAGTGCACTGATTCTATGTTTTTTTCTATTGGCCACTATGGAGTTTCATATTGATTTCACATGGTCCAGGATTGTTGGAAACCTTTTCGTGCCACAAGCTTATGGAACCACACGTACAGTACAGGGCCATATCTCAACACTCTCGTGCCAGTAGCTTTCATCTAGCACCTA
Organism: Cryptoblepharus egeriae; assembly: GCA_030015325.1. Taxonomy (NCBI): domain Eukaryota; kingdom Metazoa; phylum Chordata; class Lepidosauria; order Squamata; family Scincidae; genus Cryptoblepharus; species Cryptoblepharus egeriae. The sequence continues at coordinate 12,926,323 of JAREYC010000014.1, forward strand.
ACTACGAGTGGAGATGCATTATAAAGTGTACTCATTCTATGCTGTTTTTCCATTGTCCACTATGGAGTCTGATATTTATTTCACATGGTCCATGATTGTAGGAAACCCTTTTGTGCGACAAGGTTATGGAACCACACATAGAATGCTTGGTCATTTCTCAACAATCTGGTGCAAGAAACCTTGGAAGTGTCAATACCCCACAAAAATGAACAACAAAATATAGCTAAACACAAACACACTCACACAGAAGTGTTTGTATATAACCAACCAATGCTACATTCTCAAAGTTAGTCCTTGGTTTGGGATTTTATTAAATGGGGGGAAACCCATTATTCTTATCCTTATAGCTGAATGCAGAATTGCAACATAGGGGCTGAATCTTTCCAACTTCCATTCTGTTTAAACATCTACAGTATTTCTTGGTAATTCTTTCATTGATTCCTGTCTGTGCCGCACACAACACAAATAAATCACAATTGCTTGCATGAGCATGCACGCACACACACACACTCACACACACGAGCCTAGGTCTTAGATCATAGATCATAGAAGCCTAGAGCAGGAAGGGAACTAGTAGGTCATCTACTCCAACCCCCTGCCTGCAGCAGGAAATCCCCCTAGAGCATCTCTGATAGGTGCTCATCAAGCCTCCGCTTGAAGATCCCCAGTGAGGGAGAGTCCACCACCTCCCTTGGCCATCTGTTCCACTGCTGTCACCGTCAGGAATTTTTTTCCGGATATCCAACCAGAATCTCCTTTCTTGTAGTTTGTACCCATTGGTTCTAGTTCTGCTTTCAGAAGCAGCAAAGAACAAATGAGCCCCTACCTCCCTGTGACAGCCCTTCAGGTATCTGAAGAGAGCAATCATGTCTCCCCTCAGTCTCCTCTTCTCCAGGCTGAACAGACCAAGTTCCCCCAACCTTTCATCGGAGGGCTTCCATCCCAATGATTATTCTTGTTGCTCTCCTCTGGACTTGCTCCAGTTTGGCTGCATCTTTCTTAAAGTGCTGAACTGAACACAGTAGTTGTTGCAAGATGCCAGGGGCATTTGCTGGGAGCAAGAGCTGGGGGTGTTCCAAGCGAGTGGAGCCTGGCTGCAGCAAGAAACTCAGACACAAGCATTTGCCACCTGAGGTGGGAGGCTCTCCGAGGGGAGAAAACTGCCCAACTTTTATTGGGATACAATCGTCATAAGATAAATGAGGTGCAACTTCAGAGGGAAAGTAAATAACATTGTATACATGACATGTTAATCAATTAAAGAGAAAGCTAGCATTTGATCTTAAAGCAGGAAGGCATGGTACAGAAGTGGTACGTTCTGTATTTGTTTCTGATGAACACTCCTTTTATCAGCCAGTACAGTACCAGCCTCAGTACAAGATCTTGCGTGTCTGTGAAGGTACATTCCAATTCTTGCTAACTAAGTCGCATGGAGTCTGTTAACCTCTCAATCCCCATGGTATTTGAGCGGGACGTTTCCACACACTCACCTTGGTTTTTAAGAATGGACTCTTCACATGCTCAATCCCAATGGGGTGCGGACTTTTCTCGCAGTCCCCAATTTTCCTATAGTACTCAAGGTGAGGTCTAACCAATACAGAATAAAGAGGAACAAGAACTTCTCGCGACTTGGAAGCTACAGCCCTTAAATCCAGCCTTAAATGGCATTTGCCTTCTTCGTTGCTACATCCATAGCTGCATCCAACACACAATTGCACTGGAACGAACAGGCCAAGCAGTGAACTGGAGCACAAATTGGAGAAAGCGGATTTTTGTTCCCATACCTGATATCATGCACCAGATCCTCCACAGTGCAGCTATGAAATATCACTTGCACCCATGAAATCCAACTGGCTCATATAACATTGGTTGGGAGGGAGGTTAGGATCTGGTTTGTGCCGCCAACTGAGCCCCTCATTAGTAACACAGTTTTGTGACACTTTGGAGCCAGTGCACCAGCCCAAAAGCACTTCAGGACTGTATGCACAGTATACCCACATCATGATGAGGCTGCTATGAACAAGGTCATCACTGGTCTAACTGTCTAAGGTTAGACAGCTCTGCCTGTGTCTAGTCTAGGATTCCTGCAGTGTATCTAATGATGGGTGTTGCCCTATAACTATTATTTTTAAGATGGGAGTGATGCAGTCAGCTAGGTAGATATGGGCTGGTAACTGTTGGTAACGGTTGTTGTTGCATAGATGGACCAATACTCATTTATGCTGGGATGATACAACAGCCATCCTAAGCTAAGCCAGCCTTCAACAGACATCTAAACTAAGCCATCCTAAAGCTTTGAGAAATAATTATATTACATTGCAAACAGTCAATGAGGATAAGGCATTCTCTTACAGCATGCTACTCATTCTGTGTTCTGTTTCACACTTAAAACTGTAACCAGTGTTTCATGGCAAACTGATGCCTTATACAGAAGTTGGCAATCAGTATAAATTTAGTCATTCAAGTAGCCACACAGTTATATTTTCTTGGCGTTTTTTTCTGGAATGATTTTCTGGTACAGCTATAAAAAAGTAATTGTGCACCTTCTGACAACATGGTGAGCAAGCATTATTACTGAACCCAAGGGTTTCTCATCTGGAGCTGCAGCAGTGGTGTTATGTTGTGGGTTCACACATAGCAAGACTAGATAAAAGGTTCCATGTAGTAGTTTATTTCACTCCAAAACACATGTTAAAACCACACTCTCCACACTAAAACACCTCATATACACTCCACCCAAGCCTGAATCTCCCTTGATTGGACAACCAATCATCAGTGCTTCTCGCAGAGGTGATGATACATACATAAAAAGTGGTCTTCAACATTCCTTATCCAGTGGTTCTCAAAGTGGGGGTTAGGATCCCTTTGGAGGTTTGTGACTTCAGGGACGTCTCTATCTTGGAATCTGGCACTAAGCGCCAGCCAGGACACTCTGGGTGCAATCCATACTTTCCTAGGTGTAAGTCTCATTGAACACGATGGGACTTACTTTTAAGTAGATATAGAGGAACTCTGGCATGATAGTGACGTCATTTCTTGTTTGATGTCACTGCTGGCCATGACATCACTTCCATTTTGATGAATCACTTTCTGGGAGGGGGTGACCCCGATTGTCATTCTTGGAAGGGAATCCTGGACTGAAATGCTTGAGGACCACTGCTTTATGCAGAGTGACCATATAGAATGGCAGACAGAGTTTAGAGAGAACAGAAATAGTTTCCATGAAGTGTGGTTATCAGTGACAGCTATGCATGACACAGTTGCAAAGAAACTGAGCCTGAGTGGGACACAGGCTATAATCTTATCCACATTTATCTGGGTGTAAGCCCCCTTGACTATAATGACTATAATGGAACACTTCTGAATTGTTGTGCATAGAATTGGGCTCAAAATCTGTTTGCCTGTTTCTGTGTGCACAAGAGGGGTTTGAGCTTTGCGGAAAGTTTTAGACGGCAATACATGCCTACATGCTATCTAAATTGGATGCAGTCCAAATTAGGTTAATGTACCCTGCTCTGGATGCTGAGAATCCCAGGCAGATATGGTGCCGTTTCAGCACAACAACATCAAAACTCACCAGAGGCATACACTGTACTCTGCAATCCAGGAAAAAAGTTTCAGGTTGCAGGTGAGCAAGTTCTTTGCAGGATGAGAATAGCTTTCACTAAATTACAACATCTGTCCTCAAGCATTTAAAGAGCAAGGGAAGGAACAGAAGGATGGCCCTTGCAGCAAGACAGATCTCTTATCAAATATTAGGCATGAGAAAAAGCAACCAGGCAGTAGGCATACAGTTATCTCTATAACATTTGATAGAGATATTTAATCATGGTTTGTTTCACTGCATTCTGTGTGAAATTGCACAGTGAAATATATATTGTAAAAATTTTGGCTAGTGGTCTCACCACCCTATATGTGGCCTGTACCCACAGAGTCAGAGCTGCTACCAGGAATTTTAATCTAACCCAGTGGTTCTCAATCTTCTAAACGCCGTGACCCCTTTATAAGTTCCTCATATTGTGGGGGCCCTAACCATAAAATTATTTTCATTGCTACTTTATAACTGTAATTTTGCAACTGTTATGAATCGTAATGTAAATATCCGATATGCAGGATGTATTTTCATTGTTACAAATGAAATGTGTGTTCTATGCACACATTGAACACAATGGGATTTATTTCAGAGTAGGCATGCGTAGGATTGGGCCCTGAGGCTGTCAGTCAGCCCCAGTGCACGCAGAGCTACAGCCAGAGGTCTGGCAAGCCACCTGGCCTTTATGCAACCCCCAGGAAAGCTCTAGGCGACCCCCCAAGGGGTCCCAACCCCCACTTTGAGAAACGCTGCTCTAACCTCAGCCCCATGTGTTCACTGAGGCCTTAATGTGCTTTTCCAGGATAACAAATTAGTAATTCCTCACCTGCAAAGGTCGTTTTGCATAAAGCTTGTTAGCAAGAATCAGAAAAAAACTACAATTTTATTTTAAAGAAAATCTCCATTAGATGAAATTCATTTCAGCAATTCACCAAACAAATGGGAACCAGGCCAATACAGAGGCCATGTAATCACTGTTCAATAGGCACCATGTCCATAAACTGAATCCTTTTGGGTTATATTTAACACTACCGAAAAGAGTACCTGCATTGCAGGAGTAACATTTCCCCATATGCCATCCCCCCACGGTGCATAAACTCCCCATGCACAACAATCCCCCATTCCCCACTTCCCCCCATGCTCCACTTCCCCCCACGTGCATCAACCCCCATGCACATCATCCCCCATGCACATCATCCCCCCATGCGCACCATCCCCCTATGCACATCATCCCCCATGCGCAACTTTCCCCCATGCGCAACTTTCCCCCATGCACAATTTTCCCCCATGTGCAACTTCAACCAGGCGCATCAACCCTCATGTGCATTATCCCCACATGCACAACTTTCCCCCATGTGCAACTTTCCTCCATGCACATCATCCGCCCATGCACAAATTTTCCCCATGTGCAACTTCCCCCCATGCGCATCCTCCCCCATGCACAACTTCCCCTGAATGAGCAACTTCCCCCATGTGCAACTTCCCCCATGCGCAACTTCACCCAGGCGCAACTTCCCCCCATGCGCAACTTCGCCCAGGCGCATCAACCCTCATGCGCATCATCCCCACATGTGAAACTTTCCCCATGCGCAACTTTCCCCATGCGCATCATCCGCCCATGCACAACTTCCCCCATGCGCATCATCCTCCCATGCGCAACTCCCCCATGCGCACCTTCCCCCCATGCGCAACTTTCCCCATGTGCAATTTTCCCCATGCACAATTTTCCCCCATGCGCAACTTCGCCCAGGCGCATCAACCCCCATTTGCATTATCCCCACATGCGCAATTTTCCCCCATGCACATCATCCGCCCATGCACAACTTTTCCCCATGCGCAACTTTTCCCATGCGCAACTTTCCCCCAGGAGTAACTTCCCCCATACTCCTCAGCACCCCATGCACAACCTTCCCCATGCGCAACTTTCCCCCATGCGCAGCATCCTCACCAGTGCAACCTTTTCCTCTGAACAATGTCCCACCAGTGCACCAGGCACAGAGCACCAAATTGGCTGGATGTCAATTGGCTGGACCTCTCCATCATGGAAGGAACACCCACCCCAAATTTCACGCTTCTAGGCCCACTGGTTTTGGCAGGGCGGTGATGAGTCAGTGAGTGAGTGTGTCAGTCAGTCAGTGACTTTTCTCTTTTATATATATATATAGATGGAAAAATTTTATTTTCTGCACCAGAGTGGTTGGGAAAGGGTCACATTCAGTGGTGGGCTCCAGCAGATTCGCACCTACTCTGTAGAACCGGTTGTTAACGAGAGACAGGACATATAAAGTTTAAAAATAGCCATTTAAAAGTGGCTGCCAGATGGGCAGAGAACCGGTTGTTAATTTATTTGAAGCCCATCACTGGTCACATTGCCCACCAACTGCATGGGAGAAGGTCCATCATAAGATAATGCACTGGCCTCTTGCATTCGCAATGCAAACCCTAGTGGTGAGACAGAATAGCAACCCAATATCTTGGATAGGAAAATGTTTCTGTCCATGTAAAAATGTTTCTGTCCTTTTCTGTAGTGTCATCTAAACCAGATTGAGATGGTGTCTACTTCAGCTATAGCCAGGGTGACCAGATTATTCCAGAACCCCAGGGCCAAAATTCCTACCCGCTTTAAAAAATTGCCAAAAATGTTTTTTTTGGGTTTTTTTTGTTTTTTGACCATAACGTTTGATAGGAAGGAGATATCTCCAAACTGATTTTTGCATTGGATTCTACTCTTCAATACGAATCCAACGACATAGGGCATGATGGGGTACTGTGCACTATCACGAAGTTTCAAAATGAAGCCAAAACGTAGGACAGTGAAGCCAAAATGTAGGACCCCCCGGACAGGAGGCTAAAATCTGGACAAATCCAGGTTTTCTGGTCATATGGTCACCCTATCTATAGCCTATAGATATAGCCTATAGATATCTATTTTGCCTCTTCAGTTTTACTACCTATTTTGCAAAATATTATACAAATTATACAAATTAAAATCCATAAAAATTATTGATCTGTTAATTTTTTTTTCATTAAAGTGGAAGAACAAGTCTATATTTTACTCTGGTTTGAAATCTGCACTCCTCCACTGCTATCAGTTTACTGCAGATTTATATATCATAAATGGTCTATTTTTTCTTTTATTGAGGGCAGTGCTCAAAACTGTTCTCTCTGATGCAAGATCAGCTTCCAGGGGAGAAGACAATTGCTCATTTAAATTGAGTTAAAAACTGTTGTCAAATGGTTTCCATTTCCATGGTCAATCAAAGCTCGCTTTGGCTGACAAAAACATTCTTCTTGACTTTAAATCTGCTTCAAGCGGAATAATAAAACGTGTGCACCTTGGAACACCGGTCATCTGATAAGCTCAGTCACTCCAATTTCATAGGTTTGTTACATCTGGCTACAAGTCAGATGTGTTTGTGTGTGAAATGCCTGCAAGGCTGACAAATTTTTGCCAAGTCCACAGAGCAAAAGTTGCTGTGGGCAAGCAAACCTTTTAAGCTCTGATGCATTAAATTAGAAGAATTTGCATTCTAACAAATTACTGAATTTATTTAGATGGAAAATTCCCAAGGAGAGGCAGAAAGAGACACAGCAAGTTTAGCCACTATTTAATTTCAAGATTTATACATTAAACCATCATACCATCCCAGCTTCAAGATCTGGAACAAGAGATGAAGAAAATAGATAGTTAATAACTTTTTAAGACATGAAGTATCCAACCTTTAGCCCTGCCTTATACATCAGTGCAAAGCACTGAACTTTAGCTTCAAAAAGTAGGTCTCATCTAAAATCACAGCCTGCAATATTAAATTTAAATACAGGTGTCCCCTTTAGCCATGGGTTATTTTCCATTTCAGAACCCCTATGCACAGCTGAAACTGGTGAAACTCCCATGTGCATCATGTGCATCATGAAACTCCCATGTGCATCATGAAACTCCCATATGCATCCTGCTGGGTCCACCACTTGAGACAAGAAGAATCCAGTTTCCTGACTTCAAGCAGTGTTTCTGATCTCAGCATCAGTTGCGGATGTCGTTCCATGATCTATAGCAGGCTGAGACTGAGATCTAGAACTCAAAACACATTACTCATGCTGATTCTGGAATATTCAGACTCAGGGACACAATCCATATATATATATAAGAGAAAAGTGACTGACTGACTCACTCATCACTGCCCTGCCAAAACCGCTGGGCCTAGAAGCGTGAAATTTGGGGTGGGTGTTCCTTCCGTGACTGAGGGGTGCACTAAGAACCAGTTTTCAGAAATTCCAACCGGAAGGGGGTGAAAAGGTGCGCAACGCATTTTCCTCCCTATACTTTGCATTGGAGAATTGATGATTCATCAACATTCCGTCCCAATTGCTGGGCCTGAAGCATGGAATTCTGGGAGTTCCTTCTGTCACCTGAACACCCACCAAGAACCATCTGGGGAAATTTCACCCTTCAGGGGCTGAAAAGGGGACAACATGTTTCTGTCCTATACTTAAAATGGGACGATGTTAACATATACTTAACATATACTTAACATCGGACGATGATGCGCATGGGGGAAAGTTGCGCATGGGGGTTGATGCGCATGGGGGATTTGTGCATTTGGGACTGATGCGCATGCGGGGAAGTTGCACATGGGGAAAAGTTGCGCATGGGGGAAGCTGCGCATTGGATGTTGATGCGCCATGGGGGGATGGCAAATGGGGAAATGTTACTCCCACAACACAGGTACGCTTTTTGCTAGTTGCTACATAAAAGGGGAAGCAATGGGCAAGCTGGTATAAGACCCTCGGGGTGCTAGTCTGAGAAAAGAGGGATTCAATCTTGGTGTGCACTTCCACTGCTAAGATCCTTGCCCATGTTCAGCCCACTTACATCCCAATCCTCCCTTGAGTCACCCCCATATTTCAGCTGGGAAAGCTGGTAGTGTGTTTGCAGAACCTTTGGCCTCAGAACCACTCAACAGCTATGCAACTTTGGAACAGGACTGACAACAGTGGATCCCAACATGCCAAATGCCACTCCCTCTTACTCAGTGATGTTCCAACACCTGAGCATCACATTCTTTAATGTTCTCACTCAGTTCTCCATCACCTAATCTTATTAGTCCTCCTCTCCCTTTTCCAATCCAGGGACAGGAAGGAGAATGAGTAAAGGCAAGGAGATGGAGGTGGGAGTCCTCCTATTGAACTTCTGCCTGACTGCTTCATGGATGGGCTTGCCCTGTATTGACCTCAATGGACCACTGATCTAAGGCAGCTTCCTAAGAAGTCCACATCTAACATATTCCAGAAATTGGACTATGTATTCCAAGAATGCTCCATTCCAGGAGTTGAATGCTGCCAAAAGAGAATTTAATAGGAATGCTGCTGGTGCGCTTTTCGTTTGATGCAGGTCAACCAGGCAAGGAAGGGGTACCAACTTAGCCAGGATGCTTCCATCCAGGGTGGCTAATCTGGAAAGCAGGGATAAGCATCATTCTGCTGAAGTAGGATCAGGGGGAGAAGCAAGTTCAATGCCAGATGGAGGGCCTGTGTTAGCACCCAAGGGCCCCAACAAGGTTTCAGGTGAGGATCTTGGGGAGGACATGGATGATCTTTATGGTGTATGGGATGACCGTGAGGGGGTTACTTTACCTGCCAAGCAGCCAGCCAGGGGATTGGGTACTGGCCTAGGATCAACGGGAGTAAATCCTGGCGGATTATTTTATGATGCTCGATGGGATCAGGAATGGGCCAGGCCCCATTTGAGTTTTCCTTGTAAGGAGATGAACTGGTTTAGGCCTTCTCAGCCTCCATGGCAAATTTCTGACCCTTATGAAGTGTCAGGATGGTACCCGCAGGAGGTAGCAAGTCCAGTGTTTGGACTACTTCAGCCTGATGGGGGAGAAGAGTACACCAGGAGACCAAGTGGGGACATTTCCCTGCCTTTGGGGGGTCATCTGGCTATGGCAGTAAAGGAAAAAATATGGAGGGGGAGTTTGTGGACATGTTTAGCTTGCTGCAAACTGCTCCTGAACCTGTCCCTAAAGTGGGTGAACCTGCACGTGACCAAGAGGTTGTGTGTAGGCGTAAAATAGATAAGAATTGGACAAACTGGCTGTACGGTTATGCCATTTACATGTCCATGATAGTCCGTTTGTACCCCAAAAAAGCTGAAGCTCTGATTAAATATATGGATATTATCCACAGGGCCTTGAGGGATTTTGGCGGGCAGGCATGGATGCACTATGATGAAAATTTTAGATTAAGAGCATCACATGATCCCTCATGTCATGGAAGGTTCCACAGTTTGAATTATGGATGCAGATCATGACATCTGCCAAACCAGTGTCGGGTGATCGCTCAGATAGTGACCACCTGATTGCCAGGAACGTTGCTTCCTCCTTTCGGGCGTCCTCAAGCACCAAGGGGGTTCAAATGCAACGAACTTGTTACAAATTTAATTCTTTTGGAAGGTGCTCCAAGGTTGGATGCAAGTTCCTACACCAATGTGCCATGTGCTCAGCCAAGCATCCAGTGCAGTCCTGCGACAAGTCTTTTTGGTTCAAAGGAAAGCCAGGAGGAGACTTCAAAAAGGGTGATGGGGGTCAACCCCCGGAGGCCCCTTCAAAAGGGGCCCTCCCAACTAAATTGAACATTTTGGCTTCCATGCTGGAGCGGTATACCAACAGGGAAGCCGCTTTTTATTTGTTTCATGGGTTTCTAGAGGGTTTTCGGATTCCAGCCCCGCCTCTTTCAGCCCCTTTCTGGGCAAAAAATTTGAAATCAGTAGCGGGGATGGAGGAGGTTGTTGAGAAAAAGATTTTAAAGGAGGTTAGGGCTGGAAGAGTTTTGGGACCTTCCGAGCTTAAGGGTTTCCCCGTTGGGCATAATGCCCAAGAAGGCTCCTGGGGAATTTTGCCTCATACATAATTTGTCTTATCCAAAAGGGGAATCGGTAAATGATGGAATACCTGCCCACCTTTGCTCAGTAAGGTCTACATCGTTGTATGAGGCCATTCACATCCTTCGTTCTTGCGGGGTTGGTGTGTTAATGGCAAAGGCTGACATTGAGTCGGCCTTCCGGCTATTGCCAGTTCATCCTGACGATTTTTGCCTTTTGGGCATGTGGTTTAAAGGTGGGTATTTTGTTGATTGTGCTCTTCCCATGGGTTGTTCAATTTCGTGCTCAGCATTTGAGCATTTTAGTACGTTTTTGGAGTGGGCAGTTCAGGACTGGGTGGGGCTGAAGACCCATTATCTCGATGATTTTCTGTTCATGGGTAGAACCGGCACTGAGCAATGTGGGCGCTTGCTCGCTGGGTTTCAAGCCTTGTGTCAGGAACTCGGGGTTCCTTTGGCAGCTGCTAAAACAGAGGCTCCCATCAATAGGCTGACATTTTTAGGAGTTGAGTTGGACTCTGTACAACAATGCTCCCAGCTTCCCACGGATAAATTGGAGACCTTGGGACAGCTGCTTTCACAAGCTTGCGGGGCTAAGAAACTTTCCCTCTGGGAATTGCAGGTGTTGGTGGGACATCTCAATTTTGCATGCCGGGTCGTAGCACCTGGGCGAGCATTTTTGAGGTGTTTTTGTGATGGGCCTTACAGCACCTCATCACCGAGTTAGGGTCACTCATGATATGAGAGAGGACATGAGGGTGTTAAAATTTTTACAGGATGTATTTTTTTTACAGTTTAATGGGATTTCATTTTGGAGGGAGTTACAGATCTTGGAAGCTGAGCTGCAGGTCCATTCGGAAGCTGCAGGAGGCTTTGGATTTGGGATATATTTTAGAGAGCGTTGGTGCGCAAAGCGTTGGCCGGAGTCATGGAAGGATGGGGATATTACCACCGACCTGACCTCCTGGAGCTGTTTCTATTGGTGGTTGCAGTCCATATTTGGTCCAATCATTTTTGTAATTCTACGATTCGCTTTTGGTGTGACAACCAAGTGGTTGTCTTTGCAGTCATCCAAGTCGGCCAGGGTCATGCGATTGGTTAGTTTTTGTTCTGCAATGTCTGCGCGTTAATGTGTTGTTTTTAGTTAAACATGTTCCAGGGTTGCAGAACAGGGTTGCCGATGCTCTATCTCGTTGCCAGGAGGAGCGCTTCCGGCAACTGGCCCCTGTTGCTCAACTACAGCCGGACCCCAAGCCATCCTGGCTGTGGAACCTTGGACCATAAGGGTTGATGACATGATTCTCGACTCTCTGGCTCCCTCGTCGAGAAGTTACCTCAGAAAAGTCAGAGAGTTTGTGGCATTTTGTCATAGCAAGGGGTTTCAGGTCTGTTGGCCGCCCACAGTTGACAGTGTTTTGTGTTTCATGCTGCATCAGTATGATGCGGGGTTAGTTCCTAGGTCGGTCTCGGTTTACCTAGCAGCTTTAAAATTTATGACGGGGTTTTTAGGGAAACAGGATGTTACAGGTGCATTTAGAATTAGGAAGCTGTTAGAAGGAATGAGGCAGGCTCGACCTGCAGTACCAGATCGGTGCAGACCCATCACATAGGGCATGTTGAGGGGTTTGCACACAGGGTTGGGAAGTTTATTGGGATCTGACCATGAAGTCAGACTCTTCAGACTAGCTTTGTTGTAACTTTTCTTTGGGGCCTTTCAAGCTGGGGAACTACTGGTGTCTTCCCGGTTCGGGGAGACTACATAGGTAATCCGGTGGTCAGATGTTCAGCTGGGGCCCACTACTTGTATTATTTACCTGCGTAAAGCAAAAAACAACTAGAGGACTAGAGGTTTTAGGGTTAGGCTGGGTAGACTTTCCAGTTACAACCTTTGCCCTGTTGCTGCCCTGGAGGAATTTAGCTGGGGTTTTATACCCTGCAATGGCCCTGTTCTCCAGCATGAGGATGGCACGCCCCTAACAATGTTTCAGTTCAGGGCAGTTTTCCGTATAGCTTTGACAAACATGGGGTACTCAACTATGAATTATGGGATTCATTCCCTCCGCATCAGTGCTGCTACGCTGGCCGATGCAATTGGCTTGCCAGCCAGTGTCATTCGCCGAATTGGAAGGTGGCATTCTGACACTTACAAACTTTACATTAGAAAATAGGCCTAGGAGGTGCTGGCCAGTGACCCAGTTTATTGCCTTGCCAGTGGTTGGCTTGGCTTTTTAGTTGGACATAGGAGGGTTCAACTTGGACGTGTGGCTTGTGGCCCAAATCTTTGCCTTGCCTGCAGGCTTGGCTTACTAGCAAAACTCGTAAGGGTTTAGCTAGGCCGTGGGCCGGAGGCCCAAAAACCCTTTGCCTTGTCTGCGGGCTTGGCTTACTAGCTTAATCCACAGGGGTTATGCTAGGATGTGGGCTTTGGCCCGATTGGTTCTGTTAGGTTGTAGGTTGGTGTTAGGATTGACCTTAAGTTTTGGGTTAATGTTCTGACGTTGCTCATTTTATCTTGTAGGGGCATCATCACCACTGCAGACTTGAGTGCATCTCATTGGCCATTCCATCCTCTTCTGGGCCAGGAAGAGGGCCGAATGCAGTGGATTTGGCACCAAACTTGGATTGGGATCCAGAGCATCTATCGCCTGGGTAGCCAGGTGGGGTATGGGTTGGGGGCAATTTTTGCCTGCTGTTTCTTGAGGAGAGCCCGCCGCCACAAGTAATCCTTGTACACCTTGGAAGGAATGAGCTCGCTCAGAGGACCTCCATATCCTTGAGAGTACAGATCAGACAGGATTTCTCTTTTGTTAGAGCTTGGTGTCCAGGGTTCGCATTATCTGGTCCAATCTATTGCCCAGAAGGACGTGGAAAGGAGCCAGAAGTGTGAGGAGGGTTGATCTGGCGTGTAAGTGAGTCAACGCTTACGTGTCACACTTCATACGCAGCATGGGTGGTGCTGTTATTCAGCATCCTCTCATTCAGTGGTGGTGGCTGGAAATGTTTAGGTCTGATGGGGTCCATTTATCTCCACAGGCCGCAGATATTTTTCTTTATACTTTGCAACAGGGACTGCTTAAATTTTTGTAGTGGGGAAGTGGCTCCCCGTGTGGCAGGAGTTGTGCAGGAGTAGGCAGGAATAGGCCTCGGTGGGCAGTTGGAGGTGTCAAGGGTTAGGAGCGAACCAGAACTGGCCTATGATGTCTACCTGACTCTACCTGGCTACCTGGCTAGCCCAGGCCTGGAGATTAGGCGAAACCAGCTGGGTATCTGGCTGGCTGAGCATCCAGCTACCTTGACCTTTGGGTTGACAAGGATGGGCACCCTTAGACTTTGTTTAAGGAATGCCCTGAGTCCGGCTGGTATCGCCCTTTAAAACATTTAGGGGAACCATGCGGAGAGCCGCTTCCCCGACTTAGCCCACACGGCTTTAGAGCAGTCCCTGTTTCTTATGATGTTAAATAGTTTTAATAAAGTGGCCCTTTTCTACCAACACTTTGTCTGGTCTCATTATTGTGTCTGTCAGGGGCAATGGATTACAACTCTTTATGGGACAGACGTGTGTCTCTCAGTGAACCTCAGTAACAAACCTTCTTTTTAACCCTAATTGGAGCACTTTGTCCTATCTTCAAATTCTTGGCACTCAGTTGATGAACAGATTGTAGAACTCAGGTCTCCCTTGAATGCCTACTCTTGCTTCCCATTTCTTCTTCTGAGTCCCCATCAAGGACAACTGGTTAAATGGTGGTGTTTTAAATTCTTTTTTTCCAAACATCATCTCAGTGAGCAAAGGGAAGAGGATTGCTATGGAAACCACTGAACCATGAGAGTGATTTTGCTGAGCTGGAGAATGCGGGGGAGGAGAGCTTTGGGATGTTGTGGGGAAAATATCAAGGGTCGTGGTGCTGTAGGGCATCAAACCACAGATTTGCTCATGTACAGGAGGCTCTTTGTGCCGAAAAACTCTACCCTTTGCTTCCAGAAAATGTGACTAAATTGAGCAGCCGAGACTGCCTGAAACTTCTCAAAAAATTAACTTCTTCAGCTTTTGTCCCATGTGGTGGTGAGATCCAGTTGTTCTGGAGTCATCCAAACCAGTGGTGGGCTCCAGCAGGTTCGCACCTACTCTATAGAACCGGTTGTTAACAAGAGATAGTACATATAAAGTTTAAAAATAGCCATTTAAAAGTGGCTGCCAGATGGACAGAGAACCAGTTCTTAATTTCTTTGATGCCCATCACTGATCCAAACCATAGTTGACACAAAATTGAGGAAACCTGGCCAGAATGTTGCAAGAAGTAGAGAAATTGCCTTACCACGGAAGTAGTCCCTATTTATCTATCATTTTCATCATTATCATTTGTATGTTTTCAAACTGCTAAGTTGGCAGGAGCTGGATCTGTCTTGCAATTAAGGCTCTGAATTGGTCCATCCAGTTGCATCCTTGATGCATGAGAGTCCTTGACTAATTGCTACCTCTGTTGATTTCCATGATAGCTCAAATAAATATAGTGTCTAGTATTCAGTCCTAAGCAATCATCACACTATGTATATAATATACTAGTGAAAAACGTACCTGCGTTGTGGGAGTAACATTGCCCCATACGCAATCCCCCCACAGCGTATAAACACCCCATGCACATAAACACCCCTTGCACAACTTCCTCCATGTGCAAATTCCCCCCATGCGCAACTTCCCCCATGCGCCTAACTTCCATGCACATCATCCCCCATGCGCATCATCCACCCATGCACATCTCCCCATGCGCAAGTTTTCCCCATGAGCATCAACCCCCATGCACATCATTCCCCAGGCACATTAACCCCATGTGCATCATCCCCCATGCACAACTCCCCCATGCACAACTTTCCCCCATGCGCATCATCTGCCCATGCTCATCAACCCCATGCATAACTTCCCCCCACGCGCAACTTCCCCCATGCGCAACTTCCCCCATGTGCATCATCCCGCAATGTGCCTCAACTCCCCATATGCAACATCACCCATGTGCATCATCCCCCATGCACATAATCCCCCATGCGCAACTTCCCCATGGGCATTATCCCCCCATGCGCAATATCCCCCCATGCGCAACTTCCCCATGCGCAATGTCTCCCCATTTGCAATGTCCCCCATGCACATCAACCCCCATGCGCATCATCCCCATGCGCAACTTCCCCCATGCGCAACTTCCCCCATGCGCAACTTTTCCCCATGCGTAACTTCCCCCATGCACATCAACCCCCATGCGCATCATTCCCCCATGCACAACTTCCCCCATTTGCAACTTTCCCCCATGTGCAATTTCCCCCATGTGCAACTTCCCCCAGGTGCATCAACCCCCATGTGCATCATTCCCCCATGCACAACTTCCCCCATTTGCAACTTTCCCCCATTTGCAACTTTCCCCCATGTGCAATTTCCCCCATGTGCAACTTCCCCCAGGTGCATCAACCCCCATGTGCATCATTCCCCCCATGCACAACGTTCCCCCATGTGCAACTTCCCCTCATGCGCAACTTTCCCCCATGCGCAACTTTCCCCCATGTGCATCAACTCCCATGCGCAACTTTCCCCATGGACAACATCCCCATGTGCAACTTCCCCTTGCGCAGCATCCTTGCCAGTGCAACTTCTTCCTCCGAACAACACCCCCCCAGTGCACCAGGCACGGAGCACCAAATTGGCTGAATGTTGGTCAGTCTTCCATGTTAAGTATAGGACAGAAACACGTTGCACCCCTTTTCAGCCCCTTAAGGGTTAAATTTCGCCACATCAGTTCTTGATGGGTGTTCATGTGACAGAAGGAACTCCCTCCCAGAATGCCATGCTTCTAGGCCCTGCAGTTGGGGTGGAATGTTGATGAGTCATCAATTCTTCAATGCAAAGTATATGTAGGAAAACGCATTGCGCCCCTTTTCACTCCCTTCTGGTTGGAATTTCCAAAAACCGGTTCTTAGTGCACCCTTCGGTCCCATCCCAAATTTCACGCTTTAGGCCCAGCAGTTTTGGCAGTGAGTGAGTGAGTCAGTGAGTGAGTCAGTGAGTGACTTTTCTCTTTTATATATATATAGATTAAATACTAATATGTACATGTATTATGTACTATTAATTACTATTATGTACATAATAATAGTACATATTGGTAAGTACGAAAATGTTTACCATTCCAAGACCTGAATCCATATCGGATGTTTCTGGTCAATTGCTCTGTCTGAGCAGGAGACCTCAACTGTAACAAGACCTCTGAGTGGTATAGATCTGGGCCAGATGCAGCTAGAGGCAAGTTTCTAACTAGCACGCATCCAACCTTTGGTCCCCTAAGAGCCTCTGATCCAGTTGACTAATCACAACAGGAGCCATGATGGTTGGGTGGGGGAAATGGGGTTCATTTAAGAGTGTGCTTTATTTCTGTGCTGTATGTTGGTGCTTGCAAAAATCCTGGAAATTTGTACCCATTTATTATTTAATCTGAATGATAGTCTGTATTCTTTTTAAATTTAAAATATTTTTTTCTGTACTTCAAAACTCTGTCATGTATTTGATGTGGCCCTTTGATCAAAAAGTTATAGAGATATCTGGTATAGACTGATGAAATAAATACTGAAACACTTTTTCAGGGGCCTTTGGATTTATTGGCAAGGGAGTGGCTGAATTATTTCTGAAAGTCCTTTTGATGTGTAAAGAATTGCCAGAGAGTGTGTATGCACATCACTCCATGAAACCAGGAATAATGGATTTGTGTCATGTTTATTATGTGTCATGTTTCTCTTGTCTTTGAAAAAAGCCATTTTAGCCTGCATTTTACTGACAATTTGCTCATGTTGTCTTCACACCTTGATTGCTATCTATGCATACACACGCACACTTAACAAACAAGTCCTCTTTGCCTTGAGTAGGACTCTCCTCTTGTTCATGGTGTTCATGGGGTTCCTGACCCTGTCCTGACCCTGTTGATGCATATGTGAATATGACCTGCCAACCTTGCACCTCTGCCAAAGCATATCTACACACACACACACACATACAATGAACAAGTCCTCTTTGCCTCTTTGCCTTGAGGTAGGACTCTCCCATTGTTCATGGGGTTCCTGACCCTGTCCTGACCCTGTTGAAAAACATGCAAATATGGTCTGCCAACCTTGCACCTCACTGTGCCAAAGCATCTCTACTGCTGAACTTCCCAACAGCGACTCAGAGTGAGACAGACTCTACTGTGCCTATATCTCCAGTACAGCTCATAATTAATGCTTATATGTCTTTCTTTTTCATGAAAACATAAGGCAATGTGGAGGTGGGTATTAATTTTCAGTGATTTTGGTTTTAATTGCTGTATGATTTAATAAATGAGGATTTTTGAATCAGATTTCGATTATTGTCTCTTTGTACATCCTAATGAATGTCACTTAACACTTTAAGAGTGTTACAGTTGAGTTAATGAGGTGCTTATGACAGTTTCCTAACAGTTTTCTAACAGTTTTCTAAAAGATACACTTCGACTAAATGGGGAGTAATAGAGCTTCGACTGCCCAAGAGTTTACCACAGGGCTGCTTTGTGGCTACATTGAACTGGAAAGCTGAATTGGATTGGGCCCTAAAAGGCCCTAAAAGTGTCTTCGGACAGCACTGACTATTCAGCTTAGAAACGGAGATGAGCACTGCACCCTACAGTCAGTCATCTTTAGCAGTACAACCTGCCAGGGACACCTTTACATTTAGCTTTACCTTGATGACTTACAAAACAAAAAGAGAAATGAACCAGTAGAGGAAGCATAATTAGTTGGATTTCTTGCTACATATATGATGATGTCCACTAGCATATTTGTTTTTAAAGACATTGAGACAATTTCTAACAATCAGTGCAATCCTAAGCATGTCTATTCAGAAGTAAGTCCTATTGTATTAAATGGAGCTACTATCAGGAAAGTGTGTTTATAATTGCAGCCAATGACTATTAGCTAGGAGAATGTCACATGCACCTGCAGATAGGATTGGGCCATTGGTGCATCTCAATGTATAATAACAAAGATTTTTATAATGCTGTGATTTTGAAAATAAAAATTTAACAGAAGCTTAAGACAGATTGTGTTGGGGGCTGGAGAAAGATACTACATGTGAATTATAAGTTTGGTACATTAGTGCAACCTACATGCAAATAATAGGAGAGACCTTTCAAGATCTGTAATGTCCGTGATCTCCTATAGGTTCATCAAGAGCTCCTACATCTTTTTCCTGGATAATATTCCCTGCTGGAGTATTCACATTCCACAACCACACTGCCAAATTGTTCCAAAGAGAGGAGGGTGGTGAATACAGCAACCCTGTTTAGTATCTCTTCTCAGAAAGTTGATCATAAAAGTAATGGAAAGTTTACTGCTTTGGCTTGGCAACTTGCTGCAGTGATTAATCCACCTCATTCTCAAAAGAGAGGACAGGAAGGGATAAAGCAAATTACATTTTTTGTTCCACTTTTAGCATTCTGTTGCTTTTCATTAACCTTTCCTGTGCCAGGTAAAATTACATTACATCTAGCAGGTAATGTGATGCATTTAATTTAAGGCTTAAAACATAAGAGATACATACTGTTTGGTCTTTTAAAGGCTAGATTATTTTAATCTGCCAATTAGCCACACAGCCAGTTAGCCACACAGCCAGATGTGGGGTAGTGAGATGGGGTAGGTAGTGAGATGCAAGTATCTTGTCCCAAGCATCCCCTAAGCCATCTGGTGGGTCCCTGTGAGATACAGGAAGCTGGTCTAGATGTCCAGCAGGGCTTTTCTTATATTCTTGGGATGTGGCAGAGTCTAGTATAAGAACATATACTGTAGAACATTGCTGTATCCGGACAAAGGCTCACCTGGCCCAGCTTCCTGTCGTTCACAGTTTCTTTTTAAAACCAACAACTCCATAAATCAATAAAAATAATGAAGACAATGAATTGCCCTTTGTATCAGTCCTCCCTTCTTTGGTTTTTTTTTTAAAGGGAGGCAGAAATCCCTACTGCTGACAATCATTGGGTGTCTGCCATTAAGGAAGAATTAAAATTTTCGATACTGATTGTTTTTCATCACCCTTTAATATTTCACTTGCAAGCAAATTTTTACTCTCCTCCACCATGCAGGGAGATTTGTTTGATTCAATATTGAAAAGAATAAAATGTTAATGTTGGAGGTAGGGACAGATTTTAAAAAATGCTGGCACAAAAAGGGATGGGGGTATTTTCAAACTTTAGGACTATATTCTTAAATCCAGACATTAGATTTAAGTACTGTAACAAATATTGATTGACTGATTAACTGATTGAGTTAAGACTTGTAAGACATTTCATCTGTACAACTGACTTTTTCATTGGTAATGTAGCAGTTTCTGAGACAGATTTTTTAAGAATGGACTTTTTAAAAGTTATGGGGAAAAATTCCCCTCCCCAATCGGATGTAGTTTACTCCAACATTAGGAGTAGTGATGCCACTCATTGGTGCTAGAAATTTGGATAGGATTGAGCCCAAAGTTATTTACTTAAGAAAGTTGTTTAAAGTAACTTATTTTGAGATGGTTGTACCTTGCTTTGCTGTTATAAAATGATGCCCGACAACTTACATAAAACAAGAAAATCATATAAAAGCAGCGTACAGAACCATCAGACAGTCATAAAGTTGCAATGGGCAGTAATAAAAATCAGAACACAATATTAAAAACAAATAGAATGAAAACCATCTTCTTTGTCTGGGAGAAGACCTCCAATAGGGATCAGACGGTCACGGGACCAATCTAGTAGTGCAGCAGCGTCATCTGTTGCCTAGGACAGTGGCTACTGGTATCATCCCACTGCCTAGATGTGGAAGTAATTGGTGGCGATGTGATGATTTCACATCTGCTAAGGGGTCACAGCCACCATCTTAGCAGGCCTCACAGTTGCACCCATCCACATGGATGATGGTTCCCAATTCCCCATTGGGGAGGGAATTATGGGTTCCCTTAATTCTCTTCCACAAAATTGGGACAGGTCTCTCTATCCCTTTGCCAGTATGTGAACATAGTCCCCCCAAACCAGGAATGTCCTTGTTTTTTGGGACATATGGCAACAATAGTGACTGGTTTGCCCACCCCACTGGTTAGCTGAGACATTGGGCCAGATATTGGGCAAGACTCTCTAAAGAAGAATCTGAGATCCTGGACAGGACAGCAGAGAAACCTCTCCCAGCATTGTTGATGCAATGGACAAGACAAAGCAGTAGCCCTACCAGCGCATGGGAAAGTACTTCTCAATGGTTTATTCCATGACCATGAGAGCACTGGTCAGACCACTGTGTGTCATGGTGGTCTCACTAGGGTTTGTTGAGGGAAGCCAGAGTATCACCCCCATGGCTTATCCCAAAGTACAAATAAGGTACAATTTTAGCTGCAGAAACTGGGATTTAAGCCCCAGAAACATTCTGCACAGCACTGGAGCAAACTGCCCAGCTGAAACAGTGTGTCAGAAACTCCCCACCCCCACCCCAGCCTTCACCATAATCACTTAGTACAGCAAGTGATCCTATTTCAGTCCTATTGATTTCCTGTTGCTGCTATTCAGTTTCCCCAGCTTGTCCTTTCCCCCAATACTCCACAGGACAAAATAAAATGGATAACCTGCCATTGTGGGAGGGGGGTTACCAACTCTCTCTGTCTTTATGTCTTTTCTGCATTCAAAGTCCTTGCAGCAGTAACATGTCTACTCAAAAGTAAGTCCCATTTTGTAAGTCCCACTTTCTTACTCTTAGGAAAGTGTCTTTAGGATTGCAGCCATCATTAACATACCTAAAACCAAAATGCCCTGCAATTTCCCTCTGCAGTGTATTTGTGCATACAGTGCAAAAGTGAGGTGCAAGGTTGTATACTGAACATTCCAAATTTTGTGTGAGCTTGGAAGCTAAATAGGGTCAGGCCTGGTTTGTACTTGGTTGGGAGACCACCTGGGAAAAGGAGCTTTATGCAAAAAGGCTGTTGGTGGCTATGTGGTTAGGACGCTGTGCCTATCTACCTGAAGGTTGGCAAATAGAAAGTTTAAGACCTGCATGCTGCACAATGGAGTGAGCTGCTTTTACTTGCCCAGCTTCTGACCACCTAGTAGTTCCAAAGCATGCAAATGCAAGGCACCATTTAGTGGAAAGGTAACAGCATACCATGGACCTTTGGCAAGCAGGCCATGTGATGATGGAGATGTCTCTGGACAACTTTGAAATGAGAGGGTGGAATTCATAGAATCATAGAATCCTAGAGTTGGAAGGGACCTATTAGGTCATCTAGTCCAACCCCCGGCCTATAGCAGGAAATCCTCCTTGGGCATCTCTGATGCCTCCTACGGCATCTTTATTGCCTAATGCAGAACCTTGCACTTCTCCCTGTTGAAATTCATTCTATTTGTTACAGCCCAATATTCCAGTTTGTCCAGAACCTCCTGGAGTTTTCTCCTGTCTTCTGTTGTGTTTGCTACTCCTCCCAGCTTGGTGTTGTCTGCAAATTTGATCAGGCTGTCTCCCGTGTCCCTTCCTAGCCCAGGAAGCTAAAAGGTTGGAAACCCCTGTCCTAGAGCATCCCTGACAGGTGCTCATTGAGCCTCTGTTTGAAGATCCCCAGTGAGGGAGAGTCCACCACCTCCCTTGGCAATCTGTTCCACTGCCAAACCACCCTGTCAGGAATTTTTTCTGGATATCCAACCGGAATTTCCTTTCTTGCAATTTGTACCCATTGGTTCTAGTTCTGCTTTCAGAAGCGGCTATGAACAAATGAGCCCCTTCCTCCCTATGACAGCCCTTCAGGTATCTGAAGAGGGCAATCATGTCTCCCCTCAGCCTCCTCTTCTCCAGGCTGAACATCCCAAGTTCCCCCAACCTTTGCTTGTAGGGCTTCCCTTCCATCCCACTGATCATTCTTGTCACTCTCCTCTGGACTTGCTCCAGTTTGGCTGCATCTTTTTTAAACTGAGGTGTCCAGAACTGAACACATGCCAATGCACAGACATGGCTTGCCTCCCTACATCAGTATGCGAGCAGGAAGACCAATAAATTGTGCCAACCTAGGTTAGGACTGTACCTTATGTCATAAAGGTTCCTTGGCCTTTTTGGGGGGTTATAACATATGGTCACCCTGGTCTTCTCAGACTTATTCCATCTCTAGATCTCTACGCTTAGTCTGGGTAGATGGGAGCAGAATTCCCACGCTGGTCCAAACCGCCGCCCCCGCTCTCATTCGCTTTCCTACCTGACTATGTTCCTGCACTCTCCCTTCCCAGAAACCTCTTCATGCATTCTCCCTGTCCTCCCCAGACCCTGCACTGCAAACCATTTGCAGCACACTAATGTGTCACAGTTGACAATCTCTTTCAATTCTCCAATGTTTTGATCACAATCAGTGGATCAAGAGGGCTCCATCCAGAAGGCAATAATGGGGGACTGACGCCAGCACCAAAGCTCCACACTAAAGTCTGCACCCTGCGCAATTAACTCCTATAGACCCCTAATATTATTGTCCTGGAATATTGCTGGCTGGAAGAGGAAATCTAACAATTTTGAATTTTGAAAATATTTGTCTGATTTTGATATAATCCTAATTCAGGACACCATACTTCAGGAAACCTTAGACCCCATTCACTTAGGGGATTTCAAAGTTTTTGATCTGCCAGCTAGTAAAAATACCAAAAAAGGCCGACCCAAATCTGGTCTAGCCACTCTTAAAAAATCCTCCCTCATTGCCAAATTCATCTCATCAACTTAAGCCTATGGTAGTTTCTTAGCAATTAAACTATCTATATATATAAAAGAGAAACGTCACTGACTGACTGACTCACTGACTCACTCACTGACTCACTCACTCATCACTTCCCTGCCAAAACCGCTGGGCCTAGAAGCGTGAAATTTGGGGGCCCCACCACTGCCTATACTTAACATGGAAGACTGACCAACATCCAGCCAATTTGGTGCTCGGACTCTGATGCATGGGGGGATGTTGTTCAGAGGAAGAGGTTGCACTGGCGAGGATGCTGCACATGGGGGGAAGTTGTGCATGGGGAAGTTGCGCATGGGGATGATGCGCATGGGGAAGTTGCACATGGGGGAAGTTGCGCATGGGGGAAGTTGTGCATGGGGATCTGATGTGCACGGGGGGCTGATGCACATGGGGGCTGATGCGCATGGGAGAAGTTGCGCATGGGGGATGATGCACATGGGGATTGATGCGCACGGGGAAAAGTTGTGCATGGGGGGATGATGCGCATGAGGGAAAGTTGCGCATGGGGGAAAGTTGTGCATGGGGAAAGTTGCGCATGGGGGAAAGTTGTGCATGGGGGGATGATGCACATGGGGGACTGATGCAGATGGGTGATGTTGCACATGGAATGATGCACTTGGGGGAAGTTGCGCGTGGGAGGAAGTTGCACATGGGGAAAAGTTGCACACGCGAATTGCGTCTCCTTCTCCCGGCATACCGAACCGGTACGCCAGATTTTCTAGCCACCCCGCTGCTACCGGTTTGGTAGCAGTGGGGTGGCAGGAACGACCAGTTCGGGCGATCTGGCCCGAACCAGCTTGGGCCCACCCCTGAGTATAGGACAAAAACATGTTGCACCCCTTTTCAGCCCCTTAAGGGTTAAATTTCTCCACATGGGTTCTTGGTGGGTGTTAAGGTGACAGAAGGAACTCCCTCCCAGAATTCCATGCTTCTAGGCCCAGCAGTTGGGGCGGAATGTTGATGAGTCATCAGTTCTCCAATGCAAAGTATAGGGAGGAAAACGCATTGCACGCCCCTTTTCACTCCCCTCCGGTTGATCTTCCGGTTGCACATGGGCAGATGATGCGCATGGGGAAAAGTTGCACATGGGGGAAAGTTGCGCATGGGGGTTGATTCACCTGGGGGAAGTTGCACATGGGGAAAAGTTGCGCATGGGGAAAAGTTGCACATGGGGGATGATGCACGTGGGGGGATATTGCGCATGGGGAAAGTTGTACATGGGGAAATGTTGCACATGTGGGGATGATGCACATTGGGGTTGATGCACCTGGGGGAAGTTGAGCATGGGGGAAAGTTGTGCATGGGAAAAGTTGCGCATGGAGGTTGATGTACCTGGGGAAGTTGTGCATGTGGGGAAGTTGCACATGGGGATGTTGCGCATGGGGGGATGTTGCGCATGGGGGGATGTTGCGCATGGGGTATTTATGCGCATGGGGTGTTTATGCACCATGAGAGATGGTGTATGGGGAAATGTTACTCCCACAATGCGGGTGCGCTTTTTGCTAGTCTATTAATAAAAGAAGCAGATGTGAGGGCGATCTGGCTGTGACATCTGTCACCCCATTGATCATCAGGGTTAATTCGGCTGATCTGGCTGGCTCGGCGGGTGTCCCCTTCCTCCTTCACCACTCCATGTGTGTCCCTCCCGAAGCTGTGCGCTCGGTGGAAGAGGATGATCATCCCAGATAGAAGGAGTGTACTGTTCTTCGGTCAAGGGTATATGGTAGCTGCGCTCCCCTGCTAGAACCTCCAAACAAGCTCAAGGTCCATTAATAAAAAAAGCTTCATTATACTGAATGTGTGTATACCTCCTGTGCCAGACACCAGAAATTGTTATATAGGAAAACTAGAAAGAAACAATCCTCAGGCATACCTTCTCATTGGAGTGGATTTTAATGCCAGAGTTGGTGATATCAACATTCACTAACTTTATTGACGAGAAGGATTTTTCATTCCCAGATTGTTGGATGCTCCCTAGATCATCCAAAGACATCCTTGCTAACCAGCCTAATCAATCAGGCTGGTTCCTTGCTAACCAGATTGTGTTTTCAACATAATGTAATGTGGCTAAATGGCCTTCATAAATTTAAGACTGCATCGGAATTTCCTTACATTTCACCTAGGGATTGTAGTGTGATCAACTATATTATTGTCTCTACACCCCTGTTCCCACTTGTGGCTGATTTCGAGATTGTGGACTTCAAACTCAGTGATCATCTACCATTGCTGCTCAAATTGAATCTGGAAATGGTTAAAATGTCAACTTCAACACCCACAGTGGAAAATAATTTTCTCCTTCCTAAACTTATATGGAAAAAGTCATCCCTCCTTGAAATCCACCAATTTTTGGGGAAGACCAAAGCCACCAATCTTAGAGCCAACATCTACTTAGAGAAGGAACCAAACAAAATAATATCTGCCTATGACAAATTGCTTCATCAAATAATATCAAACCTAAAGCAACCCTCTAAAGGAAACATCATAAACTCTGAGCAGACTACCCATGGTTGGTTTGATGCTGAATGCAGAAGTTTAAAAAACCTCCCGAGAGGTGCCTTTTCAAGATTTAGTCACTAACTCCCGTGAAAATCTAAATGACTTCTTCTCACTGAAGACATTATTTGAGGATACTCTACATGCTAAACGTTCACAATTTATCCATAACCAATGGTGCAAACCTACTTTAGCTGCCACACAAAATAACTCCAGAAATTTATGAAGAATTGTTTCCCCTACATTCAGGAATAACTCTGGAGACCCTGGCCAAATATCTAGCCATCAGTGGTCCCGTTATTTTACCTTGCTCTTCTTTGATCAGACAGCTCAACAAGATGAGGATCACTTCCCCTTGGTTACTTACAATTCTGAAAAATTCAAAATTTCGACTCAAGCCATTCGGGAGGCGGGAGACCCTGAATTTGGCTAAATTATCATCTCAAGCCATTCTCAGCTTCTTTTATAACAATGGAGTCCGGCACATACCTGCTGCCCTGAAAGTTTTTAAGACCAAAGTCTGGCCTCAAGTCTGATCCACCCCAA
Organism: Cryptoblepharus egeriae; assembly: GCA_030015325.1. NCBI lineage: Eukaryota > Metazoa > Chordata > Lepidosauria > Squamata > Scincidae > Cryptoblepharus > Cryptoblepharus egeriae. Next base: position 12,952,596 of record JAREYC010000014.1, read on the forward strand.
GTACATCTGTTCTGTTCCAAAAGTCTATGGAAGCCCAGTGTGGATGGAAGCAATAAATAACGTGCTGGAACAACCTCAAGCCACCTTTTTAAGGAAGATCCTCAGGCTTCCTAACTGTGTATCCTATCCAGTGCTATGTCTGGAGGCAGATCTTCCCAAAATAGAGACCCCGGCCTGGTTGAGAATCTCCAGTTACTGGCTTAAATTGTATTTTAATTACGAAGAAAATAGCCTACTCCATTACCTTTTGTCAGATCTGCACAATAAACCTAATCCCTGGATTAATAAATTAAAGAGTATCAGAATCTGGTCAGATATTCTTGGATCACCTTCTTACAAAGAAGCGTATCGACTTATTAAAACTAGATTGCTTAATATTCACCAACAAGAACTGATTAGTGAAGCGAACAGATTATGTTCACCTTTGTATTTTCAAATACCCCTTATAATTGGAAAAAACCCAATTTACTTTGAGATACTTGAAAATCCTTAGAAGGAGCTATACCATGGCCCGCTGTAACGTAATGCCCTCTGCGGTAACCAGGGGAAGATTCCAGGGCATCCTGCTACTGAATAGGGTATGCGACTGTAATAGGAATACATTAAAAACAATAGAGCATTCTTTTTTCTACTGCCATTATCACTCAAAGGAGAGGAAGAAATTCCTTGTATCATCTAAGCACACTTTTGCTGAAGCTTCTGATCTGATGAAACAAAGAAAGGTGTTGTCATCGTCTGACCCTGTTTTAATTACTAATAATGCCAACTTTTTAAACTGCATTTGTAAGGTAAATCAGGAGAGAGCTGCCTTCCTCAAATGTGTAATCCCTACTTGATATTTCCAGTTGATTCCATGTATTTTACGTATTTTATCTATTTTATGTATGCCAATAAAGCTATTGGCATACATATGCTATTAGCATTATAGCATTATGGCATACATAGGCATTACAATGCTATTCTCTTATAAGCAAATTTTGACTAAATTATACCTTATGTTCCAGATCTCTATCCTTTTCAATATTCCAATATTTTCTAATTAGTCTTTGTATTTTTATTTGATTTGAAAATACAGTTTTAAGAGAGAACCAGTCAACTCTTACACTCCAATTAACAAAAGATTTAAAAAATTGATTCTCGGCTTAATTGCTCTGTTAACATCTGTGAGGGACCCCGTCAGACTGAGGAGGAGGAACTACCGGAGGACCTCATGTGGTTAGAAATGTCTCAGGAGGAAGAAGTGGAGCCATTATGCCGGTGCAGACCTTACAGAGTCCCCAGAGTGGTGACCCCACCTGAGGAGGGGAGAAAGAGGGAAGAAGAGCTGGAAGCCATCCAGCCAGGAGACTGGGGCGTAGAAGAAGAAGAAGAAGTGCAGTCTACAGAGCCAAAGACAACTGCTGTTCCCTGAAGGGGGAGATACAAACCCCCGAGGTGGACTTGGTCAGAACGAAAGGTTCCTAGGCAAGGGAGTGTGAGAAGGCCTGAACTGTTTACAGGGCCAGCTTGGTGGTGGAACCTTCCACCCCCCCCCCCACATCCAGATTGGTGGGAACCGGGCATGGGGTGGGGCATTTGGAAAGAATAAAAGGGGGGAGAAAAGAGCGGGAGAGAGGAGAAGGAGGCAAGAAAGCAAGGCGAGAGGAAAGGGGAGAGAAAGGAAGGTGGAGGTTGGAGGCGGTTTGGAACTGATGCTTGGTGGCTAATATACTTACCGGTTATACTTACCTGTTGTAAGTACGCACCCGTTGGTGCTAGTTCTGTTGTTATTGGAACCTAAGGATTGAGCCTCCAAAATGATGGATGTCAATAAAGACAAAGTTATCAGTATACCTACCTCCTCTCCTTGGCCTCTGTTTCCAGAAGACCTTTCCCTGGGGGTATTCCCTCCTGTGACGCAGTCTTCCCCTTCCACCCACATTACCCAGGACAGCCCGCACCACAACATCTTTAAAAAAAAAAAATAGAGCCAGAATTTTACTATTGTGATACTAACTGAAATATGGGTAGAGGCTTGCCATAATTCTCTTCCACTAAACCGGGACAGGACCCCCCTGTCAAACTTGTCAGTATGTGAATGCAATCTCTGAAAACTGGGACAGTACTGGTTTTCTAGTATATATGGCAATTCAATTATGGGTTCTGTCTAAAAACATAGAGACATAGAATTGTCATCTAGTCCAACCTCAACTACTAGTTGATGTCAAAGAAAGGTTGATCTCAAAGACATATTGATTTCAAAGACATGTTTAAAAACATGACACCAATAGTCTTTCCATGTTACTGAAAAATAATTTACAATCTGATTGGCATTTTGCCCACTATGAGGAATCTGTTTGATTCTAGAAATCAGACTTGTAGCTCTCTTTGGAGCACAGTTATTTGCTGTGCTTATTCATTTGCTGGCTTTGCAGACAATCCATTACTACAGAAAGTTGTCCTAAAAACAGAGCCGCAGAAACTGGAAGTTTTTTCAGCAATTTTCAATAAGCTTGTTGTTTGTTAAATAATCTATACAGTCATATTAGACGTTTTAGGCCAAGAGATTGGAATGTGGAGAGTGTGAAGTTTGGGGCTGTATGAATCGATGTTGATAAGAAACAGAGCAATACCATTAATAAGAAGGTTAAATAATATAGGAACAAGAACACAGCCTTGTTTTACAGCTGTTGGAGTTTATTCAGTTCGCCACATGAAGAAACTTTGATACAGCAGCTTACTCCTGAATATTGTCTCCAAATTAAGAAAATACCGTAAGTCTTTTATCTAGACCAGATTGAGCAAGCTTGTGCCACAGTAATTCCCTGTCAACACTATCAAAGGCTAGCTTGAGATCTAGAAAAGCTGCAAAAAAGTGGGAGTTGCCTGTGTAATTTGTTTGGTTGAGGGAGAAGTAGGCAATGATCAAGAACAGACAAACCTTTGGTAAAGCCTGCTTGTTCTGGACCTAGAATTTTGTTATTTTTATCCAGTCTTGTAGCTTAATTAGAAGATGATTTGCACACTTTTTCCCCATTACAGATAAAAGACTGATTGATTTGTAGTTGGGAGCTGATTGATGGGAGCTTGGGATTGCCTTTTTATAGCCTGGAAGAATCGTGGCTTGGGTCCATAATACCTGTTTGGTCAACAGAAGTAAATAATTCAGCCAAGATGGGAGACCACCAATATGGGTTGGCTTTGAAGAGCTCTCAAGGAAGTCCATCTGGCCCAGAAGCCTTCCCAGTTTAATAAGGGAATTAATGTCTTCAACTGACACAATGGGCCACTCAGGAGTATCCACAGGGGGAATGCAGTCAGTAGGCATTGTAGGCTTGCAGCTGTCATAAAAATAGCTTTAAAATGGGTATTTTAAAACCCAAGTGGGAATCATATTAACCCTTGGTGTCAGATTGTAAAAAAAGCCGTTGAGTAATGTATTTTCTATTCTCAATTGCTGAAGATAGATGTATCCACTGTTTTAGGATGCAACTTTGGTAGCTCTCCTTAATAGCGTCACTGAGCGTTTTTCAATTCAAAGTATTTAGGTGGTAATGTTAAGGACTTTTATAATGTTAAGATTTTGTATGCTCTATAGATCAGTTGGATCTCAGTTCTGAGAGACATGCAAGCCTTATTGGGCCTGAGCTGCATAATGCTCTGATAAGGGGGTGGAGATTGCGCTAAATTGGCGATTATATGATTTAATAGTTTCTCAGTCCTGATGAAGGTGAGATTTGGATCATTTAGGTTTGGTTAGATGTAATGAAGGTAGAGCTGCCTTGTTTGGTGAAGTTATTAAATAATTGTTTGGATCTATTGTTCCATTTAATTCTGGGTATTTTGATAGTTTGCTAGAGGAGGGACAGCTTTGCAAAGCTCTATAGTAACACTGCATATTAAAAGGAGATGGTCACTAGCTGTGGGATCACCTATCTGAAAGTGAGTATCAAAATAAATAAATAAAAATGGAACCAAAATATAGTCAATTACACTTGAGCCTTGAGGGGAAATAAATATATATTCCCCTGGGTTAACAAGATCTGTCAGACCATTCAGCCAGTTAAGACCATTCATTATACTTCATCTGGTAAGCTTTAGTCCAGAAGCATTTATCTGATAGTCTTTTGAATTCCTGTCCAACGAGCAGAAGTGTGGATGAGAGTCATTCCCTATAAGCTCCAGAGCTTGGTGAAAGACAGCATTTCCATTACCTATGCGACCCTGCAAGAATGAAGTAAGTTTCAGAGAAACTGCGGCCTAATTCCTCCTATATGGAGATGAGATAGTCCAAACTAGTATTATGGACAGCGTTGGAAAGGGCCAGGGATATATAGATATTAGCTATTAATAGTAACTGAGTAATAGTTACTTTTATTTTAATAATCTGTATTTTGCAGGGCTCATCAGACATAAAAACCAATTCAGACTGGATATAAAAAGCAGTCAGAATTGCTAGACCTCCAGATGAGGAGACTTTGGGTTTTAGTCTTTGGGCAGGTAGTGAGAATGTATTATAGCCGTTGAATAGGACAGGTTCCGCTGACCAGGTTTCTTGAAGAAGAATGATATCATGGCCACCTATGAGATCCATACAGGAAGGATCCTTATGTTTTCTAGCCCACCCTGCAATATTCCATGACATCAATTTAAATTCCCTCACAAGTCCTATGAGATGTGAAGGAGGAAGCACGAGGTCAGTTTCTATTACTGAGAACTCCATCTGTTCTAAAGGGGGCTGGAGCTGAAGGCTGACATTGGAGTGGTTATGAGGACAGTCTGCTTCTCTTGTTCTTCTAATTCATTTGTACATTCATTGAAGTCAGGAGCTCTAGAAGCAGCTCCTCTGAGTGAAATGGTGCTAAGTAAAGTGGTGATTGCATGCTAAATTCAGCAGTTCTGCCAATCCCTTTATTTGTTTTTAAGATGATAGCAGGATTGGCGTTGATATGGTTGCTGGAAGGTGGTTTTCCTTTCCTCTAGGTCTGATGATTCCCTTTGTAAGTCTAGGCATCCTAAGAATTTATGATCTCTGTCTGATCCACCCCAAGTATATCTGTTCTGTTCCAAAAGTCTATGCAACTTGTTTCGTAAAGATGCCAGCACATCACTTTCGCTGGATTCAGGGGCATAGCCAATAGCAGAATTATTCTTTTATCCCTTATCTTGGGATAATGAGGTGTTTACTGTCCTTGAAATACACTCTTTTGATTGATGTCTGTAACTTTGTTGGGCTAGAACTCTCATGATTACATTGCTTGCAATTAAACAGCACTGCATTTCCAAGGTCACATGTTGGAGGGTGATTTCAATTTTTTTAAGTGCTGTCTAGAATGTAGGAGGCAATTTATTAGTTTGTTCTGCAGCTTAGAAGCAGTCTCTTATAACCCTTCCGAGATGGTAAGAAATGAAAATTCATTATCTCTGAGGGATTTATGAGTTGGCTCAGAAGTTTAGCAAGAGAAATGCACATTCTTGCCTTTGTTGACCAATAAAAGCTATTATGTTTTAAGTGCAATAGTATCTGGTTGGTCTGCAAAACCCTCTTGATTTACTGTAAACACCCTGACTGTGTAGTGAGAAGTGCCCTCTTCAGATATGGTGTCCTTGGCGTTTAATCCACTAGTCTGTAATTTGGGACCCGAGTGACCAGAGTTCTACAGCAAGGTGCCCAGATGATTTTCAACCCTATTTACTCTTCCAGGAAGTATGAGAAGAGCTTCAGCAGAAATAAAACAAAACTCACTTAATTGTTGGAGCACAAGGTCGAGGTCAGTTCATGGGGGAGAGGTGCGCTCTTCCTTGTAATTATTTGCCTGCCTCATTGAAAAACAGTGTTCCTCCCCCTTAGGACATTTCATTGGAGATATAAAGTCCTCCATCTCTGTCTCCATTTCCAGTGCTATTTTGTCTAACACAGACCTTGGAAGATGTTGTGGTAAAATTGTTATTATTCAGTTTGTGTAGGCTTGTAGGGAAGAGGGGAGGAAATTTTCGATCCCAAGTTGTTCCTTTCATCTCTCTTTTTTTCCTGTTTCTCCATCTTGGGGGCTTCTCCGTTGTCGTTTCTTCCCCTTTGATATCAATATCTTTCTCAATGGCTTATTTATGATATATATAGACTAGTGAAAAGCATACCAGCATTGCGGGAGTAAAATTCCCCCATATGCCATCTCCCCATGGTGCAACATGCCCGCATGGTGCAACATCCCCCCCAGTGATGGGCCCACCGAGCCCCAAGATCCGGTTCGCCGGAAGTTGGGGGGTGGGCCCGGGGTCAGGGGGCGTAGCTGGTGTCAGGGGGCAGGGCGAGGGGCGGACCCTCACTGCGCATGCGCCACTGCGAGCTTGGCGCATGCGCAGTGTGTCTCCTCGAGGGAGACTCAGTACGTGTGTGTCAAGCTTGACGCACGCGCACTGAGCCGCCCCGAGGAGCGGCTCAGTGCGCTTGCGTCGAGCTCGCAGGCGCGTCTCCTGAAGTGCAGCTTCGGGCGACTGAAGCCCCGCTTCAGGAGACCTGGCGGCTGCTTGCGAACCAGTCCCCGCGGCTCTTGCCAGCCGCGGTTCTGGCTGGTTCGCAAGCAGTCGCCACGTGGGAAGATCTGGTTCGGGCGAGTAGGCCCGAACCGGCATCTGCCCACCACTGATCCCCCCATGTGCATCAGTCCCTTATGTGCATCAATCCCCCATGTGCAACATCCCCACATGCTCATCAACCCCCCAGTGCATCAACCCCCATGCACAACATCTCCCATGACCATCAGACTGCCACGTGCATAAAACCGCCATGTGCATCATTCGCCATACGCAACATCCCCATGCACAACATCCCCATGCACTACATCTCCCCATGCGTGACATTCCCCACGTGCATCAACATCCCCCATGCGCATCAACATGCCCCCTGAGCATCAACCCCCCATACACAAACCCCCCCCCCATGTACAGCATCCTCCCCAGTGCAACCTCTTCCTCCAGACAACATCCCCCCAGTGCACCAGGCACTGAGCACCAAATTGGCTGGATGTTGGTCAGTCTTCCATGTTAAGAATAGGACAAAAACATGTTGCACCCCTTTTCAGCCCCTTAAGGGTTAAATTTTTTCACATCGGTTCTTGGTGGGTATTCATGTCACAAAAGAAACACCCTCCCCAAATTTCACGCTTCTAGGACTGGGGGTTAGGACAGAGCTTCCCTTAGTCACCGATTCTTCAATGAAAAGTATAGGGAGGAAAGCGCGTTGCACCCCTTTTCACTACCTTCCGGTTGGAATTTTGGAAAACCAGTTCTTAATGCACCCCTCTGTCATGGAAGGAACACCCACCCCAATTTTCACACTTCCAGGCCCAGCGGTTTTGGCAGGGCGTTGATGAGTCAGTCAGTCAGTCAGTCAGTGACATTTCTTTTATATATATTATATATATCTATATATATATTCTAATCAGGAGGCCGGAGCTGCCGCATTCCCACAGCCTTGCCGGAAATCCCCAGTTTTTTCTTAATACAGTGGCATCTCACGTAACAAGTGCCTCACGTAAAGTATGTTCCACATAACAAAATTTCTCCAGGATTCTGCTTCACGTAACAAACTGTACTTCACGTAACACTCTTTGGCAGTTAGGGCAGACACGCTGGCCGGCAGCCTTTTTAAAAAGCAACACGGCTGCCTAGCGCACCTGCCCATAGCGAAAGCAACACTTCCACTGTTCCTTCTGTGACTGGGCATCGGCTGGGCAGAGGGAGAGAACAGCAGTGAAGAGGGAAGCAGCTCAGGGCTACCCAGAAGGGAGCAGGGGAGAGAGAGGCTCAGGATGAAGAGAAGGAGAAAGTATCTTTGATTACAGAAGAAAGTGTCTTTGATTGCAGCCTCCTAACCATGATGAACCAGAAGTAAACCCCATGGTGTTAAATGTGGCTTACTCCCAGGAAAGTGCCTTTAGGATTGCAGCCTAAGTAGACTTCATAGGATCATGCACTTCGAATGCATGTTTTGAATTCATTTCAGTGTTTTGTAATCTTTTTTACATCCAGTTAATATTTTTATATGAATATTTTTTGGGTTGTGGAACCAATTGTCTGAGCTTCCATTATTTCCTTTGGGAAAATCCGCTTCACGTAAAGAATGTTTCACGTAATAAACATGCCTCCGGAACGAATTAAATTTGTTACGTGAGACGCCGCTGTACTTGGTTTTAAAAAAGGGTTTTATTGTACTAGATCGATGGTGGTGAACCTATGGTACATGTGCCACAGTGAGTGCTCAGAGCCCTCTCTGTAGGCATGCAGCCATAGCACTTAGGCTGCAATCCTAAAGACACTTTCCTGGGAGTAAGACCCATTGGACACAATGGGGCTTACATCTGAGTAGACATGGTTAGGATTGTGCTCTTTGTATGGGAGTACTCTTAAGTTTAGCGTGCATATACGTTCCAGGCATGGGTGCTGGGCACCGGTGCACTCAATCAGCTCTGTTCTGAAGAGGAGCAGCTAGCCGACTGATACAGGGTCCAGGTGCACATGCACAATGGGCTCACTGTGCTGCTGGCCCAATCCGCATGCCTGTAGTTCTGGGCACGCACACTGGGCACTGGCACCATCAGTAAGCACTTGGTACAGAAAAGGTTCACAATCACTGCACTCAGTTGATTTATGTGTGGGTGTGGGTGTCTAATCCTTATTATATGAAATATAAAAGGGGGAAATGGAAAAACTATATAGAATAAATCAGATAACATTCTCCTTCAGAAAGACCAGGAAGAATCTCTTTCTCAAAAGTTGATACTTCTAAACAGCTTCAGCTAATGGACAATGAATGCCCCCTGGTGGCTTATACCCAAAATGATATTCAGTTCCCGTGCACCTAAAAAAAAATCCTATTATGAGGCAGTCCTAGAGGTCTTAGAATCATAGAATCTTGGAGTTGGGACCTAGTAGGTCATATAGCCCTATACCCTGCCTGTAGCAGGAAATCCTCCTAGAGCATCTCTGACAGGTGCTCATCAAGCTTCTGCTTGAAGATCCCCAGGGAGGGAGAATCCACCACCTCCCATGGCAATCTGTTCCTCTGCTAAACCTCCCTCACCATCAGGAATTTTTTCCGGATATCCAACTGGAATATCCTTTCTTGCAGTTTGTATCCATTAGTTCTAGTTATGCTTTCAAAAGCAGCTAAGAACAAATGAGCCCCTTCATCCATATGACAGCCCTTCATGTATCTGAAGAGGGCCATCATGTCTCCTCTCAGCCTTCTCTTCTCCAGGCTGAACATCCTAAGTTCCCACAACCTTTCCTCGTAGGGTTTCCCTTCCATCCCACTGATCATTCTTGTCGCTCTCCTCTGGACTTGCTCCAGTTTGGCTGCATCTTTTTTGAACTGAGGTGCCCAGAATTGAAAGCAGTACTCAAGGTGAGATCTAACCAACAGAATAAAGAAGAACAGTAACGTCTCACAACTTGGAAGCTACAGTCCTCTTAATGGCATTTGCCTTCTTTGCAGACTACTGACTCATATTCAGCTTGTAATCCATGGCAACACCAAGATCCAACTCACATGTGTTGCCAAGCCAAGTATCTCCCATTTTTTACCTGTGTTTTTGGTTTTTATTGCCTAAGTGCAAAACCTTGCACTTCTCCCTGTTGAAATTCATTCTATTTGTTATAGCCCAGTATTCCAGTTTATCCAGATCCTCCTGAAGGTTTGTCCTGTCTTCTGTTGTGTTTCCTACTCCTCCCAGCTTGGTGTCATCCGCAAATTTGATCAGGCTCCCCTGTATCCCTTCCTCCAAGTCATTGATGAAGATATTAAAGAGAACTGGGCCCAAGACAGAGCCCTGGGGTACCCCATTCAAAATCGACCTCCAGGTTGATGCAAAACTATTTACTAAAACCCTTTCATTGCCATGATTGCCCTCTTCAGATACCTGAAGGGCTGCCATATGGAGGAAGGGGCTCATTTGTTCTTCGCTGCTTTTGAAAGCATAACTAGAACCAATGGGTACAAACGGTAAGAAAGGAGATTCTGGTTGGATATCCAGAAAAAAATTCCTGACAGTGAGGGTGGTTCGGCTGTGGAAAAGATTGCCATGAGAGATGGTGGACTCTCCCTCAGTGGGGATCTTCAAACAGAGGCTCGATGAGCACCTGTCAGGGATGCTGTAGGAGGATTTCCTGCTACAGGCAGGGGGTAGGACTAGATGACCTACTAGGTCCCTTTCAATCTAATGATTCTATGATCTGACAGCCGTCGAGTCAGTTGCAGATCCACCTAACGATTGCCTCATCTAGCCCATATTTTTCTAACTTTCCAATTAAGATGTCATGTGGGACCTTGTCAAATGCTTTGCTGAAGTCAAGATAAATGACATCCACAGCATTGCCACTATCCACTAAGCTCATAATGCAATTGAAAAAGGAGATCAGATTTATCTGGCAAGTTTTATTCTTGGTAAATCCATGCTTGGTTCTTTTGATCACCAAATACTTTTCTAGTCCTTCCTCCCAAGAGATTGACACAGTAAGTAAGCACTGAGCATTTACAATGTACATGATTGTCAAATAGGGACATGCCATTTTATATTCCAGCAAAAATAAAAAATCTGTACCGAACAGATGCTACATAAATCTATTTAAATCCTCCCCATCATATAGTGACTTTATATGGTTGGTTGCAATTTGCACTTCTTTGGCATCTACTGAACGGCCCCTCCTTAGTCTGCATCCTTCTTCTGTTCAACCTTTCCACACTCAGAACCCACTATCACTATTACTGCATGGAAATAACTTTTGGATCATACTGGTTTATCTTCTTGCTTTTAGATACAGAGTGACAAGATGAAATGGAGGACACTGTGACAGAGTGCATACAGAAAAGATCTTGGCTTGGAGAACTAAGAAAGCCCCAGAAGGGTTCCTGGACCTTTAGCAGTGTTTGAGATGACAAGCAGCACCTTCTGAAATTCCCTCTTCTATTCAATTGTTTAAGGTCCAAGATCCAGTGACCCAGCTTGCCTATCCCTGCTCTACATAATGAGCAAAAAAGTAAGGTACAATCCTACCCAGAAGTAAATCCCATTATATTTAACGGGGCTTACTCCATGTTAAGGATTGCAGCCTAAGCCTAAATTGCCAGCATCAGGTTGCCCTCATTTTGTTTCTAGAAAAAATAAAGGCTTGAAAGATGGAAGGAGTGTCACTGTTGCAACCAATCTGCAGGTCCCGCCCCCATCCAATAGTTGTAGACCAATACCCTCAAGACCACTTCCAATTAAAATCATTCTCTTACACCACTTAGGCTGCATCCCTAACCATACTTTTCCTGGGAGAAAGCACTATTGAACACAATGGGACTTACTTCTGAGTAGACATGCTTAGAATTGCAAGAGACACACAGATGGCACTCTGTTTTGCTCTAACATAAAAAAATATACCCACAAAAAGCTGTATTCTAGGACAGAAATGAATTACACTGGGCAAGCCATATTTTGCCATCTTAAAAATTAGGCCTAGGATATATTTGGATGCTGACTTGAGCCATTACAAGGAAGCTGCTTGAGCCATCTATATATATAAAAGAGAAAAGTCATTCACTGACTCATCACCGCCCTGCCAAAACTGCTGGGGGGTTGATGCGCATGGGGAAAAGTTGTGCATGGGGAAAAGTTGCGCATCGGCAGATGATGCGCATGGGGGGAAGTTGTGCATGGGGGGAAGTTGCGCATCGGCAGATGATGCGCATGGGGGAAAGTTGCGCATGAGGGGATGATGTGCATGGGGGAAGTTGTACATGGGTGGAAGTTGTGCATGGGTGGAAGTTGCGCATGGGTGGAAGTTGTGCATGGGGGAAAGTTGCACATCAGCAGATGATGCGCATGGGGGAAAGTTGTGCATGAGGGAAAGTTGCGCATGGGGGGAAGTTGCACATGGGGAAAAGTTGTGCATGGAGGAAGTTGCGCATGGGGGAAGTTGCGCATGGGGGAAAGTTGCGCATGGGGGGAAAGTTGACCATGGGCAGAAGTTGTGCATAGGGAAAAGTTGCGCATCGGCAGATGATGCGCATGGGGGAAAGTTGCGCATGAGGGGATGATGTGCATGGGGGTAGTTGTGCATGGGTGGAAGTTGTGCATGGGTGGAAGTTGCGCATGGGAGCATAATGCGCATGGGGGCATGATGCGCACGGGGGAAGTTGCACATGGGGGAAATTTGCACATGGGGACATGATGCGCGTGGGGTCATGATGTGCGTGGGGTGAAAGTTGCACATGGGTTGAAAGTTGCGCATGGGGGAAAGTTGCGCATGGGGGATGATGCGCATGGAGGAAAGTTGCACATGGGGAAAGTTGCGCATGGGGGAAGCTGCGCGTGGGGGAAGTTGCACATTGGGGAAGTTGCACATTGGGGAAGTTGCGCATGGGGGAAAGTTGTGCATGAGGGGACGTTGCACATGGGGGTGATGCGCATGGGGGGATGATGCGCATGGGGGGACGATGCGCATGGGGGATGATGCGCTTGGGGGATGATGCGCATGGGGGAAGTGGCACATGGGGTGTTTCTGTGCCATGGGGGGATGGCATAGGGGAAAATGTTACACACGCAACGCGGGTATGCTTTTCGCTAGTCTATATATATAAAAGAGAAAAGGAACTCACTGACTCACCCACTGACTCATCACCGCCCTGCCAAAACCCCTGGGCCCAGAAGCGTGAAATTTGGGGAGGGTGTTCCTTCCATGACAGAGGGGTGCACTAAGAACCGGTTTTTGGAAATTCCAACCGGAAAGGGGTGAAAAGGGGTGTAATACGTTTTCCTCCCTAAACTTTGCATTGAAGAAAAAGTGACTGAGTATTGCTCTGCCCCAACACTCAGACCTAGAAGCATGAAATTTGGGGAAGGTGTTCCTTCTGTCACCTGAACACCCACCAAGAACCCATGTGGAGAAATTTAACCCTTAAGGGGCTGAAAAGTGGTGCAACGTGTTTTTATCCTATACTTAACATGGGAGACTGAATAACATCCAGCCAATTTGGTGCTTGGTGCCTGGTGCACTTGGGGGATGTTGTGCGGAGGAAGAGGTTGCGCTGGGGAAGATGCCGCACATGGGAAGATGCGCACGGGGGACTGATGCGCATGGGGGATTGATGAGCATGGGGGAATTTTACTCCCGCAACACGGGTGTGCTTTTTGCTAGTTCACTAATAAGGCTCTGCCATATCTATAAAACTAGACATGATAGGACATGTCTCTAAAACTAGACATGATAGGGCAAAACCGATGCCATTTTGAACCATCACTCCAAATTCATATAAAATCACCACAAATGGTGAAATGTTTTCTGAAACGCAGTTGTGCCTTTAGTTGCTGCATAGAGAGGTAAAAACTATTCTGGGACCTGGAGCTAGAAATTGCCACACTACATCACTACAGTTGCATTACCCAGTGAAGGAGGCTAGCCTATCACCGCCATGATGGACCTTCTCCACAGTGGATTAGGCAACAACCCAAGGGGTGGGCATGATGCATCATTGGCCCACACCTGCTGATTTTTTTGACTACATTTTGAATTTTTGATAGAATAGAGTGCAATGTGGTTTGTTACACTGCATTCTGCATGAAGTTATGCACTGAAACATGATGGTATTATTTTAAAATACTAAGATTTTAAAAATTTGGGCCAGTTGTGGTGTTACTCCCTGCTGTGTGACACCTGGGGTTGCTCAAACCTCCTCACCCTCTAGTGACGCCAATGGGTCCCATCACAAGTTAGGGTGATCTGTCCAAAAATCTATCTTTGTAGTGTTAGGGGCTAGAAAGCTTTTTTTGAAAGTCTGAAATTGAAGATTTGGGCAAAGTCTGAATTTGAAGATTTAATACATTTGATGTATCAAATTCTGTACTGGTGCAGGCAGTCATGGAAATTCACAGAGTCCTTCTGAATTGTAGAGTCATACCCCCAAATCCAGAGTAACTGTGGGAACATGTAAGAGACTTTACACGCACCCGTAGTTACTGTACCACCTTGTGAAAACCTATGAGAAATTCATATTGGAATCCAGAGTAAGTTGCTCTTACACCGGAGCAAGGACTCCCCATAGTTACTCTGGATTTTGCTCATAGTGTTCTTAGTTCCAAAATTCCAATACTTCAGTTTTTCAAGTGATTCCCCTTTCCAGCTTCAATTTCTGCACCAGACAGTTGAACAGTACTCCTCCTTCAGTGGTGATGGGACAGCATCTTCGACATCAGCAGAACTGCAAGGAAAAGGATATTTTCTAAGTATTGCTTGATGCTCGGCAGCCCACATATTCATCCAGGTAACCTGAACTCTAATACAAATGAGGTACCTCCCCATTTCAGACAATGTGGTTGGTATTTAAGGGAAGTGTTTAATCATACTTGTGCTGAAAAATTTAGTATCCAATTGATGATTCATTGATCAAAAAGTTTTAGAAAGAAACATTCTATTTCTAATCTGTTTCAGATCCCTACTCATAGTTGGGATCCATTGGAGGGTTGCAATCCAATTTCTGATGGGTCACCAAAAAGTGATGAAAAGATCAGATTACTCAAGGCCTGAAGCTATTGAAAAATCAGATAGCTGTCAATTGCCCTGCAAGAAGCTGAGGTCCTGAAATTTGTAAGCATGGGTTTAAATGTTGCAGTGTTAAAATAAATATTATTTCTTTCAAGATTTCCTTTTTTAAAAGCCTTGTAAACCTAGGTGGATCCCGATAAGAGTGTATTTTTAAAGTGGATCCAGATGTTAAAATGTCTGGGAATGACTGAGCTAATCAATTAGCTAATCAATTAGCTAATCCAGTTTATGACATGCTGAAATCTACCCTGATTATATTTACCCACCTTATCATAAAATCATCTGATTTCTTTAACCAGGAAAAAGTCCAAAATTTCAATATGCATATATTTGGAAGGTACTCCTCCTTCCCATGCATATACAGTGGTGCCTTGTAAGATGTACTTAATTTGTTCTGAAAGCATGTTTGTCTTACAAAGCATTCTTTATACGAAGCGGATTTTTCCATAGGAAATAATGGAAACTCAGATGATCAACCCAAAAATATTCATATAAAAATATTAACTGTATGTAAAAATGATGGCAAAACACTGTAATATAATAGAGAACACAATTACTGTAATATTAATAGAAACACTGTAATATACTGTAAAGTAAAACAGAAAAGAAAAACATTTATAGCTAAGGATGATTAATTTTCAAAAAAAGTCACTTGTGTCTTTTTGAGCAACTTTAACAAGGAACCTATCTAATGACTCTTGCTTTTGTCTCCTTTTGAGGATTTCACAGAAATGTGACATTGCATCATCATTAAACAGATTTATTGCTTGCAGTGCTACAGCTTTATTTGGGTGGTGCTTTTCTACAAAATTTTGCACAATTTTCCAATGTTTACAAATGTCCTTAATCTCATTTGATGTGAGGGATTCCTCCTCTTCATTTTCCTCCTCCTCTGCAGATGAGATCTCCTCCATAACATCTTGCTTTTGCTCACAATGCAGATCAATTTGTTTTACAACAAATTTTCCTTGTAAAACTGTTTGTCAAACTCTGCCAGAACTGTTTGTTTTACAAAGCACTGTTTGTCTTACAAGGCAGAATTCCTTAGAAATTTTAGTTTGTCTTTACAAAGTGTTCTTGTCTTACAAGGTACCTCTGTACTTCTCACCTTATAATGTAGTTTGTCAAAGTAAAAAATGTACTTTTTCTTATTACAAAGGACACAAACTGCTGTGTACACTTATCAGTCTGCAGTAAGTCATCAGTGAAACACCTTTGGCATATATGCTTAATCCTACATGAAGGAAGAAAACAGCTCTATATTTTTCATTGGGATACATTCCCAGAAAACTTCTACTCCTTTCTTAGACTGGAGGTTCCTTTAATTCAGAAAGAAGCAAGGATTTGGCTATCACAACTCAAGGATGGATGGATGGATGGATGGATGGATAGATAGATAGATAGATAGATAGATAGATAGATAGATAGATAGGTAGATAGATAAACAGATGAAAGTGACAGACAGGTAGGTCAAGGCTGTAAGTGGGATAGTGGAGGCTAGAGGCTCCAAGATTGGAAAGTGACCAGTTTGAAGGACAAAGTATAGTACACACCTTCCAGCGGTTCCCACACTCATTACACAGCACAAAGGTTGTCATGGGCTCATCAGCACTCCGTGTTTGCACCTGAAAGGAAAAAGCCATGTGTTATCAAAGAGTTCAGAACAAATACCTGAGCACAACTCTATTCCTGATATTCAGCTAGAAACTACATTCCAGAGTAGTGGTACTCAGGCATATCAAACTGGGACTCTCATTCAAACCTAAAAATTTGTCTGGGACCTCCTGTCAAACTTACTGTAATGTGACATCACTGTGATTCCAGTGCTCCTCCATGTCCATTTGGAAGTAAGTCCCATTGTGTTCAGTGAGACTCACTCCAAAGAAAGCACAGTGCCAAATTCTAAGATGGCGGATCCCACCGTCTCACAACTCCCTGACTCAAAGTTGCAATACCCAAAGGGAGTCCTGACCTCCAATTTGAGTACCACTATTACAGGGAGCAAGCAGCCATAATGGATGATGAATCAACACATTTGAGAGCCCAATTCTATGCATGTCTACTAAAAAGTAAGTTCCTGTAAGTTCTATGCATGTCTACTAAAAAGTAAGATCCTGGCCTCTGTACTGCCCAGGGCCAGGGCCAAAAAATGCTACCTTTCCCCCTGGAAAAGTCTTCCCCCACAGCTGGACATCGCAGCTGGAGGCCTTAAAATGAAGAAACTGGAATTGATGCTTTAAGAACCTCTGGAGGCCTTGGAAGGCTTGCTGTGGGTCAGGGAGACAGTGCACAGCCTCTATAGCCCACAGAAACTTCCTGATAGAAAGACAGTGGATATAGGTCATCTAGGAGCACTTGCGCCCTTCTGATACTGATAAGTAAACACTGATAAGTCCCACATTAGTCAATGGGGCTTAACCCCAGTTAAAATTTGCAATCTATGGCTTACAATTTTTTAAAGTGCAATTTTTGCACCAAATCCAGCTGAATTAAATTTGCTGAATTACAGTATAATTACAATTTCCCTTGGAAACACAAGAATGTTGTTAAGAATGTTGTTTGTGGATTTTACCTCTGCTTTCAATACAATTATATCCCACAGACTAATAGCTAAACTTAAAGATTTAGATTTTCCAGATTCTATCTGTTTATGGATATTGGATTTTTTAACAAACTGTCCACAAAGGGTGAATCTGAATGATTACATCTCTACTGTCAAGATACTCAGCACTGGCACTCCACAAGGTTGTGTCCTCAGCCCACTACTGTTTTCCATTTATTCATCTGATTGCACCAATAACCATCCCAACAATAGGATTATCAAATTTATTTTAGTTTCTTTTTTAGTGGTGTTGTCCAGTTTTACCTTAGGGAAGAGCACCTCATTTCATTGCACCCAGTTGTGAGTGTAATGACAAATAAATTTCTTATCTTATTTGTATGCACCTATACCAATCAAGTACATTTGCTTGCTTTCCATGCTGTTTTCTGCTTCTCCTAGCCGCAAGGAAAAATTAAGGAGGAATTTGGAGAATCACCAAAGCTTCACTAATACAAGGAAGCAGGGACCTTAGCTAGGTGTCATCACAACATCCCAGGACAAGGAGAGCCACAGACTAATCACATGCTGAGTAAAGAAATATTAATTTGGCCTTCACTTTGTTTTCAGTGTCAACATAATCAAGTAATGGCAAAAATCTCCAAACCTCTCATTCTTAAGGGAACATCTCCCGGTTAATCAAGTCCGCTAAGCTCATTTGAGGTACACATCCTCTAATTTTAGAAATTATAACCCAGGCACATGATTCTCCCAGCCCAGTTCCCCACCTGATTGTAGGTGCAGTTCTTCTTTCTGCATTTGCCACACTGGAAGAGATCAGTTGTGGTGCCTCCGGTTTTTGCCATCTGATGCTCTCGGATGGCTTCTTGGGTCAAGGCATTCCTTAGCTCCTTTAATTCATCACTTGCCATTTCCTGCAACGCATAATGTTATTACCAAGATCAAAAATTTAACAATTCAGCAGTTCAAAAGAGAATAAGATGGGGTATATTTTAAATAAATTAAGCATGGAGGAGATGAAGTTCCCACCTCCAACTCTCTATATATCCTCTTTTGTTCCAGCTGCATCTTTTCCACTCCAGATAGTGAGAAGAGACACAGTGGAGGAGGAGAGGTGGATACAGGCCTCCCAGAAAGCCGGAATTGGCCAGACAAGTCCTACTTTTGGACACTGGACCAGACTCTCCGGTCCAATAGGCCCGTTTGGCCTCTGGGAGGGTGCTTGGGGGGGCTGGGGGGAACTTTCAGGCAGCCGCAGCTTGATTCTGCCAAGCCAAACCTGCCTCTTTAAAACTAAGAAGGCTGCACATGTGCACAACCTTCTATAGCCTAGGAAAAATTCCTAGGAAGAGTTTCCTAGACAGCCCGCATGGGTGGGAGCATCCGGTTGCCCTGTGTGCTTCTCTAACCTCTGTCTTGCTGACCTAACCTGTCCTCTGGAGGCAGCGAGACTGAGGCTTAGAAAGGCGCTCGGGGTGACTGGATGCTCCTGCCCACACGCACACTCTAGGAAACTCTTCCTAGGAATCTTTCCTAGGCTATAGAAACCTTCTCTGCATTCGCAGCCTTCTCAGTTTTAAAGAGGCAGGCATGGCTTGGCTGTGCCTGCCAGTTAGTTCCCCCCAGTACCCCTAAGAACCCTCCCAGCCCCCCCCCCCCAGGCCGGACCTGCTGACCCCAGCCAAGGTAAGCCCCCAAGTCTTATTCAGAAGCAGATTAAGTCAATGGAGCTTACTCCTGAGTCAGGGTTAATTTTTTAAAAAATGTAGGACATGTTTAAATGACTTAAACATGTCCTATATTTTGTCCTACATTTTTTAAAAGTCTGGGTTTTCAGAGGAAAATCCGGACTTTTTGGTGACCTTGTCCTACATTTTTATTTTAGGATCTGGTCACCCTGGGTGGATAGAGGTGGACCAATACTCACCTTTCGCAGAGCCATTGCCTCAAACTGGGGAGGCCCTTGCTAACTACACTGAAGTCAAAACTTAACATGACAAGTGTTAGTGATGATAGATCTCTCACTCAGTTTTGCCTCTTACTTCTGCGGTCATGCTGGCAATGCGACTCAGAGGTATAGCACCGCACAACACATTCCTTCGCAAGCCAGGATTCTTGGGGTCTTTCAGATTGCTGATGCGGCTTCTTACTCGGTTACGATACTTCATATCAGTGCTTTTCAGCTCCTGATAGATATGTGGCAGCGTCAGGGAAAAGAGCTGAACTGGAGAGATGGGGGTGGCCTGGTGGACTCTCTACTCATTCATTACTCCTAGATTCAAATATCCTTGTAAAAGGCCCAAAAGACAGAAAATTAACTTGGATACTGAATCTCCCTCCCCCATGACCAACATATGGTAAAACTCTCAACAACATTTAATGCTCATTTATCAGCACTGGAATTACAGAAGCCTGTTTTTATTTTCTGGAATAAGGCTAGACGCACTGGACTATATCATGCTGGCATGATATATTGGCTATTGCACAAGAGTATAAAAGATGTTCCGTAATTGCATGTGTGAAGAAACCAGAGAACTGGTTTCTATTTAAGGAAACAATAAAAGACAAAGTGCAATCTTATGCATATTTACTCCAAAGTCTTATTCAATAGAGTTGTGTGAATTCTGTCAAAAATGTTCTAGAGGAAATTAATTTATAGCTGCAGGATCCAGGCCAATGCAAAGGATATGATCTTCAATTTCAGCAGCCATCTTGTCACAGTTGACTCCAAATTCCTTATAATTGTCTAAAGAGAAAAGGTACAAAGAGAGGGTAATAAAAATTAGGTTGTGGATCTGGAGAACAAAGTCCCATTGCACATTCAGGGTGCAATCCTAACCAATTTAGGACAGCATAACTCATCTATTACCCATTCCTGTGGTGGTTTGGGAAAAGGAATAATTAAGAAAGGATTAAGAAGGGATTAAACAAATTAAGAACTAACAAATTAATTAAGAATTAAGAAGGGACTGGACAAATTCCTAGAGGAAAGGACCATTGCAGGTTACAAGTCATGAGGGGTGTGTGTAGATGTGGATAACCTCAAAACACCAGGATGGAGGTGTCATATGTGCTCCCTAAGGCTTCTGGTGGGCCGCTGTGTGATACACGAAGCTGGACTAGATGTGCCTGTGGCCTGATCCAGTGGAGGCTGTTCTTATGAAGCCGGCAGTATGTCTGTGCACTGGCCTAACCCACCCTCTTCCAGGAGTGGCACTGAAGTGCCTTATGGCACTTTTGTGACATCCAGCAGGTCAGCATGGGACATGTGCCAGCACTGACTGCAGTTAGGATTGCAACCTCAACTACTGAAACACTCACCAAAAAACAAGCAAAGGAATAGTACAGGTGCTAGTCATCCAGTCCAACCCCACACTCAGTGCAGGCAACTGCTATAGCATCCCAGTATATATAGCTAATACTGGTTGCCCAGTTTGCAGGTAGCCAAGGAATTAACACAATCCAAAGTTGACAGTGATGAATGAGTGGCAAAGCAGAAAATCCAAGGGAAAAACTTTGCTTTTCTCTCCCAAATTTCCCCAGCTCTCCGATTGGATTGAAATACTGAAAATGTTCTAGTGTTGAACTCCATGAAGAAGCAGAAGATAAAGAAGGCAAATGCCATTTTAGGCTGCATTAAGAGGACTGTAGCTTCCTAGTCGTGATAAGTTCTAGTTCCTCTTTATTCAGCATTGGTCAGACCTCACCTTGAGTACTGTGTTCAGTTCTGGGCACCTCACTTTAAGAAAGATGCAGCCAAACTGGAGCAAGTTCAGAGGAGAGCGACAAGAATGATCAGTGGGTTGGAAGGGAAGCCCTATGAGGAAAGGTTGTGGGAACTTAGGATGTTCAGCCTGGAGAAGAGGAGGCTGAGGGGAGACATGATTGCCCTCTTCAGATACCTGAAGGGCTGTCATATGGAGGAAGGGGCTCGTTTGTTCTTAGCTGCTTTTGAAAGCAGAACTAGAACCAATATGTACAAACTGTAAGAAAGGAGATTCCGGTTGGATATCCAGAAAAAATTCCTGATAGTGAGGGTGGATTGGCAGGGGAGCAGATTGCCATGGGAGGTGGTGGATTCTCCCTCCCTGGGGATCTTCAAGCAGAGGCTCGACGAGCACCTGTCGGGGATGCTCTTGGAGGATTTCCTGCTGTAGGCAGGGGGTTGGACTAGATGACCTACTAGGTCCCTTCCAACTCTAGGATACTATGATTCTAACCCTCTGAAAACATAAATAACAGTTCACTTTATGTCCTGCTCCCCACTTTTTGCCCCCAACTGTCTTTTGTATAATTGCCTTTCACCCCAAAATGCTAACAAACCATGGATATTTAGCCTCTCACCATCCATTTTCAGGGCAGCAGAGACCATCTCAATGCACTTGTCCCGAATGGAGTCTCCTGTAAGGTAGTAGGAGGACAAGAAGCAAGGGGTGGAAGGTGCAAATGTTGGAGTGACTGGGCTGGTGGGTGTCTTGGACACATCTGGCCTGGATTTGCTGTTTGATCTGAACAAAGGTGCAAGAGAGAGCTTGTAGGAGAAGTCAAAACAGACATCGTGAACTTCTTCAGCTTCATCTTAGATTGGTAGTTAACGTTTTCCCTGCCACAATCCCATTAAGTAAACCTGGTCCACCCACCACCCCATTTCTTACCTCTTGTTTCTACACAATGACCCTACGTAACAGTCTGACAAAGTTGGTCTGTGAAAGTGTAGGTAAGCCAACAAGAGGCTATCCATGATTCTATCAATAATCCTATCTTGATAAGGCAGTACCATTTTGGGGTCGGATCCACAGGCTTTGAAAGGCTGCCATGGCCCCCTCCCCCAAAATAAGGCTACCCTGGGGTCACAACCCACAGGTTGAAGGACACTGTCTTAGACCTAATGCTCCCTGAATTGTTGATTTTTATCTGAGCTCTACAACTTCAGGCTGAAGAGCATTTGCATGACAGAACACTCCCACATGTTAAAAAATTAACAAAATAAACCCTTGCATATAAAAAACTAGCATGACAGAGAAAAGGGTTCTGGCCTAGACTTCTTCCCACCATGTAGTTCAGAACCAATCTCTCACTAGCAGCATCAGAGGATGCCCTCACCCTGGTGCCCCTCTCTCTGATATTAGTTTCATCTGCACCATAAAGGGACTAAATATCTTACTTCTCCTCTTTGGCATCAACAGAGTTTTTCCGAGAACCAGTAGGGTATGTAGCTGGATTTGAGCCTGTGGATGGTCTCCTAATAATAACATGAGAAAAAGGTATTACAGGAGCAGGAGGATCCCAGTTGTGTATACAGACGATGTTAATAAAATAAAATAGAACAAATGCCGAGGTGTTAAAATGGAATCTACATAGTGGCGTTTACTAGGGGAGTGTGGGTTGCATCAAGAGCATGACACAACTACTGGACAAAATTTTTTAAATCTTGGCTTTTTCAATTATCATCATGTAGTATATAATTTAATGCATAAATTCATGCAGAATGCAATGAACTAAACTGCACTGAATAGCTCTATTCTATGAAACGTTATAGTCCGTTATAGTCAAGAATATTCATATTCATTTTGAAATATCCCCTAATTTTGGTCAGCAGTGAATTTCTTTATTGATGTTATTCCATATTTCTTGTGAAAAAGCTGCAATGGAGCCTAGCAGTGACATTATTGTGGTAATTTATGTAATTATGACTGTACAGCTTTGTTTTGTTATTCCTGCCTGAAATGGCTCCAAAGGGGAGGGGAACCCTTGCACATTCTACCAAGACTGACTGCTCTATCCCCCCATAGCTATGCCTCTGCCACTAGCCAATTACTCTACACCAGAGGTCTCCAAAACCCAGCCCAAGGGCCAGATGCAGCCCTTGGTGATCCTCATTATGGCCTATAAAGGACAACAGCCTCAAGTGTCATGTTGAGACTGACCACACAAGAAATATGTTGGATTCTCTTACCGGGAATCCTTGTTCCAGGACAGGGAGCGATACCATTCCTAAATATGGTTGCCCATCCTTCAGTCAGAGCCTAAGTCAGGAGATGACTCCTCCCTTTCCGATGGGTGTCCCCAGAGCATCCCCAGATCAAAACTCACTGAGCAGGAAATGCCCATACACTCCAGAATCAAAAGGAACATCGACAACCTGGAGAAGAATCAGAACTGCAATGCCAGAGCAAGTGAACAGCAGTGTAAGGAACAAGAAAAAACTGGGCATAGTGAGAGTTGTTAGTATGGTTAATCTCCCCCATGCAACTATTTACATAAGTAAAAATCCACCCAAGCCTGGCTGGAAAAGTGACGGGTTGAATGGTATCGCTCCCTCTCCTGGAAAAAGGATTCATGGTAAGAGAATCCAACATTTCCCAGGAGAAGGGGAGCGATACCATTCCTAATTATGGGATCTAACAGAGCCGTGAAAAGAAGAAGGGTGGGACAGATAGGCGAGGGGCTCTAATCGTGCCCAACCACCTGCTGAAGAACCCTTCTGCCCATGGCAGCCTCTGCTGAGGCCACAGTATCCACCTTAAAGTGCCTAACAAAGGTGTGCACAAGACCATGTGGCAGCTCTGCAGATCTCCTATAAGGAAGCAAAACCATCAAAGGCAGCTGATGTAGCTGCGCTTCTGAGGGAGTGAGCAGTGATCCCTTCAGGTGGAGATTCCCCAAGTGACTGATAAGCCAGGACAATGCAGGCTTTAAGCCACCTGGCTAGGGAAGAGGACGAAGCCTTTTGGCCAGCATTGGGGCCCCCAAAGGTGACAAAGAGGCCCTCTGACCTCCTAAGGTTCTGGGTCCTTCGCCGGTAGAGTCTGATGGCCCTGTAGACGTCCAGCTAATGGAACAGCTTTTCCCTGGAATGGGTGGGGTTGGGACAGAAAGTTAGGAAGAATGAACTCCTGAGACCTATGGAAGGGAGTGTTAATCTTAGGAACAAAGGAGGGATCGGTGCGCAAAACCACCCTGTCCTTGTGGACAGTGCAGAGACGGGGATGGACTAAGAGCACGCCAAGCTCCGAGACCTGTATAGCCGAGGTGATGGCGACCAGGAACAGCACCTTAAAAGAGAGTAACCTGAGGGGCACTGACTTAAGGGGTTCGAAGGGAGAGTGCATGAGAGCGTTTAGGACCTTATTTAAACCCCAGTTGAGATATCGGTGAACCGTGGGGGAATTAATCAGGGAGACCCCACTAAGGAAATGCTTGACATGGTGATGGATGGCTATGCTGAACCCAGAACCTGCTCCAAGAATGCTGCTGATGGTGGCCACCTGACATTTAAGGTGTTAGTTGAAAGACCCTTGGTTAGCCCATCCTGGAGAAAAGATAAAACAGTTGGGATCTTTGCCCTAGTGGGCCTAACCCCGCTGCTAAGGGCCCAGAAGGCGAAGCGTCACCAGGTAATTCCATAAACCCATTATGTGGAGTCCTTACGGGAGGCAAGCAGAGTGTTAGTCACCTGAACAGAAAAACCCTGGGCAGTTAGTAACTCCCTTTCAACTTCAAGGTCCAAGATGGCCCTCATAATGCCATCCTTCTTGGGAACCAGGAAAACGATGGAGTAGACCCCTCGCCCCCTCTGGAAGGGGGGAACAGGTGCTATGGCTCGAATGTCCAGGAGGTGTTGGATGGCTTGCTTCATGCTTGAGTGGCAAAGGGAATCCCGAGACTTGGGAACTTCCAACTCTAGGATTCTATGATTCTAACTGGCCAAAAACAATCCCTGGGAAAGCATTGCAGCTCCAGGGAATAGCCCTGTGAAACAGTCTCTAAGACCCAGCAATCCAAAGTGGACTGGCTCCATTGATCTGCGTAAAGCTGCAGATACCCCCCCCCATGGGTGGGGTGGGTCTGAGCTGTCTGAGCTGGCATCAGGCATGTCTGGGTCCCTTGGGTTTGGGGCCCAAGGGAGAGGGAGACTGGGCTGGACGCTGCTTCTGCTTAGGGTAGGACTGGTTCTTGGAGAAGAAATTTGGTCTGTTAGGGAGTTGAGTGCGGAAGAAATCCCCTCTCTGATTGTATCCTGCCCTTTGGCCACGAAAAATTATATTTTCTACCCTTGCGCTTTTCCCCTGCAGGAGTAGCCAGGACTTTGCGCTTATCTTTGTTCTCCATGAGGAGTGGGTCTAGAGCCACCCTGAAAAGGCTGACCCCCCTGAAGGGAACAGTCACTAGTTTGGCCTGTGCTCCCTGGACCACTGCCCAATTGTGTAGCCACAGGCTGTGTCTGGCGACCACATGAACAACCAAGGATTGAGCTGTGTAATGGAAAGCGTCCAGAGACACATCTGCATTGAAGGCAACAGTGAGAGCTAACTTCTTAAGTGTGTTCGTGAAAGAAGTAGGGAGGTGGACCTTGGACTGAAAATCCTTCATCCATGCCAGAGTGGCCCTGGCTAGAATAGAAGAAATGGAACAGGCCTTAAGGGCTGAAGAGGACGCTTCAAACCCCGTCTTGAGTGAGGAGTCAGCCCTTGCAATCGCAAGGATCTTTAGGTCCCTCCTTCCCCTGGGACAGGTTGGTCCACAATAGAGACCTGGGATGCCTCCTCATCCTGCTTGGCAGGAACATAAAGTTTAGCTATACCTCATAGCAAGCGTCTATGCCTGGCAGGGACCTCCCACACCCTGTCCCTGATCCTAACAAACTCAGCTGAAAGGAGTGCTGAGAAGCCTTGGGTAAGACCATCTGAAGGCATAAAGTGACATCTAGATGACCTAGGCCCCTTCTCAGGTTTAGAGGTCTCACCTGTGGTAGGGGATAGTTGGAGCTTCTCGTATGCCTTGGACAACAACTTGGAAGATAGGTCTAAAGAACACAATCTGGAATGGGGAACCTGCTCTGGTTTGCCCTCCTCCTCCTCCCCCGAAAGCTCTCCCTCTTCTGCCAAAGACTCTGAGGGGCTGGTTGGTGGGCCAAGAATCCTTGGGCTCAGGAGCTGCCCTGGGTGAAAGGTCCTGGGGGACCCTAGGGGGAGGATCCGGGTCCTGAGGACTGTGCTTGAAACCTGAGGGCCGATTATGTTTGAGGGACTTGCGCTTCTGTTTGACTGGAGGGGAAGCCACAGGGTCACCAGAGTCTGTGGAGTCAGGACCAGAATCCTCAGCAGAATGACTGCGTCCACACTTGTTTGAGAGGGGATAGGCAGGAGGCCGAGGCAGCTGGAGCTGAGCTTTGTCCTGGGAAGCCAGGGTGGGAATGATGCAGTCAAGCGAAGCCACCATCCTGGATAGCATCCGGGTCAATTCAAGCAGCTGCTGGGAAGAAGCCTTGTTGGTGTTAGGGGGGCCCAGGAGCCCTGAGGAGGGGCAGGAGTCCTTCTCCTTCTCCATACCTGTTGCATGATTGCTATGGCACCAGACAACTGCAACCTCCGCAGGATGTGGGAGAGGATGCTGTCTGGAGGTTAGGAAGTTCTGTAGCCAAGGCCTCTGTTAGTCACCAAGATGGTGGCCACCACGTGGTGTGGGGGCAGCTCACCCGAAAAAGCCCGGGCTCTCTCTCCTAGTGGCTCCAAGCTCTGGGCATGGGGCTACCATCAAGGCCCCTGATAGCTAAGGCCGTGGAGCATGGGGGCCCCTGATAGCTAAGGCCGTGGAGCATGGGGGCCACCCTGATGACTCTCCCGGCTGGCGCTGAGCTGTTGGTGCCTGTGTGGGTAGCAGCGTCCTAGCCACGGGAAAAGCAAAAACCCTGGGAAGCCCAGGAAGCTCAGCAAGTGCAGGGAGGCTTGAGCACTCCCCCACCAAAAGGCGCTCGCCCCCAGCAACCTCCACGGCAGGAGAAAAGACGCATGCGCTCTGCTGCTGGTCAGCCTGACCGGCTAGAGACCAGTAGCTGGGGAAGCTGTAGCTCCCGAATGCCCCCTCCCCCCCGAGGGAGGCTCTCCCTGCACTGGGCAGGAAAGCTCCAGCCAGAAGAGGTCGAAAGGTAGAGCCTGCGGATGGCAAGGAAAAATAAAAATAAAAAAATAAATTGAAGGAGTCAAAGAAGGCTGCCCAAAGCAGCCAAAGAAAAACCCTGACCTTTCTCTGCTAAGTCAGAGCTAGATCTGAAGATGCTCCGGGGACACCCATCGGAAAGGGAGGAGTCATCTCCTGACTGAAGGATGGGTGAACATATTTAGGAATGGTATCGCTCCCCTTCTCCTGGGAATCACAGGTTGCGGGGAGGGGTCTGCCACCGCAGCAATACAGTACTCCTAAACGGATTTTTCAAATAATAAGGGGAAAGATCAAATTAAAACCTGGGATGGCTTCTTGCACATCCCCTCCCTGCTCCACAGCCAGACGTAGTAGAAGGAAATACAAAGAACAAAGCAGGATTCCTTTTCCACCAGGTAATCTTTGCTTTATAATGCAAAGTTTATAGCTAACCCTAACCTCCCCAAAACAGGTTCTTGGGAGAGGCAAATAAGCATCCAAAACTTAAAAGATAAGATTTATTTAAGAACTTCTTAAGGCACAAAACATTTACACATGTATTAGTTTCAAATACTTTGGTAAAACAACAAAACTAACTTGCTTTGCTAATATATGTACATAGGAGGCCAGTCCAGCTTCCTCCCACCGATGGACAGTACCTTTTCACGGTGGTGGGATTGTGTCCTCCAGTGATACAAAGGGCTATGGTGGCGGTAGCATAGCTACTGGCAGGGATTCCCATGATAGACAGGCCTTTGTTGAGGAGCCAGACTAAACAAAATCCCACTGAACGTGGGTTGTCTGGGAGAAGGAAAACTCCCACCTCAAACCTCCACTGCCTTGTGGCTACACCCGTCTGTGGGAAAGGCTTCAGGAATCAACCTCAAGGCAAAATCTGGAGCTGGAGTCCCAGAAGCAGTTTGTGACTGTGTACAATCACATTCTGGTAACTCCAGCAATGCAGCTGGAACCAATCCATTAGGTGCTAGTTGTGACTCCCTTTTTTGATTCCCAGCAAACAAAGGAAAACAACTTTGAGCATTCCCAGAAACCCCAACTTAGGTCACTCTCAGGTTAGCATGGATTCACTTTGGTTCATCTCTGGTCATGCACAATTCAAAACATAGCCTGCACATTTACCCATAAAGATGGAGTTCACCTGTTCATCACACGGCCCCTGGCAAGACCCCTTGATATGGTTTTTAGGAAAGCCTTGTAATTCACTCCAATACATTCTTATGTAAATTCACGTAAATTTATTCAAATTTAAAATGTAAATTAGTTTTCTGGCCCCCGATACAGTGAGAGAGACGATATGGCCCTCCTGCCAAAAAGTTTGGAGATCCCTCCTCTAGACAAACAACTAGAAAATACATGGAAGTCCCACAGAGCTCACTCAGAAACAAACCTAGGAAGTTTTAGTTTGTTTATTTGCCTTGGCCATGAGCCATAACCAAAGTCAACTCTGTAAAATGTACACAGGGTGACCATAAGCCATACCTGAAAATGGAGGACGAGGATCCTTTTGGAGGATCTTGTCCTACATTTTAAAAAAAATTATAAAAATACTGCTTACGTGGTTTGGGGTCCTCGGGCTGGTGGGGGCAGCTGTGTAGTGCTTTGAGGCACATAAAGGCTGCTTGGATCGGTGCGGAGGCAAAGTGCCATCCGAGCAGCCATGTTGGCTAAATAGAGGCTGTACGCATGTAGAGGGATCCTCCACCCTCCACAGAGTGGTCTGTCAATCAGACTGGCTCCTCATCGCTCTCTGAATGGGAGCGATAGAGGCTGTGCACATGTGCACAGCCTCTTCTTAAAAAAAACCTCCCAGGGTAAGGAGGCAGAGGCTGTGCGCATGTGCACAGCCTCTATTTATCCAACATGGCTGCTCGGACGGCGCTTTGCCTCCGCGCCGATCCGAGCAGACTTTATGTGTTTTAAAGCACTACATATGCCCCCCATTCCCGGACAAGCCCCCTCAATGCCCGGATAGGCTGGACAATATGCAAATTGCCGGACCTGTCCGGGGGTTTCCAGGCGTCTGGACGCCCTGAATGTACAGATAGCAGACAGATCAACAAAATTCCCATATCCATTTCCATGGCTAGTTTGCTAGACCCACATCTAACTTACCAATCAGTTCCATACATATCTAAAAAACTTTGCTGACCATAACTGCCCAAACAGAGCGGGCTGCATTCCACCTTTCCTTCTTTGTTCCTCTTGGCTAATAAATAGTATACAGTGCATGCCTTTGCCAGACCAACCACTAGGACTGCACTTCCAGTATGTGAGAAGAAGAAACCTCCCCTTTGCATTTTCAAATCCTAGATAAGCATACTTCTAGACACGCAGCCCTAATGTTGTAAAGCAGGTGCCTGGTTCACAGACCAGTTACAAAAGTAGTTAAAAAGGCAGGGTGACTATATGTACTCTTTTTCAGGACACATCCTCTTTTTTAACTTTGTGTAACAGAAAAAAAATCTTCACTGTCCCCTTTTCCTTGTGAGCAGGCAGCATGTAGCCTTCTTGTAATTAATAAATTCAGGCTCCAATCCTATGGATGCTTCCCTGCAAGTAAACTCCATTGAATAAAGTGGAACTAACTTCTGAGTAAACAAGCATGCTGTATATCTAGTAAGTTATATGTAGGAGTTTTAAATTTAGTAGTAATAATAAATAAAAGTTTAATAGAAGGTAACAGTGTTTAAACTACAGTAATCAACAACATATATGGGGAGATTGCCCCCTTCTCAGTAGCACGTCCATGGTGGGATCAGCCTCACTTGGGATCCGGAAGGCGGGGCCATCTGGAAGGCGGGGCCAATCATAGTCTTCCTGGAAAGGGAGGTGCTCCCTCTGTCCCCCAGACAGTCCAAGCAGAAGACAAAATCTCCAGGTACAATAAATGGTGAAGTATCACCAAGGTCCCACTCTGGCGTGGCAGGGGAACTGCAGATGCTCAAGAGTGAGTTCAAGAAGATAAACACAACTTGAAAGAATAGGAACATGCAACAAACCAAAGGTAACAAATATAGAGACATGTGAAAGGAACAGACAGGAACCAGCCGGGACCCCTAAAGTCCCCAAGGCGAAGCAAGCAGTGTTGCCCTCCCCCTCTGCACTAACCGCATGTTGCTCAGGGTTCGCAGCCCACCAGCAGCGCGCGTGGGCCTGATCCCATCATGGACATACCACTGAGAAGGGGACTTACACAGGTAAGACCAAATCTCCCCATTCTCCAGTGGTAAAACCACGGTGGGGTCAGCCTCACTTGGGACATACCCAAGCAGTGGTACTCCCTAAGGAGTCCCTAGAGGAAGGAGACACTCTTTTGCCCTTAATGCTCTCACTGAAGGAGACAAACAGGACCTCCGTCCGTCTGAAGGGTGACGTGCGTTATAGAAACAAACTGCACGTTTTACATCAGAAGTGTGCCGCTCCCGTTCCCTCGGGTGTGAAGGATTGGGGCAGAACCATTTCTTGTGATCTATGAAAGGCTGAGTTGACCTTGGGAAGGAAAGCAGGGTCAGTATGCAAAATAATCCTATCCTCCTGGATAGAACAAAGTTTTTTGCCATAGAAATGGCTGCTATCTCTGAGACTCTCCTAGCCGAGGTAATCGCCACCAAGAACACTGTCTTAAATGTAAGAAACTTAAGAGAGCAGGTGACCAAAGGCTCAAAGGGGAGTCTAGACATCTGGTGTAACTCTAAAGGAAGATCTCAGGAAGGGACTCTAGTGGAAGAGGGTGGTCTGAGAAGACTAGCTCCCCTGAGGAACTTTCGTACATGAGGGTGTGAGGCCAGGCCCTTCCCTTGGGGAACCTCAAGATAGACAAAATCACTGAGATCTGCCACTTAAGAGTGGTAGTGCTCAAGCCCTTGTCCAGACCAGTCTGCAGGAAGTCCAACCCTTTACCTTGATGTGTTTGGGACGAAGGCCCTTGTCAGAGCACCAAGAAGAAAATACCCTCCAAGTACACCCTGTTGGTAGATTCCCTCCTATCTGCCAACAAGATTCTGAATACCCACTACTGGCTAGCCTGTCCTTTTCAACCTCCAAGCATGCAAGCATGAGGGTGAAAGATGGGGCCTTGGGAGAGGAGGTTCACAGTCAGGGGTCTGAAGTTCAGCTGATGAAAGACAGACTGATGCAGATGCCACTCTGACTTGTCCATATCCTTTCAACTCAACCAGTCGGCCAGAACGTTCTGAACGCTGGGCATGTGTTCTGACCTTACGGAGGCGAGGTGTCTTTCTGCCCACAGGAAGAGGCGTCTGGCCTCTTCGTTCAGGCGTCCTGATCTGGTCCCCCCTTGTCTGTTCACATAAGCCTTGGCTGCAGTGTTGTCTGTATAGACAAGCACATGTTTTGACTGGATCTGGGTCTGGAAGGCTCTCAAAGCTAAGATGGTCCTCAGCTCGAGGTGGTTGATGCTGAGGAGTCTGACTCCTACCAACGCCCCTGGATCACTGACCCTTGGAGATGGGTTCCCCAGTCCAACAGGCTGGCGTCTGTGCACATGGTAATCTGAATCAGGATTGGAGAGCCCTGGAGAGGGCGAAATGGACTGGAACACCACTCCAAGTTCCTGTGTGAGAGAGGGTCCAGAGTAAGAGTCCTGTGTCAGCATGAGGCTATGGAGAGCTGGAAGGGAAGGAGCAGGCGTTGAAGTGAACAGCAACGAAAACGTGCCCATGGAATGATGTCCTGGCAAGATGTGAACATCCCTAGGAGCCTGGAAAGGGTGAGGGTGTCAGTGTGATTGAAGAATCTGTAGGAGCAGCTGTGAGATCTTCCAATGATGTTCCTCTGATAGGAAAACCATGTGGGTGCAGGTGTCAATCCTCGCTCCCAGGTGCTCGAGTTCCTGTGAAGGGGTCAAGTGGTTCTTGCCCAATTTAGAAGAAAGCTGTGACGGCAAAGGATGCTGATAATTGCCTGCAGGTGATCCTGGGCGAGCTCTTGAGATGGGGCTCTAAGGAGCAGGTCTTTGAGGTATGGGTAAACAGCAATACCCTGGAGCCGAAGGTGGGCAACCAAGACCACGAGGACCTTGGTGAACACCGTCGGGGCGGAAGAAAGTCCGAAAGGCAGAGAGCAAAATTGGTAGTGTGAGTCTCTATATGAGAAATGGAGGAAGTGTGAGGGAAGACTGGCTATGCGCAGGTAGGCATCCTGCAGGTCCAGAAAGCAGAGGAAGTCCTTGTGTCTGATGGCTGCCAAGATGGAGCAGAGGGTCTCGATCTTGAACTGGTGCTTCACTAGCCATTGGTTGAGCCATTTCAGATCCATATGGCCCTGAAGGACCTGTTCTTTTTGGGCACTGTGAACAGATGGGAGTTTACACCGAAACCCTTTTGGGACTCTGGCACTTGTTCTATGGCTCCCAGTTGGAGGTGGTTGATGGCTTGCAGGCCGCCCAGGTGCTTCTCTAGACTTGGAGGATGATGCACACACAGGAATCCGTCTGGAGGTTGACTGTGGAACTCGATGGCATATCTGCTGTGGACAGTGTCCAGGACTCACTTGTCTGAGGTGATGAGGGACCAGAGGTCTGCAAATTCCTAGAGCGGCTTCCCACTCGGGGGGAGTCATTGTTGCTTACCCTTGGGGGGGGGGGGAAACGGGAGCCAGACTGAGGTTTGGGTCTGGGCTTGCCATTCCAGGCAGAGCGTGGAGGTCTGTAGGAGCTGGGAGCAGTGGTGGCATGCTGGCCAGATCCCAACCAGGATGTTTTAGAAGCACGAAAGGGCCGCTATTGTGAGTGAGGTTTTGCCTTTCAAGGATGCTCCATGGTGGGGAGAGCCTTCTTCTTTCCCACGGATTCAACCAAGTGAGGCTGTAGAGTCCCTGATGAGTTTCCCTCCTGAAAAGAGGAGCCCCATAACTATTAAATGAGCAGAAGGGTCCACATCCCAGTTTTTTAACCAGGTGGTCTTTCTGACTGCAACATTCGCAGCCATGGCCCAGGCATTGAATTGGACTGCACCTGTAGCTGCATCGGCTGCGAATGCTGCCACTGCTGCCATACGATCAAGTTCTTTGGTGGCCTCCTGTGGGAGTTGGTACAGTTCTGCAAACTGTCTAGCCCAAATCATCAGTGTCCTGGAACCAAGGGAGGCAGGAATAGAGGCCCGAAGAGCCTCCAAAGAGTCCTGAAAGGCCCGTTTAGCATATAGCTCAACTTTGCGGTCCTTGGAGTCTTTGGCAGAGAGTCACTGTCCAATGGAAGGGCAGAAGGGATGCCCAGGGCTGCCACTGGAGTATCAACAAGGGGGGTTTTAAGATGTTCCATGACCTCTGGAACGAGAATGTAAAGCTTTGAAGAGGGCCTATCTGGTTCTTGTATCTTGCTGGGTTGGCCTAATCCTTGTCGACGAACTTTTGGAAGAAAGGGTGCATAGGGAGCACCTGAAGGACTTTCTCTACTGGTGGAAAGGCAGCTGCCCCCCAGGAAGGGGTCTCGCCTGAAGGGGAGGGACTGCCCTCCGTTGATATTCAAGGATGTGAAAAATATCTGCCAGGACCTGGGAAAACTGGTCCGGATGCATGAGACGAGGTCCCATGGGAGAGCGATCACCCACTTCACTAGAAGGTTGCTCCTCGTCTTGAGATGTTTCATCATCCACCTCCCCCTCCTCATCTGTGTTAGACTGTTCAGGCATGGAGGGTCAAGGACTGGAAAGCTTGACCTTCTTAGAAGGAAGGGCCGAAGTCCCAGGGGTCTCTATGGGTACCAGAGGGAAGGCCGGGGCAAGAAATGGTGAAGGCTGTGGTGTAACGGTGAAAGCCAAAGAGCCACGGGCAGAAGCCAGAGCAGCAGAAATGCCTGCTGCAATAGATGCCTCAAAAGGAAGGCCTCAGTGGGGTCTGCATCCCCAGGGGGGATGAGGGCTTTAGCTATTGGGGCAGAATCCTCAGAGGAAGACATGACCAACCTGAAGGAGCGTCAGATAGTACCGAGAACTGAACAGCAGGCAGCTCCAGGCAGCAGGAGTGTGCTAGAAGCTCTGAAAATGGCCAATGGAGCTGGGGGGGGGGGGATAGGCATGGCCAAATCCCAATTCTATTGACTTATGCTTTCTTTTCCCTCCAATTCTGAGGGGAGTTGTTTTCCCTCCAATTCTGAGGGGAGTCATTTTCCCTCTACTTCTGAGGGGCTTAGATTTCCCTCCATTTCTGGGAAGCTTGTTTTTTCTCCAATGCATGTGAATTTTGACTGGGAGGGCAGGTAACTAGCCCCCTGCAGTCCTTCCCGCCAGTACAGCGGCAGGAGACCTGTGGAGCACTCTCGGGGGTTCCGGCACCACACACCTGGTGCCACACTTGGCCCCCCCGCGGGGAAGGCTTGGGCGCCCGGTGGAAGAGCGCTCCTGAGAGCGGACTCCTGCCCCCCGCCAGTGAGGTGGGCGATTTGCCCCACTCCCTGCAAAGGTGCGCAGAGCACTCTGAGGAGGTGGGGGTCATCCCTTGCAGGAGCCACGCTTGCCCCCCGTGGGAAAGGCTTGGGCGCCTAACCAAGGAGTGCTCAGAAGAGCAGGCTCCCCCCCGGCCTCCCGTTTGCCACCCCTGTGGGGAAAGCACAGATGGAGTGCCAGGGGAAAAGGTCTGAGAGCCAAGCAGCTAAACTCCGCTGCAGAGGATAGGCTCCCAGCTGCCCGCACTCCCCCCCACAGGAAAAGCTTGGGGCTGCTGCTGGCCACTTTTGCCAGAAGGCGAGGCCAGTCTGGGGGACACAGGGAGCACCCCCCTCCAGGATGACTTTGACTGACCCCACCTTCCAGATGGGAGTGCATCCCAAGTGAGGCTGACCCCACCATGGATTTACCACTGGATATGAGTATTTTTAGCTTCTATTTCATCATGTCTTATTTTTTTCTTGAGTATCCTACATTTTTGGAGAGGGCCATATCCTCTTTTGTGTTATGGCATTTGATCACCCTGTGAAAAGGGGCAGAGGGGGTGGTGGCAGGAGGATTCTGGCACCACCTATGTCCTCCTGCATGGGGAGGGGAGGAAGTGCAGCCAAAGCATGGTCTCCCTGCTACTCTGCTGGGACTCCTTTGCGGCCAGAGCCTTGAAAGGCACTTTTCAAGAGTAACTTTCCCAGCACTTCCACAGCAAGGGGATGGGTTTTCAGACTGCCTGGAATGGCGATGCAAAGCCTTAAGGCTGCAGTAGCTCCCCCAAGGTTGCACACACAGTGACCTTTGGGGATCACTGTGGTCACAAAGGGAGACCAAAATGGTAGTCCTTCACCATTTGCAGCCCCCCTGGAAGGGGGTCCCAACCAGTGATGGGGTTCAAAGAAATTAACAACCGGTTCTCTGCCCATCTGGCAGCCACTTTTAAATGGCTATTTTTAAACTTTATATGTCCTATCTCTCACTAACAACCGGTTCTATAGAGTAGGAGCGAACCTGGTGGAGCCCACCACTGGTCCCAACCCCCAGTTTAAAGATCACTAACATAAAGGGGGGGGGGGGAGGATCTGTGTATGCCAGAACTAATGGGATAAACTCAGTCATGCCTTGGACTTTGAGAAAGCCTTTGGGAACTGCCAGCCTGTGCCGTGAAAGTCTGCCATGCAAAACTAGCACAGCTGAAAGGTTAG
Organism: Cryptoblepharus egeriae; assembly: GCA_030015325.1. Classification (NCBI taxonomy): domain Eukaryota; kingdom Metazoa; phylum Chordata; class Lepidosauria; order Squamata; family Scincidae; genus Cryptoblepharus; species Cryptoblepharus egeriae. The sequence goes on from JAREYC010000014.1 coordinate 12,988,262, forward strand.
CTTACCTGTCCACTGACAGTCTCTTAGGAGAGGAATTGAGAAAGGAGGCAGAACTGGAGGAACTTGTATCACTGGAGCCTCTTCTTTGTCCCAGAAGTTTACCATGCAAAACAAAAAGCGGGTGGTTAGTCTTTAAACTTTTTTTTACATTTATGTATTTAGATAAATAAATCTCTAATAGGCATTCAGAGTGGCTTGCAAAAATCATATAAATAGTAGAATCATAGAATCATAGAGTTGGAAGGGACCTAGTAGGTCATCTAGTGTCCAACACCCTGCCTGCAGCAGGAAATCCTCCTTGGGCATCCCCGACAGGTGCTCTTTGAGCCTCTGCTCGATGTTGAGTTGAGGCAGTGTATCCATCAATCAGGGATTCTTCAATGAAAAGTCTGAGGAGGAAAACGTGCTGCGCCCCTTTTCACCCCCCTTTTTCCAAAAACCGGTTCTTAGTAGAACCATCATGGAAGGAAAACCCCCAAATTTCACAATTCTAGATCCAGCGGTTTTTACTGGGCGATCATGAGTTATTGAGTGAATCAGTGATGTGTCAGTGACTTTCCAGTTTATATATAAACTGGAAAGTCATATATATGTGTGTGTGTGTGTGTGTGTGTGTGTAATTTGTATTTGTAATATTCCAGGATCTCCCCAGAGGAATAGCAGTCACTGTGGTGGCAAGACATGAGTTGTTACATCACAGAAGAAAGAACGGGGTGTGCAAAGCCACCACTGTGTCTTCCATAACTAGGGTGGATCCTGGGGCAGTCATGAGCCCCTGCTTGGTGTAGCATCAGTACCAATCAGAGCATGTGACCATATAGAATAGAGAACAGTATGCTTCTACCTTTAAGCATTGCATAGGACTTCGGCAGGTTTTGCTCAGCATAGAAGGGTTTAAAAAGCAGCACCTGTCTAAATTCCCTTTTCTATGCAATGCTTAAAGGTAGAAGCTCTTTGTCCTCCATTATATATGATCACTATGAATCAGACTCCTACTCAGGGGTGTCACTAGGGTTCGCGTCACCCGGAGCCAGTGCATCACTCCCATACATTGAGCAGGGCAACAATATGAATGGTGGGCGGGGTTATCTGCCATTGCCCCACCTCCACTAGTCTTTTTAGCCATACATTTTAATAGAATAAGGATATTTCAAAGTGGTTTGTTTCACTGCATTCTGCTGTAAATTACACATTTAAAGGTGGATAACTTGATGGGATTATTTCTACAAACCGTAATTTTAGCCTTTTAGGTTACAAGGGCTGCCATCCCCTTCAAGGGTGCCCCCTTTCTAATGCCCTAGTAACATCCCTGATTGGAACCATTTTGGAAGTCTTGTACTTTCCTGGACTGACCTTCCAGCCAAGTCATGCTTGCTTACTCGCCAGCAAACACAGCTCTGCATTTCACATCCATTTTCAATGTTTTTCAATGCAATCATCAGGGACCATCTTCTGGGGTGATTTATGGGGTAGTGTTCATTGGATTATGGTAATTATTGTGTCCTTGGATTCGTCTCAGCCTGCCCTTTCCAACAAACTATGGCATGTTTGCCTACTTGCGAGTAAAGCTGCAATACTTGGCATGTTTGCCTACTTGCGAGTAAAGCTGCAACACTTTCACTTTCCATAGTGTTCAAGGCATATTTTAGTTTTTTGGCTCTAACTTTTGATAGGAAGGTGCTATTTCAAAATGGAACTTTGCATAGGATTCTGCTCTTCAGTATGAATCCAATGGTATATGACATGATGGGGTTTGATGCACCATCATGAAGATGCAATTTTTAGGTCCCCCAGTGTGTGTCACTCCCCCTTGGGCTCATCACCTGGTGCAGACAGCACCACTGTAGTGATGCCATTGCCCCTGGTTACTGCTCTGGGAAAGCATACCAGCAAATTTTCTATGTCAGGTCTGGTTTGACCCAGAATATTATTGAAATAGCTGTACCTGTCGGGCTTGGAAACCACAGAAGAACCTTTAAGAGTTGCTGTTTCAGAGACAGATTTGTTGGATTTCCTGGGAAGAAAAAAACATGCTGACTCGGCTCAGTTTTTTAGTGTAGCAAACCCTGTTTCTTAAACTCATAAACAGCTTTAGGGTGCAGTTCCAAGAAATTTAGACCACCTTCACCTGGCCTACCTTTCCATGATGGGTTGGGGAGGTCAGTATATGCCTATGGATTGGCCTAACCTTTCCGCTCCAGGAGCTAGGCAGAAGTGTGTTTCTGCACTTTTATGACACCTCCAGATCAGCATAGGACTTATGCTGGGGCTTAGGATAGCTTAAATGGAGGTTAGGATTGCAGCCATAAACTCATCAACAAATGCCTGCACTTGTAAACATACTTAAGCATAATTAACAAACAAGAGCAGAAAACAAAGGAGAGCTATAGCTTTTCCTTTTCTTTCCATCCTCCTAAGTTGTTCCATAGGGGCATAACATATTATTAGGTGTATGGGACACAGCAAATTCTTAGTTAATTTAATACACAATGTAACATCTAGAATCCATTCACCATCAGCTACCTTCCAACACTTTAGCGCAGCAATTCCCAAACTTTCAGTCATAGGTTCCACCAATCAAACCAATCCATTTGTGAAGCACACTGACAGCCCAATCTTAACAGGCCTGAGGCAAGCAGGGATCCAGAGCAGGACTCAGCCAGAATGCAGCACAGGCCAAAGGAGTGACATGGATCTGGCCAACAGCAGGAGCATGAGTGAGCATTCAACCAGGTTTTGTGAAGGCTGGCTGTGGCCTCACTGGACAGTTCTTTTCCCCCACAGTCACCCACAGATCATCATCTCACTGTGAAAGGGCTCAGCTGCAAGTGAGGGGAGCCGGACCCCAGGAAGAATACCACTCCAGGTCCTGTGACACCACCACCCCTCACAATGCAACTGTTTCTCCCTGCATACCACAGAAGGTGCTGGGATGTTCAGGGCCAGATAGTGTGAATTGCTCTAACTTGCTGATACCTGTCTTTTTGTTTGCCATCTGAATTTTTGCCAGTTTTTACAGAGGGGGAAATGGCATCTCCAATTTTCCATTCAATCCCCTTATCCTTCTCATGTTCCTTCTTGCTTTTGGAGGTCGCCGACGACTCTGAAAGAAAAAAGGACATTCAGTTAGGAAGAGAATATGAACTTATTGAGCTTTTAAGACTATATGAGTATCTGAGTTGAGTATCTGAGTATAATGATCTGATTATAATTGTTTCAATGATAGAAATATGGAAGTTAAGATATTTTGGGAGACTAAGGTTTTTTGGGGGGGGAAAGTTAGTAGAAGGACCTTTACCAGTAATTTATCCCCAATGCCAACTTTTAAGATAATATTGGTGGATACCACTAACAAGATAAAGGTTTAGTTGGCTGTTTGGGTGTTTGCAGGCTGAATGGTCTGGACCGATTTCACTAAGCCTTTGTTTTCTCCTATGAGATAAGTGATTAATAAAGAAATGCAAGAAAGAATTTTAATGCCAGGGTAATTTTTTTCTTTTCCCCCTTTTCTTTTCCAAAAGATTACAATCTATTTTGGGGATGGCAAGTTTTGAATAAGGTGGATTTGAGGTGAGATGTTTACAGGCTGAGATACGAGGGACTGAGGTGAATTAGATTATTTTAAGATGTTAAAGGGTCTTCTTCTCTCTGCCTATTGGTTTTTAGTCGTATTTTAAATAAAGCTCTATGTTGAATTCAGCTCCATCAGATTAATAAGAATTTAGGAGATGAATTAGAGTTGTGCTCTAATTTAGGCAGACCCTTGAAGCGATATTTCACCACCCCTTTTGGAATTAAGATTTTTTAGGGAAACAAGATTTATAATGCAAGTAAGATGAAATGTTTATGAACTAGTTTGTTTTAAGATTTATGAAGAGGTTTATTTGTCCACTTTCTCTTTTCTGTTATTCTGTTTATTGTTTTTTATTTGGTACTGGTTTCTTGATCTTTATGCTTGTGGGAATATTGGATATATATTTTATAAATGATAATTTAGAAGATGTTGGAATTTAAAACGTAAGGAAAGTATTGGTGAAGTGTTTATGGAAGAAGATGTCACCCTTGGCCAGTTCATGAAGTTTTCTTATGAGTGTTCCTTGTAGTTCCCTACCTATGTATTTTAAACTTATCTATGCCTTTATCTAAAATGTTTTAAAAAGCCAATAAAATTGGACCTCCACCCCAAAAAAGGACCCAAAAATGAGTCACAGGCTGCAATCTTAACCAAACTTTTCTGAGAGTAAGTACTATTGAACACAATGGGACTTTGAATAGATCTGCTTAGGATTGCACTGATAATGTGACTTCAGATGTGTTGCAGCAGTGGTATCACCAGAAAAATTTCTTGAGACTCTGCCTACATATCTGCCTAGGAGTCAAGACTCTTAGGTGAGACTGATTTTAAACTAGCCACACACCTTAAATTAGCTTTTTGTTCTTTCAAGTGTAAGTCCCTATGGATAGAGAATGTCTTTCAAACAGGAGGGCATTATTTCTGACATGGTAAATCCCATGAAACATATCAAATGCTGGGTGATTTTGAAGTCCACCTTGTAAGATTTGTGTAATGGCTTTAACATGTGTGGCATAACATGCAATGTGTGTAACATATGTGACATGTCATTGACACTAGTTCCATAAAAGCTCTCAGGTGCAGTCTAGATGTAATGGGATACCCACTTATTCACTAGTTCTGTTCCATTCACAGATAAAATAGAAGCTGGGAAGGAGTGGTGAATCCAGTTATCAGGTGGGTTGACCTTTCAGTGAAACCTCAGCACTAATCAACAGCTGAAAGCAGCTTATTGTCGTACTTTCAGAGCCTAAGGGCACAATCCAGAGTAACTACGGGGTGTCCTTGCTCTGACATAAGAACAATTTACTCTGGATTGCAATATGAATTTGCCATAGGTTTTCACTAGGTGGTACCGTAACTATGTTGATGTAAATATCTCTTACGTGCTCCCATAGTTACTCTTGATTGCAGGGTAAGGGCTGAATAAAGAGCTTCTAGGGCCACATTCAGCCTGTGGCCCAAACCCCATGGCATACCTGCAGACCATCTCTGACTAACCAGTATGCCACAGTGTACGCCACTGTGTTTGAAAATCTGATCTAGAACCTTGGAGGCCTAATAGCATTCCTGTTTTATTGCTCACACCAAAAACACTTGCCAGCTTCTCACCCAACAACCTCTTCCAATTCTTGATGAGGATTTTTGCCCACGTCACTACCTCTTCGTCAGAGCAGTGCTTACGGATCATGTTGACAGCCACACCAATTTTTGTAGTCTAGTAGATGGACAAGAGGGATCTGGATTAGCATGGGAGACTGAACAAACAAACAGCCAATCAGAGATAGACACAGATATATCTTCTCATGTCCTTGAAGTAGGGTTGCAATGATCTTCTATATTTCATGATGTGTGAAAGTGTAAAGCTGCTTGTCATCTAGAGCTGCCTATCAACTAAAGTAAACATATGATGCTGCCTTGTTGTATTGAGTCATTCAATACAATTCACTCAATACAAGTTTCAGAGAATGAAAATTGCAATTGCAAAACCAGAAGCAAATTGCTGGCTCCAAGCTGGCTCTAAGTGGCAACTTAGCTTCCATAGGGACAGTGGAATCACCAGGGTAGTGCGGCTGGTGCGGATTGCACTTGGTGATGTGCCACTGGGGTGATGTGCGAGAGGAGTTTGACACTCCTCTGGCCGCCCCTACTCATTCAGACCTGCTCTGAGGCAGGGCAGCAGAATCTGCTGCTCCTCCGCCATGGAGCAGGTCTGAATGAGTGCACTGAGGCTCACTGTGCATGCCCAGGTCTCTGGACAAGCACACTGGGAGAGGTGCACACCTTTCCCACTGCACATGTCCAGAAACCTGGACATGTGCACTGGGGCTTCTGTGCACCCAGTCAAACCTGCTCTGAGGCAGAGCAGCATCTTCTGCTGTTGCTCCATCTCTGTCTCTGAGCAGGTCTCAGTGTGCCTTTCCTGGTGCTCCCAGTGGCTCCCTGGTGCCTCCCTAAGGGTCCCCCCACCAGTGCCTCCCTGGCGCACCACCACCAGTGGCCCCTGGCACCCCCTGAGGGCCCCCCACCAGTGATCCCTTGGCACCATGCTGAGGGCCCCTACCAGAGGTCTCCTGGTGCCCCCTGAGGGTTCCCCACCAGCGGCCCCCTGGCACCCCCAAGGGCCCCCGACAAGCAGCCCCCTGGCACCCTCAAGGGCCCCCCACAAGTGGCCCCCTGGCACCCCTCCTACCAGCAGCCTCCTGGCACCCTCACTCAGCCAGTCAGACAGTCAGTCAGGGGGCTGCTTTGGGAAAGGGCAAGCTGAGAGGATGCAAAGACACGAGAAGGGTCCTGATACAATGAATGAAGTCCCCACAATCACTCCAGAGGAAGTTTCCTCATCCAGGCTTGCACTGAGCCCCATTCAAACTGAAACTATACAGCTGCATTTATCTGTGAGTAAGCTTTGGCTGTTGTGAAAGATCAGTACAGGGGAGAAAAGCTTCCAGAATGGCCCTGATCCCAAGCAGCTGCAGCTGAAAAGTGCTCCATAAGACAGCCTCCCTGCCCCCAAACACTGGCTCAGCAGGTAATGTGGATTTTAATTTTTTTTAATTTGTAAAAATTCCCCATCTAATCAACCCCCATTTCCTGTTCCCTCCCTTCTGGGGGTTAAGACTATTTTTATTTTTTACCAAATGTCCTCTTTTCGGAGGACATGTCTTCTTTTTAAGGCTTGTGTCTTGGAAAAATTTTTCAGTGTCCTCCATTTCCTTTTGAGCAGGCAGCATGGAGTGTGGTACTTTTCCTTGTAAGCAGGTAGCTTACAGCCAGGATGACCACATGTAATATGGTGTTTAAGCACTTGGAAGCCATATTCACAATGTTTTTGAACTTTTATTTTGTTATGCTCTACAATTTTCTTGGTTGTCCTACATTGGGGAGGCTGGCTTCTCCTTCTAATTATGACATATGGTTAAAATCTTACTGAATTTTTGGGGGTGAGCGAAGGTAAGGGTTGAGGTTATTCACTTGATTTACTTTAATGTATTTGCTATTATTTGTTTTAATTTGCTTGATGATATCACTTCCTGCCATGACATCACTTTTAGTGGATCCTTGTAAGATTGTCCCTCTAAAAAGTGGATCCAAGCTCAAAGGTTTGAGAATCCCTGCAGTAAGTTGTTAGAATGGTGACACCACTAGTGACCAAAATGGCTAAAAACATGTTTCCCATCATTTTATACAGTGGTACCTCGCTTAACAAGTGATCCACATAACCAGCAAAAATTTCTCTAGGAATCTGCCTCACATAACAAGTGTTGCTTCACTTAACAACCACACTCGTTGGCAGTTGGGGCAGACACACTGGCCGGGAGCCCTTTTAAAAAATATCAGGGCTGCCTAGTGTGCCTGCCCATAGCGAAAGCAACACTTCCGCGCTGTTCCTCCTCTGGCCGGGCATCCACTGGGCAGAAGGAGAGAACAGCAGTGGAGAAGAGGCTCAGGATGAAGAGAAGGAGAAAGTGTCTTTGATTACAGGAGAAAGTGTCTTTGCAGCCTCTAAACCATGTCTACCCAGAAGTAAGCCCCATTGTGTTAAATGATTGCAGCCTCCCAACCATGCCTACCCAGAAGTAAGCCCCATTGTGTTAAATGGAGCTTACTCCCAGGAAAGTGTCTTTAGGATTGCAGCCTAAGCAGACTTCATAGGATCACGCACATTGAATGCATGTTTTGAATTCAATTCCAGTCTTTTGTCATCATTTTTACATCCAGTTAATATTTTTATATGAATATTTTTTGGTTCTGGAACCAATTGTCTGAGTTTCCATTATTTCCTTTGGGAAAATCCTCTTCACATAAAGAGCATTTCACATAACAAGCATGCTTCCGAAATGAATTAAACTTGTTATGTGAGACACCACTGTATACTATTAGTTTTGTAATTTACAGCATAACATAATGGAACAAACCACTTTGAAATATATTTATTTTATCAAAATGTGTGGCCAAAAATAAATGGAGGTGGGGCGTGGCATATAACCACGCCCACATCCAGGTGTTCCCCCCCACCACTGCATGGGGGTGACACGCTGACCTTCTGCACTGGGTAACGCAAACCCTAGTGATGCCCCTGCATAGGGCTTTGAACATTTGCATTTATGGTCTAATAATTTATTATTAAAAGAAAAAATACATCTACCTCATTCCTGCCTATCTTACCTGCAGCAACTGGATGGTCATTGTAAAATCATTCAGCTTCTTCAACAGATCAAGTGCTCCTTCCTAGGAGAAGAAGATTGGATATTATACCCTAAACAACTTTTCAGTTTTATCTTATGCAAGATATTTTAATGTTTTATTAGCTCCAGGTTTTTGATGTGCAGTCCTGTGTATGTTCATTTGGAAATAAATCATTCAGTTGGACTTAGGGTACAATCCTAACCTAGGCTGGCTCAACTCATTGGCTTTCTGTTCCTATGGTCATGTAGAGAGGCTAGTTCATCTCCTAACCCTCTCCCTGAAGCCCTCCCTTCACAGCACTTTTGTGATACCCTCAGGGCAGCACAGACTTGTGTCAAACGTTGGCCGACCTAACTGGGGTTTAGGATTTCAACATTAACTGCTGGTAAGTGTACATAAGATTATGTAGATTGCTACATAAGAGGCAAGCAAGTAAGCAGAAAATCATAGCATCATGAAGGGGTTGAAGGGGTTTTGGAGGTCATCTAATCCAACCCCCTGCTCAGTGAAAGATAGCCCATCCAGTGAAAATTATTTTTCATATCTAGCCTAGATCTACTTCCCTGTAGTTTATTTTTCACATTTTTGTGAAAAATTTTCTCTTCCTCTAAGGAGCTCAGGGTGGTGTACATAGGTTTTTTATCTCCTTTTATCCTCACAACAATCATGTGAGGTAGGTTTGGCTGAGAGACAGTGACTAACCCAAGGTCACTCAAGAAGCTTCACCCCATTAGTTCTAATCCTTTCCTTAGGAATAGCAGGAAAATAATCCTCCTCTTCCACGTGACAACCCTTCAGATTCTTAGGCTGCAATCCTAAGCACACTTTCCTGGGAGGAAGCTCTATAGACCACAATGGGACTTACTTCTGAGTAGACACCTTCAGGATTGTGCCCTTTGGTAACTAGTCTATCTTCTTTTTGTCACCTTTGCTCTAAGCTAAATATACAAGGCCTTATAAACCATTTCTCATAGGTCTTGGTTCCTATATCTAAGCCCTGCTCCAGGTTCCTCACATGTATCCTCAGAAGGGTTCTTCAAACCACAACATACTTCTGGTTCCACAATTGCTGTGGTGCCGCTACCACCATAAGTTCTTGGCCACTCCCATTCAGAGGGAATAGCTTGTCTCCTATTCCCCTCGTAGGCTGTGACCCACCAGTTTGGGAACTACTGGTTTAGGCTGCAATCCCAATCCCCAGTTAGGCCACCTAAGCCCCAGTACAAGTCCTGTGGTGGCCTGGGAGTGTCACAAAAGGGCAACCTGCCAGGGCAGGGCAGAAGTGCCTTATAGCAATAAGGCACTTCTGTGCCAATCCTGGGGAAGGCAAAGGCCCCTGGCAGGTTGCCCTTTACAGCACTCATCCCTTAGCCAATGGTGTCCAAAAACATCTCTGTAGTCACATGGCCAGCACTGGCACAGAAAGCTGTTTATCTTCCCATCGAGGTGGTACCTATTTATCTACTTGCATTTGCATGCTGTTAGGTTGCATTTGCAAACTGTTAGGTTGGCAGGAGCTGCGCTAAGGATGAGAGCTCAGTCTGTCTTGCAACACACAGACTCTCTGATGAAAGGAACAACATCTTAACCGGCCGAGCTATAGCAGTCCTCCTGGGGAAGAGTTAGACCAGTCCATAGACATCACCATGGGAATTGGAAGACTGATGAGTTGTGCTGGCCTAGGTTAGGATTGCACCCTTAAAGAATTAGGGGACAGAGCCAATTAATATTGGTTACTAATAACAGGTTTGCAGGCACAGATTGCTAAAAAATATTTGTGGGCCAATGTTATTTTTGAAAAGTATATGGAAGGCTGATTTATCACACCATGCTTGGGCACAGCTCCAGTTTCCCTGCTGCTTACTCCAAACTGCTCACTTAAAAAATAAAACAAAACAGAAACAAGTCTTCCTCTTCCAGGCCAATTTGGGCTCAGGTGGCAAGCAGGATCTGCAAATGAGTTCATAAGTTCTTCACGCTCTTTGCCCAGGTAGGTGGTTCAAGTAACCCCAGCCGTTTTGTATACCATCTGCAAGCAGCTGCCCTCCCACAGCTGTAACCATGAGGTCCCACTTGCTGAACACCTTGGAAGCAATAGGAGATCTGATGGGAGAGGCTGGAGGAGGAACTATTTATAGTTGTTTGTTCTAGAACAAAGTTTGCAAAAGGGAGTAAATATTAACTTCAGAGGTACATTCTTTCATCAGCCCCCCCCCCCCCCAGCTGTGCTTGCTCATAACAATTGCAGAGGTTGTTAGCTTTGTAGGCTTGCAAACCAAGTACAGTTCAAATGAACACCTATTTATGTGTCCAGTTTGAACACTGCCCCTTTTTTACCAGGTTCAATCCCTATTTTCTTGTATCTGCCCTAGTTTCATCCCCTCTATGTTTTAAGCTAACATTCCCCCCACCCTGCATTTCAAAACTGACCCTTAACAAAGAAATCTTGTTGGTCAATTGACTTCAGCTTCAGAAGTTGATGGACGACAGTAGTCCCAATCTTTAAGAAGGGGAAAAAAGAAGACCCGGGAAATTATAGACCAGTCAGTTTGACTTCAATCCCGGGCAAGATATTAGAACAAATCATAAAACACACAATTTGTGCACATCTAGACAAGTACTCGGTGATCAAAACAACCCAGCATGGATTTACTTTGATCGGGTTACAAGCTTACTGGACAGTGGCAATGCTGTAGATGTCATTTATCTTGACTTCAGCAAAGCATTTGACAAGGTCCCACATGACATTTTAATTGGGAAGTTGGAAAAATATGGGCTTGACGAGGCAATTGTTAGGTGGATTTGCAACTGGCTCGATGGCCGCACTCAATGGGTTTTAGTAAATAGGTCTGCATCAACCTGGAGATCGGTTTCAAGTGGGGTACCCCAGGGCTCTGTCTTGGGCCCAGTCCTCTTTAACATTTTTATCAATGATTTGGAGGAAGGGGTACGGAGGAGCCTGATCAAATTTGCAGATGACACCAAGCTGGGAGGAGTAGCAAACACATCAGAAGACAGGAGAAACCTCCAGGAGGATCTGGATAAACTGGAATCCTGGGCTGTAACAAATAGAATGAACTTCAACAGGGAGAAGTGCAAGGTTCTGCACTTAGGAAATAAAAACCAAAAATACAGGTATAAAATGGGGGATACTTGGCTTGGCAGCACAACATGTGAGCAGGATCTTGGAGTTGTCATGGATCACAAGCTGAACATGAGTCAGCAGTGTGATGTGTCTGCAAAGAAAGCAAATGCCATTTTAGGCTGCATTAAGAGGACTGTAGCTTCCAAGTCACGAGAAGTTCTAGTTCCTCTTTATTCAGCATTGGTCAGACCTCACCTTGAGTACTGTGTTCAGTTCTGGGCACCTCACTTTAAGAAAGATGCAGCCAAACTGGAGCAAGTCCAGAGGAGAGCGACAAGAATGATCAGTGGGATGGAAGGGAAGCCCTATGAGGAAAGGTTGGGAGAACTTGGGATATTCAGCCTGGAGAAGAGGAGGCTGAGAGGAGACATGATTGCCCTCTTCAGATACCTGAAGGGCTGTCATAGGGAGGAAGGGGTTCATTTGTTCATAGCTGCTTCTGAAAGCAGAACTAGAACCAATGGGTACAAACTGCAAGAGAGGAGATTCCGGTTGGATATCCGGAAAAAAATTCCTGACGGTTCGGGCGGTTTGGCAGTGGAACAGATTGCCAAGGGAGGTGGTGGACTCTCCCTCACTAGGGATCTTTAAGCAGAGGCTCGATGAGCACCTGTTGGGAATGCTCTAGGGGGATTTCCTGCTGCAGGCAGCGGGTTGGACTAGATGACCTGCTAGGTCCCTTCCAACTCTATGATTCTATGATTCTATGACAGGACATTGCACAATCAACAATACAAGATTCTCAAATTTTCAGTGGGACCAAGACCCCAGCAGAAAATCTGTCTCAGAGATTTGTCTGCAATAATGAGACAATATTTATCTTTATGCTACAATAACAAAGCAGGTAATGGAAAATTTAGCAGCTGTACACTCAGCAGGCAGACAGGATCTTTTGGAAATGTTTGAATATAGGCAGTAAAAAGCAAACATAAATGTTTTAAACATAAGAGGCTTTTCGATTATCATGTCCTACATTTTTCTTGGGTGTTCTACAATTTTGAGGGACCTTGTCCTCTTTTGCAGTTATGACATCTGGTCACCCTGGCCTGGAGGCCACATTCGAACCAACAGTTTTTGACCAGGCCACTGAGTCTAATTGCATTATAGAAACTTATGCTCACCCCAATAATTATAAATGACTATACATACTTGCAATTTTTTTTCTTCTACTGTGAAAATTGTTATGGTCATACATGCATTTATGTCTCATTTCTTACTATGAACTCGCTTTGGCCTGTCATAGGAGCACGACTGTTCTGGAAGTGGAAATTTTGGGGATCCCTGACCTAAACCCCACTCCTTCCACCCTATCCTATTTTTACTTGACCTACCCATGATCGGCACCAGTTGAAGTTTAAATTTACATGGTCAGACTCTTGCCAGACACCTGTTGTCTACATACCACGCCCCCCCCCCCATCCTCACTGGGTCTAGCCACTCTCGGGACAGGGGGAAGGGAGATTATGCCAGGAAAAACTAGTTGCCAGATACAAAAGGGAAAAAGTGCTAATACCATTAACTTCTGTATAGGATATTTTGGCAAGTGAAGCTCAACATGGTATTAAATCCCCTCTTCTATCCAGGGGTGTCAAACTCATTTCATACAGAGGGCCAAAGTTAGCATTCATGGTGCCTGCCATGGGCAGGAAGTGACATCATTGAAAAAAGTGACATCTCTGAGTAGATGGCCAGAAATTAGCACTTTGTTCCCATGAGCTGCAAATTATAAAAGAGAAAATGTACAAATCTTGTTCATATTTGTGAGATAAGCACCTATCGGAGCACCTGTCAAAGATGCTCTAAGATGATTTCCTGCCATAGGCAGGGGGTTGCACTAGATGACAGTGGTCAGACATATAATGGTTATATGGTTAAACATATAGACCCTCTGTCCACATTGGTATCTTGCAACCTTAGGCCTGATTTGGAAAACCAAAACAAAGATGCACAACTTCCTCCAAGTTTAGAACCAAACTGGATTTGAAAGAAAACAAATATGTGCCCCCAATGCATATATTTGGACTTGGGCAGTGTAAATACGCTCAGCTCTAGTTTCTAGTAAAACTCACCTGATTGGTTTTGGCCACAGCTTGATTTCCTGGATTGTTGTTCTCCTTCTGGTCCCACAGTTTGCAAAAGCTGGCTGAGACTCATTGGAATCCCTAACACACTTCCCTGGGCATAAGTTCCATCGAATATAGTAGTAGAACTAGAAGGCATTAGACTGGCATATGATTGGCATAGGGTTGGGCCCTGAGGCTGAAATCTGATCCACGCTTACCTGGTCATGAATATAATGGAACTTACTTCTTAGTAAACAGGCATAGAACTGGGCTGTGAGGATGCAATCTGATCCACAGTTTCTTGGATGTAGTCCTACTGACTTTAATGGGACTTCTGAGTAGAAGACATAGGATTGGGCTGTGAGGATACAATTTGATCCACAGTTACCTGAGCAATGACTCAGTGAAGGGATTCAAAGAAATTAGCAACCGGTTCTCTGCCCATCTGGCAGCCACTTTTAAATGGCTATTTTTAAACTTTATATGTCCTATCTCTTGTTAACAACCGGTTTTATAGAGTAGGTGTGAACCTGCTGGAGCCCACCACTGCCCACCACTGCCAGTGAGCATCAATCCTATTGAATACAATGGGATGTAGGCATGGGACTGGGCTGGGAGAATGCAGTCCGGTCCACACTTATATGTCCATTAAAGTCCATTGACTTTAATGGGATTTACTTCTGAGTAGACAGGAATAGGATTGAGCTGCAAGAATGCAATCTGATCCACACTTTCTTGGGCACAAGTCCTATTGATTTTAATAAGACATACTTCTAAATAGACAGGCTTAGGACTGTGAAGAATGGGGATCCACAGTTACCTGGGTGTAAATCTTACTGAATATAATGGGACTTTCTTCTGTGTAGACAGGCATGGGATTGGGCTGGGAGAATGCAATTTGGTCCACGTTTACATGGGCACAAATCCCACCGACTTTACTTCTAGCATAGGATTGGGCTGTGAAGCTGCAATCTGGTAGTCCACATTAAGTCTTTCTTTTAGGATCTTACTTCTGAGTAGACCTGCAGAGAATTGGGGTTTGGGATGGGCATGGGGAGGCAGGGTAATAACAGCTGCATGTTCCTCCATTTCAGAGACCACCACCCATATCCAGCCCTCCTACCGTGTGCTTCCTGGCTACCATCTTCTCCAGCTTCTTGGCTATTCGGATCAGCTCCTCCGCGGACCCCATGCCTTCTGCTTCCCCAGACCAGGGTGGGGGATAGAGCCGATCGGGACCTCTTTCCCTCCGAGGAGCTGCTTGGTTTGGACAAACGCGCTTTGGCGTGGGAAAAAAATAGTTTGCGCTTCTTTGCGAGAGGGAAAAAAGTTGAAAAAGTTGGTGCGCTTCCTGAAAAGTTGGACAGGGAAAGAAGGGAGGAGAGAGAGAGAAACGAAAGCAAATGGGGGCTGGGGGAGGTGGGCCATCCAGACACTGAACTGGAGGGCAGTCATGGGAGGGGGGTGGCTAAATATAGCAGGGGAGGATTAAGGCTGGAAAGATTTCAAAAGGGGAGGGAGGAGGTGCTACAGGTGGCCAATCTAGAGCTGAACTTTGGGGCGAAGATGTATGGGTCAGGACCCACTTCCTTGATTAGATTTATATCCCCAAACACACAAGGACAAAGTGAACGTTTGTCCTCTTTTCCCTGGACATGTGTCTTTTTTTTTAGCCTTGTGACCAGGTCAAAATCTTCATTGCCCTCTTTTTCCTTGTGAGTAGGAAACACCATCTTGTAATTAATCAACTCTATGTAATAGTTTCACATTTAATAAGTAACTAGCTTAAAGCCAGCTCCTGTGGAGGGTGTTTTGGCCCAAAACTAAAGGGACTTTGATCTCTTTAGCAATTTTGAAGAAATAACTTTGAATTCCTCAATTCAGTCCGTGGAACTTCAAAACATCACTTTAGGTTTTCTCAGTTATTTTCAGATTTGAATTGTTAACTGTTCCCTCCTCATCCGGACACAAATCCCAACACTGGATGTAATAATATATATCTGTAAAGCAACTTTAAATGCAATATAAATAAAATATAATTTAATATATTCAATATAAATTATAATGAGAGGGTTGTGGTGGCACAAGTGGTTAAGACACTGTGCTTGTTAACCAGCAGGCCAGAGTTCGAGACCCGGGTCCCCACAAGACGGGGTGAGCTCCTGTTCTTAGCCCAGCTCCTGCCAGCCTAGCAGTTCAATAGCATGTAAATGCAAACATGTTAATGCAAGTAGATAAATAGGTACCACCTTAGTGGGAAAGGTAAAAGCATTCTATGCGCCTCGGCTTACACCAGCTGCATGACCACGGAAGTGTCTTTGGAAACGCTGGCTCTAAAGGCTTATAAACGGGGATGGCCACCAACAACCACCTCGATCACAAAATGGCGGGATCACAAAATGGCAGGATCACAAAACAGCGGCAAGCGCCAGTGTGAGGTGCAGGAAAACTGGGTTCCTCAAAATGGCGGGCACGGGTGATTGTGCCCGCTCTGAGGCCTCTGCTGCCATCGATAGCGCTGGCCCTCCGTGTGCTGGTTTGTGCACTGGCCCTCCGTGCATCTCAGGGAAATGGGAGTAGTGGGTGTTGAGGCGGCTGGAGCGCACACAGCCAGGGAACTTCTTCTGCGCGCCTGTCCCTGTGCATCCTCTCCTTCTGCTTCTGGCCAAGCTCTAATGCTGGAGAGGAGGCAGAGCCCACAGGAGACCTCCACCCTGCCACTGAGCAGGTGTGAATGAGGGGGCAGGGCCCTAGGGATAACCCACCTCGTCGCCCCAAAAGGCTGCCGACCATGGCTGCAGTTGCCAAAGTGCGGTGAGGGGGATCCAGATAGGGCCCCCAGCACCGGATTCCCTCAGGGTCTGTGGTAGTCCCAGGCCAGGAGGGGCAAGCCTGTCCCGATGCCCTGGTTCCCTAGTGCCAGTCAGAAAGGGAAAGACAGAGCAGAGTGGAGAGAGAAGCACAGGGAAATGGAGGTAGGTGTAGAAAGAAGTAGAAGAAAGGAGACAGGCCCTCTCTGTAGGCCTCTCCTGACTCATAGGCCTCAATAGGTCTCTCCTGCCTGGACTAATCCACTCCACAAGGGGAAAAGAGAAGGCCAGAGGCAGTATAAAGGCAGGCAGAAAGAAAAGAAGCTTAAAACAAAAGCCAAAACGTAGAAAGAAAAAAGTGAGAGAAAGTGACTAGCTGTGCTCTATGGAGCACAGCAAGACATGGCCTTGCTCAAAGGCCCAGCTGTGAGGGGCTGTCCTGCACAGGAAGGAGACTATGAGCACAATCTTAACCATGTCTACTCAAAAGTAAGCCATGTTGTGTTCAATGGGTCTTACTCCCAGAAAAGTGTCTTTAGGATTGTAGCCAAAGTAACATCCGGCCCTGACTCGGTGGGCAGGGGCAAACCCAGTCATTACTGAATGCACTTTTTCCTTCCTCCAGAGATCTCAGATTTTTGGTCAACGCTGCCATTTTTACTCAGGCCTTATTATGGATCCCCAGTATGTGTCTACTCATTACTATGCATGCTCCTGAGGTGGTATAACTCTGAGGAGCTGGAAGAGGTCATTTCTGCCTTGGAAACAGCCTCTGGATGCAGAGTAACTGCTCTGCCCTGGGCAATGCTAAACATGCCCTCAACACGTCTCTCCTGAGCCGCTTAGGCTGCTCCAGTTAGGGCAGAGCAGGTCACCTCTCTTGGGGCACCCTAGGTTCCATAGTGTTGATGCCACTACAAGGCAGTATATATCTTCTATATACTGTATAGGCAAAAACACATTGCACCCCTTTTCAGCTCCTTAAGGGTTAAATTTCTTCACATTGGTTCTTGGTGGGTGTTGGTGTCACAGAAGGAGCACACTGCCTGAATTTCATGCATTGGGACAGAGCATCCCTCAGTCACTGATTCTTCAATGGAAGGTATAGGGAGGAAAATGAGTTGCACCCCATTTCACCCCCTTCTGGTTGGAATTTCCAAAAACTGGTTCTTAGTGCACCAGTCACAGAAGGAACACCCACCCCAAATTTCACGGTTCTAGGCCTGGTGGTTTTGGCTGGGTGTTGATGAGTGTGTGAGTGAGTCAGTGACTTTTCTCTTTATATTTAGAAAATTCAGGGAGGAGGAGGTTGAGCAGCAGAAGCAGGTAGAGCACTGAAAGGTAAGAAGGGACAGCATTTGGTGTGCTGCCTTGAGCACAAGAAGGACATGGGCTGGCTCTGTGAGGAATAAGAACATCAGAGGAGCTATGCTAGATTAATGGCACATGTAATCCAGCTTCCTGGAATCTCACAGTGGCTCATCAGATGCACACAGTAAGATCCCTGCTTACTGTTGCCTTTCCTTTGTATCTGACATTCAAAACTGGGCTAGGTTTCAAACTCAAAGGTTGTATATAGTCTTCATGTCTTGTATCCAATTGTGACATATGGTGAAGCAGTACAGCACAGGTATTTTATCACACCTGAAGGTATGGCTGCAGAGAACCACTCTCTCCATATAAAAAACCATTTTTATATTCCATTTCATTTTTAAACTTCTGTTTTCTACTTGTTTAAACTTTTGCAGTATGTTTTTACTATATATTCTGTTATACAGTATATTGAATATATAGTTGTGTTAAGCCCTGCTAACGTGAAACCTTTAGATGACCGTAACTGTTAACTCCAATTGTTTTGGAGGGACACTTAGAACATTTATATTAGGGCGGGCTTTTTCAAGTATTATGATTTGTTAAGTAAAAATTACAGGCATTTGCCTCCTGTTCCTCAGTTCCAGTTTGAATCAGCAAATGCTGTTGTACCTGTGCTGGTGTGCTTCTTGCCTACTGAAGCCCACTATACATTTTGTACTGCTTTTAGTTTAATTTCATGTTGACAGCCACTTTGGGCATCTGGAATATAAGAGAAAGGAGCTGAGAAAGGGCATTTCTGCCCTGGAAACAGGCTCTGGATATGGCCTAATTGCACTGTTCCAAACCATGCCCTCAGTCAGACCCTCCATGCCCAACAGCATGCTGTTTGCCTTCAGACCCGTGTGGGCAGGGGGACAAGGAGGAGCTAAGAGTTCCTCCTCCGATGTATGGAGCAGGATGAGGTGATTTTGTCACCCCCACCACCTCATGGTTCCTGGGGCCATCAGCCTTCCTGGCATGGGACGCCACTGCTGCAGCCAATCATGCAGTGAGGGTTCTTCCTCCAACCATCTGTAGGGTGAAAAACATGATCGCTATGGACCTGCCTCCCCCTTCCCTCCTTATCCTTCCCTGGGCTTCTCAAACCAAGTGTAAGGCAAGAAACATCTTGGGCTCTTCCTCTTGCCTTTCCTCAATCAATGAAAATATTATTTATTTATTTTATCTATACAGTGGCACCTCATGTAACAAATTTAATTCGTTCCAGAGGCATGTTTGTTACGTGAAACGTTCTTTACATGAAGCGGATTTTCCCATAGGAAATAATGGAAACTCAGGCGATTGGTTCCAGAACCCCAAAAATATTCATATAAAAATATTAACTGGATGTAAAAATGATGACAAAACACTGTAACTGAATTCAAAACATACATTCAGTGTGCATCATCCTATGTAGTCTACTTAGGCTGCAATCCCAACGACACTTTCCTGGGAGCAAGCCCCATTTAACACAATGGGGCTTACTTCTGGGTAGACATGGTTAAGAGGCTGCAATCAAAGACCTGGGAGTAAGATCCATTGAACACGGTTCCTCAAAATCCCCAGGGACCGGAACTGGACTTGTCTCCAGGGACCTGTCAAAGCACCAACTGAAGCTGCAGGCCATTGACATCTTCTTCAGATCCATGCAATAGAGCCGGTGCTGTGGATCCAAAGGGGCAAAGGGGTTTATTCTGTGTTTTTTCTGGTTCCAAAGAAGAATGGCGATTGGAGAGCCATTCTGGATTTTAAATGGTTGAACCGCTTCCTAAAAAAGAGGAAGTTCAGGATGGAGACATGGAGGTCTATATTAGCCTCCCTACAGGAGGGAAACTTCCTAACATCAGTGGACCTCACAGAGGCTTATCTACATGTCCCCATCCTAGAGGAACATAGGTAATACCTCAGGTTCTGTTATGGAAAGCAGCATTTCCAGTACAGAGCAATGCCTTTTGGTCTCACAGCAGTACCTCGGGTGTTCACCAAGCTTCTAGTGGCCTTAGTGGCTCACCTCTGCTGGAGGGGTGTAGCTCTCCATCCTTACCTGGAAGACATTTTAATTCGTTCTCCATCCAGGCAGAAGGCACAGGAAGATCTTGTTCTCACCTTGGTGGGCCTGAAGCAGATCGGGTTTGTTGTGAACACAGAGAAGAGTTCCGTGATCCCTTCACAATCTCTGCAACACCTGGGCCTGAATATAGACACTCAACTTTTCAGAGTGTCTCTGTCTCAGGACAGACAGGAACACCTCCAGGGAGCCCTTCTAAAGATTCGAGACCAAGTTTCCTCGAATTTGCAGGAACTGGCCTCCCTGCTAGGGTTGATGGTGTCCTGTCAGGACATCATCCCCTGGTCTCGGTTTCACCTTTGTCCCCTCCAGCTTTTGCTTTACGCATGTTTGATCGAGCAAAAGAAACCTATGGTAATACAGCTCTCCAGGGACCTTGTGGTCAGTATTCCCTGGTGGCTTGCCAAGGGTCGTTTGTCCCAGGGGGTATCCCTGCAGATCCCGGACAGGAAGGTGCTGACAACGGATGCCTCCCTGTTGGGTTGGGGAGCCCACTTTCAGGGGGAGATGGTGCAGGGACTTTGGTCCAAAAAGGAAACCTATGGAGTTGAGATCGATCAGACTGGCTCTCATCCATTTTCGCTCCTTGATAGTGGATTCGCATCTCTTAGTACAAACAGACAATATGACGGCCAAAGCCTTTATAAACAGGCAGTGGGGAACGCACTCCAAGAATCTGAAGCCACATGGTCTTCTCCATCGACCTTCATTAGGCACTATAAGATTGACTAAGCAGTGTCTTCGAATGCAGCGTTTGGCAGGAGGGTACTGCAAAAGGTGGTGGCTATGTAAGACCCTTGGGTCAACCCCCCTTTCTCCGGATGGATTTAAGCAGGCCTCCGTCAGTCTTGAAAGACTATGGTATCGTGTTCGGCATTACATGTGAAGCATGAAAGCCTGGGTTGGATTGTTATGGAGGATAGGCTGTTACCCAAGCAGCAAATCCCCCCTCTCCACGCCACTGAATTAGTCCAATGGAAAGGCAGAGCCAATACAATTGGATCCAGCTGCATCACAGAGCTGGGCTAAGGACAGTAGCTCACCCTGTCTTGTGGGGCCAACCTGGGTCTTGAACCCTGGCCTGCTGGTTAACAGGCACAGCATCTTAACCGCTTGCGCCACCCACAGCCAGATTGACCAAGCAGTGTCTTTGGATGTAGCATTCGGCAGGAGGGTATTGCAAAAGGTGGTGGCTATGTAAGACCCTTGGGTCAACCCCCCTTTCTCCGGACGGATATGGCTTTGCTATTTCCCATGCTGTTGAGAACGTCCTCCTTTCTGAGTACAGAGAAAAGTGAGTTTTGTCTTACCATGAGACTCCTTTTCTGGTACGATGGAAAGGAGGGTGTTCTACCCATCTCTTCTTCTGACCCTCGGTTTCGTAGCAGGGGTTTACGTTCCTGTTCTTGTTGGGCATGGGGGAAACCTGGAGACTTTGTCTAACTGCTTTTCCTCCACTGTTGTTCTGATTTTCTACTTTGTTCATCCTTTGAGGGATGATTCTTAACGTTTTTTCTCCATGGAGCCTGCATTAGAAATTGTTTTGCAGGCCCTAGCCTGAGGGTGCTCAGACCTTTTCAGCTTGGCTTGTGAGACTGGGAAGTTGGGGCACCCTCCCCAGGAGGAGTCAGACTTCGTCCAGCCTCCAGCGTGGGGGAAGGACAGCACCCAGGCTGTTGAGAATGCCCTCCTTTCCATCGTACCATAAAAGGAGTCTCACGATAAGACAAAACTCACTTTTTTTCATCAGAGTGACCATCTGTTCTTTTTTCCTCTTTTTAGCCTTCTTTGTCCTCTTTTTCCTTGTGAGCAGGTAGCATATCTTGAGAGACTATGGTATCGTGCTCGGCGCTGCATACGCTGCACACGAAGCACAAAAGCCTGGGTTAGATTGTTATGGAGGATAGGCTGTTACCCAAGCAGCAAATCCCCCCTCTCTATGCCACTGAATTAGGTAGAGCTGATATGATTGGATCCAGCTGGCATCACAGAACTGGGCTATGGACAGGAGCTCACCCTGTCTTGTGGGGCCGACCCAGATCTTGAACCCTGGCCTGCTGGTTAACAGGCACAGTGTCTTAACTGTGCCACTTGCGCCACCCACAGCCCTAGGTAGCATGTACCCTTCATGAAATTACAGGTGGTTCATTTTCTGATGATCCACTCTTTCAACACCTTTCAATTATACCCACATCATTCAACACATGCTTCACTCTTTCGTCCTCTCCTGGTCCAAAGGGTGAAATTGTCTTCCCTGAGTGTGATTTCCATGTGGCATGATGATCAAACAGTTTTTGGCAAATCCTTATGACTTTCTTCAGGAAATAACCATCATTCAAACACATAAGATACAAATTGCCCACACATGCCTTTGTTCATTTTACTGTAGTTATGTATTTTGGCTGTGTATTTAAATATGGCTGCAATCCTAACCACACATTCCTGGGAGTAAGTTCTACTGAACTCAATGGGACTTACTTTTGAGTAGACAGAGGCTGCAATCCCAAAGACACTTTCCTGGGAGTAAGACCCATTGAACACAAAGTAGACATGGTTAGGATTGTGCTCTTGGTGCAATGGAGATGACAAAAGGCAACTTCTTCAGCATTTGTACTGTGTGAGACGGTGAGTCTCCTCCAATCCCTGATGGATGAAACATGGGGGATACCTGTGCTCATAGTTAGGACTGTACTGAACGTATTATTTAGGATTTTGCAAGTAATATTTATGTCTTTTTTGGTGGCCATTTTGCATTTGCAAACTGAAAAAATAGGGTTCCACTTTTCAACAGTTTTCTCTTTTGGACAGTGCTCTGGTCCCTTACTTATCCAGTAAATGAGGGATATCTGTAATAAATTATCTATATATATAAAAGAGAAAAGTCACTGACTCACTGATCAACGCCTTGCCAAAACCACTGGGCCTAGAAGTATGAAATTTGGGGTGGGCGTTCCTTCTATGATGGAGGGAGTCACTAAGAACTGGTTTTTGAAAATTCCAACTGGAAGGGGGTGAAATGGGGCGCAACATGTTTTCCTCCCTATACTTTGCATTGAAGAATCAGTGACTGAGGGATACTCTGCCTCAAACCCCAGACCTAGAAGCATGAAATTCAGAGAGGGATCCTTCTGTCACCTGAACACCCACCAAGAACCAATGCTGAGAAATTTAACCCTTCAGGGGCTGAAAAGGGGTGCAATGTGTTTTTGGCCTATACTTAACATGGAAGACTGACCAACATCCAGCAAATTTGGTGCTCGGTGCCTGATGTTGTTCGGAGGTAGGTGTTGCACTGGGGAGCATGATGTGCGTGGGTGCCGTTGCACATGGGGTGGATGAATATGGGGGCTGTTGCGCTTGGGGATGCGCATGAGGGGTTAATGTGCACGGGCGGTTGATGCGCAGTGAGGGGAATGTCATATGGGGAATTTTACTCCTGAAACACAGGTACACTTTCGCTGCTATGCAATAAATTATATACAGCATAATAGCTCTAAATTTAATAAGTAACATAGAGTATGATCCTAAATGTGTAACTCAAAAGTAAGTCTCAGTGTGTTCAATGATTCTTACTCCCAGGAAGACCCATTTAGGATTGCAGCCAAAGTGTTTAAATTAATCACACAGAAGCAATTTGTCACGTCCTACATTTCTATTGGATGTTCTGCATTTTGGGAGGGTCCTGTCCACTGATGGGATTCAAAGAAATTAACAACCGGTTCTGTGTCCACCTGGCAGCCGCTTTTAAATGGCTATTTTTAAACTTTATATGTCCTTCCTCTCGTTAACAACCAGTTCTACAGAGGAGGTGCAAACCTGCTAGAGCCCACCACTGGTCCTGTCCTCTGTGACATAGGATCAGCCTGGCTTTCAAGCATAGCCACAGAGGAATCAGAACCCAGGTCCACCCCTAATTATTTTTAAAGGCATAAGAAAATGTTGTTGCAGGGGTGTGGGTGTGGGTGTGGGTGGGGGGGCAAAGAACTTTTTGGGGGTGCTACATGGTGTGGTGGGAACTTCAGCTTCAGGAGCGGGATAGACGGAGGGGACGCAGTGGTCGGTCTTTGGGAGTCATGCAGGGACCCCACCTTTTAGGTGTCATTCCGGGATGACAACAACAGTGGCATAGCTGGGGAGGGCACAGCATCCTAGGGGGATGCAAAACGTTTTGCACCCTCCACCTGGAATGGCTCTGAAGGGGAGGGGTCCCTTGCACGCCTCCCCCAGTCTGCCTGCTGAGCCCCCTGGCCCTTGCGTGCCCCCCCAACTAACTGCTGTGCCTCCCTCTGCCCCTCTTGAGGCCTAAACTGATGACATTACTTGCAGACATGACGTCACACCAGGTGCATAACGCCACTTCCGGTGAAGCAAAAAATTTGTTCCAAAGGGGGTCATGGCACCCGGTGGAGTGACTTAGTGCGCATGCGCCGCACGTAGCTTTGGCAGCCCAGGAGCGCCCTCTGGAGGCTGCCTAGGCCTGCGCGTCTGCAAGGCATGCTGGGGATTGCAGTCTCCATATGTGAAAATGCCGTCACTTCCGGTTTGCAGAAGGCGAATGAAAGGAACCAGAATCAGTTCCGGATAATCTCCGTAAGTGGTTGTTCGCCTTTAGCGTCAACCGGAAGTGACGTTAAAGAGCGACGCCCGCGTCCTGTTTCACAATGAAACCGACTCGCGTGTCCCGCGGTGCAATGTGGGGATTGTAGTCCACCTGCTCTGAGGGAAGAGGCGGGGCTGGGAGGGCTTCGTCTTCTTTTCCCTTTTCCGCCGCCGAGGAAGTGGCGAGAACGGAGCAGGCGGGATGGCGCGGCAGGGAAGCCGCGGGGGCGCCGAAAGCAAGAAGATGGTAACGCAGGCCGCGGGAGGGAGCCCCGACCCCCCTCTCTCATTGGCTGCCCCTCTGTCTGTTACTCCCAGGGCCCAACGCCGCTTCCACCGCCGTCTCCTCGTGACGCTCTAGCCCACCACTCTCGTTTCCTTCGCATGTTCTATTTCCTGACGCTCTGGCTCACTCCTCTTGTCGTCTCCTCCTCTTGTCACTCCCTCACCCTTTGACGCTCTAGCCTCTGTACACCTTTCTGCAGGACCTCTCCTGGTCTCTCTAGCCCATTTTTCTTTTCTCCTCTCCCACGCATTTCTCTCCTTGACGCTCTAGCCCCTGCTCTCGTCTCTTCCCCACCCTTCCTCTCGCTTTGACGTTCTAGCCCACTCCTCTCCTCCCCACCCTCCATCTCCCCTTGACGCTCTAGCCCACCGCTCTTGTCTCTTCCCCACCCTTCCTCTCGCTTTGACGTTCTAGCCCACTCCTCTCCTCCCCACCCTCCATCTCCCCTTGACGCTCTAGCCCACCGCTCTTGTCTCTTCCCCACCCTTCCTCTCGCTTTGACGTTCTAGCCCACTCCTCTCCTCCCCACCCTCCATCTCCCCTTGACGCTCTAGCCCACCGCTCTTGTCTCTTCCCCACCCTTCCTCTCGCTTTGACGTTCTAGCCCACTCCTCTCCTCCCCACCCTCCATCTCCCCTTGACGCTCTAGCCCACCGCTCTTGTCTCTTCCCCACCCTTCCTCTCGCTTTGACGTTCTAGCCCACTCCTCTCCTCCCCACCCTCCATCTCCCCTTGACGCTCTAGCCCACCGCTCTTGTCTCTTCCCCACCCTTCCTCTCGCTTTGACGTTCTATCCCACTCCTCTCCTCCCCACCCTCCATCTCCCCTTGACGCTCTAGCCCACCGCTCTTGTCTCTTCCCCACCCTTCCTCTCGCTTTGACGTTCTAGCCCACTCCTCTCCTCCCCACCCTCCATCTCCCCTTGATGCTCTAGCCCACCGCTCTTGTCTCTTCCCCACCCTTCCTCTCGCTTTGACGTTCTAGCCCACTCCTCTCCTCCCCACCCTCCATCTCCCCTTGACGCTCTAGCCCACCGCTCTTGTCTCTTCCCCACCCTTCCTCTCGCTTTGACGTTCTAGCCCACTCCTCTCCTCCCCACCCTCCATCTCCCCTTGACGCTCTAGCCCACCGCTCTTGTCTCTTCCCCACCCTTCCTCTCGCTTTGACGTTCTAGCCCACTCCTCTCCTCCCCACCCTCCATCTCCCCTTGACGCTCTAGCCCACCGCTCTTGTCTCTTCCCCACCCTTCCTCTCGCTTTGACGTTCTAGCCCACTCCTCCCCACCCTCCATCTCCCCTTGACGCTCTAGCCCACCGCTCTCATCTCTTCCCCACCCTTCCTCTTGCTTTGACGTTCTAGCCCACTCCTCTCCTCCCCGCCCTCCATCTCCCCTTGACGCTCTAGCCCACCGCTCTTGTCTCTTCCCCACCCTTCCTCTCGCTTTGACGTTCTAGCCCACTCCTCCCCACCCTCCATCTCCCCTTGACGCTCTAGCCCACTGCTTTTGTCTCTTCCCCACCCTTCCTCTCGCTTTGACGTTCTAGCCCACTCCTCTCCTCCCCACCCTCCATCTCCCCTTGATGCTCTAGCCCACCGCTCTTGTCTCTTCCCCACCCTCCTTCCCTCCTTGACACTCTAGCCCCTGCTCTCATCTCCTCCCCACCTTCCCAAGAAGGCTACGTGTCCCCCTTCTAGCTACATATTTTCTGCTCACAACGAAAAGGAAGACATGAAGATTTTTTTCCAAGACACATGATTAGAAAAAAGGACACGTCCTGGAAAAAGAGAGCACAGGGTCACCCTGTAGAAATGGAGCTGAAAGGGGGCACCGCAGTCTTGGAGGGAGTCAGGCAAAGGGTTCCTTTTTGCTCCCCCAGCCTGGAAGTGCTCTGAAGGCGAGGGTCCCCATTTACGCTCCACTCCAAAACTGACTGCTCTACTCGCTCTAGCTACTCCATCAGCCCTGAACTCCTTCTAGGAGACACCCAGTCAGGGTGATCAGATCCTAAGGCGGGGGAAGGCTAGTGGTAGCCTGGATTGGGGCCCCTGGAATGGCTTCAAAGGGGAGGAACTTCTTGCATACCTCCCTCCAAACAGACTTCTCTACCCCCTCTAGCTTCACCACTGGTCCATCACTTAGTTCCTTCGTTCTGACCAGGGTGACCAAATGTTCTTTCCAGGACAGGTCTTCTTTTTTAGTCTTGTGTCCTGGAAAAAAATCATAATAGTTTTAAATTTAACAATAAGTAATATAATGTTTGAATTAATCAACTGAAAGCAATATGTGAGTCTTTTTAGCTTTTTAGCTTTTATTTTGTCATGTTCTACATTTTTCTTGAGTGTCCTACTTTTGGAAGGGCTTTGTCCTCTATTCCGGTTTGACAACTGGTCATCCTGCACTTCTGAGTCATAGCAGTTGTTCTGATCCCGACATTCTGATTTAGATATCTGCAGGAAACATTTTCATGCTCTCAGTTTCTCATCATAGGGTGCAATCCTAATGAACTTTCCAGCATTGACATAAGGGCAATGCAATTCTGATGTAAGGGAATAAAAATTGCTTTACCTTCAGGTTTCCTTGATGAATGCCTCCCCAACTGCAGGTTGCAACACATACAGTGGTACCTTGCTTAACAAGTGCTTTGCCTAACAAGTGATCCACATAACAAGCAAAAATTTCTCTAGAATTCTGCCTCACATAATAAGTGTTGCTTCACTTAACAAGCACACTTGTTGGCAGTTGGGGCAGACACGCTGGCCAGCAGCCCTTGTGAAAAGTGTCAGGGCTGCCTAGCGCACCTGCCCATAGTGAAAGCAACACTTCTGCATTATTCCTCCTGTGGCCGGGCGTCCGCTGGGCAGAGGGAGAGAACAGCAGTGGAGAAGAAGGAAGTAGCTGAGGGCTAGCCAGAAAGGAGCAGGGGAGAGAGAGTCTCAGGATGAAGAGAAGGAGAAAGTGGGGAGACAGTTTGAAAGTGTCTTGGATTGCAGAAGAAAGTGTCTTTGATTGCAGCCTCCTAACCATGCCTACCTAGAAATAAACCCCATTGTGTTCAGTGGGTCTTATTCCTAGGAAAGTGTCTTTGGTTGCAGCCTCCTAACCATGTCTACCCAGAAGTAACCCCCATTATGAATATTTTTTGGGGTTGTGGAACCAATCATCTGAGTTCCCATTATTTCCTATGGGAAAATCTGCTTCACATAAAGAGTGTTTCACATAACAAGCATGCTTCCATAACAAATTAAACTTGTTATGTGAGGCACCACTGTATGCTTACAGCTACGCCAGTGCTGGAAAACTGTTTAGGATTGCACCCATAGTATACAACCAGACATTCTGAAATATGGCGAGTGTCGCATGTGCTCCCACCACAAATGCCTGGTTGTATGGTATAGAATGGAGGCTGCAGTGGCTTAGTGGTTAAAGTAGCTGTGTTTCCCATCTGAAGACTTGCAGGTCAGCGGTTCGAGACCTAAGTATACTGCAAGACAGAATGAGCTCCCATCCTTAGCTCAGCTCCTACCAATCTCATAGTTCAAAAGCATGGAAAAGCAAGTGGATAAATAGGTACCTCCTCGGTGGGAACAGTGTTCCATGCACCTTGGCATATAGTCATGTTGGCCACATGACCATGGCAATGTCTTTGGACAATGCTGGCTCTTTGCCTTAGAAACTGGGATTAGCACCACACCCTAGAGGTGGTCACAGTTAGCAGGGCAAACTATAGGGTCACATTTACTTTTGCATAGAATTGACCACTGGTGCCAACTGCAATAAGCGGATCTGATTTACAATTTGGGCTGCAGTAGAACAGGAATCCCAAGTGTTTACACTGCAGGTTGACTGGATCTTTCCTGGCATATGAAGGTCGTTTGTGTGTCCAGAAACTCCTGATCAATTGCTTCTCCCCATAGCTGTGCTCACTGCACATTTTCAGGTACACAAATGCTCTTCATGCAGATAATTCAGAATTGACCATTGGAGGACACCCTTCTGTTTTATTACATGAAGCCACCTTCCATCTACCTGAGATCCCTTTAACAATGTAAGCAAGCCCTTCTAATATTAGCCCTGATTGTTGTCAAATTTTTAATTAGTAAGGATTATGAGTAGTTTTGTAGTTGCTTTGTGTAGTGAGATAGTGCTGTAGACCAATTTGCTTTTGTATAGCACGTAGAGAGATATATTGAGTATTAGAAATACCCTATATAATAAGCAACAATTTTCCTTTGTTGTTATTGTGTATGCTGCTTGCTTCTATAACCTAGTTCTTAATTCTTGTGGGAAATTGCAAGATAAAACTAGCCGCGGTGATGGTAAAACTACCCCTTCTCTCCCGAATTTCCATTTTCTCATACAGTACACTAAGATGTTACGTGAAATTGTGGTGCATGTTGTTTATGATGTGGCTTCATGATTGATCAACACATCTAGAACCTCAAATGTGGTATTAGGTCATCTTCGATAGTAGTAGAGGGACCAATAGAGGGTCCACCTGGTCAGAACCCTCAATATTGTGACAGTGGTAAAGTCTGGGGCACAGTGGAGGTCAAGTGCAGGGAATTCACTCCAGGGTTTCCAAAACTGTGGTGCCAATACTGTGGAAATCTTCTGGAATTTTCCTATGGCAACATTGCTCAGTAGATGTTTTTGTGCCCTTTGGTGTTAAAATGAGATTTTTTTGTGTGTGAACAAATCTCTGGACTTACTGGGCAGTGCTAACTGGGCAAGAGACACTCTTTCAAGTGGGTGTTCCTCTTTTATTTAGCAGGGGGAGAGTAATTGGCCTTACACACCCCAGCAATGTCTGTTCAAGTGGCTTCTGCTGGTGTTCTTTTTGCATTTTAGATTGTGAGCCTTTTTGGGACAGGGACTTGTTAGCTATTAATTAGCTATTAATTTTTTCATTTTCTTGTAAAATTCTTTGCGAACTTTTCAGTTGAAAAGCGGTATATAACTACTATAGATAGATAGATACTGTGCTCTGCTGCCACAATACTGGGTTTATGGCATATATAGCGAGGAAGCACAAATAAGGAATTCTTAGTCCCACCCAGACTGTGTTAGAATGCCATTGGATGAGGTTTCTGCACATCAGGTCCAAATCCAAGGCTGCAATCCTAAGCTCCAGTTAGGCCGGCATAAATCCTGGTATAAATCCTAAAATGTCATAAAAATGCCATAAGGTATTTCTGTCCCACTCCTGAGAGAGTTAGGCCATTGCATAGGCATACGCTGACTTCGCTACACCACCAAAAGGAAATATGCTATGTGAGTTATGCCGGTCTGCATTGATTAGGATTGCACCCCAAGTTGCTTTAATTGTAGAACACTGCTTTTTGTGATGCTGAGCATTACTAAATAGTTGACCCTAAAATGACAACTGCATTTGCATAGAAACTTTATTGGTAAGTAAACTTAAAAAGAGGGGAAGCTCTTGGTGATTACACCTTAGACTGTGCATTCTTCATTTCTCTTCCTTCATATGATGTTCTATCAAGCTACCTTGCCTGCTTTCACTAACTATAATGCCATTTTTTAAACTAACTGGTTCAAACCCTTTTGTCTGTTTTAACTCCCTTCCCTTTGTATGGCCTAGCTGGGTTAAAGGAGTTGTCTGGCATCATTTCAAGTAACATTATTATAAAAGTCTGACCCCATCTTGTTTCTGAGATGGCTTATCCGTAGCCTAATTTTCTTGTCTGTCTAAAATCAAATCAAGAAACCAGCACTTCTTATCCATCTGAGGAAGATGTTCATTGTGTAACTGGTCTTTGCTGCCTCATCAGGTGCCATCAAGGTGGAAACAGCATGCTGAAGCAAGACCCCTTGGTGGCATCTGGTGAATCTTCATTGCTCCAAATGTGCCTTGACTATCTTTCTTGCAGTTCACTTTATTGGAGCTTGTGAGAATGTGGTATAATCTGTCTTGTCTCGCTAAACTCTGACGTTGTCTTTTGTTTTCTTTTTTCCCCTTTCCGCTTGCCTGCTGCTTTCATTCTGTAGTATTGGTATTTGCCATTCATTTCACCTTCTGCATCTGTGCCTCTCATGGTAGGTTTCTTAATCTGAGACTAGATATTTCTGCTGTTGAAGATTTAATAAAACCTTAAGCAAAACAGACTTGGTTTACACAGATGCTACGTCAGAGACCTTTAAATCAAATTTCATTTTGTCCTTTATCAGGCTGACAAACATGAAACAACAGCTCTGATGTCTGCTGGATTTACAGCACAATCCAGAGCAACTAATCTGTCCACATAAGAGCCCTTGGGTTGCTCTATCTAACACTAGGTGGGAGCAACTGCAAGATGCTCTACCCCAATTACTCTGGAAAAGTCTTAGGGCAGAGCAAGGCAACATAGGGTGCCCTAAGAGAGGTGGACCTGCTCTGCCCTAACTGGGGCAACCTAGGCAGTTCAGGAGAGGCCTGTTGAGGGCCTGTTTAGCATTGCCTAGGGCAGAGCAGTTACTCTGTATCCAGAGCCTTTTTCCAAGGCAGAAATGCCCTCTTCCTGCCCTCAGAGTTATACCACCTCAGGAGCAGGTAATGAGTAGACCCATAGGGGTCCATGATAAGGCCCGAGTAAGAATGGCAGTGTTGACCAAAAATCTGAGTTCTTGGCCAGCGTGGCTACAACCCCTGCCTCTCAACCTCAGGATATGGAACAACTACGGCTGCCCACAAACCTCAGGATACAGCAGGCCACTCCAAGAAGCCCCTTGTATTCACTGTAGAATGTACTGGCATCTCATCAGGGACTCCTTATAAGGCAGACACCCAGTGGCGTCACAAAACTGGTGCAGCTGGTGTGGGCCGCATTGAGTGATGCACTGCATATGGGGTGATGCATTGGAGAAGTTTGACTATCCTTTGGCAGGCCCAGGGCATCAGCACCCCCATTCAGTCCTGCTCCAAGGCGGATCAGCATCCAGAAGCTGCCACTCGTCCTCGGAGCTGGCCCAAATGGCCAGCTGAGGTGCACTGCGCAGAAGCACACTGAGCATACCGAACTGCTTCAGAGAAGACTTCCTTAGAGCAGAGGAAGTCTCCGCCATTCGGCCTCGCTCAGGAAGCAGAGCGGCAGCCGAATGGCTTCAGAAGAGTACTGCACAGGCACCAACTCTGACGCCTGCACAGTCTCCTCTGAAGCTGAAAGGCTTCAGAAAAGTACTGCACAAGTGTCAGAGATGGTGCCTGCGCAGTACTCTTTCTGAAGCCAGTTGGCTTCAGAAACAACTGCGCAGGCACCAACTTTGGCGACTGCGCAGTCCAGGTAGGAGGTGCGTGCATCCCAGGGGTGACACACAGACTTCTGCACCAGGTGATGCGCAGAGTCGTGTCAGCACTGTAGGCACCACAGCTGTTCCTTGTTCAGTGTGATCTGAGGGGTGTCTTCTCAGGAGCAAGTCCTCCCCATGTGTCAATTACGCTCTGTCAAGCATGCTCCGGAGCAGTTAGGGCAGCCCAGACTTCCTGACACTCTGGATGCAACATAACTTTCTGCTCTGGATACAGAATAGTTAGGAGAGAGCAGTTAGGGCAGAGCCGGCTGAACTTGCTCTGGATTGTGCCCTTAGTCTGGAACATTTCAGTGCACGTTTATCCTAAACCCAAGAAGATTTTGATGCTTCCGTGAGCTCTTAATCAGACTTTTAGGTTAAGTGGATGCAGATAGAAAAAACTAAGCTGTTGGAGACTATCAAAATTTCAGTTCCCCCACGAGCCTTTTTCAAACCCAGTACCACATTGTACTCCTACAGATAAAATGCACTCAAGCATCAGACCTAAAGATTTTGGCAATAGAAAACCATGTTGCCCATTATGCTTTGATGACTCTGGCAGTGTGTGTGTTACGATACTGTTCAACCTTGCAAGTGCGCATGCCTTTAAGGCCCATAACCTGCCAACCCCTTGTCTAGAAGTGCCAGAACTCTTGCAGTTTGTGTCATCTGTGCTGCAAGCTGGCCATCCATGCTATAAGGAATCATTCTAACTGTTAGAGAATATGTTTTTCATTTCATGCTCATTCATGATTTACTGCATGGAAGAAGTGTGCCAGTCTGAAAAACAGGTGGTATTGTGATGACTATGTGCTGATGGTTGCAGTAATCTCTTGGCTCTCGGTTAAAACCTGTCACTTCAGATTACCAAGAATAGGATAGAATGATTTAGACTACCTCAGTAGAGGGTGAAAGACTCAGAAGGTTTTATTCCATCTGTAAAAGCCCAATCCTGTGGGTTTAAGGAAAGGCAGGATATGCTGGCTGCTGAAAAGTAACCATAAAGTACTCTTGTCAGTGTGCTAAGCAGTGTGTACTTCTGGAGCACGGGTGAGAAGTGTAGAGGCTTCCCCTGTGTGTTGCCAGACTTGCAAAGGCTTACTGAGGCTGGTGAAAAGGTGGGGAGGCAGCGGGGAGAGGGGGGGAATGGATAGCAGTGATGGTGCATGCTTGGTCCTATCCAAAATAGCACAGGTTGAGGAGACCAGTTGCAAAGCCTGGGAAAGGAGGGTTATGCAGGAGTTAGGGGCTTTAAAATCCCTTACCTTGCTGAAGACTCTTGATCTATCCCTTGCAGGAATCAGTACATCTGCTTTTGGTGTGGCTGCACGAGTGGATGGAAGGAGGATAGGACTGGGCTATTGGCTGCTCTAGCATTTATTATAAAGTTGGCTGAAGCAGATAGTGCCCATCAAATGTGATAGACTTCAGGGAGGCTAATTGTAAATGTAGCTTTTTCCTGTTCAGAGCTGTCTGACATCCTGTGGGGAGAGGATGCTTTGTTCTGTTTGCTTTTTCCTCCACAAAATGAATGTATTTTTCTTTTAATGTGTAGGCTTGGAATGATTCACACCATACCATGTACCTATAAGGCAGAAGCTTTCTTGCCCCTCTTCTTCAGCAGGCCAAACACAACTAGCCCTACAAGTTTGCAGACTTTCTTGTTTGGGGAATGCTAACTGTGTTTTGAATTTGTTTAGAGCTCGGAGCTCTTCACCCTGACCTACGGGGCTCTGGTCACTCAGCTCTGCAAGGACTATGAGAATGATGAAGATGTCAACAAGCAACTGGACAAAATGTGAGTCTGCTGGCAGCGGGCAGGGTGGGCTGCTACCCAAAGATCACTGATCAAGCATTAGGTGCTGGAGGTTCATTGTTGGCCTGCTGGGCAGAAAGTATCCTGTCTTTGGAAAGTCTCTGGCATTAGACAGAGATTTCGGGTGCAATCCTAAGAAATTTAGGCTGGCCGAACTCACTTGGCCTATCTTTCTGTGATGGTGTGGGGAGGTCGGCATATGCCTGTGCATTGGCCTAACCGTGCCCCCCAGGAGTGGGGCAGAAGTGTCTTATTGCACTTTTGTGACATTCCCAGGTCAGCCCTTTTTGTCTTATTAGCCTTTAGCACAAGGGTCAGGGAATTTTTTAACCTTTACCCCAAAATATATTTAGATACACTGACGTTAACCCCTTGATTTGAAAGGAAGGAAATCATATACAGTGGTACCTTGAATAAAGAGCATCTTGAATAAAGAGCGTTTTGTATAAAGAGCAGAATTTTCCTCAGAAATTTTGACTTGCTTAAAGAGCACTGTCTTGAATAAAGAGCACTTCTGAGGAAGTTTGGAACAGGCTTCCATGGCAAGGGAACTCACAGGCGGGACGAGGAGACTAGCTTGAGCTACAGTGGGGCCCTGGGCAAAGTTTGGAATAGGCTTCCATTGCCAGGAAATTCATGGAATGTCCGGGGGGAGCAGCCTGAGTCAGGTCTGTATGTGGGATCTGTGTGTGGCAGTGTGGAAGGTGTGCCTTATCAGTGTTCTAGTACTGCTCCCCATCAGCAGCTTGGGAATGTTAAAGTTGCACAAAAAGACAATAGATTCCATTGAGCCAATGGATAGCTGTGACTCCATTAGTGATTGTGAAAGTCATCCCCTCTCTGTAACCCTCACAACAGCCATGAAGGTTTTCAAAGGTACAGTACAGTTTAGTACTGTACAGTATTTTCTTTATTGCAGTGTCTTATTGCACCTTTTGTGCAATAAATATTGCACAAAATAAATATTGTCTTAGGGTGAAATCCAGAGTAACTACGGGGAGTCCTTGCTCCGGAGTAAGAACAAGTTACTCTGGATTGCAATTTGAAATTTCCTATAGGTTTTCACTAGGTGGTGCAGTAACTACGGGTGCACGTAATGTCTCTTACATGCTCCCATAGTTACTCTGGATTGTGCCCTTATTTAATTTTGTCTTATATTGCATAAATATTGTCTTATTTTCTTTATTGCAGTGTCTGATTGCACTTTTGTCTCAGTGTCTTATTGCACCTTTTGTGACATCCCCAGGTCATAAGTCATAGGACTTCTGCCAGGGGTTAGGCAAGCCTAAGTGAAGGTTAGGATTGCAGTCTCCACCTTAAGTTTCCATTTTCTAAAACATTTTCCTCCTGCTGCTGCAGTCTTATAACTTCCTGATCTCACTGTTTGTGCTGTTGCCTTGACAGGGGCTACAATATAGGGGTTCGGCTCATTGAAGACTTCCTGGCCCGCTCCAACGTAGGGAGATGCCATGACTTCAGAGAAACCGCAGATGTAATTGCAAAGGTGACTCTACCTGGTTTTGATTATTATTTATTTGAAAGATTTATACACTGCCTTTTGAACTTATAATCCTCCAGGTACATGTTCCTATTGGCAGGCAGAGTGGAAACAGATTTTTTGCAAAGAATGGGGCTAAGATGTTCTTCCTAGCTTCCGGTCAGGTTGAGCTGGGGAATGAGGCAGCTGCTGCCTTCTACTCAGAATTATCTATTATAAATATTTTAAATAAGCCACAGAGAATGATGACAACATCAAAGGGAAAGAAATGACGGTGGAGAAGCCCCCGAGATGAAGAAACAGGGAAAGAAAAAGGAAAAAGAAACAACTTAGGATTGAAAATTTCTTCTCCCACCCACCCCCGTGAGCCTACACAAACTGAATAATAATAACTTGACTACAACATCTCCCAAGGTTTGTGGTAGACAAAACAGCACATTCCTGCTGGAAATGGAGACAGAGACGGAGGACAATATATCTCCAATGAAACATCCTAAGGGGAAGAAACCTTGTTTTTCTATGAGGGAGGCAAATAATCACAAGGGAAAGTGTACCTCTCCTCCACTAACTGATCCTGACATTGTACTCCCAACAATTAAGTGAGATTTGTTTTATATCTGCTGAATCTCTTCCTTTAATTCTTGGAAGATTAAATGGGGTTGAAAATGGTTTGGGCTCCCTGCTGCAGAACTCCAGTTTCTCACGACCCAAATTAGAGACCAGGGGTTTAAACGCCGAGAACTCCATATTTGAGGACCTCACCTTGAGTACTGTGTTCAGTTCTGGGCACCTCACTTTAAGAAAGATGCAGCCAAACTGGAGCAAGTCCAGAGGAGAGCGACAAGAATGATCAGTGGGATGGAAGGGAAGCCCTACAAGGAAAGGTTGGGGGAACTTGGGATGTTCAGCCTGGAGAAGAGGAGGCTGAGAGGAGACATGATTGCCTTCTTCAGATACCTGAAGGGCTGTCATAGGGAGGAAGGGGCTCATTTGTTCATAGCTGCTTCTGAAAGCAGAACTAGAACCAATGGGTACAAACTGCAAGAGAGGAGATTCCGGTTGGATATCTGGAAAAAATTCCTGACGGTGAGGGCGGTTCGGCAGTGGAACAGATTGCCAAGGGAGGTGATGGACTCTCCCTCACTGGGGATCTTCAAGCAGTGGCTCGACGAGCACCTGTTGGGGATGCTCTAGGGGGTTTTCCTGCTACAGGCAGGGGGTTGGACTAGATGACCTACTAGGTCCCTTCCAACTCTATGATTCTATGATCTATGAGGAGTATTCCTCCTACCGTGCACAATCAGGGTGTTTACAGAGAACTGAGTTTTGCAAACTAACCAGATACTATTGCATTTCCCCAAACATGGCAGTTTTTATTGGTCAACAAAGGCAAAAATGTGCATTTCTCTTGCTAAACTTCTGAACCAGCCCATAAATTCTTCATAGATAATAGATTTTTATTTCTTACTATTACAAGCATTATAAAAGACTGTTCTTAAGCTGCAGAACAAACAACATTATAAATTGTCTTACATTCTAGACAGCATTTAAAAAAAGAAATAACCCTCAAATGTATTTTTAGAGACTTTAGAAATACAATGCTGTTTAATTGCAATTGCAAAAGACAGGGCTCTGGTCCAACAGACATCAGGAGGGCAGATCTCAAGGGCTGCAAACACCTCATTATCTCAAGATAAGGGGTTAAAGAATAATTCTGTTGTTGGCTGTGCCTCAGAACTCAGTGAAAGCGATGGGCTGGCATCTTTACAAAACAAGCTTTACAAAACAAGACTTTAGAAACAGAAGTACTTGGGATGAATTAGACTCAACATAAAATTTTGGGATGCTTAGACACCCAAAAAGAATCATCAGACCTAGAGCTCTCCGAGGAAAACCTATTCCCCAGCAACCATACCAACACCAATCCTGCTACTGGCTCAGAAATAAAGGGATTGGCAGGGCTGTTGATCTCAGCATTGGACCATTGT
The DNA here is from genome assembly GCA_030015325.1 of Cryptoblepharus egeriae. Lineage (NCBI taxonomy): Eukaryota > Metazoa > Chordata > Lepidosauria > Squamata > Scincidae > Cryptoblepharus > Cryptoblepharus egeriae. The sequence goes on from JAREYC010000014.1 coordinate 13,025,436, forward strand.
TTTGCTCAGCACCTGATGAGGGAATAGGTGGAGAATTACGCACATGCCATAGATTTAAACTGGCTTGCAATTCCAATTTCTCAAAAGTAACTGCCATCCTAAACCTGGAACTGTTGCCCTCTCCCTGCAATCTCCATTCTCATACTGATATTGCAGGAGTCACAGAGAAAGAGATGGCAGACAGCTGTGGACAACTTGATAATTTATTTAGTACTCCCCAAGTAACCAATAGCTTGCAGCATGCTTTAACAGAAAATAAGCAGATCCATCACCAGCCCCCGACAGGACAGCAGATGCCACCTCACTCCAGTCTCCTTCGATAGCTCAGCAGCAACAAAGGGAGGCTGAGGTTACTGACTGACTTTATCATCACAGCAATACAGCCATGGAAGTTCCAATCTTACCTAACAATATTAATAGTATTTCTCCAGCTGAACTCCGCTCTCAACAAAGAAAGGCCTCACAGATGTTGAGACTGAACTGACTTCAGGCTTATTCATTGAAGGGACTAAAAGTATAGAGAGTCCTCACAACCCACCTCTCTCTGAGATAAGAACTGGCTTATTAATAAAGGATACAGAGATGACACCGAACACACAGCTCTCTGGAACGTACAAGCTCTCAGTGACATTCAGCAGACCACTAAAAAAGTAGGATTAAGTTTATAACATGGAATTTAAATGAATGGTTTGGTCCTTCCTTAGATTTTACCCTAAGAGAATTTTTATCCGGCAAGGATATTATGCTACAGAAGACCTGGATTATTGGAGACTTGTCACATTGTGGCTTTTATGCATATTCTGTTGGAACCTTGCCTAGCTCTGGGTATGGCAGGAATAAGGGGGGACTGTGTGTGCTGATTGCTACTTCTGTATGTGTAAATGTAATAATGTTTTAATCACCCAACATATCTCTTAGTTTTATTGCAGTGTCATCAGCTACATCATCTGCATCGTTATATAGCTCATAAAAATGTTTCTCCCAAAATTCAGAATGGATACAATAATCAAGGAACGATGGCCCATATATAGGGAAGATCCTTACAACTAATTTGCCAGAATCTGTTTGTATTATTAGATTTAACTGCATGGATCAATCCCAACCAGGGATTGGGAGTGATCTTTCATGGCCTTTCTTTTCTTATCTGCTAGTAGCAATTTATATTGTTTTTTTCTGCAAGTATAGCTTCTGTGCATCTTTTGGGTCAAAACTGATTTTATAGGTTTGATAATAGTTTTGTAAAACTTTTTGGGTGTTAATGCATTCTTTATCAAACCAATGCTTAGAAAGAAGGTGTGCCTGAGATGGGGAGCTAGATGTTATTCTAATAAAAATTTGCTTCAACTTCCTAATTAAATCTTCATAAAGGATTAACATATCCAGTGTATAATCATTAGATGATAGAGCTATCTAAATACGCTGAAAAGATTAAGATGTAAGTAATTCACTTAATTCCTGGCTCAACCATGGGGACCATCTATGATGTAGAAAAGCACCCTCTTCTGTGGACAGTGGAAAAGGATGGTTAATTTCACACTGTGGATGATATATAGAAAGGTTCAGAGTCAACAGAATTGGAAAGTGGTCACTATTAAGTATAGGTTATTAATATAGCTCTAGTAAATATAGCTCCCCCAATGTAATGCTACAACTTGAGACAGGACAAATCAAGATCAAGGCTAGACTTTGGATAGTGATCCTCACATATTGGTTGAAACTCCATTCTATCTCTTCTGGTTTAGTTCTATTAATCTTTCAGGATACTTATAGATGGACTCAATTGAGTCAAAATTAAATTCTTTAGGACTCTCACAATTGACCTTGCTACAGACCAAAGCCAAAATAATTATAAAGCAGTGGGTGCATGTTGTTTATGATGTGGCTTCATGATTGATCAACACATCTAGAACCTCAAATGTGGTATTGTATTGGAATATTTTGAAGTTCATCATAGTAAGAACTTAGGTTTAGGCTGCAGTTCTAAAGACACTTTCCTGGGAGTAAAACCCACTGAACACAATGGGGCTTTCTTTTGAGTAGATATGTTTAGGATTGTCCTCTTAATCTTTCTTGGTGCCATTAAAGCCTTTGATAAAATAAATTGTGATTTCATGTTTGAACAATCTCAACAAATGCAATTTGGATAAAATTTTATGCGAATAATTCAGGGTATGTATTCAACAGAAAAAGCACGAATTAAATGGGGAATTATCAAAAGAAATAGAAATCCAACAAGGAACGCAACAAAGTTGCCCCTTATCTCCATTGTTGTTTATTTTGACTACGGAAATTTTGAATAACGTGATTAGAAGAGATAATAGAATTTTTCGAGTCTGTGTGCATGATGAAATGTATAAAATACAAGCCAATGCAGATGATGTAACAATGATTACAGAAAATCCCAAAGAAGCTCTGAAGTCTGTATTCAGATATAGAACATTATGGAGCAGTATCCGGATTCCAGATCAATAAACAAAAATCTAAATTATTAGTAAAGAATATAAAAGAGAAAGAAATAAGTGAATTTCAAGAATATGGCCTACAGATTGTTCCCAAAGTAAAATATTTGGGAATAATTCTAACAAAAAAAACATCAGTACGTTGATGGAGGACAATTATTGGTGTATGCTTAAAGAAATAAAGAGAGATTTGGAAAAGTGGCATAAACTGAAACTTTCACTTTTGGGAAGAATTGCTACAATTAAAATGAATATATTACCAAAGGTGATGTTTTTATTCCAAACAATACTAGACATTTTGAAGAAAATTTCTTTTCATTGAATTAAATAAAATTGTATTGAAGTTTGTGTGGTCGGGGGAAAAAAGCTAGAATAAAAATGAGATATTTACAGTATTCTAAAGACAGAGCAGGATGCGGAGTCCCAAGTTGGGAATTATATTATCAAGCAGCAGCACTACATTGGGTCAGAGATTGGGCATTGTTGAGACAGAATAGACTATTAAATTTAAAAGGACATGATTTACAAATAGGTTGGGATGCCTATCATGTATGATAAAGTTAGATAACATGGATACTTTAAGCAACATATTATTAGAAGAGTATTATATCGGATTTGGGATCAATTAAAATATAACATGTATCCAAAAATGCCAAGATAGATCAGATGATTAGAAATTGCTACAAACCCAAACTGGATCGAGAAATAACAGAACAGAACTTATGCTTCTGTTCTCTTATGCATTTCTGTATCTGCAGAACCTCTGACTGCTATAGTACTTGAACTACTTAAATTTAAAAGTTGTTAGGACCATTTCACACAGAGCTTCCCCACCCTACTTAGATGGGCATTTGTAATTTCCTCAAAGCTACTTTTTGAACCTGGGTTTTATGGTGGGGAGTTGCAGATAAGGAAGCCAGGGAAAATAACTCCAGTGGTAACTTTGTTACCTATGGGGTGCTGTTGCTGCTACCTTGAGGCGTTTTTTTTGTTGTTGACTGCATTCATGCATGTTGAATAGTTTGCATAGTGCATCTTCTTGAAGAGTTGCTGCCAGGTGTTCAGTGATCTCTGATAGAGAAAGAGAGAGCATGTTAACAGTGCATTGTTCGAGTTTAAGTCCCTGCATTATGTTTTGTTTTATGTTTTAGGTGGCATTTAAAATGTACTTGGGGATCACCCCAAGCATCACCAACTGGAGTCCTGCTGGTGACGAATTCTCTCTAATGCTTGAAAACAATCCCTTGGTGGACTTTGTAGAGCTTCCAGACAACCACTCCTCTCTCATTTACTCCAATCTGTTGTGTGGGGTGTTGCGGGGAGCCCTGGAAATGGTAAGTCAGGGAGGTGGAAGAGACTGCTGGGCAGAGGTTCATTGCATTGCAGATTAATGAAATATTAGATCATAATTTTCTGTTTTTAACCAAAATGCTTGGACTTTGAGAACTTCAGTAAATTACACAAGTTAAAAAGTTAAAGCACACCATGAAAGAAATACTCTGTTAAAGTGTTAAAGCACACTCTGAAAGAATAAATTATGTGCTCTGAATGTACATAGTAGGTAATCTAGTCCAACCCCCTGCCTGTAGCAGGAAATCTTCCTAGAGCATATCCAACAGGTGCTCATTGAGCCTCTGCTTGAAGATTCCCAGTGAGGGAGAGTCTACCACCTCCCTTGCCAATCTGTTCCATTGCCAAACCGCCCTCACAATCAGGAATTTTTTCTGACATGCATTTCTGTCTCCTGCAACACAGGTTCAGATGGCTGTGGATGTCAAGTTTGTCCAGGACACGCTGAAAGGGGATGGGGTCACAGAAATAAGGATGAAATTCATCAAGCGGATTGAAGACAATCTCCCTGCTGGAGAGGAGTGAGTCCTCGAGCAGCCTTCCACTTGAACTTGAAGGAATTAGCTAGTCTTACATTTAATATGTGGGCATAAAGATGATGGTCTACTTTATTTCTTTAGGAGGCCACTGTTCTGTATTATTTCCATGGATTTGTATTTAAAGATCTTTGTAGAAGGAACAAGGCCCATTTCCAATTCATAATTTTTGACTCTGTGCAAATACCCAGGATTTTAGAAACTGTTAACTTGAGCCACAACCATGTCCCAGCCATACATGCCAATCCTAATTTCTTACAGTAGATGAAGACCATCAACAACCTTCCTTCCCCGGTCCCTTTGCTCTTCGAGACAGATAGCCAGAAATTTTGAATAGAACTTGACACAGACTTGAAAAAAGTTGGCCTTCCCAGTGGACCATCCTCCAAGCAAGGATAGTGGCCTTGCTATCTTAGTTATTCTGCCCAAAAAATTATCTTTTATTTAAAAGATAAAACATTTCTCATTCCATTAGTGAAGCAAAACAATTCTGATTCAAAAACTTCTGGTGATGATCCTGAAAGTCCACAGGGACTGTGGACTATTTTCTCTGTGGGCATACCCCAGGGCCAATTAAGAGGAGAGTTTCAGTCTGGCCCTCTGGGGACTACAGAACCTGTCAGTGGTGCATTGTCTTAGCAGGAAAAAAAATCCCAGGTGCCTGCATGCTTTTAGTTTCACCAGATCATGAAAGTTGTTTTCAGGGCAAAGCAGCCTCAATTCAATATGAGAGTGTAGCATATTTAGGTTACGGGCAGAGGAAGCTTCCACAACAATATAATCAGTTGGAAGGGACAGTGCTCTTTCTTTGAAGCAGGCTTGATTTATGGAACTGTTTGATTGCTTAGTTAAATGCAAGCTTCCCTTTTGTCAGGTTAGTGAGGTAGGGCATCCAAAGAATCTCTCTTGTCTCATCTGCTAAGAGGATGTAGTAAATAGTAGAAGGTCTGTTTAGTGTATTCTGCTTCTCTTCCCCCAACCACCCTCCAGGCAGGAGCTCTCTCTTGAGGAGTTGTAAAAAGAATATAATGATCTGTTGTTGTATGGTGTTGTGAGATGATCATGGAAAGATATGGGTGAACACCATAGGAATCTATTTTCAATAGGGAAAAGAGGCAGAATGTACAGGAATTAAATATGTATACTATATTCATTCACTGGTTATGTTCAGATAGAAGACATTGTCTCTGTCTATATCACGTGACTCTAAAACACTGTTTTTAATAATGACAATTACCATTTTGTCATTCAAACACAAACTGCATGTGGTCTGAGGGATTAAAAATAGAAACTTCTGCCTTCCTTGGAGGTATTTGGTTAATATCTGCCCAGATTTGGGATAGCAAAGTGCACCTGGCTCCATCAGCCATGATCAATGGACTGCAGCATTACAGGAGATGCAGAGGGTGGATTATGTAGTTTCTGGCTAGACACTGCTTGGGCATTTTGTGAGATGCTACAGATCTCAGGTATAGCTAGGCCTCAGTCTTTTGAAGATGCTCAAAGCTTTTACGTCCACTGAAAGAAAGAAATTACTCACCTCAGATATGGAAGAACAGAACTTGTGTTCCACAATTGCTAGTAGAGTGATGTGTGCCCCTTACTGATGTCCCTTTCTGGGGTTTCTAGGGTTTGCCAGAATTCTGCAGGTTGCATTTAATGTTGATTCCTCCCTACACTGAATGCTACGTTTCCTTCAGTTGGGAGGGGGAAATGGTTTTCTGCAAATGGAACAAAGTGGTTTCCCTGAAAGTATTTTTGACTTGATTTTTGAGTGCACTGAATGGTGGACAGGTGGGCACTAGATGTATATAATTGAAACGTTTTTGTCATATGAGGGGTCATTCATGTGTTTTCCATTTGTAAAGCTTTTGAAGACAACATTTTAAAGCAATTACATTAAAAGAAAACTCCTAACTACCCTTTTGAATTGTCCTGCTGTTACATGAAAGGGTATGGAGTTTTCCATGTCGTGCTAGTGGTGTTATCCTACCTGTTCTCCAAGAAGAGGGAGCATGATGTGATTCTTGTCTTTTCCTTTCCTCTGCTGTCCAATTACAGCCTCCCAACAGCCCTGTAAGGTAGTCCAGGAGAGAAGAACTGAGCTGAGATTGCCTAGAGGGCTTTATTTATTTAGCATATGGCAGGAATTCCACATTGATATCTGGCTGCCAACTGTTGCCAACTGCCAATTCTTCAGTGTAGTCTGGCTGCCAATTGTTGCTAGTTGTTTAGCACACACTTTTTGTGCTATCCGGGATGCACCGCAAGGTGGTGAACTTTGTAACTGAGAGAGGGGAATGATCTCAAGGCTCTGGTTCATCTCTGTAACCACTGCACAAGAGTTTCATGTGGAATTTTGGTAAGGGGCTGGAGGTGTATCTAACCAAAAGCTGTACCTAACCAGTACCCACGTTTCCCCTATAATTAGACCTAAACAGAAAATAAGACCCACCTGGACATTTGCCCTGAAGTCTAAATTAAGACCTCCCCCCAAAATAAGACTTACTAAAATCCCACTTCTGCATAGCATCATAGCACCACTTCCCATCAAAGTCTATGCAGGTCTACTCAAAAGTAAGTCCCATTATAGTCAGTGGGACTTACTCCCAGGCCAGGGTGACCTGATTATTCCTGAACCCCAGGGCCAAAATTCCTAATCCCAGGCCAAAATTCCTACCCGCTGAAAAAAATTGCCAAAAAGTTGTTTTTGTTTTTTGGTTTTTTGACCATAACGTTTGATAGGAAGGAGATGTCTCCAAACTGATTTTTGCATTGGATTCTGCTCTTCAATATTAATCCAGCGACATATGGCATGAGGGGGTACTGTGCACTATTGCGAAGTTTCAAAATGAAGCCAAAATGTAGGACAATGAAGCCAAAATGTGGGACACACGGACAGGAGGCTAAAAATCCAGACAAATCCAGGTTTTTCTGGTTATATGGTCACCCTGTCCAGGCAAGTGTGGACAGGATAGCAGCCTCAAAGCCAACCCTTTATTCTGGAGGAAAGCTCCTCCCCCAGCCTCATGGCTGCCCAGGAACAGAGTTGTTCTGCTGCAGCTGCTGCTGGCCAGGAGAGGAACTAGTATTTATTAAAGCAGAGAAGCCCCTCCCTTCCTGCCCCCTCACAGCCCCTCTTCCACCCAATGAGGTATTGGTACTCAGAAGGAAGCCCCATTATAGTCAGTGGGATTTACTCCCAGGCAAGTGTGGACAGGATAGTAGTCTCAGAGCATCATCCTTGCATTGCTACTCAGAAGTAAGCCCCATTATAGTCAGTGGGACTTAGTCCAAGGCAAGTGTGGATAGGAGCCTCAGAGCCTTATGCTGCTGCTGCTGGAAGCCCAAGATGTGTGCTGGTGTTTTGCTGGCTTAGCCTCACCCTAAGGAGACATGTCCATCTCTCCCGCATTCCTGGTCCTGGCAGCTGAATCCCCTTTCCTCCCCCAGCTTAGGGGGCTTCACCAGGAGGACCCCTCTGTGAAGAATTTCCCAGTTATTGCTTTTGATAGCCCTCAACGATTTTTCCCATGTATTTTTATTGATACCCAATATGGATTTTATAAAGGAAAAAATTTGTTTTTGGTTCACCAGTCAAAGACCCCAGGAGTGCTTATAGGTGGCAACTTATTGTTTAAATCAGATCAGTGTAGATTAAAGGTGTCATCAAATGAAGGGAAAAGACCAGAGGAGGGCCCAAGGGAAGGGCAGGTTTATGTGTTGACCCAATCCCAAACAAAAGAATTAAATCAAGAAGGGGGTGAACAAAGAGAGAATGGTCCGAGAGTAGATGAGGAGATGGGGGCGATAGAAGAGTTTATTGGTACTCAAAATAAACAAGAATTTCTACAGGAGTTACAACTGGACCCAACCTTACAAGAACTAACAGAAAAAGCTAGAGAACCAACAAAGAAGAAAGAAACAGAGGATGTATATGACCGCTATAGTCACTTGATGAAGTTCAGTGTAGGAGAATGCCTTCCAAATGGGAATTATTTGATTCAGAATGAAGGGAGGGGCAAGAAACCAGTCATCCTCCATGCAGATCGATTCAAAAAAATTCCTTACGCATCAGGAAAGCCAGGTGTTGTGTGTACCCGCATACATACCCGTTGGAGGCAGAAGTGTTTAATCCACCTGAGGAAAGGGGGTTAGAAAATGTTAGAAGTAGCTTGGAATCAGTTCTCTCTTGGAACCAGAACCTCATTTTTGGAGTAAAGAAGATCGTAGAACCATGAAGGAGTGAACATGTTGATTGAGTGGTATAACCAGAAATGAGTTTAATGGATTTTGTGTCGAATATTTTGGGTATCGGGATGTTACAATCTGGGAGAGGATTTGGAGGTGATAAACCTCCAAACCTCTTCGTTGAAAGGGGACATGTGAAGAATTTGGCTGTCTCATTAAGAATAGGAAGCAAAGCCTCAGCTGGAGAGATAAAAAGGCATGGGCGTAGTGTGGTCTGGTTTTAGAAGTGGTATTTTGCCTCAGCAAGCAGGCTGAGGAGATTACCTGTAATCTTTTGTATTTTAGGGGAATTGGCAGAGATGCGGGAATATGACTAGCTAGTCTCTATGAGGGTTTTGTAGGGTTGTTTTGGGGAATTGTGTTTTGGGAGGGAGTTTATTGTGGGTTGCCTGCTCAGCTTCTGTTTAGAGGCTGTTGAGTTGGCAGCTCATATTGGAAAGGGTTATTTTTTGTTTAAAGTAGTGCATTCCAGATGTCCTTATCTTATCTTTCCTTGTCTTTAACATATGTCCTCTTTTTCCAGGACATGTCTTCTGGAGCCCTCCCTTCACTTGACTTTGGTTTTCCTTAGGGAACAATGTGTCCCCTTTTTCCAAGATATGGTGTTCTCTGGAGTCCCCCCTCCCTTCCCTTGGCTTTGGCACAGGCTGACCATATGTCCTCTTTTTCCAGGACATGTCCTCTGGAGTCCCCCCTTCCCTTGGCTTTGCCTTCCCTTGGGGAACAGGGTGTCCTTTTTCCAGGACATGGTGTTCTCTGGAGACACCTCTCCCTTCCCTTGGCTTTGGCTTTCCTTAGGGTGACCATATGTCTTTTTTTCCAGGATATGTCCTCTTTTGTAGCCTGGTACTACTGCAACTCAGAAGTGAGCCCCATTATAGTCAGTGGGACTTACACCAAAGCAAGTGTGGATGAGATAGCAGCCTCAGAGCCTGATCCTTGCTTTGCTACTCAGAAGTAAGCCTCATTATAGTCAGTGGGATTTACTCCTAGGAAAGTGTGGATGGGATAGCAGACTCAAAGTCCAACCCTTCTGTACACACACACACACAGAATAGGGATCTTTCAGCCAGACTTTCCTGGGAAAGTCCTTTGACTTTCAAAGGACTTTCAAGCCCTTTGAGTGTGGTGGGGATAGATGGGACTTACTTTTGTGCCCAGGGTGACCATATGACTGGATTTGTCTCGATTTTTAGTCTCCTGTCCGGGTGTCCTACATTTTTGCATCATTGTCCTACATTTTGCTGTCAATGTTAATTAAAATAAGGCCTACTCTGAAAATAAGACCTATGGTGTTTTTTTTTTACCCCCAAAAATAATAAGACAGTGTTTTATTTCCGGGGAAACACGTTGGTGTTTCGGGGAAATATGTTGGTGGCTGCACTCCAAAAGTGATGTTGCAAGATGTGGCTTTTCATCTTTGCACTCTTGGAAGAAGCATTGTCAATTATAGTGGCTCACCCTTCTCTACGGCCTGTTCACACCATCTTATCCATTCTTGGTTTTGGTTCTTGGTATCTGTTCTTGTTCAGTAGATTGGGAATTTCACAGGCTAATTATTCTATCCACACTTTCCTGGGAGTAAGCCCCATTGATTATGATTGGACTTACTTCTGAGTAGAATGCATAGGATTAGGCTCCTAGGCAGGGCAGCTAAGCCACTTGGTCAACATGATCCCCTACAGTGCATGTGAAGGTGGAAGCCATCCCTTGGTACTTTGGATGTGTGGCCTTTCCAGCTGCATGCACTGAATGAGGCCCTGTTGAACCTGGCCCGCCAGAGGTGTTGGCTGTGTTCTATGTACTACTGAAAAGTGGCGCAGAGTACAGTGCTCCACCTCCACAGTTGTGGAGGTGCCAACAATCTGTCTTGGCTAATCATATGTGACTTCATCACAATGTGGCAAAAGGTGACCTCCCCCCTCAGAGAATTGGTGTTGGGAACCAATTAAGAGTACTGATGGGCAGATCGGGTTTTTGGAATCCCACCTTCTCCAAAATCTGAGAGCTTTTGAAAGGAACCAAGCAGAGGCTGTGCAACTTGCAGCTCTTGCTGCCCATGAAAGTGTGTCAGATGCAGACATCACCACCTTTTGTGCAATGACTTGTACCAATTGTTGCCCTTGACCTCAAAGTTTATCAGCTGCTGCTGGCTCCCCAAACTCCAACCCTTGGGCCAGATCTGGGGTTCAGAGAAAGCCCTCTTCCCAGTGAGTGGAGCTCACTATTCTGCCTTGTTGCCATGTTTTTCAAACAGACCAGGTCACAGGGAGGCTCTGGGAAGTTGCATCTGCCCAGAAATCCTCTGACACAGCCTTCTGGGGATGCTGGGCAACAGATGTAACTACCTAGAGCTTCCCTGAGACATATTCTGTTTGAAAAACACATGGCACCATGTCTCTGCTCAGGATGAGGAGAGCTTTTCTGAAATATTTTTGGAGACACACAGTGCATTGAGAGACATCGGATTCTCATAGTGGTGTAGCCTGCTGGACTAGAGCAGCCTCTCTGCTGTTGCTTGCTGTTTCCCTCTTCCCCATGTTTTCTCCTTTTCAAACACAGAATGGGAGGAGGAGTGGCAGAGAAGAGCAGCCAGGATTCTACAGAGTTCTTTCCAGAAAATTGCACCCAAAGCTGTGGAAGTGGATCAGTGCACACTGGGCCTCTTTTCAGAAACATGTTGAAAGGTCAGTGTTGAAAGCAAACAGTGAATGGTTTGCAGACTTCTATGTTCCTCTCCCTCCAGCCATTGCTGCGTATAAACAATTCTCCAAAAGCCAGATCTGCCAGCGAAATGGAATTTCACCCTTCCTTTAGCAGCCTGTTTGGATAATCAATAAGAAAAAATGGGGATGTGCTTCTAATTTGGAGTACTTTGTTTTCCAGTGTTTTAACTTCCAAATATTGATTTTTGTTTGGTATTCAATGCCTTTCAATGGCTTTTTAATCCTAAATTTAAAATCATTTTGGACCTTTTCCCCCACATCAAGGAACTGAATTGTCTCTGCATATTTAAGCATTGTACAGTGCAATTCTGTACATGTCTACTTAAAAGTAAGTTCCATTGAGTTCAATGGGGCTTACTCCCAGAAAAGAGCTCTTAGGATTGCAGCTTAAATCTAACGTCCATCTAGCTGTTCAATTACTTCCACAGAACTTTTATATTAATATATTTCTATATTAACTCATAGCATGAGGCTGCCCTTTTTTGTGACTTCAGTATAAAATTGAAGAGTCACTGACTGATTCATCTACCCCCAGCCAAAACTGCCAGACCTAAATGTGTGAAATTTGGAGAGGGTCTTCCTTCTGTGATGTAAGCACCCACAAATGATTTTGAAAACTTCAAGTGGGAAGGGGTGAAAAGGGACACATTGCATTTCCGCCCCTATACATTGAAGAATCACTGACTAATATCCAGCCCCAACCCCTGGAAATATAAGCATGAAATTTCATGTTTATTCATGAGCATATTCCTTCATGAGCAATTTCATGAGCATATTCCTTCATGTTTTCCCCCTAAGAACCATTTTTCAGAAATGCAACCCTTAAGGGGTGCAACGTATTTTCATCCTATACTTAACATTGAAGACTGACTGATCAAGACCCAGCCCGAACCCTTGGACCTAGAAACATGAAATTTGGGGAATGTATTCATTCTGTGACACACTAAAAAACTGATGTGGTGCCTGGTGATGCCCACTGCATGGTGGTGTCCTGCATGATGCATGCATGCATGATGCATCATGATGCATGATGCCCATTGGTGCATTGTAGGGATGTCTAGTGCCAACTAGTGCCTGCTGTCTGGTAGTTCCTGGTGGTGCCCAGTACCCATTGCATGGTGGTGCTGGAAGCTGCCAATAGGGATGTCCGAAAGGGATGCTCAACAGTTACTGGTGCCTACTGCCTGGCAGGGATGCCTTGTGCTGTCCAGTGGGTCCCCAATTCCCAGTAGGGGTGCCCAGTGGTGCACACTGCCTAGTGGTGCCCAGTGCTGCCTGCTGGTGCCTGGTAGGGAGTTTCAGTGCCTGATGGTAAGTCTAGTGTTTGGTAGGGATACCCACTGCTGCCTGCTGGTTCACAGTAGGGATGCCTGGCGCCCAGTGGTGTCCGGTGGTGCCCGCTGCATGGTGGTGTCCAGAACTGTCCAGTGCCCAGTAGAGATGCCTGGTGCCTGCTGGTGTCCACTGTATGGTGGTTACTGGCACATGGTTGTTGTGAGTTTATCCATTTCTGCAAATCCATAAGTTCTATCCGCTATTCATCTGTCCAAGGAACGTCCATACTGTTCCAGTATTGTGCGTACTCTAGCTTCACTTTTATTTTCCACTACTTCATCAACCATGCTCAACAAAAATACTTCAGCAATGGACTTATATCTGAGTAAAATAAGTTCAACTATTTTCCAACACCTCTTAATGCATGCTTTCATGTGTCCACACGCTTATCGCTTGAATCCTCTGGAATGAAAAAGGATCTTTCCTTCTTCCAAAACATTGGTTCCTTTGATTGACACAAGAGGGCACTCTAAGAACACAGGGAGGTGATTTTAAGGCTAAGCAGGTCAAAAATAGACAAGCTTGGAAGGGACAGACTTGTGGATGGCATGCTAAATTGGCTGCGTTTTTCTCAATTGTACTTCCCAAACCCTGCAGCTGGACATGGTGACCTGTCACATGTGACCTGAGCTGCAGTTTTTTTGGCCCAGCTACTTGGAAGCAAATCCCACTGAAATTAAACAGGTGGCTGGAGTTGCCAAGCTCATAATGCTTAGGAGACCTGAATAGATTCTGCTTCTCATATGTCACATGTACATATAGGTTGTCACTTTCAGTCAATTAAGCTTTCAGTTTTATGAAATAATACGAAAGCCTGCCACTGCTGTGTATGCCAGGCAAAACTTGGGACGAATGTACGCACTGCATGCAGCAATCTCACAATCTCAGTTTTCTGGGGTGGGGATAGGGAGCAGCCACTGTTACAGTCTTTAGCCTAAAACATCATCAGCACTTTTCCTGTTGGGATATTGGCCTTTTCTCAAAACCTTAAGGTACATTCCTTTTAAGATTGTTGTTGTTTGATTTGTTCAGTCATGTCCAACTCTTCATGACCCCATGGACTGCTGTACGCCAGGCCCTCCTATCCTCCACTAGCTTTCAAAGTTAATCCAAATTCATGTTCATAGTTTCGGTGACACTAACACCTCATCCTTGGTCATTTCCCTCTCCTTTTGCGTTCATTTTTTCCCAGCGTCAAGCTCCCTTTTTCTGCTGCAGGCAGGGGGTTGGACTATATGACCTACTAGGTCCCTTCCAACAGGCGGGGGGTTGGAAGGTCCCTACCAGGTCCCTTCCAACTCTAGGATTCTATGATTCTATGATCTATCTTTTGGCAGTCAGCCTTCTCCCACCCATACATTACCACAGAGACTACTGTAGCTTTAATTAGGCGGATATAAGATTTAAGATGGGTACATGATATTTTATAGGGCCATATTGCCTGGACAAACCAGGATGCATTGAGATGAGATGTAAGTCGAGTCTGTGTGCTTCACTCTGATCTCCTTGGTCATGATACAGAGCCATGACAGTGGTTTTTGAGTTGTGGTATGCAAAGCTTGTGCAAAGCCATGAACTGGGGTTTAATCCTGGCTTACAAAGTGGATGTGAGAAAGCCTGCTCTGAAGCTGGTTTGTAAACCAGAGTCAACCCACAGTTCCAGGTGTGGCACTCGTCCCAGTAAACAAGCTAGTCTGTTTGGAAGTTTTCAAGGCTAGAAGAAAGGGGACAAAAGAAGTGCTAGGGTTTAGATGGTACTCTCAACTATGGTTTATTGAGGGTTTGAACTAGCTTTAGACCAGTAGGTCAAGTGGGTTGTGAGAGGTCAAGTGGGTTGTGAGAGGTAAAGTGGTCAAGTGGGTTGTGAGAGGGTGAGATCTGCCATCTTGGAATCTGGCACTGGGCTTTTCTGGGAATAAATCTCATTGAACCCAATGGTACTTACTTCTAAATAGACATGGAAGAACTATCTCAGCAAGTTTGACAAGGGGTCCTGGACAGATTTTTAAGTTTGAAAGGGGGTCCTGGGCTGAAATGCACGAATACTACTGCTTTTGTCATTCTCAGGTTTCAAGAAATAACAAAAATAATTTCTACTCTTACAACTTTTTGAAATAGCGTACAGAGAGCAAGACTGGAGGCAGAACAGTCCCTCTCCTCTTCTCAAACCTCTGTGCTTTTCAGCATCATGAAAATGATGTGGGAACAGTGTGGAAGAGGAAGTGAGGAGGCACAGTAGCCCACCACTCTCCTCCCCTTTCTCTTCCACTCTGTTTCCCATTTTTCCCAGTAGCAGAAGCAGCCAAAGGGGCACTGCTGGCCTACTTGCTGCCTGAGCCACCCGTCTCTTGGACAGAGCTGGCCCTGCATCTGTTGCCCAATGCAGTGGCTTCATTATGGTACACCTTTGCCATGCCAAGGTGCACGCTGAGCCATCTGCTACCTGGTACCCAAATGTTACCTGTGCTGGAGCGGTTGTCTCAGCCGTCTAGCAAAACACCTCCATCCATCCATTGTGCCTGTAGGATGGAGCAATAAAACTACTCAAACGTTGTGGCTCTGAGCTGGAGCCACCTCTTAAATCACCAGCTCTGCTTCCTGCTGGCTGCACCATTGCTTGGCTTGGAGGGCTTCCCACTCACCTTATCAGAGCTGAAAAGGGAGGGCTTCTGTTCTGAGTTGGACAGGGAAGGCAGGGTGGGTGCCAGCAGCCTCCTCCCTGCACTCTGGCCCTTTGGCAGCTGTTCCATCCCTTGCTGGACTAGACCTCATGGCATTGGGGTTTCCAGGAGAGGCTGTAGCTTCACAGTACCCTGAAAATGTTCCCAGGCTCTCAGATCTCTAGCTACCTCACCTGCAGAATCTGTGCTGGGGATCAGGACAATGGTGTGGAACCAGCAACACCACCAAGCCAGCACGGACTTGTGCCAGGACTTGGACCAGCTGAACCAATAGTTTGGATTGCTCTGTTTATGCAGCGCTAGAAGCAATACATGCACCACCCCCATTATAATTGGGCTTTCTCCTATCTTGGAAAATATGATCAAAATCAGCAGGGATTGGAAGAACTTTTTGAAAGGAGCAAGCAGTTCCTGATGATGATTTGCTGCCCGGCCCAGCTCATGATGTCCTGGGGTGGCACTGTAACAAATCATCTCTCCTTCCTTATTCAACAGTATATTTCTACTGTCCTCTCTGCCACACTCTTTCTTCTGTTCCAATATCCTCTTCTTTATTGGAACTGGGGAGTAATGGTGATGGTCTGGTCAGGGTGACCAAATGTCCTCTTTTTCCAGTACATGTCCTCTTTTTTGTCTTGTGTGCTGGAAAAAAATCTTCATTATTCTCATTTTCTTTGTGAGCAGGCAGCATGTAGCCTATTTGCAATTAATCGATTAGATTGGATGTAACCTATGGGCTGTGGGTGGTGCAAGCAGTTAAGTCGCTGTGCCTGTTAGCCAGCAGGCCAGGGTTTGAGACCCGGGTCAGCCCCACAAGACAGGGTGAGCTCCTGTCCTTTGCCCAGCTCTGCGACGCCAGCTGGATCCAATCGCATTGGCTCTGCCTTTCCATTGGACTAATTCAGTGGCGTGGAGAGGGGGGATTTGCTGCTTGGGTAACAGCCTATCCTCCATAACCAACCCAGGCTTTCGTGCTTCACATGCAGCGTATGCAGCACCAAGCACGATACTGTAGTCTTTCAAGACTGACGGAGGGTTGCTTTTTAAAAAAAACCTATATATATATAAATGAAAAGTCACTCACTCACTCATCAACGCCCTGCCAAAACTGCTGGGCCTAGAAGCATGAAATTTGGGGTGGGTGTTCCTTCCATGATGGAGGGAGATGCTAAGAACCGATTTTAAGATATTCCAAATGGAAGGGGGTGAAATGGGGCGCGACACGTTTTCCTCCCTGTACTTTGCATTGAAGAATCAGTGACTGAGGGATGTTCTGCCCCAACGCCCGGACCTAGAAACTTGAAATTTGGGGAGGGTGTTCCTTATGTCACATGAACATCCACCAAGAACTGACATGGAGAAATTTAACCCTTAAATTGCTGAAAAGGGGTGCAACGTGTTTTTGTCCTATACTTAACATGGAAGACTGACCAACATCCAGCCAATTTGGTGCTCGGAGTCTAGTGCACTGGGGGCAGTGGTGGTCTCTAGCAGGTTCACACCTACTCTATAGAACTGGTTGTTAACGAGAGATAGGACATATAAAGTTTAAAAATAGCCATTTAAAAGTGGCTGCCAGATGGGCATAGAACCGGTTGTTAATTTCTTGGAAGCCCATCACTGACTGGGGGAATGTTGTTCAGAGGGAGGGATTGCACTGGGGAGGACACTACGCATTGGGGTATGTTGTGCATGGGGAGATGTTGCGCACAGGGGGGATGTTGTGCACAGGAGGATGTTGTGCACGGGGGATGTTGCACGTGAGGTGCTGATGCACATGGGGGTCTGATGCTCACGGGGGACTTATGTGCATGGGGAATGTACATAGGGGTTGATGTGCATAGATGGGATGGTGCACATAGGGGTGGATGCGCTTGGCGGGTTGATGTGCCTGGGGGATTGATGTGCAGTGGAGGGATGGCATATGGGGGAATTTTATTCCCACAATGCGTGTATGCTTTTTGCTAATAGGTTATATGTAATAGTTTTAAATTTTATAAAAAGTAATAGTGTTGAAATCAACCACATGGAAGTAATATCCATGAGTGTTTTTAGCTTTTATGTTGCTGTGTCCTAGATTTTTCTTGAATGTCCTACATTTTGGGCATCCTCTTGTCCTCTTTTTTGGTAACAACATATGGTCATTCTTGTGTATCATGTTTGGGAGCACTAGAGGTCTAAAATTTTTGGCTGTAAATGGGCGGGGGGGGGGGGGGGAGGAACTGCCAATTCTTCTCCATCCTGAACTTCAAGCCAAAAATGAATGCAGGAACTGGGAATGTTGTGTGTTTAAAAAAGAATGGAATGTAAACTATGTTTTTTACGGAGCTGGAATCCAAGCTAACAGAGTAATTACAACAAAAAGGGTGCCTAGTGGCTCTCCCTACAATTTCCATACATGAATATGGCCCGCAGGCCACAGTTTGTTTGCCCCTCCCTGGAATTGAGTCTCAGAACCACCTGCGCAGCCCACGCATCACGTGTTGACTCAGCAGCAGTGCTCTGTGGTGTTGGCAGGATTTCCTTGCCCATCAGCAGTTGCAGCTATCAGGGCCCAGCACAAGTTTTGTATGGGCTAACCTTGCGGCAAAAATTGCTACTGCAAAATTGTCGTACAGCCATAATGGAGGCAGATCAGGGAGGTCACATGCCTATGAACAGGGCATGTTGCAGGAAACGAGAGTGCGTAAAGAGGTCTATAAATAGGGTCTTGTTTCTTCCACATGTGTCCTTGCTTTGTTTTTCATCAAGGAGAATCATCTACACCCCTTTCCCTGCTGGAGGGTTTGGAGCAAAAAAAAAAAAAAAAACTTTGCCAACTCCTTCATTTCTCCCATCTACCTTTTAGGGCTTTGCAGAAGAATGCCGGTTGCAGATTCTGCCAGCTTTCCCCTGGAATTCTACGTTTGTGGGTCAAAAGCAGCCCAACCGCTCTAGAACAGCCCCCATCCTAAAACTCCATTTAGTAAATTTCTTCTAACAAGTAGCTTTAATGCAGATGAGGGCAGCTGTGCTCAAAGCAACCCTCACAGAGTGCATAAGTGAGACCATGTGCTCCTGATTGGAAACAAATGATGAGAGGCACGCTCACTGCCACAGAGCCCTTGCCAGCTTCCATGCAGAGACATGAGCTTTCCACAGTGGTGGTTATGGAATACCTGCCACTTTCATGGCTTGCCAGCCCTGGCCCTTTGTATCCAGCTGGCTGGGAAAGGGCAAGTCCAAGTTCCTAGATGCACAATTTATGCCAGAGGTGCAATTTATGTTGGTGGCTCAAAGGGCCAAGATTTCAAGGTGGCAGGAATGGCTCTTGTCCATGGGAAGAGCTGGCCCAGGAAGGTGGACAGGAGAGGAGAGTAGCAAGGGAGCAAAGAATCAGAGGAATGTAGTACCCCAAAAGACTAGACAGCAGTGATTTTTCAGCAATTTTTGTCTTGCTGCACACCAACATGGTGCTAAAATTATCAAGGCATGCCATCTTTTTTTTTTTTTTTTGCTTCTAGGTCCAGGGGTTGGGGCTGAGTGTCAATCAGTCAGTCTTCAATGTAAAGTATAGGGACAAAAGCATGTTGCACCCCTTTTCACCCCCTTCTGGTTTGAATTTCCAAAAATTGGTTCTTAGTGGGTGTTCACACCACAGAAGGAATACGCTTCCTAAATTTCATAATTCTAGGTTCATGGGTTTGGATTGGGCTTTGATGAGTGAGTGACTGAGTCAGTCAGTGACACTTTTATGTATATTAAATTACTACATATTGATTAATTACAAGGAGGCTACATGCTGCCCACTCAGAAGGAAAAGGAAGACACTTTTTTTCCAGGACACGAGGCTGAAAAAAGCTAGGATAGTGTGGTTAGGGAGATGGATTGGAATCTGGAAGAACCAGGTTCGAATCCCCCCTCAACTATGAAGCTTTCTGGGTGACTTTAGACCAGTTACTCTCAGCCTCACCTACCTCACAGGTGAGGAGGTTGTAAGGAGAAAAGATAAAAGTTTTGTAAGTTGTCTTGAGCATTTGCATCATTATTGGAAAGGCAGGGTATGTATAAATAAATAAATAAATCTAAGACATGTCCTGGAAAAAGTGGACATATGGCAGGCTGTCATTTTGTCTTCGTTGTCTTCCATTTTGGCTTTATTTTTGAACTTTGCATTGGTGTATAGTATCCCATCACATCATATGTCATTGGATTTGTATCGAAGAGCAGAATCCAATGCAAAAATCAGTTTTGAAATATCTTTTTCTTATTAAAAGTTATGACAAAAAAATCAAAAATATGCATTGAGCTTTATGAGAAATCGAAAGTAGCCCAATATGGTCATCCTGCATATGGTCACCCTGGGGTCATGACCCTCTTGGTGAGTTGTGAGTTCATATCAGGCGAGTCACAAAAAACTGGATGCTGCCATCTTGGAATAGGGCACTCAGGCTGCCAACCATATTTTCCTGGGAGTAAGTCTCATTGAATACAATGGGGCTTACTTCCGAACAAACATGGTAGTGCTCTGCCATCCCGGTGATGTCACTCCTTGTTTGATGTCATGCCCGGCCATGACATAACTTCTGCGGGTCCCCGATACAGTGATGCCTCACATAAAGAGCTTAATTTGGTCTGGAGGCATACTCTTTAAGTGAAACACTCTTTAAATAAAGCAGATTTTCCCATAGGAAACAATGGAAACTCAGTCGATTGGTTCCACAACTCCAAAAAAAATTCATATGAAAATATTAACTACAGTGGTACCTCACTTAACAAGCACCTCGCTTAACAAGCGTTTCACATAAAGAGCAAAAATTTCCAAGAAATATTGCTTCACATAACAAGTTCCGCTTCACTTAACAAGCAAGAGCGCTATGGGCACGCATGCTATGCAGCCCTGACGCACGGAGGCTCTTTAAAAGGGCTGCTGAACAGCGCTGCTGCCTCTAACTGCCCCCAACTTGGAGGCAGTTGCCCGGAGGTGCCAGGGGCAGTTGCCCCTAACCGACCACCAGCAGCAGCCCAGGTATGCCTCTTAGGAAAGTGTCATTGATTGCAGTCTCCTAACTATGTCTGCTCAAAAGTAAGCCCCATTGTGTTAAATGGGGCTCATTCCCAGGAAAGTATCTTTAGGATTGCAGCCTAAGTAGACTTCAGAGGATCATGCACATTGAATGCATGTTTTGAATTCAATTCCAGATTTGTCATCATTTTTACATCCAGTTAATATTTTTACATGAATTTTTTGGGGGTTGTGGAACCAATCGTCTGAGATCCATTACTTCCTATGGAAAAATCTGTTTCACTTAAAGAGCAGGCCTCCAGACGAATTAAGCTCTTTATGTGAGGCACCAATGTATATGTAAAAATGATGACAAAACACTAGAATTGAATTCAAACAACTATAATACAGACCACAATTACTGTAATAAAACACTGTAATAGTCTGTGTAGTAAAAAAGAAAACCTTTACGGCCAAGGATGACTAATTTTCTCTAAAAGAGCCACTGGTGTCTTTTGGAGCATCTTTAACAAGAAACCCATCTTTGTGTGTGAGATCTATCTATGCAAACTAGATAGGCAGTCTGCAACAGCAGAGGAACAAGATTCTATCCTGTCTCCTCAGAATCAAGCCCCATTAAATCCACTGGGGCTTACTCTCAGGAAAGTGCATAGGATGCAAGCCTGACTCTTTCCATAGCATGCCAGCAGCAGGAGAATGGCTTCTGCTTCCCCTGAATCCACTGAGGCTTACAGGAAAGGAAAAGTGCAGGCAGGGAAGTTGGTGGGGGGAAGAGGGTGGTTGTAGTGGGGAACAGGCAGGGGGAGCTTCCTTGGGGGTAAGGGATTTGCTTGAGGGGGGCTCCAGAGGGGTTGCAGGAAGAGTTTTCCCTCCTACCTGATGGATGCTCAAAGGCTGGGCTGGCCACATGTTTTTTTGTGGCTGGCCACAAGCAACATCTTTGTTGTTTGAATAAAGAGGCTCCTGCGCTCCCTCTGCTGGCCTCTTCATGTACTGCAGGCAGGAGGAGAAAGTCTTGCCTCAGCCCAGCCAATGCAGACAGGAGGAGAGGGAGCCCAGCCAATGGGCACTTATTATTCAAACCATGCTCGTAATGAGAGGCAGAAGCCCACACAAAATTTTACTAGCTATGTGGAACATTTGTTATTCGAGGCACTCATTATGCGAGGTACAACTGTATATTGTCATTCTTAGAAAGGAGTGCTGGGCTGAACTGCCTGAGAAACATGGCTTTTGGTTTAAAGTTGCCGTTTCCAAGATCCAATTGACTGCTGTTTTGCATAAGCGTAGCACCATCTCCAGAGTACCCTGTGCCTTTATTTCTTTGACATCTGGATTAGCATTCCCACTGTCAGTGGGTCTGCACTCCCTCAAAAAACCCCAATCCTGTTTGCAGAATCTTTTGAGCGAACAAAGAAAGCCGGCACTGGAAAAGCCAGGGGTTTGCGACTCCTGTGAGAGAACCCCAGGGGCTCCACACCTCGGCACATATTCCTACCAAGCACTCCACCTGCGCTAGTGCCCTGACACACCGTAAATCTCCTGCCGGAATGAGCCACAGGCCACATGACAGGGTGCAGACGGTGTCAGCCTTTCTTGTTTACCTAGGCCTTGAGCCAAACGTCTGGCTGGCAAAAATTTTGCTGCCAGAACAAAAAAAAGTTTAATGCTATACTTTTGAAAATGCAAGTGGTATTAATGAATCACTAAAAGTGGCAGAATTTGGAACGAAAGAACCAGGATGGAGCGGGAAGGCGTTTCCTGCCATTATCCCCTTTCACATGTCATCAGGCAGCCCATGATTGGAAAATTGTTAGAGTCTTGGAACAGCCGCTACACAAAAAGGATTTGGCTGTGCAAGGATAGCTCTTTTAATTTCAGAGGTGTGCACATGAGCTTGCAAGTGCCTTCTCTCACCGCTAATGAACCTTATTTAAGGGTATGGATAAAGACACTAGCATAAAGTAATGGAATGCTTGTAGCAAGATGGATGGAGCCAGTCTCAAAATGCCAAGTGTAAGGGAGGGCCCCAGGATTGGACAAATTCCTAAATGACTATCACAGGTTATAAGCCATGATGAGTATGGGGGTGTGTAGATGGATGAATGGACGGGCAAACAGACACACAGACAGATGGGTGAATTTACCTCAGAATGCCAGATGCCAGAGAGGGCACCAGGATGCCGTGTCTTGTTCTATGTGCTCCAGGAGGCATCTGGTGGGACATTGTGAGACCCAAGCTGGGGTAAATGGGGATTTTGGCCTGATCCATCAGAGGCTCTAATTTTCCAGAAGCACACTTGCTACATACCTGGTCTGTGCACATGATCTTTTATTGCTGGCCAGTACAATGCTGCCATGAGGATGGTGCTTCAGGTAGCATACCCAAAAAGGGGCACCAACTTCTGATCACCTTCCTCTCATCTCCTCCTGTGGCTGTAGGGATTTGAAAAGGAATAGGACAATACAGTGTTAAAAAGAGCAGGCTGCCCTACTACATATGTAGGTTGAGGTCCATGCACTTCCCTACATGCAAGGTGATAATATGTTATAACTGAAAGAGAGGAAAAGGCCCTCCCCCCAATATGTAGGACACCCAAGAAAAATGTAGAACATGACAGAATAAAAGCTAAAAACATTCATATATATTGCTTTCATCTACTACTGCATATACTCAAGTATAAGCAGACCGAGTATAAGCCGAGGCACATTTTACCACCAAATCCGGGAAAACTTATTGACTTGAGTTTAAGCCTAGGGTGGGAAAAGCAGCAGCTACTGCTGTTTGAATGAAGACAAAACAGCCAATGTGGTGAGCCATCAAGCTCCTACATGCAGGGAGGAGAGGGATCAATCTGTGACTTGGAGTTTTTTTTTTTTTTAAAGAAGGAAGCAAAACAGCCTTTCCTGCTTTTTAAAAAGGGTGACCTAAGCTGAGCTGCTTGTGCAGAAATCCACTTCTTTGCCCATCTTTTGACAAGTATAAGCTGACCCGAGTATAAGCCGAGGGGGGCTTTTTCAGCATAAAAAATGTGCTGAAAAACTAGGCTTATACTCGAGTATATACAATAGTTAATTTAAACTCTATAATATTATTAAGTTTAAAAGTATTGCATGTTATTTATTACATACTAGTGAAATGTACCTGTATTGTAGGAGTAAAATAGCCCATACACCTTTCCCCCGTTGTGCAGCATTATGCAACACTCCCCAATGCGCATCAACCCTCCATGCATCTCACCCCCATGCGGATCACCCTTCCATGCACAACACCCCATGTGCATTATCCTTCTATGTGCATTATCCCCCATGCAAATCATCCCCCTTATGTGCATCAACCCATGCACATCACCCCAATGCGCAACATCCTCCTATGCACAACATCTCCTATGTGCCACATTCCCCCATGTGCAACAATCCCCCATGCACAACATGCCCCATGTGCAACATCCCCCATGCCATGCATCATCTCACAACCGTGGGCATCCCTAGCTGGCAGGTGCAGTATTTGGTGGTGGGTGTTGACCAATCTTCAGTGTTAACTATAGGCCGAAAATGCATTACACCCTGGGCAGGGACTCCTTAGATTAAATTTCTAGAAATCGGTTCTTGGTGGGTGGTCCTGTCACGGAAGGAATACGCTCCCCAAATCATCACCCCCCACCCCATGTGTAGCACTTCTTTAGAGCAAAGCTGATTGATGGCACTGGTGCCTAGCTTGCATGCCTGGAACTCAGGTAATGTACACTGGGCACAAGCACGCTCAGTCCGGCATGCATGCTAGGCACCAGGGCCATCAGTCCAAAAAGTTCATCATCACTGCTCTAGAAGATTGTTACTGTCCACTGAAAGCCATAGCATCAGCAGAGGATGGGTGGCTTGCTGCCCCAGAAGCACCCAGCTGTCATTGTCTCCTTCCAGCCGGGGTCTTTGAGTGTTCCCTTGTCCAGCAGTCCTCTTGGCAAACAGGCAGAGATCCGAACTACAGTGGGGGAAGAGCCATTGTTCCACCAGTGACCTGTGCAGGCAGGAAATGGTGGGAAGACAGATGGGTACAACAAACCACATGCCAAGAATGAGCTGGGGAACAGCCACCTGGGTAGGAGCCAAAAGGTGTGCCTGCCCAGGTGTGGTGGCTGGCAGCAAACCCTTGGCACGGCAAGTTCTCGGCCCGCAATGACAGTTTGCAGAGGGAAATGGGCAGCTTGTCAGAGGTTCAGCACGTCCTGTTTCCCACAACATGCGGGGTACTTTAAGGACAGGAAAGCAAACATTAAGAGAGCACTGCAGGATCTGGCTAAAGCAGTGGTCAGGGAACGGGGTAAATTACCCCAAATGGAATGTCCTCTCCTGGCCTCACCAGCACTTTCCCTTTCCTAATCGAAGGCATGTGCCGGCAAGGTCAGAAGAGGACACTCTGCCCACGGAGAAGCCTCTCCAAGGGAACCTTTAGGCAGGAGGCAGGGAAAGACTGCATGCACATGCGCAGTCATTCTTTTCAAGATGGATGCCTGCTGTGCCTGCCTGGATGGCTGAACTCAGTCTCAGCTGCCCCCAACTGCAGCCTGAGCCTCCCCAGCCAAGGTAAGCATCCATTCCCAGGTGTCTACTCAGGAGTAAGCACATTAATTCAATGGAGCTTATTCCTGAATTTTTTCCAAAATGTAGGACCTCCTACATTTTGTCCTACATTTTTTAAAAAGTGGATTTTTAATGAGTCAATAAAATTTTGAATTCAAATATTTAATGATATGTGATTTCCTTCCTTTCAAATCAAGGGGGTAATGTCGGCCTATCTAAATATATTTTGGGGTAAAAGGTAAAAATGTTCCCTGACCCCTGGGCTAAAGGGAGCCCAGCTGGATTCATTCGAAATCCTGCTTCTTACAATTACCAACCAGATACAGTGGTGCCTCACATAAAGAGCTTAATTCATTCCAGAGGCATGCTCTTTAAGTGAAATTCTCTTTAAGGGAAGTGGATTTTTCCATAGGAAACAATGGAAACTGAGACGATTGGTTCCACAACCCCAAAAAATATTCATATAAAAATATTAACTGTATGTAAAAATGATGACAAAACACTGGAATTGAATTCAAAACACTATAATATAATACAGACCACATTTACTGTAATAAAACACTGTAATACAGTGAAAAAGAAAAGAAAAACTTTTATGGCCAAGGATTCCTAATCTTCACTAAAAGAGTCAATGTGTTTTGGAGCATCTTTAACAAGGAATCACTCTCTGTGTTTGAGATCCATCTATGCAAACTAGATAGGCAATCTGCAACAGGAAAGGAGCCATGTCCTATGCTGTCTACTCAGAATAAAGCCCCATTAAATCCACTGGGGCTTACTCACAGGAAAGTGTGTAGGATGCAGCCTAACTCCAAGACTGCATGAAGAGCAATGGCAGAGGGGCCAGATCCTATGCTGTCTACTCAGAATCAAGCCCCATTGAATCCACTCACGGGAAAGGAAAACTGCAGGCAGGGAAGGTGGTGGGGGGAAAGAGTGGAAATTGTAGTGGGGTCCAGGCAGTTGGGGCTTCCTTGGGAGGGGTAGCAAGGGGTCTGTTTGAGGGGGCTCCAGAGGGGGTGCAGGAGTTTTCCCTCCTACCTGATGGAGGCTGCAGTGCAGAGGCTGGGCTGGCCACATGTTTGCTGACTAGAGGAGCAGCCATCTTTGTTGCTCAACTGAAGAGGCTCCTGTGCTCCCTCTGCTGGCCTCTTCATGTACTGCAGGCAGGAGGATAAAGTCCCGCATCCCAGCCAATGCAGGGAAGAGGAGAGGGAGCCCAGCCAATGGGCACTCATTATGTGAATCATACTCGTCATGTGAAGCAAAATACCACACAAATTTTAACTCATTATGCGGAACACTCACGAATCGAGGCACTTGTTATGCAAGGTACCACTGTATATCCAGGCAGCGCACAGATGGGAGGTCCCTTTTCTGCCACTCTGCAACTGCTATTGAGGCACACTGCCACTGACCCAGTTTTGATGCAGAGCTCTCAGGACTAGTGGCACGGAGAGCCTTGCCTTGTTCTCCCTGAATGTATCTTCTTCCTTTTTCAAGTCATCTCAATTCACTTCCACACTTGAATTGCTCACTATATGAACTATCTCTTTTTGACCACCCAAAGTTGCCCACCCAGAAGATGACCATATAACCACATACAAAATGCAGGACACCCAAGAAAAATGTAGGACAGGACAAAATAAAAGCTAAAAGCATGGTATAATACAGTCATGTGGTTATTTTAAACACTATGGTTCCAATCCCAACCTAGGCTGGCACAACTCATCAGTCTTCCCATTCCCATGGGAATGCACATGTTTATGCACTGGGAGGGCAAGCACATGTCTATGCACTGTTGCACATTGTGTGCTATGCATGTCCTTCCTCCAGGAGTGGCACACAAGTGCCTTACGGCACTTTTATGGAAACCCCCCCCCCCCAGGTCAGCACTGGGGTCAGCACCCCCAGGTCAGCACTTATGCTGGGGCGTAGGCCAGCCTAACTGGAAGATAGGACTATGATACTTATTATGTTACTTATTACCTATGTTACTTATTAAATTTAAAACTATTAATTTACATGTATTACATATATGTATTACATATGTAATTTATTTCATTTACAATTTATTACAAGAATGCTACCTGCTTCCTTGGCATCCATCAGTCTTGAAAGACTGGTATCACGCTCGACGCTGCATGTGAAGCATGAAGGCCTGGGTAGACTGATGTGGAGGTTAGGCTGTTACCCAAGCAGCAAATCCCCCCTCTTCGTGCCACTGAAACAATCCAATGGAATAGCAGAGCTGATACGATTGGTTCCAGCTGTGTCGCAGAGCTGGGCTAAGGACAGGAGCTCACCCTGTCTTGTGAGGACCTGGGTCTCAAACCCTGGCTTTCTGGTTAACAGGCAGAGTGTCTTAACCACTTGCACCACCCACAGCCACAATAAGACAAGTTGTCATGCCTGCTCACAAGGAAAATAGGGACAATGAAGATTTTCTTTTCCTGGACATAAGGCTGAAAAGAAGACCTGGTTAAAAGGATATATGGTTACCTAGCATCTAGTGAGAGAGAGAGAGAAAGAGAGAGAGTGCGCGCAAGAAGAATTTCCCTCCATCCCAGTGATTTGCAACCTTTTCCATCTCATGCCATATACACAAGGCAGTGGTGTACCTAGGTCATTTGGTACTCGGGGCACACAATTTTTTTTACACTTCGGTAGTCAAAATTTTTTAATTAATTTGTGTCTTGACACATCATCAGTGTCAAGGCACACTATGGGTGGGGACCTCATATGCCCTAATTGCCCTACTAATATCCCCACATTCTTGTGACACTCCAAATGGCACAACAAAGGACTATTGTGTAGTTTAACAGGGCCCCAGACTGGACAGGTACTCTTGAGAAAACTCTCCCTTCAGATGAAGGACACAGAGACTTGGCTCACCACCCAAAAAGACCAGGCATGTTTTTCTCTAAAGGAAGTTTTCATTATGACTGTGCTTTTAAAATATTACTGCCATTGAATGAGTGGCCATTCCGGTGCTTAGCCCTTTCCTTCCTTGATCACTGCAGTGCCGACAGATGGTTCCTTCCTGCATTGGGTCCAGATGACTTTTGCAAAAGCAGAGAAACATTCAGGGAAGGTGGTAGGAGAGGGACAGAATAAATGTCACTCTTGGCACTGGGAGGGCCCGGTGACTATGTTCTGTTTTTTCCAGGACATGTCCTCTTTTTTAAACTTGTGTCCTAGAAAAACAATGTCCTCCTTTTCCTTGTAAGGTAGCATTTAACAGGCAGAATTTAACCTTCTTCTAAGTAATAAACCATATTTAATAAATATTACATATATGGCTTAATATATGCAATCATAAAACACAGAATTTGTGCACATCTAGACAAGTACTCCGTGATCAAAACAACCCAGCATGGATTTACCAAGAATAAATCTTGCCAGACAAATCTGATCTCCTTTTTTGATTGGGTTACGAGCTTACTGGACAGTGGCAATGCTGTGGATGTCATTTATCTTGACTTCAGCAAAGCATTTGACAAAGTCCCACATGACATTTTAATTAGGAAGTTGGAAAAATATGGGCTAGACAGGGCAATTGTTAGGTGGATCTGCAACTGGCTCGATGGCCGCACTCAAAGGGTTTTAGTAAATGGTTCTGTGTCAACCTGGAGGTCCGTTTCTAGTGGGGTACCCCAAGGCTCTGTCTTGGGACCGGTTCTCTTTAACATTTTCATCAATGACTTGGAGGAAGGGATACGGGGGAGCCTGATCAAATTTGCAGATGACACCAAACTGGGAGGAGTAGCAAACACATCAGAAGATAGGAGAAACCTCCAGGAGGATCTGGATAAACTGGAATCCTGGGCTGTAACAAATAGAATGAATTTCAACAGGGAGAAGTGCAAGGTTCTGCACTTAGGCAATAAAAACCAAAAACATAGGTATAAAATGGGGGATACTTGGCTTGGCAGCACAACATGTGAGCGGGATCTTGGAGTCGCCGTGGATCACAAGCTGAACATGAGTCAGCAGTGTGATGTGTCTGGAAAGAAGGCAAATGCCATTTTAGGTTGCATTAAGAGGACTGTAGCTTCCAAGTCACGAGAAGTTATAGTTCCTCTTTATTCTGCATTGGTCAGACCTCACCTTGAGTACTGTGTTCAGTTCTGGGCACCTCACTTTAAGAAGGATGCAGCCAAACTGGAGCAAGTCCAGAGGAGAGCGACAAGAATGATCAGTGGGATGGAAGGGAAGCCCTACGAGGAAAGGTTGGGGGAACTTGGGATGTTCAGCCTGGAGAAGAGGAGGCTGAGGGGAGACATGATTGCCCTCTTCAGATACCTGAAGGGCTGTCATAGGGAGGAAGGGGCCAATTTGTTCATAGCTGCTTCTGAAAGCAGAACTAGAACCAATGGGTACAAACTGCAAGAGAGGAGATTCCGGCTGGAAATCCGGAAAAAATTCCTGACTGTGAGGGCGGTTCGGCAGTGGAACAGATTGCCAAGGGAGGTGGTGGACTCTCCCTCACTGGGGATCTTCAAGCAGAGGCTCGATGAGCACCTGTTGGAGATGCTCTAGGGGGAATTCCTGCTGCAGGCAGGGGGTTGGACTAGATGACCTCCTAGGTCCCTTCCAACTCTATGATTCTATGATTCAATGCCTCAGTGGTTAAAGGGGTTGTGCCTGTCAATCTAAAGATCAGCAAGTCAGAGGTTCAAGACCCAAGTACTGCAAAATGGGATTAGCTCCCTTCCTTAGCCCAGCTCCTGCCAACCTAGCAGTTCAGAAGTATGCAAATACAAGTAGATCAATAGGTACCATTTTGGTGGGAAGCTAAGCAGCATTCCCACGGATTGGTGGGATGGCTAGCTGGGGGGTCCTCACACTGCCTTTACCCCCTTGCATGGGTGAGGGAGCACAGCTGAAGCAGTGGCACCAGGAGCTCGCAGCCGGCCTCCTTGCCTCTCCGTGGGGCTCAGTTGGGGCACATGCTCAGTTGGGGCACATGTAAGGCACTTTGAAACTGTGCCTTGTTGCAAAGAATGCCTCCCCCATGTTCCAGTATTAGGGGGTGGGCTTCAGGCTGCCTGGCAATGGCACCTGAGCAGTCTTAAGGCTGCAGTTCCCCCCCAAGGGTCTGTTCATGGAAACCTTAGCGGATCACTTTGATCTGGGGGGACCAAGATGGAAGATCCTCAGAATTCACGACCCCCTTGGGGGGAGGTTGCTATCCCCACATTGAAGACAACTGATCTAGTCCAACCCCCTGCCTATAGCAGGAAATCCTCCTGGCATATTTCCAGCAGGTGCTGTTGAGCCTCTGCTTGAAGATTTTCTGGGAGGGAGAATCCATCCTCACTACCATATTTCCTTTTTCATCTTTCTTTACAAGTCCAGAGGGGATTGCAGGGGACTGGCAACAACTGCTGTGGCTGCCTAGCTGGAAGAGGCAGACAAGCATGCAGGTGTGGCTTTTAGCTCTGGCTGGTGTATCACTGGCCCAGGAGATTATCTTTGTCATCCTGTCTCAGGGGTCATCATTGCTTGGGCTAGTTTGAGTAGCAAAAAATGGTGCAAAGTATCACTTTTAGCCTCATCCTTGGATTGTGCAAGATCTTGAATGTTTCTTATGACATCTCTTACTAATCAACCAACCATCTAAACAATATTATTTATACAGTGGCGCCTCACATAACAAATTTAATTCACTGCGGAGGCATGTTTGTTACGTGAAATGTTCTTTACGTGAAGTGGATTTTCTCATAGGAAATAATGGAAACTCAGACGATTGGTTCCACAACCCAAAAAATATTCATGTAAAAATATTAACTGGATGTAAAAACAATGACAAAACACTGGAATTGAATTCAAAACATGCATTCACTGTGCCATGATCCTATATAGGCTGCAATCCTAAAGACACTTTCCTGGGAGTAAACCCCATTTAACATAATGGGGCTTACTTCTGAGTAGACATGGTTAGGAGGCTGCAATCCAAGACACTTTATTCTGCAATCCAAGACACTTTCCAAGTGTCTCCCCACTTTCTCCTTCTCTTTACCCTGAGCCTCTCTCCCCTGCTCCCTTCTGGCTAGCCCTGAGCTGCTTCCCTTTTCTCCACTGCTTCTCCCTCTGCCCAGTGGACACCAGGCCACAGGAGGAATAGTACGGAAGTGTTGCTTTTGCTATGGGCAGGCGCGCTAGACAGCCCTAATGCTTTTTAAAAGGGATGTTGGCCAGTGCATCTGCCCCAACTGCCAATGAATATGTTTGTTACATGAAGCAGTTTGTTACGTGAAGCTGAATCCTAGAGAAAGCTTTAGAAATTCATGTACCAGTTCAAAACGTTCCTCATCAGTGATGGGCCCAGCCTCCCTTAAGATCCGGTACGCCGGAAGTCAGGGGGCAGGGCTGGAGTCAGGGGGCGGGGCCGGAGTCAGGGGGTGGGGCGGGCCCTAACCAGGCCGAACTGCGCATGCGCCAGACTTGGCGCACGCGCAGTGCATCCCCTGAAGCGTCCTTGGCACCAGGACACCAGGACGCTTAGTGCTCCTGCGTCCAGCTGGACACAGGCACGCTGAGCGTCCTGGAGCTCGGCGCCAAGACGCTTAGTGCACCTGCGTCCAGCTGGACGCAGGTGCACTGAGCGTCCTGGGGCTCGGCGCTAGGACGCTTCGTGCGCGTGTGTCCAGCTGGACGCACGTGCACTAAGCTTCCTGGTGGCGAGCCCCAGGAGACCCGGCGCCGGTGGACGCTGGCGTACCGGTCCCTGCGGCTCTTGCAGCCGCGGGTCTGGCCGGTTCGCTGTCGTCCGCCCTGGTGGAAGACCCGGTACGGGCGCATAGGCCCGTACCGGTATCTGCCCACCTCTGTTCCTCATCCACCTGATCTGATATAAGATTCTGAGCACAATACAGTAGTGGGTGGTCTAGCTGGAATGGCTGGTCTAGCTCTCTCCAATTCCTTTCTTTGGGGAGATAAGAGTGAATTGCCTGAGAGAACTCTATTGTTCCTTCTTGACCCACCACAGCTACTCACTCTTGAGACTTTTGGTAAGTCTAAAGAAAAAGGCAATGCTACACCTTTATTTATTTGATTTGTACTCCATCTTTCTCCCTGAAGGGAATTAATCTACCAATGTCTTCCAGAAGAGAAAACCAGGAGGGATAAAGTGAGCCACTCTTCTTTTAGGTCCTGTTCTGAACAGTGCAAATAGTGGAAGAAGAGGTTGGGAAGGAAGTTGTGATGGGGGTATATAGTCACAGCACACTACAGAGGGCTTTAAAACTAAACATTTTAATCCCAAGATCATGGCTTCTGTTCTATTGCAAATAGAAGAGGAAGAAATGGAATTCCTAACAGTTTATTTTTGGGGGCTCTGAGATCACTGCAGATGGTGATTGCAGCCATGAAATCAAAGATATGACTCCTTCTGGGGAGGAAAGATATGGCAAGTCCAGACAACTTAATTAAAAGTCAAGACTTCATTGCCAACGAAGTTCCATCTAATTAAAGCTATGGTTTTTCCTGTGCTAATGTACTGCTGTGAGAGCTGGACTATTACATATATAGTGGTGTCTCACAGAAAGAGCTTAATTTGTTCTGGAGGCAACGCTCTTGAAGTGAAGCGGATTTTCCTATAGGAAATAATGGAAACTCAGACAATTGGTTCCACAACCCAAAAAATATTCATATAAAAATATTGACTGTATGTAAAAATGAGGACAAACCACGAATTGAATTCAAAACATGCATTCAATGTGCATGATCCTATAAAGTCTACTTAGGCTGCAATCCTAAGGACACAATCCTAAGGACAGTATCCTAAAGACACTTATGAGGCTGCAATCCTAAAGACACTTTCCTGGAAGTAAGCCCTAATGAACACAATGGGGCTTCTGAGTACAGACACAGGGGGCTTACCTTGGCTGGGTCATGCAGGTCCGGTCTTATGGGGTGGGAGGGTGTTTGGGGAGCACTGGGGGTGCCTTCTGGGGGGTGGGAGGGTGCTTGGGGGCAGTGGGGGGCCTTCTAAGCAGTGGGAAGGTGCTTGGGGGAAGTGGGGGGCTCTCTGGGGGGTGGGAGGGTGCTTGGAGGGTGCTGGTGGGGAGATACAGAACTGAACACGTTCTTGACATAGAATGCTACTCCGCCTCCTCTTTGGCCACTTCTGTTCCTCATGAACAGCTGATAGCCTTCCATTTGTGTGTTTCATTCATGGGAGTCATTCCACCATGTTTCAGTTATTCCTTTCAAGTCCAATATCCCTTCACTTGCAAAAAATTCTAGCTCATCTTGTTATTTCCCAGGCTCTGTGCATTTGTGTAAATGCAACATAAGCCCTGAAGGTTGCAAATCAATGCATTTTCCCTACTTTTTTAAAGCTGGCCCCTCGAAAGATTTTTGAGTTACAGCCGTGCCCTGACAATTTCCATCAATTTTCCAGCATTTTCTTTATTTCTAGGTTCCCTTTGGATGTAGCCCAACTCCTTCTTATTTAGTTTAAAGCCTGAAACAGGCAGACCAGCATATCTGTGCTGTATCCAGCACAAATTTTGGGCAGGGTAAACTTTCCCCCTTAACCTGAGAGCCACTGCAGTCCCAGAGGGGCTATTCAGATCTGAACCACTGAATCCAAGCAGCACAAGTTCTCTCTGGGTTGCCTGGGAACAAGGTTGGGCTCTGGCAGAGGTGCAGGATCCTGATCCCAACTCCCACTTCCTGTCCACCTGCCCACAATCCTGTCTACCGCATGGCTTTCCCCACTTTGAAACATATCCCTCCTGTCTTCCCACCTTCTCCATGCCTACCCTCGGCTAACACAAACTTACCAAATTGTAAATTTTTTATTTTTAATGATGATGGAAGAGCACTTGAATAAAACTGAGAAAGTTACCTTTTTATTCATTTTAATCATTTTCAAAGTGTATTAATTAAGAAATATAGATGAAATAGTGTCAGTACATGCAGTCACAATAATATTTCTAACTGGAAACCAATCTGCCATATTTATTCAAATCTAACACTCACCATTTTCAGCCAAATTTAGTCTCCAAAATTGGAGTGGGCATTAGATTTGATGGCACATTAGAATTGAGTAAATCCAAAATGTTGGATTCGTCCTGAAGAGCTGAATCCAACACAACAATCTGTTTTGAAATAACTCCTTCCTGTCAGAAGTTGTGGCCAAAAAAACTGAAAAGCAAAAATATGCATAGAAAATGCGTGGGAATATGAAAGTAATGTATATCGTGGCTTTACTCTTCAGTAGGCAAAATTGCCATAGTCCAGTGGAAAAGGCAGGCTGAGAGCAATCCAAGGACACCAGAAGAGTCCTGGCCTAATGAGCGCAGCCCCTAAAGTCACCCCAGAAGGAAGTTCTCTCCTCTCTGCACAGCTGCATTTATCATGTGTAAGCAAACACTTTGGCTGGTGTAGAAGATCTGTCCAGGGGGTGCAAGGCTTCCAGGATCGTCCCGATCCCAAGCACCTGGAGCTTACAAGTGCTCCAGAAGGCAGCTCTCTCCCCCAAACATTGAAAGTGATAGAAACGGGCTCTACTGGTAATGTGAAATTTTTCCAAAAAATTTTTATTTGTGAAGAGTCCAGACTCCGTCCCTCTCTCCAAGCCTAATTTCCTGTCCTTATCCCGCTAAGGTTTTAATTAGAGGTGGGCCCAAGCTGGTTCGGGCCGGATCGCCCAACCTGGTTGTTGGTTCTGGCCCCCCACTACCGATTCGGTAACTAAGGGGAGGCCCAGAAAACCGGGTGCACTGGTTCGGCGCCCAGGGGAAGCCCTACATTGCGCATGTGTCAACCTTGACACAGGCACAATTGCATCCTGAGGCTGGTCCGCTGACCAGTTCCAGGATGCGACTGAGTCTATACTAAGGTTGACGCAAGCGCAGTCGCGTCCTGAGGCTGGTCTGCGGACCAGTTCAAGGACGTGACTGAGCCTGCGCCAAGGTTGACACACGCCAAGGTCCACCAACCAGCTCCAGGATGCGACTGAGTTTGTGCCAAGGTTGACGCAGGTGCAGTCGCGTTCTGAAGCTGGTCAGTTGACCAGCTTCAGGATGCGACTGCACGTGTGCCAATCTTAGCGCATGCGCAGTGCACCAGGATTGGGGCCTGCCCCTCACCCCGCCCCGCTCACCCGCAGCGTGGTGGGGTGGGTGACGTACTCTCCCCGGCCCTGGCCCTGACCTTCCCTGGCCATGCCCCGGCCCTCCCCGCCCCTGACCCTGGCCCCACCCCCTGACCCCGGCCTGGCCTGCCTACTTTTGGCAAACTGGATGTTGGGCCAAGCCGGGCCCATCACTGGAATGCTTTATTGGGGTCGGGGTTAAGGCTATTTTTATTTCTTTTAATCTGATGTTCCCTTTTTCCAGGACACGTCCTCATTTCATCCATGTATCCTGGCAAAAAATCTTCATTGTCCTCCTTTTCCTTGTGAGCAGGCAGCCTATAGACTGCTTGGAATAAATTATCTATCTATCTATCTATCTATCTATCTATCTATCTATCTATCTATCTATCTATCTATCTATCTATATCTATCTATCTATCTATCTATCTATCTATCTATCTATCTATCTATCTATCTATCTATCTATCTATGAGAAAAGTCACTGATTGACTCACTCACTCACCCACCCACCCACTCACTCACCAACCTACCAAAACTGCTGGGCCTAGAAGCATGAAATTTGGGGTGGGTGTTCCTTCCGTGATGGAGGGGTGCGCTAAGAACCGTTTTTCAGAAATTCCAACCAGAAGGGGGTGAAATGGGGCGTGACGCATTTTCCTGCCTATACTTTGCATTGGAGAATTGATGACTCATCAACATTCCGCCCCAACTGGGCCTAGAAGCATGGAATTCTGGGAGGGATCCTTCTGTCACCTGAACACCCACCAAGAACCCATGTGCAGAAATTTAACCCCTCAGGGGCTGAAAAGGAGTGCAAACTGTTTATGTCCTATACTTCAACATGGAAGACTGACCAACATCCAGCCACTTTGATGCTCAGTGACTGGTGCGTTGGGGGGATGTTGTTAGGAGGAAGAGGTTGCTGCGCATGGGGGGAAGTTGTGCATGGGGGAAGATATGCATGGGGGAAATTGAGCATGGGGGATGATGCACATGGGGGGCTGATGCGCATGGGGGGACCGATGCGCATGGGAGGATGATGCACATGGGAGGATGATGCGCATAGGGGAAGTTGCGCATAGGAGAAGTTGCTCATGGGGGCTGATGCGCATGGGAAGAAGTTGTGCATGGGGACAAGCTGCGCAGGGGGGGACCGATGCGCATGGGGGGACCGATGCACATGGAGGGAAGTTGTGCAGGGGGATGATGTGCATGGGGGATGATGCACATGGGGGGACAGATGTGCATGAGGGATGATGCGTATGGGGAAAGTTGCACATGGGGAAGTTGTGCATGGGGAAGTTGCGTATGGGGGAAAGTTGCGCATGGGGGAAAATTCCACATGGGGAAGTTGCGCATGGGGGAAGTTGCGCATGGGGAAAAGTTGCAGATGGGGAAAAGTTGCGCATGGGGGAAGTTGCGCATGGGGGAAAAGATGCGTACGGGTGGATGATGTGCATGGGGAAAGTTGCGCATGGGGGAAGTTGCGCATGTGGAGATGATGCGCATGGGGTTGATGTGCCTGGGCGAAGTTGCACCTGGGGAAAAATTGCGCAGGGGGAAAGTTGCGCATGGGGGAAAGTTGCGCATGGGGGTTGATGTGCATGGGGGAAGTTGCGCATGGGAAAAAGTTGCCCATGGGGAAAAGTTGTGCATGTGGAAAAGTTGCGCATGGGGAGAAGTTGCGCATGGGGGATGATGCGCATGGGGGAAATTGCGCATGGGGATGATGCGCATGGGCGATGATGCGCATGGGGGAAGTGGCGCATGGGGTGTTTATGTGCATTGGGTGTTTATGTGCCGTGGGGGGATGGAGTATGGGGAAATGTTACTCCCGCAACGCGGGTACGCTTTTCGCTAGTATGTAATAAATTGTACATGTAATAATTTTAAATGTAAGATTCAGTAAGTTAGTGTTTAAATTAAACACATGAAAGCAATATACACAAGGGTTTTGAGCTTTTATTTTGTTATAGTCTACACTTTTCTTGGGTGGCCTACATTTTGGGGGTGCTGCTCTCAGAAAGAAGGGAGCAGCCAGGCTTAGGGAGAGGAGGAAGTACAGCCAACCTCTCCGTCACTCCACAAGGGCCTCTTGTTGCAGGTGCCACCTGAGCCCTGACAAGTGCCTTCTAAGTCCACCATCTCCCAGGAGCATGGGGTGTGTGTGTATGTGTGAGTGCATGGGTTTGAGAGTGACTCCATGACAGTGGAGTGGGAGAGAGCATGGGGACTTGGGAGCAGAGTGACCATGTGTCGAGTCCTTTGCATGAAAGTCCCTTTAGCTACTTCTATCGACAAGCGCAGCAATGAAATAAAAACACCTTTCAACAAATGCAACCCACTGAGCAATCTCATCAAATGCCTGTTCCTTTGACTTTAACAAAGGAAAAGCAAGAGTAATCATCCATTATACTTAGGATGTATTTTTTACCCCCAATAGTGTGTGCTCTCGGGCCAATCAGATCCAAATGTACCAGCTGAAAAGGAGCAGTTGTCTTAGACTTTTCTTATTCACAGACACTGTTTTAGATGGTGGCTTGACAAGCACCACTCCAGAAAATTGGGGAGTCTTGCTCCTCTTCTCCGAGGGAGAGGATAGTGAATCATGCTCCTGGTAATGCTTTGAAATTGCATAAAACCCCTTTTCAGGCCTGGTCGCCACCTCTGATTCAGAATCCGAAGTGATATGTTTACATGTAGGGGGTGAAAGAGCCACCCTTTTGCAGCTAGCCTTCTTGTGATTAGATGCCAAGGCAGGTAGAGAAGTAACCTTTAATTCATCCAGTTTCTCCTGTAACGCCCCCCTGACTGCCTCTTTCACCATTCTAGACAAAGTAGAGGCAGAGATTGAAGGACCTCTAAAGTCCCTGAGTGGGGCCTCCCCAGCGCTATACCCTGATTCGCGGGCTTTTTTCGGCCATGAGGTACTCACAAAATGGCGCCCACCAATGCGGGTCTCAAAATGGTGGCCGGTGGGAAGCTCTCTGCTGCCAACAGGCTCTCCCGCCTCCGCTATTTCTTCTGTGGCTTGGCCAGCAATGGGAAGCTCTGATCTGAAGCGGGGCGCTTCCTTAGAGGCCGCCTGATGGCCCGCCAGGTCAGCTGTGTGGGAACCTGCAGGTGCCCACCACCCACAGCCACCGCTGCTGTTCTGATGCTGCTCCCTCCTGTTCTTCTGAGGCTTGGAGCCCTTGTTGCTGCCTCTGCAGCTGTAGAGGGTTCCCTTCCCTGCCGAATCAGCTGTGGAGAAAGACCCTATTCTCGTTAGGGGGTGGGAGAAAGCCAGAGGCAGCCCCCCAGAGAAGGCAACTGAGTGCTGATGGATTCCAAAGGAAGGAGGGAAGGAGCAAATAGCAGGAAAAAGAAAAAGAAGTGAAAGAGAGGAGGAGAAAAGAGGAAGCAAGAGCTCCCTCTGACTTTGTCCTTGCCCTTAGTGAGGCTGGACAAGACTGGGAGAAAGATGGGAGGAAGATCAGCCTGGTCAGATGGGGGGGGGGAGCAAGCAACGTCTCACAGGCTAAAATGAAGAACTGGTTTTAGCAATAACTATCACCCTCCTGGAATTCTGTCCTCCTTGAGGGAACCTGAGAATGAGAGGAATGAGAACCAGAGGAATGAGAGGCCAGCGCTGTCCATATTCCTGGCTCCCCCACTCTGCAAACTGCCAGCATGCAGTTACAGGGTCCCTGCCTCTGTTGCTTAACTTGAGAGGCCAAGGGTTCCTTGCTGCTAGAGGAGATGCCTCTCCCCAACAAGATCAAATAAATAGTCAGCCAGTTGTATGGAATCGGATCTGATAGAACTGAAGTTCAAATAAACAGGCACATTATTTCTCCAGGAGAACAAGGCTTAGAGCTTCCTGACTGGGGAGGGGGGAAAGTATTTTCCTTCACACTGTTCTCCTTGCTAAATCAAGTGCTGCTTGGAAATCAAAATTCCCACCCTGGCAAACTAAGGTTGTGCCAGATCCCAGTTTTTCTGTCAGTGATGCTTCACAGCTGGAGATGCAGACAATGGTGTCCCAGTGGCTAAGATATAGCAGGGCAGATGCCTGGCAAACTCTTTTGAACTGGGCAGACAGCACCGGGGGGGGGGGGGGGGTTCTGTCCTGGCTCCCTATAACAAAAGCTGCAAGAGGCACCTTTCCAGAGCCCTTCTGGTTGGCATCTTGGCTGTTGGCGTTCAGTTGGTGGCTTGCACATGAGAAGGAGCAGTGCAGAATCACAGAGCTGGAAGGGATTTAATAAGTCATCTAGTCAAACCCGCTGCCTTTCCTCCTAGAAGGATTTCAGTGGCAGGAACACACTCTGTGCAGGTGATGGTGTTGGCACAGCTGGCCCAAGAACTATTGGCAGCTGAAGTGGTAATACTGCTCCTCTTGCCAGGTGCTGGGTGCTGGGCCATTAGCCATTAGTTTTATCTGTAATCCCACAGATAGTTTTATCTGTAAACCACTTTGTGAATTTTTTGTAGAAAAGCGGTATATAAATATTGTTGATTGATTGACCCCATAAGAAAGGAATTCTGGAACTTAGTTCATGACACTTCTATCATGGAGCTCGAGGCAGATATCAGCTTTGACTGCATGGAAAAAAATGTATTGCCCTCACAGTGTGCAGGTTTCAACAGGTGTAGCAGGTTTCTTTGTCAACAGGTGTGGCAGGTTTCTGTACTCTTTTCCAAAAACTGCAATAGCTGTTTGGCCAAATGCAAAGGAAGGACAATAGAAAGTTACATCTAAGGACCTAATTGACCAAGGGAGGTGGTGGACTCTCCCTCACTGGATTTTCAAGCAGAGGCTCGATGAATACCTGTCGGAGATCCCCCGGGGGTTGGCCTAGATGACCCATTAGGTCCCTTCCAACACTCTGGGGAGGGGAGGCTTCCCTTGAACTGCTTTCACATTAAGACCTACAGGTTTGCTCCTGCCTTAGCCAGATTCAATCCAACCAACCTAAGCAGCAGTTTATATATGAGACATGCTTCAAAATAAGCATTCTCTGCATAGTTCAAAGAGATTGGTAGTCACAGGCAGCACATAGAATTACACACCATTTCTCTAACCTGGTGGTGAACCAGCCACCTCCACCATACTTCCTGTTCCTCCCATGCCCAGATTTCTCAGGCACTCTAGGTCACAACTCTTATCTCCTTCACATTTCCACTTTCTCTCTGTACCTATCTTCCTTTTCAAATTAAGCAGCAGTGAAAAGACCTGCAGAAGGAAGCAAGCAGCAGCAGCAGCAGCAGCAGCAGCAGGTACGTCCACCTCAGTTGGCCTCATGGATGGGCTACAGTGCACACATATTGGCTGGTCTTGATATTTGGTTGCCTGGATCTTGCTCTTTCCTGTTACAGGGCGAAGTGAGGTCTACTTGGCATCATCCTGCAAATGGGAAGGGTGAATTTAATGGGGTCCTGCATGCCACTTTCCTGCAAGACAAAAAATACAACAGCAGTGTGATGCAACAATTTGTCTGTCATCGCCAACACATCACAGCCCTGACATGAAATGTATCTGTGGACAACTAGTGTGGTTATTCTGTGGCTTGGCTTCTCAACACGGCAAATGCAACATATTAGAGATGCAGCTGCCTTGTCAGAATCACAGGAGAAACCATCAACCCGCTGATGCTCCTTCAATGAATGGTCTGAGATAGGGATTGCCAAACCCTGGCCCAGGGACTATATTTGGCCCATGAACATGACAAGCCTCTAAGTGGCCTGCGGCCAGCCTCGTCCCTTAAGAGCCTATGACCCAATTGACTAAAGACAACTGGAGCAGTGATGATGAGGTTGGAGAAATGGGGGTCCATTTAAGTGTGTGCTTTATTTCTATGCTGTGTTTTCATCTTTGCAGAAATCCTGGAAATCTGAGCCCATTTATTAATTAATCTAAGTTCCATCTCTGATGTATTTATTGAAATTTTATATTTAAATTCTTTTCTCCAGCTCTCAACACTGGTATCTGATGTTTTATTTGCATGGTATTTGATGTGGCCACCCCCTGATGACACGTTAGACCAGAGGTTTTCAACCTTTTTCAACTGATGGCACACTGGCAAGGCACAAAAATTGTAAAGGCACACAGCCACCCTTTTGACAGTTCACACGATAAACCATGCTGCTGGTGGGGGGTTCACATCCCTTCTAGGCCATATTAATAAATGCTATTTAATGAATGAATGGATAAATAAATTCTTCAAAATCCCAAGACAACACCTGTGAAAAACACTTTAAAAAACGCTTCACAGTACTTTGAAAAACGCTTTAAAACCACTCCTTTAGATGTTTCCACAGCCATTAATACTGAAGTTTCAGTGTTGGCCTGGCCAAGTAAACTAGAAATGTCTATCCAGATCAATGATTTTTTTCCACGGCACAAGTATCTCTATAGTGGCATACAGTAGCTAGAGGGAGATGGAGCAGTCAGTCTTAAAGTGAGTCTCATCTTTTCAGGTGGGGAGAGCAAAACTGAGTTATATTATACTGAAAGGTTTTGCTCCTTCCCTGCCTGAATGGTTCCTGCAGGGTCCCAAAGAGGTGAAGCTCCCTCCAAGACTGGCTACTTCACCCCCTCTTGCTACTCCACCAGACCTCTATGTTCATCTTTATGGTCTTTGCCTCTTGGGATGTCACTTCCATCTTCTAGGAAACTCTTCCAGGATCTGTGGTTCTGATTCCAGGGCAATTATCTGTAGTCACAAATTGCCTGTGTGGTCCTAGAGGAAGGGGGTCAGACAATTTGTAACACTACTACATCTACTACTACATCAGCTCCTCGACTGACCATCTGACAAAGATATTCTCCTTTTTTTTGGACACTGGAAGGTTCAAATTTAAGGTTTGGATGGCATGCATTTTTGTGCTATGATAAAATAAAAGCAAATTTAGAATTTAAGGATCATTACCTTAGATATGTGCTGTTAAAAGTTTGGAATAAATACAAGTAGAGATATCAAAAACAAAAACACCATTATGGATCTCTCCACAAAAAGCCTTCTTTAGTAGAGATAGGGACATACAGATCCCTGGTTATTGTATAGAAATCCAATAACTTTTACACCAAATGATTATTGGATTAAGACAAGGGAGAAATTTTTAGAGGAAGCATTTGTATGTCAGTGGTTTCAACAATTCTCCTTTTTGATCTCCATTCTATGAAATGCTAGGGCTGAGTGGGCCAGCCAGTGCCCTGCTCTTGCCTGCCCTCCCTGTATTGTTTTCCTGTTGCCAATGGCACTGACCATGCTTCCTCCAAGGAGTAAATGGAGAGTCCTTCTGCCAGGTATTCTGCGCATGCCTCACTCCAGTCCGTATTGTCATGTGCCTGCTTGTTAATCCAACAGCCATGTGTCCCTGGCAAACAAGAACTCAGCCTGGGTCTTTCCAGCATGGAGCCTGACAGCCAGCCAAACTCCCACCCATCTTCCACATCTGGACAGCAGCTGAAATATTAGAGATGAAAGCCAGTGAAGGCTGTTTAGGATCCTCTTCCTCCATGGAAGGCAGCAGGGCATTTGCCTGCATTATCACGCAGGGGGAGTAGGAGGTTCAAGGATGGCTGGTGGTACAATCCTAACCTCTGGTTAGACTGGCACAAACCCTGTCTTGATCTGGGGGAGGGGGTGTCACAAACGTGCTGTAAGGCAGGGGTCAACTTCGCAGCATCTTGCCCACTGGGCTGTGCTGGGACTGGGCCCCAGACGGGAGGTGAACTGTTGGGGTGAACTGCTCAAATGCAGCCCAAATGCTAGTTCACCCCGGCTGCAAGGCAAGCCAGGCTGTGCCTGCCCAGCATGCCTAGCAGTGGGGGGTGAACTGCGCAGGTGTGGCCCAACCACACTGATGCACATCTGTAGTTACAGAAGGAACTGCACATGTGCGTCCCCCCTGGGCTGTGGAAATTTTTTTCTCATGGTCCTGGGCCATGGTCCTCAAACATTTTAGGAGCACTGCCATAAGGCTCTTCTTCACCACTCCTGGGGGATTTAAGCTGGTGTGCAAACATGTGCTAGCCTCCCTATACCACCACAGGAACGGGAAGATGAGTGACGTGTGGCATAAGATTGCGCTTTGAATATCTGGTCCTGCATTTGGGGCATTTATTCATTCAGCAGGCCAAATTTCCTATTACTTGACACCATTGGCTGCCCTCTTACTATGGCAAAATTTGCCAGTCCCAGCACAGCACACTTTTATGATGGCTTTAGCCCTTCTTTTCCTTGATGGAAACATGGTCTTTGACACTGAGCTCAGTTATTCATTCACTCCACAGCTTCTCTAGGAGCTTCAATAGATGGTCATCTTTTCTATATGGGCAGCAGCGGCACAACAGGAGTGAAGCATGGGTGAATGTACCCATGACAACACTCAAATGGCAGCTGGCAGTAGCAGGCAGGGCCAGCCTATCCATGGTTCTGACTGAAACCCGCGTCGGAGGCAACAGTTGGTGGGGAAGTCAACTGCTTGCCTCCTTTGCTCCTCTTCCTCTTACTACATTGGATAAGGATGGGTGAGCATAGTAGGAGAGTGGTGGGAAAGAGAGTTTCCAATGTTCTAGCTCACCACTCTACTCAGGGTGACCATATAGATTGGAGGACAGAGTGCCTCTACCTTTAAGCTGTGCTGGGACATCGAGGAGGGAATTGAGGCAGATGCTGCTTCTTAAACTCTTCTATGCTGAGCTAAACTTGCCTTAGTTCCCTCTTCAATGAAATGCTTAAAGGTCCTCCAATGCACT
Organism: Cryptoblepharus egeriae; assembly: GCA_030015325.1. Lineage (NCBI taxonomy): Eukaryota > Metazoa > Chordata > Lepidosauria > Squamata > Scincidae > Cryptoblepharus > Cryptoblepharus egeriae. The sequence goes on from JAREYC010000014.1 coordinate 13,069,220, forward strand.
TTGTCCTTCATTTTATATGGTCACCCTGACTCTACTCCACATTTCCTCCTGTCCCGTTTTCATTCCATCCAGGGCATGGAAGAAGCAGAGGATGGCACACTAGCAAGTGAGGCAGGCATTTTGCATCCACTTTAGTCACCATGGAGCTGGCTTTGCCCTGGGGAAGAGGGTCTAGTATTCCTCATTCTGCCCTAGGTACTGGTAGTCTTAGGTCACTGATCAGCACATACAACACATCTGTTCATCACTGTAAAGTAGGGGTCTCCAAATCCTGGCCCAGAAGCCAGATGTGGCCTGTGACAAGCTTTTAACTGGCCCGCAGCCAACCTCTGGTCTCCTAGAATCATAGACTCATAGAGTTGGAAGGGACCTAGTAGGTCATCTAGTCCAACCCCCTGCCTGTACCAGGAAATCCTCCTACAACATCCCCGACAGGTGCTCATCAAGCCCCTGCTTGAAGATCCCCAGTGAGGGAGAGTCCACCACCTCCTGTGGCAATCTGTTCCACTGCCGAACTGCCCTCACTGTCAGGAATTTTTTCCTGATAGCCAACCAGAATTTCTTGCAGTTTGTACCCATTGGTTCTAGTTGAACAAATGAGCCCCTATGTTCATAGAACAAATGGTTCTATGAACAAATGAGCCCCTATGAACAAATGACAGCTCTTCAGGTATCTGAAGAGGGCAATTATGTTTCCTCTCAGCCTTCTCTTCTCAAGGCTAAATATCCCAAGTTCTCCCAACCTTTCCTCTTAGGACCTTTCTCCCAACCTTTCCCCTTCCATCCCACTGATCATTCTTGTCGCTCTCCTCTGAACTTGCTCCAGTTTGGCTGCATCCTTCTTAAAGTAAGGTGCCCAGAACTGAACACAGTACTCAAGGTGAGGTCTGACCAATGCAGAATAAAGAGGAACGAGAACTTCTCGCTACTTGGAAGCTACAGTCCTCTTAATGCAGCCTAAAATGGCATTTGCCTTCTTTGCAGACACATCATATTGCTGACTCATGTTCAGCTTGTGATCCATGGCGACTCCAAGATCCCGCTCACATGTTGTGCTGCCAAGCCAAGTATCTCCCATTTTATACCTGTGTTTTTGGTTTTTATTGCCCAAGTGCAGAACCTTGTACTTCTCCCTGTTGAAATTCATTCTATTTATTACAGCCCAATATTCTAATTTATCCAGATCCTCCTGGAGGTTTTTCCTGTCTTGTGTTTGCTACTCCTTCCAGCTTGGTGTCGTCCGCAAATTTGATCAGGCTCCCCCTTCCTCCAAGTCATTGATAAAAATGTTGAAGAGAACTGGCCCCAAGACAGAGCCTTGGGGCACCCCACTCAAAACCACTCAACTCCAGGTTGACACTGAACCATTTTCTAAAACCCTTTCAGTGTGGCCGTTGAGCCAGTTGCAGATCCACCTAATGATCTGCAATGGCCTCGTCTAGCCCATATTTCTCCAACTTCCCGATCAAGATATCATGCGGGACCTTATCGAATGCTTTGCTGAAGTCAAGATAAATGACATCCACAGCATTGCCACTGTCTGGTAAGCTCGTAATCTGATCAAAAAAGAAGATCAGATTTGTCTGGCAAGATTTCTTTTTGATCAATCCATGCTGGGTTCTTTTGATCATCAAGTACTTGTCTAAATGTGCACAAATTGTGTGTTTTATGATTTGTTCTAATATCTTTCCCAGGATTGAAGTCAAATTGACTTGTCTATAAATTCCCGGGTCTTATTTTTTCCCCTTCTTAAAGATTGGGACTACATTAACGGTTTTCCAGTCCAGTGGCATTTCTCCACTCCTCAAAGATTTCTCAAAGATGATTGACAGAGGCTCTGCAAAGACATCTGTGAGTTCCTTAAGAACTCTTGGATGCAGATCATCTGGTCCAAATGACTCTGACCTAAGAGACTCTGACCTAAGAGACTCTGACCCAGTTGACCAACCATGACTGGTGGGGTGGAGAAAATGAGTGTCCATTTAAGTGTGTGCTTAATTTCTGCGCGGTGTGTTTATGCTTGCAGAATTCCTGGAAATTTGAGCCCATTGATTAATTCATCTAAGATTTATCTCTAATCTGTTTATGTAAATTTTATATTTAAAAAAGTGGAGTTCTTACCTGTGACACTCCTATTCTTGGAGAAGGAAGGGAGAACGCTCCCAACCAATGGGTGCAGTCCTCCTTGGAGGCCAGACTTTGTCCAAGTTCTCCTTCCTGGGAGGGCACCCAGGAGCTACCCAGTCTATAAAAGCCGAGTAGACCCGGTGAAAAAACCCTCCACCTTTGCAGACAGCTTCTCTTATCGCTACACTGAGAAAGCAAAGGTTAGCAAGAAAACACACAGCAGAAGAGAAAGTACCCCCTGCTTCTAGCATCTGGTGAACCAAGGAATCACACTGGAGGCGAGGATCCATATTAGAGGTGGGCAGAGCATTCTCCCTTCCTCTTCTGAGAATAGGAGTGTCACAGGTAAGAAATCCACTTTTCTTGGTAGTAGGAAGGGAGAACGCTCCTAACCAATGGGATATAGCCAAGCAGTATCCGTCCCCAGAAAGGGTGGGCAGATCCAAGGATCCTAAGGTGCCACCAATTTTTATAACACCCTTCTGCCGAAGACTGCATCACCCAAAGCAGCGTGATCAATCTTGTAGTGTTTTGTAAAGGTTGAGGGGGTAGACCATGTGGCTGCTCTGCAGATGGATTCCAGACAAGCCACCCCTTCAAATGCAGCTGTGGTTGCTGCACTGCGAATTGAACGGCAGTAATGCCGGCAGGAGGAGTTCTTCCTGAGGATAAATACGCCATAGCTATGGTTTCCTGAAGCCAATTTGCCAGTGTCGAAAGGGAAGCACACTTCCCCGTCTTAGTACTCTTAAAGAGCACAAACATACAGTCTGTTTTGCGGACCTCCTTAGTCCTTTCCACATAGTACTTAAAGGCTCTTCTGGCATCTAACTTATGCCAGAAAACCTCCAGAGGTGAAGTGGGACGTGGACAAAAGGACGGGATTATCAGTTCCTGAGCCTTATGGTACCACGAGTTAACCTTGGGTATGAATGAGGGGTCCGTTCTACCGAACTCCTTATCAGTATGAAAAATACACAGGTTGACATTGACTGATAAGGCTCCCAATTCAGACACCCTGTGAGCAGATGTGGCGGAAACCAAGAAAAAAGTTTTAAAAGTTAAAAACTTTAGATCTATGAAAGACAGAGGCTCGAAAGGGGACTTAGTCAGGGCGGTGAGAACCAGGTGGAGATCCCTTGAAGGGAATCTGTGTACTGTTGGGGGATTGAGATGACTTATCCCAGCCAGAAATCGACGCACATGCAAATGGTTCAACGCAGCGCCACCACCTGTCATACTCAGAGTACTCCTCAGTGCTGCCACTTGACGCTTCAAGGTGTTGGTACTGACCCCTTATCGAGTCCGTCCTGCAAAAACTCTAAAATCTGTTTGGTTCTAACTTTGAACAGTGAATAACTCTTATTTGTGCACCAAAAACAAAACTTTTTTCCAAGTGCTATTACAATTTTTAACTGTGGACTCCCTCTTAGAGGCTAAGAGAATGTCCATGACTTTTTCAGAGTAACCTCTTCAAATTAGAGCTTGCCGCTAAACCACCAGTCAAGCAGAAAAGCTCCAGTTGAGGGTGAAGCAGCGGTCCCTGTGACAACAAGTCTGCCCTGGAGGGAAGTCTACATCCTGGTTCCCTGCTGAGCTGTAGAATATCAGAACCACGGCCGCCTGGGCAAGTGAGGAGACACAAGAATCACCTCTGCGCCCACGACCCTTACTTTCCTTAGGAACAGAGACATCCGTTGAAGTGGGGGAAAGGCATACAACAGACTCCGAGGCCAAGGATGTTGTAATGCGTCTGTCCCGTCAGCTGTTTTAAACAGCACCCGCAAGAGGAACTGTGGAACCTGTGTGTTGTGCTGGGTGGTGAACAGATTTAAGACTGGAAGACCCCATCTGTTCATTATTAGTTGGAAGACATCTGGATGGAGACGCCATTCCACCTCGCTCACCTGTTGTCTGCTCAGCCAGTTGGCTGTTACATTTGCTGACCCCGCTAGGTGCTCTGCCTTCAGGGACTGCAGGTGCCTTTTTGCCCACTGAATCAAGAGAGAGGTCTCGTTCATCAACAACCTCGAACAGGTTCCCCCTTGCCTGTTGATGAAAGCCTTTATGGTCATGTTGTCCGTCCACACCAGCACATGTGAGCCTTCCAACATGACCACGAAGTGTTCCAGCACTAGCCCTCAATTCTAAGAAATTAATGCTGTGTCTGGCACAGATACCCTGGGACAGTGCTCTGTCCAGGTGAGCCCCCCAACCCAACAGTAAGGCATCCGTAGTCACCACTTTTTGCGGTGGGAGAGACATGGAGACTCCCTGCGCCAGGCAATCTGTTGCTAACCACCACTGGACACTATGTATAAACTGACTTGAGAACTTGGACTCTGGCAGTTCTTCTCTGCTCTATCATGTGAAAATATGGCTGAAGAAGAACCTGTAGGGGTTTGAGATGAAACTTGGACCACTCTATGATGTCCTGGCAAGACACCATAAGTCCCAGAAGGGAGGCCAGTTCTGTTAGTCCCATGTGAGTGTTGCCCTGCATCCATCAAAGCGCATTGCGCAGATGCTGTTGCCGCTCCAGCGAAAGTGAAACCTTGAATAACCTGGTGTCCAACAGAAGCCCCAAGTGTTGTAGAACCTGGGTTGGGACCAAAGAGCTCTTCTCTACATTCACCACGAACCATAGAGTCCATAGCCAATGCAGGGTTAGCTCCAGATCCTGCCTGGTCGGCAATCTGATGAGAAGATCATCCAGGTAGGAGTGGAGAGCCACTCCCTGAGACCGAAGATGGGCCACCAAGACCACCAGAAGCTTGGTAAACACTCTCGGTGCTGCTGTGAGACCGAAGGGAATCGACCTGTACTGGAAGTGTTGGCTCCCATAACAGAATCAAAGGTACTTTTGATGTTTTTCCAGGATGGGGATGTGTAGATAAGCCTCTGTGAGGTCCACAGACATTAGAAAGTCTCCCTCCTGAAGGGAGGCTACTATGGACCTCCATGTCTCCATCTTGAACTTCCTCTTTTTTAGGAAGCGGTTGAACCATTTCAAAACTAGAATGACTCTCCAATCACCATTCTGCTTTAGAACCAGAAAAAGCACCGAATAGACTCCTGTGCCCCTCTGTCTGATCAGCACTGGTTCTATGGCTTTGATTTGAAGCAAGTGCTGAATGGCTGCCAGCTTCAGATGATGTTTCACAGGATCTCTGGAGACCGGAACCTTCTAGTATTGGTCCCAAGGGAGCCTGTTAAATTCCAAGGAGTACCCCCTCCTGACTGTCTGCAGAGCCCAAGAGTCTGCGGTTATCAGACTCCAGTGCTCCACAAAGGCCAGGAGGTGGGCCCCTACGGGAAACGACTCCAGGTGGCACAGGGAGTCATGTTGAAGTGCCCTCTTTGGAGGACTTCCCTGCTTGGGACTGTGAGAAGCCAGACTTTTTGGACTTGAAACCGGCCTTACCCCTGTTCCACTTTGGTTTGGGACATCCAGCAATGAGAGACTTGTAACTTGCACTAGTGGGACACAAGGAGCTAGGCTTCTTTTGGGATGCTTTCTTAGATGTTGGAAGAACCTTTTGCTTATCCTGATTTTCTATAAGCAGTGATTATTTTCTAAGGCAACTTTCCGATTTTCTGAAAGTTCTGAAAGTTTTCTGAAAGCAACTGATTTTCTAAGGCAACTTTCCTTTCAAACAACTTTCCTCCCTTGAAAGGGATATTAATTATCCTGGAGGAAGATCCTGCATTCTCCTCCCACTGGCGGAGCCAAATGTGATGTCTGGCCAAAACTCCTTGTGCCATGGACCAAGCCGAGAGCTGGAGGGAGTCATATGCGCAGTCGGCTGCTGCGGCTGATGCCAGAGCAATTTTCTTTAAGGTACTCTTGACTTTATGTGACAGCTTCTTGTCCTCCTCTGCCAGCTCCTCGGCCCAGACATAGGAAGCCCTAGAGAAGATCGAGCTTGAGACCACAACCCGGAAAGCTTGAGACCCACACTTGAAGTTATGTTTGAGCACAGTCTCGACTTTTCTGTCACAGTTATCCCTAGGCCCCAATTCCCGCTCTTAGGGCAGAGTTGTTGCTGAAATGACCGCTATCACTGGGGCATCCACCAGGGGGACCTTAAGCTTGTCCATGATGGGGTCCAGCAAAGTGTAAAATTTGTCAATGACTCTATCAGCCATGGGAAAAGTTTTCCCATTCTGTGGAAAAAACTCTGTTTAGAGGTTCTGGAAAGAGCACCACCTGTGGTTTCGGGGGGCCCTGTGGATGATGTTTTGCCCTCAAAGACGGTGAGGTGGAGCTGGCAGCTCCAGGTCCAGAATGTGGGCAGACTTACCAAGCACTCTGGGGTACAAGTCACCACCTGGTCATCATCGCCCGACAACTCCTCCTCCTCCTTTTCTGACATGGATATTGAGGACAGAGAGGACTCATCATGGGGCTGGTGTATCGGAATGAACCCCTTGGATCCTTTGCGTGGGGGGCTATCCTCCTCTGACTTGGAGTCAGATGCCACATATCTACCCCTACGGGGAGGGGAGGGAGACCTCTTACGTTTGGCCTTTTGTGGTTGATGAACTCCCTGAGACTCGGGGGACTCCAGACGCTGCTCCTGGAGTACCCCTTTGACTGCCTCTTTAATCATGAGGCTGTAGATAAGGCAGTGGCTGTAGAAAAGGCAGTGGCCACTGTTGGATTGGGGCCCCCAGCCTCCCCAGCGCCTTCCCTAGCAATAGGCTGTTCAGCCATACTCACAAAATGGCTCCCGCAACGTGGTCCAACAAAATGGCTGCCGCGCGGGAAAATCTGGCTGCGATGGCGCCAAAATGCCTCAGCTCACTCCTCAGTGCAGCCTGTGTGGCAGGCACAGATCCAGGGAAGTGCTAGTCAGGTAGCCAGGTACTTCCCTGTGATTGCCTCAGAAGCAGGGTGCCCGCTGCTGAGAGAGGCAGCCACGCGCCTTCTCGCCTCCTCCTCGCCTCCGCTGCGGTCTCCGTGGCTGGGCTGATGCTGCAGCCAGACGCCTCAGCCACCTAGCTGCTCCGCGTCCAGATCAGCACTCCTGCTGGTCCCAGGGGAGCCCCCCGTGGTCCCTGCAGAGCTACTCGTCGAGCGGACCGCTCAGTGCTCCCGTGGGCTTCAAAGGGATCCTGCTACAGAGCTCCTTGAGGGAGCGATCGGGGGTCCCCGCAGTCTTGTCAGCTCCCAGATATGGGTGGGGAGGACAGATGCCAAAGGGAGAGGAGAGGCAGAGAAGAAAGAGAAAGAAAAGGAGCTGAGAGAAAGAGAGAGAAAAATGAAAAGGACAGAAGAAAGGAGCCTAGTAACTAGAGGTTACTAGGACCACGTCTGATCCAAGGACCACGTCTGATCCAACAGGAGGCTGGACGAGACTGGGAAGCTCCTGGGTGCCCTCCCAGGAAGGAGAACTTGGACAAAGTCCGGCCTCCAGGGAGGACTACACCCATTGGTTAGGAGCGTTCTCCCTTCCTACTATTTTACTATTCAAGAATATTTTTTCCGGACCTCAACAGTGTTCCAGGTATGGCACAAGTGGTTAAGACACTGCCTTTTAACCAACAGACCAGGGTTCAAGACCTGAGTCCCCACAAGACAAGGATTTCCTGCTACAGGCAGGGGGTTGGACTGGATGATCAACTGGGTCCCTTCCAACTCTATGATTCTATGTGGTCCTTTGGCCAAAACATTTAGAGACCCCTGCTATAAAGCAACTTGCCTGCTTGGCAGATCTCAATGCCTGGCCAGTTTGTGGGGCAGAATACTCTTCTCCCTCCTTCCCTGAAATACTTGCAGATCAGGGAGCCCTCAACTCTTTCTTTCCTCTTGCTTCACAAACTGCTGTGAGAAATTTTGTGAGAACACAATATCTGATGTGAGGAGGAAACCCTGGAATGCACAGGCTGGCAAGATTCTCTTTCCAAAACAGAAAGAACAAAGAAAAACTATTCCAGGAAAATTTGCTACGGGAGAAGCAGTCAAGCTGCACCCAGTTTTGTATGTATGGGGTCAATGCTGGCTTTGGATCCCCTGCTTTCTTTTCCTTTTTTAAAACAATATTTTTATTCAATAATTATATATAATCATCATCATCAATAAAAATAAAAATTATATTCATATATTTCAACAACAGCAAAGCCACAAGTTCAGTCACTTAAATTATCAAACATATCCAACTATTCACTGACAGCCACATTTACTTTTAACATACTCTTCTTAAATTATCTATAGGATCATGCAGGAGTGGAACCACAAGTGAATTTTTGAGTTTGGCACAGATTTGAGAGAAGAGCACTAACAGAGTCTTGAAAAATCCAGATCTAGTGTGGGGGCCATGGAAAGATCAAATCAGGATCACAATTTCTGGAATTGTGGGAAGAATAGAGTAGGAGTTACAGTTCATAGAATCATAGAATCATAGAGTTGGAAGGGACCTAGTAGGTCATCTAGTCCAACCCCCTGCCTGCAGCAGGAAATCCCCCTAGAGCATCCCCGACAGGTGCTCGTCGAGCCTCTGCTTGAAGATCTCCAGTGAGGGAGAGTCTACCACCTCCCTTGGCAGAGACATCCTAATGACTCTTGTCATTAGCTAGAGGGGAGAAGAACAGTCATTTTTGGAGGGAGGCATGCAGGGGACATGCAGGAGGCACTTTGGAGTAATTCCAGGCTGGGGGTGCGGGGACAGAACCATATGGAGTGGAGGAAAGTGCCGAGCTGGAGCATTAGAGCACCAGAGCACTGGAGCATTAGAAAGCGGAAGGAGCAGAGGCTGGCACATCATTGGGTAAGGGGGTAGTTTTGGGGATGTTGCCTTAGGAGCTTGGAGGTCTTGGCCAGCCTTGGCCCACACAGTATTTCTACTAAAGAGAGATTTGCTAAGTCCTGTTTGAGCTCTCTTAATGTACTGAGCTGTGGCTGTTGGTCCTAATCAGGGCTACAATCCTATAAATGGTACAGAGATTTTGAAGCTGTCCTGACTGGTTTCCCTTGTTGGAAATCATTACTCTCTAAGCTCAGATCAGAGGTCAGCTTGAATGCACCCATGTCCCATGCACAGTTTGGGTCTCACCAGACCACAATAGAACTGAGACCTTCCTTACTGGGGACAATGGTATACTCACTATACTTATAGGAGACAGGTGGAGAGTACCCAAAGTTCCTCCAGGGGGCTCTGCTAGTGTGGAGCTCTGCTCCAATCCCTATCATTTGGGTACACCTTTTCACCTATCTCCACCTCTCCCACAACCCCAGGGTACAGGCCCCATTTAAGACCAGGGCTGTCCTGTCCCTACTCTGGTCATTGAGTCAGATCCTTCAATGCAGACTGCCCTTTTGGCTGGTTCCATCACCTTAGCGAGTGGCAGCTTGGCTCGTGGTCAACCCTGGAGCCAAACTTCTGCAAATGAATATTTCAGAATGCGCTCAGTGGTGCCTGTCCCCCTCATTTATTTTCTGTCTGGGTTTTGTGATATTCAATGGGGCCCCTGGGGAAATAAAGCCTTTTAAAAGAATCACAGCTAGTCCATGTGTCACAGGGAACTGTCTCAGGCTGTAATTGCTTTGAGGGCCTGCACTTCTAGAGTTTCAAGGGCTGCGGCACCTGGTTCAGGGGACATAGGAGCATGAAAGAGAGTGGAGGGGGGGTTTCAACTTTTTCACCAGGGCACAAAAATTCTGATATGCTTCCTCCACCTGTGATGATGATGAGGAGGAGGATGAAGATGATGAACCATTCAGTTATAGCCAACTCTCAGACACTTTATGGATTGTCACTCTTCAGGCACTGTAATCTCTGACAGCTTCATTTAATTCCATCAATTTCATGCCAGTGTCAGCCTGTCCAGAAGGATCAGGGCTGCCGCATGCACACAACAACTTTCCCTATATCCTCCAGCAGTACATACTGGCCAGTAACAGTTGCTGTTCCTGTTTCCTGTCATTATGTTTGTCTTTGGAGACTCAGTCATGGTGAAACGTGAGCATGGCTGTAGCAGTAGGGGAGCAAAATATTTTTCAGGGGAGTGGGCAATTATGCCAGCTATCTATGCTGGTATATAAAATGAAAGGGTAGGTACAGGGAATTTACCCAATTTCATAAAGAGAAATAATTTGGGTGGTTAATTATGACTAATTATAAATTATGATTAATTATACAAAATTATGCAAGGAATGGATAGAGTGGATAGGGAGATGCTCTTTTCCCTTTTACATAACACCAGAACTAGGGGTCATCCACTAAAATTGAATGTTGGGAGAGTCAGGATAGAAAGAAGAAAATATTTCTTTCCCCCAGATTGTCTGTGGAACAACCTGCCACAGGATGTGGTGATGGCATCTGGCCTCAATGCCTTTAAAAAGAGATTGGACACAGTCGTAGACCAGGGGTCTCCACATGTTTAATTTTGGAGCTCATGGACCTTTAACAATTGCATACAGGAGGGAATTTCAGAATGTGCAGCTTTTGAATGCAAGATGAGAAGCAGCTCCTGCTGAAATTCCCTCCTTTACACAATTGTTATACACAAGGTCCATGAGCCCTTGGATAAAGGTATTGAAAAGTATTGAAAAGGGGAGTCCAAACTTTCAACTTTAGGGCTCTTGGACCTTTAACAATTAAAGGTCCAGAAGAAATATAGAAGAGGAAATTTCTGCAGGTGTAGCTTGTGATCTGTAGATGAGAAGTTGCATTTGCTAAAATTCCCTCCTCTAGGATCCAGGAACCCTCAAGTTGAAAGGACACTTTTGGTGTATAGGATTGGAACCTATATGTAATACGTCCAGGGGCCCAAATTCCTGGAGCCTCCAGAAAAAAAACAGAGGTCTGGGAACCCTGCTTCTGCCCCACTCCTGGGGGTGTTAGGCCAATGCAGGAACATCCACACAATCGTGGGATGAAAAGACAGGTGAGTCATGCCATTGTTTAGGTTGTGTCCTATATTCCTTATTATTAAATTTAAAACTATTCCATAAAAATTATAATTATAATTATAAGGAATAATTATTCCTTACAAGAAGACTACATGCTTACATGGAAAAGGAGGACAATGCAGCTCTCTTTCCAGGACACAGGGATTTAAAAGAGGACATGTCCTGGAAAAAAGGGATATACGAGTATGCTCACCCTTTCCTAGAGCACACCTTCAAGGGAATTAATTTTTTTAAAAAGAACTTATTTTCTACAAAGGTCTTTCGATCTGAAAACCATTCTGACAGTTCTCTGTGGCTTGATGGATTTTATCTGGACCACGGGACCTTCAAGCAAAAGTGGGAAAATTATTAACATTTCCATCTCAGTGCAAGGGGGCTCTGCTAGTGATTTAGCTGTTGCAGGGAGTTATTTGGCATCTTCCTTGGGTTTCACTTTCCATTACTTTGCCACTGATTACTGGGGAATTTAAACTGCCATAATTCAAAAGGCCTGGCTCTTGTTTCAGCTGACAATATGCAATTGGCTCCAACAAATGAAAGCGGTGAATATAGGCAGTTCAGTTGGCTGCCTGAGCTACTGGGCCCTCTGAAATGGGGTGACCAACTTTTCAAAAGAGGTGTTGTGATGAGGCAGGGGGAGGCTTGTGCACAGCAGCTGACTTGCAATGTTTCCCAAAGGGGCACGTATCATGTTCTGGATGTGCCCCACCATGCCAGGGACTCCAGCTCTCACATCAGAACCAGAGTGACCATATATCCTCTTTTCCCAGGATCTCTTTTGTCCTCTTTTTAAGCCTTCTGTCCTGGAAAAAAACTTAATTCTCCTCCTTTTACCTGTGAGTTGGCAGCATGTAGCCTTCTTGTCTTCTTCATCCCTTCTATATATATAAAAGAAAGAAGTCATTGACTGTCTTTCTGACTCACTCAACTCATCAACACCCAGCCAAAACCGCTGGACCTAGAAATGTGAAATTTGGGGTGGGTGTTCCTTCCATGACGGAGGGAGTCACTAAGAACTGGTTTTTGGAAATTCCAACCAGAAGGGGGTGAAATGGAGCGCAATGCATTTTCCTCCATATATTTTGCATTGAAGAATCAGTGACTGAGGGATGCTCTGCCCCTGTTACAGGAATCGAGATCCAAGGACCACACAAGATCAAGAAATCAATTGCAAAGAGCAGACTTTATTGACAGAGCGTGAGCCCCCAGTTTTGGTTTTGCTCTGCAGAAGCAAACCAGACCTCCGAGATCACAAAGAAATGGGAGCCCCTCACAAAGGACAGACATTGGGTTTTATACCCCGAATTCCAGAAATTACCAGAGTTTACGACAACATCTATACATCCTGCCACTTGATTTGCCCTTTTCATTGATGACAATTGGGGGGTGGGAACTGAGTTCTGGGCAGCTCACTTGAAGAAAGATGCAGTCAAACTGGAGCAAGTCCAGAGGAGAGCAACAAGAATGATCAGTGGGATGGCAGGGAAGCCCTATAAGGAAAGGTTGGGGGAACTTGGGATATTCAGCTTGGAGGAGCCTGAGAGGAGACATGATTGCCCTCTTCAGATACCTGAAGGGCTGTCATATGGAGGAAGGGGCCAATTTGTTCATAGCTGCTTCTGAAAGCAGAACTAGAACCAATGGGTACAAACTGCAAGAGAGGAGATTCCGGTTGGATATCTGGAAAAAATTCCTGACAGTGAGGGCGGTTCAGCAGTGGAAGAGATTGCCAAGGGAGGTGGTGGACTCTCCCTCACTGGGGATCTTTAAGCAGAAGCTCGACGAGCACCTGTTGGGGATGCTCTAGGGGGATTTCCTGCTGCAGGCAGGGGGTTGGACTAGATGACCAACTAGGTCCCTTCCAACTCTATGATTCTATGAGTGCTCTCCACCCCCTTCGATATCTGAATAGCCCTTTTGATATTTGAGTAGCCTCTTGTTACAGCAGAGGCTATTCAACAGAGCAGTTGTAACAGAGCAGTTGTTACCTCTTTTCACCCATCATATCTCTGTTGTTTTCTATCGCACGGTTAACATTCAGGCTTTGAGCTATTACTCCCTCATTTGTGCTTCAAGAGAGTGTTACAATTTCAACTTTCCAAGGTGGGGGCAAATTTGCTCTGGGAATGCTTGTGTGCCAGGAGGTAGTTAGCTAGGAGGCCTGCATTCTTGCTTAGCTTAGAGGCCTGCATTCTTGCAGGCTCAAAGGCCTATGTTTTCTTTGGAAATAAAATGCAATGCATTTTTTTTTTAATGAAATTTGAAATTTGAAATTTTGAAATGAAATTTTGAAATGAAATTTGAAATTTTTGAAATGAAATGAAATTTGAAATTTTTGAAATGAAATGCATTCTGCATTCTTAGCTTAGAGGCCTGCATTCCTGCAGGCTCAAAGGCCTATGCTTTCTTTGGTTCTTTCTCTACATTTCATATTAATCAGAGAAGTATTAATAAGAAACTGGAAATCAATAATTTGTCCTCCACACCCCAACCCCTGGACCAAGAAGCATGAAATTTGGGGAGGGAGTTCCTTCTGTCACATGAACACCCAGCAAGAACTGATGTGGAGAAATTTAACCCTTAAGGGACTGAAAAGGGGTGCAACATGTTTTTGTCTTATAATTAACATGGAAGACTGACCAACATCCAGCCAATTTGGTGCTCGAAGCCTGGTGCAGAGGGGGGATGTTCTTTGGAGGGAGGGGTTGCACTGAGGAGGATGCTGTGCATGGGGGTTTTGCGTGTGGTGAGGTGATGAACATGGGGGGATGAATCGCACGGGGGAATGATGTGCAGGGGGTTGATGTACATGGCAGACTGAAGTTGCTGGGGAGTTGTTTTATATGGGGGTTGATGCATATGGGAAGATGATGCACATGGGGGACGGATGCTCATGGGGGTGTCAAGTTCCTGCACCCTCTCAACTCTCCCTCTAGGTTCTCTCTCCTCAGGTTCCCCATCTACCTCGGACATAGTGATGAAACAGATGGACCAGGTAAGTATGAGAACAATCAGGTTTACTTGGGTTTGCACAGTTCTTAGTTACTTTTCAATTATTAACAACTAGTGAAAAGCGTACCTTCATTGCAGGAGTAAAATTTCCCCATACGCCATCTTCCCCCCACGGCGCATCTACTCCCATGGCGCATCAACCCCACCACACGTATCAACCCCCCATGCGCAACATCCCACCATGCGCATCATCTCCCCATGTGTATCAACCCCCATGTGCATCAACACCCCATGTGCAACATCTCCCCATGCACATCATCTCCCCCATGAGCATCAACCCCCCAATGTGCATCCACCCCATGCACATCATCTCCCCATGCGCAACATCTCCTCAAGCGCAACATCCCCTCATGCGCATCATCTCCCCATGTGCATCAACCCCCGATGTGCATCAACACCCCATGCACAACATCTCCTCCATGCCCATCATCTCCACTATGAGCATCAGCCCCCAATGTGCATCCACCTCCATGCGCATCATCTCCCCATGCACAATCCCCCATGCGCAACACCCCCGATGCACAGCATCCTTCCCAGTGCAACCTCTTCCTCCAAACAACATCCAACCCAGTGCACCAGGCACTGAGCACCAAATTGGCTGGATGTTGATCAGTCTTCCATGTTAAGAATAGGACAAAAACACGTTGCACCGCTTTTCAGCCCCTTAAGGATTAAATTTCTCCACATCAGTTCTTGGTGGGTGTTCATGTGACAGAAGGAACAGAAGGAATTTCATGCTTCTTGGTCCGGGGGTTGGGGCAGAGAATCCCTCAATCACCGATTCTTCAGTGCAAAGTATAGGGAGGAAAACGCATTGCGCCCCATTTCAACCCCTTCTGGTTGGAATTTCTGAAAACTGGTTCTTAGTGCACCTCTCAGTCACAGAAGGAACACCCACCCCAAATTTCACGCTTCTAGGCCCAGTGGTTTTGGCAGGGCATTGATGAATCAGTGAGTCAGTCAACCCTCATGCGCAACATTCGCCCATGCGCATCATTCCCCCATGTGCAACATCTCCCCATGTGCATCAACTCCACCATGCACATCATCCCCCCATGCGCATCATCTCCCCTTGCGCAACACTCCCCCATGATCCACACCGGTACAGTGACGCCTCATGTAAAGAACGCCTCACGTAAAGTAAGTTTCACGTAACAAAAAAAAATTTCTCTAGGATTCTGCTTCACGTAAAGAAAGTGCTTCATGTAAAGAAAACATTCGTTGGCAGTTGGAGCAGACGCGCTGGCCAGCAACCTGTTTAAAAAGTGTCAGGGCTGCCTAGCGCACCTGCTCATAGTGAAAGCAACACTTCCATGCTGTTCCTCCTGTGGCCAGACATCCGCAGGGCAGAGGGAGAGAAGAGCAGTGGAGAAGAGGGAAGCAGCTCAGGGCCAGCCAGAAGGGAGCAGAGAGAGAGAGAGAGAGAGAGAGAGAGAGAGAGAGAGAGGCTCAGGATGAAGAGAAGGAGAAAGTGGGGAGACACTTGGAAAGTGTCTTGGATTATAGAAGAAAGTGTCTTTGATTGCAGCCTCCTACCCATGTCTACCCAGAAGTCTACCTCATTGTGTTAAATGAGTCCTACTCCCAGGAAAGTGTCTTTAGGATTGGAGCCTAAGTAGACTTCATAGGATCATGCCCATTGAATGCATGTTTTGAATTCAATTACAGTGTCTTGTCATCATTTTTACATCCAGTTAATATTTTTATATCAGTATTTTTGGGGTTGTGGAACCAATCATCTGTGTTTCCATTATTTCGTATGGGAAAATCCGCTTTACGTAAAGAAAGTTTCACATAAAGGAACTGCCTCCGGAACAAATTAATTCTGTTACATGAGGTACCACTGTATATACAAAAGCGGTATATAAATACTATAGATAGATAGATTTGTTATGATGATCCCAAGAAATTTACATTCAACCACCTGCTCCACACAAACTCCATCTATACACAGAGGCTGAATGTCTACTCCCCCCCCCCCTAAAGTCCACTATAAACTCCTTGGTTTTTTGAATATTAAACAAAAGATTATTTTGTTTTTGCTTGTTTTTTCGCTTGTTATGTGAAACGCTTCTTAAGTGAGACGCTTGTTAAGCAAGTTACCACTGTACACCATTTGGTTCAGAATTTTTTTCTTGTTTTGCTCCTCTAAACTTTGGTGCATCTTATAGGTGCATCTTATAAGCCACAAAATATGGTATGTATAAAAAAGAGACCAACTTTGTGTGGTCTGCCAGCATATGGTGATATTTAGAAAAATTGCAGCAATTGTTAAGACATCAAAAATATTTAGGGCATGACTGATTGTGGTTGCATTTGCATTTTCCTTTGCATTTTTGAGGACAGGGATGAAACCTGATGACCCAACTGGGCTCAGCTTGCCGTCTAAGCCACAATGGCTCTGTCCATGCCTGGCTCAGCCTGGCCAGCAGAAGGAGATACAGATCTTCAGGGAATTAGCTTTGGAACTGGGTCTCTTGGCCCAGACCTTGCATAAAACCTTTCCGTCTCTTTTTCTTCACTGTTTGTTTGTATTTGTTGCTTCGTATCCAGAATTGCCAGGATGTAGGCAACCTCAGAATGCCAGATGCAGGCGAGGGCACCAGGATGCAGGTATCTTGTTGTCTTGTGTGCTCCCCAAGGAGCAATGTGAGATGCAGAAAGCTGAACTTGATGGGCCTTTGGTTTGATCCAGTGGAAGCTCTTCATATGTTTTTATATTCTTAAGATGGAGTAAGCTTTGATGTAGAGGGGTGTACATGTGCATTTTTCCTATAATTAATCTGTGGATCCACTTGCCACAGGATGTGGTTGTGACCTCTGGCCTAGATGCTTTTTAAAGGGTATTGAACAGATTTCTACAAGAAACATTCACCACAGGTTTCAAGCCATGATGTGTATATACAACAACCTCTTGATTATAGACAACCTCAGAAAGATAGGTGCAAAAGAGTACCACCAGGATGGAGGTCTCTTATTGTCCTAGTGGGCTACTGTGAGATACAGGAAATTGGACCAGATGGGCTTTGACCAGATCCAGCAGGACTTATGTTCCTATGTTCAGTATCCAGTTATTACCTAGTATCCATGCATTACCTAGTCCCATACCAAACAATGGAGTAATAAAATTACTGTATTTACTCAAATCTAATGCTCAGCTTTTTCAGATGAATTCAGTCTCCAAAATCAGAGTGCACATTAGATTTGATGGTTAATTAGATTTGAGTAAATATGGTATTTTGGTTATTCATACAGTGTGTGCATTATATTCAGTGGTGCATTAGATTCAAGTAATTAGTATAGTATATAGTGACTGACTATATATCCTGACTATAGAAATAGTCATAACCTATTATGTAACCAAAATACCATAAGTAACCTATTAGGTAATAACCTAGAGGGTCTCCCAACATCAGTGTTGTGGTGCAATGGAAAAACTCTGCACTGTCCGAGTTTCATCAAACTCAGGAGTGTAAGACTTTCAGTGTGATTCAAAAGGATGTGTATGTTTTCCCAGTATATAAAACGAGAAGACCTGCACTTCACATGATGACCATATATTTTAAAAATAGTATGGATGTCCCCACATAGGACACCCAAGAAAAATATAGGACATGGCAGAATAAAAGCTAAAAACACTCATATGTATTGCTTTCCAGTAGTTAATTTAAACACTGTATTAGTTATTATTAAACTTAAAACAATTTCACATAATTTATTACATAAATTTATTAATTACAAGAATGTTACACACTTCTTGCAGACAAGGAAAAGGAAAACTATGAAGATTTTTTTTTTCTAGGACACAAGGGTCCTAGAAAAGAAGACCTAAAAAGAGGCTTAAAAAGAGAACCTGTCCTGGAAAGGGAGGATAACTGGTCACCCTGTGCACTTCAGGATTTAAATAAATTATGTGAGGAGCAAAGCAAGAGAACCGGTCAGGGCTGTAGCCAGAAGGGGTGTGTGTGAAACACTAAGTCTTGCAGGGAGATTCAATGCAGCATGCAAGGGCTCTCCTCCCTTCCAGGAGGGGGAAGCATCCTGCAGTGACTCAGAGCATCCTCAACCTGGAATGGCTCAGAGGTGAAGAGGTCCCTTGCACACTGTGGGCAGGATCCCTGCAAAACTGAATGTTTCCCTCCCCTCCCTTCTGGCTGAAACAAGTGATCTGCTTCTTGCTTGCAGGAGTATGAAGTCAATCACTGTGGTTTGTTTTAGTGTAGACTAGTGAAGCACAACTCAAATCTGTCACCTCTGTGTAAACCACCAATGAAGCATTAAACTGCACCACTGCATTAAACTCAGTTAAAAGGAAAGGCAGGAATTTTCCTTCCCTGTAAATGTCCTTTTCTTGGAGGAGAGGAAAAGGAGGCATTCTTAATGACTGGTCTGCCCTGCCCCCTGAATGAGACAGGGCCAAAGTCAGGGCCAAAGACATGGGAGGACAGCCCCTCCCATGCTGGATACCAGAGCCCAAGAAAATCTCCACAAGCGATTAGCTGACATCATTTATCCCTTGTAGAACACTCAGTGAAAGTAGCTGCAGAAAGTAAACTGAGAAAAACAGCAGTCAAGACAACAGACATAGGGCATAATCCAGAGCAACTTTTGCTTGCTCTGCCCTAACTGCTCTGCCCTAACTATGCTGTATCCTAAACACAGTTATGTGTGAGGCAGAGAACTTAGGTCTGCCCGTAACTTAAGTGTTCCCCGTAACTGCTGTGGTCCAGTGATCCACATAAGTTACTCCATCGGGCATGCTCAGAAGGCAGCCTGTAAGTGCTACATGGCCTGCAGTTACACACGAGTTGACCTGTTCTCACATCACTCAGAACCACCAGCAGGTGTCCAAACTGCCTTCTCTCCTGATCACATGGGGAACCAGCTGGCTAGATGGGGGGCATGGAGTAGCTGTCAAGCTGTCAGAGTGGCTCCCCAGCATGGTGGACAGGACAGGGCTGTCAGCAGTGATGGGATTCAAAGAAATTAACAACCGGTTCTCTGCCCATCTGGCAGCCACTTCTAAATGGCTATTTTAAAACTTTATATGTCCTATCTCTCGTTAACAACCGGTTCTACAGTGTAGGTGCGAACATGCTGGAGCTCACCACTGGCTGTCAGGTCTGGAAATGGAAAACAAGCTGCCCCCCCTGCACCCCCAAACAGGCAAGGTGCCCCAGGAAAAGCCCAGGCATCAGCAGGGGCAAGATGCACAGAGGGATACCTGTGTATTGTCAATAAAAACAACATCAACAGATAAACATGAGTGTCCTTTGGTCTTTGGCAACAGTCTGGAGGAAACATCAGCATTAAAGGTACAGTACACTAGACGCAGGGTCCACACTCAAGTGGGCTGGAAGGAAAGGGAAGACCCCATCCAGAGGGCTGAAGGCCCAGGAAAGAGACCCCCTTGCTGGCTAAGGCAGGGGAGGGGCAAGGGTCCCCCAAGTAGCTGGCAGAGCAGGAGGCAAGGGGGCTGCCAGGGGCATCTGTGGGGAGGAAATCCTGGAAGAGGGGACAGGAGCCCACCTGGCTCTGCCAGGGAGCAAAAACACATCCTGGGGCACAGGGGACCTGGGGCTCCCACAAGAGGGCAAGGGTGTCTGATAGCTTGTCGGGCCACTACCCACCAAAAACCTCCCACCTCACAGGCCTAAGAGGCCCCAGGAACCCTCCCTTTGCCCACCCCAGTGACCCCAGATGGCTCCCCCTCCCATGGCAATGATGCTCCCAGGAAGATGCAGACACAAAAGTGGGTCAGTTCCCGTGTGTATTTGTTCATATGTTTGGAGTTGCTCCTGCTCTTTCAGAGAGTCACAGGGTAGGTGGGCTTCCAGGTACAGAACAGTCTCCAGTGAGGATGCAGTGGGACCCCAGAATCAACCACATTCAGATTGAGCACATGGAAGGGATGACACAGTGCCTGGACCTTTAAGTATCTTCAGACTGTAGGCAGTTTGGCCACAACACTGGCACCTGCCTGAATTCCCTCATCTCTGCAATGTTCACAGGTGGTCTCACTGCTTCCATGTGGCCTCTTTTGGTTTTCCAATGGCAAGGAAGCTACAGGCAGCCCCCTCTCCAGGAACAGAGGACCAGGTCTGGATGCCATTGGAGGTCTACACTGAGGATGGGCACCCCTGTCCCACCCCCACACTAGGTAGGCACTGCCCATTCGCCCATCCTCAGGTCATTCCAGTCATCCCTGGAGCTATAACGAGCTTTCCCAGGGCAGCCAGTAATGACAGCAATCATGCAGATGTTCATGGTGAAGTCCTTAAAATAACTACTTCTACACATGTTCACATCATTAATGTTAGCAACATATCAGACGTCAGTTACCTGAGTATTAGATATCATTAACATGTGGTAGTTGTTAATTTGTCATCATTAATAATGTCAGCTGTGGAGGGGGGAAGTGATCCAATGGCTCAGACTTTATTAGGGATGAACTGTGCTTGTTCAACTCATGTGTGATTGGGACTGTGGGTTTTCAGTTCTAGGTAAGTGCTTGTGCAAACATATGTCTAGGGTGATTTTTCCCAGGGCTCCTTAGCAGGGATCCAGTGGCTGAAATCCTAAATACACTTTCCTGGGAGTAAGCCCCATTGAACACAATGGGGCTTACTTCTGAGTAGGCATAGTCTTCCCAGTGGAATGGCAGCCTGCAATGAGAGGGAGGGAGAGGGTGAGAGAGAGAGAGAGAGAACAGTGATAAGCTGGTGGGACAGCATCCTGCAAAGAGAGAAGGATTACATCCCATCAAAAGCCGTGGTTTCAATGCACTCCTTTGCAAGCCTCTGCAGGTCTCCAGCTGCATAGGGCCTACTCGGGAGTAGGTGTGCAAAGGTATGGCTGAGCACAGAATCAGATCAGCTGCCCAGCTATACCGCAGTCTGTGCTTGGAACGGCAGCACATGCTGGCTAGGAGATCTGGCAGTGAGTGGGGTGCAAGGAGAGACAGACCCAGACCCAGAGACCACAAACTCATGTGAGGAGAGGTTAGTGCCCTTGTTTCCTGGTGGGTCTTTGTGTGCACTCCTTTCCCCCTTTGGCCCCCCCTTATCTAGGGGGACCAATTAGCCCAGACATTCCAAAGCACAAAACACACCAGATTAACACCAGATTCTAAATTGTCCCAATGATAGACAGCTGTCCATAAATTTTCCCTTTCACAGGTGGAATCCACCAAAGAGGACCTTGGAAGGCTGCAACTCCCTACCACTAAAACAGTGGTTCTCAATCTTCCTAACACCATGACCCCTTTATAAGTTCCTCATGTTGTGGGGATCCCCAACCATAAAATTATTTTCATTGCTACTTTATAACTGTAATGTTGCTACTGTTATGAATCGTAATGTAAATATCCGATATGCAGGATGTATTTTCATTGTTACAAATGAAATGTGTGTTCTATGCACACACTGAACACAATGGGATTTATTTCAGAGTAGGCATGCACAGGATTGGGCCCTGAGGCTGTCAGTCAGCCCCAGTGCACACACTGCTACAGCCAGAGGTCTGGCAAGTCTGATCTGGCCCCCTGCACCAGGGATCTTTAGGTGACCCCCAGGAAAGCTCTAGGCGACACCCAAAGGGGTCCCGACCCCCACTTTGAGAAACGCTGCACTAAAAGATAAAGGAAGAAACTACTTTGTTTCTCACAGCTACAATTTTACTCCCTTTCCTACCAAACATTTCTTTTTTCCCTATTACAGGTCAATAAAAGGGGCAAGATGGTTGCACTCTGGTTGTCCTTCCAACTTAGAAACTATATATTATTCATAAACAAACACTCTTTTTACAAAGGGAACTTCAGCCATCTTGGGAATGCCCTGAAGAGACAAAAACTTCAACTGCTGGCTTTGTTAGCTTGGTGGAAGAAAGTAATAGGCTGAACCTTGGCATTATAAAGAAGCGAAGCCATTATTATAAAGCAATATTGCATGAGGCTTGATACATTCAGAGCAAGTCTTAGCTGGTTTAGGCCAGTTCAAACAGTTCCTCTGCTGTGCAGTAAGTTAAGAGATATGATTAAGCAGGCCTCCTTCAGTCTTGGAAGACTATGGTATCATGCTCAGTGCTGCATACGCTGCACGCGAAGCACGAAAGCCTGGGTTGGATTGTTATGGAGGATAGGCTGTTACCCAAGCAGCAAATTCCCCTTCTCCACGCCACTGAATTAGTCCAATGGAAAGGCAGAGCCAATACGATTGGATCCACTTGGCGTCGCAGAGCTGGGCTAAGGACAGGATTACCTTGGACAATAATTGAAGGAACTTGTCCAAAGGGAAAAAAGCATATCTAAATTGTTGTATGGACTCCTTATAAATGAGGAACACTCACAGTGATTTGAGGGTTCA
Source organism: Cryptoblepharus egeriae (assembly GCA_030015325.1). Taxonomy (NCBI): domain Eukaryota; kingdom Metazoa; phylum Chordata; class Lepidosauria; order Squamata; family Scincidae; genus Cryptoblepharus; species Cryptoblepharus egeriae. The sequence goes on from JAREYC010000014.1 coordinate 13,091,636, forward strand.
GTTCCTCTAACTCCAAAGGGCAGGAGAGTGAGTGAGGAATATGGAAAAGGCAACAGAGGATTTATAGTTCTCTTAACTCAAGAACCCAGTGAGCAAGGCTCCTGTGGAGGCTCTGCTGCAGGGCATAATCTTGCTGTCACACTTTTTTCCACCATGTCACATGTACCTGGGCTTCCTGAGATGGGGACTCTGCCTAGAAAAATAGGAGACTCCACTGAAAGTAGACTGAGAAGCCAAATTCAGCCCTCCCATGAAGTATCTGAAGCTGAGCCTGCACAGTTACCTGAGGCCATTACCAAGCACTTCCCTGAAGTAGAACAGGGGAGTTTTTTCCCTTCACAAGTCCTACAAGTCCATGACAAGGCACGCAAAAAGAAAGTGGCACCCAACCGTTTTACCTCAGAAATGTGAGGTAAATTACTGAAGGTTGTGAGTGTTGTTCTTTCACTTTCACTAAGGCAACAGCTATGAGGCATGAAGTTTTGGGACCCACTTGGGACCTACAGTTTCCCTAACAAATAAGGGGCACAATTTTCATTTTTTTACCTAATTAAATTTGACATTGTTGTTGCGGGTGGGAGAGGGCTACAAAAATCTTCTCAGGCCCCAGATAGCAAACAGGTGCTTTAGCTATGCCGTTAGCAGAAAAAATGAGTGGAGGGGGAGGCAGGTTTGTCCCCAATTTTCTTTTTAAAAATAGCTGAGGATGACATCACTTGCAGTGCGATGGTGGCAGCAGGTATAACTCACCTGGCATAATGTGCCATAATGTGGTGTGGGGAGACCAGCGCATGCCTGCACACTGGACTAACCCCCCACCCGGAGTGGCACAGAAATACCGTATAAGTATGACACTTTTGTGAAACAGACAGATCAGGACAGGACTTATGCCAGCCTAACTGGGGATTAGGATTGAATCATAGAATCACAGAGATGGAAGGGAACTAAAAGGTCATCTAGTCCAACCTCCTGCCTTTAGCTATAGAGGATAGACGATTGAAGCCATAGCGTTTAAATGAATCACATGAAAGCAATATATATGTTTTTAGCTTTTATTCTGTCATACCCTAGATTTTTCTTGAATGTTCTACATTTTGGACAGGACTTGTCCTCATTTGTGGTTATAAAATATGGTCACCCTGTGGCTGTGGTCCAACTTTGATTTTTATTCCCTCCAGTTTTGAACAAAAATAATTTCCAGCTGAGCAGGAGAAAGTTATATATACCTTAACAATAATTGTCCACTGAATAATTGCCAATTTCCTAATATTGTCAGCAGTGCAGATGATGGCTCTGAGACTCACCCCGTCTCAAACTGAAGCATTCTCACCATCCTCTCCTCTACTCTTCCTCTTCTGCTTCTTTCCCCTCTTCTTTTTCCAGAAGGTAGAGCATCTGTGAAGCAGAAGCACAGAAAGAGGTGGGCATCCCCTGCCAATCTGTTCCCGAGGCAAGAACCTCAGCTGGCCATGTGGACAGCCTGCCTCTTTTGTCTTCCATGGCACAAGAGCAAGATGGAATTTCACAGCCTGAAGGGCCTGCCCCCAACTCCATTAAAAAGCCTGAGGATTCCAGTTGTCTTGCCTTGCTGGCAAACAGTTAATCAAGCATGCACGTAGGCAAGAGAGAATGGAGGGAATCTTGTGACAATGATTATAACATCAAAATAATTCAGCCTCTGTGACCGTCCACTCTTCCTTGTGGACTGAACAGTTCATCCCAGAAATGCAGGAACATGTTTCTCTGTGGCCATCGCCTTTGTTTCTGGCCAGAGGGAGAGACAGACCTGGTTTGGTGCTCCAGTGCAAACCATTTGTGCAAACAAGGAGCCCAAGATTAAAGCCCGCACCAGTTGTCCAAGCCCCCACTTGCAACATTTACCAAAGATCTTGGCCACATCATCCTTTGCTCAGCAGCAGCTAATGTAGCCCCATAAATCAGCCAGACCCAAACCAAAGTGGCTTGGTGGGCTTGGGCATCTGTTATTCTAGCTAAGAGATCAAGGACCAGCTCCCCCACTTTCAGAAATAGCTTTCTCCACCAGTCTGCAGAAAATAAAGGAAGTGCTGATTTTGAAACAGGATAAAAGTAAGGGCTGTTTGGGACTGTCAGTTCTACAGCATTGCAGGTTTTTCCAAGGATGGGAAAATCACTTTAAAAATTGGATGTGTTCAAGACGGGCAGATCTGCAGGCAGCCATTCCTTCACAGTCAGATTGTTTGGTGAGGATGGCCGTATGTCTTTTTATTCCGTCCTCTTTTTTAGCTTCATGTCCTGAAAAATTCTTCTTTGTCCACAGCCAAGGTCTTTAGAAACTTAGAGATAAAAAAGACCATTTATAATAGACTTTATATCCTGGCCTGGCCCAAGAACCAGTTCTCCAAAAGTGGGCGGGGCCATGGGCGGGGCCAGGGTCATGGTGCGGGGCCAGGGAGGTTTTTAATTTTAAAGTTAAAAAAATTAAAAAATTACTTACTTCTGAGTAGACCTGCATAGGATTGGGCTCTGAGGCTGCAGTCCTCTCCACACGGATCCCTCTCAGCCTCCCTGGCCGGTTGGGAGAGGCTGGGAGAGTGCGGTAGTGCCACGTGGATCCCTCTCAGCCTCCCTGGCCAGCCGGGAGAGGCTGGGAGAGTGCGGTGGCGCCAAGCGGAAGCTTCTCAGCCTCCCTGGCTGGGAGAGTGCCGAACCGGTCCGCATGGTTCTGGGGGGCCCCTGCCGCTTCCGGCTCACCAGCGGCAGGGGGATTGGAAGATCAGGTCCCCCAGAACTGGAGCGAACCCGCTTGGGCCCACCATAGACATTCCCAGAGCTTTGCCCTGCAGGTCTCCTCAGATATAAGTCACACACAACACACATTCCCAGAGCTTTGCCCTGCAGGTCTCCTCAGAAGTAAGTCACAAACAACGCACATTCCCAGAGCTTTGCCCTGCAGGTCTCCTCAGAAGTAAGTCACACACAACGCACATTCCCAGAGCTTTGCCCTGCAGGTCTCCTCAGAAGTAAGTCACACACAACACACATTCCCAGAGCTTTGCCGTGCAGGTCTCCTCAGAAGTAAGTCACACACAACACACATTCCCAGAGCTTTGCCCTGGAAAGGTCTCCTCAGAAGTAAGTTACACACAACACACATTCCCAGAGCTTTGCCCTGGAGGTCTCCTAGGAAGTAAGCCCCATGCTCCATCCAGGACTTACTCAAGAGTAAGCTGCAGCTCACAGGTCAGGCAAGGCAGCAGGTCAGGTCAGGTCAGGCTCAGGCGGCAAACAGCCGCAAGGTGCCTCGCTCGGAGGCAAAGCAGCCTGGCTGGCTGAGAGGAGCACGTGATGCCTTCGGCTCCTCTCTCTCTTGCCAGCCAGGCTCTATACATGAGGCAGGGAGGAGGGACTTCCTCACCCGCCTCGAAGCAGCAGCTGTGTGCACACAGTGCACACGCAGAGTAAAAATGGCGGCCGCGGTGGCCAGTAGCGGCTCCAAACTGGTCCGCACAGTTCTGGTCCCCCCACGCTGCTACCGGCTCACTACCGGCAGCCAAATAACAAGATCCGGTTCAGGTGAGTAGGCCCCAACCGGTATCTGCCCACCCCTGTTTATATCACAAGGGTAGAATGGAAAGCATTCAAATGGATGCTTTCCAAAGTGAAGGTGAATTACTAGCCCATATGAATCTAAGCTCATTTAAAAATGTTTAGAGATAGGTGAGTTATGCCAGCCCAAACTGATTAGAATTTTGCTGAAAATTATCAAGGTCATAGGAAAATCCTCTCCTAGTTACTGCCAATTCCCTCATTTCCCCTATTCACCCTATTCACCCAACAACATCTAAATGCATGTATCTCAAACCATATGGACTAGAAACCTGAATTTTTTTTGGAAAATACTACATGACCAAATTCTATACTCAGTACTATATTCTAGGTGTCATTTGTATAGGTCTGTGCATAAATTGGTTCAGACACTGCCAAGCAGGATTGTACAAGTGGGGGGGAGGCATTTTCAGGAGAATGGGCAATTATGCAAACTATCTATGTTTGTACAAAATGAAAAGGTAGATATGGGGAATCAAAGAACTGTAATTCAACCCAATTACATGAAAAGAAATATTTTTGGGTGGTCAATTATGACTTACTAGCGAAAAGCGTATCCGCTTTGTGGAAGTAAAATTCCACTGTACACCATCCCCCCACGATGCAACATCCCCCAAGCACAACATCCCCCATGCACACCAATTCCCCATGCACATCACTCCCCCATGCACATCAGTCCCCCAATGCGCATCAAGCCCGCAAGTGCAACTATCCCACATGCGCAACAACCCCCATGTGCAACAACCCCCCATGTGCAATATTCCCCTATGCGCATAAGTCTCCTATGCTCATAATCTCCCCATGAGCATCAAGACACCATGAGCATCAATCCCCATGCGCATCAACCCCCCATGTGCAACAACCCCCATGTGCATCAATCCCCATGTGCATCAAACCTCCATGTGCAACAACACCCCATTTGCAACAACCCCCATGCGCATCATCTCCATATGTGCAACAACCCCCCATGCACATCAAACCCCCATGCGCGTAACTCCCCTATTCTAGGCACTTCTAGTCCCAGCGGTTTTGGCAGGGCATTGATGAGTGAGTCAGTGAGTCAGTCAGTGACTTTCTCTTATATATAGATTAGGTAGCAAGAGAGTTGATGCAGAAGGCCAGGATCTATTCAAAGCTATGATTATACCAGTGCATGTGGTAATAGTGTATGGACGGAACCAGTATCTATACAAATGGATACAATCTGACATTTTGTCACAAATTTAAAAAACGAAACATGGGAACTTAATATAGAGAAAATAAAGAAGAGATGGGTGAGGCTCTTTTCATGGGTAAGAGAGGTGAATGCAAGTGAGGATAGCTTTGTAAGGGTTCAGAGAATTTGATGTTGGTTACACATATAATGTTAAGATATATATATATATAGGAATTGATGAAAGGAGGTAAAAAATATGAGGTGTTCTCAGGTGATTAATTGTTTTCCTTTTTGGTGTTGAGTTGCTTGTAAGGGAGGGAGGGGGAGGAAAATTGGCGGGAAAGGTACAAGGATGCAGACAGAAATAGAATTATACATAGGGTATGTGTATGTTTGTGATGTAACTGTGGAATATGCATAAGATATGTGTATATATGTGTGTATATTTGTACACATCTATTTCCTCTATAATAATAATAATAATAATAATAATAATAATAATAATAATAATAATAATAATAATAATAATAATGAGCACATGTTGGAGTCAGGAAGTGAATTCTGGGCCTTGTTTTCTGGTGGTTGCTAGGGATTGCAGTGGAAGAGCCACTGAGGGAACATCCACTGCTGCATCCATACCCATAAATCAATATGGTGAAAGAAAAGAATTCGAAGTCTATGCTGGCTCGGTCATCGCCCAGGATAAAAAGGTCCATGGCGGATGTTGTTGAACCTGGACATCCGTCGACAAGTGGGCTACTGGATCAGGGAACACCATCAAATGGACGACCACAAAAGTGGCAGAAATACTCAATGTTAGAGAATTGGATCATCATGAAGTGCTACTACAACTCAGAACCTGAAAAACCGCTGAAAAGAGGATGTACCAACTCTGGAACCAAGAATTCCCATATTCAAATACAACCCATCTTAGACTGGTTGACCAGAGACTATTCAAAGTCCAGAAAAAGATCTTCAGTGATGTTGAACTGGAAGAAATAAGGAAAAGCTGCAAAACTGAAGAACAGCAGACTTCTGTAGTGGCTGTGGGAGAACCTCCCATATTGGGAGGCACTAAACCAGAAGAAAGCATGGAAATTTTGTGTGAAGCTGAGCAAGAGCCTGAAGGCCTTGGTGAGCTGCCAGGAATACTGACTACACAGCAACAAGAACTGAAAGATAAAATCTTGACCCATGCTGCCTCAAATGCAGAAAGAACAAGGCTCCAAGGTCTGAAACATATACCCAGAAAACACCTGGCACCTCTAATAAAAGACGCCAATGCTGCACTTGCAACAATTTATATAACATCTACTGAACAAACAAATCAGCTCGCCTAAGCACAGCAGTGATAGTAACAGAAGAACTGGGGATTGAACCACCAAAGTCCTCTGGAAAATCAACTGGAAAATCAAAATGGAAAATCAGACTGGAATTGAAGATCAAGAGTTTGCGATCAGATGCAAGTAACTTAAAGAACATGAAGGAGAAAACACTGAGGAATGACAAAATCAAGCAATACCTGGTCAAAAAGTACTGACTGAACACAAGGAAGATTGAAGAAGCAATGGAAATTGTGAGACAGCAGATAACAGCAACAGCCAGAAAAATTGAAAGATATGAAGCCAGAATCATCCAGTATAGACAAAATCAAGTGTTCCAGTCAGATCAAAGGCACTTCTACTAGGCGTTGAATCAGAAAGCAGATATAAAAGTAATAAAACCTAAGAAAAATGCAACTACTCAACTCTGGAAAAACTTAGGGGAAACCGAGAAAGATTACAACAGAGGTGCTGGGTGGATAAAAGAGTTTGAAGAACAATTCTCCAAGAACAAAATGGAACAGATGGAAATAACAGCTGAAACAATCAGAGAGTGAAAAGAGTTAAAAACTGGACTTCACCTGGCAATGATCACCTGGATCACCTGGCAATGATCAGCTCCATGGGTTCTGGCTCAAGTACCTGACTAGTATTTCCATTTTCTGCATGGAAAATGGCTGAACTATTTAATGATATGCTACAAACAGGTAACATCAGCCAGTGGCTAACAACTGGAAGGACTCTCCTAATACAGAAGGATCCAGTAAAAGGGATAGCACCACGAAACTTCAGGCCAATAACGTGTCTACCCACCATGTTCAAGCTGCTGACAGGCATCATAGCTGAGAGGATTCAGGATTACTTGGAAGAAAATAACATCTTACCAGTAGAGCAGAAAGGCAATAAACGGAGAAGCAGAGGCACAAAAGATCAGCTCCTGATTGATAAAATGATACTGGAGAATTGTAAAAGCCAGAAAACCAATCTGCACATGGCTTGGATTGACTATAGAAAAGCCTTTGATTCATTGCCACACAGCTAGATCATAAAATGTCTGGAGTCCATCGGGGTCAACAAAAATCTTACAAATTTCATTGAAAATGCAATGAAACTCTGGAAGACAGAATTATTCGTAGCCAATGAAAGTTATGGACTTGTCAACATTAGACGGGGAATCTTCCAGGGGGACTCATTGTCCCCATTGCTGTTTGTCATCGTGATGATCCCTTTGTCAGTGATCCTACAGAAAGCGAATCTGAGCTACCAAACTGCCAAAAATTCACAGAAAATTTCACATCTATTGTACATGGATGATTTGAAGCTCTACGGAAAGTCAGAAGCAGAAATTCAGTCACTCACCAATACAGTCCGAGTCATTAGTACCGACATCAACATGGAGTTTGGCCTGGACAAATGTGCTACAGTGGCACTAAAGAGAGGGAAGATCACAGAAAGTGATGGCATTGAAATGCCGAATGATCAAACCATTAAATGCCACCAGCCTGAAGCCTACAAATATCAGGGCATACTGCAGCTGGACAATATCAAGCATGGGCATGTGAAAACTGTGGTCAGCAAAGAATATATTCAGAGGGTTAGAAAAATTTTGAAGAGCAAATTGAATGGCGGCAACATTATAAAGCCTATAAATACCTGGGCCATACCTGTAGTTATGTAGTGACCCCTGTAGTGACCCCTGCTAACTGGGCAAGAGACACTCTTTCAAGTGGGTGTTCCTCTTTTATTTAGCAGGGGAAGAGTAACTGGCCCTCCACACCCCAGCAATGTCTGCTCTAGTGGCTTCTGCTGGTGTTCTTATTGCATTTTAGATTGTGAGCCCTTTTGGGACAGGCACCCATTAGCTATTAATTAGCTATTAATTTTTTTCATTTTCTTGTAAACCGCTTTGTGAACTTTTCAGTTGAAAAGCGGTATATAAATACTGTAGGTAGGTAGGTAGATAGATAGATAGATAGGTAGGTAGGTAGGTAGGTATAGTGCTGGCATTGTGAACTGGACACAAAAGGAACTGGATGACTTGGACAGGAAAACAAGGAAATTAATGTCCATTCACTATGCTTTACATCCTTGTAATGATGTTGACAGGCTACCTGCCTAGAAGATCAGGGGGCAGAGGACTTTTGCAAGTGAAGCAGTCGGTGGAAGAAGAAAAACATGCCCTAGCAGATTATGTGTGAGAGAGCCAGGAATCTGCTTTGATTGAAGTCAGCAAGAGAAAGTTGTTGAAAGTGCAGCAGACCAACTATGAATATCGCAATAGTGCAATTCAGGTTCGGACTGCCAGTTGGCAGAATAAAGTACTGCATGGCCAATTCCTTGCCAAGATAGAAGGAAAAGTGGATCAGGATAAGACCTGGTTGTGGCTCACGAGTGGAACACTGAAGAAGGAGACAGAAGGCCTGATACTTGCTGCCCACGAACAGGCAATCAGGACAAATGCCATCAAGGTCAGAATTGAAAAATCAGCCGATGACCCCAAATGCCGGCTCTGCAAAGAAGTGGATGAAACCATCAACCACATTCTAAGTGGCTGCAAGAAGATCGCACAGACTGACTACAAACTGAGGCACAACTCTGTTGCCCAGATGATCCACTGGAATCTATGCCAAAAGTATCATCTGCCCGTGGCAAAAAAACTGGTGGGACCACAAGCCTGAAAAAGTGGTTGCAAATGAGCAGGTTAAGCTTCTGTGGGACTTCAGGATACAGACAGAACACAATACTCCAGATATCACCATCATGGAAAGCAGTAATGTGTGGCCTGTTGACATCGCCATACCAGGGGACAGCAGAATTGAGGAGAAACAACTGGAAAAGATCTCCCGCTACCGATACCTAAGAATCGAATTACAGCGTATCTGGTGTAAGCCAGTGCAGGTGGTTCCAGTGGTAATTGGCACACTGGGTGCAGTGCCCAAAGACCTTGGCAGCAGGGGTGGGCCCAGCCAACCCCAAGATCCGGTTCGCTGGAAGTCAGGGGGCGGGCCAGGGTCAGGGGCGGGGGTGGGATCAGGGGGTGGGGCGAGGGCGGGGAGAGGGACAGGCCCCAACCCCGCCACAGTGCGCATGTGCCAGGCTTGGCGCATGCACAGTGCGTCTCCTGAAGCCAAGCTCCAGGAGATGCAGTGCGCATGCGTCCAGTTGGACGCGTGCGCACTAAGTCTCCTGAAGCTCGGCTTCAGGAGACTCAGTGCGCTTGCATCCAGCTGGACACGTGCGCACTGAAGCCGAGCTTCAGGAGACGCGTGCGGCCACTAGCGAACCGGTCCCCGCAGTTCTGGCAGCCGCAGCTCTGACCGGCTCGCTAGTGTCCACCCAGGGGGAAAGTCCGGTTCGGGTGAGTTGGCCCGAACTGGCATCTGCCCACCTGTGCTTGGCAGGTACCTGAAAACAATTGGCATTGAGAAAATATCACTCTGCCAACTGCAGAAAGCCGCTCTTCTGGGATCAGCACGAATTATACGCCGCTACATCACAAAGTCTTGGGAAGGGTCTGACTGGTGATGTGAATGAAACCAGCACCAAATTGTTCGCTGTTTATTTATGGATAATGATGATGATGATGATAATAAACAGAATCACTACAAGACTTGCTGTATCACCCCCTCCAGCTATGCCACCACCACAGATAATTTTCTACATGGGCTAGCCAAATTAAGACAGAGCAAGTCCAAAGAGAGATGTTTGTCAGCTCACCCACGTTGAACCAGCAGGAGCGCAACTTTAGGTCTTGTCCCCTTCCTTATGGTCCACCTCTCACAGCCACAGGAAAACCTATGGATTTTTGTCGGCAACATGATGCAAGTGCTGTCTGCAGAGAACTTAGAGCCCCCCCAAAATAAACCCTGACACAACTTCCATTTCTTCCCCTTCTATTTGCCATGAATTGATGGAAGCCATGCTCTTGGTTTCTCTAACGTTTAGTTTTAAGCCACATTTTGCACTTCTTGCCACAAAATAAGAGAAACTCTATCCCTCCACTCTTCTCGCCTCCACAGTTCTTCTTCTATAGTGTTTCCCTCTGCTTTCTCAAATACTGGGAGGAGATGGATACATTGGTATATATGCGGGGGTGGGGTTGGGGGTGGCATGGTAAATACTGCAGGCCCTGCAAAGCACCATACAAGCATCCTATCCCAGTAGTTGTTGGAGCTATTCTGGCACCTTGCAGGCACCATGCAGGCAGCTTACTGAAGTCATTGGTCAGGGAATGGTCAGGGTCACCACTTTCTTTCCCTTACTCTTCTGTTCATTGACTGACAGATGTTCATATTGTGCACTAATTTGTTGGGAAGGGAGTAAGATTTTATACCAAGATTTGGTGCTGGGTACGGGGAAATGATGTCTCAGATTGTGAGCCCTTTTGGGACAGAAAGCCATTAGCTGTTACTTATTTCATTTTCTCTATAAACCACGTTGTGAACTTTATGTTGCAAAGTGGTAGGTTTATCTGGGGCCACCTTGGGCCACCTTGCCTTGGGCCACATGGGCCTTGGGCTACTTGAGAGAAAGGCAGGATAAAAAATGCAGTTAAGTGAGAAGTGAGTAAATAAATAAATACCTCATTGGCATCCTTCAGTCTCGAAAGACTATGGTATTGTGCTCTGATTGGAGGTCCTGAAACAGCATCTGGTGCAGCTAAAAAGACCAATTCGAGAGTGGCAATCTCTTCCACTCCGAGGACAAATAAATTCCATCCCCTGCCCAGGCCCCAAGTTTCTCTGCTTCTGGGTCTGTCTCTGCTTCAGACTGAACAAGTGTCTCTTCCAGTTGGAGAAGGCCATGCTGGGTCTTTTGCCTCCACGCTGAACTATCAGAGGTCAAGGTTTCCCAGCTGTTGGTGTCCATTCCCAAGGCCTTTAGATCCCTCTTGCAGATGTCCTTATATTGCAGCTGTGGACTCCCTCCAGGGCGCGTTCCCTGCATATAGGAGATCTTTTGGAATCCGACCATCAGCCATTCTCACGACATGCCCAAGTCAGCGTAGATGCCGCTATTTCAGAAATGTGAATATGCTAGAGATTCCAGCACGTTCCAAGACTGTGTCATTTGAGACTTTGTCTATAGAGCTTGCATCCTGAGCACACTCTTGTACTGCAGCAAGTCTTGGACCCTTTATGCATAGCAGGAGAGAAAGCTGAACACCTTCCATATGTCTCCGACGTATTCTTGGCATCACCTGGCATGACAAAGTCTCAAATGACGCAGTCTTGGAACGTGCTGGAATCTCTAGCAAGTTCATACTTCTGAAACAGCGGCGTCTACGCTGGCTTGGGCAAGTCGTGAGAAAATAAATAAATAGATAGATTGCAGAGGAACAGTATTCTTGCAAGGAGATCTTGTGCTAGCAGCTCAGGTCTTGCAATTCCTTTCTTGGTTCTCAATAGCCAACAGGATAATTATTTGGGAGAGTTTCATGATAAAAAACATATCTGGTAATACAGAAGTGGTAGATAAAATTAAAATCTGCAAGAAAAAGGAAGGAGCTTCAGGGGAGATCATCCTAACAGATGAATCCTGCCTGTCAAAAGGATTCAAGCACCTTATCGAGGATGAAAGTCTAGAGGTTGTTGTTCTAATTAAGAAGAAATACTGGCTGAATTGCCTGAAAAAAAATCAGTTTTACAGCACAATTCTTTGTTTGTCTTCTCAGAAATAATCCTCACTGAGTTCATTTGGACATACTCCTAAGCAAGTGTGTCTAGGAATGGTGCAGTGTTTTTCTTCTGCTATATTACAACCATGAAATTTATGGAAATTGGCTCACACTAAAGCCAATGAACACAATCTTTACCATGTCTACTCAAAAGTAAGACCCATGGTATTGAATGGGGTCTTACTGCCAGGAAACTGTCTTTAGGATTGCAAACTATGTGCCACTGTTTTGTATTTATTCTTATATCTTATAACGGAAGGTTGTGTGTTTACACCATACATCCTTTACATATAGGCTGATCCAAGACTCTGTAACACTGATGAACTGCTTGCCTGGTTGAACACTAAGCACTGCGCCAATGTTCCTTGGAGTGGGAAAAGAGGAGGAAGAGTAGAAGAGAGGAGAGTGATTGGCCTTTTTCCACACTTACTCCCTCTTTCTTCCTTTTCCAATGCAGAAAGTGGTCCAAGGAGTAGCACGAGTGAAACTGGATGTGGTTGCAATCCTAACCAAATTTTCAGCAGTGGCATAGCTGTGCCACTGGTAAGGTAAGATAGGATTTCCACAAGATTACCTTACCTTACCACAAGATCTCTTTGCAAGGTAAGGCAATGTGCATGTGCTGCGTCTTTGAGTTGAGGGGCAATCACTGGGACCTCCTCAAGGTAAGGCAATGTTTGTTCCCTTACTTCAAAGTTGCATTGCTCTTACTCTGAAAATTGGTTAAGATTCCGTTAAGGATTGGTTAAAGTTCATTTCCTGCTACCAGAAGCACTTGCCTCAGTTGACCTCACAGATCGGCCAGACTGGTCGACTGACAGAATTCACTGTCACACGATATGGTCATGGTTCCTAGATGGCTTTAAATCAGAAAAAACCAGATCCAAGGAGAACAGCTGTGAGCCTTGATCCCTCAATGGAACTTCCAGGCACAGAGGCAGAAGTGAATCCAAATATCGGATGCTGGAGACAAGCAGGAAAGACGGCTGTCACTATCATCACACCCAGTTTATGAACCTGCAGCAGCAACTGGCCAAGTCAGAAACGCAGTGCCTGGCTTGGGCATTTTGCTCTGACCGAGCAAGGCTGCTGGTTTGCAGAGTTGTCAAAGGTCCTGATCCTCAGATGGTCTGCATGCCAATCCCAGCCAATCACTCTTCACTGGAGTAGGGACTGGATTCCACCCAGTCCTGCTCATTGCATCTGCCTTCTGTGCTCCAGTCCCTGCTCTTGTCCCCATTTGCTACTCTTGAATCAATCCACTGAATGCAGGATTTATCCTCTAATGCCCCCTGCTGGTCCTTCCCTGGAGTCCAGGGTGACCAGATATCTGCTTTTTCCAGGATTTGTCCTCCTTTTTTAGCTTTGTGTCCCAGAAAAAAAAATCTTCAATTCTTCATTATCATTTTTTTCCTTGTGAGCAGGGAGCATGAAGCCTTCCTGCAATTAATAAAATATATGTAATAAATTACATAAATAGTTTTAAATTTAATAAAAAGTAACAAAGTGTTTAAATTAACCACAGGAAAGCAATATACAGATGCTCTTCATTATCCACTAGGGTTCTGTTCATTTTTTCATTTCATTACCTTTATTGGCATACAATACTAAAAGCAAATATATAATACATTACATAATTAGAAGAAAAATAATAATAAAAAAACTAGACTAGACTAAACCTGGTAATAGAATAAAAACAGTCAAGGAGCAAGGAGAGTCGAAAGGGAGATGACACCTCGGTGATCAGATGTGGATGATTCTCTCTTCAAGTTTGCTGCTGCAATTTGTGCAATGACGGCTGCAGTTTGAAGAATTATGGAGGAGTCAGTGGCAGATAGAAGAAATTGTATTCTGGAGTGGTCACCAGGGAAAAGGTTCAGGCAAAATAAAAGAACTGGACATTTACTCCTCGCTTCACTGTGGAGAGTACAGTGGAACAAAAGATGAGCTAGGGATTCGATGACTCGCTGAGGGCAAAGGCAGAGGCAGTTCACAAGAGGAACATCGTTGAATCTCCCCCAGAGTACTGCTGAGGGGATGGAATTACAGCGAGCCAGGAAAAAAGAGCGTCTAAGAGTAGGGCTTGTTAAAATGTGCAGGTAGGCAGGGGTAGAGCCAATTTTAAATGGGAGGTTGAGGTATACTGGGGAGCACGTGGTGTTGATCGCAGCAGAGATCTTGTCAGTATGGAGGTCCAGAAGACTCTGTTTGATGAGGCGAAATGCCTTAGCAAGTGAGAGGTGCCACTAGGGTTCTGTTCTGGAACTTCCTGTAGATTTTTTAAAGACCCATTTCTAGGTTTCTTATCCTAATGGAATAAGGTTGTGCCTTGACATCCACAGGGCTTTGATTCTGGGACTCCCCACTGATATCAAAAGTATATTAAATAAAAGCAGCTTAAAAAAATTAAAAGGTTGTCCTTTTCATTTGTTTAAAACCAGCTTTTCTTCCTGTTGTAGAGGGGCAGGTAACCATGCTTAGCTCAGCTGAAGAATGGAGTGATTGCTCACATGAGTGTCTCTTTACAATAGAAGAAAAACGGTTTTTTAACTCGTAACTTTTAGAGATGCATTCTCCCCTCCACCAGGGATCAACATGTTCCTTCTCATATGCAATGAACTGAGTCAAATTCGAGTGTAAAAAATGTGTATATAACAAGGTTGGACCTACATATATGCAAGTTTTTTATCTTTTACTTCCATGTCCTTACATCCATATCTTTTATTATCCATGTCCTAAATTTTGCTTGAGTGTCCTACTTTTTTGGGTGTCCTCTTTTGTTGTTATGCTATCTGGTCATCCTGCTGGAGTTGTAGATACTCCTGCTGTAAATACTCAGAGTCAGACTCCAGAAAGCAGGCAGACTGAATTATGAGCAGATGACAGTCATTGATTCCTAGTCCTCAGCTCCAAATTTCTTATGCATTTCACATTTTCACAATGGATGGAATGGTGCTTCCTCTCCTTTGGTGAGAGACAGGGGAGGGCTTGCTGTGAATTTCCTTAACAGCCCAAGCTAAGGCATTAAGGCTGCAACTCTAAATACAATTCCTTGGGAGTAAGTCTCATTGTGCCTATTTCTGAGTAATAGGCTTTGAATAGTGCATAGGCTTTGAAAACATATTCAAGGAAGGGAGAATTTTTTTTGCATTTTTGTTCCTTTCTCTTCTCTGATCCTGTGCAACATTTTAAGGATTAACTAAATAAAAAACAGGTATCCAGTTAAAAATACATGTTTCTCATAGCACTGGGGGGTGACCCAGTTTAAATTATTGGCTGTAGGCCTGGGGTGGACACAAGGCAATACTTCTTCACACCATATCCAATTTACTTTTGGGACTCACTGCCACTGGATGCAGTCCCAAAATGCCTGCCAGCTTACATAACTTTTTAAAAATAATGTTTTCGTGCAGACTGCAAGAAATCTTCTCTGAGTCCAGTAAATGCTGGACTGAGGAAGGGGAACACTGTTGTTGATGTGCCTGCTGGAGAGGCAGAGAACATGTGGCAGCTATTGCTATGTTACTTTGGAGCAGGTGGCATGCTGGGCAAGTCTAGATTGCCCATGGGCACTCCAGGTGCTCAGCTGTGGGGCAGCCTGTGCCTCCATTGCCACTCCCTGCATCTAGAAACAAATCTCTCTTCACCTCCACATTTTCTTGTCTTCTCCATTTCAATTCCTTTTTGAATTTGGGGAGGAGGAAGGTGCAGTGGCAGTAGCTGGCATGCAATCAAGTAAGAGCACTGGCATTTGGCCAAGACTGCTGATGGATACGTGCATTTGGATTTTCCATCTCAAGACTAAAATATCTGGAGCCAGTCAAGGACAGTGAGTCTCTCCAGATGTTTATCTTTATTCCATATTTCCCATGTCACCTGGCTGGTGGCATTCCTTTAACCCACCTGTCTGGTGGCATTTTTCACCATTTTTCTTCTTGTGGCCCACTGCCCTCTCTTGCCTTCTCTCTGGTCTTTGTCTCTTGTGATATCATTTCTGATTTCCAGGAAACTCTTCGAGGCTTTGTGCCTCTCAAGCCCAGTGGGTCTCTGCAGTGGTACTCAAACTATGTTGTGACTCCCTTGGGGGAGGGGTTCATGAAAAGCTGGGTGCCAAAATCTTGGAACCTGGCACTGAGCACAACCAACTTGGAATTGAGCACTCAGGCTACTTTCCTAGGAGTAAGTCTCATTGAACACAATGGAATTTACTTTTAAGTAGGTATGTTGGAGGAGCTCTGGCACTACTGTGATGTCATTTTCTGTTTGATGCCACTTACAGCCACATCACTTCTGGGTGGTCGGGGTGACCATACATCCTCATCCAGGAAAAAAATCTTCATTGTTCTCCTTTTCCTACTGAATATGCAGTGTGTAGGCCCAGGGTGACTGCACATTGATATAGCCTTGTTATTTTGTGCTCTATAAAAGTTGGTGAGCATTATGTAAATTCGTTGTTAAGCATTTTTTTTCTTTTTTGAAATCAAGAAACAGCAGATAGAATTGGATCAACAGCGGCCTATAGAAGAGGAAAGAGAGACCAAGCCACAGAGATACCACAAAGCATCTAGCCAGTGTAAAAAGTGTCTGCTTTTGGACATATGTTTCCTCCCTGGTTCATGCAAGGCCTGCGCTGGCACCTTCACTCATTCACACACCACTGCCTGGAGTGTTGCCTGCCTATTTTGTTGATCCTGCAGGAACAGTGAGGCCTACTGTGTCCAAAAGGAAAAGGTTCTAGGGAGGATGAATGGTTGGATGGAGGGACCATGTGGGAGCACCTGTCAGCGAGACATTGTGGTGCATTTGTGCAAAAATATGTCTAAAAAGGTGGCCAAGGAAAATAGAGGGCCAGCCTGCTCCTGCTGAAGGTGAATTAGCCAAGACTACCAGAGGAGGAAAAAGGATCAAGGAGATGATGGGAATATCCGGAACATTCCACTTCTGTTCTAGCTCTGCATCCAAGACCCTGAACTACCTTGAAAAAGCTGTGCACAGTTTAAAAAGACTTCTGGAAAGAAAATTGCCCTTCAATACTATGTTATTTTATAACATATGTGAATATATTTTATAGTGGAATGATACTCCACCATGCAGGTGTAAAATTTTAAGAGTATTTGTGGGCCACCTACCATGGCTGGGCACTGGTAGGCACAAGGCAGTGGCACTGGGTAGTAAGCACCAGTGGGCATTGGCATTGCTGGGCAACAATTAGGAATTAGGCAATGGAGGATACCAAGGGACAGTGATGGGCAGCAGCAGGCACTAGCAGCAGCATCCCTACCAAGCATTGGGCATCCCTACCAGGCACCAAGAAGAACTGGGTGGCACCGGGCACCACCGTACAGCAGGTAGCAGACACCAATGGGTACCATGCACCCTAACTGGGCACAACCAGGCACTATCTGGCAGTGGGCACCACTGGGCACCAGCTGCTACTACTGGGCATCAGTTGGCAGCAGACACCAGTGGGCTGTGCAACACAGTGGCATCGCTAGGCCCTATGGCATCCAGGTGCCCTCCCTGGCTGGGAGACACACCCCTGCCAGGCCATCCCTCTCCCTACACTCCCAAGACCAGGACACCTCCAAGGCCTGGACACCCCCAGGTGTTGCCCCCAGCCAGGCACTCCTCCCAGGGGTGCCACCAGGCACCCCTCCCAGTAGTGCTGAGGCAGAGGGGCCCCATGGCACCAACCATGCCTTGCGGTATTCAGTGCCAGGGGCCTTCTCAGGCACCAGGCACAAGTCCCCGCATCCCTACCGGGCACCAGGTGGTGGGCACCACTGGACGGCACCAGGCACTATCCATTCCTACCAGGCACAAGCAGGCATCAGGCATTGGGTGGCAGTGCATAGTAGACAGTACCATAGTAGACAGCACCACTGGGCATCCTTACTGAGCATCACACTGGGTAACAGTGGGCACCTGGCACCAGTGAGCAACACCAGGTAGGAGTCACCATTGGGCACCAAATAGTTTCTTAGTGGGTCCTTACATCATAGAAGGAATATGCTCCCCAAATTTCATGCTTCTAGATGCAGAGGTTGGGGCTGGGTGTAGATAAGTCAGTGTTCAGTGTTCAATAAGATGAAATCTGATCCAGATTATCGTATGTCAGAATTAATGAAGTCCCCCCTGCCCTCCCAAAAATGTAGGACATGGCAAAATAAAAGCCAAAAAATACTCATATATATTGCTTTCAAGTGGTTAATTTAATTAATTTAAATTAAATAAATGTAATTTAATCACTTTAATCAGTTAATTTAATAATTATATTGCTGATTAAATTAAAAACTTTTACATATAATTCATTACATATATTAGCACAATCCTAAC
Source organism: Cryptoblepharus egeriae (assembly GCA_030015325.1). Classification (NCBI taxonomy): domain Eukaryota; kingdom Metazoa; phylum Chordata; class Lepidosauria; order Squamata; family Scincidae; genus Cryptoblepharus; species Cryptoblepharus egeriae. Next base: position 13,109,715 of record JAREYC010000014.1, read on the forward strand.
CAAGGGCGACCACATAGAATGGAAGACAGAGTGCCTGTACCATTAACTATTGCATAGAAAAGGGAATTTAGGCAGGTTTAGATCAACATAGAAGGGTTTAAAAAGCACCTGCCTAAATTCCCTCTTCTGTGAAACAGTTAAAGGTACAGGCACTCTGTCCTCCATTTTATATGGTCACCCTGTCCTAACCATATCTACTCAAAAGTAAGCACCACTGTGTTCAATGGGTTTTTCTCTCAGGAAAGTGTCTTTAGGATTGCAGCCATATTTTATTAATTATAATCAGGCTACACTCTGCCTGCTTACAATGGAAATGAGAACAATGAAGATTTTTTTCCTGGACAAAATGCTAAAAAAGAGGACATGTCCTCCTGGAGAGACATATGGTCACCCTAGTTCAGCAGATAATGTTTCAAATCTTCAGAAAACCAAAGAGGCTGGGGGAATTCTGGCTTTTTTGGTCTTGTTTTTAGTAAAAAAAATTAAAAAATCAAAGTGGATCATATTTTGAACAAACAGGGATGCAATTGATTGATTAGGTCAGTGATGGGATTCCAAGAAATTAACAACTGGTTCTATGCCCATTTGGCAGCCACTTTTAAATGGCTGTTTTTAAACTTTATATGTCCCATCTCTTGTTAACAACCGGTTCTATAGAACCTGCTGGAGCCCACCACTGATTATGGTGTATATGGCTCCTTACTGTCCTGTTTTCCCCAGGACATGTCCTGGATTTCAGTCTTTTTTCCTTGGGAAAAAATCTTTCTTGTTCTCCTTTTCCTTGTGAGCAGGAAACTTGTAGAATTCTTGTAATTGATCAATCCTATGTAATAAAGTACAGTGGTACCTCACTTAACAAGCACCTCACTTAAGTGAAACACTCTTAAGTGAAGCAGATTTTTCCATAGGAAATAATGGATGATTGGTTCCACACCCCTCCCCCAAATATGCATATCAAAATATTAACTGGATGTAAAAATGATGACAAAACACTGGAATTGAATTCAAAACATGCATTCAATGTGCATGATCCTATGAAGTCTACTTAGGCTGCAATCCTAAAGACACTTTCCTGGGAGTAAGCCCCATTTAACACAATGAGGCTTACTTGGGTAGACATGGTTAAGAGGCTGCAATCAAAGACACTTTCCTGGGAGTAAGCCCCATTTAACACAATGGGGCTTACTTCTGAGTAGACATAGTTAGGAGACTGCAATCAAAGAAACTTTCCTGGGAGGCTTACCTGGGCTGCTGCTGGAGGTTCAAGGTGGTCGGTGGTCAATGGGGCTTACTTCTGAGTAGACATAGTTAGGAGACTGCAATCAAAGAAACTTTCCTGGGAGGCTTACCTGGGCTGCTGCTGGAGGTTCAAGGTGCTCACTTGGGGGCAGTTAGGGGCAGCTGCCTCTGGCATCCCCAGGCAACTGCCCCCAGTTGGGGGCAGTTAGAGGCAGCAGCGCTGGCAGGCAGCCCTTTTAAAGAGCCTCCATGCGGAGTCAGGGCTGCATAAGTACTTGTTAAGTGAAGCGGAACTTGTTATGTGAAGCAAGATTTCTTGGAAATTTTTGCTTGTTGTGTAAAACGCTTGTTAAAGAGCATGCCTCCGGATCAAATTAAACTCTTTATGTGAGGCACCATTGTATATGTAATAGTTTTAAAATTTAGTAATAAGTAATATAATGTTGAAAATAAGCACGTGAAAGAAAAAAACATGAGCGAGTCAGTGGCCAAATGTAGTCGTGCCCCCCTCCAGCTACGCCACAGCTGATCCCCCAGGGAAGAGACTGTTCAGTGCTTTGTCCCCTCCAGCTATGCTGGGGGGGGGGGAATCTGGGGGGGGGTGGCCGGCTGGGAGGCTCCTTCCCAGCCCCGCCTGGTTCAGCCCGTCCTGCCCCTCCGCGATCCGGAGTCGGGAGCGCCCAGAAGGTGCCTTTGAGCTGCGCTCGCTTCCCCGGACGGCATCTCAGAGGAAAGGTAACTCTCCCTCTTGCCCGCCTGGGGTGGGGGTCACACTTTGGGGGGGCGGGTTCCTAGAAGTGCCCTTCTTCCCCTCCTGTGTGGGAATGACACACAGAAGTGCCCTTCTCCCCCTTCTCCAGGAATGACAGTTCAGCCCCCCTCTAGCTATGCCACTGGTCCTCCAAAGGACTCCGAAGGGGTGAAGCTCCCTCCAAGACTGACTGCTCAGCCCCCCTCTAGCTATGCCACCACAGCCTCCCAATCAGAACGTCCAGCCCCAGCTCCATCCTTAGAACGTTCAGTCCCCCAAAGTTCCATCCATAGAATGTTCCATTCATATGGCTCCCTTTTGCTCCCCGCTCCCCAGAGGGGCTCCGAAGGGATGAGGCTCTCCCAAGACTGACTGCTCAGCCCCTTAGCTATGCCACCACCTTGGTGCCCCTTCACCTGGTCAAAGCTTGCCACTCCAGGCGCTGGGAGAAGGTGAGCTACAGCTTCCTCCCCGCCCCATTCCATGCCCCGCATTAAAAATCAGCAGGACTGAGAGCCCCTAGAGGTGGAACAAAGCATTGAGTCTCGCAGTGACTCCCACCAGAGGGGTGCAAAAGGGAGAGAGGGGGCCCCCTTGGATCCCCCCAGGAGGCTCCCTGCAAGACTTAGGGCCCCATCCTTCCCAGCTTTCCCTTGCTGATGCAACCACAATGTAGCCCCATGGTAAGTGAACCCATGATCTCATACCCAGAAAGCCCCAGTGATTATTCCTCCACCACAGGATGCAGCAAATACCCCACAACCCTAGAAACTGCACCAGCCCTAGGAAATGGGAACGTATTGGGTCCTTAGTACTTTGCATCCCCTCTGGCTACTCTACCAGCCTGTGATCATGACGAGCTCTGTGCCCGTCCATCAGGACAGCTGGTGCTGGGCAGAAATCTGGAGGTCCCTTTGAAATGGATTTCCAGACAAGGTGCTTGGAGAAACCGCAGTGTGGTGAACTGGGAAGTTCTGATGCATAAGTTGGGGGGGAGGCAGGAATGACTTGGTCCAGGCATGAGCTATCAAGAAGCAAGTGATGATCCCAGTCCAAAGAGAGTCATGGAGTCATCTGGTTGGCATCCCTGAGTATGTATTGTGGTCTTTGTGGGATTTCAGTGAGGTTTCCTTGTTTTGGGGTGCATGTGTGTTGGGGGGGGTCTCCCCTTCCAGGACTCTGTGAGGCTGAGCAGCAGAGGAAAATAATTCACACCATTAAGAGACTTGTTTTATGTGACTCTGGAGTGTGCATGTGTGTGGGGTGGCGCATGGATTTATGAACCTGTCAGGCTACTCTGGAGCTGTGGTTTATTGTGCAATACACATTGTCCCTCTTGAAATAAAACATCCTTTGACAACCTGAACGCCTGCCACATTTGATGGTTGTGGTAACAGGACCAATATTTATAACAGTCGCTGTTATGTGTTCAACTGCAGTGTCGCACCATGATTTGTCTTGATTTGGGGTGACCCCCAAATCTGCACATCTCTCTATGTGCAGGAGCCTCTTGGAAGAGATGCAGTTTACAAGTGGAGTTTGATTTCTAAAAAGAGTGTCTGTGTCCGGCACACAGTTGGAAAGTCACACTCCCTTGGCCTTGTGAGTTTGGATCCCAATGGTTTGGAATAATCCCCAGAGAGAGAGAGAGAGAGAGATTAAACCTTGAGCAGGGTCCTTTTCCTCCATATGAATACTTCACATATTTCAAACTTGACATATTACAGTCTTGACATTGACAAAGTTTTAGGATGAGCCACATTTCAGATGGAACAGATGGAACATTTCAGATTCACTCACCCCTTGCCATTGAAAAGGGGATCAAAGTGGAACCAACAATAGGCTTTTCATCACACTGGTGGCAGTCTTGGGGGGAACCTCACCTCTTCGGAGCCATTCCAGGAAAGGGGAGCAAAATGGACCCATATGTTCCCTCCAAAACTGCTACAACCCCTCCAGCTATCTCACTGTTGGGGATGTCATGTGCCACCAGAACCATCTCTTTGACTGTCCAGATTTCTCACTTGGTTTTATGCTTCCAGACAAAGTTTCCTACAGGCATAGTTGATTCTTCCTCTAGCACTTTTCTACAGGAGTGCCATCCTCTTTTTTTGAGAGTGGGGGGAAGTGCCATCTTTTTTTTTATCTAACAGCTCCATGCTGGTTAACATACAAAACCCTGCCACACTATTGAGATTATGTATCGTGCTTTGCTCCGAGTTCCACATTACAGGAGAGGATGGAACAAGCCCTCTACAAGGGCTCTCAGCGATGATCTTCCTTTTGAACAGTATAATTTATTTATTGATTTTTTTTATTCATTTATTCACTTTATTTAATCTTGAAAGGAAAGACACTGAAGTGGCTAACAGCATTAAAAACTACAGAACAAAATACAATCAGAAACTACAGTGGTGCCTCACATAACAAGTTTAATTTGTTCCTGAGGCATGCTTGTTATGTCAAACGCTCTTTACGTGAAGCAGATTTTCCCAGAGGAAATAATGGAAACTCAGACGATTGGTTCCACAACCCAAAAAATTTTCATATTAAAATATTAATTGTATGTAAAAATGATGACAAAACACTGTAACTGAAGTCTACTTAGGCTGCAATCCTAAAGACACTTTCCTGGGAGTAAGACCCATTTTACGCAATGGGGTTTACTTCTGGGTAGACATGGTTAGGAGGCTACAATCAAAGACACTTTCCTGGGAGGCTTACCTGGACTGCTGCTGGAGGTTCAAGGTGACTGGTGGGAGCACTTGGGGGCAGTTAGGAGCAGCTGCTTCTGGCGCCCCCAGGCAACTGCCCCCAAGTTGGGAGCAGTTTGGGGCAGCAGCACTGGCCAGCAGCCCTTTTAAACAGCCTCCGTGTGGCGCATCAGGGCTGCATAGCACATGTGCCCATTAAGTGCCAGAGGGGTTTGCTTGTTACATGAAACAGATTTGATGAAGCAGGATTCCTTGGAAATTTAGACTTGTTGCAGGGAACATACGTGAGGCGCTTGTTACGTGAGGCACCAATGTAGAACAGTAAAAAGAATAGTAAAATATAATTTAAAAACTATATAAAACTGAAAAACCCAGGTTAACAGAATAGAAAAACAGGAGAGCTAATTTCAGCAGGTAGTTCTTCTTGTCTGAAAAAAATGATTTAACAGGGTTTGATAAACTAATTTAAGTGTCAGCACCTGAACAGAAACAGAGGTTGTCACTGAAGGATGGGGATGGGGAGCCAGGAGTTGTTTATCTTTTTTATATGAGACTACTGAAATGTACCTGCATTGTGGGAAGAAAATATTTCCCATGCACCATCCACCCTGTGTCCCATCCCCCATTCTGCATCAACCCCCCATGCTTATCAAACCCCCGTGCATCATTACCCATGCGCAACATTCTTCCATGTGCATCAACCCTAAATGTGCATCAACCCCCATGCGCCTCAACCCCATGTGCATCAACTTCCCATTGCGCAACACCCTCTCAGTGCATAACACCCCCATGCACAACATCCACCATGCTCATCAACCCCTAATGCACACTATCCTCCCATGTGCACCATCCCCCATGTACACCATCTCCCCATGTGCACCATTTACAGAGGTTGTCTGCTCTGTACCATTGCTGTATGTTGCTGGATTCTTCCCAGAATGTAAAATGGATTCTGGAGATGAGCCCTCCCTAAGGAAGGGGTAGAGGGAAGTACAACCTTTTTTTTGCTTTTGGTATCAGATACCCCTCAAGCGGTTTAGTGTTGAGAGACAGACAGACTTCTGGACTGCTCAGAAAAAAAATGTTTGCAAGAATTATACCCCTGTCCCTTTTCTCCATTCCTGTTGGATTTCCCTGGTCTTCCTCCATTTCAACTTGCAGTCTCACCACCAAAAAAGTGTGGAATTCAGTGAGTAGCTCTCCGTTTTCCGACAACGCATGGCAGGGAGCCCCCTGTTTTTGGCACTCCTTATTTTGCATCAATAGCAAAACCATGTTGCAGAGTCACCAGGAATGCTGCTACGAAGTACTCCCGGCAGCTCTGTGGACTGGGATGTTATGAACTGCCTTAGCGGAGGGCAGGAAGAAAAAGGATATAGGATACTTGGGGGAAAAATCAGTTCTGCTTTTAAAATAAGAAAAACCTATTTCTCAAACCAAGCTGAAAAGAAACATGAAGCAGAAAAGCTTTGAAAATGCATTATAGTTACTGAGTAAAAGATATTATGTGTAGTTTTCTTTCTTTCAAAATTTTTGCCTCAATCCTTACTGGTAGCCAGTGGCATAACCAAGTCTTCTGGCACCTGTGGGCACAAAATCAAGTTTAACATCCCCTGTCTCCCAAGGTATTTAATACCTTTCCCAGTATCCTGGAGGTAGCCTGGCTTCAAACGCCTTTCTGGTGGCTTTACAAAGGCACTTCAGTTTTCCATTGCCATTATCCCAGAGCTGGAAAATTGGTAAGGACAGAACCCTGTCAGGGCAGTCCTAACCCCAGGTTAGGGTGGCACTATCCTGGGGATGTTGGAAAAGTGTTGTAAGGGGAGGGGTTAGATCCCCCAGACATCTGCCAGACCACTGTGGGAACAGGGAGCTGGATGATTTGTGCTGGCCTAAATTTATTAGGATTGTGCCCTGAATCTCAGTGGCTAAGCTGGGATTTCAACCCAGAGCCATGCTCTTCTCATTCCTGTATTAACTGGTGAAACAAAGTTGACAGTATGTCTATTGTCTTTCTTTACTGCTCATTATAAAAAGGAAGCTGTCAAAGAATTTAGCAGTGGGAGGGGGCAGGCTTCCTTGGGGAGGCCACATATGGTTAGGTTTGAAACTGTTTGCAAAGAAGAATCTTGGCTCAATACTCCCCATCCACATTTTGCTCAGCTGAGGATTTGGGGCCAACTGACTTTGCTGACTAAGGGGAGGACTGCTTCTATGGGTGGGCATCTCTACTATCAGTCCCCTTCATGTGTACCTCCTTCTGGAATCTGCAGTGGATCACCAGAAGATAATTGTCTATCAGGAAAAAATTCCTGATGGTGAGGGCAGTTCAGCAGTGGAACTGATTGCCAAGGGAGGTGGTGGACTCTTCATCGCTGGGGATCTTCATAAATCTGATCTGGATAAACTGGAATCCTGGGCTGTAACAAATAGAATGAATTTCAACAGGGAGAAGTGCAAAGTTCTGCACTTGGGCAATAAAAACCAAAAATACAGGTATAAAATGGGGGATACTTGGCTTGGCAGCACAACATGTGAGCGGGATCTTGGAGTCACCGTGGATCACAAGCTGAACATGAGTCAGCAGTGTGATGTGTCTGCAAAGAAGGCAAATGCCATTTTAGGCTGCATTAAGAGGACTGTAGCTTCCAAGTCGCGAGAAGTTCTAGTTCCTCTTTATTCAGCGTTGGTCAGACCTCACCTTGAGTACTGTGTTCAATTCTGGGCACCTCACTTTAAGAAAGATGCAGCCAAGCTGGAGCAAGTCCAGAGGAGAGCGACAAGAATGGTCAGTGGGATGGAAGGGAAACCCTACGAGGAAAGGTTTGGGGAACTTGGGATGTTCAGCCTGGAGAAGAGGAGGCTGAGGGGAGACATGATTGCTCTCTTCAGATACTTGAAGGGCTGTCACAGGGAGGAAGAGGCTCATTTGTTCATAGCTGCTTCTGAAAGCAGAACTAGAACCAACGGGTACAAACTGCAAGAGAGGAGATTCCGGTTGGATATCCGGAAAAAATTCCTGACGGTGACAGCGGTTCGGCAGTGGAATAGACTGCCAAGGGAGGTGGTGGACTCTCCCTCACTGGGGATCTTCAAGCAGAGGCTCGACGAGCACTTGTCGGGGATGCTCTAGGGAGATTTCCTGCTGCAGGCAGGGGGTTGGACTAGATGACCTACTAGGTCCCTTCCAACTCTATGATTCTATGATTCAAGTAGGGGCTCAACAAGATGCTCTCAGAGGATTTCCTGTCAGACATGCTCTCGGAGGATTTCCTGCTACAGGCAGGGGGTTGGACTAGATGACCTTGTAGGTCCTTTCCAAATCTTTGATTCTAAGTCAAGAGAGATGTACACATCCAGCAGAACCTTGACTTCCAACCACTTGACTTTTCTTGCTTTTCTGGAAGCTTTCACTTCTAACCATATTTCATATTTTGTCCTCATGCTTTTCTCTTCGGTTTCATCCAACACTCCACAACATTAGCTGATGTTCTTTTTTAAAAAATGTCTTTCAATTTCTGTTTCACATATGTACTATAGTTATTTAGCTTTTTCACTGGCCAAATTAAGTTGGTGCCCTAAATAAGGCTTTGCTTAGACATTCCTCTGTTTTTTTTACTTTTGTCTGCACTCCGGTACCAAACCAGATGAAGGTGCCAGAGATTGCTATACAAACATCCCTAATTATTGGTGAATTTACTGAGTGAATTAAACAGAGTCCTCCACAGGTCCTGTATGGTCTGGTCTCTCATAGGAGATGATTCCCTCCTCTGGAAGATCTACTGGAAAACTGGAAACTGTTTTCATGTCTACTAGCACTACACCTGCAAGCTATTTCAAACCCCACCCCATCCTTCTGAAGACCTATATCCTCTTTTTCCAGGACATGTCCTCTTTTTAGGCTTGTGTCCTGAAAAAAAATCTTTGTTTTTTCCTTGTGAGCAAGCAGCATGTAGCCTTTTTGTCTATATACATATATAAAATTGAAGAGTTACTGAGTGAGTGACTGACTGATCAATGCCCAGCCAAAACCTAAAAGCTAAAAGCATAAAGCTAAAAGCATGGAGAGTGTAGTATCTCAAAGATATCAAAGCAATCAAAATGTGTGTTTAAAACATGCAGGTGAGTTCCTGGCCCAAAGCATCCATATAAAATTTCCATGTACAATTGCATACATGTCAGCATACAAGTAAGCATACAAAATGTTAGATTCCTTTTGAAAAGTCTATGGTTACAAAACCAATTCTTTTAGTAACTACTTGTGATTTAATTAAATTTAGGCTGCAATCCTAAAAGCACTTTCCTGGGAGTAAGCCCCACTGAACTCAATGGCACTTACTTCTGGATAGATACTAATGGGATTGCATTGTTAGGCTGCAATCCTGAAGTGCATTTGGGATAGCCTATCAAACATTGGGCGGGCCCAATTCCAAGGCAGTTACACCAGAAAGTGACTTAGGCTTGCCCAAGACAGATGGACCTCAGCTGGCCTAGTTGTGCCAGCCTAGGCAGTTCAGGAGAGGCATTTTGAGGGCATGTTCAGGGCAGTTTGAGGGCATTTAGTGCAATTAGTGCAGTTGGGCTGTATCCAGAGCCTGTTTCCAGGGCAGATATGTCCCCTCACAACTCCTCTGACTTAGGCTGCAATCCTAAAGACACTTTCCTGGGAGTAAGACCTGTTAACACAATGGGACTTACTTTTGAGTTGACATGGTTAGGATTGTGCTCCATGTCCATCTCAGGAGCAGGAATAAATCTGAGTAGACTCGTATGTGTCCATGGTAATCCAGAGTAAAAGTGAAAGCAATGGCAAAAAATTCTGAGTCCTAGGACAACCCCTGCCTCTCAACCTCAGGATACAGCACAACGACACCAGTGATGGGATTCAAAGAAATTAACAACCGGTTCTATGCACATCTGGCAGCCACTTTTAAATGGCTATTTTTAAACTGTATATGTCCTATCTCTCATTAACAACCAGTTCTACAGAGTAGGTGCGAACCTGCTGGAGCCCACCACTGATTACGACACCAACCCACCTCAGGGTATGGCACAATTACACCAGTCCAGTGAGGATGCTGCGCTTGTGCTGCTGCCCATTCAGCAGCAGTTTGATCAGCCCAGGGTGACAAGAAGTCAAATGCAAAATTCCTGAACCCCAAGGCCAAAATTCCAACCTCGAGACCAAAATTCCTACCCCACCAAGCCAAAATTCCTTCCCACTTAAAAATTTTGGGATACCCAAAAATGTAGGACAAAATGTAGGACATGTTAAAATAAGCTAAAACTCTCACATAGCTTTCCTGTACTTAATTTCAACACTGTAGTACTTCTTTTTAAATTTAAAACTTCTTTGCAAGACCAACAATGCACATGTAAGTGGCTCAAAGCAGACACTCAGGGTGACCATATGCCATAACAAAAAAAGAAGACAAGGCTCCTTGTCATATACAGCCATGTCTGAGCCTGAACAACCTTTTATGACTATGGGCGCAATCCAGAGTAACTACGGGGGGTCCTTGCTCTGGTATAAGAACAATTTGCTCTGGATTGCAATATGAATTTCCCATAGGATTTCAGTAGGTGGTGCAGTAACTACGGGTGCACGTAAAGTCTCTTACGTGCTCCCGTAGTTACTCTGGATTGTAGGGATGTCTACTGTGTTAACCTAAAGTTATTCTTGGTGTAGTAGATCCTGCAAAGCATGATGAGTATGGGAGGAGTTGGCTTGAGTGAAAGGGGACTGAGGTGAAGAGGGAGGGAAGCCTGACACTGTGGTGAGTGGCTGCATGATGACAGACTCTCCACACGAAGATGAGGCCTGGGTGGCTTGTGGACATTGGTACCTCCACAGTGAGTGTGAGGTGGTTTAAACCATGTATTAGTAGTATAGATGTATTGAGTAACTAAGATTAGTGCAGGAGGGTAAATTTATTATTTTCATATTCTGAATGTTAATTGCTTGAGATTGATACTTAAATTGAATATGAATTGGTCTAGTAATAAAAGTTTGACCTTAACTTAGAATGCTTTGTGGAAGTGTCACTATATCTGATGCCAGGGTAAGAACTATTGAGGAAGAGTGGAGACTGGCCGAGTGGGGCTCAGAGAAAGAGAGAGCCTAAAGGTAGTGCTTGCTCATACCTCATAGTCTCTGAGCCAGTGCAGAGTTGAAGGTGGACTTTGGCACTGGAAAGAGACGTCTTCGGGACCTCAAAACCCATTGAACTGGGCATAGGGGCAACCTGGTTCTGTGTTGTAAGACCAACCAGAACGGCACCCCCCCCCAAAATGTAGGACATCCAAGCAAAATGTAGCGCATGACAAAATAAAATATGAAAAAACTAATATGCTGAAACACTCAAATGCTGCTTTGTGGAGCATTTGCTGAGCTCCAAGTGCACAGAATCAGGACAATTCTGGAAGCCTTGCACTCTCTGAATTGACCTTCCATACCAGCAAGGCATGCTTGCTTACTCATGAGTAAAACCTTCACTTAAAGGGTTTAATGCAGTGGCGCTTGGAGGAAGGGTTTCCTTGTGCAGTGCCTGGTAGGGTCTTCACTTATTGGATCAGGGCCAGATTTCTCTCAGCCTGCCCAAAATATCTAAGGCAAGTTTGCCTATTTGCAAGTAAAGGCACAATATGGCTCCCTTTCTGTTCCCATAGAGATCAATGGGGCCACTTATCAGGGGCCATTTTGGGGTGATTTTGAAGGCTCCATTCGTTGGATCAGGACCGTTATGGTGCCCTTGGATTCCTCTCAGCCTCACCTTTCTGGCAGACTATGGCACGTTCACCTACTCATGAGTTAAGCTGCAATATTGGGCACTTTCACTTTCCCATAGAGCTCAATGCATATTTTTTATTTTTAGTTTTTTGGCCATAATGTTTGATAGGAAGGAGATATTTCAAAACTGATTTTTGCATTGGATTCTGCTCTTCAATACAAATCCAACAACATATGGCATGATGGGGTACTGCACACCATCTTGAAGTTCCAAAATGAAGCCAAAATGGAGGACAATGAAGCCAAAATGGAGGACATCTGGACAGGAAACTAAAAAGCCAACAAATCCAAGAATTTCTGGTGATATGGCACCCAACCAGAGACCTCCTAGCCCTGTAGATTTGGCCTAACTGTCAGCTCAGGATATGGTCTATTTAGGCCAGCTTTGCTGGGCCATTTTTCTGGCCAAAAATCAGGATTGCATTGCCTATGAAATTAATTTATTTTCTTTGAGTCTAGCGTGGGGCCTTCTTAGGTTCAGGGCCCAATTGGAAGCCTCTGTTCCTACTGGCTTCAAGCTGGCCGTGTCTCGTGTGGCAGGAAAGGTACACAGCTGCCGGCGAATCAGTGCCAAAAGTCCCATGATCCAGATTGGGACATCTTTAGTCCGGTCTAGTTCACGTAGCCTGTTGAGCAGAGAATTTGATACAGAGGCCAAAGTCAACTGTCAGGTTCTGGATTGGGAGTTCTGGATAAAACCTGAGACTGAAGAGCTTTGGAGCTTAAGGCACCAAGGGTTGAATTAGGGATATTTTGTGTGGGGTGCATGTGCTGTATCACTAACTTATGTGCCCTGCACCAGCCAACCCCAAACTCCCTGACACTGAATTGCACCCAGAATTGTCCACTGATGGTCAACAGCTCTCCAAAGTCTTGCTCTTTCCCAGTCTTCTTGGAGAATCCAAAAGCTTATGATGCAATCAGCCACTGTGGCCCATCACGCATGGCCCATCACGCATGGCGAGTGGCCCTCAACGCATGGCGAGCTTGATAATTCCCCTTGAGGAGGATGTAGGGTTTGGCAAGTCAAAACTTCCACACTTAAAATGGTGTGCTGTCATGTGCCATGGCAACAGATAACTTTTTTATTGGGGTAGAAGAGGTGGATGCCTCCCTTAAGGCGCAATCCTAACCTATGCTGGCAGAACTCATCAGTCTTCCCATTCCTGTGATGATGTAGAGAGGCAAGCGCATGTCTGTGCATGTCTTCCCCCAGGAGTAGAGCAGAAGTGTCTTACACCATGTTGGTGACACTCCTAGGCCAGCATGGGACTTATGCCAGGGTTTAGGCCAGACTAACTTGAAGTTAGGATTACAGCCTTAAAGTGCTGCTGGTTGCTGCTTTTGTATGCCTGGGCATTCATTGCCTCCTGTTTTCAGCAACCACATGGATCATGGGGCCTTCGCTCATCCCTTTTCTTCACATTCCATCCTCAAGAAAATATTTCCCTGGGAAGGTGGGTGGAATCGGTGTGAGTGTCTAAAAGGAGCTACTAAGCTTGCGTTCCGGGAGCTGTGAGGACTTTAGTAAAGTTTTTTCAAAAAAGGAACGTGATGCTGGAAGTATGGAATTTGTCACGTTTTTGAGTCAATGGAAGGAGAACCTCATTCTGTGTCGCACCATTTTTGGCTGAGCAAAAAGTCCCAGCCTGTTTTTTCTTTCAGTGAATGCATATTATCTCTAGTGTTGTTTCCTCATCTCTATCTCTACATCATTTAAAAACCAATCCCAAATATTCCAGTCAATTTTTTTCCTGCCTTGTCTCAGTGAACTACCCACGGCTAGTTTTCAATCAGAATTCAGGTTTTTATTTCTTCCCCTGTACTTTCCCCTTGTGTGTTTTTCCCCCTCTTGTCCCTGCAGTTCTGCACAGTGATTCAAATATTCCATTCATATGCAATTTAGTATGAATGGCTGCTGATGTGGTGCTTGGTTGGGGCTATGGATATCTTGTGGGTTTTTTTTTCTTTTTTAAAGTTCTAAAACTTTATTCCCACCTTGGTGAAATGGAGATGTTTTGTAGCCTTCTTTTTTGGCACTGCTTCAACCCAGCAAGTTTAATTGTGAGGTTCACTTCCTCCCACATGCTTGCACTCATATAAAAACACCCTTTCAGAGATTGCTAAGCTGTTAGGAGAGAACGTTGGCAGCCGTCTGCCTATGATCTCTTAGCATAGATCAGGGGTCTCCCAACATTTCAACCATAGTGCCATATCAAATACCTGCGATGGTGCCCGGGGCCTGAATACAGTGATCATAGAATCATAGAATCATAGAGTTGGAAGGGATGCCTCACATAACAAATTTAATTCATTCTGGAGGCATGTTTGTTACATGAAAAGTTCTTTACATGAAGTGGATTTTCCCATAGGAAATAATGGAAACTCAGACGATTGGTTCCACAACCCCCAAAATATTCATATAAAAATATTAACTGGATGTAAAAATGATGACAGAACACTGGGATTGAATTCAAAACATGCATTCACTGTGCATGATCTTATGAAGTCTAATTAGGCGGCAGTCTGAAAGACACTTTCCTGGGAGTAAGCTCCATTTAACACAATGGGGCTTCTGGGTAGACATAGTTAGGAGACTGCAGTCCAAGATACCTTCAAAGTGTCTCTCCACTTTCTCCTTCTCTCCATCCTGAGCCTCTCTCTCCCCTGCTCCCTTCTGGCTAGTCCTGAGCTGCTTCCCTCTTCTCCACTGCTCTTCTTTCCCTCTGCCCAGCTGACACCCAGCCACAGGAGGAACAGCATGGAAGTGTTGCTTTCACTATGGGCAGGTGCACTAGGCAGCCCTAATGCTTTTTAAACAGGCTGCTGGCCAGTGCGTCTGCCCCAACTGCCAACGAATGTGTTCTTTACATGAAGCTCAGTTTGTTACGTGAAGCAGAATCCTAGAGAAATTTTTGTTTGTTACGTGAAACATACTTTACGTGAGGCATTCTTTACATGAGTCGCCACTGTATATCTATCTATCTATCTATCTATCTATCTATCTATCTATCTATCTATCTATCTATCTATCTATCTATCTATCTATCTATCTATCTATCTATCTATCTATATAAGAGAAAAGTCACTGACTGACTGGCTCATTCACTGACTCCAGAGGTGGGCAGATACCGGTATGGGCCTACGCGCCCGTACTAGGTCTTCCACCAGGGCGGACGACAGCAAGCCGGCCAGACCCGCGGCTGCAAGAGCCGGGGGGACCGGTACGCTGGCGGCCGCCACATCTCCTCTCCTGAAGCTCGGCTTCAGGAGACACAGTGGGCTACTGCATCTCCTGAGGCCGAGCTCCAGGAGACTGAGTACGCATGCGTCCAGCAGGACGCACGCGCACTAAGCCTCCTGGCCAGCAGAGAGGTGAAGGAGGGGAGAGCGCAGCCACACCATGCTCTCCCTGCCTCTCCTGGCCGGGCTCTCCCTGCCTCTGCTGGCCGGCAGGGAGGCGGAGGAGGGGAGAGCGCAGCCACACCACGCTCTCCCTGCCTCTGCTGGCTGGCTGGGGAGGCTGAGAGCCGCATCCTGTGCAGGTCTACTCAGAAGTAATTCCCAGTATAGTCAATGGGACTTACTCTCAGGCAGGTGTGGAGAGGACTGCAGCCTCAGAGCCCCAGCCAAAGTAGGTCTACTCAGAAGTAAGTTCCAGTATAGTCAATGGGACTTACTCCCAGGCAGGTGTGGTGAGGACTGCAGCCTCAGAGACCCATCCTGACTGAGGGTTTTTAAATTAGTAATTTTAATTAATAAGTAATATAGTGATTAAGGACAAGAAAGCAAGATACCTTATATGAGTGTTTTTAGCTGTTATATGGTCATGTCCTACATTTTTCTTGGGTGTCCTACATTTTGTCCTCTATTTGCAGTTATGTCATTTGATTATCACCCTGTTCCAGACACTTAGAGCAATCCTAATTATGTCTACTCAGTGTTCAATGGGTCTTACTGCAAGGAAAGTGTGCTTAGGATTGTAGCCTTAGGCTGCAACCCTAAACTTTCCTGGGAGTAAGCCACATTGAACATAATGGGACTTACTTTTGAGTAGACATGGTTAGGATCGCAGCCTTAGAGCACAATCCTAAACATGTCTACTCAAAAGTAAGCCCCATTGTGTTCAATAAGTTTTACTCCCAGGAAAGTGTCTTTAGGATTGCAGCCTTAGTCGAACTTCACAGATCAAGTGGGTCGCATCCAGTCCTTTTTTCCCCTTTTGGGGGGGAATCTTTTTTTCATTAGCCTTAGCCCCATATCTTTTATAGATTAAATGGGGCAATGGCATATCTAGAGGGGGTGCAACCATGCAAAGCACTCCCTGCCACCCATGGTAAGACTGAAATCCTAAAGACTGTCTAATTTTAGAGAGCTGCGCTTAAAGTCCTCTGAGGATTCCACCCCTATCACCTCTTCCCTTCCCAGTGGATCCAGGCTGCAATCCTGTCTATATTTACCTGGGACTGGGAGTAACCCCTATTGACTCTAATGGGATCTATTTCTGAGTAGATACTTAGAAGCTTGGGTTCTGAAACTGGATGGGAGGTAAGGAGTGTGTGTGTGTGTGTGTGTGTGTGTGAATGAGAGAGCATAGAAGTGCTCCATAGAGATGGAGAGAGCTAGTGGCATAGCTAGAGGGGGACAGAGCATTAACTGTTGCATGGAGCCTCACTGCAGCCTGCATGCAGTCCCTCTCCCATCCCTTTGGAGCCATACCAGGTTTGGGGGAAGGAAGGCATATGCCTGTCTCCAAAGGGAAGGGACCCCTTGAAGCTACCTGTAAAGCTTGGTGCTTCACTCACTCTGGCTATGCCACTGGCAAGTGCCCAATCAACCAACCAACCAACTGTATTTATATACCGCTTTTTAACAAAAGTTCATTAAAGAAATAAGAGTTTATTATTTCTCCAGAGTTTGCATGAGCTCCCAAGAAGGCTGGATCTGACAACCTAGCAGGCTGGAAGAGCTGCCCAACTTCTCCCCACATCTCTCCCAGCCGCCCCCCATTCCATGAAGGGTGTCTCCCAGTTGGCATTGCCTACCCTTGCAGATCTCTGCTTGTTATGCAGAGTCTGTCTCACTGCTGCTTCTTTAGAGGTTTGCCCAGGGAGCGCATCCACTGGCACGTTGAACAGATGTCCTCTTTTTCCAGGGCACATCCTCTTATTTTAGACTTATGTCCTGGAAAAATAATCTTCACTGTCCTCCTTTTCTAGGGTGACCATATGTCCTCTTTTTCCAGGACACGTCCTTTTTTAACCTTATGTTTGTCCTCCTTTTCCTTGTGAGCAGGCATGTTGCCTTCTTGTAATTAATTATATGCAATAAATCATACGTGATAGTTTAAATGTAATAATAAGCAATATATTACATGAACCATTCAAAAGTACTATATCTGTAAAACACGCACACTTGCCCTGGAGGTCTCCTCAGAAGTAAGTCCCATGGCAGTCAATGGGACTTACTCCCAGGAAAGTGTTTTTAGGATTCCTGCTTGCTTTCCAGATAGATCCTCTATCCTTAGCCTGGTGACTACAATCCTAACCATGTCTCCTCAAAAGTAAGCCTTATTGTGCTCAATGGGTCTTACTCCCAGGAAACTGTCATTAGGATTCCCTCCTCCTTTCCAGGATAGATCCTATTTCTGGTGACTACAATCCTAACCATGTCTCCTCAAAAGTAAGCCCTATTGTGCTCAGTGGGTTGTGCTCCCAGGAAAGTGTGGACAGGGTGCATCCTCAGGGAGCAAGGCTAGGCAGGTCCACTCAGAAGTAGATCCCATTACAATCAGTGGGTCTTACTCCCAGGAATGTGTGGACAGGGTGCAGCCTGAGAGCCCAATCCTATGCATGACTACTCAGAGGTAAGTCCCATGACAGTCAATGGGGCTTACTCCCAGGCAAGTGTGGCTAGAACTGCAGCCTGAGACCCTATCCTATGCATGACTACTCAGAGGTAAGTCCCATGACAGTCAATGGGGCTTACTCCCAGGCAAGTGTGGCTAGAACTGCAGCCTAAGAACCCTATCCTATGCATGCCTACTCTGAAGTACGTCCCATGACAGTCAATGGGGCTTACTCCCAGGCAAGTGTGGCTAGAACTGCAGCCTAAGAACCCTATCCTATGCATGCCTACTCTGAAGTACGTCCCATGACAATCAATGGGGCTTACTCCCAGGCAAGTGTGGTTAGAACTGCAGCCTGAGAACCCTATCCTATGCATGCCTTCTCTGAAGTACGTCCCATGACAGTCAATGGGGCTTACTCCCAGGCAAGTGTGGTTAGAACTGCAGCCTGAGAACCCTATCCTATGCATGCCTACTCTGAAGTAAGTCCCATGACAGTAAGTCCCACTAACAAAAACTTAGATTTTTGTTTAAAAATTTAATTTTTAATTTTTTTTAAAAAATTCCCCCTTTAAATTCTCCCTGGCCCCGCCCCCTGGCCCCGGCCCTGTCCCTAACCCTGACCACGCCCCCTGACCCTGCCTGGCCATGCCCACTTCCAGGGAACCGGTTCTTGGGCCATGCTGGGCCCACCACTGACTGACTCATCAACACCTTGCCAAAACCGCTGGGCCTAGAAGTGTGAAATTTGGGGCGGGTGTTCCTTCTGTGACAGAGGGAGTCACTAAGAACTGATTTTTGGAAATTCCAACTGGGAGGGGGTGAAATGAAGCGCAATGTGTTTTCCTCCCAATACTTTGCATTCAAGAATTGGTAACTGAGGGATGCTCTGCCCCAGCCCCCTGACCTAGAAGCATGAAATTTGGGAAGGGTCTTCCTTCTGTCACATGAACACCCACCAATAACCCATGTGGAGAAATTTAACCTATAAGGGTCTGAAAAGGGGTACAACGTGTTTTGGTCCTATACTTAACATGGAAGACTGACCAACATCCAGCCAATTTGGTGCTTGGGCCCTGGTGCAGTAGGGGGATATTGTTTGGAGGGAGGGGTTGCACTGGGGAGGATGCTGTGCACAAGGGTGTTGCGCATCGGGAGATGATGCACATTGGGGGGGTTGATGCACATGGGGGGTTGATGCGCCATGGGGGGATGACGTATGGGGGAATTTTACTCCCACAATGCAGGTACGCTTTTCGCTAGTATATAAATAAAAAGGTAAAGGTGTTATACTGCTAGTATCCCCGTTTCTAAACCCTTAGAGCCAGTGTTGTCCAAAGACACTTCTGTGGTCATGGAACCGACATGATTGCCGAAGGTGCAAGGAATGCTGTTTAATCTTCCCACTGAAGTGGTACTTATTTATCTACAGTACTTGCATTTGCATGCTTTCAAACAGCTAGATTGGCAGGAGCTGGGCTAAGGATGGGAGCTCACCCCTTCTTGTAGGACCCAAGTGTCGAACCCTGACCTGCTAGTTAACAGGTACAGTGTCTTAACCACTTGCACCACAACATGGGTGCAAAATATAAATATAAATAGGGTGCAATCCTAAGTAATTTAGGCCTTCCTAACTCATCTGGCCTATCTTTCTGTGATGGTGTGGGGAGGTCAGCAACTGCCTGTGCACTGGCCCAACCTCCCAGGAGTGGGGCAGAAGTATCTTAATTGCACTTTTGTGACACACCCAGGTCAACACAGGACTTATGCTGGGGCTTAGGTCAGCCTAAATGGAGGTTAGGATTGCAGCCTAATATAGATGAGTGGATAATGTAGAATATAATATAATATAATATAATATAATATAATATAATATATGGGCTGTGGGTGGTGCAAGCTGTTAAGATGCTGTGCCTGTTAACCAGCAGGCCAGGGTTCGAGACCCGGGTCGGCCCCACAAGACAGGGTGAGCTCCTGTCCTTAGACCAGCTCTGCGATGCAGCTGGATCCAATCGTATTGGCTCTGCCTTTCCATTGGACTAATTCAGTGGCATGGAGAGGGGGGATCTGCTGCTTGGGTAACAGCCTCTCCTCCATAACAATCTAACCCAGGCTTTCGTGCTTCACATGCAGCGTATGCAGCGCCAAGCACGATACCATAGTCTTTCAAGACTGACGGAGGCCTGATCAATATAATATAATTGATAATATAGATAAATGGATAATGTACGGGCTAAAATTTCCAGGATTTCTCCAAGCACCAACATACATCCTGGTAACAAAGTATATACTTAAATGGATGCCCATTCCCCAACCTGCCAAGCACTTTCTAAGATCTTCAGAGAGCATAAAATTACTTCTGGAATTACTGGAATCCTGGGCTGTAACAAATAGAATGAATATCAAAAGGCAGCAGTGCAAGATTCTGCACTTAGGCAATAAAAGCCAAAAACACAGGTATAAAATGGGAGATACTTGGCTTGGCAGTGTAACATGTGAGTGGGATCTTGGAGTCGCTATTGTGGATCACAAGCTGAACGTGAGTCAGCAGTGTGATGTGTCTGCAAAGAAAGCAAACTGCCTTATGAGGACCTTAGTTTCCAAGTCATGAGACATCGTAGTTCCTCTTTATTCCTCACTGGTTAGACCTCACGTTTGAGTACTGTGTTCAGTTCTGGGCAACTCACTTTATGAAAGATGCAGCCAAACTGGAGCAAGTCCAGAGGAGAGCGACAAGAATGATCAGTGGGATGGAAGGGAAGCCCTACGAGGAAAGGTTGGGAGAACTTGGGATGTTCAGCCTGGAGAAAAGGAGGCTGAGGGGAAACATGATTGCCCTCTTCAGATACCTGAAGGGCTGTCATAGGGAGGAAGGGGCTCATTTGTTCATAGCTGCTTCTGAAAGCAGAACTAGAACCAATCGGTATAAACTGCAAGAAAGGAGATTCCGGTTGGATATCAGGAAAAATTTGTGATGGTGAGGGCAGTTTGGCAGTGGAACAGATTGCCAAGGTAGGTGGTGGACTCTCCCTCACTGGGGATCTTCAAGCAGAGGCTTGACAAGCACCTGTTTGGGATGTTCTAGGAGGATTTCCTGCTACAGGCAGGGGGTTGGACTAGATGACCTACCAGATCCCTTCCAACTCTAGGATTCTATGATTCTGGATTTTGATAATACCAGGATGTGGTTGTTTTTGACTTTTACAACACCCTCCTGATCGAAGCAGAGCACAGCTCCGGTTATGTTCAGTCAGGTGGGCCAGATGCTTGCAGGTAGCTAGAGGCTGGCCCCAGGCCAGTATATAAATAGGCTAGATAGAGGATGCCAAGGGTTGCACCTGGTCCTCAGGCTGGGGTTTAGAGACCCCTGGCAGAGAATCTTGTCAGTATCTTGACTGGCCATTCTGATGAACACTGCGCCAAGACCCCTGCAGGTGCCCTTTGCACAACTGATGTTTGGTGCCTACAGGCATCCTTTCAAAAATAAAAACAGGTGCCTCTGCTTGAAAATCCTCAGTGAAGGAGAGTCCACCACCTCCCTTGGTTCCACTGAGAGTTCTCCACCTCACTATTCCATTGCCGAACTGCCCTGACCATCAGGATTTTTTTCCCTTCCTACTGAGGCATATGAAATTATGCAGGGGATGGACAGAGTGGATTTAGTGACTTTCTTTTGTCCTTCACACAGCAGCAGAACCAGGGGCTGCCCAATAAAAGTGACTCCTGGAGAGTTAGAATGTAAATAGTTATTTACCCAGAGTGTAATTAGCAGGGTGACCAGATGACTGGAAAAACCTGGATTTGTCCAGATTTTTAGCCTCCTGTCCGGGTGTCCTACATTTTGACATCATTGTCCTTCATTTTGGCTTCATTTTGAAACTTTGTGATAGTGTACAGTACCCAATCATGCCATACGTCGTTCGATTCGTATTGAAGAGCAGAATCCAATGCAAAAATCAGTTTTGAGATATCTCCTTCCTATCAAAATTTATGGTAAAAAAACCAAAAAACAAAGACAAAAAATATATTTTTTGGCGATTTTTTTCAGCGGGTAGGAATTTTGGCCTGGGGTTATTAATTTTGGCTTTGGGGTTTAGGAATTTTGGGTTTGGCATCTGGTCACCCTGGTAATTAGTCTGTGGAACTTCTTGTCATAGGATGTTGAGAATTCCTCTATACTGTCCTCTTGGTGATCAATACACGGAGTCAAATAGTGGTATTCGGCATTGAGACCAGTTTATCCTTTTTGCCTGTTTTGCATAGCAAATGTTTTGCCTGTTATGCATAGCAATTTTGACTTCAGCGAGGTAGAAAACCCGTGCTGTACCTGTTGAAGGGAGGTTCATTTTCAAATCCACACAAGGTAGCTCAGATTTCATGGCATGTGCCACCAGATGGCACCGTTTCTACTCAATTCACATGTTGTTCAGTGTAAGTATCTAATCTTGGTGGTTGGAAATGATGTCTTGTTGTAGGGAGGTGGATGTAACGAAGAACAAAAATAAGGAGCGTTGCAACCTACAACTTCACTGGATGATGTCTTGGGTGTACTGCCTCTGTGCCACTGACTTGGAGTGCCCCATCCTGACTCATTGCTACTGCGGAGCTGCCTGATCATTAAGGCTTGGATGATTTTCAGTTTTCAAAGTGTGGGGTGAACAAGGGACCAAGAGATGTGTTACAAAATTCATACCCTTTTATTCTATTCATCTCCATTTTGCTTCCACCACCCAGAACAATTCCAAAGGGGGTAGAGGCCACTTGCAATGCACATTCAGGTACCTTAGCGCTTTGCAGCCCCTCTTAACTACACCACTGGCAGGATATTCTTGCCAGCTGCTTTTGCCAACATTTAGCCCATCCCTTGCATCTCTATTGGGTCTGCAATGTGAGCTGTCATCATCACACACCCTGTGTGAGTCTCCATGTTGTGGTTGCCTGTATATAATGGCACATATGTGCACTCCCTTTGGATTTGGGGACAATGATTTCTCACATTTTGTCTCAGCTAAATTCAGTAGTTTGGAGGAAGTAGTTTTAGGAAATGCAAAACTATTGCAGTTTCTCCTCTTCATACTCAGCTCGCCCTTGGGCAAAATGGATGGTAGCAGAATGGAGATCTTGAATAATCTCTGCCTGGCCTCCATAATCTCAGTTATTCATCTCATCTCCCCTCTTTCCAGCCATGTCTGCATTGCAGTTTAACTTGTTGCCAGATGAAACTGCTTAAACTACAAGCAAAATAATCATAAACTCAAGCAGCAGCAGCAGCAGCAAAACATCAGTCTTGTCTTGCCAGGTCAGGACTTCCCTGTGCTTTCGCTCTCTTTCCTTTGCCTCTCAGCTATTGTTTGGGATTTAATTAATACTAAAATAGACTGGAAGCAGCAATTGGAGGAATATCTGGAGATTCTGGTTGGGAGAACTTTCTGAAAAGACTTTGAGACAGCAGTACAGAAACTGGAGGCAAGGCTGGTGGTCTGCCCGAGGCCACCCTGGCAAGATGGGGTGCTGCATGGCCTCACTGCAGCCACAGGTGTGGCCATGACAGTTGCTGGCAGTTGGACACATTCCAAAAGGATCTATCAGCAGGTATTCCAGAATTTTAAAGAAGGGAGAATTGGAGGGGTGTGGTGCCACTATGGTGCTGCAAGTGAGCCCAACCCTTTCCAAACAGAACCAAGAGTGCATACAGAGCCAGGCCTTTTGCCTGCACTGGTTGCCCTGTTAAAAGTGGGGGGTTGATGAAGGAGATCTACATACAGATTATTATTTTTTTAATTAAAAACATGAAAGCATTAAATTTTTGCATAAAGCACAATACTTTCTGGGTGAGTTTGAAAGGGTTCCTTGGAAGAGCATCAGCATGATTTGAGCATGGTCAACAGATTTGATGAAATGAGCCTTCCTGCAGTCTGAAACCCAGCTGGTGGCAAGAAAGAGGGAGAGCCCCCTCTTTGACCCACCACAATGAAACCCCCCTCTGGACCTCTTCATGCTATCCTTTAGAGTAGTGCCAAATAACTTCTCATTTTGCAGTTCTGTCTCCCTGAAGATGTAGTTTGGGTTTGTCTCTCTTACAGAATCATGGTATCCTAGAGTTAGAAGGGACCAAAGAGATAATCTAGTTCAACCTCCTGCCTGTAGCAGGAAATCCTCCTACAGCATCTCCGACAGGTGCTTCTGCTTGAAGATCCCCAGGTGGGGAGAGCCCACCACCTCCCTTGGCAATCTCTTCCACTGCCAAACTGACCTCACTGTCAGTTGAGGCCAGTTCTCTGGCCTGATCTGGTTTATGAAAAGTTGGGTTCAGAAGAATTAATTTCACTTATAACATTCTTTTCGTTTTTTCATAAAGTGCAGCAAATCCATTGTGCTTACAGCAGGAATGTACGAAGAATGTAGCTGGGGAGACATTTGTATTAACTGGAATATATGGCATAACAGCAAAAGTGGGGGTAGAAAGGAGACCGCGCTTCTGGCAGTTGAATGCAGAATGAGTTGATCCAAAACCGAACTGCTGCATCAGGTTGCTCAGAGCAAACCGGAAAGTCCAAAAAGCAGACATTATCTCCTATTCTTGGTTGGTGGCGTAGCTAGAGAGGGTGGAGCAGTCAGTCTTGTAGGTTGCAAGGGGCATCTCCCCTTTGGAGCTATTCCAGGGCAAAACAGCAGTTCAACCTCCTGCAGTGGTCAGCAGGCTTGCAGTCTTAAAAGAAAGATGCAGGATGGACCCCAGCAGCAGTCACTGGAGAGGACCAGGTGCCACATTCAAAGGTGCCTCATTGCCCAATAAGCTAGGGGCAAGATTAGCAATAGAAGTTGGTAGGACAAAGCCTCCTGGTCAGAGATTGGCTGGCCCCATCCCAAGATCCGGTATGCCGGAAGTGGGAGGGGCCAGCCGGGGTCAGGGGGCGTGGGCGGGGCGAGGGGCGGGGCGAGGGGTGGGCGACGTCTGCGCATGCGCAGTGCCTGCCCTGGAGTGGGCAAAGCCTGCTTCAAGGCAGGCACTGTGCAAGCGCTGACATCAACGCTTGCATAGTGCCTGCCCTGGAGTGGGCGAAGCCTGCTTCAAGGCAGGCACTGAGCAAGCGCCGACACCGGCGCTCACGCAGAGCCTGCCCAG
The DNA here is from genome assembly GCA_030015325.1 of Cryptoblepharus egeriae. NCBI lineage: Eukaryota > Metazoa > Chordata > Lepidosauria > Squamata > Scincidae > Cryptoblepharus > Cryptoblepharus egeriae. The sequence continues at coordinate 13,134,183 of JAREYC010000014.1, forward strand.
AGGCGGGCAGGCCGCTTCTAGGCAGGCTCTGCGCGAGCGCCAATGTCGGCGCTTGTGCAGAGCCTGCCTAGAAGCGTCCTGCCCGCTTCTAGGCAGGCATGGTGGGGCAAAAACATGGCGGACCGTACCGGTCCGCTATGTTTTTGCATTTCCCTGTCGCTGGCGGTTCGCTAGCGGCAGGGAAATGGGAAGATCCGGTACGGGCGCGTAGGCCCGTACCGGTAAGTGCCCACCACTGCTCCTGGTGCCTGGCTTCCTTGCTCTCTCCCCAGAGAGGGAGTCTCAGAAATGCTCAGGCTCAGCTCAGCTGCAGGCACACCTGAGCAGCCAGGAGGGAGGATGATGTCTGGGGTGGTGATGCTCTGGATCGGGGCCAGTGATGCTCCGCACCGGCAGGAGGAGGAGGGTGGGGAGGATGCTTTTCCCCTGCTCTGGGAAGCCCAGTTTCCTGCAGAAAGTGTCCTCCTCCTTCCTCTTTTTGGCAGCACACAAACTGGATGGGGGGCTCCCCAGGGCCCCCGGAGATGTGCCTTTGCTGTACAAGACGCACAGACATTTCCCCCCACTTTTGGGGGGAAAATTATGTGTCTTATAAGCCAAAAACTATGGTAAGTGGTGATCACAGGTGGCTTCCAAGTGAATGACATTTCACTACAAAGTCCTTGTGGTGCCCTCTAATGGATTAATTTTGAACTGTGTTTGCTTGGGTTTTTGTGCTCTCTCTCTCTCTCTCTCTCTCTCTCTCTCTCTCTCTCTCTCTTGTCTTTGAGAATGACTGAGATGGTTGCAAATTGGGTGGAGGGGAATGCTCCCCTCTGTCTGCCCATTTGCCTCCATTGCCTCCTCACACACCCTGGATTGCAAAGGGAGAAGGGGTTGGAACAGAAGAGGAAGTGCAGAGGAGCGTGTAGGCTAGAACATCACCACTATTGCTCACATCTCTTCTGCTCTGCCCCTTCTTCCTTTTATAATCCAGAGACGGGGGACAGGGATTGTCCAGATAACAAAATCAGCGGCATTTGGGATGATGCTATTTGCCAGGTGGGGTCTTGACAAATTGTACACTAGAACATTTCATGGACTTTTCATGGACTACAATAATGACCATTTTAGCTGATATGCTTTATTGGATTTAAGACACTGTGCCTGTTAACCAGCAGGCCAGGGTTCAAGACCTGGGTTGGCCCCACAAGACAGGGTGAGCTCCTGTCCTTAGCCCAGCTCTGCAACACCAGCTGGATCCAATCGTATTGGCTCTGCCTTTTCACTGGACTAATTCAGTGGCATGGAGAGGGGGGATTTGCTGGTTGGGTAACATCCTATCCTCCATAACAATTTAACCCAGTGCTGCATGTGCTTCACATGCAGCGTAAGCAGTGCAGAGCACAATACCAGTCTTTCAAGACTGACAGAGGACTGCTCTCTCTCTCTCTCTCTCTCTCTCTCTCTCTCTCTCTCTCTCTCTCTTTCTCTCTCTCTCTGGCTATTGGAAGACCAAGAGCTGGAGGAAGTGAACTTCCTCCATCCTCTTCTTGTGTATCTGGTGGGCATGTCAGGATTACACTGACTGGGATGCTGTGGGAGCAGAGGTGGGCAGATACCGGTACGGGCCTACGAGGCTAGGCGCCAGGACGCTCAGCGCGCCTGTGTCCAGCTCGATGCAGGTGCGCTGAGCGTCTTGGCGCCGAGCTCCAGGACGCTCAGCGTGCCTGCGTCCAGCTGGACACAGGCTCACTAAGCGTCCTGGCGCCAAGGACACTTCAGGGAACGCACTGCGCATGCGCCAAGTCTGGCGCATGCGCAGTTCGGCCTGAGGCTTGGTGCCAGGACGCTCAGCGCGCCTGCGTCCAGCTCGACGCAGGCGCGCTAAGCGTCCTAGCACTGAGCCCTAGGACATTCAGTGCGCATGCGTCCAGCTGGACACACACGCGCTTAGCATCCTGAGGCTAGGCGCCAGGACGCTCAGCGCGCCTGCGTCCAGCTCAACGCAGGCGCGCTAAGCGTCCTAGCGCTGAGCCCTAGGACGCTCAGTGCACGTGCGTCCAGCTCGACGCACGCGCACTGAGCGTCCTGAGGCTAGGCGCCAGGACGCTCAGCGCGCCTGCGTCCAGCTCGACGCAGGTGCGTTGAGCGTCTTGGCGCCGAGCTCCAGGACACTCAGCATGCCTGCGTCCAGCTGGACGCAGGCGCACTAAGCGTCCTGGCGTCCTGGCGCCAAGGACACGTCAGGGAACGCACTGCGCATGCGCCAAGTCTGGCGCATGCGCAGTTCGGCCTGGTTAGGGCCCGCCCCGCCCCCTGACTCCGGCCCCACCCCCTGACTTCCGGCGTACCGGATCTTAAGGGAGGCTGGGCCCATCACTGTGTGGGAGGCAGCGTCTCCCTGCTTACTACTTGAGACAAGGGTCTCAACTGGCCTCACAGCTGAACCATCTTCCATCAGAAGCCCATTCCATCAGATGCATGAAGTATCATCAGTTTAGTCTGGTGGGGCATCTATATGTAAACAGCTATAGCAGATCATGAAAATCTGGTCATCAGCCATGACCTAGGTTTTCAAGATAAGCAGAGTGATGTGCCAAATGCTGCCCCTCTGGTCAGCCAACGATGTGCCAGCTTCTTTCCTCCAATTCTCAACCCTTCCACATTCCCTCTCTATTGTCCTTTCTTTTTCCAAACCAGGGAGGAGAAGGAGGGGGAGAAGTGCAGTGGTGGGCTCCAGCAGGTTTGCACCTACTCTATAGAACCGGTTATTAACAAGAGATAGGATATATAAAGTTTAAAAGTAGCCATTTAAAAGTGGCTGCCAGATGGGCATAGGGGCCAGTAGGAGGAGTGGGAGTGGACAGAATGGGCACCCCTCTTCATCTGCAGCCTAAGGTGACCTCAGGGATGCAGCAGCCCTGCTAACACCTAACAACTGAAATGTCACAGTCTCCTGGTGGCAAACTTGGCTGCGCTCTTTCCTGCTGCTTGTCAGCCACCCATTCTAGTATCCATTCCTATTATGAAAGCACTTTCAAATACAGGTGTTGCTTTTTATCCACTAGGATTCTGTTCCAGAACTTCCTGTGAATAAAAAAAGGAAAAAGAGATTTCAAGGCCCACTTCCAGGTTTCTTGCTCATCTTTTGCTCCTAATTGGATATGGTTGTGCCTCAATACTTGCAAGGGTTTGATTCTGGGACTCTCTGCTGATACCCCCAAAATTTGTAAATCATTAGCATCCTTCAGTCTCGAAAGACTATTGTATCGTGCACTGATTGGAGGTCCTAAAACAGCATCTAATAGAGACTGGATCACATTGTTGAAACTGTGTTGTTTCTTTGGCACATGGCTCTGTTGGCAGAAATAGAGAGATAGCCTTTTTGTTGTTACAGACAGTTGCCCTAGAAATAGATCTGCAGATCCAAGAAATAACATCTCAGGAGAAAGAAACCATAAAGAAGATCATAGAAACTGAGACATATGTGTCCATAAAGCACAAGGTGGTTCATGCCATGGATGTGAGCTGGAGCATGAATGCACTCACACACTCCATAGGTGGTCAGGCAAAGTTGCCTGGCCAGCTGTAGAGTGCTCCAGCAACTCCCTTACAAGGAGGTCATTTTTGTGAACAAAATTCCTGCAATGCGCATGCATGCTCTGTCGCTGGTCAAGCAATGCTCCTATCTATCTGCCTGTCTGCCTGCCTGCCTGTCCGTCCGTCCGTCTGTCCGTCCGTCCGTCCGTCCGTCTGTCTGTCTATATCTACCTATCTATCTATCTATCACTTTTCAATTGAAAAGTTCTCAGAGCAGTTAACAATGAAAAAATTAATAGCTAATTAATAGCTAATGGAGGAACTGAACTGAACTGAACTGAGAAGGTTGTTGGAGAGCACATATGTCCCAGTTGGGACCATTGCTGCATCACACATATGTGCTCCATAACCATATGAGCTCCATAGCACTCAGGAGCTTATATGCGTGTTGCAGCAACTGTCCCTGCTGGGGAGGCTACTGGGGCACATAAACACTACAAGGACCCCCTCAGTAAGGGAGATCCTGAAGTGCTCTGCAGCTGTGCATGTGCCCCAGTGGTCTACCCAGCAGGGAGAGCTATTGCACCACTGCACCACACATATAAGCTCCATAGCAATATGGGCTCCATGGAGTTACATGGCACTCCAATCAACTGCAGAACATTTGAAGGACTCCCTTACTGGGGAGGTTGTTGGAGTGTGCATCTGCCCCAGTGACCTCCCCAGCAGGGACAGTCACTGTAGCGCACATGCGCAATTAATTGCCAGTTGGGCAAAGTTGATAACCAATTGGACTGACTGTAGAGCATTCTGTGACTCCCTCACTGAGGAAGTCATATGAACACATGTGTGTTGCAGAGGGCTCCCCATAGTTGCTGCAGTGTACATATAGCTGGTTGGATGATCCAGCTGCTCCCTAGCTGGTTAGGTATTCGTGCCTGATCAAATGCAGAGTGAGCACTAGCACTCCATGGTGCATGTGTACTATGACATCAAAATGCCACGTGGTGTTAAGACTTCACAGTGTGCCATGGGTGCCGAAAATCCTGGCTATCCCTCTACTAGTAGTCAGTGTGGCATGAGAACAAAGACATTGAAAATTGTTGTGCTAGATCATGCAAAAAACCACCCATTTGGAGGAAGTGTCTAAATGTTGCTGACCAAAGATGTGGGCCAAAGATATGTCCTTCATGGGAGATAATCCCTTTCTGTCTTTCTCGGCAGGATCCCACATGTTTTCTTCATTGCAGTTTCATAATTCATTCTTGATCCATCTATAAGACTGATTCTCAGAGTAGGGCCAGTCCAAGAACTCCTCACTCATGGGATGCCACGTCACACACTGACCACTCTAGTCTACACCTTGGAGTGGAGATGGAAGTGTGGAAAACTCTTGCCCACCACTCACACCTCCTCCTCTTCCATGCTTCCACTTCTGCTTCATCTGTCTCTTCCTTTCTCCAGTGCAGGAAGGGGGAGAAACAGTGTCAGTAGGTTTGTGCTCTCCACCATCCTGCTACCTGGGGCAACCCCCAGTGAATGCATCTAGTGCCCTGCATGTAGGACACTCCCAGTTCCCTGCTTCTAGTGCAGTGATTCTCAGCCACTGTGCCTTGACATACTGGTGTGGTGTAGATGGTCTGCAGATGTGGTAAGGGACTTTTGGGGGTTTGATCCCCTATGTTGTCAATGGGAAAAAACTGTTGATGTGCCTTGGCAGTTTTAGCACCTTGTCAGTCTGTTATTAGATGAAAAAGGTTGAAAATCACTGATCTAGGGTAAGATTGGTCAAGAATGGTCAGCTGGGGACCTCTGGAATCTATATGCAGCTTTGTCCTCTTCTCTTTTTGCAGGCAGAAGGTCTATCCACTGATAGGGCAGCAAAAGACCCCCAAATTGAAACTCTAGGCGACTGAGGGCAGGTTCAGCAGTGGAACAGATTGCCAAGGGAGGTGATGGACTCTCCCTCACTGGAGATCTTCAAGCAGAGGCTCGACGAGCACCTGTTGGGGATGCTCTATGAGGATTTCCTGCTGCAAGCAGGGGGTTGGGCTAGATGATCTACTAGGTCCCTTCCAACTCTATGATTCTATGATTCTTTGATTCTATGATTCTTATGTTAGCCTCACAACAGGAAGAAATCAATTCTTCACAAATCTCTTTTTGTTTACAGAGTCCCAGTAAGGAAATGTACATATTTGAGCTTTGTAATAGATAAGACTTAACTATTTAGCTGTGTTGACTTTTATTATATAGTCAGATTTAACCTCAAGTTGCTCACCAGAATGTCTCCAGACACCAAACCATTCTTTGGAAGATGGAAGCTTTGTTGTTCCTCCCCCCCCCCCCCCCCATATCTGTTGAGCAGCCTTCCTCTAGAACAGGGATCTCCAAACATTTTGGCCAAAGGGTCACATCAAATATCTGGCACAGAGTTGAGGGGCAGAAAAAAATTTAAATATAAAATTGATTTTAAAAATGCATTAAAATAAAATAAATACGAGTACATTCGTGTATGATTAAATGGGGCCAAATTTCCAGGATTTCTGCAAGCGCTAACGCACAGCACAGAAATAAAGCACACCCGTTGACCATTCACAGAAATAATAGACCCCTGTTCTTCCACCCCCGGGGTCACACCATTACAGGCATCACATCCAGGGTTACAGAGACTAGCTGTCAAACCATCACAACTCCTGTCTGATTTAGTCTTTTGGGTCAGAGTCACTTGGGGAACCAGAGACTAGCTCGGGCCAGTTAGTGGCTCACTATTGACTGCATCTTGCCCTGGACCAGAGTTTGGAGAACCCTATGAAAGAGCTGGGTTAGTGATCAACAACACAACCTTCTGGGACTCAGAAGCAAGTTCCATTGTGTTCAATGGGACTTGCTCCTTGGAAAGTACATACATGTTTGAAGCTTTAGCTTTCCACCCTTGTCTTCCTCTAAATAAATAAAAAAGTAGGCCTCCGTCAATCTTGAAAGACTATGATATCGTGCTCGGCGCTGCATATGCTGCATGCAAAGCATGAAAGCCTGGGTTAGATTGTTATGGAGGATAGGCTGTTACTCAAGCAGCAAATCCCCCCTCTCCACACCACTGAATGAGTCCAATGGAAAGGCAGAGCCAATACAATTGGATCCTACTGGTGTCGCAGAGCTGGGCTAAGGAAAGGAGCTCACCCTGTCTTGTGGGGCCGACCCGGGTCTCGAACCCTGACCTGCTGGTTAACAGGCACAGCGTCTTAACTGCTTGCGCCACCCACAGCCCACCCTGTCTTGTGGGGCTGACCCGGGTCTCGAACCCTGCCCTGCTGGTTAACAGGCACAGCATCTTAACTGCTTGTGCACACCCACAGCTAAATAAATAATCACTTTGATTAATGCAGGAATTCAACTTTTTTTTGCATACACCAGTACAACAAACACATGCACGGATTCAACCTGATGCAGCTGTTGCTTCTTTAGCAGAGTACAAGCCCAACAGAAGGAGGAAGAATAAGGGGGAGAAAGATCAGACTGTCTGCAAATCCAGCTGTGATTGCTGCCCCAGGGTGTGAACTGCAGGGGAAAAGCTTGTGCCACAGAGATCTGGTCTGGAAGTACTCCTTCCAGCTTGCTTTCTCACGTACATTGTGCTTCTTGTGGAGACACTGATAGAGATTGCAGCACCCAGTCCTCTTTATCTCTGCTCAAACCATCAGGGAGTAGAAGAGCAGAAAGCCTGATTGGAATTTAATTGGAATTCAATTTTGATTTAATTGGAATTCAATTTCAATTCAGTCATTGGATTGAATTCAATTCAATGACTGGAATTTAACTTAACTCGAAGAATATGATGGTTGGAAATGCCCTGGAAAAATCTGCGTGGTACATAAGCACCACAATGCAACAAAACAAAACAGGTGATTTTTTGTCGCTGTTGTGTTCGCTCAGTTTGTAAGCAGGTGCTTAAGTGTACTCGCACATTCCAAAGCTATGCTGATCAGGGGTCTTAATGCCTTCACTTCTAGAGGCCTATCTTGAAATCCTAGCTTAAACCCAGAGCCAAAATTAGTTTGGTGGTCTCACCCCTGAATGTTTCCAAATTCTTGTGGCTTTCTTGCAAGTTGTGCAAATTTCTGGGGGCCCCTCTCCCTACTCTCAACTCCCAGCTGCTGAAGTGACTCCCCTATTTTTAAGGCAAAATAGATGATTATGGCAGTTATTTTCATAGCAGTTTATTTGTCCTTCCTAACAGTTAACCCTTGCAGTACAGTCCGATGTATGCCAATATAGAAACCTGTCCAGTTATGTTTGAGGAACTCTAATCCAGGAAAGTGTGTGTTAGATCATAGAGATATGCTGCAATCTTAATGACACTTTTGTGGGAGTAAGACCCATTGAACACAGTGCGGCTTAGCTTTGAGAAGACATGGTTAGCATTGTGCTCTTAGCCATCTATATCCTAACTAGCGAAAAGTGTACCCGTGTTGCGGGAATAAAATCCCCCCAGTATGCCATCCACCCATGCGCATCAGTCTCCCATGAGCAACAACCCCCATGCGCATCAACCCCCCATGCGATCAACCACCCATGCGCAACATCTCCCCATGTGCATCAACCCCCCCATGTGCATCAATCCCTCATGCGCAACATCCCCAAATGCAACATTGCCCATGCGCATCAAACCCCCATGCACATCAAACCCCATGCACAACATCGCCCAAGTGCAGAATTCCCCATGCACAACATCCCCTATGTGCATCAGACCACCATGCACATGAACGCCCATGCGCATCATCCCCCATGCGCAACATCTCCCCATGTGCATCAACCCCCATGCGCAACATCCCCCATGTGCATCAGTCTGCCATGCACATCAACCCCCATGTGCATCAACCCCACATGTACATCAACCCCCATGCGCAACATCATCCATGCACATAATTCCCCCATGTGCAACATCTCCCCTCTTCCTAGTTTGTTCCCTCTTCCTAGAATGGTTCTGAAGGGGTGAGTCTCCCTCCAAGGCTGACTGCTCCACCCCCTCTAGCTATGCCACTGGAATGACTTGGGGTGATTGCTGCACTTAGAACTGAAACTCTCTGAAAACACCTCAAGCAAGAGTTGTCCAAGAAAGGGCCAAACTCTTTCCAGGCTGGGCAAACAGCAGCTGACTGGCAACGCAATTGCCAAAACAAGGGAAGATCTTGAGAGTGTCATGAAGAGCTTTATGACAATATCAGTCCATCTATTACATGGCAACAGCAAAGAAAGTCAACTACATGTTAGGAAGGGGGTCAAAGTCAGCTAATACAGGTATCCCCCATTTATTGTATGGGTTAGGTTCCAGGGCACTGTCCAAACTTGAAAACAATTGAAAAATGGGACCCAGTCTTTTTTGGCTTGCAAATGAAAATTGCCACCAAAAATGACATAAACATCTCTTGCAAAAGCTTAAATAACACATATTTATTAACACATAGCCAGAATACATAACAGTGTATCCTAAGCCTGTCTGTTTAGAAGTCCCATTATGTTCTACCAGGGGTGACCTGACTGCATGTGTCACCCGGTGCGGGGGCACAGAGTGTCACCCCTGGGATGCATGCACCCCTATTCTGTGCCTGTTGGTGCCTGTGCAGTCTCTTCTGAAGCTCACTGGCTTCAGAAGAGTGCTGTGTAAGGCGCAAACTCCAATTCCTGCACAGACTCCTCTGAAGCCGGCCAGCTTCAGAGGAGACTTCCTCCTCTCTAAGGAGGAGCAGCCTGCTCCTTCTTAGAGTGGAGGAAGTCTGCTCCTCTGCCCAGGCATTCCGTCTTGCTCAGGAGGATGTTATGGAGCATGTCCACACCTCTGTGCAGGATTAGCAATAGAAGCTGGTAGGACAAAGTAAGTGTCCTACTGGTAGGACAAAGTAAGTGATCACAGGTGGCTTCCAAGTCAATGACATTTCACTACAAAGACCTTGTGGTGCCCTCCAGTGGATTAATTTTTAACTGTGTTTGCTTGGGGTTTTTTTGTGCTCTCGCTCTCTCTCTCTCTCTCTCTCTCTCTCACACACACACACACACACACACACACACAAAACAGGGTGGATAAAAAAGGATACTAAGCAATGTAAGCTGCCTTGGGCATTTGCATTAGCATAGCAAAGGCAGGGTAGAAATCCCTAAAATAAATAAAATATAGGTACCCCCCCCCCCACTTATTGAATGAGTAAGGACCGGAGCACTGTTCAAAAGTGAAAACTGTTGAAAAGTGATTAGCTTTTTTAGTTTATAAATGTTGCTTCCAATGCATTTTGAACTAGAAAATTACAAATGCCCCTTTGATCTTGCAAATGCCTGCTGCCACATAAAGATTTCTACAAATGCATTTTCATTAACTCCTTCCCAAATGGGATTAGACCAAGAACTACAACATGGGGAAGGGCATGTTTGGCCTTTAGAACAGGAAAGAGGTTGAAAGAGCGGAACATGCATTGAATGAATAAGTTCTGGGTAAAACTGAAAGGTGGTGAAAGAGTGGATTGTCTAAAAACGAACCATCAGAAAGCAGAAGATGCATATATGCCTTTTCTTGATAATGGTCTGTGTGGTGGCTGTTTGCTCCTGAGCAACTGCAATGTGCTAGAATGTGTGTGTTCTTGAGAAAAAAAAATCTCATCTTCTCAGCTTAATGGGATGACCCTAAAGGGGCAAACAAGAGTCGAGGAAGCCTCTTGTTGGACTCCAAAGATGGCTGTTCATTTGTAAAGAGAGGAATGGGATTTGAGTGATTCCAGGCTCCAACCAATTTATAGATTATAAAGCTTTATTGTGTGCCTTCTCTTTTTGTGTTGCTGTTTGCCACAAAGCCTGCAATAGGGTTTTTCGGGAAGAATTTGCATCTCCTTTAGACACACACACAAAAAGAACTTATTTAATGTGTTGACTTTTTTTTAAAGAGGGCAACGAATGCTGTTTTTGGCTGCTGCCCAGGTAGACCCTTTATGAGTCTCATAGAAACCTCCCTAGTTTAGCTACTAAAAATAGGAAGGCTGGTGTGTGTTTGGCAACATGAAAGGCCTTGAATCCAAGACCTTGAGTCTGCCATACTGAACTTGGCAGGTTGAAATTTTGGAACCACTTCAGTCCAGAAGTACTGAAATTGTACTTCTGCTAAAGGTAACTGCATCCCACTTTCTTTTCAATGTCAAGAAACAAAAAGGGGGAAAACGTGGGCTTAAGGCTAGCTACTTTTTACTCAGAATTGGTAAATGTAGGTTTTAAAGAGTTAGTTTTAACAAAATATTAGCATTTTCTTTCCACAAACTGGTGATTCAGAATTTTACTGTTTATACTTCATTTTGGATACAAACATATTTTCCTTACAAACATTTCCTTACAAACATATTAAATGTTTTAGGTTCTCAGTACTTTAGGAGAGGATGACAGATTTAGGAAAATGGCCAGAGTAGCATTTTGGGGGGGAGGGGGGAATTACAGAAACCCTTAAAGTCCAGAAACCCTTTTACAGTGGGATATAACGGTGACCCTGATTGTGGCAAAAGCAGAAAAACACTTTTGAGAAGCAGATTGTGCTGCTTTACTACTTTCTGGTGATTGCCTTGAAAGCAATTTTACTAGAAGTAAATCTATCTGTCTATCTATCAGTATTTATATACCGTATATACTCGCATATAAGCCGACCCACATATAAGCCGAGACACCTAATTTTACCACAAAAAAACTGGGAAAAGTTATTGACCTGCATATAAGCTGAGGGTGGGAAATGCAGCATCTACTGGTATATATCGAAATACCATAAAAATAAATACCAATAAAATAACATTTACTGAGGCATCAGTAGGTTACCAGTAAATGTAAAGATACTTTCCCAGGATACAAGAGTTAAAAGAGGACCTGTCCTGGGAAAAGAGGACATATGGTCAGTCAGTGCTTTCCTTGGAGTTAGTCCTTTGACCATAATGGCTCAATGCTTCCAGCAGACAAAGAAAAGAAGGGCAATGTATTTTTTCCCCCACCAAGATACAAAGCTAAAAAAGAGGACCTGTCCTCGGAATGAATGAAATAACTTTATTTGTATAACCATTTGGTCATTACAAAACAGTTCATCTGATTAAAATAATATACATAGACAAAATATACATAAACTATTTTAGAAATAAGGCCGATACAAAGAGAATTCAATAAAACTTGTATAGGAAAACAGCTATACATCATACAGGGAACTTAGACCTTATAATTTTAGCTTCCAAAGCAAATTTTGCGACTTCAAAGGTAATGTCATTATCGACATCACCCAAAAGCCAACATATGAGATCGATAAGTGGTCTATCACTGAAACCGATAATATAATCAGCCAAGAATTTTACTCTAGGAGTATCCAATAGTGGACATCGCAAAAGATAGTGTACGATGTCATCAACCTCGCCTGGTTTACACTTACACAATCTAAGATCATAGGGAGTATTATTAAATCTGCCTTCTAATAGTGCAGACTGCATAGTCTGGAGACATAGTGCAGAAAAAGCCTTTCTCAAAGTAGGATTGGTCAAGTTAATTAAATAATTTTCAAGAACAAAAGTTGTTTTATAAAATAAAAGCCAATGTAAACAGGGAGAGTTAATAATTACACCAAGATCCTGCCTCATATAATAGAGCATATAGAATCTCTAAGCGAGCATTTAAATCGGGAAAATAAATGAAGGAAAAGTATCCACAGACAAATCTAAAGATTCTAAAATAGGCCTGATTGAAGTCGCCCAAGAAGAGAGAGCTAAGTTGGCAATTTGCTCATCAAAACATAATTTTGGGAGACATGAAGGATTCATGGAGACCAATCTGTACCAATAAAGAGCCAGAGCAGTGTGATAGTGCGCAGTATTTTGGATAAGTCCCACTTCTGCTCTAATTAAAGAAGACAGTGTTGACCTAGGAACACCTAGAAGCATACAAATAAAGTTATTTTGGATAGCTTCAAAACAGGAGAGTTGAGAGTAGCCCCAGATTTGAGCACCGTATAGCAGCTGGGAAATGATTTTCTTAGCAAAAACCTCAATCACTAGGGCCACCAGATTTCCACCCTTAGTTCTCACAAAATGGATCAGCAACTGGATAGAATGTTCAACTTTAAGTTTCGTGTAGCTATAATGGGGAAACCAGGAAAGATTTGCATTGAATGTGACTCCCAAATATTTAAAGGTATTTACTTGTTTGATTGGGGAGACACCGATAGACCATTTATGTCTCTTTCTGTTTCTACCAAAAATCAAAACCTTGGATTTGCCATGATTAATAATGAGCTTCTCTTGAGTACAGAAGGAATTTAATCTGTGCAGTAATCTACGTAGACCAATTGAAGTAATAGAAAATAAGGCTATATCATTGGCATAAATTAGAACTGATAATTTTCTCGACCCAATAGCTGGGGGAAAAAATTCAGGGCCTGGAGGATTTTCACTATGTGGTTTATATAAAAATTAAAAAGAAAAGGAGCTAGTAAGCAGCCTTGATGGACCCCTCTGTTAGTAGGAATGCTTTCAGATAGTAATCCCATTTGATCAAATCTAACTCTTAAACTGGTTCCAGTATGAAGAGTTAGAACGAGAAATAGCAACCTCCTATCTATGTTGGTGTCAGCCAGCTTATGCCAAAGGAGTTCTCTATTTACTAAATCAAAAGCCGAGGTAAGATCAATAAAGGCAGTATATAATTTCCTATTACCAGTCTGGATGTATTTCTGGATTAGATGGTGTATGATGAAACAGTGGTCTAACGTAGATTTCCCTTGTTGAAAGCCAGCTTGTTCTTCTGCTATAATGGAATTTTCTTTGGCCCAAGTGTCTAACTTGCTGAGTAGATATTTCGTATAAAGCTTAGATATAACATAAAGCAAAGAGACAGGCCCGTAGTTCTTAGGATCAGATTTAGAGCCCTTGTAAATGGGAACCACAGTACTCTCTTTCCAGCTCAAAGGAAAATCACCCTTGCAATTAATATAAGAAAATAATTTGGCGAGAATAGGGCACCACCAGTCTGGGTTTCATTTATATAGTTCGTAGGGAATCATATCAGGACCAGAGGCCTTCTTATCCGGGGGGTGAAAAGATTAGGGCTTTAATTTCTTCAGATGAAACTGGGTCCCAAACAGGCAAAAGATCCAAAGAAGGAGCAGCAAGTTCATAGTGTAGAATTAATGATGTAGAACGGTCACATTCCGAGAAAATGGCCGAAAAATGGGCTTGCCATTTGATGGCGACCTGTCCTGGGAAAAGAGGACATATGGTCAGTCAGTGCTTCCTTGGGAGTCAGTCCTTTGACCATGATGGCTCAATGTTGCCAGCAAACAAAGAAAAGAAGGGCAATGTATTTTTCCTACCAGGAGACAAGGCTAAAAAAGAGGACCTGTCCTGAGAAAAGAGGACATATGGTTTCTCAGTACTTGCTTCTGAGCAGGCATGGAGAGGATTGGGCTCCGAGGCTGCCATCCTATCCACACCTACCTGGGAGTAAGCTCCATTGACTAGGATGGATTGCTTCTGAGCAGGCATACAGAGGATTGGGCTCTGATGCTGCAATCCTATGCACACCTACCTGGGAGTAAATTTCATTGACTAGGATGGGACTTGCTTCTGAGTAGGCATGCAAAGGTAGGCATGCAAAGGCAGTGAATGGAGAGAGGAGTGCAGACACTCACTCTCCCCTCAGGAATTCTTAGTGGGGCATCTATGAACCTGCCTGACTCAGCATACACAATGGGAAGAGGGAGGTGACATCATTTGCATAGACCCTCCCTTTGCAAACATACCTCCTCAAAACTTGCGAGGAATAAGATTTTTAACCAAAATAAGATGTTTAGCAGAGAGATGCTTCCTTAATAGCCCCCTCTAAGACTTCAGGGCAGAAAATTCTTCTCACCCTGACTGGAAAGTATACCTACTTATTTGGACACCTACTTGTTTAGTGTTCATAGGAAAGGAGGGGGTGGGATGGAGGAGCTCCTGGGGAGGGGGAGGAGGAATAACGTAAAGAGACTTGTTCCTCCTGGGAACTCCTTGGATCCATATTAAGTTTAAGTAGTTTATCCCATAATAGGGATCTGTCTACAGTCTCTAGAGAAGCCACATATAGTTTCTGGTTATTTTCCCTTGTATATTTGTCCACCAAGTGGTCTAGGATAGCACAGTGATCCACAGTCGAGGATCCTTTTATATTCAGCAAACAGATGTGGAGAAAGCCCAAAACATATTGAATTTAGTAAAATGTATGCTGAAGGAATATTAAATCTCATTCCTGTACAAAAGGTACATTTTTGCAAATGAGGGGACTTAATTTTAAAATTGCAGTATGAATGGCATATTTAAGATTGTGATTTGAAGGAATAAATAAGGTGTGTCTTGCTGGATTATTTACATGCAGATTTAGGGAAATGAGTGCAAGTCATGATATTTCATTATGGATTTAGGTATAGAAAAAGCAGGCCTCCGTCAGTCTTGGAAGACTATGGTATCGTGCTCGGCGCTGCATACACTGCATGCGAAGCACGAAAGCCGGGGTGAGATTGTTTTGGGGGATAGGCTATTACCCAAGCAACAAATCCCCCCTCTCCATGCCACTGAATTAGTCCAATGGAAAGGCAGAGCCGATACGATTGGAGCCAGCTGGCGTTGCAGAGCTGGGCTAAGGACAGGAGCTCACCCTGTCTTGTGGGGCTGACCTGGGTCTCGAACCCTGGCCTGCTTGTTAACAAGCACAGTGTCTTAGCCACTTGCGCCACCCACAGCCCACAGGTATAGAATTAGCTACTAAAATAGTACATGTGGATGAAAGTAGGACATGAGCCTTACTGTAGTACACATGTAAACTAGTGATGTAGTTTACACTGTATATTGTTAATATAGGCATGAGTTGACGTGCCCTTCTGCTGTGTTAAGAGCAATGTTAAAGGTCATGACACAGCAGGAGTACCCAGGAATTTCCTTCTCTATCTGGTTCCTGGGAACCTTGTCTGCAAGCTCCAGACTGGATTATTAAACTTCTTTGGGGGCGGTGTTTTCTTTGGGGGCGGAAAGTGTGCAGTGTTTTGGGGGATGATATGATCACCAAAAAGATTTCACATTCCATCCTGTCTGTGAGAGTTGAGGAAGGTCATCACCAGCATAGCTTTACTACTACACAGAACTAAATGTTAAAGCAACACCTTTTTGACTGAAACCAAAATGATGGACCCTTTAGTGCTTTCTAGAGGGTCCTGACTATCTGGAAAATGTGTCTGTTTAACTCAGAAGATAAGTTTGAATTATGATCAACCTCATAGTGGAGCTTGGTTACCTCTGGGACTGCTTGGTGGGATCTGAATTTTGGTATTTATTTAAAAAATTTATATCCTGCCTTTCTCGGGCAATTTAGCCTGACTCAAAGCAGCTGACATAAAACATAATTAAAAACATAAATAGTACAACACAATTAAAACAATTAAAACATACAGGCTAAAAGCATATACATTAAAAACAATGAACCTGGAGCATGGTTGGCATGCTTCTGTAGCTGAGTGCGCAATCCTAACCAATTTAGGCCAGCAGAACTCACCCATTTCCCTGTTCCCACAGTGGTGTGGGGATCCAGCACATGTTGGTGCATTGGTCTAACCCCCCAGGAGTGATGCAGAAGTGTATTATGGCTGTTTTGCAACACCCACAGGCCTACTCATGACTTCTGCTGGGACCTGTGCTGGTGTAACCTGGGCTTAGGATGGTCCTGACAATTCTTAACATTTTCCAAGGAGCTTGGGGTGGTGTGCATAGAGTTGCCATATGACCCGGAAAACCAGGGCAGTCTTGGTTTTCAGGTATTGTACTTACATACTTTCAGGTTTGACTGGGGGGGGGGGGGCTGTCCCCAATTTGAGTAAGAGAATTATAGCAATCCTAGGTGTGCATGTTTCCTCCCCTCCTTTTATCCTCACAACAATCCTAAGAAGTACGTTGGACTGAGAGAAAAAGTGAATGGCTCCAGGTCACCCAAGAAGGTTTGTGGCTGGAAGCAGAGTTGAACCTGTATGTTTCAGCAGTAAATCCACCTCCTGAACTGGTTGACATAAGCAACGAGGCAGTCTGAAGAGAACTTGGTAGGGCTGGTCCATTCATGAAGCCAACTGAGATGGAAGCAGATTAGCTGGGGGTCTCCAACTTTGGCTAAACATCCAAAATTGGCTGGATGTTTATCAGTCAGTCTTCAATGTTTAGGCCTAAAATGCATTGCACCCCTTTTCAGCCCCTTACAGGTTAAATTACTAGAAATTGGTTATTGGTGGCTGCTCCCAAAATTCCCCCTGAATTTCATGCTTCAGGTCCAGGGCGTCCACCAGGCAGTGATTAATCAAAGTATAGGGAGGAAAATGTATTGTGCCCCTTTTCACCCCCTTCCATTGGAATTTCTGAAAACCAGTTCTTAATGGGTGCATTCATCATGGAAGGAACACCCTCCCCAAATTTCATGCTTCTAGGTCTGGCAGTTTTGGCTAGGTCTTGATGAGTGAGTGAGTGAGTCAGTAAGTCAGTTATTTTCCGTTTTATATATAAAAGAAGATTGTAATAATTTTATATGAATATTTTTGGGTTGTGGAACGAATGGTCTAAGTTTTCATTATTTCTTATGGGAAAATTTGCTTTGATATACAGTGTTTTGGATTACAAGCATGCTTCTGAAACAAATTATGCTCATAAACCAAGGTTGTTTTACCAACTCTCATTTAAGAGTGACTTGAATTAATAGCGTTTTGGATTAAGAACAAAATTTTCTCACAAATTTTGATTTTATTTAAGAGCATTGTCTTGAAAAGGAGCACTTCTAGGAAGTTTAGAATAGGCTTCTATGGCCAGGGAACTCAGGGGGGAATCTGTGGGGAGCACCTGAGCCAGGTATGTATGTGGGATCTGTGTGTGGCAGTGCAGAAGGTGTGCCTTATCAATGTTCCAATGCTGCTCCCCATCAGCAGCATGGGAATGTTAAAGATGCATGTTAAAACTTCCAGACATGAAGTTTTTCACAGTGGCAATGCTGTGGATGTCATTTATCTTGACTTCAGCAAAGCATTTGACAAGGTCCCACATGACATCTTAATCGGGAAGTTGGAAAAATATGGACTAGACGAGGTAATTGTTAGGTGGATCTGCAATTGGCTCAACAACCACACTCAAAGGGTTTTAGCAAATGGTTCTGTGTCAACCTGGAGGGCGGTTTAAAATGGGGTGCCCCAGGGCTCTGTCTTCGGCCCGGTTCTCTTTAACATTTTCATCAGTGACTTGGAGGAAGGGATACAGGGAAGCCTGATCAAATTTGTGGATAACACTAAGCTGGGAGGAGTAGCAAACACAACAGAAGACAGGAGAAACCTCCAGGAGGATCTGGATAAACTAGAATACTGGGCTATAACAAATAGAATGAATTTCAACAGGGAGAAGTGCAAGGTTCTGCACTTAGGAAATAAAAACCAAAAATACAGGTATAAAATGGGGATACTTGGCTTGGCAGTGTAACATGTGAGCGAGATCTTGGAGTCGCCATGGATCACAAGCTGAACATGAGTCAGCAGTGTGATGTGTCTGCAAAGAAGGCAAATGCCATTTTAGGCTGCATTAAGAGCACTGTAGCTTCCAAGTCGCAAGAAGTTCTAGTTCCTCTTTATTCAGCATTGGTCAGACCTCACCTTGAGTACTATGTTCAGTTCTGGGCACCTCACTTTAAGAAAGATGCAGCCAAACTGGAGCGAGTCCAAAGGAGAGCAACAAGAATGATCAGTGGGATGGAAGGGAAGCTCTACGAGGAAAGATTGGGGGACCTTAGGATATTCAGCCTGGAGAAGAGGAGGCTGAGAGGAGACATAATTGTCCTCTTCAGATACCTGAAGAGCTGTCATATGGAGGAAGGGGCTCATTTGTTCATAGCTGCTTCTGAAAGCAGAACTAGAACCAATGGGTACAAACTGCAAGAAAAGAGATTCCGGTTGGATATTCAGAAAAAATTCCTGATAGTGAGGGCAGTTCAGCAGTGGAACAGATTGCCAAAGGAGGTGGTGGATTCTCCCTCACTGGGGATCTTCAAGCAGAGGCTCAATGAGCACCTATCAGGGATGCTCTAGGGGGATTTCCTGCTGCAGGCAGGGGGTTGGACTAGATGACCTACTAGGTCCTTTCCAACTCTATGATTCTATGATTCTATGATTCTATGATTCTAAGATGCCAAGCTATGCACTGATATCCAGTGTCTAGAAACCAAGAGGTGCTAGAAACCAAAAGGTGAGAGATACACCTCTCAGAAGATGGTTGAGATAATTGGTTATCTCAAGATGGTTATCTTGGCACACAGCAAATCCCAGGTTCAAATTCCAGCAGAATCAGGTAAAGCAAGAGAAGAAGCCCCTTCCAAAAGCCGCCTTGTAAGTTACTGCCATAACTATACCAAGGCTAATAAACTGTGGTCTGAAGCGTGCAGCACTGGTTGGCCCTAGATATCTGCAGGGGATCCATTCCTAGGCCTACCATCAATACCAAAACTTGCAGGTAATGGAATCTGTGGATGGGGGCCATCAGATGATCTCTGGATGTGACTGAAAGTGTCATGTGGTCACATGTGGAAGTGTTCTGAGGGCTGGAGAGGGCTGGCTTCACAAAGCCCTCCCAGGACCACATCAAGGAGGTCAAGTGAGGGCCTCCAGAACAGCTCCGGCATCCGGCTCCAGCATACAAGGAACCTCCTTTGCTAGGATTGAGAACATTAGGCAGTTCCAAATAGCAGTGATGATCAGTAATGCTCTCAAGCAGACAGGAGTTCTGCTCTTTGAACCCTCACAACAACTTGAAACCATGCAAGATAAGGAACAATTCCTATTACATGTATAGCAGTGGCTGTTGAAAAAGTGCAAAGCTGACATGTGCCCAATCTTCCTCCAAGTCATTGATAAAAATGTTAAAGAGGACTGGGCCCAAGACAGAGCCTTGGGGTACCCCACTTGAAACCGATCTCTAGGTTGATGCAGACCCATTTACTAAAACCCTTTGAGTGCGGCCATCGAGCCAGTTGCAGATCCACCTAACAATTGCCTCGTCGAGCCCATATTTTTCCAACTTCCCAATTAAAATGTCATGTGGGACCTTGTCAAATGCTTTGCTGAAGTCAAGATAAATGACATCTACAGCATTGCCACTGTCCAGTAAGCTCGTAACCCAATCAAAAAAGGAGATCAGATTTGTCTGACAAGATTTATTCTTGGTAAATCCATGCTGGGTTGTTTTGATCACCGAGTACTTGTCTAGATGTGCACAAATTGTGTGTTTTATGATTTGTTCTAATATCTTGCCCGGGACTGAAGTCAAACTGACTGGTCTATAATTTCCCAGGTCTTCTTTTTTCCCCTTCTTAAAGATTGGGACTACATTTGCCCTCTTCCAGTCCAGTGGCACTTCTCCACTCCACAGAGATTTCTCAAAGATGATCGACAGAGGCTCTGCAAGGACATCTGCGAGTTCCTTAAGAACTCGAGGATGCAGCTCATCTGGTCCAAATGATTTGATTCTGGGATCACAGGATGAACTTCCTTGAGGAAGGACTCCTAGCAAAGGATGGACTACATCTTACGGGTTGGGGGAAGAGTGTCTTCAGACGGGAGATGGCCAACCTGATCAGAGCTGAGCTCAAAGGCAGAGCTGCTCAACTCCTACTTTGCGTCCGTCTATTCTCGGAAGGAGGGCTGTGCAAATGGGGGCGTGGGATCATTGGCTGATCTGGGGATGTGTTTACATCCCCAAAGAGGTAATGAAAACATGGATGGTGCAGAACAGCAGATTAAGATTGATAGAGAACTGGTTCGTAACCACTTAACTGGCCTAAATGAATTCAAGTCATTTGGACCGGATGAGCTGCATCCTCAAGTTCTTAAGGAACTCGCAGATGTCCTTGCAGAGCCTCTGTCGATCATCTTTGAGAAATCTTCCTGATCAAGAGTGGCTCAGTTCATTCCACCTTCTCCATTTGACACTGTTGCTATTTATTTGAAAACTTCAGTAACACAGTTACCACTTTCAGTAACAGGGCTTCTCAAGGTTTGGAAGGGTATTTGGATGGGGTAATGAATGTTGAAAGCCACAAGTTGTTGTTTTAGCTGTCCGATATTATAAATATTTAACTAAATTTTGAAATGCACTGGGAAACAAGAGGGCCTTGCAAGCTAGGAATAATTTCTTCCCATTGTGGCAAATTTGAATTTGAAAAAACAGCAGAAATTTGGGTTGTTTTTGGTGTCCCGCTGTTGCCTTCCCCTCTCCGTGCCACAGTGCACAGTCCTCACATTCTGTCTACTTAACTGTCTCTACCCCACTGGTCTTGGCTCCTGACATGACACTATCCAGGATCTCACAAAGAGGCTTACTTCCTCGTAAATCTTTCAGCAGGGCCTAGTTTATGTGAGCCAAGACTGTTTTAAAGCACTCTGAGATGATGGATGCAAAGTGGATTACAGGGTTTAAGAGGTGTCAGGAGAACATCATTCATTCCAACAAGGGTGAAACTTCTCTGTGGCTTCTATCCAGCCTGCTTGTGCTCCTATCATCTGGGGAACAGCTGCTTTCCTTTTCAGTGAGAGAAGTCCATCCCCAGATACCTGTTCAAAACCTCTTGTAAATGTACAGGACAGCTGGGCTGTGTAGATGTAACAAGGAAGAGATTAGCAGGTGGTCAGATGATCCCAGTTTGGAAGTGTGGGGGAATAAATTCATTCACACCCCCTTGCCAAGTTCATTGCCATAAATTTGCCAAGCAACCTTGAATATTCGAGAGAGAAGGAAAAGTGAAAGTTAGGGAATGGTATTTTATTTCATATTTCACATTTTTATGTGACATGGAGAAGAACATAGGTTCACTCAATTTATTCATTTCAAAGATTTCTGTCCATCGCTCTGGCCATAGACATTCCAAGGCAGCTACCAATGGTGGAAATGGTCAGATCACAATACAAGTCTGCTCTCTTTTTAGTGGGTTTGGAACTCATTTATTTAACGCCACAGGTTCCAAATTTGCAGTGGAGATCAGTCATATCCAGAGGTGTGTCTTGATTGCATTTGTTTGCGTCTAAGCCCCAGAGAGGTCACATACAGCCTTTGTGGGTCCCTGAACAAACCTAGACATGACTAGTTGCATCTGGATTGGACCCTCCGATTCATTTATCTGCAAGTTTTGGCCTGAGTCAGGACTCCCACAGATATCAAGATCCAACTTCACTTCTTTGAGTTATGGACTTCCCCCTTTAACTGGCTAGGCTACTCACTCCTATCTTTGACTTTTCACTTGTTTTGTACTGGAGGTTAGGGCCTAGTAAATATTACACTAAGGGTGTGATCCTAACCTAAGCTGTTACAACTCATCAGTTTTCCCATCCCGTGATGTAAGGAGGCAAGCACATGTCTGTGCACTAGCCTAACCCTCCCTGAGGAGTGGCACAGAAGTGTCTTACAGCACTTTTGAGACACCCTCAGGTAAGCACAGGACTTATACCCAGGTTTAGGCCACCTAACTGAAGGTTAGGATTGCAGTTTAAGTAATGTAATCTGATATGTATTGCACTTTTTAAAAAGTGTAGGGGAAAGGAAACAGAAACATGTGCATCAGTGTCTTAAAGGCTTCCCTTGTCTCCTCCCACCATGGAAATTAAAGAAATAGGAAATGCTTCCTATTTTCATGCTTCCATTTGACTTTTTTAAAAATACACAAGGCCACATTATGCATTTAGGTTAATACTTAACTTGGTCTGAAGAGTAACTAGCCAAACTCCCATGGTACATCGGTGGATTATTTTCAGTACACCAATGTGCCTGGAACACCAGTTGAAAACGCTCGCTGAGGTTCTCATTCACTTGCTCCGCCTTAACCTTATGGTCATCCAACATTCTGGACATTTGGGCTGTTGTGTGATTCAGTACACCAGAGTGAAAGTTCAGCAGCATTTTTCCCTCCTCAATAGTCCTGGATGATAGTTTGGGTTGATCAGAAATCTCCAAAATGTGAGTTGAAAATAAGATATTAGCTGAAGCCTGGAAATACTTCTGCACCCATGTTTTAACTGTGCTCCAAGAGGAGCAAAAGAGCTTTTGAAAGTGATTGTATGACATAACCAAAAAAGTGGACAAGAGCCCTCTAAAATGTAGAAAAATGTAGGACAAGAAAAATGTAGGACATGGCAAAATAAAAGCTAATGATGCTCATATATTTTGTTTTCATGTGCTTGGCCTTCTTCAACTGGAAGAGACACTTGTTCAGCAGGCTAAAGCAAAGAGACAAACCCGAAAGCAGCGAAACCTGGAGTCTGGGCAGGGGACGGAATTTATTTGTCCTCAGTGTGGACGGGATTGCCACTCTCGAATTAGCCTTTTTAGCCACACTAGATGTTGTTTCAGGACCTCCAATCAGAGCACTATACCATAGTCTTTCGAGACTGAAGGATGCCAATGTAAACACTATATTATTTATTATTCAATTGAAAACTATTACATATAATTTATCTATATACATAAAAGAGAAAAGTCACTGACAGACTCACTCACCCATTCACTCATCAATACCTAAAAGCCTAGAACTGGGCCTAGAAGCAGGCCTAGAAGTGTGAAATTTGGGGAGGATGTTCCTACCCTGATGGAGGAACATCCTTCCATGATGGAGGGAGTCACTAAGAACCAGTTTTCAGAAATTCCAACCATTTTCCTCCCTATCCTTTCCAAAGAAGAATCCGTGACTAACAGATGCTCTGCCCCAACTCCTGGACCTGGAAATTTGGGGAAGGTGTTCCTTCTGTGACTTGAATACCCACAAAGAACCAATGTGCAGAAATTTAACCCTTAAGGGGCTGAAAAGGGGTGTAATGTGTTTTTGTCCTATACTTAAGATGGAAGACTGATCAACATCTAGCCATTTTCATAGAATCATAGAGTTGAAAGGGACCTAGTAGGTCATCTAGTCCAACCCCCTGCCTGTAGCAGGAAATCTTCCTAGAGCATCCCTGACAGGTGCTCATTGAGCCTCTGCTTGAAGCTCCCCAGTGAGGGAGAGTCTACCACCGCCCTTGGCAATCTGTTCCACTGCCAAACCGCCCTCACCATCAGGAATTTTTTCTGGATATCCAACCAGAATCTCCTTTCTTGCAGTTTGTACCCATTGGTTCTAGTTCTGCTTTCAGAAGCAGCTATGAACAAATGAGCCCCTTCCTCCCTATGACAGCCCTTCAGGTATCTGAAGAGGGCAATCATGTCTCCCCTCAGCCTCCTCTTCTCCAGGCTGAACATCCCAAGTTCCCACAACCTTTCCTCATAGGGCTTTCCTTCCATCCCACTGATCTCCTCTGGACTTGCTCCAGTTTGGCTGCATTTGGTGCCCAGAATTGAACACATTACTCATGGTGAGCTCTGACCAATGCAGAATAAAGAGGAACTAGAACATCTCATGATTTGGGAGCTACAGTAACCTTAATGCAGTCTAAAATGGCATTTGCCTTCTTTGCAGACACATCACACTGCTGACTCATGTTCAGCTTGTGATCCACGGCGACTCCAAGATCCCGCTCATATGTTGTGTTGCCAAGCCAAGTATCCCCCATTTTATACCTGTATTTTTTATTTTTATTTCCTAAGTGCAGAACCTTGCACTTCTCCCTGTTGAAATTCATTCTATTAGTTACAGCCCAGTATTCCAGTTTATCCCGATCCTCTTGGAGGTTTCTCCTGTCTTCTGTTGTATTTGCCACTCCTCCTAGCTTGGTTTCATCTGCAAATTTGATCAGGCTCCCCCTGTATCCCTTCCTCCAATTTGATGCTCAGTGCTTGGTGCACGGGAGGGGATGTTGTTCGGAGAGATGTGTTGCACTGGGGAGGACGCTGCGCATGGGGGTGTGGCACATGGGGGTGTTGCACATGGAGAGATGAATTGCATGGGAGTTGATGCACATAGGGACTGTTGCACATGAGGGTTGATGCGCATGGGGAGATGATGGTCATGGGGGGTTGATGTGCATGGGGAGATGATGCACATGGAGAGATGATGCGCATGAGGAATGTTGCGCATTGGGGTGGATGAGCATGGGGGAATGGTGTGCATGGGGGTGTAACACATGGGGAGTTGATGTGCATGAGGGAATGATTCACATGGGGGGATATTAAGCATGGGAGTTGATGTGCTTGGGGGCATTGTTGCACATGGGGGGATGATGCCAATGGGGGTTGATGCTAATGGGGGGTTGATGCGCATGAGGGTTGTTGCACATGGGGGTCATTGCGCATGCAAGATGTTGTGCATGAGCATGTGGCATGCAACTCAAGATGTTGAGTTGATGAGCATGTGGCGTTCATGTGCATGGGGGATTGATGTGCAGTGGGGAGATAGAATAATAGAATCATAGAGTTGGAAGAGATCTAGTCTAACCCCCTGCCTGCAGCAGGATATCCTCCTAGAGCAGCGTTTCTCAAAGTGGGGGTTGGGACCCCTTTGGGGATCACCTAGAGCTTTCCTGGGGGTCGCCTAATGACCCCTGGTGAAGGAGGCTAGGTCAGGCTTGCCAGACCTCCGGCTGTAGCTGCATGCGCACTGGGGCTGACTGATAGCCTTAGGGCCCAATCCTAGGCATGCCTACTCTGAAATAAATCCCACTGTGTTCAATGTGTGCATAGAACACACATTTCATTTGTAACAACGAAAATACATCCTGCATATTGGATATTTACATTACAATTCATAACAGTAGCAAAATTACAGTTATAAAGTAGCAATGAAAATAATTTTATGGTTGGGGGTCCCCACAATATGAGGAACTTATAAAGGGGTCACGGCATTAGGAAGATTGAGAACCACTGTCCTAGAGCATCCCCAACAGGTGCTGGTCGAGCCTCTGCTTGAAAATCTCCAATGAGGGAGATGGCGTATGGGGCAATTTTTCTCTCACAATGTGGGTATGTTTTCGCTTTTTAATTATAAGAATGCAACATGCTTCCCAATCAAAAGAAAAGGGACATTGAAGATTTTTTCCACATGATGTAAGGCTAAAATCCAGGACATGTCCTGGAAAAGGGGGACATATGGTCAATCAATCAGTCAGTCAATCAACCAACAGTATTTATATACCATTTTCAACAAAAAAAATTCACCCTATGCCTAAATGTTGCTGTTGTCCCAACAGCCATGGTAGTTGTTTTTGCTTCTCAGAAAAGGGAGCTGCATGAAGCTGTGGATGGGAAAATTGTTACAGGCACTCCCCATCCCATTGGGGCTGGAGTCCTATCTAGGGAGCAAGCAGGAGCCTGAGGGTCAACCTGTTTCATTGGGATTAGCAGATTTTGCATGTAGGCAAGGAGCGGTAGGACCTTGGACAGCTCCAGTTTGCCTATGCATTGTGACCAGGACGCAAGTCCTGCCTTTCAACAAGGTTCCAGCAATGGTGCCATTCCACAGTATGGTGTTTGGTTCCACTGCCACGGAGCCTAGCTAACTTGCATCTGCCTGGTCCAGCCCCACTAGATTTGGCAGTGGCTGGGGCACCAGTGCATGGGCAGAAATACTAGGAGCCTTACCCTTCCAAAGAGGGGCAGGAAGGAAAGAGGATATGGGATCCTCAAGTGGATATGGGATAAAGAGACAGGAGAGAAGCCTCTTCTCCAAAACAGAACCCACTAACAGGTGAGCTGCTCACCTCTGCTTGCAGCAGCCACTATTTATGGTTGCAATTACCATGTATATACCCTCACAACCAGTGCACCTGTGCACTTCGGTGTCCTGTGAATGGTCATGGCCTTATCAGTTTTCCAAAAATGTGTGGTGTGACTTGTCAATTTGAGTGTCTTGTCAACGTGCTGTGAGATTTTAAGAGGTGGAAAAACACTGCCCTAAGTACAAGTCTATCCTTGTTATACATTGATTTTTTTATTTATGGATTTGACTCAACACAACTGTGATGGAAAGGTGAATCAACTCACCAGAGTGAGCCACAGAGCATCCCTTCCTGTGGTTCAGAAGCCTTTCCCTTCACCCAGGCAATTTGCTTAGGCACATGCAAAAATCAAGACTGAGACCAGAATCAAACTTTAGAACAGGTTTACTTACAGATCATGAAGGTTCAGATTTACAGCATCGGATTGTCATCAGAGTTCCTACAACTTAATTGGTCCAGGGGCTCTAAAGCTTTCCCTGCTTGCATGTGGGTTTTGGGCATGGTGGACAGCCATGTGCTCACATCTGGGCAGAGGAAGAGAGAGAGAGAGAGAGAGAGAGAGAGAGAGAGAGAGAGAGAGAGAGAGAGAGAGAGAGAGGGAAAAGGTCCAAGCCACACTTCCTGCAATGGTCACTGAGAAGGGACAGATAGAGAGGTCATTCAGGACAGATAGTGCCCCCTTCTAACACATAAATGCTCTGTGTTGCCTTATTTCCCAACAAACTGACCACTATAACTCACTTAAAAACTGCTTTTCTTGGAAGTCATGCAAGCAACCATTCCATTCTTCAGTCCCCAAATCAAACCCCTGCAGATATTGAGGCACCGACATATTCCATTAGGCATAATAGAGGAGCAAGAAACCTCAAAATAGGTCTTTAAATCTATTTTTCCATTTTTTAATACACTGATTTTTTTTATCTACAGAACCCTAGTAGCTAACAAGGGACACATGTAGTATCTCTGGTGTTCTTGAAAACCTTGCCTTCCAAGATAGTGTCAGTGACAAAAGCTAATTGCTTGTTTTGTAACAAAGTTGAAAAGTCCTAGTCTAAAATTTAATCTGAGCCCTGCTGGTCTTCCCATCCCAAGGTCCATCCACCCCGTCCCTGGATGTCTGAAGGTGATTAGAATGGCTTCTGTCCTCCTGCACTCTGTTCCCACTCAGTTCTGTCTAGATAGTTGTGCTTTTTGTGTGCTGGAGGAAGAAGATGGAGAGTGGAGGGTTTGGTGGGGCGGGGGAGTCAAAGGAGTGACTTCTCTGGGGATCTGGAATCACTTCCCAGGTTCAAACATTAACATTCTGGAAACAAAAAGAAGCACTAGTAAGGTCACTGGATGATGTGGCACAGTTGGAGTGTCTTTAGGGGGGAGATGGCCTCAGGGGCCCCTCATGCCACCTGGACCCTACCTCAAGCTGCTGTAGTGTTGCATTCTGACCAGCCATAGTGACAACACCAGTACAGCAGAAAGCAAGCTGGTTTCTTCCCTGCTGCTCTGGAACATTGTAGTGACACATGTATATATCCTTGCCCGTGCTTTTCAACATTTTCCTCATTGAGACTCTTCTTGGTTCTGCAGCTCTGTTTAAATGGAGCTGTAGTAATGGATTATCTGTTCCTCTTTCTCAATGAGCGCTAAGAAGAAATAATTTATTCCAACAACCAGTAGACCTGGAAGCAGTGCTGCAGAAAATGTTTTTCGGCAATTTTCAACCATTGTGCTGCAAGCTCATATGGAACACCTGCAGACTATTCATGTCATGTGCCACATGCACACCATTTGAAAAGTGATGGCATAGACCTTGCTGTGAGGCCCAAGTGGGCCTTTCCAGTCCCTTCACCTTTGACTTGCCAACATTGCTGGAGTTTCACAAGGGAATATCATTTAACACAATCCTAACCATGTCTACTCAAAAGTAAGTCCCATTGTATTCAGTGGGCCTTTCTCCCAGGAAAGTGTCTTAGGATTGCAGCCACAGTTTTCCCATCTCTGTTCTTACCTGGTCTTGTGATTTTCCATTGACACATGTGTACTTTGCTACCAAATCCAGCTCATATGTATGTTGAAGACCAGATTTTATTATGTTGCTTGTTTGATTTCCAATGTTTGAACAATGTACAGGTGTGTTCTGGGACTGTTTTAGGAATTAAGGCTTAAAGCTGAGATGTACAATATGCACAGCATTTTCTGCATTGGTTAGACCTCACCTTGAGTACTGTGTTCAGTTCTGGGCAACTCAGATGCAGCCAAACTGGAGCAAGTCCAGAGGAGAGCAAAAAGAATCAGTGGGATGGACGGGAAGCCCTACAAGGAAAGGTTGGGGGAACTTGGGATGTTCAGCCTGGAGAAGAGAAGGCTGAGAGGAGACATGACTGGAATACCAGAAGGGCTGTCGTATGGAGGAAGGGGCTCATTTGTTCTTAGCTGCATCTGAAAGCAGAGCTAGAATCAATGGGTACAAACTACAAAAAAGGAGATTCCAATTGGATATCAGGAAAAAAATTCCTGTTGGTGAGGGCAGTTCGGCAGTGGAACAGATGGCCAAGGGAGGTGGTGGACTCTCCCTCCCTGGGGATCTTCAAGCAGAGGCTTGATGAGCACCTGTTGCTCATCTAAGAGAATTTCCTGCTACAGGCAGAGGGTTGGACTAAATGACCATTAGGTCCCTTCCAACTCTAGGATTCTATGATTCTAAGCTATACATTCAGACATTAAGAATTCAGACATCTAAATTCAGACATCTAAAAAATGTTACAGAAGTTTCACTTTGAAATCCAAAGCCTTATCATTCAGAATCCTTATTTAGAAGCCTTATTCAGAATCCTGAAATCCTGCAAAGAAGAGGAAGGTGAATTTTGGAACACTCTAACCCTACAATCCAGAGTAACTACGGGAGCATGTAAGAGACATTACGTGTACCCTTAGTTACTGCACTACCTAGTGAAAACCTATGGGAAATTCATATTGCAATCCAGAGCAAATTGTTCTTACACCAGAGCAAGGACTCCACGTAGTTACTCTGGATTGCGCCCTAAATCAGGAGTGTACAACCTTTTAGCTTTCCTGGGCCACATTGGAAGAAGACAAGTTGGTTTGGGCCGCACATAGGACATGGTCACCCAAAAGCGACTTTTTAAAAACAATGTAGGTCAAAATGTAGGATGTCCTATATTTTGTCCTACATTTTTAAAAATCAGGGTTAAGCTCCACTGACTTTTAGAAAGCAAGGTTTATTAATCAACTAGCAAAAAGTGTACCCGCGTTGCGGGTGTAACATTTTCCCCTATGCCATCCCCCCATGGCGCAGAAACACCCCATGTGCCACTTCCCTCATGCGCATCATCCCCCATGTGCATCATCCTTCCATGTGCAACGTCCCCACATGCGCAACTTTCCCCCATGCGTATCATCCGCCGATGCGCAACTTTCCCCCATGCGCAACTTTCCCCCATGCGCAACTTCCCCAATGCACAACTTCCCCAATGTGCAACTTCCCCTCATGTGCATCATCCGCCGATGTGCAACTTTCCCCATGTGCAACTTTCCCCCATGTGCAACTTCCACTCATGCGCAACTTCCCCCATGCGCATCATCCCCTCGTGCGCAACTTTCCCCATGAGCATCATCCACCAATGCGCAACTTTTCCCCATGCGCAACTTTTGCCCATGCACAACGTTCCCCCATGCACAACATCCCCCAATGCACAACTTCCCCCAGTGCGCAACTTCCCCATGTGCAACTTTCCCCCATGTGCATCTACCCCATACGCAACTTTCCCCCATGTGCATCTACCCCATGCACAACTTTTCCCCATGCGCAACTTTCACCCATGCACAACGTTCCCCCATGCACATCATCCCCAATGCGCAACTTCCCCCAATGCGCAACTTCCCCAATGCACAACTTCCCCATGTGCAACTTTCCCCCATGTGCAACTTTCCCCCATGTGCAACTTTCCCCATGTGCATCTACTCCATGCGCAACGTTCCCCCATGCACAACTTTCCCCCATGCGCAACTTTCCCCCATGCACAACTTTCCCCATGCACATCATCCCCCCATGTGCAACTTCCACCCATGCGCAACTTCCCCAATGTGCATCATCCCCCCATGCACAACTTTCCCCCATGCGCAACTTTCCCCCATGCACAACTTTCCCCCATGCACATCATCCCCCCATGTGCAACTTCCACCCATGCGCAACTTCCCCAATGCGCATCATCCCCTCATGCGCAACTTTCCCCATGCGCATCATCCACCGATGCGCAACTTTCCCCCATGCGCAACTTTCACCCATGCACAACTTTTCCCCTTGCGCAACTTTCCCCATGCGCATCATCCACCAATGCGCAACTTTAACCCATGCGCAACTTCCCCCATGCGCATCGTCCCCCCATGCACAGCTTTCCCCCATGCGCAACTTCCCCCATGCACATCATCCCCATGCACAACTTTCCCCCATGCGCATCATCCCCATGCGCAACTTTCCCCCATGCGCATCATCCGCTGATGCGCAACTTTCCCCCGTGCGCAACTTTCCCCGTGCGCATCTTTCCCCGTGCGCATCATCCCCCATGCGCAACTTTCCCCCGTCCACATCATCCCCATACGCATCATAACCTCATGTGCAACTTCCACCCATGTTCAACTTCTACCCATGCGCAACTTCCCCCATGTGCATCATCCCCTCATGCACAACTTTCCCCATGCGCATCATCCGCCGATGTGCAACTTTTCCCCATGCGCAACTTTCCCCCATGCACAGCTTTTCCCCATGCGCAACTTTTCCCCTTGAGCAACTTCCCCCATGCGCAACTTCCCCTCATGCACAACTTTCCCCCATGCGCATCATCCGCCAATGTGCAACTTTACCCCATACGCAACTTCCCCATGCACATCGTCCCCCATGCACAGCTTTCCCCCATGCGCATCATCCCCCCATGTGCAACTTCCACCCATGTGCAACTTCCACCCATGCGCATCATCCCCTCATGCACAACTTTCCCTACACGCATCATCCGCCGATGCGCCATTTCCCCCCATGCGCCACTTCCCCCCATGCACAGCATCCTCGCCAGTGCAACCTCTTCCTCCGAAAAACATCCCCCAGTGCACCAGGGTCTGAGCACCAAATTGGCTGGATGTTGGTCAGTCTCCCATGTTAAGTATAGGGCAGAAACACGTTGCCCCCTTTTCAGCCCCTGAAGGATTAAATTTCTCCACATGGTTCTTGGTGGGTGTTCAGGTGACAGAAGGAACTCCCAGAATTCCATGCTTCAGGCCCAGCAGTTGGGGCAGAATGTTGATGAGTCAGCAATTCTCAATGCAAAGTATAGGGAGGAAAACGCGTTGCGCCCCTTTTCACCCCCTTCTGGTTGGAATTTCCGAAAACCGGTTCTTAATGCACCCCTCCCTCACGGAAGGAACACCCACCGCAAATTTCACACTTCTAGGCCCAGCGGTTTTGGCAGGGCGGTGATGCGTCAGTGAGTCAATCAGTGAGTCAGTCAGTCAGTGAGTCGGTCAGTGAGTCAGTCAGTGAGTGACTTTTCTCTTTTATATATATAGATGTGATTACTATGTGCACTATGCTGTGGATTTCCATTTCAAATTAATGGGAAGCAGAATGTGATCAGATTTTGATACAGAATCCGCAGTTAATTTAACTTCAAAATCCGTTGTGTGAACCCAGCCTAACGGGAAACACAGACTCCAACATTGGTTTTCTTTGGGGTAGTGGGCACAGGCAGGGCCAGGGGAGTTGGTTGGTTGGTTGGTAGGTTGAGGGTAGTGGGTGCTGCAGGCAGCTGGGGATTTCTGGCGGGAGGGGGAGATTCCTCTGGGGGGAAATGGAAGGGATTTGCAACCCTAGCCACATTTTACCTGGTTTGTGTTTAATGGAGCTTACTTCTGTGTAGGCATGCATAGGATTGGCCTCTCAGACTGCAATCATAGCCAGGCAAGCATGGTTGTAGACATGATACATAGGATGGGCTGCGATCAGTGGTTGGCCCGGCCTGGCCCAACAACTGGCTCGCCGGAAGTGGGGGGGCTAGGCCAGGGTCAGGGGGTGGGGCCAGAGTCAGGGGCGGGGCCTGGGAGGGCCGGGGGTGGGGTAGGGGAGGGTCAGAGGCGGGGCCGGGGAGGGCACTCCACCCACCCCAGCATGCTGCGGGTGTGGGTGGGTGGGGCGAGGGGTGGGTCCCAACCCTGGCACACACACAGTGCATCTCCTGAAGCTCGCTTCAGGAGACACACTGCGCTTGCATCAAGCTAAGCTTGACGCACGTGCAGTGTAGGGCTTCCCCGGGCGCGCCAAACTGGTGCACCTGGTTTTCTGGCTCCCCCCCAGGTACCGGATGGGTAGGAACCGGTCTTAGTCCACCACTGGCTGTGATCCTCTCCAAGCTTAACCTTGGAGTAAGTCTCACTGATTAAAATGGGGTTTTCTTCTGAGTAGCCATGCATAGGATTGGGGTCTCAGACTGCAACCATATCCACTTTACTTGAGAATGTGCCCCATTGACTTTAACAGGGCTTACTTCTGAGTAGGCAAGGTGCATAGGATGGGCTGTGATCCTCTCCAAGCTTAACCTTGGACATGCTGCAATCCTGAACACACTTTCCTGGGAGTAAGACCCATTGGGTAAAATGGGCCTTACTTCTGAGTAGTCATGGTTAGGATTGCAGCTATATCCTTACAGCCATGCCTAGGATTGGGTCTATTAATGCAGCTTGGGAGTAAGCATCATTGGCTTTAAGGGGGCTTACTTCTGAGTAGACATGGTTAGGATTGCAGCCATAGCCTCACAGCCATGCATAGGATTGGGTCTATTAATGCAACTTGGGAGTAAGCATTATTGGCTTTAAGGGGGCTTACTTCTGAGTAGCCCTACAATCCAGAGTAACTATGGGAGCACGTAAGAGACAGTTACGTCGACATAGTTGCAGCACCACCTAGTGAAAACCTATGGGAAATTCATATTGCAATCCAGAGTAAGTTGTTCTTCCATCAGAGCAAGGACTCCCCGTAGTTACTCTGGATTGCGCCCTAGGTCTCTCTCCAGGGGCAGCGGGCAGCAGCAGGGACTGAGGCTGAGGTTGGAGGAGGGTGTGCAGGTGGGTGGCTCGTGGCGGGAGCAAGCAGGTCTCCACAAGACGAAGGGCCTTGTGCTACGGACACACACAGCTCTCCAGGGGCAGCAGGCAGGGCCTGACCAAGGCTGCTTGTGGCTCCTCCCCCTACCTGCCTTCCAGCTGCTCAGAGCACTTGCATCACCTGCCCACCTGCCGTCCTGCAGTGTTCTGAGTGGCCGGGAGGCAGGCAGGGGGAGGAGCCAGGGAACTCAGCACGAAATTTGAAAATGGCGGCCTCTACAAAGCCGGTTTCTGCGGCAGTGGCAGCCAGCTTTGCTGGAGGGCCGCATGAACCCTTATCCTGGGCTGCGTGCACTCCCCGGGCTGCGTGTAGGACACCCCTGCTCTAAATTATCTTCTCATTCTCCACTTGAGAAAATTACAGCTTTTGGGCCTCTCTGGACAGGGTGACCATATGTCCAGTTTTTCTGGAACATGTTCTCTTTTTTAACCTTGTGTCCTGGAAAAAATTTATTGTCCTCCTTTTTCTTGTAAGCAGGCAGCATGCAGCCTTCTTGTAATTCATAAAAGATATGCAATAAATTACAATAAATAGTTTGATTTATAATAATAAGCAGTATAGGTTGAACCTCCCCTCACTTAAAATTTGGTTGCAAGAAATGGTGTGATATTTTTGCATTATACAAAGGCAGTTAGTTACAAGATAGACTAGTTAGTTACAAGGAAGTTAGTGTCAAGATAGACAGTGAATCAAGATGAACCAAGTTCCTTTTCAAGTGGCTGCTAATTGCCACTTCAAGCTGATCATGACTTTATGAAATTATGCAAATTAGTGGAAAAAATTTCAAAAATTACAAATTATGTTTAGTCTTCAATTTAAGACATCGCACAGTTGTTGTTTTTAAAAAGATATATAAATATAAAGCTATTAGGTGTTATATGAGGCAGTCATGTCCAAAGCCTGGATTCCCAAAAAATGCACCTCAACAGCATGATTGCCAAAGCCACACCCCCTAATGAGAACACTGGGAAATATTCTTCCATGCGCAGAATGACCATATGACCATATATTTCTGGATTTGTCCTCTTTTTTAGCATCCTGTCCAGCTCTCCAAAATCCCTCCAAAAGGGCTTCATTGTCCTCCATTTTGGCTTCATTTTGGAACTTTGCAGTGGTGTGAAGTACCCCATCATGTCATATGTCATTGGATTTGTATTGGAGAGCAGAATTCAATGCCAAAATTGGTTTTGAAATATCTTCTTCCTATCAAAAGTTATGGCCAAAAAACTAAAAATCAAAAATGTGCAATGAGCTCTATAGGAAAGTGAAAGTGCCTAATATCACGGCTTTACTTGTGAGTAGACAAGCATGCCATTGTCCGCTGGAAAGGACAGGCTGAGAGGAATCCAAGACCTTGTCCTCCTTTTGAGGTTTGGACATCTGGTCACCCTGTCCATGCGGTAACCCAGATGCTTCATTTGTAGCAGTTTATTTTGGGGGTATCCCCATGGAAACTATGAGACAGACAAGCAAACTGACCAATCAGGGGTCATCTGTAGGCTAAGAAGGAATAGAAAAAAAATACTCAGTTTCCCAGGAGCCTCCTGGGAAGGCACCAACTCTGTGATTCTATGATTCCTAGACATTGGCTCAGCTGGAATCTGTTGGGGTGTCTAAGAATGCTCTGTAGAATTCTAATAAGGAATGCATTGAAAAATTGCAAAAAAAATATTAACAAGTATTTTTTTTAAAATAATTTTCTTTTGTGGTGTCATTTGGAAGTGTCATTTGGAGCATCAATGCGGGGAAGGGTTTTAATTGCCTGCCCATTGGCATGGAAAACAGGCTGCCTTTCAGCCATTAACTGCTCCTTAACGGAGGCTTATCTTTCAATTTAAAGAGCCAGCTTTGAGACAAAACCACATATAAATAAATTGCATATAATTAGGCTACACCGATACAGTGTTTAAATGAATCACTTGAAAACAATATACAAGTCCAACCTTGTTATACGTGCGTATTTTTAATGGATTTAACTCAACATGAATGGTCACTGGAAATCACAGTTTTAAAAACTGCTTTTCTACTGTTGTAGAGAGGCAGTCATGCAAGCAATTATTCCATTTTTCAGTCCCAGAATAAAACTGCTGCCAATATTCTTATTCAAGTAGGCACAACTGAGGAGAAATATTTAAACTATTTTTCCATTGTTTTCTTTATTCACTGATTTTTATTATCCACAGGTGGTTCCTGAACAGATCCCCAGTAGATAACAAGGGACACCTGTATATGAGGGTTTTTTTAGCTACATTCTGTAATGTGCTACATGACATTTTGTCACGTGCTACATTTTTCTTTCTTTATTCATGTCTGAAGTACAAACATGAGTTATGTCTCTTTTTTTGTTATGATATATGGTCATACTGTCCAATCACAGTGCACCTTCCTTTGGAGGAAGAACTGTTCCTTCCCTTGTAGGAAAGCTGCGCCTGGTTGGATGTCGGGGCTGGAGTGGCCAGGCCTTGATTTGTGCAAAGGTGGGAATAGTTTTGGTGGTGGCAGCAGCTCTGGGGTTGGAGACAAAATTGCTTTTTAGCAATTTTAGCAGCCACATCAGGAAGGGAGGGAGGGAGAAGTGGGGAGAACAGACAAGGGGCTCTTTGTAAGTAGGAACTTCAAGTTGATTCTGTTCCACTGTTTCCTTCTCTTGGATGATCCAATTTGTTATTCCACCCAAACGGACTTTGTTAAAGTGCTCCCTGAAGGTGGTCACGGTGGAGGCTCTCCGGCCTTTTGTCTGGCCCTCGAATTAGTCAGCCCTCTTGGAATTTGGCTGCCCACTCCCATCTCCGGACAAACACATTAATTACAATCCTGGGCAGTGTGGAGGGGGGGAATTGCAGGGCTTCTACTTCCTTTCTCTTCTACTCTTGCTTCTCTTCTACTCTTGCTGGGAGTAAACAGGGCAGGTCGACACTGCCAATACAACTGAAGTGTCAGTTGTGCGCAAAGCTGGAAATGCTTACCAGCAAGGTGGCATGCAACTTATTTTACCAGCACATTTTGAAGTTGAGGAGCACATTCCTCAGTGGTGCTTGAATAACACTGGGAGCAGTTCTGCTTGGAATCTAATTTTTAATGTTGCCTTTGTGTTTGTATCATGTTCATTCATTCATTCATTTAAGGGATTTATACCCTGGCTTACAAATGTTTGTGGCTTACAAAGCTTTAATACTTTTGTCTTCACAACAACCCTGTGAGGTACATAAGGCTGAGAGTGATTGGTGGGCCCAAGGTCACCCAGGAAGCTTCATGGCTCAGAGGGAATTTGAGCCTGGATCTTCCAGGTCTCAGTCCAGCTCCATAACCACTACACCATCCTGTTACACTCAACTTTACCATCTTCGCTATGATCCTCATCTCCTCATCACTTTTAGGTTGATGACCTTACTTCTCAGGGGGAGAGGGGGTTCCCAAACAGGTTGTCATTCTCAAAAGGAAGTCCTGGGCTGAAATGCTCAAGAACCACTGCTCAACTGGATTCTGCTGCTCTCGGGCAAATGTCTGAAATAATAACAAATAATAGTGTAGTCTGTACACTATAAGCACAATTCTAACCATATCTACTCAGAAGTAAATCCTATTGTGTTAAATGGATCTTACACCCATGAATGTGCATTTAGGATTGCAGCCTATGTCTGTAGTAATAACAACTTCTTCAGCCAATGCAGGAAAATGTTGGGATATAATCCTGTCACATTAAATTGGCACCCCCATCTTCACAAGAATTTCCTTGCTGCAAGCATTCCATGTTCCTTTTTCATCCATGTGCTCTTTCCCAGTCTTGCAACAGAGACTCATAGAATTGAAAGTCATCTAGTCATCTATTGGGTCATCTAGTCCAATCCCTGTCTGTATCTGGAAATCTTTCTAGAGCATCTCCAATATGTGATTGAGCGTCTGCTTGAATTTTCCCCCAACATCCAATCAGAAATTCCTTTCTATAGTCAACATGATCTACCACTGCAAGTTTCTCCACTGCATATATTTATTTACGAGTGAAATGTACCTGAGTTGCAGGAGTAAAATTTCAAGAATATTGACATTTTCAGTGTGGGACAAATCTCCAGGGACAGTGTGACCATATATCATAATGCCCTGCGCAATACCCTGTGCAACACACATCCCTGTGCAACATACCCCCTGTGCAGTGCTGGTCCACTAACCCCTATGCAACACCTCCCATGCAACACAAATGCACACACACACATGCACCACCCCATGTGCTCCATCCTCCCTGTGCACAGTTCTCTGTACACCATCCCCACATGCACACCTCCCCATGCACACAACCCTATCCACACACCCCCATGCACACCACCCACATCCACATCATACCCCCATGAGCACGACCCTCCTGTGCACTACCACACCCATGCGCAACACCCCAATGTGCAACACCCCCATGCACACCTTACCCCATGCACATCATACCATACACTGTGCACTACCTGTGCACTACCACACCCATGCGCAACACCCCCATGTGCAACACCCCCTCATGCACACCATACCCCCATGCACATCATACCATACACACCAGGCACCCAGCACCAAATTAGCTGGATGTTGATTAGTCAGTCTTCAATATTTAAAGGATGAAGACACGTTGCACCCTTTTTCACCCTTTCAAGGGTTAAATTTCTCAAAACTGTTTCTTTCTTCTCCACATATAACCAGTATAAGCCCTGGCATAAATCCTATACTGACCTGGGAGTTTCACAAAAATGCCATAAGGCATTTCTGCCTCATTCTTGGGGCATTAGGCTAGTTCACAGGCATATGCCAACATCCCCAAACCATTATGAGAAGATATGCCAGGTGAGTTAGGCTTGCCTTAATTGGTTAGGATTGTGTCCTTAGAATAATAGAATAAAAGCTAGATTAAAAAACATTAAAAACCAATCAACAAAATACAACCGAAACTATGAAATTAAAACTATTAAAACTAAACAGTTAAAACAGCATCTGAGAATAATTCTGGTCTAAGATGACACAAAACAGGGATTTGGTGGTGGGAGCCAAAGAATTAATGAATTTTACTCCATTCATCTTTCAGATGTTTGTTTTTGCTGTTGGTGCTGCCTGTTTGTGTGGTCCTTGTGCTATTGGGGCACCAGTTTCTCACCTCTGCTTACCCCAGAGGTGCACAAGGGGTTCATGCGAGGATGAGAGTGAGGTCAAGAAGCCCTGGCTTGCCTGCAGACACCCTTACTTAGCTGCATCTTTGTGGCTCCCCGCATCATCATGAAACCACATCAGTGAGTTTTTGGCCATGGGATAATTTTTAGCTAAACCCAGAACAGGGACAGGATGCATGTTGCTCACTCTTTGCAGCTGTCAAAATTGAGTCCTCCAAATTACAGCCTGCTAAGTCAAAGTTTTTCAGTCTGAAGAGG
This sequence comes from Cryptoblepharus egeriae, assembly GCA_030015325.1. Lineage (NCBI taxonomy): Eukaryota > Metazoa > Chordata > Lepidosauria > Squamata > Scincidae > Cryptoblepharus > Cryptoblepharus egeriae. The sequence goes on from JAREYC010000014.1 coordinate 13,172,995, forward strand.
GAACATGATAGAGATGTACAAATTGTAAAATTATGCAGGAGTTGGAGAAAGGGTTTTGTTTCCCCACTCATACCTCTCCTAAAACCAGGGACAATTGGATATTAGGAGAATTAGAAAAGCCAAAAGTATTTCTTTATTCAGTAGGATGGTAATCTGTGGAACTCCTTGCCACAGGAACGTGATGATGGCATCTGTCCAGATTGATGGAGAAAAAGCCCACCACAGGTCACCAGCTGTAATGGGGTACTCATCATCCTTGGGTTGTTCTTCCTCCTCAGAGGCTGCCTCCACACTGCAGGAATTTGATGCACTGATTTATTGTCATTTATTGTGATGACTGCCATCATGGGGTCTACTCCTCTGTCAAAGCCAACAAAGCCAATTTATCAGCCCCCAACTCAGGCTTCACTTTAAGCCGGTTGATAGCCTTTCTCCCTGTATTGATTGGATCTGATTCGTGCAAGCAGCTTCCTTTAAATTAAAGCTCGACTCATGCTCCATATTCCTGCAGGGTTACCATATTACCTCTTTTTAGATTTGTGTCCTTCATTGTCCTCCCTTTCCTTGTGAAGTGGCAGCATGTAGCCTTCTTGTAATTATTTCTAATAAATACAGTAATATGTAACAGTTTAACGTTTAATAAATAACATCGTATTTACAGTGGTGCTTTTGTTTATGAGCATAATTCATTCTTGAAGCATACTTACAAGCCAAAACACTTGTATATCAAAGCAACATTTCCCATATGAAATAATGGAAACTCATACAATTCATTCCACAATGCAAAAATATTCATAGAAAAATTATCACAATACTGTAGTATAGTTCAAAATAATAAAGAAATTGCAAAATATAAAGAAAAATAAAACCAATTAATCTGCACTAACAGCTCCCTCAGGCTGCAATCTGCCCCTTACATAGGAGTGAGCACCGCTGATTATAATAGGGTTTACTTTAATACAAGGGCTTACTTTATTACTGATTATAATAGGGCTTACTTTAGTAAATAGGGCTTACTTTATTACTGATTATAACAGGGCGTTACTTTATGGGCCGTGGGTGACGCAAGTGGTTAAGACAAGGTGCTTTTTAACGACCATGTTTTCCCAAAAATAAGACCTACTATAAGACCTACTAGGTACCCCAATAATAAGACCTACCCAAACTTTTGCTGTGGAGTCTAAAATACGCCCTCCCCCGAAAATAAGACCTACTAAAATCCCCATTGGTCTCGGGAGGAGTCTAAAATCCCCATTTCTGAGGAGTCTACTCAGAAGTAAGCCCAATTAGCATCAATGGGGCTTACTCCCAGGAAAGGTGAATAGGATTGCAGCCTCAAAGCCCAACCCCATGCAAGTCTACTCAGAAGTAAGCCCCATTATAGTCAGTGGGGCTTACTCCCAGGAAAGTGTGGATAGGATAGCAGCCTCAAAGCAACCCTTCTGTGCAGACACACACAGAATAGGGATCTTTCAGCCAGACTTTCCTGGGAGTAAATACCTTTGAGTGTGGTGGGGATGGATGGGACTTCCTGCTGTGCCCAGGGTGACCCTATGACCAGATTTGTCTTGATTTTTAGCGTCCTGTCCGGGTGTCCTACATTTTTGCTTCATTGTACTACATTTTACTGTCAATGTTAATAAAAATAAGGCCTCCCTGAAAATAAGACCCATGGTGTTTTTTGACAAAAAAATAATAAGACAGTGTTTTATTTTTGGGGAAACACAGTTGTAGGCCAGGGTTGAGACCTGGGTCCCCACAAGACAGGGTGAGCTCCTGTCCTTGGCCCAGCTCTGCGATGCAGCTGGAACCAATTGTATCAGTTCTGCCATTCCATTGGACTATTTCAGTGACAGGGAGAGGGGGGATTTGCTGCTTGGGTAAATCTATCCTCCATATCAATCTAGCCATGCCTTCCTGCTTCACAGTCTTTCAAGACTGATGGATGCCAAGTTTACTATAGAGTAGGCATGCAAGGCTAACAGTGCAATCCTATTCATGTTTATTCAGAAGTAGCTTCCATTGAATTCAGTAGGGCTTACTCCCAGGAAAGTGCTTTTAGGATTGTCATCTAGGAGCACAATTCTAACCTTGCGTCCTCAAAAATAAGCCCCACTGTGTTCAATGTGTCTTACTCCCAGGAAAGTGTCTATAGGATTGAAACATATTCAAACAATCTCATGATCCTTTCCATTGCCCCTCTTACATAGGAGTGAATCCCACTGACTGTAATAGACTTACTGTAAATAGACATACATAGGCTGATCTCTCAGGAGAGGCTTAGCAGGTGCTGGTGGAGCGCCGAAGCCGGCATCACGGCCGGGACTATTTTTCATTTGTTTATCAACACATTGCCTGTATATCAAATTATTAGAAAATGTTTGTCTTGCGAAACAATCTCAATCCAAGTTCCTCTTAAACAATTTAATCACATGAAAGTGATTTAATTTAATCACATGTAATTTAATCACATAAATTCATGTAATTTAATCACATGAAAGTAATATCTATTGTATTTGTGTTTTTAGTTTTTATTTTGTAATGTCCTACATTTTTCTTGGGTGTCCATTTCAGAAGGGCCTTATTTTCTTGTGCGGTTATGACTTATGGTCACCCTGATTATTTTTGGGATCAATTCCTTAAAAATTCATACTGCTCATTTTTCCATATCTCTTCATCTTTCCCCATTCATGGAGATTTTCAAATTGTCATCATGGTATGTAGAACAAATGGCTCTGCTGCATGTGGAACAGAGGCTGAGATCCAAACATGGTTTGGAGCGGTTTGCACCTTTCTTTGGTCCCATAGGTTTTGGTCAGGCAATACCCAAATCTTATAAGCCTGTTTATCAAAGGCAAAGGTGGGCTGAGTTGAATGGATCATGAACTGAGCCATTCCGCTTTCAAATAAGATTTTTCCAGACATCTGACAGGCTTTTTGCAAGGTTGGTCATCTAATAGGGTAGCCCAGGGGTGGGCAGATGCCAGTTTGGGCCGGCCGCCATCTTTTCTTTTAAGCGCACTGAGCAAGCTCCAATGTTGACGCTTGCGCAGTGCCTGCCCTGAAGCTGGCCAGCCAGCACTGCGCAGGCACCAATCTTGGCCCGCCTTTCGCCCCGCCCCTGACCCTCCCCAGCCCCACCCCGCTCCCTGACCCAGCCTGGCCCCTCCCACTTCCAGCAAACCGGATCTTGGGCCAGGCCGGGCCCACCCCTGGGGTAGCCCCAGATAGCAGATTACTGAAGGTGCCTGTCTCAGTGCCCCTCACATTTTTTAAGAATGCAAGACAAAAAGGAGAAAGAAAAGGGGAACATTCTATGCCACCTGTCTCCTCCACCCCTCTTCTGCTGCCTCCCTTTCCTCCTGCTGGAAAGCAAATGAAGCAGTGGGACTGGTGGGTGAAGTGAGCATGCTTATGCGGCCAGTGTTCAGAGCTCATTTGCAACATAACAATGCTCTGTGATCAGTTTCATTCAAGTGGGTGTTCCAGCCAGTCATTCTCACAGTGAGCTGGGCATTCTTTTTGGATTCAGTGGAAAAAATTAAGGGTCTATGATCAGGATGCAAGAGGTACTCCATCTTAGGATCTTAGAACCCAGGTAGAGGAGCTGATTCTACTGTCTGGTACCTCCTCTCCTTGTGGAACGTCTTCCTGGCAGCTGCATTTGTCTTGGCCCACCGAGCTGCTCCCACATGGAAGTTGGTTGTAACTGAGTAACAACCAGCAGGTTCTTTTTAAAAAAGAGCTGAATATTCCAGCATTGGGTGGCAGAGAGGAAAGGTCTTTTGATGGGGATAAACATTCCCAAGAATAACCTCACCTTTGTGCCAAAGTTAGTGAGGCCAGAATACAAGAAATGCATTCGCGGAGGGTGGGGAGAGTGGGGGGGGAGCAGCTGGGACATGGTTTCTTACTCAGAACCTGTGTCTTTCTTGCAGCTTGATAAATCCTGCTGCTGCACGTCTGTCCTTTGTTATCCATTAGAGTAGGGACCTGCAACTTTTGGATGAGCCCAGACAAATCCCAGACTCCAAACAGGAGTGAACTGCACATGTGCAGTCCCACACCCAGGCTCTGCCTCCTCAGTTCACTCCTACCTGGAGTGAACTGAGCATGCACAGCCTGGGCACCATGCCCAGATCACTCCAAGGAGGAGCAATCTGGGTTCCCAGACTGCAACTCAATTAACTTCTCCTTGGAGTGATCAGAGCATGCACCCAGGCTGCACCCCATCTGTTTGCTCCAAGTTAGAGCAATCTGGGCATGCACAGCCTAGTGAGGCACTAGGCTGTGCATTCATTCCTAGTTTGTTCCTGGCTGGAAGCAAACTCAGGAGGGCTCCAGTCTCCAGTGCTGCCGCAGACTGACCAGCAAGGCACCACAGACTGGCAGTGAGCCGCAGACTAGGTGTTGAGGATCCCTGCTCTAGAAATCCGTTCTGTGCCTCCCATGGAGAAAAAAAATAAGGTGGAAAGGTGGAAAAATAGATTTAAAGAAGCACTTCTAGGTTTCTTGTTCCTCCATTGCTCCTCATGGAATAAAGTCATTCCTAAATATCAGCAAGTGTTTGATTCTGGAATTGCTGATGTCAAAAAATATGTTAAATTAAAACAGTTTTTTAAAAGTCGGCAATTAGAAATGCAAAGGGTCCCCTGCCTTTGTCTGATTTTACAGTTCACTCCAGAATGGAATGACTGCTTGCATGCCTGCTTCTCTACAACAGTAAGAAAGGCTGTTTTTAAAACTATGGTTTGCAATGCCCATTTGTGTTGAGTTAAATCTGTGTACTAAAAATCAGTGTATTTGGACAACTTGCTGAGCATGGCAGCCAAAAATAATATTGAATATTGCATATTTTTAAAAGTTACACAAATACTGTACACTTTAAAGCAGCCATTATGTAAGGGGATGTCTTTGTATAAGGGGAGAAACTAGAATAATTTTTTTAAATCTTCCAAAATATGTGACATGATCCTGAATGTCAGATTGTGATGGAGAGACTTCACTTATGCTGTTTAATAGGCCACAAGTACACCATGCAAAGTTTAAAGTATGTCCAAATTGGGGGTTTTGGACATGGCAGTGATTTTCAACTGGTGTGCAGTGACAGGTCCACAGGCATGCTGTGGAAGTTTGAAACACAGTGGTTGAAATCCAAAAAGTCTTATGTAAGCAGGGGTATCACCAGGGTGGTGTGGCTGGTGCAGGCTGCACCAAATAATATGCCTGAGAAGGGTAATGTATCAGGGGGGTTTGGCATTCCTCCAGAGGTCATATGCTCTGAGCCCAGTGTGCAGGTTCAGCATGCTGGTCTCAGATTGCTCTGCTCAAAGGAGGGGCAACCTGACCCTCCTTTGGGTAGAGCAATCTGAGTGTCCTGACCCCAGTGTGCATGTTTGTAAGTCCAGGCATACACGCTGGGCTCAGATTGCTCAGTTCCAAGGAGGGGCAGGTTGCTGAGCACACTGAGCCCAGCATAGAGGCTTGGAAGTCCGGCATATGTGCAAGGCTCAAATCACTCAGTCTTTGCTTGGGAGAGAGGGGCCTCTCTCCTGAGCAGCGCTCAGGGCTGTGCATGTGGCTAGTGGCTCCTCTGAAGCCAGTGCTTCCTCTGAAGTTCATGCATGCACAAGGCAGGGGGTGACACACTGGGGTCCTGCACCAGATGACCTGAACCCTGGTGATGCCCCTGTCTGGGAGGCAGAACAAGCCCAAGAGGCCAAGACCCTAGAGATCCATGTGCTGCAAGGAGAAAAACAGTGGGATGGGTACTGAACATACTCTCTTCTTGAGGTTGCTTCAAGCTCTAAAGTTTCTGTTTCCTTGTCCAAACCATCCAGCGCTCTGTTGGATAGGAACTGAAGCCAGTTCCGATATCCCTGAAACAAGAGGAATATTAGATTTCAACCCAGACAGGGAGGAAAAGTAAAATCTAATCTTCAGCGTGTTTTAGCGAAACTCAATTAAGCTCTTGGCACCCTCACAGACGGGGCATTTGCTGCAAGTGAGGCATCGGGCCAGTGTCACTGGTAACAGAAGAGAAGCTGAGAAGGGAAAGAATCCCAATTTATATCTTTTCTAAAACATCTCCACATGCTCTCAAAAGGCTGTCTGGCAGGACATTTTATTTTTACCGTAGTCCTGGCCCAGCAGATGGGGGGAGAGGCAGGCAACGGGATATTAACATTGCTCAATGTTTAGCTTCTTTGGCTACTCTGCAGCCAGTAATCAGCCTGTTGGGCTCAGCACTGGGGCCAGGCGCTAGGTCTTCGCACCACCTTATGATCTGCTGTGCTTGGGGCCCAAAGACCAAAAGCAGTGTTAGGTTTGTTTTTTCAGGATTTTGCTGCTGAGAGCAGAAGTTGTTTGGAAGAGGGGGAAAGGCGTGCCAAGCAGCCGATGAACCTGGAGTGGAGCCAAAGTGCCAGAGTCATAAGGAAGTGGGATCCTCTTTTAGAAAATTGGGAGGCCCAAGTTCAGTTTCAGATTCTGTTGCCAGGTGCCTCACTAGAAACTAAAAAGAGCTGGTTTCCTCTCTAGTCCTAAATTATCTAACTGCTTCCCAAGGAATTGCATGCATTTCCCTGAAATAGCCCAGATCCTCCTTGGAACATGCAGGCTTGTCTCCAAAATACAGCTTGTGCAACCATTTTGAAGGTGGTGAAATGCAGGAAGACTTAATGTTGATTTGTTTGTTCTTCATTATGCCATATTTAATCAAATCTAATGCACACCCCATTTTAAAAAACCTGAGATAAAAAAAGTTTACTGGTGAATCTAATGCGCACCTTTATCTCAAAGCCTTTTAAAATAGAGAAGCCTTTCTCCTTCCCTCTTTCCTCTTCACATCTTTCTGGCTGAGATGATGGGATGCATCACATTCCCCAAGTCTTTCCCAAGCTGGCTCCTTGCTGGCTGGCTGGCAACGTGATCCTTGGGAAAACTCTACACGTGTGTGGAATTTCCTTTGACAGAGCCCTCCTGCTGAGAGAAGGGGAAAGGCACTTAGTGAGGCTGGACAGAATCATAGAATCCTAGAGTTGGAAGGGACCCAATAGGTCATCTAGTCTAACCCCCTGCATCTCCGACAGGTGCTTGTCGAGACTTTGTTTGAAAATCCCCAGTGAGGGAGAGTCCACCACCTCCCTCAGCAACCTGTTCCACTGCCGAACTGCCCTCACCATCAGGAATTTTTTCCTGATATCCAAACGGAATCTCCTTTTAAGAGACACCTTAGGAAAGACCTCCTAAGTCCAGCCAAGTCCTCTTGCTCAGGCAGATGCTGAGGACAGCCTTTGGTCCCCTGCTGGGAGGAGGGGCAGGGGCTCCTCTTGCAGACCCGTGGGGCAGTCGCTAAGGACCTCCAGTGGTACCCGACCCAGAGGATGAGAAACCCTGGGCTAGAGATTCTCTAATGGTGACTGGTCTACTAGAGTAGAGGAAGCCTAACTGCTTTCATTTGGGTGAATCTTATCCTTATGAACAGTTTTCAGTATTTTGCTCAGATGTTGCTCTTGAGAGGGAGCACAACTGAAGACCTGTCACTCTGACTCCATTGCAGGAAATGCCTTCAGGCCCATTGATCCACAGTCCTCCCCCTATTCTGCCCATCCACGCTTTCTGCTGGCTGTTGGATTTGAAATCTGCTATGATGACTTCTTCCATTGGAAAGGCTGCCCACTTTGATCCTGCCTCTTAATTCTATGAGTTTTTGCATGTTAAACCCATTTGTGGTCTTCCCCCAAATTCAGCCAAAATCCTGATATTTTGACCTGCAAGGACTTTTCCTGGAATAGAACAAGAAAGGGAGTGAGAAGCTGGGTGTGAGGTCCAGTGGGTGGCAAGGCTAATTGAACATTAGAGCTTTGAAGCTTTCCGTGCAGAGCTGCACTTAATCCACTTGCTTGGCTTCCCATGTGCCTGACAGAATGGGCCCAATGCTTTTGTTGCCAAGTCAAAAAGATCATCCTGGGAGTAAAGACATTTACCAGGAGTGGCCTGCAACCTTCTGGGGCCAAGGGGGCCAGACATTTGACATTTGACATCACGCACACGCACATGCACACACATACATATTGCAACATGCAGTGTTCTTTTTTATTACACTTTTAAAATTTCCCTGCAGGATTTGCAATATTTTGAAGCTTTTTTACAAGTGAATTTTCTGCCTGGGATATAATCTGAACCACATTGACCATAACAATAGTGTGTTCTCTCCACTGAGCAATAGTTGCAGCTGTTTGGTTGAAAACGGTGAGAGAGTGAATTATTTTTAATTGTATTCGATAACTAGTTAATACAATAACAGAGTCATAACTTAATAACAAACTCTAGCTGAAATCCTAATCCCCAGTTAGGCTGGCATAAATTGACACAAGTTTTGCAAGTGTCACAGATCTGAAGCCATTCAGCCCCAGTGTAACCAGAAGCATCACTCTAGCCTAGTGATTTTCAACCAGTGTACCGTGGCATACTGGTGTGCCACAAGTGGTCCACAGGTGTGCCATGGGGGCTTGGAAAATTTATTTATTTATTAGATAATATCATTTCTTAATAGTTCCATTAAGGGATGTGAACTCTCCACCAGCAGCATGGTATGCTTTGTGAACTGGTGGTGTGTCTTGACAATTTTTGTCAGTGTGCCATGAGATGGAAAAGATTGAAAATCTCTGCGCTAGCCAAACAACTCCAAAGGTGGCGTCTCTTAGCAAAAACTGTTTGATCCAAAAATCCTTCTCTCCTTGACTCCTGTTGGATGCCTTCTTTTTTTAAACTTGTGAACTCATGAGTCAAAAGTGGAGAAGCAGTGACAGCTGGCTGTTCTGCCAACCAGCAGGGAGTTGGATCTTGTGAGAACATGGGAAGGAGCTTTTGCCTCTATATTTCACTTGAGATCTGAGGAAATTGTGCAGATTCAAGCTGCAGATCCAATGTGGTCCAAATGTTCACCCACCCATTTCTGAATGTTGCCACCCCTTGTGTCAGATCTATCTCCATCTCTTGCATGTCCATGTAGGACAAACAGTTTGACCTGTTTGTCCTACATGGACGCAGGACAAGATAGGTAGTAGCACAGATTGCATTGGAGCACCAGTAATTAAATAAGATCCTGAAGTTTGGACCCAGGGCACTGTTTCCAGGTTGGATCTGGGGACTGAGGTTGCAATCCTAACCCCTAGGTAGGCTTGCACAAGTCCTGCGCTGGCCTGGGGGTGTTGCAAAAGTGCCATACTGCGCCACTCTCAGGGGAGGAGGGTTGTTATACCAATATACAGACATGTGCAGGTGAGTTGTGCCAGCTTGAATTGGTTAGGATTGCACCTTCAGTGGGCATCTAACTTTGTTGCAGGGTCTCTAATTTTAGGCTACAATCCAGAGTGACTGGGACCTTTTAAACTGATGTAGTTATGGTGCAACCTATGGGAAACCTATGAGAAATGCATAGAGCAATCCAGAGTTAAGTGCCTGTTACATCTTCCTGTAATTACTCTAGATTGTAGGGTAAGTGTTTTAGGAATGGAAAGCTTTTGGAATGGAAAGCGTGTTGCACATGGGGTGTGTTGTGCATAGGAGTGTTGCGCAGGGGGGTTGTTGCACATGGGCCAGGGTGAGCAGATGCTAAACCTCAAAAAGTAGGACAATGCTCCCCCAAAGTCTGGATTTTCAGTTAAAAATCCAGACTTTTGAGGAGCCTTGTTCTACTTGTTCTTTAAAATGTAGGACAAAATGTAGGACATTTTGCCCTACATTTAAAAAATCCCTCCCTGGGGGCCTTACCTGGTCTGGGATCTGGAGGCTGCTGCTGGCTGCTGTGTGGTACTTGTGTACAAATAAAGGCTACTCCGGATCGGCGCACATCCATAGCGGCCATCCAAGCAGCCATCTTGAAAACTGGAGGTGTGCACACAGCCTCTGTATTGCTCTGCACATGCGCTGCAGGGGCGGAGCATCCCTCCAGAGAAACCCTGCACACGCCTGCCTCCACTCTTGCTGCAGGCCAGGTCAGCAGTGAGAGGGAAAGGGAAGAGGTGCATACAGACCTGGCCTCTGGCAAGAGTGGAAGTAGGTGCATGTGCAGCGACAGACGTCTGGAACGATACTCCAACCCCGCAGTGCATGCACAGAGCAATACAGAGGCTACATGCACACACATCTAGTTGAGATGGCTGCTTGGATGGCCACTATGGACGAACACCGATCTGGAGCAGCCTTTAGTTGTACAGAAGCACCACACAAGCACCAATGGCCAGACATTTGCATATTGGACCGGACAGTCCAGTCCAATATGCAAATACCAGACAGATCCCGGCTTTATGGGAGCCCCGACATGGGTGGATAGCCCCTTAATAGCCCCTTTGTGTCCGTCCTGGGTTAGTTTGCCATTTGCAGTGTTGTTGCAGTTGGAAGACAGTAGCTCACACTTGTAAAAACAAGGATTAATAGGACAGTTACATATTCAGCTTTGTTATATTTTCAAGCCCAGTAGTATACTTAAAGACTAGCAAAAAGCGTACCCGCCTTGCGGGAGTAACATTTCCCCATATAACATCCCCCCACGGCGCATCAACACCCCATCCGCCTCAACACCCCATGCACAACTTCCCCCCTGCTCAACTTCCCCTCCCCATGCACAACTTCGCCAAGGTGCAACTACTCCATGTGCAACTTCCCCCATGCACAACATCCCCCCATGCGCAACTTTCCCCATGCGCAATTTCCCTCCATGCGCAGCAAAACCCATGCGCACCAGTCCCCCATGCGCATCATCCCCCCATGTGCCTCAACTCCTCATATGCAACATCACCCATCTGCATCAGTCCCCTATGCACAACATCCCCCATGTGCATCATCCCCCCATGGGCAACTTCCCCCCATGAGCAACTTACCCCATACGCAACTTCTCCCCATGTGCAACTTTCCTCCATGCACAACTTTCCTCCATGCGCAACCTTCCGCTTGCGCAACTTCCCCCTTGCGCAACTTTCCTATGTGCAACTTCCCTCCATGTGCAATTTCCCCCATGCGCAACTTCCCCTCATGCACAACTTCCCCCAAGCGCAACTTTCCCATGCGCAACTTCCCCCATGCACAACTTTCCCCCATGCGCATCATCCCCTATGCGCAACTTCCCCATGCTCATTATCCCCCCATGCGCATCATCCTTCCATGCGCAACTTCCTCCCATGCGCAACTTCCCCCATGCACAACTTTCCCCCATGCGCAACTTTCCTCCATGTGCAACCTTCCTCCATGCACAACCTTCCTCCATGCGTAATTTCCCCCATGTGCAACTTCCCCCATGTGCAGCTTTCCCCTGTGCACCACTTCTCCCATGCGCATCATCCCCCATGTGCAACTTTCCCCATGCGCATCATCCCCCATGCACAACTTCCCCCCCTTGCGCAACTTCCCCCATGTGCAACTTCCTCCATGTGCATCATCCCCCCATGCGCAACTTCCCCATGTGCAACTTCCCTCCATGCGCAATTTCCCCCATGCGCAACTTCCCCTCATGCGCAACTTCCCCCAAGCACAACTTCCCCCATGCGCAACTTCCCCCATGCACATCATCCCCCCATGTTCATCATCCCCCCATTCACAAATTCCCCCATGCACAACTTCCACCCATGCACAACTTTCCCCATGCACAACTTTCCCCCATGCGCAACTTTCCTCCACGTGCAACTTTCTTCCATGCGCAACTTCCTCCATGCGCAACTTCCCCATTCGCAACTTCCCCCAGTGCGCAACTTTCCCCTGTGTGCCACTTCTCCCTGTGCGCATTATCCCCCCGTGCGCAACTTCCCCATGCTGAACTTCCCCCATGCGCAACTTTCCTACATGCACATCATCCCCCATGCGCAACTTCCCCCATGTGCAACTTCCCTCCATGTGCAATTTTCCCCATGCACAACTTCCTCTCATGCGCAACTTCCCCCAAGCGCAACTTCCCCCCATGCACAACTTCCCCACATGCGCAGCATCCTCGCCAGTGCAACCTCTTCCTCCGAACAACATCCCCCAGTGCACCAGGGTCTGAGCACCAAATTGACTGGAGGTTGGTCAGTCTCCCATGTTAAGTATAGGACAGAAACACGGTGCCCTCTTTTCAGCCCCTGAAGGGTTAATTTCTCCAGATGGTTCTTGGTGGGAGTTCAGGTGACAGAAGGAACTCCCAGAATTCCATGCTTCAGGCCCAGCAGTTGGGGCGGAATGTTGATGAGTCAGCAATTCTCCAATGCAAAGTAGAGGGAGGAAAACACGTTGCGCCCCTTTTCACCCCCTTCCGGTTTGAATTTCCAAAAATTGGTTCTTAGTGCACCCCTCCATCACAGAAGGAACACCCACTCCAAATTTTACGCTTCTAGGTTTTGGCAGGGCGTTGATGAGTGAGTCAGTCAGTCAGTCAGTCAGTCAGTGACTTTTCTCTTTATATATATATATATATATATATATATATATATATATATATATGTACATATAGATGTGTCATCTGTGTTGCTCATAAACATTGAACATGTACTCCTTGTGCAGCTTGCCACAAAGTAGCTAAGTTTGGAATACAGTGGTGCCTCACATAAAGAGCTTAATTTGTTCCAGAGGCATGCTCTTTAAATGAAACACTTTTTAAATGAAGCGGATTTTTCCATAGGAAACAATGGAAACTCAGATGATTGGTTTCACAACCCAAAAAATATTTATATAAAAATATTAACTGTATATAAAAATCATGATAAAACACTGGAATTGAATTCAAAACACTATAATATAATACAGACCACAATTACTGTAATAAAACACTAATATTCTGTACAGTAAAAAAGGAAAGAAAAATCTTTATGGCCAACGATGACACTTAAAGAGTCACTGATGTCTTTTGGAGCATCTTTAACAAGGAACCTCTCTGTGTGTGAGATCTATCTATGCAAACTAGGTACGCAGTTAGAAACAGCAGAGGGGCAAGATCCTATGCTGTCTACTATGCTGTCTACTCAGAATCATCTCCAATAAATCCACTGGGACTTACTCACAGGAAAGTGTGTAGGATGCAGCCTGACTCCAAGTTTGCATGAAGAGCAATGGCAGAAGGGCAAGATCCTATGCTTTCTACTCAGAATCAAGCCCCACTGAATCCACTGGGGATTACTTACAGGAAAGGAAAAGTGCAGGCAGGTGGGGAAGAGGGGAAGTTGTAGTGGGATCCAGGCAGGGGGGGCTTCCTTGGGGGGAAGGGGTCTTTTTGAGGGGGGCTCTAGAGGGGGATGCAGGAGGAGTTTTCCCTCCTACCTGATGGAGGCTGCAGTGCAGAGGCTGGACTGGCTACGTGTTTGCTGGCTGCAGGAGCAGCCGTCTTTGTTACTGGACTGAAGAGGCTCCTGCGCTCCCTCTGCTGGCCTCTTCATGTACTACAGGCAGGAAGAGAAAGTCCCACCTCAATCCCACAGCCCAGCCAATGCAGGGAGGAGGAGAGGGAGTTCAGCTAATGGGCACTCGTTATGCAAATCATGCTCATTATGTGAGGCAAAATCCCACACAAATTTTTACTCGTTATGTGGAACAATCACTATGTGGGGCACGTGTTATGAAAGGTACCACTGTATATGAAGAAACTTTGCTAAAGCTAAATGAGTCTTCTTTAGGATCTTTCTGAGATCTGCTGCATGTTGTTATCTGGGTTTATCAGGTGTTGATAAACAGCTTCAGAGCCTAATCTTTTTGCCATCCATTTTTGATGGCTTTTTCAAAGGCAGAAAAGGTAAGAACTGCCAAAGATATATGGAGAACAGAGAATTAGAATTCCCTGGAACTAGAGCAAATCCAGTTTTTGAGATATTCTGGCCTCCAATTTCAGGTTGGTTATAATGCTGGTTTAACAAAGGTATCTTAACTTAGATGAAAGTGAGCCTAATAAAAAACCAGGATATTTGTGAGAATGAAGGCACAATCCTAACCAATTTAGACCAGCACAACTCACCTTTCTTCCCAATCCTGTGGTGGTGTGGGAAGGCTGGATATGTCTGTGGACTATCCTAACTCCCCCAGGAGTGGTGCAAAAGTGTGTTAAGGCAGTGGTCCTCAACCTTTTTGGCCCCAGGGACTGGTTCTGTGGGGAAAAAAATTTCCAGGGACTAGCCCGGGGGGCGGACGGGGACAGTCCTGCCTCTGACAACCTGGAAGGAGGGCTTCCCCATCTCGAGCACAGCACAGCTGCCTCTAGCTGTAAATCCCATTATATTAAATAGAACTATTGCTAGGTTCCTTTGAATAGGATTGCAGGTGAGAGCCCAGTGGCTCAATGCATGTCTACTCGGAGCAGGGATTTTCAACCTTTTTCAGTGCGGGATATTTTCAACCTTTTCAGTGCATGATGCATTAAAATGCATGAAGCCATTCTACTCACTCTTATTGGAGAGTAAGCCTCATTGACTAAAATGGAAATTATTTCTGAATAGACAGGCATTGGATTGGACTCTGAGGCTGTAATCTTATTTGCACTTTCCTGGGAGTAAGCTCCACTGATAACAATGGGACTTATTTCTGAGTAGACAGGCATAGGCTTGGTCTCTGAGGCTGCAATCCTCCAACAGAGCCTTCCTTTCTGTGAGGGGAAAAGGCACTTAGAGGAGTCCTCTCACAGAGTATTCAGGCAGCCACCAAGGACCTCCCATGGTCCCTGGACTGGGGGTTGAGAAACCTGTCTTAAGGCACTTTTGCAATACCCTTAGGCCAGCACCAGACTTGGGCTGGGATTTATGCTGGCCTAACTGGGGATTAGGATTACAGTCTATTGATTATGGGAGAATGTTGGAGGATATATAGGACAGAACATTTTTTTCTACTGAGTACTGTAGATTTTTAATTACTGTGTCTGCAAAAAAGAACTGTAGTTCCCTTTTGGGGATGGATGTTCCCCATCCATTTGTTGGGGAAATGGATGTTCCCCATCCATTTGTTCCCTTCTCTTAGTTTTGCTATTGCATAGCAAGTTTTTGTCAACGATAACATCGCCAAACACACAACTTTATCAGTGTGAAATTTTTCACCAAGAAATTCAACAAGAGCAGCAGTCTCCGCCAGCACTTCAAAATATTTGCTGTTTCCTAGAACACAAAAAAATGTGTGTATGTATGTGTCTGGGCTAGATCCTGGTTTCTCCAGCTAGCAGAGTAAGTTGGGAACAGGCTTGTTGGTCGCTGATCAAACACACTGGTCAGAAGTGTCCAGGACAGAAGCTGGGAATCCACTTTTCCCCATCAATGCGAAGGCACCTTCATACTTTTTCAGTGAGCGATCACTTCCTAACACCTCAGCAGTTTTCATTGGCTCTTGAAAGATCCTTTTGTCTTGGCTCCTGCAACCACCCTCTTCAGGTCTTTGTAACAGATTTGCTTCTTGTCAGACACCTGGACTGTTAACAAGAGGGTGTTAACATCATAAAATGTTTGTATTTGGATCTGCATTTCAGAAAGTTGCATAATGTGGTAGATGCAATTTCCTTTTTGCTGGTAGGAGATGAAAAGGTTTTCTATCTACATCTATCTATAGTATTTATGTACCGTTTTTCAACTAAGAAGTTCACAAAGCGGTTTACAAAGAAAATGGAAAAATAATAATAGCTAATTAAAAGCTAATGGGTCCCTGTCCCAAAAGGGCTCACAATCTGAAATGCAAAAAAACAACACCAGCAGAAGCCACTTGAACAGGCATTGCTGGGGTGAGTAGGGCCAGTTACTCTCCCCCTGCTAAATAAAAGAGGAACACCCACTTGAAAGAGTGCCTCTTGCTCAGTTAACAGGGCTCAGATTTTACTTTTTAATCATGCAAAACTGCACAAACTTCCTTTTCCTGTGATCTTCCATTACAAAATTATACATTCTGCAACTGACCGCTTCATCTGAACTAAATCTCTGTGTGGCCATTCAACTGCACCAGTGTGGCTACCACTATATCTCATAGAGCAGTGGTTCCCAAACTGTGGGTTTGAGGCTCACCAGAGGGTTGTGACCCTATTTTTGTGGATCACAAAACTGACAAGGCAATTAATGTTAAGCACATCAAGGATGGCTGCCCAATCACCATTATAGCAACTAAGGCTTGAGCAGCTAGTAAAGGAAAGTCCTGGTGCTTATGGGATTTTGGCCACTGGCTTCAAGGAACACCTTGGAGTAAGGGAACATTAATTCCCAGGGGCCACTGTGGATCATCTCAAATATTGATGCATACCTTTAACATCATTGTTTTGTAGGACTGATCAAAGGCAGTCCAGAGCAGGGTGTCTAAACCCTGACCCAGGGACAAGATGTGGCCCACAACAAATCTCCATGCAGCCCACAGCAAGTCCCCTCCATCTGGTCCTCAAGCAAGCCCTGTAAACCTCTGGAGGTATTCTCAGGGGGTATTCTGTAATTCTCAGGGGAGGATTCTGAAAGCTGAGGAGGCCTTGTCTCTTCTCTGTGTGTATGACAGTGCTTATGGACTGGTTTGAAGATTGCGCCCCCCCCCCCCCCACTTTCAGAAGGTGTATACAAACTGATTTGAATCCATTCATTCCTAAATTAGGTCTCTTATATTTATGTAAATTTATTCAAATTTGAAATGTAAAGAAATTTTTGTACCAAACCCAAACCAGTGTGTCAGAGAGACCATGTGGCCCTCCTCCAAAAGTGTGGACCAGATTTCTACAACAAATTTTTTTTCCTTGTGAAGAGAGAACATTAGTTATCAAAGGTTTGGAGGCAGTTCCAGCTAGTTCCAACATGCTTTTACGATATACAGTGACATCCAGAATTGTGCCATGTGGCTGAAGGAGTTGTCCACCAGCGCACTCCCCAGCAGAGTTGCTATTCTCAGGTCCCAGCCTGTTCACGACCTTGGCCAGGTCATGATCCTTGAACCCAGACATGATGTGGACAAGGTCATGATCCTTGAACCCAGACATGATGTGGAAATCTGGGAGGAACGGCAACCCTGCTCAAGAACCTTTGTTGAGAGTCTCTGTACACTTCGACTTTGGAAATGTTCTTAACAGTGTCTGTGGAATCCTGTTAATCTATCTTCCTGTATGTTGATATTGCCAAAGGGTAGAAGTACCTCTTTCCTACCTCCCTAATGTTTCAGGACTGAGTGTTTCCTTGCTGGACTGGAGATGAACAAAATATTTGATAGATTAAGGCTGCAATCCTAACCACTCTTTCCTGGGAATAGGTACAACTGAACACAATGAGACTTACTTCTGTGTAGACATGTTTAGGGTTGCACTGTAATTTAGAGGAAATTGAAGGATAAGTTTCTGAAGAAATCCTGGAGATAGCAGATTCTAGCTAAAATGGGGAACATAAAAACATAACATTCCCTCTGAGTTCCTGAGCAAACCCTTTTCATGGCAGCCTCAGGCTATGCGAACAAGGCCAGTTTTTTAAGCTTTTGAATACTGATCTTGTTGGCAAGAAAATCACAGCTATCCACACCTTGTTCACTTGATGGTATCTCCGCAGCGGAAGGGAATTTTAAAAAGGAGGTGACAAAGACAGTTTTTGTTTCAACAGTTTAGACCCTGTGACCTGACAGCGCTGAGAAAAATGTTGCCCTTGCGATTCTGGAACCACCAATTCCCCCCTCCCCCAAGAGATAGAGGCCCTCGGTTTCTGATTGCAATGCATATTTGAGAGCGTGGTAATGAAATATGCCAGATTTGAGCTTTGAATTGCTAGAGACAGTGGTGGGCTCCAGCAGGCTTGCACCTACTCTATAGAACTGGTTGTTAATGAGAGATAGGACATATAAAGTTTAAAAATAGCCATTTAAAAGTGGCTGCCAGATGGGCATAGAACCGGTTGTTAATTTCTTTAAATCCCATCACTGGCTAGAGATTAGCATTGCTGGAGGTTTCAAGCTACATGTTTGTGTCAAATGTGAGGTGGGAGGTTGGTGCACACATGCTTTGAGGCTCCTGAGGTTGCAGAATAGCATTAAACTCATGGCACAATCCTAACCCCTGATTAGGCTGGCACAAGTACTGTGCTAACTTGGAGGGGTTGCAAAAGTGCACCACTTCTGCACCACTCCTGGGAGGGTTAGGCCAGTGCACAGACATGCAGCAGTCTCCTACACCACCATAGGAAGACAAGTGAGTTGTGCTAGCCTAAATTGGTTAAGACTGTGCTCAGACTGCACCAAAAAATTGACTTCTCAAAGCACCAGACAAGTGGTTTGTCCACATGGAGGGCATGATTGCACAATAAGCATCCCTAGCTTGGGGGCATGAATATCTGAAATAATATCTGAAATTCAGTGGCCCCTCACGTTACAAACGCCTCACATAAAGTATGTTTCACGTAACAAACAAAAATTTCTCTAGGATTCTGCTTCACGTATCAAACTGTGCTTCACGTAAAGAACAAAGTCGTTGGCAGTTGGGGCAGATGCGCTGGCCGGCAGCCCTTTTAAAAAGCATTAGGGCTGCCTAGCACACCTGCCCATAGCAAAAGCAACACTTCCACACTGTTCCTCCTGTGGCCTGGTGTCCACTGGGCAGTGGGAGAGAACAGCAGTGGAGAAGAGGGAAGCAGCTCAGGGCTAGCCAGAAGGGAGCAGGGGAGAGAGAGAGAGGCTCAGGATGAAGAGGAGGAGAAAGTGGGGAGACACTTTGAAAGTGTCTTTGATTGCAAGCCTCCTAACCATGTCTACCCAGAAGCCCCATTGTGTTAAATGGGGCTTACTCCCAGGAAAGTGTTTTTAGGATTGCAGCCTAAGTAGACTTAATAGGATCATGCACATTGAATGCAAGTTTTGAATTCAATTCCAGTGTTTTGTCATCTTTTTTACATCCAGTTAATATTTTACAGTACAATACAATGCAAAGACCTTTATTGGCATATTGTATATACCGAAAAAAGGCTCCTAAAGATAAGACATTTTAAAAACAGCAGAAAAAAGCAAAAAAAAAAAAAAGAGAGAAAAGAACAGCAATGCAGTCCATCAAGTCTGAGGTCTGCCTTTCAAGTTTCCCTTAATTATGACAGATATAAAGATGGCTGTCTGTTTTATTACGATAGGATCTTCTGATGAAAGCAGCAGTTTTAACGCCCACATGTCCGGTAGTTGGGGAGTTCTAAGTAGGATAGGTGTCAGGAACTTGTTCCAAGCTTCCTCATACAAAGAGCAGTGGAAAAAGATATGATCAATCGACTCCACAGCCCCAGAGGCACAAGAACAGAGTTTCTCCTTTAACGGGATACCATCAAATCTTCCCTCCATAATTGCAGAGGGGAGGGCATTACAACGAGCTGATGTGAAGGTTCTTCTCAGTTGTGGATTTCCTAGCAAGGAAAGGTAACCTGGCACTTTGTCAAGGCTAACTGGTAGCTGTAAAAATAATGGGGAGCACACCTTATTCGCCAGGCTCTGTAGACTTTGGGCTTGAATATCTAAAAGCCTGTTTTTGATGATACGAAAGGCTTCTTTCATGGTATACGAGTCAAGTAGTTAGTGCCAAATACCTATGCTCTTCATCTTATCTTCCCAGGGCTGAGCTGCGATGTAGTGATCTTCTAAGACAGGGGTCCTCAAACAGGGGGCCGGTTCACTGTCCCTCAGACACTGTCGGGGGCCGGACTATAGTTTCCTCCCGGCGAGCCACGCCCACCGCCTGTGACGCATTTCTACACTGAAGTAAATCCCATGATAGTCAATGGGCTTACTCCCAGGAAAGTGTGGCTAGCATTGAGGCCTCCGAGTCCCATCCTAAGCATTCGTACACAGAAGTAAGTCCCATGATAGTCAATGGGCTTACACCCAGGAGAGTGTGGCTAGCATTGCAGCATCAGAGACCCATCCTAAGCATTCCTACATAGAAGTAATGGGCTTACTCCTAGGAAAGTGTGGCAGGCTTGCAGCATCAGAGCCCCATTCATCCTAGGAAAGTGTGAATTACAAGCCGGCGACTGAGCAGGAAGGGCGCAGGAGGGACTGAGTGGAAAGCACGCATTCCTGTTGCCTCTTCTCCACAGTGCCAGGGGCTTCTTGACCGGCGCACACACAGCGACTAACAAAAAACCAGTGACTGAGCAGGAAAACTAACCAAAAACCAGTGACCACTCAGTCCCTCCTGTGCTCGTACGCCTGGTGTCGAGGCCCCTGCGGTTTCCCACCAGACCCCGGTGGGGAGGCGGGAGGGTTCTGAAAGTGTCCTCGGGCCGGATTGAGGGCCCTGGTGGGCCTTATCCGGCCCACGGGCCGTAGTTTGAGGACCCCTGTTCTAAGAGATAATGCAAAAGGTTATGATGCTCATTATTCTGGTTGTAATTGAAGAGAACTTTTAGCCAGTATTTGGACACCCTCAACCAGGCCTGTGTTTCAATCAAGGGTTGCCTCGATTCCAGACAGAGCACCAAGTAGGGGACATGGTTAGGTGTTCCTAAGATTTTCCTTAGGAATATTGCTTGTATTCGCTCCACAAGATAGTTATAAGATGTTATCCAAATCGGTATCCCATATAGGATCTGTGTCAAGATCTTGGCATTGAAAACCTTGAGCGCTGAAGGAACGAAGGAGCCTCCTTTACCGTAGAAGAACCTTATTATGGCATCAGATGTTATTTTGGCAGTGTCTAAAGTCAGGTTCTGATGATGTGCCCACAAAAGATTGTAAGAGAAATGTGTACTGAGGTACTTGAACAATTTGACCTGTTCTGTCTCATGGTTTCTGAATTTCCAAGTGAAATGTTTCTAGGTCTTAGCGAAAACCATAATCTTGGAGTTAGCGTAATTCAGTTTTAATTTGTTAAACTGTAAATATTCTATGCATCTGTCCATCAGTCTCTTTAACCCAATATGGGAGCGGGATATCAGGACGGCATCATCAGCATAGAGCAATACTTGGATTCTGCAGCAACCCAATTTGGGAGGGTGGCTCTCCACTGTTGCCAAAAAGGGGGCTAAGTCATTCAAAAAGAGTTTGAACAACGTGGGGGCCAGTAAACAATCTTGCTTTACCCCTTTATTTGTGGGGATAATTTCCGTCAGCTGGCCCTCTCCTGAGATTTTCACTTGGCAGGATGTACCTGTATACAGTCTTTGGATCAGAAATAGAAGTTTACTATTTATTCCCATATGGGTCAGTTTGCTCCAAAGGAGACTTCTATCCACACTGTCAAAGGCACATTTTAAATCGAGGAAAGCCACATATAATTTTGATTTAGTTCTCAAAACATATTTGTAAATTAGGTGTGAACGAACAAGGCAATGATCTAATGTAGATTTGTCTTTACAGAACCCGATTTGTTCCATGCCCAAGATCTTTTCCTGGGAGATCCACTGGTTAAGATGCAATAATAAAATTTTTGAATACAATTTCCCAATCACTGATAGAAGACTTACAAGTCTATAATTGCCCGGTGAGGTGGGATCCCCTTTCTTGTAAACCGGGACTACAACGGACTTCAACCAGCTGCTCAGAATTACACCAGAGCAGCTGACCACTGTAAAAAGATTTGACAGAATTGGGGCCCACCAATCAATGTCAGCTTTCAGCCATTCTGCAGGAACGGCATCTGGACTCGCGGCTTTTCCAGATTTTAGGCTCAAAATCAGGTCTTTAACCAAGGTAATAGAGACCGGCAGCCACTCCGGGGATAAAGTCGAATTAATAGTTGGCTCTGGGAAATATGATGTTTCATTGTCGTAAAAAAGTTCAGAGAAATGTTGGATCCAACTGCCATTGGGGATTGTCCCCAGGGATCCTTGTGTAGTTCTAACGGTACCCATAACGATTTTCCAACAAGATCTTGAGCTGTTTTGCCTGGTGGCTCTTATTAGATTTTCCTATTCAGCTTGTATGTAACTGGTTCTCTTTTGTTGGATTATAGCCTTGAATTGAGCATTTGCCATAAAATAAGAATGAAGTGACTCCCTAGAATCTAAATTTCTAAATGTCCTAAAGCAATCTCTAGCTATACTTTTCTTAGATAAGCATTCTTTATCAAACCATCTCGGCGATGATTGCAGACCTTTCACTCTGGGACGAGTTGAAGGGGGAGCAATGTTGTTCACAATCAATCAATCTATCTATCTATCTATCTATCTATCTATCTATCTATCTATCTATCTATCTACAGTATTTATATACCGCTTTTCAACTGAAAAGTTCACAAAACGGTTTACAAGAAAATGAAAAAATTAATAGCTAATTAGTAGCTAATGGGTCCCTGTCCCCAAAGGGCTCACAATCTAAAATGCAAAAGAACACCAGCAGAAGCCACTAGAACAGACATAGCGGGGGTGTGTAGGGCCCAGTTACTCTCCCCCTGCTAAATAAAAGAGGAACACCCACTTGAAAGAGTATCTCTTGCCCAGTAAGCAGGGGCTTACTTATAAATTCTTCGAACGTTCTTATGAAACTTAACAGGTTCTTGTCAACATACATATTAGAGGTGAATGCCTGACATATAGGATTCTTAAGTATAGAATGAACTTTAATTAACGATGAACTGTTCCATTTAAAAGAGGAAAGAAATTCCATGTCGTTTTTGGCTGAAATTTGTGGCTGTTGGCTGTGTATCTCTAAATCTAAATGAAGTAACAGCGGGAGATGGTCACTTAGTTTAAAATCGCTGATTGCAAATTCTGCCACCAGATGTAGTAGTGAGGCTGGAATTAATATATAGTCAATTACACTGCAGCCAATCGGGGCCACAAAAGTAAACTCCAAAACATGATTAAAACTTTTTAAACCATCAGCCAAATTAAATTGAATTGGATACTGAGTCTGGCCAAATGAGCCCCTGCTTCATTCATAAGTTTATCTTTAGATAGTCTTTGTTGGGAGCAGATATGTGGAAGTTGGTCCGCTAAGTCGCCCATTGGAAGCTTGGAGTATATATCATTGTTCACCCCCACTCTGGCATTAAGATCCGCCCCAAGTATGAAAAGAGCGGCAGGTTACATTTTTCTAGCTTTTCCACAAAAGTTGTTAGCTGCTCCCATTGTTGATTACAATGAAAGCTACTAGAGCTTGGTGGAAGGTAAGCATTGATTAGCCCTAATGACAAAACATTTACATTCAATTTAACAGCTGACAAGCTGCATTGATTTTGGAAAGTTGCTATGAGTTCTGGATTAAGCACAGTTTTGATTAGTGTAGCTAAGCCTGCTCTGAAGCATCCCTTATTATTGCTTCTATAGGCCAGTAGAATATAAGACTGAAAGCCCGTGATATTTATATTATCGGTGGACCATGTTTCTTGAAGAAGAAGAAGAATATCAAAGCTTGAAATAAAATTAAAAACTGTTATTACATTTATTCTTCCATCCTGCAATGTTCGATGAGACCATCTTAAGCTGGTTCAAGTGGGCTGGTAACGATTGACTATTACAAAGTATATCCAACTTAACATCATACATAAGATTTGGGCTCTTAGAATCCCAGCCTCTTGCTGCAATATGACACATGCATCCAGGTGCCTCAATACCAGCAGACACTACCACAAGTTCCACTGATGGTACTCATACCACTGGTTGTGACACACTGATCTACAGTTTAGGACCAGAGTCTGTGGTGTCCCCTCTGCAGGTTGAGGTTTGCCTCTAAGCCACTACTTAAGGCTACAATCCTGTCCAGACTTTCCTGTAAGTAAGCTTCATTGAATATAATAGGACTTCTGAGTAGTCAAGCAAAGGACTGAGCTCTTAGTAACCATCCTTTGGCTGCAATCCTATTCACTTTCCTGAGAGTAAGCTCCACAGACTCTAATGGGACTTACTTCTGAGTAGCCAAGGATAGGATTGGGCTGTAACGCTGCACTCCTCTGCACACTTTCCTGGGAGTAAGCTTCATAGATTGAAATGGGATTAACTTTTGAGTAGTCAGGCATAGGATTACAGGCTCTTAGAAACCAGCTTCTTTCCAGGGAGTAAGCATCACTATTATAATGGAACTTACTTCTGAGTAGACAGATGATTGGGCTTTGAGGCTACAGTCCTATCCTCACAGGGGAGTAAAACATACTGACTTTAATAGGATTTACTTCAGAGTAGGCAGTGGACTGGGCTCCTGGGGGGGGGCAGGATGGGAACTGGGGCTATGGGGGGCAAAAGGACTACAGTGTGGATAGGTTTGCAGCCTGAGCCCAATCCTAACCATGTCTACTCAGAAGTAAGTACCATTCTAGTCAATGGGGCTTACTCCCAGGACTGTGTGGTCAGGATTTTAGCCTTACAGTCCAATCCTATGCAGGCTTACTTAGAAGTAAGTCTCATTCTACTCAGTGGGGCTTACTCCCAGATAAGTGTGGATAGGATTGCAGCCTCAGAGCCCAGTCCTAACCATGTCTACTCAGAAGTAAAACCCATTATAGTCAGTGGGCTTACTCTCAGGAAAGGAGACAGGGCTGGAGAAACAGGGCTGGAGGAAGAAATCCAAGCCTCTGCCAATCTCCTCAGAAGTAAGTCCCATTATAGTCAGTGGGCTTACTCTCAGGAAAGTGTGGATGGGAAAGCAGCCTCAAATCCTAATCCTTTGCTACTCAGAAGGAAATCCCATGATAGTCAATGGGAATTGCTCCCAGGAAAGTGTGGCTAGGATTGTGGCCACAGGCTACAGTCCTCTACTTTACAGTGTGGCTTACTCCTGAGTAGTACTGGGTAGTACTAAGTAGTTCTCTATGCCTAGTACTGGGCTGCAAAGGCACCTAGGCAGGCAGGCAGGCAGGCTTGCTGCTATTACTCACCTAAGGCTCCCAGAGCATTCTATGCTGGCTTCTGTATTCCCACCTAAAGACCCCTTTGTAAAGCTGTCCATCAAAATGCCTGATTTAAAAAAAGCATCCCCAGAGAGGCTGCCTCATTTGCATATGAGAAACCCATCATGCTTTGCAAACTGCACAAGGAAATAACTTCTGAAAACTTGCTAAAAATAAGGTTTTTAATCAAAATAAGATGTTTAGCAAAGACAGGATTCCTGAATAGCATCAGACAAAGGTTTGGGGCATGAAGAATTTCCTCACTCTGACTTGAAAGTACTGAGTTTATAGTGATCCAAAGCCCTCCCGTCTCAGCAGTGCAGTGTCTGAGTGTCTGTGGAAGGGTTGCAATGCCTTATCTGAATGGTGGTGATGGGAACAAACTGTTTGTATTTTAAAATTAAAAAATGCCCTTAGAGAGGGGAAGGAGGGGGGGGAGAGAGGTTCAGAAGGGGAGGGAGGAGGAGGGAGTGGAGCTTCACCTCTGGGAAGACAGACCCAGTGACCCTTTAAGAGAAATCCAAACACACTTGCATGCAATTCAAAGATGACGGCCCCCTCTTTAACAACCGGTTTGCTAACATCATCCCCAAATTAACAACTGGTTCTATAGAACCGGTGCGAACCGGCCTCAGCCCACCTGTGATGCGAACCCACTCTTTCACACTCACACAACATAGCCCAACCCACACACACAACACAACCCCACACAATGTATCTAAACCGAACATCCACATTCCACAAACACACACAAACCCAACTCTACACACACACACACAAAATCCCAACCCCCACACACATTTTATTTTAAAAGTTGTTTTTTAAATGTAACAGTTAAAATGTTTTTATTTTAAAAATTTTTATTTTATATTGAATTTAAATTTGCTCTCTATATATTATATAGAGAGAGCATATTATGACATATGACATATTATAACATTCAGCATTGAGATTTGTAACTAGATGAGGATGGAACAGTTAAAAATTCAGATATGAAAATAACTGACAAAACCTGAGGTTCTGAAGTTCCATGGACTGAACTGAGGAATTCAAAGTTACTTCTTAAAATTGTTGTTTTCTAAGCTGGACCAGCCACCCTTCACAGGAGTTGGCTTAAAAGTGTGGCTTTTAAGCTAGAATATCATAAAACTGTTATCCCATGCTACAGGCATTTCTAGGTGGTGCTCCTATTTAGCAAGGAAAGAATAACCATTCCTCTTTAACCCAGCACAGTTTCCTTAACTAATAAGGCACACAATTTTCATTTTTTTTACTGAAGGCACAATCCAGATCAGTTATGTGAAGAGATCAGTCGGAACAAGGTGCATTTGCATTGACTGAGTTACAGCGCCATCTAGTGCACACTTATGGAAAATTTGCATTGCAATCCAGACTTTTTTTTGTGTCGACACAAGAGGCCCCGTAGTTAGTCTGGATTGTGCCCTTAATTAAATTTGATTTTGTTGTTGCGGGGCAGTGGGAAGACAACAAAATCTTCTTCAGCTCCAGATAGTAAATAAGTGCTTTAGCTATGTCACTAGCAAAGCAAACGGGTGGTGAACTGCTGAGGAGGAGGCACATTTTTCCCCAATTTTCTTTTTAAAAATATCCAGGGATGACATCACTTCCAGGGCTACATTTTGAGTTTTGCGCTGGGTTATATGATCATTAGCTACGCCATTTCAGGGCGCGCTCCTAATCAATCAATTTGTGCTGGTATTTGAGAGACTGACTTCATCTATATACTCCAACCCATCACCTAAGGTCATCTGAGGGGGACCTGCTGACTGTACCGCCACTGAGGGGCTGGCGTCTAGGAACAAGACCTTTTCAGTGATTGCACCCAGGCTATTTAATTTCATTCCCCTGCAACTGAGAACTGTTCCCTCCTTTGAGAGCTTTTGACGAGGTCTTAAGACTTTTTTTTTTACAAGAGCGTTTGATTGATGATGATTATAGCTTATTGTAAATCAGGGTATTTAAATGTTTTAAAATCTTTTATTGTTTTATTGTGTGCGCAGTCCTAACCAATTTTCCACCTCCAAGGTAAGGACAATGCAACTTCAAGTTAAGGGAACAAACATTGCCTTATCTGGAGATGGTCTCCATGACTGCCCTCTTAACTGCAGGATCCAGCACATGTCACACTGGCCAGCTATGCCAGTGTTGGAAAGTTGGTTAGGATTGCACACAATATCTATTTTTGTTGTGGGTGGGTAGCACAAGTGGTTAAGACACTGTGCCTGTTAACCAGCAGGCCAGGGTTCGAGACCCAGGTCAGTCCCCACAAGACAGGGTGAGCTCCTGTCCTTAGTCCAGCTCTGCGATATAGTATTGGCTCTGCCTTTCCATTGGACTGTTTCAGTGGCGTGGAGAGGGGGGATTTGCTGCTTGGGTAACAACCTATCCTCAATATCAATCTAACCCAGGCCTTCATGCTTCACATGCAGCGTATGCAGCGCCGAGCACGATACCATAGTCTCTCAAGACTGATGGATGCCTGCTTTTTTGTTCTTAGCCACCTTAAGGGAAATTGAGTTCCTTAAGAGAAAAAAGGCAGAATATAAATGCAATAAAGAAATAAAATATTTATTTTATTTCCTTATCCTGTCTCCCAGTTCCTTTGGTGGTGTGGGGAAGCCAGTGCATTTCTGTGTAGTGCTCTAATTCCCCCAAAGGGTGGCGCAGAAGTATCTTATGGCACTTTTGTGATACCCCCAGGCCAGGACTTATACACAGGACATAAGCCAACCTAACTGAACTTAAGCCATCCTAATTGAACTTTTATGAAATATGTACAGTGGTACCTCTCATAACAAGCGCCTCACATAACAAGCATTTCACATAGCAAGCAAAAATTTCCAAGAAATCTTGCTTCACATAACAAGTTCTGCTTCACTTAACAAGCAAGCACGCTATGGGCATGTGTGCTATGCAGCCCTGTTGCTCCACTCGAAGGCCGTTTAAAAGGGCTGCTAGCCACAGCTGCTGTCTCTAGTTGCCCCCAACTTGGGGGCAGTTGTCTGAGGCTGACAGAGGCAGCTGCTCCTAACTGCTCCCAAGGGCCCCCACTGGCCACCTTGAACCTCCAGCAGCAGCCCAGGTAAGCCTCCCAGGAAAGTGTCTTTAATTGGAGCCTCCTAACCATATCTACACAGAAGTTAAATGGTTATCTATCATTGTGTTAAATGGGGCTTACTCCCAGGAAAGTATCTTTAGGATTGCAGCCTAAGTAGACTTCATAGGATCATGCACATTGAATGCATGTTTTGAATTCAATTCCAGTGTTTTGTCATCATTTTTATAGACAGTTAATATTTTAATATGAATATTTGGGGGTTGTGGAACCAATCGTCTGAGTTTCAATTATTTCCTATGGGAAAATCTGCTTCACTAAAAGAATGTTTCACTTAAAGAGCATGCCACCGGAATGCATTAAGCTCTTTATGTGAGGCACCACTGTATTTGGAATCTGTTCTACATACCATGGAAAGAACTACACCTTGCACTGGCATGCATGGTGTTTCGTTTGCAAATACGGTGGGCTGTCAACGTTTCCACTGTAAACTCAGCATTTGCTGGGGTTTTAAACTTCGCTAATAACATTTTTAAAAAAACCAAAAGTTGTGTTTTGAAACTTGGCTAGCACTTGCACTGAAGCCTGTTAGTGTTAGGAAATATTTTTGGTGGGGGTTAGCGAGAAGGGAAGGGAAGGAAAAGGAAGGGTCTTTCCCTGAAAAAGAGGTTCTTGGTTTTCTCACTTCAAAACTCAGACTTGTGTACAGAGGGCTATTTGCTGAAGGACGGTTGTATAAGAGATTTTCAAGCTTCGTGGTACATACAAGAAATGGGTTATACTGTTTCCAGTGAATCATCCTAGCCTGGCCAAATTCCCATAGACTATACCGTAGGAGTGGCATATTATTTTGAAGATTTGTTAACAGGGCACCAAGCTTTGTAACAAACCTGAAAAAGCCTTCATAGCTTTGCAGAGGGGTTTCCAAAATTGCATGGAGCTGAGTCCAGAATTGCATGGAGATTTGTCTTAGTAAGGACCACTGGAATCAGTCTTTTATGCTGACTCAGGCCATTAGTCCATATAGGTCAGCAATGTCAACACTGCCTTTCAGTTGCTTGCTAAGATTTTTGGATCAGGAGTTTCTTCTACCCTATATGGCGATGCCAGAGCTGAACCTGGGAACTTGTGCATGCCAGCCAGTTGCTCTTTAACAGAGCCAAGGCCTTCTTGGCTTGACAAAAAAAGCTCACGGAATGAAAGCAGCACATGTTCTGTTCCAGACAGACAGCAGCTGCCAGAGAAGCCCTGCAGTCATGAGTCCCAGAAGAGTCTAATTCTTTACCTTGTTAAAAAAAACAGTGAGTTGAACTTCATTGAGTTGTTTGGTGTGTAATTTGGTGGCATCAATCTTATCAATAATCCTTCATTATCCACTAGGGTTCTGTTCCAGAACCTCTCATGGATAAAAAAATCAATGGATAAAAATGTGGAAAAATAAATTTAAAAGACTCCAGGTTTATTGCTCCTTCACTGCATCTATAAGGCTGTGCCTCAATAAATGCAAGGGTTTTATTCTTGGACTCACCACTAAGCTGGGTGACCATATGACCGGAAATTCCCAGGTGTGTCTGGCTTTTTAGCCTCCTGTCCAGGTGTCCTCCATTTTGGCTTCATTGTCCTCCATTTTTGCTTCATTTTGGAACTTTGCAATGGTGTGCAGTACCCCATCATGTCATATGTCCTTGGATTCGTATTGAAGAGCAGAATCCAATATAAAAATCAGTTTTGAGCTATCTCCTTCCTATCAAACGTTATGGCCAAAAACCTGAAAAACAAAAATATGCATTGAGCTCTGTGGGAAAGAAAAGTTCCCCATATTGCGGCTTCATTCATGAGTAGGCGAACATGCCATAGTCTTCCAGAAAGAACAGGCTGAAATGACTCCAAGGACACCATAATTGTCCTGATCCAATGAACAGAGCCTCCAAAATCACCCCCAAAAGAGGCCCCTGATAATTGCATTGCTCTCTATGGAACTGAAAGGGAGCCATATTGCACCTTTACTCGCAAATAGGCAAACTTGCCTTTCTTACAGAAAATTTCCTTTCTGTATTTACTGAAATTTAATGATCAATTTTTTTATGGCCCATGATACATATTTGATGCGGCCCTTTGGCCAAAACATTGGGAGACCCCAGATATAGAACCAACACTTCATGATTCATCAGCCTTTGTTCTTCTTACTCCTTGGATCACTTGAATCCCTCGGTTCTTCTCTATGGTTTCTTTCAGCTCCATTCCCCTGTTTCTTTTCTGATCCAAAGAGGAGAAAGTGGAACAGTAGAGTGGAGATGGGAGATTCCACCAACCTTCTGTCTACAGAGATTATCTCAAGTACAGGGTACCCAAGCCTTGGGTACTAGTGGGGATCTGTGGGGATCTGCCCCAGAGCCAGGAAAAGAGATTTCCTTTGGAGATTCTGCAGGCTCTTAGCACTTGATGGATACTGCCTAGAAGAGGGAGAACCAACAAGAAGGAAAGAAAACACCCCACAGAGGAAAGCTGGAGTTTTATATTTTTGAAAAGGGGTTAATGGACAAAACAGGAGGAAAAATGGTCACATGCTTTAAACCCACAAAATCCCTTAGCTAAAGCCAAGCTTGTCAGTCATTCTTATAGGGCAAAGCAAGGGCAGGAAAAGGGGAGAGCCGGAGCTGACTCAAGGAGGAGCGGATCGAGAAGGCCTCTCTTTGGTGGGATTTCTGTGCCTTTGGGTGTTGACTGTTCATGATCTTCCGTTCATCTCCTGCAGAGCCAGCACATCACCTGGAGCAACTGACAGGTGGACATTGGCCTCCATGCTGCTTTAAAGGTATGGGACTCCCCACACTCTCTCTGCCCCTTCTGTTGGAGACCCTTCCTCCCCCTTTTTGCCCCTTTAGTTGGAGAACCTTCCTCCTTTTTGTCAGTTCTGATTATTAGACCTATCCATTTCTCCTGCCAATTGTCTGACCAAGGAAGGCATCTCTGCATTCAATACCATCCATAAGATGATGAAGATGATTGTGTCCTTTTGTGAAGAGGAACATGCTGTGCTGGGAGGAGGGTGTTCCAACAAGTGGATAGTGCAGCATCTCAAGCCAAGCAAGGTTTGAGGTGGTGAAAAGTGTGTGAGGTCAAAACATCCATGGAGGAGAATGATGGGGTGGGGAAGAGACATGGTATGTCTTTGCACCCCTTGAATGTGGGGAGTCTCTTTAAACAGAGGTGAGGAATGTGAGAAACCATGGGGGCATACTAACCATTTTAGGCCAGTGCAATTCATCTAGTGATAGGCCATCCATCATCCATGTGAACTGGTCTGATCCCCCTTGGAGAGGCGCAGAAGTGCCTTATGGCACTTTGCAAGCCAGTACAAAACTTGTGCCTAATCAGTGGTTAGGATTGCACTGTAATACTATGGAAAAACTTATTTTGGATTCAACACCACAGTAGCCTTGATTCTTAAGATTCAAAAAGATATGGAGCACAATTCCAGCCATCATACATTCAATGATTAATCTGACATGATGGATAAATGGTCATCAGAAAGGTGCAGTCCTGGTGAAATTAAGGTGAAACCTCCTCCAGCAGCCATTGCCCACTCCAGCCAAGTTTGGGGCTCCCTCCAAGCTCAACCGGAGGCAACGCTCAGTGCGTGTTCCTCTCCCTCCAGAGGAGAGCTCTGAGCTCAGCATGCCTCTGAAAGGTTCAAATAGCCACACTGAACTCGACCTACTTCTCTGGAGTCACAGGCACCTGTCCTCACTCCAGAGGAGTACACTGAGCTGTGCACATGCATCTCTTGGGCACCACATCTCTGAAGCCAGTTGCACTGAGTGACTCAGCACAAAATGGAATGATGCACTGGCCTCCCACACCAGATGCTGCAAACCCTGCAGCAGGTGTTGCTCCTACAGATGTCTGTTGGTAAAATAGCAGTCAAGCACTCTCTTTAACCTTAAGCAGTTCTATATTAACATATTTTCTTGTTTCCTGAAGAATCAGAAATGTTAAGATCAGTGGTGGACTTCAAATATTTTAACAACCAGTTCTCTATGTTCTAATGACCATTTTAACCCTTCATTTACAAAAAAATTGTATCACATGAGACTGCATCAATCAGTATTAAGCCCCTGGGTTCAGTGTAATTTATTCCTATGCATTATGCTTTGTTGTGCTCTCAAGTAAAATGTGTCTAGGGCCACAAATAAGAACATAAAAACATAAGAAAAGCCTCCACTGGATCACACCAAAGACCCATCTAGTCCAGCTTCCTGAATCACACAGCGGCCCACCAGCTGCCTCAGGGAGCACATATG
Source organism: Cryptoblepharus egeriae (assembly GCA_030015325.1). Classification (NCBI taxonomy): domain Eukaryota; kingdom Metazoa; phylum Chordata; class Lepidosauria; order Squamata; family Scincidae; genus Cryptoblepharus; species Cryptoblepharus egeriae. The sequence goes on from JAREYC010000014.1 coordinate 13,205,111, forward strand.
ATACTTGCATCCAGGTACCTAATACAGCAGACACTACCACAAGTTCCACAGGTTGTACTCATACCATTGGTTGAGAAACACTGATCTACAGTTTAGGTCCAGAGTCTGTGGTGTCCTCTGCAGTTTGAGGTTTGCCTCTAAGCCACTACGTAAGGCTACAATCCTGTCCAGACTTTCCTGTAAGTAAGCTTCATTGACTATTATGGGACTTACTTCTGAATGGTCATGCATAAGATTTGGGCTCTTAGAATCCCAGCCTCTTGCTGCAATACCATCCAAATTTACCTAGGAGTAAGCACCATTGAATATAATAGTACTTCTGAGTAGTTGAGCAAAGGATTGAGCTCTTAGTAACCAGCCTCTGGCTGCAATCCTATTCACTTTCATTGGAGTAAGCTCCACAGACTCTAATGGGACTTACTTATGAGTAGCCAAGAATAGGATTGGGCTCTAATGCTTCACTCCTCTGTGCACTTTCCTGGGAGTAAGCTTCATAGAGTGAAATGGGATTAACTTTTGAGTAGTCAGGCATAGGATTACAAACTCTTAGAAACCAGCTTCTGGCTGCAATCCTATGCACGCTTTCCAAGGATTAAGCTTCACTATTATAATGGAATTTACTTCTGAGTAGACAGATGATTGGGCTTTGAGGCTACACTCCTATCCTCACAGGAGAGTAAAACCTCCTGACTTCAATAGGATTTACTTCAGAGTAGGCAGTGGACTGGGCTCCTGGGAGGCAGGATGGGAACTGGGGCTATTTCTTCAGATGCCCCCCATCCTGCCTCCCCACAATCTCTGGGGGAGATAGGGATAGGCGGGATAGGGTGGGGAGATTTCTTGGGGGGGGGGGGCCAAAAGGCCTACAGTATAGATAGGATTGCAGTCTGAGCCCAATCCTAACTGTGTCTACTCAGAAGTAAGTCCCATTCAAGTCAATAGGGCTTATTCCCAGGAATGTGTGGTCAGGATTGCAGCCACTGAGCCCAGTCCTAACCATGTCTACTCAGAAGTAAGTCCCATTATAGTCAGTGGGCTTACTCTCAGGAAAGTGTGGATGGGAAAGCAGCCTCAAATCCTAATCCTATGCATGCTATTCAGAAGGAAATCCCATGATAGTCAATGGGAATTGCTCACAGGAAAGTGTGGCTAGAATTGTGGCCACAGGCTACAGTCCTCTACTATACAGTGAGGCTTACTGCTGAGTAGTACTGGGTAGTACTGAATAGTTCTCCATGCCTAGTACTGGGCTGCAAAGGCAGCCCGGAGGCAGGCAGAAAGGCATGGCCCCCACCAAAAGCCCTCGCAACACTCAGATGCTGCTCCTACTCACCAAGGCTTCAGGGCATAAAGAAGCTCCTCACCCTGACTTGAAAGTATTGAGCTTTGAGACATTTATATAGTGATCCCAGCATCCATTTATTTCAATGGCACACTGTCTGAATGTGCTGTGGGATGATGGCAATGCCCTGTCTGAATGATGGTAATGGGAACAGACTATTTGTATTTTAAAATTTTTAAAAAATATAACCTTAGGGAGGGGAAGGAGGTGGGAGAGAGAGAGCCCCCCTCAGAAGGGGAGGGAGATTCAGAAGGGGAGGAGGGAGTGGAGCTTCGCCTCTGGGAAGACAGACCCAGAGACCTTTTAAGAGAAATTCAAACACACTTGCATGCAATTCAAAGATGACAGCCCCCTCTTAGCTATCGTTCGCTAGGGGTGTGCCAAAATTAACAACCTTCTACAGAACCAGTGAGAGCTGGCTGCAGCCCACCTGTGGAAGATGTGTGGCAGGTCACTCACCTTCCCCACTGTGCCTGAAGTCAGGTTCCCTTTTTCCATCATGCCTACAGACAAAAAAGTAAGATGTATCAGTTGATGGATCTTGGTTCATTTTTATTTACACTTGAGGTGACATCAAATTAAACATCATTTTGAGAAACGTGCTGTATGTGCTAACCCAGAGCGACTACTGCACTGTCAAACACCTCCAGGGATTACTTGGGGCACTTGCTGTCCATCTGCTACACAATACTTCTTGTCCTTTAGCATTTTCAACTTTCCTGCCTTGGTTGTGGGTCTTTCCTATTCGTTTCATCAACTCTGTCCTCTTTTGTTAAAGTCTGAGGTGTGTTTGACAGGCAGTCCTGTTGCACATCTCGCAATAGCCATCCTTCCATGATGGTTCTTGTACCTGTTGGTGATACTATGGTAAGCACAACTAAAGATGTAGCAAACACTGGGATGATGTGCTTGGGATGTTCCTCCATGAATATGGTGTGGTGATGAATTCTCAAACTTCTCTCCTCTGCAACCCACTTGGTGCAGTGACCCTCCTCTAGAAACAAATGATGGCACTTTCATGAACCAGAATTATCACAAATATGACTTTCCAATGCTTCTAAGGAGGTTAGCAGATGCTCAGTGCAGTCTCCAGTTGTATCTAGAGGTTCTAATTTGAAGCCAACCAAACACAGGACACAGACATGTAGTTTCAGAAACCCTAATCTAAGCAGAGTTGCTTGTGCTCTATAAGAGTTTTCTCAATACAGCAAATCCTCACTTCAAATGGTTGAAGGTTCTTGGAAGGTGCAACTTTCAGCAAATTGGCTTATAATGAAATGAATTTAATGGCAAGCTAATTGATATCTGTGCACAAGAGTTGTGTTCCCACAACGACTGTGCAAGGAAAAGCCCAAATAAGAGAAGCTGCCATAGGGTATAAAATGGTTTCTGTCTAGAGTGCAGTGGGGATTAAGGGACGTGTGATCGCCAAAATGTTTCCGCGGGTGCGGTGATGGGGGAGGTGCATGAAGGAGGCAGGAAAAGAACAGAGCATGTGACCCTGTCCTGAAGAGGTGATGAGAAAGTGTGTGATGGGAAACCTATTTCACAGCACATGCTTTGGATAAGTTGCTCACCACTGGCCCAAGTGTGCAGACTGTAACTAGAGACTGTAGTGGGATTATAGTTGACCAGCCCTCACCTGTCCTGGTAACGACCAGTAAAATAAGCAGTAATGTGAGGGCTTTGCATCTGGGTTTGCAATCCCAAAAACCTTTTCTTGCAAGTAATCCTCACTGAACACAGTGGGACTTATTACTGAGTAGACATGAATAGGAAGGTGTTGTGGATCTCTAAGCAGGGTAGCTTGCAAACGTTAATGAAATCCACAAGGAGAGTACAAGAGGGTCTGATCCAGTAGGGCAACCCTTAAGTTCTTCATAATGAGAAAAGCTTCACCTGCTTGTGACAAGCAGATTTTCAAAGCATAGAATAAGAACATTAGGAGAGCCTCCACTCTCCTAATGAGATAGGCCAAGGCCCATCTAGTCCAGCTTCCTGTATCACACAGTTGTGTCAGGGAGCACAGAAGACACCTCATCGAGGTTCCCCCCCTGCAACTGGCATTTTGAGGTTATCTACTCACAACCCTCATGGCTTGTTACCTCCATAGGCCATTTTTCTTTTGGCCTTCCCATAGTGTTCCCTGTATCCAGGTACACTCAGATCCTAAGGTTTGATGTTAATAAAACGAGGATGTCCCAAACTTCCCAGGTTTGACTACCATAGTGCAAGGAATGCACTGTGGAGGAAAACAACCCATTTTTCAACTGAATAATTAGGAATCAGGATTCTTGGACAAAATCTGTCATGGCAGTCTCAGAGTGAAAGACATTAGAATAGTTGAATGAAAATTATTTGTTTATCCAGAGGTAGTCAGTCTGTGGAACTCCTTGCCACAAGATATGGTCATCTGGCTTATATGCCTTGAAAAGAAGACTGGACACATTTGAAGGACAAAAGACTATCTCAGGTGATGAGCTATGATGTGTATTTGCAGGATGACCATATCCAGCAGAGCTTTTCCGTGTGGTCCAGGGTCTACTCCATCTGCCCCCCCCCCCTCACTGACACGGTAGAGCACATGGAGGCTTGCTGTGATCGCTCAACACTTTGCGGACAAGGTCGATCAGATCCGGCATGACTTGGATGCCACTTTAACATAATCCAACGATGTCCCTGGGGCACCTGTCCAATCCATCTTTTGGGATTCTTTTCAGCTTGTAGAACCTGAGGATGTGGACAGGACTCTCTGTAGTGTGAGACTGTCTTCTTGCCCGTTGGATCCTTGCCCAGCCTGGCTAATTAGATCGGCCTGGGATGGACTGACCGAATGGACAGGGAGGGTGGTGAGTTTCTCTCTGAGGGAGGGGGTGTTGCCGCCTGCATTAAAACAGGTGGTGGTTCGCCCCTTCCTGAAGAAAACCTCCCTGGACCCCAATAATTTAAACAACTATTGGCAAGTCTCAAACATCCCATTTCTGAGCAAAGTGGTCAAGCAGGTGGTGGCGTCCCAGCTTCAGAGGGTCCTGGATGAAGCTGATTATCTGGATCCCTTCCAATCTGGTTTCAGGTGGGGGTTTGGGACAGAGACTGCCTTGGTCACCTTGGTGGATGATCTATGCCAGGGAATGGACAGGGGGAGTGTGTCCTTGTTGGTCCTGCTGGACCTCTCAGCAGCCTTTGACACCATTGACCATGGTGTCCTTCTGGGTTGGTATGCCAGGTTGGGGATTGGAGGCACTGTTTTGCAGTGGTTCTGCTCCTTCCTGGCTAACAGGTCCCAGAAGATGCTTGGTCTATTCCCCCATGCTATTTAACATCTACATGAAGCCACTGGGAGAGGTCATCCGGAGGTTTGGAGTGAGGTGTCATCAGTACGCTGATGACACCCAGCTCTATTTCTCCTTTCCTCCTGAGTCTGATGAGGCTGTTGAAGTCCTGAATCGTCCTGGAGGCAGTGGGGGACTGGATGATGGTGAACAAGCTGAGATTAAATCCTGATAAGACAGAGATTCTCCTGCTCCGGAAGTCCTCAACTTGGGTATTGGAATATCATCCTGTTCTGGATGAGGTTGCACTCCCTCTGAAGGAGCAGGTCCGCAGCTTGGGGGTTCTCCTGGATTCGTAGCTGCTCCTAGAGTCCCAGGTGGCAGCTGTGGCCAGGGGAGCCTTTGCTCAGCTTCGCTGATTCACCAGCTGCAACCATACCTGAGTCACTCCATTCTGGCCATGGTGACTCATGCCCTAGTGACATCGAGACTGGATTATTGTAACACTCTCTACATGGGGTTGCCTCTGAAGACGGTCCGGAAGCTTCAACTAGTCCAGAATGCGGCAGCCCGTGTGGTTGCTGGGGCTCGTCGGTTTGACTCTGTCGGGCCACTGCTTCAGCAACTACACTGGCTGCCCATTCATTTCTGGGCTGAATTGAAAGTGCTGGTCCTGACCTTTAAAGCCCTAAATGGCTCTGGTCCAAGGTACCTGAGGGACTGCCTTCTCTTGTACAATCCGACCCATCACTTAAGGTCATCTGAGGGGGCCCTACTGACTGTGCCGCCACTAAAAGATGTGAGAGGTGTGGCGGCCAGAGATAGGGCCTTCTCGGTGGTGGCACCCCGGCTTTGGAACTCCCTCCCCTTAGAACTGAGGAAAGCTCCCTCAGTACAGAGCTTCAGGCAGAGCCTTAAAACCTTTTATTTTAAAAAAGCTTTTTAATGGGGCAGAGGTTGGGGGCTGTTATTATTTTTAACATATATGTTTTTAGCCTGTATGTTTTAATTGTTTTTATTGAATTTGTACTATTTATGTTTTTAATTTTGTTTTCTGTCAGCCGCCTTGAGTCGGGCTAATGGCCTGTGAAAGGCGGGTTATAAATTTTTAAAATAAATAAATAAATAAAATACAGGCCTTCTGGCCTCCATTCTGTGTGGTCACTCCAATCATGGGCTGGCAGCATCTACAGATGATAGCAAAATGGGCCTCAAGTTTATCCAGTAAGCCTCATGATTAAATCAGCTTGAACCAGTTCTCCTTGCACCTGACTTTGGGTTCAGTTTCTGATTGCCTGTAGGAGCAGCAGTCACTTTGTTGGGTTGTTCTTGGGTTGTTCCATCATGGGTTGTTCCTGGCTGCCTTTCCTACCAGATCTTCTGGGCACCACTTGGTGGCATAGCTACAGGGGAGGGGAAAGGAGTCAGGCTTGGAGGGAGCCTTGCCCCTTTGCATCAATTACAGGTAGGGGGAGCAAAACAGAGCTGTATGGCTCTAACACTGACTGTTCCATCCCACCCCACCCCCAGCTAATACTACCACAATCTTGAATCCTGCAAAGTTTTCAGAGATTAGGGTGGTGCCTGGCTGAGCTGGGCAGTGATGATTCTGTTGACCCCAATAGTTTTGGGAATAGTATTGTTTCTTTTTTCTATAATACGGACAAAAGCAAGCAGGTGAAGTATTCAGATGGGTTTTGTTGCCTTGCACTTCTTTGGTGCAAAGGGGAAGAGGTCTGCTTTTGCTTTCCACTTAGCGCCCAAGTTCATGTCCGGAGCCAGAAATAACGCAGTTCCTAATGTTTTTTCTCCCTCCCTTGCCAAGGATTTTTTGGCCTCATCCCTGGCAGGTAACCTTAGCTTTTTCCACCCTGCTCAGGTTCTCTTTCTTTTTCCGCAGAGAGGAATTCTTCTGCGGCTCCCCTCCCTCATGTTGCCGAAATGGAGTTTAATGTAAACTTAGCTTTGAGGCAGCTTTTTCTCATTTTTAAAACTATTTCATATCAATTGCTGGCCTCACATTTGTTTTCTTTGAATTTTGGTTGGGAAACCAGTCTACATTTCTCAGGATATCTCTTTAGGAATCTTGGCAAAGCCTCGGCCGTATCTTTTGAAAAGAACATAAATGTAAAACAGAAGGGAGATATTAAAAGAAGCATAAACATGTTTTCTTTCTTTTCCCTGTGTTGCCACTGCCACCATCACCCGGCCTTCTAAGCTCTGCAAGGGAGGACTTGGAGGTGCTGGTGGCAGCAGGAGAGGAACAGAACATTGGGGGGGGGGCAGACTGGGGTGCGCAGATCAATAGCTGCGTAGAGGATTAACGAAGCACCACTTATTTGTGTGGGACTGATTTAATGTTTCCTCTGAAGTAGCAAGATTATTTCACAAAGAGTCCAGGGAGCATTTTAGAGCTAACCTCCCTCTCCTTTCCTGGCAGCTGGCATGTTTAGAGAGGGTAGGGGGGAGAGTGGGAGAAGATTGGAGGAGGAGTGGGGGGGGGGGAGAAAAATTCCCTTCTGGCTTTGGAGATGCCACCACAACCATTTCATATGGAATTTATTTTCCAAATTCAAGATCCTGAGATGGAGCTCTCTGAATATACTGATGATCTTAGAGATGGCAGAGACTAGAAATGGTTTGGGATGAAGGAGGAGTGATTGAGAATTAAAGAAGGGAATGTTGAAAAGTACTGAGCAAATTTGTGTGATACTCCATTTGTGGTGGTGTTATACAAAGTTCTGGTGTGAACTTTGTTCAGGTTCAAATCCATACCTGGGTGACCTTGACTCTCTCTCTCTCTCCAAGGTTGGAGAAAAATGTGAAAGAATACATAATTACTGGAAATATCTTCTTGGTTGACATTTCAGATGGTGGTGGAATGGTAATATAGATAACGTTAATGATTTACAGGAACAGCCCAAATAGTGCCAACACCACTTCCCTTAGAGTGGTCCACCCCTCTCCCCCTGTCCCACTCTTGAGTCTAAATCTATTGGATTTTGAGACCTATTGATCTCCAACAAGAGATAAGAGATCTTGGACTAGAGTATCTCTGAAGATCTAGCCCAGTCGCTCTCTTCTGGACTTCCTTTTCTGCTCAGCTTGGTTCTTCCTTCTGGACTCCAGAGAGTGAGATATGTTGAAGTGAGTGTGTGTTCAGAGGGGCACTGGATGCAATGACTGCTACTGACCTTGTGGGTGAGGTGACCCTGAGTCAGAGCTTCCAGCAATTGAGGAATTCTAAGGGAAGCCTTTTTTTAGTTTAACTCGTGAAATTCCTTTAAAAGATTGAAGGGGTTTCTTAACACAGAAAACAACACAAACTTGTCTCAACACAGCTGTCTGATGAGTGGGAAACCAGGACAAGGGACCCCATGACCCTCGGGGCAGGCTCTGGCTTACGGAACAGCCATGGGCTGCAGAGAAGAGTCAGTGGGTAGTGCAAGGAAAGTGGCAAACCTGCTCCCTATGGGTAAGTGAATTAGCAGGCTGAAAATTCACAGCTGAACCACATGTCAGTCCGTTATTCTTAATGGTGCCTTAACAGTTTCAAGTGCCGAAAGGAAAATACCCCTGATTGCTCCTATTTAGCACTCATTCAGCTAATTCTTTCTTAGGTGATGGTGATATTTTGGAAATGTTTGAACCAAAGGCTTCCAACAGCCTGAGGAGAGCAATATTCTTGATCAAACCAAAGATTATCACTAATGAAGGATAATCTGAATGTATATGATCCAGGTGAACTGGTTCTAGCAGCCCTGATGCTTTTCAGAAGCTGGTAGTTCAGCAGAAAATGTCTTTGACCAGAGGAACAGAGCAGGGTCATGGGATGTGCCAAGCTGGGCAGCAGCCAGGAAATTTTTGCAGGTGAATAGTGTAATAGACTGTATTATGTGACTGAAGCACATTGTCCAGGTTGGCACTTGGGAATTCTGCTATGGTTTGCTCATAGAAAGCAGTGCTTTGTGTTTGTTCCTTAGTCAGAGGGGTTGTGGAATGTGTCCTGCTCCTCTGAGAATCTGTAGCCATTAAAAAGAGATACCCTTACAGCTGTCATGTGAAGATTTTCCCCCAAAATGTATGGCCCACATCTGCTAGAGATGGACCACGCAGGAGAAGGAGAATGGGAGCCATGCCCCTTCCTCACCCTACTTTGGTCTTCCACACTCTTGTGAACTTGGATGTCCACAATGGCAGTTAATTGGAACTTCAGGAGTTGTTGGTGAACACCAGATCTTTGAATGGGAGATTATTGGCCATCCAAGATGATCCCAGGTAAGAGAGCCACCCTGGCATGGATCACAAAGACCTGCTTGGAGGTGATATTTTATTTTTCAAGTCTGAAACCAATATTTGAGGTGGAGGGAGAGGTCTTTGTTGGGACTCCATCTCCATTTCCAGATTCTTATCCTAGCCAGCTTCCACTTTCAAGTACTTGTGTCTAGGATTTTCCACCCACCCTGTTGCTGGACAATCATTCCTGAGCAGGCAGGGGAAGCTTCAGTTTTTGGCTCTTGTCATCAGGCCTGTTGTTCTCATGGATGTTGGAGTTCACATGTTTTCTAGGACATGTTTTCTGAACATGAGTCAGCAGTGTGATCACAAGCTGAACATGAGTCAGCAGTGTGATGTGTCTGCAAAGAAGGTAAATGCCATTTTAGGCTCCATTAAGAGGTCTGTAGCTTCCAAGTCGCATGAAGTTCTAGTTCCTCTTTATTCAGCATTGGTCAGACCTCACCTTGAGTACTGTGTTCAGTTCTGGGCACCTCACTTAAAAAAAGATGCAGCCAAACTGGAGCAAGTCCAGAGGAGAGCGACAAGAATGATCAGTGGGATGGAAGGGAAGCCCTACGAGGAAAGGTTGGGGGAACTTGGGATGTTCAGCCTGGAGAATAGAAGGCTGAGAGGAGACATGATTGCCCTCTTCAACCTGAAGGGCTGTCATATGGAGGAAGGGGTTCATTTGTTCATATGCATCACTGTTCATATGCATCACTGGGCTCTCAGACTGCAACTTGGGAGTAAGCATCATTGACTTTAATGGGGCTTACTTCTGAGTAGGTCTCAAGGGCAGCAGGCAGCAGCTGGGATAGAGGCTGAGGCTGCTTTTGGGGGATGCGGGTGGGTAAGCGATAAAAGGTCTACAGGAGCCTGAAGTGCTCTGAGTGCCAGGAGGCAGATAAGGGGAGGAGCCAGGCAGCCCAGACCAGCTTTGTGGCGGCCACCCAGGGCAAGCGCGCAGAGAAGCACGGGAAATCTGAAAATGGCTGCTTTCACAAAGCCGGTTTTTCCAAGCTGGTGGTGGCCAGCTTTGCAGAAAGGCCGCATTCACCCTAGTCCTGGGCCGCAAGTGGCCCCTGGGCCGCATGTTGGACACCCCTGCTCTAGGAGGATTTCCTGCTGTAGGTAGGGAGTTGAACTAGATGACCTATTAGGTCCCTTCCAACTCTATGATTCTATGTCCTCATTTCTGGCATTGTTTCCTGGAAAAACTCCTTTTCCTAATGAGCAGGTAGCATGTAGCCAGCTTGTAATTCATAGATTAAGGTTGCAATCCTAAACTGCAGTTAGTCTAGCATAAATCCTGTGCTGACCTAGTGGTGTAACAAAAGTGCCATAAGGCATTTCTGCCCCACTCTGGGTGAGTTAGGCCAGGTCATAGGCATATACTGATCTCCCGTACCACCACAGGAAGATAAGCTGGCTGCATTAGGTTAGACCAAATTGGTTAGGCTTGCACTCTTGTAATAAATTAAAATAAATTTTGTGTGTGTGTGTGTGTGTGTGTGTGTGTGTGTGTGTGTGTCGGGGGACAAGCCCCCTCCTTACCCGCCGGGGTCCCAGACAGAGCAGACCAGCAGTCTGGGGGCAGATGAGACGGACCAGGAGAGTGGGGAGACAAGAGGGGGAAGCCCCATGGGGGAATCCCCAGAGGAAGAAGCAAGACCCCCACAGGCAGACAGCAGAGCCAGCAGGAGCCCACACCTGCCCGGAGACGAGGGAGGCAGGCTTCAGAGCATGATCGCGCTCCCAGCCCTTCAGGGCGAGCGCTCACCTGCGGTGTCTGGCGGGAGGGATCAGAGGAGCCTGCAGGGTCCCCGTGCCAGCTCCCGGGCAGACATGGGAGAACTGGGGGAAAGCAAGCTGCCCTGGGTAACCCCAGGAGGAGAGATCCTCTGAGCCAGGGGGCTGGGGTGTAGAGGCAGCAGCCCAGGAAAGAGAGGACCACCACACTGAGAGGGGAGGGCAGGGGGGAAGAGGGCTGGAGAAGGGAGACGGGTTGGCAAGGGTTAAGGGCACCAGGGAGGCTGGAGGGATCCACCCAGGGAGGTGTGCTGCAGACAAAAAGAGGCAAAACGCCAAGGATGTGGGTGTGGAGCAGCCTAGGTCGGAGAAGGTCCGGACCTGTGAGTGAGAACGCTACAGGGAGAACAGCCTCAGGGGGTTTGCCCCCCTCCCTATTAATACTGAGGCGTCTTGCTACCAGAGACTGCAAAGCCTGCCTAGGTGGACCATTGACCAATCTCTGTATGTCAAACAGCGGTGTGTCTTGAGGGGAATCAGGGGCCGGGACCCTCACAACCCCACAATATATATAAAATATTTACATACGAGATATATATTTAAAAAACTGAAAAATGACTGACTGACTCACTCAGTCATCAACCCCCGACAAAACCAATGGACCTAGAAAGTTGGGGAGGGTATTCTTTTCATGATGGAGGCACCAACTAAGAACCAGTTTTCAGAATTTGAACTGGAAGGGGCACAACGCGTTTTCCTACAAATACTTCACACTGAAGAATCCCTGACTGATGGGCTCTCTGCCCCAATCCCTGGACCTAGAAACATGAAATTTGGGGAGGGTGTTCCTTATGTGAGCACCCAAGAACCAATGTTGAGAAATTTACCTTTAAGGGGGTGAAAGGGGGTGCATCATGTTTATGTCCTATACTTAACCCTCTGTCACTCCAAATCCGGAAATTCCCTGGTCAGTCAAAAAGCTATGACAGGCATTTGTTTTAAAAGTCATTAGTACCTAATTAACTCAAATATAATGCTCTTAAATTGATCAGTGACCTTCACTAGGATGTGCAAAGAGAATAATCGAAATCTGATTCAAAAACCAAATTTATTAACCTTAAAGCAAGTAAAACAAAATGTACTGAAATTTGTCAGGCAGAGTCTGGTGCAGTCAGGAGAAACTGATCTGAGAGATCACCTGTGGCTGCCTATGGCCATCTATGGAGTGTCGAGTTCAGGCAAAACTGATCTGAAAGATCAGGAGGGTCACTACTGCACCCCACGCAGGCAGGGGGAAAACTGACTAGGGGGGTTTCAAACAGCTCCTAGAGATAGGAAGGTACTAGGAGGGACAGGCCTTTTGGCCACCTTGGCATGGAGAGGGGAGCAAGAACAGCTTTGCCATGCCTGACAGATCGATTTGGAGCAATGGAGGGTTAACATGGAAGACTCACCAACATTCAGCCAATTTAGTGCCTGGTGCCTGGTACTCTAGGTGGCAGTGGTGTACATGGGAGGATGTTGTGCAGGATATGTGTGTGTTAATAAGCAATAAGTTTAAATTTAGCACATGAAAGCAAAATATATGAGTGTTTTAGCTTTTATTTTGTTGGGTCCTACATTTTTCTAGGGTATCCTACATTTTGGGAGGCCCTATCCTCTTTTTTATTATAACATACAGTCACCTTGGTAGGGGAAACTAAAATGGTTAGGCCAAAATGGTTTGGTTTTTAAGACTGGGCTCCAACTTAGATTTTAAGTAATGTTTCACTACTTTTATTATTGTTTAGCAGGTTGAATAGTGCTTGAGAAAAGTGGGGCAGAAATTAATAAATACCGGCATGTGGGCCCTTCCTCCCCCACTAGGTAGGATATGAAATATGCTGATTTACACAGGAATGTGGCATTCAGGCAGCCAGCCTACAAGCTGGAGGAAGGAGGAACTTTAATTTTCTTTTAGTCTCTGTTAAGAAAGAAACTGCAAACTTTCTCAGCTAGTAAAGAAGAAAAATTTACTATGCAGTATCCACTGATACTGGATATATGAATGGGAAGTGCCTGTAATCATAAAATAATACCAGTGAGAATCCAATAAGGATGTTGAACCTTAGGTTCATCAGTGTCTCTCATCATTCTTTGTCCTTCCCCATGATTAGCAAAACCAAATGCAAATCACTCATTGGCATCCTTCGGTCTCAAAAGACCCTGGTATCATGCTCTGAATGGGAAAAGTAGCTGTCACTTCCCTTGTTGTTTTGTCGCTGCATGCGAAGCTGGGGTGTCCTCTCCAGAGCACGATGGTCTGGGTAGATTGATATGGAGGATAGATTGTTACCCAAGCAGCAAATCCTCCCTCTCCACGCCATTGAAATAGTCCAATGGAACAGCAGAGCCAACACAATTGGTTCCAGCTGTGTCGCAGGAGTTACCAGAACGTGATTGTACACAGTCACAAACTACTTAACTCTACAGTAAGCGAAGCTCTGTGACTCCCCATTCAGTCGAAGTGCACAAAAATGACCCCTGTAAGAAAACTGTCATAATTACCTGATTAACATAATTACCTAATTAACTCAATTGTAACACTCTTAAAGTGTTAAGTGACATTCATTAGGATGTACAAAGAGACAATAATAGAAATCTGGTTAAAAAATCCTCATTTATTAATCATACAGCAAAACCAAAATCACTGAAAATTAATACCCATCTCCACATTGCCTTATGTTTTCATGAAAAAGAAAAACATATGAGCATTAATTATGAGCTGAACTGGAAATATAGGCACAGTAGTCTTTCTTTCTCACTCTGAGTTGCTGAGTTGCTTTGACACAATGAGGTGCAAGCAACAAGCAAAGTGCAATGAGGTTGCAACAAGCAAATTGCATCTGTTGTTTTGAATCCAGGGTTGTAAGGGGTCAATGGAGGGGGGTCTGTGGGGCCCTCATGATGTTCTGCATTGCTTATCAGCTGTGGGAAGGAAGCAGAACACTTCTCACCCACTTGTAAATTGCTTTGTAAATTGGATTGCTTGTAATTTACCCACTACAAAGGACTTCACAGTAAGTAAAACTGTGTGGCTCACCTGCTGTTCTGCATTGCTTATTAGCTGTGGGAAACTTCCTCTTACCTTTCAAACAACAAATGGTCTTTTATTCATGCTTTGAATGAGCTAAATAAGAGCTTGAAGAGCTAACTAAACAGTTATAAAAGGTATTCCAAAAGTCAGCTTAGGAGGTGCGAATGTGGCCAAAATTGGCCAGGGGGGTCACTACTGCTCCCCAGAAAAGAAGCAGGAAAAATGACTAGGGGGGTTTCAAACAGCACCTAGAACTAGGAAGGTACAAGGAGGGGCAGGCCTCTTGGCCATCGTGGTGCAGAGAGGGAGAAAAAACAAAATCTCATGGAAAAAATTTTCCAGCTTTGTCCCTCTTGGGGGGGCTCCAGCTCTGGATTTTGTCTTGCAGTTGACTCCTGAAGCCTTTCCCATAGATGGGTATAGCCTCAAGGCACTAAAAGTTTGAGGTGGAAGTTTTCCTTCTCCTGGGTAGATTGATATGGGGGATAGGCTGTTACCCAAGCAGCAAATCCCCCCTCTCCATGCCACTAAAATAGTCCAATGAAATAGCAGAGCTGATAAATATTGCATCTAAATGCAAATATTTAAATATTTTAAGCACCATACTAAGTTCAGTTTTATTTTGGTGCAGAGTATTTCTTTGAGGCAGGGACTGTCCATGGATCTTCTTTTATCATGCTTGTATTTATTTTATTTTTTTCATGTTTTTATCCCACTCTTTTTTCAAAATGTTTCAAGTGGTTCCTTCCCTCCTCCACAACAACCCTGTGAGGTTGGCGAGGCTGAGGTGGACTGGCCAATGATCACAAGGAAACTTCATGCACTGAGTGGGGATTTGAACCTATCCCTTCCAAGTCTAATTCCTAAACCACCACCCAAACCTGGTCCCTATAAAACCATATTTTTATGGTTTATGGCTTCCGGTCATCCTGGAAGCCTGATGGTGTCACGGCCTTGAGCACAAGACTTACGAATTGACAGTCCTTTGATTTATTTGCATAAGTGGGAAGATGTTTCCAAAGTTAAAAACCCATTAAGAATTCTAGAACGTCCAGCGCTCGTGCCTGCGAGCCTGCGGGCAGTGAGTTCCAAATGACAGTGAAGCCAAAACCAATTGAGCACATAGCTTTGAAAGCTCATTGCCATTACCCAAGACTGGGAACATAAAGGAACTTTTCCTTCCCCTTGTTTTTCTTTCTTCTAAAGGACCACAGAGTGCCTTTCCGGAGACAGCTGGCTCACAGATGCCGTGATTGATGCCTTTTGTGTTATAGACAAGCAGTTTTTTGGAAAGTCTTGCAATCTGTGAAAAGAGTGTCCATGTGGTGGTGGTGGGGAGGGTTTATGCAAATGGATAATAAAACCATTTGATGATGGATCAGTTTCTCAGAGTGGGAGGGTTGAAACTTGAACAACGTTTGCTTAGCAACCCCTGAGTACATAAAACGTGCCCTGTACTGAAATTAAAACCATTCTTCTCTCTTGTTCACCCACCCTAATCCATGGATACAAAAAGAACTATTTCCTCTTAATCTATGACCTGACATGCACCAGACTCATGGCTCTGAATAAACAACAACAGCATTCTTCTTGATTCTCATGTCAAAGTCATGAGACTTTTTTGGTTTACCTTCTCATAGTGGATTTATGCGCTCGCTCTCGCTCTCTCTCTCTCTGTGTGTCTGTGTGTGTGTCTGTGTCTGTGTGTCTGTGTCAAAGGCTGCTTTGGAAATAGATGCTGGATATGTGAACGATGCTTGTACTAGCAGAGAACCTGGAAGACCAAGCCACAAATTAGGAATTCTCTGGTTTGAATCTTACTTCTGCCATGAGCCCACTAGGTGATGGAAGCCTCAGCCTCATGAGAACGTAAGAAGTTTTTTAATGTGATGTTTGAGGTTTCTACTCAGGGTTACGTACTAAATTGAACGTCTCCCCCTTACCTGGAGATGTGCAACCTCTGCTCATCCTTATCCTTGAAGCAGAAGAGGGGGACAGAACTAGAGAGGAAATTGAGAGGCGAGTGGTAGGCTAGAAGAAGATTAGAGCAAGACTCCCCACTTCCTTTTCCAGTTCAGTTAGTGGGAACAGAGGGAGGAGCAGTAGAAGTAAGCAGGCAAACCGAAGAGCCTGCTGCCTGAGGCAGTCGTCTCAGTCAGCCCCATGCCAGCCAATTTCCATTTGGGAACTGGAATGTTTTCTCCATCCCACTGCGTATTTAAACAATGTTAAATATTTTAAGAGCTGAAAGGGTGGGTCCAATGAGAAGCTTTCAGAAGAATCAGTCTCATTAGTAAAGCTTTGCATTAACATTTTGTTACATAATGCAGTTGCAATTTCCTTCTTTGACCGAATACAGATATTTCAGCACTGTTTGTTTTGTTGCATTCTGCATTGCCAAACACAACAAATAAATGTTACATGATTGTATTATTCAAAAATATCAAGATTGTAATATTTTTGCCAGTAATTGTGGCAAAAGACAACCTGTGAGTGCATCACCAGATTCAGTCTATAAACCCCCCACCTCCAAGTATACTGCTATACTGCTGTACAGTGGTGCCTCACAAAAAGAGCGTAATTCGTTCCGGAGGCATGCTCTTTAAGTGAAACACTCTTTAAGTGAAGCAGATTTTTCCATAGGAAATAATGGACACTCAGACAATTGGTTCCACAACCCCCAAAATATGCATATAAAAATATTAACCGAATGTAAAAATAATGACAAAACACTGGAATTGAATTCAAACCATGCATTCAATGTGCATGAT
Source organism: Cryptoblepharus egeriae (assembly GCA_030015325.1). Classification (NCBI taxonomy): domain Eukaryota; kingdom Metazoa; phylum Chordata; class Lepidosauria; order Squamata; family Scincidae; genus Cryptoblepharus; species Cryptoblepharus egeriae. The sequence continues at coordinate 13,221,599 of JAREYC010000014.1, forward strand.
CCTATGAAGTCTATTTAGGCTGCAATCCTAAAGACACTTTCCTAGAGTAAGGACGTAGTTAGGAGACTGCAATCAAAGACACTTTCCTGGGAGGCTTACCTGGGTGCTTCAAGGTGGTCGGTGGGGGCACTTGGGGGCAGTTAGGGGCAGCTGCCTCTGGCACCTCCAGGCAACTGCCCCCCAAGTTGAGGGCAGTTTAGAGGCAGCAGCGCTGGCTGGCAGCCCTTTTAAAGAGCCTTCATGCGGAGCATCAGGGCTGCATAGCACACGTGCCCATAGCGTGCTTGCTTGTTAAGTGAAGCAGAACTTTGAGGGCGGGCAGCAACTAGTGAAAGTGCCTAGGTCAATTCAGGTCTCCACCCTCGCAGAGACCTTGTAGGACCCCCATCTGGTTCTAATCAGCTGGGAACGCGCGCGCTCTGCATTTTCTCAAAGAGTTTAGCAGCGTCTAGCTCGTTTAAAAGCTGCTGCTGCAGAGTTCCCACTGTCTACCAGTGCCTACAGTGCCTACCAATGCCTCCAAGTCACCCTCCCGCCCCCCACCCCCATAAGGCCGGGCATGGCAAGGGTGTCCCTATCTGGCTGGACACCCTCTGTTTTCCAGGCGTATCCTGCCAAAGCCAGGCGTGTGGTCACGCTGATTTCAGGAAGGCTGATTTCAACAGGTCTAGAGGAATCTTAGGTTGATGAACCTAAGTCTTAGGGTGATGAACCCATGGGTTGATGAACTAACAGGAAAAGGGGCCCAAGATGGATGGGAACTCCTTAAGAGGCAGCTTCTACAAGCACAATCAGAAGCCTGATTTGTCTACCCTTGATGAGGATGATGCTGAGGTCATTGAACAGTTCCATAAGGACAATGAGAAGGCCTTGTATTTAATTGGGCTAAATCTAAAAGAAGACCAGCAACTGGTCCACATAGATGGTATAGACTCAGCAAAGGAATGCTGGGATGCTCTGAGAACGATCTATGTGCAGGACAATGTTGATGCGCAGATTTCACCTCATGCAGAAGTTACTAAGTACACACCTTCAGCCAGATGATTTTTTAGCTCACCTGGAATTTATGAAAAGGACTCTGCAAGAACTACAAGAAAAAAACTCCAGCAAGTGAACATCATACCATGCAATTTGGACAAGAGCTATAACCAATTTTTGGCAAACCTGGAGCTGCTACCTCAAACTAAACTGACTCTCCAGTATGACGAGCTGGATTTTGGACAAAGATAGGAGGAGGGGGCATATTGTGCTGCTTTGTGAACCCAAGCCTCATTTGTCAAAGCCAATCAGGGAGAAAGCAGCTGTGGAATGTGCTGCTGAATCAACTAAGACAGAGAAGGCCTATACTGTAAAAAAGTGTTTTTGGTTTGGGAGTTCCAAGCATTTAGTAAGTGACTGCTGCTCCAGGAAGGGTAAGCTGTGAAGCAGCTGAAAGGGAGAGCATAGACCCAGGTGAGGAGAAGAGGAGGGGCTGGTGAATTGCTGGGTGAATAATTTCTGTTAGCTGTTCATTGGCTGGTTGCCTGGTGGGAGAAGTTTTCAAGGGCAGCAGCAGAGCCTTTGGCGCGAACCTTTGGTGCGAGCCGAAGGGCGAGAGACAAAGGTCTCTTGTCCTGTGGCTCTTAGCCTGTGGATAGGAGCCTGTGATCAAGGAGGACTTCTCAAGTTGACAGGAAATGGGAGGGAAGGGCACAGTTGTCATGACATGCACCACATGTGCCATGTTTCTCTTCTTGCCCAAGGACCCCGGGGATTATCAATGCTGCAAGTGCAAACTGGTTGTACTGTTGGAGGAGAAGATGGCAGCATTGGAGGGTGAAGTTTCCACCCTTCGTCAAATTAAGGCATCTGAGGAGTTCCTCAAAGCAAAGCACACGGAACTTCTCCAGAGGGAAGTTTTGGATGACTTCCCTAGTGGGAATGACACTAGTGGGAACCCCAGCAATGATGTCTCTTCATGGAGGCACGTGATAGAAGAAAAAAGGGCAGGAGATGGCCAGAACCACTGGAGATGTACAACCGTTTCCAGAGTCTCTCAGATTCCATTATACTGGCAGAAATTCCTCTTGCTAGCATGCCTACACCGGATCCTGGGAGGCCTGCAATAATTCCCCTTACTGGCATGCCTGTAGATCCCCCACAAAGATCCCAATGGCTATCAAAACCAGTAAGTGTGGGGGAATCTCAACACAAAAGGAGAACACAGAGGAGGGTGGTGGTGATTGGAGATCCTAAGGCGAATGGAGCCTGTATGCAGACCAGACATTTTTTCCTGTGAGGTGTGCTGCCTCCCTGGTGCCAGGATCCGGGATGTCACGGAGAGGCTACCGAGGATGATCACGCCTGCTGATCGCCACCTGTTCTTACTCATCCATGTAGGATAGTTGGGGACTATGAAGCTCTGGGGAGGAAGATTAAGGATTTGGGGAATACCCAAGTGGTATTCTCATCTATCCTCTCGGTAATTGGCAAAGATCCTCAGAGAGAAGGCAAAATTTTCCAGTTAAATAGCTGGCTCCGAAAATGGTGTCTTTGAGAAGGAGTTAGATTCTGGGATCATAGGTTGAGCTTCCTCAAGGAGGGACTCCTAGCGAAAGATGGACTATATTTTATGGGTTGGGGAAAGAGTGTCTTCAGACGGGAGATGGCCAACCTGATCAGGAGGGCTTTAAACTAAATAAGAAGGGGGTGGGTTACGTCCAAAGAGAACGTGGGAATAAAGAAAATGCTCTGCATGGAAATTGCCAGGGCACAGCTGTAACTCAAAAACCTTTCGAGGGGCTTGGTCTTAAAAAACAGAGGGGAAATGCATTGTGTTGCAACCTCCAGGGCTTATGCTGTATTTACACAAATGCACAGAGCCTGGGAAATAAACAAGATGAATTAGAACTTTCAGCAAGTGAACGGAAATTGGACTTGATAGGAATAACTGAAACTTGGTGGGATGACTCCCATGACTGGAATGCACAAATGGACGGCGATCAGCTGTTCAGGAGGAACAGAAGTGGCAAAAGAGGAGGTGGAGTAGCATATGTCAACAACATATACATCTGCTCTGAAATCCAGGAAACTGGTCTGGATATCCCTGTGGAATTCGTTTGGGTAAAGGCTAGGGGGAAAAACAAGAAACAAAACATTGTGTAACATTATTCCAATACATTGGAACATTGCTCCAATAAAGTCCTGATGGGCCTGGAAGATAACTTCATGGTCCAGAAGGTGGAGGAAACAACAAGGGGCTATCCTTGACCTGATCTTAACTAATCGTGAAGAACTGATTGACTGGGTCAATGTGGTGGGAACTTTAGGGGAAAATGATCATGAGCTGCTGGAATTTAGAATAATGTGGGAAATAAAAAGAGTGCAGAGTGAAACTTATACATTGGATTTCAGGAAGGCTGATTTCAACAGGTTTAGAGGAGTCATTGCTGGGATCCCATGGGTTGATGAACTAATGGGAAAAGGGACCCAAGATGGGTGGGAGCTCCTTAAGAGGCAGCTTCTGCAAGCACAGTCAGAAACAATTCCTATGAAAAAGAAAGGGGGAAAAACCTGAAAAATCCAGGTTGGCCCCACAAGCAACTTGGGGATCAGCTGAAGTTAAAGAAAGAGAAGTATAGGGAATGGACGACTGGAAAGATCACCAGGGAGGAGTACAGGTATGTAGCCCGGTCCTGTACCGGGGGGGGGGGTCAGGAATGCTAAAGCTCAGTATGAGCTGAGGCTGGCCATGGGAGTCAAGGATAACAAAAAGAGCTTCTTTAGATATGCCCAAAGGAAAAGGAGAAGAAACGAGGGGATGGGGCTGCTCCTGGACAAAGATGGACAGCAGCTGTCTAGAAACCAGGAGAAGGCGAAGCTGCTCAACTCCTACTTTGCATCAGTCTATTCTTGGAAGGAGGGCTGTGCAAATGGGAGTACGGGATCATTGGCTGATGCGGGGATGTGCTTGCATCCCCAAATAGGTAATGGAAACATGGATGGTGCAGAACAGCAGATTAAGATTGACAGAGAACTGGTTCGAAACCACTTAACTGGCCTAAATGAATTCAAGTCATTTGGACCGGATGAGCTGCATCCTCGAGTTCTTAAGGATTTGACAGATGTTCATGCAGAGCCTCTGTCGATCATCTTTGAGAAATCCTTGAGTGGAGAAGTGCCACTGGACTGGAAGAGGGCAAATGTAGTCCCAATCCTTAAGAAGGGAGAAAAGACCCAGGAAATTATAAACCAGTCAGTTTGACTTCAATCCTGGGAAAGATATTAGAACAAATCATAAAACACACAATTTGTGCACATCTAGACAAGTACTCGGTGATCAAAACAATTCGTGTTTCGTGTGGGGTGCCCCAGGGCTCTGTCTTCGGCCCGGTCCTCTTTAACATTTTCATCAGTGACTTGGAGGAAGGGATACGGGGAGCCTGATCAAATTTGCGGGTGACACCAAGCTGGGAGGAGTAGCAAACACAACAGAAGACAGGAGAAACCTCCAGGAGGATCTGGATAAATTGGAATGTTGGGCTGTAACAAATAGAATGAATTTCAAAAGGGAGAAGTGCAAGGAAATAAAGTGCACTTAGCAAATAAAAACCAAAAATACAGATATAAAATGGGGATACTTGGCTTGGCAGCTCAACATGTGAGCGGGACCTTGGAGTTGCTGTGGGTCACAAGCTGAACATGGGTCAGCAATGTGGTGTGTCTGCAAAGAAGGCAAATGCCATTTTAGGCTGCATTAAGAGGTCTGTAGCTTCCAAGTCATGAGAAGTTCTGGTTACTCTTTATTCAGCATTGGTCAGACCTCACCTTGAGTACTGTGTTCAGTTTTGGGCACCTCACTTTAAGAAAGATGCAGCCAAGCTGGAGCAAGTCCAGAGGAGAGCGACAAGAATGATCAGTGGGATGGAAGGGAAGCCCTATGAGGAAAGGATGGAGGAACTTCGGATATTCAGCCTGGAGAAGAGGAGGCTGAGAGGAGACATGATTGCCCTCTTCAGATACCTGAAGGGCTGTCATATGGAGAAAGGGGCTCATTTGTTCTTAGCTGCTTCTGAAAGTAGAACTAGAACCAATGGGTACAAACTGCAAGAAAAGAGATTCCAGTTGGATATCCAGAAAAAAAATCCTGATGGTGAGGGTGGTTCAGCAGTGGAACAGATTGCCATGGGAGGTGGTGGATTCTCCCTCACTGGAGATCTTCAAGCAGAGGTTTGACTAGCACCTGTTGGGGATGCTCAAGGAGGATTTCCTGCTGCAGGCAGGGGTTTGGACTAGATGACCTACTAGGTCCCTTCCAACTCTAGGATTCTATGATTCTTTGATCTAGAGGCTATGATAATTGTTATGTAGTGGACAGTGGTGCAACTGCAAACATATGTATAAGTATGAAACTATTTAAATCTTTTGTGCCTGTCCAAAATCAGTGTGTTACGCTTGCAGGTGGAATTTCAGCGGCCATCACTGGCAAAGAATTTGTTTTCCTGCCTGGATTAAATAAAATCTTTAAAATGGTTTGTGTGCCAAGCCTGAAATATAACCTCCTGTCAGTGACTGCATTAACAAAGGAGGGTTATTGCTGCACATTTACTGCCTCTGAATGCATTATTAAAGGCACTGATGGAAAATCAGCCATTGCTAATTTGCAGGGAGATTTATACCTATTGGATCTCTTGGATTTGTTCACAAACAAAAAGCCTTGTTCACAAAAACAAAAAGATTTGTTCAAGCAGCTGAGAACTGGCAAGACAGCAATTTACTGCCCTCAGGATAATGCCCATTGTGAAAGGCATGGGCAGAGTCTTCAGAACATGGCTTTTTGCATGCCTAAGAGACAGTGGATTTATAAAGCCTTATTGGGGAGAAGCGTTCATTTGTGCCTCACACAACTTGAACCAGATTTGGAGTTCTGTGACTGGACAGATTCCTTTAAAACTGGCACGGAAGAAACCCTTCTCTGGATTACGTGCACGTCTTTGTATTACCTGCATATGTCTACATTCCTAAGGATTTGAGAAGAAAAGGGCAACATAAAGCCAGAAAAATATATTTTCTGGGATACCAATCCAATCATAAGGCTTATCATTTTGGATATTTGCATTTTAGGGACATTACTATAAGTGCCAAATTCTTAGAAAACACTATGGGCTGAGATTGTTTAAGATCTTGTATCATGCTATTCTTCCCAGGTGCAGACCAGCATGAAATGCACCATCCTTCCTCCATCCAGGAGGAGCTGTTGCCTAACCACTTAAGAGTAGAAGAAGACCCAACTGGGCCTGAGTCAAACTCTGAAACAACAGTTCTCTGGAGGAGGAAAGAGGGCCACTCAGTAAAGACTGGGTTTGCCCTGCCTCCAGTCAGGGCTAGAAGTAGACTTTTGCCTCCTTTTCAGCGGGGCACCCCATCCCCAGTCCGGTCCTGGCTCCTTAAGAGTAAGGTCGGTTGTGATTGTGCTCCATAGAGCACAGCTAGCCTCTTTTCCTCTTTTCTCTTTTACAGCCTTATTCTCCTCTCCTCCCCTCTCCTTTCCTGGATCGGGACCACTGATTGGACCCCCCATCTGTACAGCCCAGAGGGGTCTGTGGGGGTGTCGGGGCCTACTATCTCCCCCCTTCACCTCGCTGCCCGCCTCTCCAGGCGGCTTGGTGGCGCTAGCATGGGCCGCCCGCAGGCTTCACCCAGCCAGAGCTCCACTGCAGAGACCCGTGGGAGGCAGTGCTAGTTGGGGCCGCCCTAGCGGCTTTGCCCCTTCGCTGTGTGCCTTCCCACCACTGCAGGGGCTGGACGGAGGACGCCTCTGCACTGTGCCTACGTCTCCAGCTCAACCGCCAAAGACGCGCGGCACCGGGGCCGATTGGCGGCTTGCCTCCCCGGGGAGCCTGGCGGCGCGGAGCACGCAGCATCAACAGCAGTGGCAGCAGCCTCGCAGGCTCGCCTGCATCCCTGGTGAGCAGAGCACAGGGACCGCAGCGCCCGACCGGGCGCCCACTGGCCGGAGGAGAAACACATCAGAACAACATCCCTCCCGGCGGCCATTTTGTGGGGTGCTTTTTCGCGCCAAAATTGCGGCAGCCATTTTGGGTCCTTGGCATCTCCCAGTGGTGACAGTGAGTTAGAGGCCTTGCCTCTTGAGTGAGGAGGGGAGGTATTTACTGTTTTGAGGGGGAATAAGGTTCTTTCTACAGTTTAAAAAAATTAAATTATTTTTTTGTTGGGTCAAGGGCTTCCTTCAAGCCTGCTCCCACTATGGCAGAAGACCAGGGATCAAATTCAGTGGGGGAGGGAGTTAACCAAGTCTCGAACCTGACAGTTCTGAGTGCCTTCCAAGGGCTTTTTTCCACTCAAGCCCATACCCTTGATCCCGTACTGTCATCCATCAGGGATGCCCTGGATGAGGCTGTATCTCTAAGCCTGCCGGCCCTCGTCAAGTCGGCAGTCGGGGAAGCCACATCATCCTGTTTAAGGTCCAAGGCAAAGAGGGTGCGATCTCCCACTCCTGACTCACCACTCTTTTCCTTTTCTGAGCTCTCTCCTTCTCCTCCACCACGCAAGCGTATGCACAAGAGAAAGCACCTGGAACATCATTCAAAGCATAAACAGGCCAAGGCTTCCAAACACCATGGTTCTAAGCACCGCAGAGTGTCCCTCATCTTCTGCCTCTGCTTCCACACCCTCGGGGTCGGAGGAGGGAGATCTGTCATCCACAGAAGTTGACGACACCACCCATAAGGGATCCAGACTTTTTCCTTCTGACCTCCTCGACCCTGTGGTGGATTATTCGGCCCAGTGTCTTCATCTCCACAGGACCGACCAGGCAGTCTCTGATCTATCTGACCAGGACAAAGCAGAAGCTTTTCCCAAAACTGAGGCCCACAAAACGGTTATTCCTTTCCCAAAGGCTTTTCAATCTGTCTTTACTCAGGAAAGGCAATCTCACTCCAAAGGTACTGGGTCCAGGGTGGCTGACAAACTGTATACCCTGCCTGACAAACAGATGTCTCTTTTAAAGGTGCCTGCCATGGATCAACCTGTGGCTTCCTTGTCATCTTCATCAGTCCCTGTAGACGGTGAGGTGTGGCCTAAGAACAACACTGATCGTCGCATGGAGCATTCCCCTCATTGGAACCACGAGCAGTCGTCCTTTGCCTTTAGGGCCTGTTCCGCCAACTCGGTCATGGCCAGGGCTGCCTTCATCTGGGCCCAGGAGACTGCCAAGAATAAACATCTTCCTAAGGCCTTCTGGGGTACCCTCAAGAAAATCGCCTTGGCCTCAGCTTTTGCGGCGGATGCTGCTCTAGACGCTATGAGATTCACTGCTTGGGCCATGGGTGCAAATGTAGCCACTCGGTGAGCCCTCTGGCTCAGATCCTGGTCGGGGGAGCCCGGTTCTCACTCCAAGCTGATCAACCTGCCCTTTGAGGGTAACAAACGTTTTGGCAAGGCCTTGGACCCGATTTTAGTGGAGTCAAGGGACAAGCGCAAGATCTTACCCCGGGTAAAAAAGAATCTACAAAACCAAACCAGTCTTCCTTTCGTCCCTTCAGGCCTCGCTTCAAAGACTCCTCCGGGTCTCAATTTTGCTCCAGATGGACCAACGCCAGCGTCTTACCTTGTTCCAGACCAACCAACTCCAGCTCCAATTCTGAAAAGTCGCAGTACCCTCGCAAGAACAACAAGTCATTCAAATCTGCCTGACACCAGGCCTTCCTTAGGGCCCTGGGCTACAGGGGCACGACTGCTTGGATTGGCTCCCTGCTGGCAGGGATCTACCACTGATGCATGGGTCCTCCAAACAGTGTCGCGAAGATATCTCATTGAGTTTCAGACAAGACTCCCTTGCTGCTTCTGGCAAGTGCCTCTGTCCCGAGAGCCACTGAAACACGCACAGAAGAAGCTGGTGATCCAACATCTTCTGGACATTGGTACAATCGAGGCAGTTCCACCATCCCAGAGTGGCAGGCGGGGTCTATTTGATTTTCTTTTTGGTCCCAAAAAAGAACGGGGATATGTGGACAATCCTCGATCTGAAGTGGCTGAACCAATATACAACCAAACGAAGGTTCAAAATGGAGACTTGGCGGACAATAACGGCAGCTCTGGATCGGGGGGTCTTTATGGCTTCCATAGACCTCTCGGAAGCATACCTTCATGTACCCATTCATCCGAGGCACAGGAAGTTCCTACGCTTTGCATATGGCAGACATCATTACCAATACAGAGCCCTGCCTTTTGGACTATCATCAGCTCTGAGAGTCTTCACGAAACTGTTAGTAGCAGTTTCGTGAAGGGCATCCGCATTTTCCCTTACATCGATGACATCTTAGTCGCCGCCCCCTCTTTCGAGCAAGTCTCCAAGGACCTGGCGGTGGTGCTGACCACCTTGGAGGAACATGGCTTCGTGGTCAATTGGACCAAGAGCTCATTGACTCCATCCCAGAACTTTATTCATCTCGGGTTGCTCATCGACACTCGCTCTCATCAGATCTCCTTGTCACCGGAGCGCAGAAACCAACTGAGAATGTTGCTCTCCTTCACCAACAGCTCCTCTCGGGTTCATTGATGACTCTGGCCTCCCTCCTGGGTCTCATGGTATCCTGCCAGGACATGGTCCCGTGGTCTCGCTTCCATCTGTGGCCCCTCCAATCCTTCCTATGCCCATACGCTCACCATATAGAGCGCAGAGCTTCAATAGATCTCACTCTGCCTCGATCAGTGAAGGCCTCACTGGCATGGTGGTTGGCTCCGAACCATCTGGACTGCGGTGCCAGCTTGGACCTCCTGGAACAGGTAGTCTTGACAACGGACGCCAGCCTATGGGGCTGGGGAGCACGACTGGGGTCGCGGCTAGCCCAAGGGACCTGGACCTCAGAGGAACAACGGCTCTCCATCAACAGACTGGAACTACGAGCAATCAGGTTAGCTCTCCAGGAGTTCCATGCAGTTACCCAGGGTTCTCACATCCTGGTGCAGACAGACAACATCTCAGTGAAAGCCTTCGTCAGTTGCCATGGTGGGACGAGGTCCAAAGGATTGATGAGGGAGACCCACCTATTATTCCAGTAGGCGGAGGTGCATCTTCTTTTGATCAAGGCAGAGCACCTACCGGGAGTCCTAAACACCGAGGTGGATTGGTTGAACAGATGGACAATAGACGAGAGGGAGTGGGGCCTCCACCCCCAGATGTTCGACCTTATCACAAGAGTGTTCGGCACTCCCACAGTAGATCTCTTCGCCACTCCGGAAAATGCTCAAGTACCATTGTTTGTTTCCCGCACTCTGGATCCCTGGGCGCTAACAACCAACGCCCTGATTTGGACTTGGCCCCCAGGGTTGTTATACGCCTTCCCACCGTTTCCTCTCATACAAACAGTTCTACAGAGGGTGAAAAAGTTCAAGTCATTTGTAATCCTGGTGACACCAAACTGGCCATGGAGACCGTGGTATCCCACGTTGCTGTCTCTGTCCATGGCTCCTCCAATCAAACTTCCTCCGAGGCCCGACATCCTTCGACAGGTGCCCCTGCTGCACCCCAGACCGGATTTGTTCAGGCTGACGGCGTGGCTTTTGAAAGGATGAAATGGGAAAGAAAGGGGCACTCGGAGAGGGTACTGGTCACACCTATGGCATCCCGTAGAGCTTCTACTAAGGCTATTTACACCAGAACCTGGAAGAAGTTCGTATTCTAGTATCGGGCAAAGGCTGTCTCCATCCGTAAGCCGAGAGTTTGTCATGTTCTGGAGTTCCTTCAAGACGGGGTGGACAAAGGACTAAGTACGAACACCATCAAATGTCAACTGTCCACAATCAGCTGAGTGCTCGGTCCCAGGAAGTTTGGTCCTTTATCATGTCACCCAGACTTAAAGCGATTTATCAAGGGTCTTAAGTTGATTAACCCACCTGTCATTCATTGCTTTCCCACCTGGGATTTACACCTGGTCCTGAAGGCACTTATGGGGTCCCCGTCTGAACTACTGGCTTCAGTACCTGTGAGGTTCCTGACCTTGAAAACAATTTTTCTAGTGGCAATCACCTCCGCTAGACGGGTATCGGAACTAGTTGCCCTTTCCACTCACCCAAATTTGTGTAGTTTTCAAAAAGACAGGGTTGTCCTTCGGCTGGATCCCTTTTTCTTGCTGAAGGTAAACTCCATTTTTGATAGGGAGCAGGAACTAGTCCTGCCCACACTTTGTCCTAAACCAAAAACATCCAAGGAACGGGCCTGGCACTCTCTGGATGTGAAGTGAGCCCTGAGTTTTTATTTAGATTGTTCCAGGGAGTACCGCCGATCTGAGGCCTTGTTTGTCCTTTTTGGGGGGTAGCCAAAGGAAAGAAAGCTTCGGTCTCTACTCTATCGAGATGGCTAAAGATGGCTATTACCAAAGCGTATGTAGCAATGGGCAAGGAGGCCGCTACGGGGATTACGGCCCATTCCACTTGGGGGGCAGCTACGTCGGCAGTCTTCGACGGTTTCTGCTCCTTGAAGTCCATTTGCTGGGCGGCAACCTGGTAATCAGTTAACACTTTTATTCAACGTTACAAAATTGACCAGGCCGCTTCAGCGGAAGCGACATTTGGCCACAGGGTACTCCTGTGTACAAAAGGTAGTCTCAGTCTGAGGGTTTTTTGTGTTCTCCCACCCTGGGTGTGTGGCTCTGGTACATCCCAGTCTTTACTGAGTGGCCCTCTTTCCTCCTCCAGAGAAGGCAGGAATTTTTCTTACCTGAAAATGTCCTTGTCTGTGAGGAGAGAAAGAGGGCCACTCAGGCCCACCTCAGTAGAGACACAAACTACCCTCATTTGTTAGAGCAGCTTGGTTAAGGATCTTGCAGGGGTGGACGATCAGTTGGTCCTGATCCCTAGTGTTTTTCTCCTTGCATGATCTGTTAATCTGGTGTTCTTGGTGGACGGTCGGTTGCCGTCCTTGTTCTTCTCTTAACTATGTTTTGTGCTCTAGTTTTTTTACCTTGCTAGATCTGCAGTGTTTCTCTGTATTCTGATCGCATGGCGGTGACACTTCTTCCTCTTGTGGCTCTGGTACCTGGACTGGGGATGGGGTGCCCTGCTGGAAAGGAGGCAAAAGTCTACTTCCAGCCCTGACTGTTCTGGAAGCGGGGCATACCCAGTCTTTACTGAGTGGCCCTCTTACTTTCCTCACAGGAAAGGACATTGCAAAGCATTGAGTATGAGATTTTGCAACTGCTTTGTCATTCCACAAGAGTAAGAAAAGAACCAGTCAGGATCCAACCGGGGATAGTCTGCCAAGTTTCCATTGAATCTCAGTCATTTGACTCCATAAGTGATATTCCTATAGAGGAGCAAGCAGCCTGGAAAGAGGCAATCACATCAGAATTGCAATCTACTGCATGTATGATTTGAATGAGTATGAGGATGACCTACCTCCTGGTGAAAAGGCAATTGGGTGTAAGTGGGTGTTTAAGATTAAAAACAGTGCTGATGAGAAAACAAAGTACAAAGCCAGATTTGGGTGCAAGTGCAAATCGGCTTTTGTTTGCAGTCTACAGTTGTATGCAGTCTACAATCTATGATGAGTTGTTTGCTCCAACACTTAAGTATTGTTCTTTATTTAGTGCACTCATAATTGCTGCCAAAAGGAGAAATGTACTGTTAAACATGTAGACATAAAAACAGTGTTTCTTCATGCACAATTGAGGAATACCATAATATATATGAAAAAGCCTCCTGGTGCTCCAGCAGCTATTGGCTACTCTAGCAAAGTCTTTATGGACTGAAACAAGCAAGCTTTGAGTGGAATCAAATGCTTGATTAATGTGTTGGAAAGTGAGGGATTTAAACAAGATGTGGCAGATCACTGTATATTTACAAAAGTCAAAGGTTATAAAAAATGCACAATACAAGTATTCTATTTTGTGGATGATCTTGCTGTAATTTGCAAACCAAATGATCAGGATGATGGTGTTATTCATGCCTTAAAGAGTAATGGGGCAGGCAGAGTAGACTGCCACATATGTTGGTTTCCAAACCTGGGTATGTACTATATTGTGCTTAAGGTTTCAGAAATCAATGCTCTGCCTTATCTATTCTGGGTGATCCCATTCCTATGTCACCTTCTTTAACAGCCTAGAAGTGGCTTGCAGCACAAATAACCTCACATTTTATTCATCATAATTAAGGTATATTATAAAACAAGAAAACATTAAAAAAATTTAAAAATGGCATGAAGCCCACCATAGCTTATACAAAAAAAACCCCTCATATAACCGCAGTTGATGTTAATTGAGATGTGGTACAGAAGAAGAGGTGAGACTCAAATCCTGGCAGCGATGTGGCCACACTGCTTGCAGACCACCCAGGCTGTTATATGTCCAGAAGCTGTTTTGGCCAGCAACTCTTCTTGAGAGGACAGGAAGTTCTGAGAGGTTCACAACATGTGCTGTGTCATGTGCTTTAACACCTCCATCTCTGGGTGTGCTTTTAAACATAACAAAACAGGAGTCTTCAAATTGCAGAGGAAGGAGTGAGGTAGAACACAGGGTGACTGCTGCCTGCTGCATGGTGGTCCCTAGTGCCACCCAATGGTGCCTGGTAAGGATGCCCGGTGCTTGGTAGGGATGTCTGCTGGTCCCTGCTGCCGCCCACCACTTCCCCCTAGTACCCTCCAGTGCCTGATACCTGCCGTTGCCCAGCAGTGCCATGCCGGCCAGGGTCTGACACCCAGTGCCACTGCCTCATACCCACCATTGCCCAGCCATGCCCAGAGCCCACAGATATTCTTGCAATATTACTCCTGCAATGACAGGTTAATTCTACTAGTTTAATAAGAAGAAATATAGTGTGAAAATAAACTACATGAAAGCAATATGCATTAGTGATTTTTAGCTTTTATTTTGTTGTGTCCTACATTTTTCTTTGGTGTCCTACATTTGGGGGATTGTTTTTTGTGATTTTGACATCTGGTCACACATGGGAGCAGGGACAGCTGTAAGCTCACGGTACCAGTTGCTCCCAATTAGGACCTGCGCCCAAAGGATTTCTCTAGACTAGTTTATTCTTGTCCTTTCAAATACCTACAACAATATATTGCAGTGGACATTTTGGATTTCATAGAATCATAGAATCCTACAGATGGAAGGGACCCAGTGGGTCATCTAGTCCGGATGGAGGGGGCTGTTTGGAGCAAATAAAAGTGTGCCTTGGAGCACCTGCTGCACCAAGCCTTCTTCTGCTGTTGGTTGCATCACATTCCTGGTCTCACTGCTGAGTGGCAGGTGTCCAGGGGTCCTGCATGTCCAAGTGATCCCAGGTGTCCAGAGGACCATTAAACATTATCTAAAGTATCCAGGTTCCCAGACGTCCGGATTTCCCAGGACACGTCCTACATTTTGGCCCCTGGTCCTTGTTCAGGCCCCTCTGGAAAACGAGGTGTCCCCGGGGCTCCTTTGCTGCTGCGGGGCTGGGGGGTGTGCTTTGGGGGCACTGGGGGTTGAGGGGTGTTGGAGGGATGCTTTGGAGTCACTTTAAAGCTGCTGCAGTGAAGATCCGCCAGCCGCGGGCAGCCCTTTGCAAAGGGAAGACTGTGCGCAAGTGCCCTGGAGCTTCTCTGTCAGAGCTTAAAGAATAGAGAGGCTGCGCATGCCGTCTTCCCTTTCCAAAGGGCTGCCCACGGCTGGCGGATCTTCACCACTGCAGCCTTAAAGTGCCCCCAAGTGCCCCCAAAAATGTAGGACAAAATGTAGGACAAAGATGTCCTACAGAAGTCTTTTGGGTGACCAGGTCATTTTCACTTTAGGATCTGGTCGGCCTGAAAGTATCACTAGTGGAACTAGTATCATTGGATGAGAAACACTGAGCTAAGATGACTTATGTTGCCTATTGCTTCTATGAATTTTCTGGTCTTTCAAGCTATGCAAGAAAGACACAAGCATTATTTCCCTCCATTAATGCAGTAGTTCCCAACATTGGGAGAATGAAAAAATTTTTTAATCCTAAAACCTTTATAAACCAATAAACAAAGGGGAAAGACAATTAATTTGTGGCTCTCTTGACCTGCTGGGCTATTGGCCATGGCTCTCCGTTAGGGCTACTATAGGCATCTCTCACTTATTGGATGTACTAGCGAAAAGCGCACCCGCATTGCGGGAGTAAAATTCCCCCATATGCCATCCCTCATATGCATCAACCCCCCATGCGCAACTTCCCCATGCGCATGAACCCCCATGTGCAACTTTCCCCCATGTGCAACAACCCCCATGCACCACTTCCCCCATGCGCACCAACCCCTCATGCGCTCCAACCCTCCATGCGCAGTGTCCTCCACAGTGCAACCTATTCCTCCTAACAACATCCCCCCAGTGCACCAGGCACTGAGCACCAAATTGGCTGGATGTTATTCAGTCTCCCATGTTAAGTATAGGACAGAAACACGTTGCCCCCTTTTCAGCCCCTGAAGGGTTAAATTTCTCCACATGGTTCTTGGTGGGTGTTCAGGTGACAGAAGGATCCCTCCCAGAATTCCATGCTTCAGGCCCAGCAGTTGGGGCGGAATGTTGCTGAGTCAGCAATTTTCAATGCAAAGTATAGGGAGGAAAACGTGTTGCACCCCTTTTCGCCCCTTCCGGTTGGAATTTCTGAAAACCGGTTCTTAATGCACCCCTCCGTCACAGAAGGAACACCCACCCCAAATTTCACACTTCTAGGCTCAGCGGTTTTGGCAGGGCGGTGATGAGTCAGTCAGTCAGTCAGTCAGTCAGTCAGTCAGTCAGTCAGTGACTTTTATATATATATAGATTAGGGACTGAAGCAACATCCAAAGGTAAAAATTGTTGAAAAGTGGAACCCAGACCTTTTCAGCTTACAAATGCAAAATGCCCCCCAAAGACATAAATATCACTTGAGAAAGCCTAAATAACACATATTATTAACACTTAGCCAAAATACATGTAACAAATTGCAGAAAAATGAACAAAGGCATGTGCGGACAGTGAATATCTTATTTATTTGAATGTAGTTATTTACTGGAGAAAGTTGTAAGGAAGTGTCAAAATCACCATGTCACATGCAAATCAACATCAAGAAAGTCCTGGATGTAACTAAAAGAGTGGAACTGTCAGAAAATGAACTGTCAGAAAATGTGGGAGCCCATACATTGAATAGGGTGGCAGGTTTTTCACAAGGATTTTGTGGCTCCACTGGTTGGGTTCTGTGTGGTTAGCCACAGCTCACAGTTAGGAACCACTGCATTGTGGTATTTGTGAAGACCTTGTTTCAGAGTACAGTAGTGCCTCACTTAAAGAGTTTAATTTGTTCCAGAGGCATGCTCTTTAAGCAAAACACTCTTTAAGTGAAGCAGATTTTCCCACAGTAAACAATGGAAACTCAGATGATTTGTTCCACAACCCCAAAAATATTCATATAAAAATATTAACTGGATGTAAAAATGATGATAAAACACTGGAATTGAATTCAAAACACTATAATATAATACAGACCACAATTACTGTAATAAAACACTAATATTCTGTACAGTAAAAAAGAAAAGAAAAACCTTTATGGGCAAGGATGACTGATTTTCACTAAGGGTCTCTGGTGTCTTTCTGAGCAACTTTCACAAGGAACCTCTCTGTGTGTGAGATCTATCTATGCAAACTAGATAGGCAGTCTGCAACAGCAAAGGGGCCAGATCCTATGCTGTTTACTCAGAATCAAGCCCCATTAAATCCACTGGGGCTTACTCAGGGGAAAGTTTGTAGGCTGCATTTTGCATGCACAGCAACATCAGAAGGGCAAGATTCTATGCTGTCTACTCAGAATCAAGCCCCATTGAATAGACTGGGGCTTTCTCACAGGAAAGGAAAAGTGCAGGCAGGGAAGGTAGTGGGAGCAGAGGGGTGGTTGTAATGGGGTCCAGGCAAGGGGGGGGCTTCCTTGGGGGTAAGGGGTCTGTTTGAGGGGGCTACAGAGGGGGTGCAGGAGGAGTATTCCCTCCTACCTTATGGAGGCTGCATAGGCTGGGCTGACCAAGTTCTCTGGCTGCAGGAGAAGAGCAGCCACCTTTGTTCCCCTGATGAAGAGGCTTTTCTGCTCTTCTGCCCCCTCTGCTGGTCTCTTCCATGTACTGCAGGGGGGAGAAAGTCCCACCGCACTCCCTCAGCCCAGCCAATGCTGGGGACAGACAGGGAGAAGGACAGGGAGCCCAGCCAATTATGCGAAAATATGCTCTTCAAGCAAAGTGAAACCACAGAAATTTTTGCTCTTTATTCAAAAAATGCTCTTTAAGCAAAGTGAAACCACACAGAAATTTTTGCTCTTTAAGTGGAACGCTCTCTATGCAAGGCGCTCTTTAAGCAAGGTAGCACTGTACTTTGTGTCCAAGGTGTTTGGCTCTTTGTAAGTCAAAACTGGTCCCTAAGAAAATTGCATCCTGCTCCCTCAAACCATTCTGCCTTCCTTCCTCTCCCCCCCTGAACATGAGCTCCAACAGCTGGCCAGAACAGCTTGAGCCAAGATCAATTATCTTCTCCAATGTGTAAAGTGAGTTTGACATTCTGGGAAGCTTAATGTCACAACAGTCTTTGATTTTTCCACCTCCCTCTCATGGCCAATTAACCTTTTGGAGTGATACCAGGCAACTTTTTCCTGCTTTGCATTCTGAATTTTTGTGATGTATTTGGAAAACTTAGTAAACCCGGCAGCAGTTCTGGGAAGATATTGTTACTGCACCAACACATGCATCAAGTGGTGTTGCATGCTTGTGAGCACTGTTGGGAAGGGAATCCCCATCTTTCCCTCCTCCCCAACCCCTTTCACAGTTCTCTTTGCAGTGCACTCACCTGAGCCAGCCAGACGTTAAAGACTGCCATCTGGTGGTATTTGGAAATTTCTTGTTCAATTGGGGGCCTTTCTGATCACAACCAGTTTGTGAAGTAGAGACACTGGTATTTATGACTGCTTTTCAGATCAAAGAATTTGCAACAGGAAGCAGTCAGCCCACTAAGATCTGAGATATTTATGTTGTATTGAAAAATATTCATCTTTTTTTGTTGTCTTACGTTTAGACTCTTGGGTCTTTCTTGGTCTTAAAGGTAAATGCAAATCCTGCAGGTTGCCCTACAAGTTGTGACCGACTCTAGAGTGCAGTGCTCATCCCTGTTTCTACAGCCATAAAGCCAGTGTTGTCCAAAGATGCCTCCAAGGATATGTGACCCATATGCACTTGGAACACTATTTTCTTCTCACTAAGGTGGAATCTATTAATCTACTTGCATTTCCATGCTTTTGAACTGATTGACAGAAGCTGGGATAAGGATGGGAGCTCACACAGTCTTGTAGTGCTCAGGTCTCAAATCACTGACCTGCCAGTCTTCAGACTGAGAGGCACAGTGCCTTTAACCACTAAGCCAAGTGCAACCCAACTTCTTGGTCTTAGATATTGACTAGTGAAATGTACCCATGTTGTGGGAGAATATATTCCCCTACACACCAATTACCATTGCACAACACACCCATTGTGCATCACCCTACCATGCGAACCTCTCTCCCATGCACACCACTCTCATATGTGCAACAACCACCTATGCACACCACCCTCCCATGTGCACCAACCCTCCATGCACCAACCCCCATTGCACTGCCTTCCCATGCACATCACCCCCATGTGCACCAACCCCCCATGCACACCAACCCCCATGCGCACCTCCTACCATGTGCAACATCCCCCACACACATGACCATCCCACACGCATCACCCAATGCATTATCACCCCCTGCGTAATATCCTCCCACATGCATAACACTTCACACATACCATCCCCAAGGTGCATCACCCCATGCACAATATCCATCCATGTGCAACACCCCCATGCACATCAAACCTGTCATGTACAACACCCCTATGTGCAACACTCCCATGCGCAACAACTCCATGCACATGAACCCCCCATGCACAACACCCCCATGCGAAAAACCCTCCTCCATGCACAACACCCTTCCCCATGTGCAACACCCCGCCATGCGCACCTTCCCTTCTGGTGCATCAAGCAGCGGGCACAAAATTGGCTAGATGTTGATCAGAGTCCTCAATGTTAAGTATAGGACAAAAGCATGTTGCACCCCTTTTCACCGCTTAAGGGTTAAATTTCTCAACATCAGATCTTGGTGGGTGTTGATGTCACTGTCCCCAAATTTTATACTTCAAGATCCAGGGGTTGGAGCAGGGCCTTGATCAGTCAGGGATTTTTCAATGGCAAGATTAGGGAGGAAAACACTTTGTGCCCCTTTTCACCCCCTTCCAGTTGGAATTTCCAAAAACCATTTCATCATGGGCACCTCCATCATGGAAGGAACACCTTTCCCAAATTTCATGCTTTTAGGCTTGGCAGTTTTGGCTGGCCATTGATCATTTAGTCAATCAATCAGTCAGTGACTTTTCAGTTTTATATATATAGACTAGTGAAAACGTGCCTGGGTTGTGGGAGTTAAATTTCCCCCATACGCCATCCCCCAATGCGCATCAACCCCCCATGCGCATCATCCCCCATGCACATCAACCCCCCTTGCACAACATCCCCCCATGAGCATCAACCCCTCATGTGCATCATCCCTCAATGCGCATAAACCTACCTGGCACATCAACCCCCATGCACAACATTCCCATGCTTATCAAACCCCATGCACAACATCCCCCATGAGCAACATCCCCGTGTTCATCCACCCAATGCACATCATCCCCTATGTACATCATCCCCCTATGCGCATCAACGCCCTGCGCAACAACCTCCATGCGCATCAACCCCCATGAGAGGCAACCCCCATGCATATCAACCCCATGTGCATCATCCCCATGTTCATCAACCCCCATGCACAACATCCCCCATGCACATCAACCCCCATGCACATCAAACCCCATGTGCATCATTCTACCATGTGCATATTCCCCCATCCGCAACATGGCCCCATGCGCATCATTCCCCCATGCACAGCATCCTCCATGCGCATCATCTCCCCATGCACATCATCCTACCATGCACATATTCCCCCATCCGCAACATTCCCCCATGTGCATCATTCCCCCATGCACAGCATCCCCCATCACATCATTCCCCCATCCGCAACATTTCCCCATGTGCATCATTCCCCCATGCGCATCATCTCCCCATGCACATCATCTCCCCGGGCACTTCAACCCCTCCATGTGCATCATTCCCCCATGCACATCCACCCCCATGCACAAAATCTCCCATGCACATCATCCCTCCATGTGCATCATTCCCCCATGCGCAACATTCCCCCATGCGCATTATCCCCCATGAGCATCACCTCCCCATGCACGTCATCTCCCCATGCAGAACACACCCATACGCAGCATCCTCCCCAGTGCAAGCACTCCCTCAGAACACCATACCCCCCAGCGCACCGAGCACCGAGCTCCAAATTGGCTGGATGTTGGTCAGTCTTCCATGTTAAGTATAGGACAAAAACACGTTGCACCCCTTTTTAGCCCCTTAAGGGTTAAATTTCTCCACCTCGGTTCTGGTTAGGTGTTGATGCCACAAATTTCATGCTTCTAGGTCCACGGGTTGGGGCAGAGCATCCATCAGTCAGGGATTTTTCAATGGAAAGTAGAGGGAGGAAATTGCATTGTGCCCCATTTCTCCCCTTTCTGATTTGAATTTCCAAAAAATTGGTTCTTAGTGGGTTCCTCTAGTGGGTACCTCTTAGTGGATATCTCTTAGTGGGTGATGGAAGGAACACCCTCCCTAAATCTCACGCTTCTACACCCAGCTGTTTTGGCTGGGTGTTGATGAGTGAGTCAGTGAGTGAGTCAGCAAGTGACTTTTCAGTTTTTTATATATATATATATACACTAGTGAAAAGTGTACCCTCGTTGCAGAAGTAAGATTCCCCCGTACACCATCCCCCCAATGCGCATCAACCCCCAATGCCCATCAACCCCCAATGTGCATCAACCCGCCATGTGCAACATCCCCCATGTTCATCCACCCCATGCGCAACATTCCCTATGCGCAATTTCTCTCCATGCACAACATCTCGCCATGCGCATCAACCCCCATGCACTTCTAACCCCCATGCACAACATCCCCATGTGCAATATCCCCATACGCAACATCCTAAATGCACATCAACCCCTCATGTGCATTAATCCCCATGCACATCAACACTCCATGCGCAACATCCCTATACTCAACATCTCCCCATGTGCACCAACCCCCATGCGCATCAACCCCCCATGAGCATCAACCCCCATGCGCATCAACCCCAAATTTCCATCAACCTCCAATGTGCATCACCCCTCCATGCGCATCACCCCCAGGATGCGCAGCATCCTCCCCATAGGATGCGCAGCATCCTCCCCATTGCAACCCCTCCCTCTGAACAATATCCCCCCACTGCATGGGAAACGAGCACCAAATTGGCTAGATGTTAGTCAGTCTTTCATGTTAAGGATAGGACAAAAACACGTTGCGTCCCTTTTCAGCCCCTTATGGGTTAAATTTCTCCACATTGGTTCTTGGAGGGTGTTCATGTGACAGAAGGAACACCCTCTCCGAATTTCACGCTTCTAGGTCCGGGAGTTGGGGCAGAACATCCATCAGTCAGGGATTCTTCAATGCAAAGTATAGGGAGAAAAACGCGTTGCACCCCATTTCACCCCCTTCCGGTTGGAATTTCCAAAAACCAGTTCTTAGTGCACCCCTCAGTCACAGAAGGAACACCCATCCCAAATTTCACGCTTCGAGCCCTGAAGGTTTTGGCAGGGCGTTGATGAGTCAGTGAATCAGTGAGTCAGTGACTTTTCTCTTTTATATATACAGTGGCGCCTCATGTATCAAATTTAATTCGTTCCGGAGGCATGTTTGTTATGTGAAACATTCTTTACATGAAGCGGATTTTCCTATAGGAAATAATGGAAACTCAGACGATTGGTTCCACAACCCAAAAAATATTCGTATAAAAATATTAACTGGATGTAAAAATGGTGACAAAACACTGGAGTTGAATTCAAAACATGCATTCAGTGTACATGATCCTATGAAGTCTACATAGGCTACAGTCCTAAAGATACTTTCCTGGAAGTAAGACCCATTTGACACAATGGGGCTTACTTCTGGGTAGACATGGTTAGGAGGCTGCAATCAAAGACACTTTCCTGGGAGTAAGACCCATTTGACACAATGTGGCATAATAGGGAAAAATCCTACTTACACCAACTATGTGCACTGCTAGAAAAGTGAATTCTGCTCTTCTCACTGGACTCTCCAGCCTACACATGACAGAAGTATCAACACTGCAGCTGTGTGGACTCCTCCTGTCTGTCTCATTCCTTTCTTGGTTTGGCATATGAGGGTCTAGAAATGCTGAAACAGCTTTTCAGAGCCTTGTGGTTGGAATTATCAGCAATTACCATTCATTGCCAAAATGTGAAATAATATTTTTGGAAACCTTTTGCTTTTTATTACAAAAATATATATTAAGATCACAGGAATGATTTTATTTTTCCCCTTACTGACTTGTATAGTAACTAGAAAGAAATATACAGTGGCGCCTCACATAACAAGCATCTCACGTAAATTATGTTCCATGTATCAAAAATTTCTCTAAGATTCTGCTTCATGTAACAAACAGTGCTTCATGTAACAAACACACTCGTTGGCAGTTGGGGCAGATGCGCTGGCCAGCAGCCCTTTTAAAAAGCATCAGGGCTGCCTGGCCCACCTGCCCATAGCGAAAGCAACACTTCCACAGTGTTCCTCCTGTGGCTAGGTGTCCGCTGGGCAGAGGGAGAGAACAGCAGTGGAGAAGAGGGAATCAGCTCAGGGCTAGCCAGAAGGGAGCAGGGGAGAGGCCCAGGATGAAGAGGAGAAAATAGGGAGATACTTTGAAAGTGTCTTTGATTGCAGCCTCCTATCCATGACTACCCAGAACTAAGCCCCATTGTGTTAAATGGGTCTTACTCCCAGGAAAGTGTCTTTAATTGCACCCTCCTAACCATGTCTACCCAGAAGTAAGCCCCAGTGTGTCAAATGGGGCTTACTCCCAGGATGGTGTCTTTAGGACTGAAGCCTAAGTAGATTTCATAGGATCATAGGATTCCTGGGGGTAATGGACGGTCACGCTGCTGAGACAGCGCTTTTCCGGCAACCTCACCAGCACTTTCCCTTTCCTAACTGCAGGTGTGTGTCAGCGAGGTCAGGAGAGGATACTCCACCCACGGAGAAGCCTCTCCATGGGAACCTTTGGGCAGGGAGACAGGAAAAGACTGTGTGTGCATGCACAGTCATTCTTTTCAAGCTGGATGCCTGCAGTGCTTGCCCGGACGGCTGAACTCAGTCTCAGCTGCCCCCAACTGCAGCCTCAGCCGCTTCAGCAGCCTCCCCAGCCAAGATAAGCACCCATTCCCACATGACTACTCAGGAGTAAGCCCATTAAAGTCTGGATTTTTTTGAATAAATTCAATAAAATTTTGAATTCAAATAATTAATAAAGTATGATTTTCTTCCTTTCAGATCAAGGGGGTATTGTTGGCATATTTAAATATAGTTGTAAAAAAGTTCCCTGACCCCTGTCCTAGAGAATCTCCAACAGGTGCTTGTCGACCAGTGAAGGAGAGTCCACCACTCCCTTGGCAATCTGTTCCACTGTTGTCCTTCCCTCATCATTAGGAATTTTTTCCTGATATCCTGAAATGTCTATAATATTTCATCCCACAGTATTTTAGCAACTACACATTTAACACATGCACAGCCCCTTCCCCAACAGTTCAAAGCATAAGAACTGAAGAACTACACTGGATAAGAGCAAAGAACCATCTAGTCTAGCTTCCTGGTGAGATTTGGTTTTACCTGTGTAAGATTGTAATGCCCTGTGTAATGCCCTGGAGCTGAAGGTGGGCAACCAGCACCACCGAGGGTGAAGACCCTCGGCACAGATGAAAGGCAATTGGGCAGTGAACGAAATTGGTAATGTGAGTCCATACAGGCAAAACGGAGGAACCACCTGTGTGAGGGCAGGATGGCTATGAGCAGGTAACCATACTGAAGGTCTAGAGAACAGAGGAAGTCCATGTGTCTGATGGTGGCCAGGATGGAGTGGAAGGTCTCCATCTTGAACCTGCGCTTGGCCAGCCATCGGTTGAGCCATTTCAGGTCCTGGAGGACCCATTCTTCTTAGGCACTGTGAACAGGTAGGAGTAGACACCAGAACCCTGTTGAGACTCTGGCACCTGTTCTATGGCTCCGAGTTAGAGAAAGTGGTTGATGGCTTGAAAGTGGTGCTTCTCTTGGCTTGGAGGGCAATGTATGCGTAAGAACCTGTCCAGAATTCACCAGCAAAACTCAAGAGCGTAGCCATGTCGGACAGTATCCAGGACCCAGGACGCTGGGTCTGAGTTGATGAGGGGCCAGAAATCTGCAAACTGCTGCAGCTGGCCCCCCATTTGGGGGGAGTCATTGTTGCTTGGGGCCCTTGGGGGGAAGCGGGAGCCAGACTGAGACTTGGGTCTGGGCTTGCTGCTCCGGCCAGATCATGCTGGTCTAAAGGTGGCGGAAGCAGTAGACCAGGCATGTTGAGAGCTTAGACCATGGAGCTGCGAAAGGAACACTGGAGGAGGTGAAGTTTGGCCTTGGCAGAGGAACGCTCCCTGGTGGGGAAAGCTCTATTCTTTCCTTTAGACTCCACCAGGTGTGGTTCCAGAGGTTCCAGAGGTGCCCCCTGTGAAGGGAAGGCCCATGATGACCAAATAGGCAGAAGGGTCCATGTCCCAGTTTCTCAGCCATTTGGTCCTCCTAACAGCAACGTCAGCAGCCATGGCCCTGACGTTAAACTGGACGGCGTCTGTGGTGGCATCGGCTATAAATGTGGCCTCCTAGCGGAGTTGATACATCTCTGTAAATTGCTTGGACCCAGTGGTGGGCCCAGCATGGCCCAAGAACCATTTCTCCGGAAGTGGGCGGGGCCAAGCAGGGTCAGGGGGCATGGCCAGGGTCAGGGGGCGGGCCAGGGAGAATTTAAAGGGGGAATTTTTTTAAAAAAATTATTTTTTAAAAAAAAATCTAAGTTTTTGTTAGTGGGACTTACTGTCATGGGACTTACTTCAGAGTAGGCATGCATAGGATAGGGTTCTCAGGTTGCAGTTCTAGCCACACTTGCCTGGGAGTAAGCCCCATTGACTGTCATGGGACTTACTTCAGAGTAGGCATGCATAGGATAGGGTTCTCAGGCTGCAGTTCTAGCCACACTTGCCTGGGAGTAAGCCCCATTGACTGTCATGGGACTTACCTCTGAGTAGTAAGTACTGAGGCCAGCAGCAGCCCACCAGCCCTGTAGGGCCCTTGAGAGGTGGGCCAACATTGGGGGGGCCATAAGCGGTCCTCACCCTGTTCCCCTTCAATCCTCCAGAGATAGGGAGCAAGCTGGGGGCCAAGGGCCCCAAAAAGCCACCCATAAAGGGGGACAGTCAGCAGAGCTGACAGACTTTGTGGCCACTTTCGCTGGAAGGTAAGGCCAGTATGGGGAATGAGGGAGCACCCCCCTCTAGGAAGACTTTGGACTGGCCCTGCCTTCTGGATGGGAGTGCATCCCAAATGAGGCTGATACCACCATGGATCTACCAGCGGAGAATGTATCTCATAGTGGTCCACCAGATAGCTCAGAAAGAACCCTTGAAAAATTTAACCCTTACGGGGCTGAAAAGGGGTGCAACATGTTTTTGTCCTATACTTAACATGGAAGACTGACCAACATCCAGCCAATTTGGTGCTCAGTGCCTGGTGCACTGGGGGGGATGTTGTTTGGAGGGAGGGGTTGCATTGGGGAGGATGCTGCTCATGGGGAGTGTTGCGCATGGGGGTGTTGTGCATGGGAAATTGATGTGCATGGGAAGGTGATGCGCATGGGGAGGTGATGCGCATGGGGAGGTGATGAACATGGGCAATGATATGCATTAGGGGGTTGTTACACTTGGGGTTGTTACGCATAGGGAGTTGATGCACATGGGGAGGTGATGGCATGGGGATTGATGCACATGGGGGTTGTTGCAAATGGGGATGTTACACATACAGGGTTTTGCTTATAGGGGTATTGCGCATGGGGAGATGATGCACATGGGGTGATGTGCATTGGGGTTGATGCGCATGGGGATTGATTCACATGGGGGATGTTGCACATGGGGTGGAGGTGCATGGGGTGAGTGCGCATGAGGGTGGATGAGCATGGGGGTGTTGTGCATGGGGGGATTGTTGCGCATGGGGATTGGTGCATATTGGGGATATGCACATGAGAGGATGATGTGCATGGGGAACGATGCACATGGGGGACAGTGCACATGGGGGACGGACAATGTGCATGGGGGATGTTGCGCATGGAGGTTGATGTGCAAAGGGGAGGTGATGTGCATTGGGGATATGCGCATTGGGTGGATCAGCATGGGGGATGTTGCGCATGGGGATGAATGCGCATGGGGGTTAATGTGCATTGCGGGTTGATGGGGGATAGCATATAGGGGAATTTTATTCCCACAACATGGGTACATTTTCGCTAGTCCTCCATAAAATTGTCCAATCCCCTTTGAAGGGCATCGAGACTTGACACTATTTCCACATCTTGTGGCAAGGAGTTCTACAGATTAACTTACATGCTGGGTGATCTTTTATCTGTTCTGACTTTCCCAACATTCAACATTAGTGGATGCCACCTGATTCTGGTGTTGCATGTCAGGGGAAAGATCACTGCTCTGTTATTCAGCTTATGTGAATAGTGCAAATACATAAAATCCAGAAGGATTTTGTTCACAAAAGCTCACTCTTTTCATACACAGATCTTTAGTTGGAGAGATGATAGAGGGGAGAGAAGAGTTCAAGGACTTCTCCTACTGCAAAAGCATTTAATGTAATTGCCAGGCATGCCTAAGACCACAGAAGAAATACCAGGTGTAACAGAAGGCAAGCTGAGAACTTGCCTGAGGGGTAAATTTACCTATGAATCTCTAGGCTAGGGTTTGGTAATCTACAGCCCATGGGCCAGATGTGGCCCACCACACAAAGTCATCAGGCCTGCACGGAGCTCAGCTTGGAAAGCAAAACATCCCACCAGTCTGTGGCATGCCAAATATGGTATGGCAAAGTTGTCTGGGCAACACACGGACTCCATGAGCCTAGGCAGATTGTTCCTGCCATTCCCTATCCAACATGCAGCAATTTGGATGGGAGGCTTTGACTCCCAAGATGATCTTCACACTGTCCCTTCCAGGAGCTCAATGGCAACCCAGAAGTTTGGCAATGACATCATCACTGAACCAGTGGTGGGATTCAAATAAATTAACAACAGGTTCTATGTCCTAATAACCTAAATTAACAACAGGTTCTATGTCCCATTAGTAACGTTCTCAGAACCAGGCACTCATTAGCAAAGGGTTCTCTAGAACCTGTGAGAACCTCCTGAAGCCCACCACTGCACTGAACCCTTTTGCAGAAAAGGTTGCAAAGCCCTGGACCATCTTTCCCAACTGATGCCTGAAACAATATGAACCAGTTGTTGCATTAAGCCTACTACTGGATGCAAATTCACTTGGGCATAAGTGTTACTCAACACAATTAACTTACTCCTGCATGCATGCATGGACCAGATTTAGCTCACAGTGAGCCTCAAACTAGCCCTTGTCTATCCTCTGGACCCTGAAGAACAGTTGACCAAAAAGACTGGAGCTATGATTGTGGGATGGGAGAATAGAAGTCCATTTAAGTGTATGCCTTATGTGTTGGTGTTTGCAGAAATCCTGGAAATCTGAGCACACTGATTCATTAATCAAAGTTCTGACTCTAAAGTATTTATTGAAATTTTTTATTTAATTTTTTTCTGGCACTCAACACAAACAGATATTTGATGTGACCCTTTGGCCAAAATGTTTGAAGACCTCCAACTGCAAACCACTTTAAAATTTGGTTTATTTTAAATATTTTAGTATTTTAAAAAGTTTAATAAAAAATTTAATAAAAATATTTTATTATTAAAAGTTTAATAAAAATAAAGGCAGCTAGATGTGCATCACCTCTCGTGGGCACCATGACCCAAGCACATCACTCCCCACACTTCCCTCCCACAACCATCCCACCATGCACACCATCCACTCCATCCACACCATCCACTCCATGTGCACCATCCCCCATGCACAACAACCCCCATGGGCACTATCCCCACTAAGGCACCCTCGCTCTCAACGCATCAGGCAGCAGGCACCAAACTGGCTGGATGTTGATCCAGGATATTGATCCAGTTTTCAGTGTTAAGCGAAAAACACATTGCACCACTTTTCACCCTCTTAAGGGTTAAATTTCTCAACATCAGTTCTTGGCGGGTTCTTATATCACATAAGGAACGCCCTCCCCAAATTTCATGCTTCTCTGTTTCGGGGTTGGGACAGAGCCTTGATTAGGCAAGGTACAGTGGTACTTCACATAACAAGTGCCCCATATAACAAGTGATTCACATAACAAGCACAAATTCCCATTGGGATTGTGTTCCTCTTAACAAACCTGCTTCACTTAACAAGCCCCAGGCAACCTGAAAGTGACCTGGCAGGGTCATCTGGGGACACAAAAGGCAGGTGCACAGAGAAACAGGAAGCATTGATTCCTAATGGGCAGCAAGCTAGGTAGCCCTGAAGTGCCAGTGGAGCCTGTTTTAAAGGGCTGCCGGCCAGCACTCTGCTGCCTCTAACTGCCTCCAGGTGCCCCCACCAGCCTCCAGCAGCAGTCCAGGTAAGCCCCCTATCCTCCATGCAGCCTCTTAACCATATCTACTCAGAAGTAAGCCCCATTATGTTCAATGGGCCTTACTCCCAGGAAAGTGTCTTTGATTGCAGCCTCCTAAGCATGTCTACTGAGAAATAAGCCCTGCTGTGTTAAATGGATCCTATTCCCAGGAACGTGTCTTTAGGATTGCAGCCTACGTAGACTTCATAGCATCATGCACATTGAATGCATGGTTTGAATTCAATTACAATGTTTTGTCATCATTTTAACATACAGTTAATATTTTTATATGGATATTTTTTGGGTTGTGGAACCAATTGTCTGAGTTTTCATTATTTCCTATGGGAAAATACACTTCACATAAGGAGCACTTCACATAACAAGCATGCTTCCAGAATGAATTAAACTTGTTATGTGAGACACCACTGTATAGGGAGGAATCAAAGAATCATAGAATTCTAGAGTGGGAAGGAACTAGTAGGTCATCTAGTCCAACCCCCTGCCTGCAGCAGGAAATCCTCCTAGAGCATCCCCAACAGGTGCTCATCGAGCTTCTGCTTAAAGATCCCCAGTGTGGGAGAGTCCACCACCTCCCTTGGCAATCTGTTCCATTGCTGAACTGCCCTCACTGTCAGGAATTTTTTCCGGATAGCCAACCAGAATCTCCTCTCTTGCAGTTTGTACCCATTGGTTCTAGTTCTGCTTCAGAAGCAGCTATTAACAAATGAGCCCTTTCCTCCATACATCAGCCCTTCAGGTATCTGAAGAGGGCAATCATGTCTCCTCTCAGCCTCCTTTTCTCCAGGCTGAACATCCCAAGTTCCTCCAACCTTTCCTCGTAGGGCTTCCCTTCCATCCCACTGATCATTCTTGTCACTCTCCTCTGAACTGGCTTCAGTTTGGCTGAATCTTTCTTAAAGTGAGGTGCCCAGAACTGAACACAATACTCAACGTGAGATCTAACCAATGTAGAATAAAGAGGAACAAGAACTTCTCATGACTTGGAAGCTACAGTCCTCTTAATGCAGCCTAAAATGGCATTTGCCTTCTTTGCAGACACACCACACAGCTCTCATGTTCAGCTTGTGATCCACGGCAACTCCAAGATCCCGCTCACTTGTTGTGCTGCCAAGCCAAGTATCCCCCATTTTATACCTGTATTTTTTGTTTTTATTTCCTAAGTGCAGAACCTTGCACTTCTCCCTGTTGAAATTCATTCTATTTGTTACAGCCCAGAATTCCAGTTTATCCAGACCCTCCTGGAGGTTTCTCCTGTCTTTTGTTGTGCTTGCTACTCCTCCCAGGTTGGTGTCATCTGCAAATTTGATCAGGCTCCCCCGTATCCCTTCCTCCAAGTCATTGATGAAAATGTTAATGAGGACTGGGCCCAAGACAGAGCCCTGAGGCATCCAACTTGAAACTGACCTCCAGGTTGACACAGAACCATTTACTAGAACACTTTGAGTGCAATGGTTGAGCCAGTTGCAGATCCACCTAACGATTGCCTCATCTAGCCCATATTTTTCAAACTTCCCAATTAAGATGTCATGTGGGACCTTGTCAAATGCTTTGCTGAAGTTAAGATAAATGACATCCACAGCATTGCCACTGGCCAGTAAGCTCGTAACCCGATCAAAAAAGGAGATCAGATTTGTCTGGCAAGATTTATATTTGGTAAATCCATGCTGGGTTCTTTTGATCACCGAGTACTTGTCGAGATGTGCACAAATTATGTGGAAGACGCATTGTGCCCCTTTTCAAGCCCTTCCGGTTGGAATTTCCAAAAACCAGTTCTTAGTGGGTGCCTCTGTCATGGAAGGAACATCCACCT
The DNA here is from genome assembly GCA_030015325.1 of Cryptoblepharus egeriae. NCBI lineage: Eukaryota > Metazoa > Chordata > Lepidosauria > Squamata > Scincidae > Cryptoblepharus > Cryptoblepharus egeriae. The sequence goes on from JAREYC010000014.1 coordinate 13,252,172, forward strand.
CAAATTTTACGCTTCAAGGCCCGGTGGTTTTGGCTGGGTGTTCATCAGTCAGTCAGTCAGTGAGTCAATCAGTGACTTTTCAGTTATTTTTATATAGATTAGTATATTTACTAATAATACTTTTTTCTGCCATATGATATTTAAGAAGGCATAAGCGGGACAGATCCTTGCCCCAAGGAGCATGCAGGTTTGTCCAGGATGTGGCCTTTGGATAAGGAGAAGCTGGAACAGTGTGGCAGGGAGATAAAAAATATTCCTGCTGCAGGCAGGGGGTTGGACTAGGTGACCTACTAGGTCCCTTCCAACTCTATGATTCTATGATTCTATGTCCACCTCCTGCCTAGTTTAGGATGCTCAGAACCCAAAAATAATGAGTGGTGTTGACATTACATCACTGACAATTTCTTCTCCATCTGTGCAGTTGGGAGGCCACGCAGCCCCCTCCCCTGGCTTTCAGAAATCAGACTGCCCTGATATAGCTGTTGCCAGAGGGGAGATGACCGAAAAAAGGATAGAAAATGCTATTGTTTTTAGCTAAGTAACCATACAGAACAGAGACCAAGGACTTGTGCCAAGTACTTGACTACACTATTCAACTAACCTGCTCTGGCAACATGATATCCTAAGTTTGTCGGGGACAGCCAAGAATCTTGTTGCCTGAGGATGAGACATAAGCCTTAGTGAGCTGTTTTGGATCATCCAGCCAAGTTGTTGTGCCCTCCCCAGACACAGGAAAAGGTGTGGAGATATGCAAAGTCAGGACTTATACTGGCAACATAAATCTATTGAATTGGGGAAGCTGGTGGATGATTGACCCCAGAGTTGGTCCACTCACAGTGTAATCCTAACTCCCATTTAAGTCAGCATAACTGCCCTGGCCTGGGGTATCACACAACTGCCAAAAGGCACTTCTGCACTACTCAGGGGGGGGGGGTCAGGCCAGTGCACAAACATGCACCAGCCTACCATGCCAGCACCAGAACGGGGTGAGTGAGTTGCACTGGTCTAAATTGGTTAGGATTGCAACTAGCATCACCAATGGGGCATTTGCTAAAATATCACAGCCAACTTTATGGTCAGGAACAGAAAGTTGTGTTCCTTTTCATGGGGGGGGGGAGAATGCCTGCTTTAGATATGTTTTCAAGGAAAGTCAGTCTTGCTCACATTTGTTGAAATGCTTCCCTTGCATGGACTAAGAACCAGTGTTTTGGAGCATGACCCTAGCCACCTCTGTGAGACAAGAGCCCCCATAGGGAGGAGAGCAGAAGAAAAGTGGTGTAGAAAGGGGAATGGAGGAGAAGGAGCTGTGGGAGTAAACAGGAGGGAGGAGGGGGAGCAGCACGGAATTTCGGCAGAAAAAAATATCTTCATAACAGGAAATGTCTCATAAAATACCTGTGGTTTGGCATGTATTGTTTGACTGGCCAAAATATGCACCTGGCAGCCTTAACCTCCTATTAATGCTGCACTCTGTCTGGTATTTCAATGGATCTTGAGATTATGGGGAGGGCGGGTGGCAGCAAACAGGAAAAAGGGTTTGTTGATCTCAGAAAAGAGAAGTCCCAAAGAGGGAGCAGACAAACAGCAATGAAATGAATGAAGGATGCAAAATGAGGCAGGGAGATCTAGATCTAGGAAGTGATCTTTCCTCAGTTTCCCCAAAAGTGGAATTGACAAGCTGGGGCAGACATGGATGAATAACAGTTTGTTTGCATGAACATGCAAACACCAATTAATAGAGATTAATATAGGCACCAGTTAATAGAGATTGGCTGTTCTCCCCGTTCCTTGGAAATCCAATTGGCTGTTTGTAGAATCACTCCATTTTACACTTTCACCAGAAGTGCTACAAAACTTTTTCTTTGGTGTGGCTTTTCAGACCATTATAGAAGATCATCCGATCCTTAATGAGAACCCCAAAGTGCAGTACTCGGTGTAAGAGATGAAAATATGGCTTGAGGCTAGAACCAAACAAGAAGCACAAGCAACTTGGGGATCAGCTGAAGTTAAAGAAAGAAAAGTATAGGGAATGAAAGATTGGAAAGATCACCAGGGAGGAGTACAGGTAGATAGCCTGTATTTCAACAGGGAAAATGCAAGGTTCTGCACTTAGGAAATAAAAACCAAAAATACAGGTATAAAATGGGGGATACTTGGCTTGGCAGCACAACATGTGAGCAGGATCTTGGAGTCGCCGTGGATCACAAGCTGAACATGAGTCAGCAGTGTGATGTGTCTGCAAAGAAGGCAAATGCCATTTTAGGCTGCATTAAGAGGACTGTAGCTTCCAAGTCGTGTGAAGTTCTGGTTCCTCTTTATTCAGCATTGGTCAGACCTCACCTTGAGTACTGTGTTCAGTTCTGGGCAACTCACTTGAAGAAAGATGCAGCCAAACTGGAGCAAGTCCAGAGGAGAGTGACAAGGATGATCAGTGGGATGGAAGGGAAGCCCTACCAGGAAAGATTGGGGGAACTTAGGATGTTCAGCCTGGAGAAGTGGAGGCTGAGAGGAGACATGATTGCCCTCTTCAGATACCTGAAGGGCTGTGATAGGGAGTAAGGGGCTCATTTGTTCATAGCTGCTTGTGACAGCAGAACTAGAACCAATGGGTACAAATTGCAAGAGAGGAAATTCCAGTTGGGAAAAAAGAAGACCCGGGAAATTATAGACCAGTCAGTTTGACTTCAGTCCTGGGAAAGGTATTAGAGCAAATCATAAAACACACAATTTGTGCACATCAAGACAAGTACTCGGTGATCAAAAGAACCCAGCATGGATTTACCAAGAATAAATCTTGTCAGACAAATCTGATCTTTTTTGATCGGGTTACAAGCTTACTGGACAGTGGCAATGCTGTGGATGTCATTTATCTTGACTTCAGCAAAGCATTTGACAAGGTCCCACATGACATTTTAATCGGGGAGTTGGAAAAAATATGGGCTAGATGAGGCAGTCGTTAGGTGGACCCACAACTGGCTCAAAGGCCGCACTCAAAGTGTTTTAGTAAATGGTTCTGTGTCAACCTGGAGGTCAGTTTCAAGTGGGGTGCCCCAGGGCCCAGTTCTTGGGCCCAGTTCTCTTTAACATTTTCATCAATGACTTGGAGGATGGGATACAGGGGAGCCTGATCAAATTTGCAGATGACACCAAGCTGAGAGGAGTAGCAAACACAACAGAAGACAGGAGAAACCCCCAGCAGGATCTGGATAAACTATAATACTGGGCTGCAAAAATAGAGTTTCAACAGGAGAAGTGCAAGGTTCTGCACTTAGGCAATAAAAACCAAATACACAAGTATAAAATGGGGGATACTTGGCTTGGCAGCACAACATGTGAGCGGGACCTTGGAGTCACCATGGATCACAAGCTGAACATGAGTTAGCAGTGTGGTGTGTCTGCAAAGAAGGCAAATGCCATTTTAGGCTGCATTAAGAGGACCGTAGCTTCCAAGAAGTTCCGAGAAGTTCTTGTTCCTCTTTATTCCTCATTGGTCAGACCTCACCTTGAGTACTGTGTTCAGTTCTGTGCACCTCACTTTAAGAAAGATGCAGCCAAACTGAAGCAAGTTCAGAGGAGAGTGACAGGAATGATCAGTGGGATGGAAGAGAAGCCCTGTGAGGAAAGGTTGGGGGATCAGCCTGGAGAAGAGGAGGCTGAGAGGAGACATGATTGCCCTCTTCAGATATCTGAAGGGCTGTCATAGGGAGGAAGGGGCTCATTTGTTCATAGCTGCCGTTGAAAGCAGAACTAGAACCAATGGGTACAAACTGCAAGAAAGGAGATTCCTGTTGGATATCTGGAAAAAATTCCTGATGGTGAGGGTGGTTCGGCAGTGGAACAGATTGCCAAGGGAGGTGGTGGACTCTTCCTCACTGGGGATTTTCAAGCAGAGGCTCGACGAACACCTGTTGGGGATGCTCTAGGAGGATTTCCTGCTGCAGACAGGGGGTTGGACTAGATGACCTACTAGATCCCTTCCAACTCTAGGATTCTGATTAGATAGATAGATAGATAGATAGATAGATAGATAGATAGATAGATAGATAGATAGATAGATAGATAGATAGATAGATAGGTAGGTAGGTATGGGGTGGCATAGCTAAGTGAGGGGTGAAAAAGGCCCCACAGCTAAACAACTCAAGCCCTTGTTGTGAATTACATGCCTTTTTGTGCAACGTATATATTGGTGAATCTAGATCAGTGATTCTCAATCTTCCTAATGCCATGACCCCTTTATAAGTTCCTCATGATGTGGGGACCCCCAACCATAAAATTATTTTCATTGCTACTGCTGCAGTGCTATGCACACTTTCCTGGGAGTAAACCTCACTGAACTCAATGAGAATGACTTCTGAGTACACATGCGTAGAATTGGGCTCTAATGCTGCAATCCTGGCACTTCCTGGGAGTAGCCCCATTCATTATTATGGGACCGACTCCTGAGGAGACCTTCATAGGATTGGGATCTCAGGCAGCAGAGCCAGCCACTGTTTCCTGGGAGTAGCCCCATTCACTATCATGGGACTGACTTCTGAGTAGACATGCATAGAACTGGGCTCTAAGGCTGCAATCCTAGCACTTTCCTGGGAGTAAGTCCCTTTCACTATCATGAACAACAGCAGCATTGAAGGGGCTAACTTTTGAGTACAGCGCAAGGAGCAGGGCACATCGGTCAGTGCACAAGCAGGGCGCCCACCAGACAACCCACCCGCCAGAGCTCTGGCACCAGGCTCAAACCTCAGTGTGCTTAACACTCTCAGCTGGCAGGCGCACTGAGGATGGGGGGGGGGGGGCGGGGAGGAGGCTGCCGTCTGCGGTGAGTGTATCAGGCACCTCCCACCCCCAAGGCTCCACATCGGTCTCACACCAGCTCAGAGGCACCTTCTGAGCCACTTCTCAGTGGCTTCTTCCAGCCGCAGCAGCTCCAGCGTTTCTGCCAGGTCTTCCCACCTGGCCCCCTGCACCAGGGGTCTTTAGGCAACCCCCAGGAAAGCTCCAGGCGATCCCCAAAGGGGTCCTGACCCCCATTTTGAGAAACACTGATCTAGATACAAAGGCGCAGGAGAGGCTGGGGTTCGGTCAGTTCGCAAGCCTGCTTTAAAAAAATTAATTCTTGCCCCCTTTCTCTCCAAAGCCAAACTCACTCCAAAGTTTCAGAGCAGCTCCACTTCCAGGCTGCCTCCTTCCCCTGCTCTCCTCTTCTCTCCAGCAGCCTCAGCTCAGCTCTCTCCTTCCTTCCTTTGCAGCAAGCAGAGTTTCCTCCCCAGATCTTTTTCTCTGCAGACTTAGCTCATTGCTAGGCACAGCCATTTGGGAAGGGCTACTTAGAGGCAATTTGGAGGCCTACTCAGGCCTCTCTAGGAAGTAGATTGTAAATTGGGATCCGGCGCAATACATGCTGATGCATGCATGGCTTTCACTGATGGCTTGGAAAGGGACATTAGCATGAGGAGGGGGGGAAAAACTACAATTCTCTCCCCTTCCTCCCTCTTCCTCCTTTAACCAGCAGCCTCAGCAGGCCTAAAATGACCAAAGACAGGCCAAAAATCCCAGGAAATGGCTGGAAAGGCCCCCAAATTCCTGACAGAGGCCCCCAAATTCCTAATTTCCTGTTCTAGACCTCATTTCTGCTTCAATCCTGGCATTCTTGGTCATGCGGTCACTCTGCCTCACCTAGCTCATATGGTTGCTGTAAAGGACAAAACAAAGGAGGAACTATGTACATCTGCCTGAGCTCCTTGGGAGAGGGACACAAGGAAAATGAATGTTCACATACATAAAAAATACATTGTAAGTATTCCTTTCCACAGAAAAATCCACTCTTTGTTTTTCTTTCCTTTCTGGAGACTTTCACAAAAACATGTTAGAATTTTTTTTCCACAATTCTCTTCCAATGCACAATTACTACTATCCTGCAACTGAGTGTGATTAGTCCAGGAACTGAGTTCCAGACCTCAGTCCACATTCCTTGGAAGGAAGGAAAGAAAGAAAACTGGTTATTGAGTTCTCCTCCAGCCTTTTCTGAAAAGTTTACTCCCTCCCCTGAAATTATCATAGACTGCAATCCTAAAGACACTTTCCTGGGAGTAAGACCCATTGAACACAATGGAACTTACTTTTGAGTAGACATGGTTAGGATTGTGCCCATAGAAGTCCAACAGGAGCTGTTAGATTTGAAGGTGTTAAACACAGAGACCAGGGTCATTTGCACACAGAAGAAGTTTTTGCTGACAAATGTTTATGTACTGCTTTACAGCAAAAACATTCTCAGTTTATGTAGGGGGTAAAATTGATTCCCCAAGCTAAAGAAATAAATAAATGCCAGAAATGAATTGGTAGAGCCAGTGGGGTAGTCAAGGGGTGCAGGGAATAGCAATTGTCCTGGCAACAAGCTATAAGGGGAGACAACAAGATGAACTTGACAGTAGTGGCAAAATTGTGAAATCCTATGTATGAATAATGCTATCATGTTATTAGAAAGGTGATTTCAGGCTGAATGCAATTTAAAAAACAGGCTGGAATATCTGTTCCATATCAAAAGTTATTTATTAGGAGTAAGCCCATTACTTCTGTGTAAGAAAGCTTAGGATGGGGCTCTGATGCTGCAATCCTATCACACTTCCCTAGGTGGGCTGGGGCTCTGATGCTTAGGATGGGGCTCTGATGCTGCAGTGCTAGCCACACTCTCCTGGGAGTAAGCCCATTGACTATCATGGGACTTACTTCTGTGTAGAAATGCTTAGGATGGGGCTCTGATGCTGCAATCCTGCCACACTTTCCTGGAAGTAAGCCCATTGACTATCATGGAATTTACTTCAGTGTAGGAATGCGTCACAGGCATAGGGCGTGGCTTGCCAGGAGGAAGCTATATTCCGGCCCCCCAACAGTGGCTGAGGGACAGTGAACCGGCCCCTTGTTTAAAAAGTTTGAGGACGTCTGGCCTAAACCCTCCCCCTCAACCAAGTGATGCAGAAGTGCCTTATGGCACATTTGTGACACCTACAGGCCAACATGGGACTTGTGCCAGGATTTGTGCTGGCCTAATTTGATATCATGGTGATTTTATTTCTGGGCAATATTTTACACTTGGCACCAGTTATGCACTTTCATGAGCTATGCCACTGAGAAGTGCGGTGGCATAGCTGGGGGGGGTGTAAAATCCTAAGTTTTGCAGGAGTTTCACTGCTGTATAAGCAGCCCCTTTCCTTCAGAGCCATCCCAGGAGGTGAAAGCAAAACAGAGGTGGTCTTTTGGCCCCAAGCAGGATGGTGCATGCTGTAGTGGGTTCCTTGAAAAACTTAGTGCTTTGTACCATCTGTAGGGTACTTTGCCACTGCAGTAAGGGATTTACTTCTTTGCCAGTTTGCCAACAAACCCGCTTGAAAAGACAGTCAAGTTACAGCAGTTTAGCCTGATTGTAAAGCCAGACAATAATGGCGGTAGGAAACGTAATGTGTGTACTTTTGGCCTGGGTTGAGCAGTATCATTTCAATGAAGGCAGAAATTACCGTAGAATGTTTAATGATCTTCCTTTCTGTGGAAACTTTGGAAGGAGAAAGTTATGCCTGGCAAATTTGACCTGGGCTTAAATATTTTACAAAAAGGGGAAAAGGCAGTGTTTCTCAGCAGTTTGCAGAGTGGTTTGGTAAAAAGGGGACCAGTAGTACAATCCTGTGTCTCTACCCAGGAGTAAGTCCCACTGAGTTCAGTGGAGCTTACTCCCCAAAAAATTGCAACCCTTGCTGGGTCTCCAGGACAACTGATTGGGAATCCCTTCTGTTGAAAAAGTGCTGCAGGGTGGGAAAGAGCAGTTTCTCCTATGTTCCAAGGAGTCCTTTGGGTTGGCCTGGCCCAGTTTAATTTTGAACACATAAAAAATTGTTTGCCTGAGTTATGGCCAGACTTTTGCCATCTAATTCAGTGGTACTCAAACTGAGGGAATCACATCCCCCTAGTCTGTCTAAATGTCCCCCACCCCATAAAGATGGAATGGGGGAAAGCAGCAGCACGATCCCCAGGATCACTTCCCCCAGGTGTAATGGGGTTTTTCTGCTCCAGCCTCCCACATACGAAGAGTCCTATTGGAACAGGCCAAAGTTCCATTTAAACCATAGGTCAGGGAACAGGGGTAAATTACCCCAATTTAGGTAATAATGAAATTCCTGGGGGTCATGGATGCATATGAATGACACAGCCGGGTAAGCATATGAATCAACAGGAGGGACTGGCATTGCCTGCCTCACTGTGTCTGCCTCTCTGCATCCTTGATGGATTACTCTTAGCACCTAATCAGCCAGTAACTCCAGCTTCCAAAGATCAAAACAAACAAACAGAAGGTATGAAGCCCTGAAGGGTCATAAGAAGTTCAGGCTATTGTGCGGTGGAGGGTTGGAGGGGAGAGAGATCAACAGTGTCTCATCTGCAGGCTAGGGTTTCTCAGGGCTCAAGCTTCTGCTTGCCTATTCAGAAGCAAGTATCGTTATTTTCCTTGGGGCTTACTCTTAGGAAAGTGTGCATTGCATTGCACCCAAAGTTATGGACCCAAATGCTAGAAACAACTAGATCTGCCTGATAATAACTGCTGCTGCTGTGTTTCAACTCCTGCTGCAAAGAGAGACCAAAGAGAGCAGAGTTGCTTCTTGCAGTCATGATCCAAACTGCTTCTAGGTCAGCAGAGAGAGAGAGAGAGAGAGCAAACTACTGCTAAATCAGCAGTCAGGACAGAAGTGACACCTGCAGCCATCTGCCTTGTGTAGTTGCACAAAGTACTGTACAGAAGTTCCCAAGTAGGGACCAAAGTCTGCAATTTCCATCTTGTTCAGCTGTCCCGAGCAAAGAAGCAGGGGGACCAAGCACGATTTGGAGCAAGGCAGACAGAAATTAAAAGAAAAAGCATCCTTCTTTTGGTGCTGTTGAGGTCTGCCTGTATTCTAAACAGCCCCCTTCCATCCAGCTCCCTCTGGTAAGACCATTTCATTGCTCCTGTATCAGGGTGATCATATGTCATAATCATAAAAGAGAATCCCAAAATGTAGGGCACTCAAGAAAAATGTAGGACAAGACAAAATTAAAGCTAAAAACACTTACCTGTGTTGCTTTCATGTGAATAATTAAAACACTGTGAGCACAGTCCTAACCATGACTACTCAAAAGTAAGCCCCATTGTATTAAATGGGTCTTATTCTGAGGACAATGTCTTTAGGATTGCAGCCTATATTTATTTATATATTACATTTACAACTATTACATATAATTTCTTAATTACAAGAAGGCTACATGCCACCACACTTTCCTGGAAGGAACCCCCCTGACTGTAATGGGCATTAATTCTGAGGAGACATGTCTAGGATTGGAATCTGTGGCTGCAATCATATTCAAATTTTCCTGGGAGTAAGCCCAATAACTGTAATAGGTCTTACTTCTGAGTAAACTTGAATAGATTGGGCTCTCTTTCCCCCTCCAGTTGAATCCTGCACTTGTTTCAATCATTTTCAGGATCATCTCTTTTTTATTATGGTCACCCTGACCCCAACATTTCTCCAATATGCAGTGACCATATGTCACAACCACAAAAAGAGGACAAGACCCTCAAAATATAAGACATCCAAGAAAAATGGAAGACATTTTTAAAAGCTAAAACCACTCAAATATATTGTTTTATGTGGGTAACTTAAACACCATATTAGTATTAGTACTGTATGTTTAAAACTATTACATATTACATATAATTTATGAATTCCAAGAAAGCTACATGCTGCCTGCTCACAAGGAAAAAGAGGACAATGAAGATTTTTTTTCCAGGACACAAGGCTAAAACAGAGGAAATGTTCTGGGAAAACAGACCACACGGTCATCCTGTCCAATCCAACACTATTTTATCACCTGTTTCAAACTTTCCGTCCAGCTCCCCAGAAGCCACATATTTGAATTCAAATAATTAATAATATATTTTTCCATCATTTCAAATCAAGGGGGTAACATCCACATACCTAAATATATTTTGGGGTAAAAGGTAAAAAAGTTCCCTGACTCCTGATTTAAACCAACTTGCTGCATCTCACCATGGCCTACCAGATGCTTCAGGGAGCACACACGACAACCCGATACAATGGTGCCTTGATTTATGAGCATAATTCATTCCTGAAGCATGCTTGTAATTCAAAATGCTTGTAATACAAAGTGGATTTTTCCCATAGGAAATAATTGAAACTCAGACAATTGGATCCACAACCCAAAAATATTTATTAAAAAAAAAATTTTATTAAAAAAAATATTAACTGCATATAAAAATGATTACAAAACACTATAATACAGAACACTAATATAATTCAAAACACTGTAATATATAGTAATACAAACACTAATAAAGAAAATACTGTATAATACTAAACTGTTCTGTACCTCTGAAAATCTTCATGGCTGGTGTGAGGGGGATGAGAGAGGAGGGATTTTGTACAATGATTTTCACTATCACTGCTATCCATTGAATCTTTGTCTTTTTGTGCAGCTTTAACAGTCCCATGCTGCTGATGGGGAGCAGCAATGGAACATTGATGAGGCACACCTTCCACACTGCCATACACTCACACACCTAGCTCAGGCTGCTCCAAAGTCTGTTCCAAACTTCGCCCCACTTTGTTCCACTGTAGATCAAGCTGCTCCCCCCAGTGCCCTCTGTGAGTTCCCTGGCCATGGAAGCCTGTTCCAAACTTCCTCAGAAACACTCTTCTTCCAAGACAGTGATCAAGTCAAAATTTCTGAGAGAATTTTGCTCTTAATACAAAATGCTCTTAATTCAAGTCACTCTTAAATCAAAGTACCACTGTACCTCTATCCTTCTGCCATATCCTTTTACCACTGTGTTACCTGATTTCAATTAATTAGACAAGGATCTGAGAAAGCGGAGCGAGATTCAGACAGTTTATTCAGATCTGAATGACCAACACTTGAGCAACTGGGCTCTGGGTGTTTGGCCCCGAACACAGTTCACATCACAATTTTATACTTACGGTCATCAAAGCACAAAAGCACAGCAAGAGGCGGGGCGGTTACACAATTTCCTAGCATAGCTTCTAACTTTCGTTTCTCTGACTTTGCAGAAGTAATTTTGAAAATTTCCACTAAGGTAGCTGCAAGTGCATACCAGAACCTACTACGCAATTGTGGTTAAGCTTCAAAGGGTTTTGCAATGAACTTTTCAACTGTCACCACAAAGTCTGGTACTTATATTTCTACTCCATAGCTTGCATTGCAATAAGCTTCATGATATCTCTGTTAAGAGTGCAATTGCTAATCGATATAAATCAATACTTATAGAATATTCCAGCTACGGCACGTGATCGTTTCATACATGGTCACATCATTGGTTACATTGTAAAATAACAGAAAAGTTACCTTGGAACACATTATTTTCTTTGACATGCTTGCTCCTATTCCTGTTGCTTGCCCTATTTTTCCTAAGCACCCTTGCTCGTGGTTAGGTACTTTCTGCTAACCCTTTTGAAAGCTTGCTTGTTAGTTGCGTTTCCTACATGAGCACACAGACACAGTCTTTTTCTGAAAGCATTTTACGAAGGTGAAGGAGGCTAATGCTGAAAGCCAGTATTCACCTTGGTCATCTAAATTATCAGCTTACAACTTGAGGTGCATGTAATTTTAGAATTTTCCATTGCATGGTACCACCATGTCTCATTCCCCCCTGAAATTCTACAATTACTGCAGATTAGCATAGCTTTTTGCTTTTTTCAAATCTATCATTGCATATTGTTGTTTGACTACCATCAACTGTACATCTCGTAGCTGCTTCATGGAGTCCTGAACGACTCCAGAATAATCTGCACAGTAACAATACTCTTATTTGAGAGCAACACACAGACTTTTTTTCCTGGAGAAATAACAAATTAAAGCCTCTTCTATTTTGTAGCCTGGACAGACAGAGAATACATGTGTGCTCTAATACACTCAGAGGGATATTCAGAATTAGGGAATATGGCTCCTAGATCTACATTAAGCTTGGGGAACCACTGATCTGGAGGTGTTACCTTAGTAACTCTACTCACAACATCTAAATGTGAGTCAAGTATCACCCAAGTCACACTTAGAGGCTGATGAACATTCCCCAGTACTGACAGCATACATAACCAAGAGATCACAATACTTGTCTTCAGTGAGGGACCCATGGACGATTCTACGCCGAGTGCTCCTGGTCTACGCCGGCATGGGTCTACTCACCCTGCAGTCTTCTGGAAAGGTGGCACATGTGTAGGACAGGTCAGCAGCCATGGGCCATGCTTTCCCTGGAGATCTTCATCTTTAGTCCATCTGTCTTGGAAATCTTCCACTGGGCTGGCTCTGGAACCTTCTTCACTCTGCTAAAATGAATCTAGGCTTTTACTATTATTTTAAATGGAATGGTGGTATGCAAATATTTTCTGATATCAGCCAATACCTTTTTTTTAAATTTTGTACTGACCATGGGGGTTTCTCTTACAAACCTTTTTAATTCTTTGCATACAAGACGAATTCTTAATTCTTTGCACACAATAGAATGAATGGACACAGGGGTTTTTGGGTCATACACTGACTATTCTTTTAATTCCCTGCCTTATTTTCCCCTTGTGAAGCCCATTATTCATCTTAGGGCATTGGATTCCTGGTTATGATTGGAGTATATTTACACATTGCCAGAACCTGGGCTGCTGCTTTCCTTTCAGCCAAGACTGAAACACTTGCTTGAATATTGTTAATTATTATTGTAAGAATACAGAGTAGCCTGGCTTTATCTTGATTAGCACTGGAGAGTGATTCTGTGCTTTCCAGAACCTTTAATTCTCTGCTTAAAACTTCAAAGGGGCTTTTGCAACTATATCCTCCTCGTCCTTTCTTAGAGAGGGAGACCTTTCAGTATCACACAACATAGCATACATTCCCATCAGGGGAGTTGGAGCTTTTAGGGTACACACAACCTGCTCCTTCTCACCAGGGAATGTAAGGTGTGTCTTTTCCTCTCAGGTGAAGTTAACCTTACTTGCAATTTACAAAGGAGGTCTTGTAATTTGCAAAGGAGGTCTTGTTCCTCCTTGTTGTTGTATTATTTAATACTTAAAAATTTTGCTTGTAGTCTTTCAATTCATTCCTTTTTTAGCTTGGGCATTATTATGCTTGGCTAGCATTGACCTTAGCTTCTTTGCATAGTGCCACGTTTAAAATCTTGGGAAACCAATTGCTTCTGGAAGAGCCTCTGCTCTAATTTTTCTTCTTTTTTTTTTTTGACCTTTTTCCAGGAATAAAACAACTGGGTTATTTCAACAAATATTCAGATGGGCTTCAGGCCAGATTACTCTGAGCAATGGGCCAAAGTCCTTGATGCTTTTGGGCGTTAGTGACACCTGCTGTTTTTAAGCTTTATGCCTGAGATGAGGGTCCTTTACTTGGACAGTGTAAACCTCAGGTATTTTAACATTCCGTTGCTAGCCTTTGTCTTACTTACCCCTGATAGCCATACTATTTAATGTATTTTTAAAGTCAGCAGCCTGCTGGCATTTTCTCTAGCTTTTTTGTAGTTACTAATACATTATTAATATGCTGAAACACTAACTCAAAGAATGTTTTTTATCAAACTGATTGTTGCATTCCTTGTTTTTACTCCTTATCTTTTTGCTGCTGGACTGCTTATTTTAACAATATATTTTGAATCTATCTATATTGCTTTTAGATTTAGGTTTAACTCATTTATATTGTCTGCTTCATTTTAAATTTAAAATGCCTTTGATCAATAATTCTTTTAGAGTTTGATAATTTACTTTTACTTTAACACACATGCTGTATCCTAAGATATAGCACAGCTTCTATGTCACATAATACATAAAAAATACATATTAAATAGATATAACTATCTGATCTACGCCTCCTCAATCATTCTTCCGGTTCTTCTCCAACCCATATCTCAATTTGTCCCTGGTTTTGCTTCATCTTTCCCTCAAGCTTACCTGTGCTAAATAAAACAATTAATTCATTACTTAAAAGTTTCTTTTTTAGTATTACATTTAGCACTTTATAAGTACACTTACCCTCATTTTGTCTTATGAGAGTGGTTGTTCTTTTTTATTTTTATTTTTATTTAATAATAGTTTTTCATTCCCATTCACAATTAATGATGTTTTATAATTGTTTTTGAACCTTGTAATTTTTAAGAAATTAGTAAAAGGTTAGTAAAATTAGTAAAAGGTTAAACAAAATTAAGCAGAACAGGGTAACACCACTTATTCTTTTACTAAAAACCAGAACAGGGTAACACCACTTATTCTTTTACTAAAAAGTTTAGAACATTTTGATGTTATTAATTAGCTAACTCTTTAATTTATAAGAGCGCTTTTAGCTTTTAACCAACTGAATAATTTTAAATTCATTCTAGATTTTACTAAATTATATAAATTACTAAATTCACCACATACATTTTATGTTATATTGAAGGTCTGCCCATCCACGGACTGATTCCTTTATGAGAAGGTTGATCAGGCTCCCTCAAATGTCCATGGTTCGGCCCACCTTTAAATACAACTTTATTTATTTATTTATTTTTAAAGGAAAACACCCAGTCAATACACACAATCAAGCAGTGTCCTACAATTTTAAGTCCTTTTAAGAACAACTCTTGGTACTGCTTCAATACTGTTTTTCCTTGTTCCGTAGTATGATCCCAATTAGGATCTGGGGCAGGAATACAAGTTGGAGCTATGATCACATAATTTTTATATTGTTTCCTTTCTTTTTATCTCCTCTGTGCCTGTTCTCAGTAGCTTATACGCAGTTTTTCAGCTGAGCCTACTGCAGAATTGTGCTCTGTACCTTTTTGCTATTTCTCTGGTGCACCTGCAACCTCCTTCCTTTTTTGTTTTAAGAGGGCGTTTCTTACTGCTTACAGTGTGCGCACCCCCCTGAACTGAATACTTTTTGAGGGCATTAATACTTACTCCATCGGTGAGCCTTTTGGGCTTGTTTTAGATCTCTTTGGTTTAATTCTAACAGCAACTACAAATACTTTTCTGGGTGGTCTATCTATCTCACTTAAGTTTAATGTTCCTTATTTAGGTCCTCCCCGGCCTCTTTGCCATACACTGGAGGACTTTTCTGGAACCAGACCCACCCATGACGAACAACATGACAGGCAAGAACACAAAAGGAAGGGGAAACAGACCGAACAGTGAGAGGTCTGTTCAGTTCACAGTTAGGGAGAATCAATCGCGTCCCCCTAAGTGACCAATCTCCTCGCGGAGGGATGGAACTGCACCAAGAGTGTCACCCAAGCGCTGGCTGAGGAGAAGCTTTACACTCCACCTGCAGAAGTCTCCTTCTTTCGGTGCCTCAGATTCCTTACATGCACACTCATACACACAACCTCCCAGTTACCTGGGGTCACAGGACCTCTGGCTATGGTCTGTAGCCGCAGTGGCTGTAGCCGTCCTGAACCCCCCGGGGTGGCTGACCAAGCACACCCTCTCTCTTTCCCAGGGCCCTTATACTGTACCTAGTCCGCGGACACCTGGCACGCTCCTCGTAACCTCAGTCCGTTTGTCCCAAGTCGGGGAATGTCCGCTCACCTGACTCCCAGTGCTCTTCCCCAGGACTCCGGAACAACACGGCCGGTGGCGCCAGTCATGTACAAAGGGCAGCAGGGATGCAGGCGACACGGAGATTCTCCAGGTAGAGGCAAAAACGCCACAAGTACCTCCCTCAGGATCTGCAGTCACGGCACCAGGAAAAATGTTACCTGATTTCAATTAATTAGACAAGGATCTGAGAAAGCGGAGCGAGATTCAAACAGTTTATTCAGATCTGAATGACCGACACTTGAGCAACTGGGCTCTGGGTGTTTGGCCCCGAACACAGTTCACATCACAATTTTATACTTACGGTCATCAAAGCACAAAAGCACAGCAAGAGGCGGGGCGGTTACACAATTTCCTAGCATAGCTTCTAATTTTCATTTCTCTGACTTTGCAGAAGTAATTTTGAAAATTTCCACTAAGGTAGCTGCAAGTGCATACCAGAACCTACTACGCAATTGCGGTTAAGCTTCAAAGGCCATCAACCCACTATACAGTTGTGGGTAAGCTTCAAAGGGTTTTGCAATGAACTTTTCAACTGTCACCACAAAGTCTGGTACTTATATTTCTACTCCATAGCTTGCATTGCAATAAGCTTCATGATATCTCTGTTAAGAGTGCAATTGCTAATCGATATAAATCAATACTTATAGAATATTCCAGCTACGGCACGTGATCGTTTCATACATGGTCACATCATTGGTTACATTGTAAAATAACAGAAAAGTTACCTTGGAACACATTATTTTCTTTGACATGCTTGCTCCTATTCCTATTGCTTGCCCTATTTTTCCTAAGCACCCTTGCTCGTGGTTAGGTACTTTCTGCTAACCCTTTTGAAAGCTTGCTTGTTAGTTGCGTTTCCTACATGAGCACACAGACACAGTCTTTTTCTGAAAGCATTTTACGAAGATGAAGGAGGCTAATGCTGAAAGCCAGTATTCACCTTGGTCATCTAAATTATCAGCTTACAACTTGAGGTGCATGTAATTTTAGAATTTTCCATTGCATGGTACCACCATGTCTCAACTGGGGGCTATTTTCAGCCTCCGCAGGGGTCTTGCCAGGGTCAGGGGAGCCCTGCAGAGCATTAGCAGAGGCCTCCAGAACCCCAGACCCTGGCAGAACACTTGGGGAGGCTGAAAAGAACCCCCATTCCTCTATTCCTCAATCCTAGATTACATCACTGCCTGGGATCCTTCCCCACAAAAAGAGAGAGAGAGCAGAGCTCTCTCAAAGTTTGAGAACCACTTCTCTAATCCAGTGCAAGTAGTGGAAGAAGCATATGCAGCACCTTGAGATCCTGGGAGGAAGGGTAATGTAAAAATATGCAACATATTTTTTACAACGCCTCACCACATCACTAGTTTCTTTTTTATCTTGTGCTATATTTAGTCTGTCTTTGCCTCTATCTGGATTTGGAACTGTGTTTCTCTGGCCAGCTTCCCAAAGGAGGGGATTGCCAATAATCAAGGAGTGCACCCTACTGCACTGGAAGTTGACTTCCAGTCAACTGGAGTGCACCCTACTGTAGCTGGAAGTTGACTTCCTCCTGATTTTGTTTTTGCTCCCTCTCTGCATCATGATGGCCAAGTGGCCTGCCCCTCCTAGTACCTTCCTAGTTCTAGGTGCTGTTTGAAACTCCCCAGTCACTTTTCCAGCTTCTTGTGTGTGGGGGGGCAGTAGTGACCCCACTGGCAAATTTTTTACCACCATCGCCCCTCCTATGCTGACTTTTGGAAGTTTCTTATTTCCTTTTATTTTCATCATAACTGTTTATTTAGCTGTTTTTATGAATGGAAATTACAAAGATTGCAGATACTATGATTTTATTTATAATATTGTACATATTTTTGCCTAGGGTTGCCAATTAGATACAGTTCAAGCATGTACTCCTGTTTGCTTTTTCTCTTGTCTTTTTCTCTTTGAAAAAAGCCATTTCAGCCTGCATTTTACTGACCATTTGCTCATGTTGTCTTCACACCTTTGATTGCTATCTATGCACATGCTAATGAACAAGTCCTCTTTCCCTTGAGGTAGGACTCTCCCATTGTTCATGGGATTCCTGACCCTGTCCTGACCCTGTTGATGATATGGATGTTTCTCCTTTCCAAGGCTCTTTCCCCCCTACTTTGGTGAGGTGTTGGTTTCACCTTCCAGGGATAGCTGCATCTCCTGAATTTTATTGTTCTCTTTCCTGTTGATTTCAACAGGAACAGAGAACACATGCAGGCCAACAAGGGCAGCATCTATGGGTTTTCTAAGCCAAATGCGGCTCTCAAGCTTTTGTTGGACAAGCCTTTCAGTCACAGAACTGAACTGCTGAACTTCCCAACAGCTTCTCAGAGTGACTCTGCTGTGCCTATATTTCCAGTTCAGCTCATAATTAATGCTCATGTGTCTTTCTTTTTCATGAAAACATAAGGCAATGTGGAGGTGGCTATTAATTTTCAGTGATTTTGGTTTTAGTTGCTGTATGATTGATAAATGAGGATTTTTGAATCAGATTTTGATTATTGTCTCTTTGTACATCCTAATGAATGTCACTTGTCACTTAACACTTTCAGAGTGTTACAATTGAGTTAATTAGGTGCTTATGACAGTTTTCTAACAGTGGAATTTTTTGCACACTACGCCCAACCAGGGGAGTCACAGAGCTACGCCTGACGGAGGGTTAAAGATTCTTTTTGTTGGGCCCCTGATTATTCATCAGTGTAGTTGACTAAAATCATAGAGAGAAGCTAATTCACAGTATTCAGAGCCAGTGGTGGGCTCCAGCAGTTTTGCACCCACTCTATAGAACCAGTTGTTAACGAAAGATAGGACATATAAAGTTTAAAAATAGCCATTTAAAAGTGGCTGCCAGATGGGCATAGAACCAGTTGTTAATTTCTTTGAATCCCATCACTGATTCAGACCCATCATTATGCCCTCCATTTCTCTCAGAGGTCAGCTCCCCCAAAAATGCCCTGCAGCTCACCCTAGAAAAGAAGCTAAATTGGCTGGTTAAGCAAATATTGTGTATAACAAGGCACATCCTGGTTGACTTAGCTATTCACATCCTGAGAAAGTCCTGAGTTCAGCAATGAATTGTCTGTCCTGGCCTAGCCAGCAGAGGAAGAAAAACTGACAATTTATTACCCTAGAAACAACCTGGAGATGCTGTGCTCCAAAATTCATGGCAGGCCTTGCACAGCACACCAGTTGAAAATAGCCTGTCTAACATCTCCAGTTGTATACCTCAGAAAGTTGTTGCAAGAAGGTTAGACAGTACAAGTAGTACACTAATGGTTCCCAAACTTACCAGTGCCACACCCCACCTTGATTCTCCTGGTGGTGTCTTTCCCTGGACTATGCCATGGGATTAGAATGGATCACAGAAGTCTCCAAAAGCCACTTCCATTTTTCAAGGGCAAAACCTCTGTGGCTGATCAGTGCTTCTGGAATGGCTCTCATTTGGATTTGTGGGAGGGTGGAAGGACCCCCCCAACCCATCTCACATGGGCTCAAACCCAACACTGGGTCCCACCACTGGGAAAGGCTAAACCAGACTGAATAATGCTCTGAGTTGGTATACTTCATATAATATACTTCATAAGTTCACATGTTGGTATGGTCATGTGAAGGAATGTCTGGGGGAGCTGTCCAGGGGAGCATATATGGCATGTCCCATGTATATGTGCTAAAAGCATAGTGTGGGTGAAGCAGCCCTGGTGAACCTTTCATTCCCCTTTTGCATCTGGATCCTTGGAGTGTTCCAAATGGAGGAGAACGGGACATGGAGGAGCCACAAGGCTCTTGTCTCTCAAAGTAAACAGATGCTGGCCCAATTTTGATGTAATACTTAGACCTCTCGGGCTCACTTTTTGAAGCAATTCCACTCATGCATACATGCAAATGTCATGGAAAAAATGGTGAACTACTGTATGCAGCTCTTCCAGAGCTGAATTTGTCTTCTGGACTAACCTGGAACTTGAGTCTTATTCGGGGAAAGCAGAATGGATAAACAGTTCTGGGGTTTCTGTGTGTGCCTCAAACAGTATTTCCATGAGTTATGGGTGTCAGATTTATTCCATGACATGCATATTTGGGCAAAAGCTTCAGTAAATAGTATTTGGCCTACTGGATGAAGCCATTGTGCCCTCTTATGCAGATTTGGTTTTTGGTAAGGTGCCCACTGGTGCATTCCTTTAGATTCCATGGAGAGCTCTGCCCCTCTACCTGCTTTGAGCCCATAACCTTACCTCACCTCTGCCAGCCATCCCACTGCCTGATGGTGCCATATAAGAACTCTGCAATGTGGGGTGTGCAAGTAAAGGAGCGCATGGACCTGATGGTCCTCTCCAAGCCCTGCATTCAGCAAGGTTCTTCCTCACTCTTTCTGTCCCCATTCAGGCTGAGCAGAGAGAGCACTGAGCCTAACTCTGGAACCTAGAGTTAGGGGCAGGAGCACTTTAAGGGCGTGTATATATTAAATTAGTTAATGTCTTTTTACATTTTCTGGTAAATTTTAATTCATAGAATCATAGAGTTGGAAGGGACCTAGTAGGTCATCTAGTCCAACCCCCTGCCTGCAGCAGGAAATCCCCCTAGAGCAGTGGTTCTCAATCTTCCTAACGCCGTGACCCCTTTATAAGTTCCTCATGTTGTGGGTACCCCCAATCATAAAATTATTTTCGTTGCTACTTTATAACTGTAATTTTGCTATTGTTGTGAATCTTAATGTAAATATCTGATATGCAGGATGTATTTTCATTGTTACAAATGAAATGTGTGTTCTATGCACACATTGAACACAATGGGATTTATTTCAGAGTAGGCATGCATAGGACTGGCCCCTGAGGCTGCAATCCTATCCACATTTACATGGGAGTAAAGGCCCCTCTGACTATAATGGGATTTATTTCAGAGTAGGCATGCATAGGATTGGGCCCCGAGGCTGTCAGCCCCAGTTCGTGCGCAGCTACAGCCAGAGGTCTGGCAAGCCTGACCTGGCCCCCTACACCAGGAGTCTTTAGGCGACCCCCAGAGGGGTCCTGACCCCCACTTTGAGAAACACTGCCCTAGAGCATCCCCGACAGGTGCTCATCGAGCCTCTGCTTGAAGATCCCCAATGAGGGAGAGTCCACCACCTCCCTTGGCAGTCTGTTCCACTGCCGAACTGCCCTCACTGTCAGGAATTTTTTCCGGATATCCAACCGGAATCTCGTCTCTTGCAGTTTGTACCCATTGGTTCTAGTTCTGCTTTCAGAAGCAGCTATGAACAAATGAGCCCCTTCCTCCCTATGACAGCCCTTCAGGTATCTGAAGAGGGCAATCATGTCTCCTCTCAGCCTCCTCTTCTCCAGGCTGAACATCCCAAGTTCCCCCAACCTTTCCTCGTAGGGTTTCCCTTCCATCCCACTGATCATTCTTGTCGCTCTCCTCTGGACTTGCTCCCGTTTGGCTGCATCTTTCTTAAACTGAGGTACCCAGAACTGAACACAGTACTCAAGGTGAGGTCTCACCAATGCTGAAAAAAGAAGACTAGAACTTCTCGTGACTTGGAAGCTACAGTCCTCTTAATGCAGCCTAAAATGGCATTTGCCTTCTTTGCAGACACACCACACTGCTGACTCCTGTTCAGCTTGTGATCCACGGCGACTCCAAGATCCTGCTCACATGTTGTGCTGCCAAGCCAAGTATCCCCCATTTTATACCTGTATTTTTGGTTTTTATTGCCCAAGTGCAGAACTTTGCACTTCTCCCTGTTGAAATTCATTCTATTTGTTACAGCCCAGGATTCCAGTTTATCCAGATCCTCCTGGAGGTTTCTCCTGTCTTCTGTTGTGTTTGCTACTCCTCCCAGCTTGGTGTCATCCGCAAATTTGATCAGGCTCCCCTGTATCCCTTCCTCCAAGTCATTAATGAAAATGTTAAAGAGAACCGGGCCCAAGACAGATCCTTGGGGTACCCCACTTGAAACCAACCTCCAGGTTGACAGAACCATTTACTAAAACCCTTTGAGTGCTGCCGTCGAGCCAGTTGTGGATCCACCTAACGATTGCCCCGTCTAGCCCATATTTTACCAACTTCCCAATTAAAATGTCATGTGGGACCTTGTCAAATGCTTTGTTGAAGTCAAGATAAATGACATCCACAGCATTGCCACTGTCCAGTAAGCTCGTAACCCGATCCAAAAAAGAGATCAGATTTGTCTGGCAAGATTTATTCTTGGTAAATCCATGCTGGGTTGTTTTGATCACTGAGTACTTGTCTAGATGTGCACAAATTGTATGTTATATGATTTGCTCTAATATCTTGCCCGGGATTGAAGTCAAACTGACTGGTCTATAATTTCCCGGGTCTTCTTTTTTCCCCTTCTTAAAAATTGGGACTACATTTGCCCTCTTCCAGTCCAGTGGCACTTCTCCACTCCTCAAGGATTTCTCAAAGATGATCGACAGAGGCTCTGCAAGGACATCTGCCAGTTCCTTAAGAACTCAAGGATGCAGCTCATCTGGTCCAAATGACTTAAATTCATTTAGGCCAGTTAAGTGGTTATGAACCAGTTCTCTATCAATCTCAATCTGCTGTTCTGCACCATCCATGTTTTCATTACCTCTTAGGGGATGCAAGCACATCCCCGCATCAGCCAAGCTTTGATGATTTGCTTTTGAAAATACTGTGAGTTATGGAAAAATTTGCAAAAGAAATCTCCAAAGCCAAGCCACTCTTCATTTTCACTCAATACCTATGGAAGTGGAAAAAGAGGAATTGTGAGTTGGTTTGCCTCCCTCTGCAAGTGGTCCTGGTAGGACATAAATAATGGTGTGCCTGCTGGGCTTCAAATGCAGGTGCAGCTCCTTATTTCCTGCCCAGGATTCAAAGGAACAGATTCTTGACTGAAAAGGAAAGTGCTGTGCTTGCAGTATAGAGGTTCAAACATCTCCGTTTGCACAAAATTATTTGTGGGGACATTCCCCATCAACTGAAGCTTCATAGGTAGTGGTTGGGTGTACCTCTTGACTGAGCACCTGGAGGCGATTGTATGCCTACAGAGGGTAGTTGCAATATTCAAGCCTCTATATTAGCGACTTTCAACTAGGTCAGGCACAGGCTCTCTTGAACTCTGGAGGGCTGCAGCAATCTGCGCACTTCTGAGCTAGATGGACAACTATCTTGGTCAGTGGAATGCAGCTTCTTACAAACATGTCTTATCTTCGATGATAAATGACATCCACAGCATTGCCACAGTCCAGTAAGCTCATAACCCGATCCCATACACAAATTCCCCCAATACAATTGTATTGTATACTGAATTATTTTATACTAGGGAGTAACATTTCCCCATACACCATCCCCCCATGCACATCAACACCCCATGCGCATCAACACCCCATGTGCATCAGTCCCCCATGCACAAATTTCTCCAGTGTGCAACTTTCCCCCATGCACATCAACCCCCATGCGTTTCATCCCCCATGTGCACCAGTCCTTCACTTGCATCAGTCTTCCACATGCAACAACCCTCATGCGCAACAACCCCCATGCGCAACATCCCCCATGCACAACATCCCCTATGTGCATCAACACCCCATGTGCAACATCCACCCATGCGCAATTTCCCCCATGCACATTGGTCCCCCATGTGCAACTTCCTCCCAATGCGCAACTTCCCGCATGCACATCAACACCCCATGCGCATCAGCAACCCATGTTCATCAGTCCCCCATGCACAACTTCCCCATGTGCAACTTCCCCCATGCGCATCATCCTTCCATGTGCATCATCCCCATGCGCATCTGCCCTCCATGCGCGTCAACACCACATGCGCATCAGTCCTCCATGCGCATCCGTCCCCCATGTGCAACCTCCCCCCATCACAACATCCCCATGTGCATCAGTCCTCCATGTGCAACTTTTCCCATGCGCAACTTTTCCCAATGCGCAATATCCCCCATGCGCACCAACCCCCATGCGCATCATCCCCCATGCGCAACATTACCCATGAGCATCAGTCTCTCCATGTGCATCAACCCCCTCATGCACATCAGCCCCCCATGCGCATCAACTCCCATGAGCATCAAACCGCCATGTGCATCATCCCCCCATGCACATCAAACCACCATGCGCAACATCTCCCCATTCGCAACATCCCCCCATGCAAATCAATCCCCCATGCAAATCAATCACTCATGAGCATCAGTCCACCATGCGCATCAGTCCCCCATGCACATCAGTTCCCCACATGCATCAGTCCCCCATGCACAAAATCTCCCCATGCACAACATCTCCCATGTGCAGCATCCTCCCCATTGCAATCTCTTCCTCCGAACAACATCCCCCTAGTGCACCAGGCACTGAGCACCAAATTGGCTGGATGTTGGTCAGTTTTCCGTGTTAAGTATAGGACAAAAACACGTTGCACCCCTTTTCAGGCCCTGAAGGGTGAAATTTGTCCACATCAGTTCTTGGTGGGTATTTATGTGACAGAAGGAACTTCCTCCCTGAATTTCATGCTTGTAGGTTCCAGGGGTTGGGGCGGAATGTTGATGAGTCATCAACTCTCCAATGCAAAGTATAGGGAGGAAAACGTATTATGCCCCTTTTCACCCCCTTCCAGTTGGAATTTCCGTAAACTGGTTCTTAGTGGAACCTAGGTCATGAAAGGAACACCCACCCTAAATTTCACGCTTTGAGGGCCGGCAGTTTTGGCAGGGCGTTGATGTCAGTCAGTCAGTCAGTCAGTCAGTGACTTTTCTCTTTTATATATATAGACTAGCAAAAAGTGTACCCGTATTACGGGAGTAACATTTCCCCATACGCCATCCCCACATGGCGCATCAACACCCCATGCGCAACCTCCCCCATGCGCAACCTCCCCCCATGCACAAGTTTCCCCCATGCGCAAGTTTTCCCCATGTGCATGTTTCCCCATGCGCAATTTTCCCCCGTGCGCAACTTTCCCCCATGCGCAACTTTCCCCCTTGCGCAACTTTCCCCAGTGTGCAACTTCCCCATGAGCAACTTCCCCCATGAGCAACATCCCACCATGCGCAGCATCCCCCCATAAGCAACATCCCCATAAGCAACTTTCCCCATGTGCATCATCCCCCTTGCGCAAATTCCCCCATGCGCAACTTCCCCCATGCACAACTTCCCCCATGTGCAACTTTCCCCATGCGCATCATCCATCATCCCCCATACACAACCCCCCATGCGCATCATCCCCCATACGCAACTTCCCCCATACGCAAATTCCCCCATGCACAACTTCCCCCATGCACAACTTTCCCCCATGCGCATCATCCCCTATGTGCATCATCCCCCATGCGTAACATCCCCATGCACATCTTTCCCCCATGCGCAACTTCCCCATGCGCAAATTCCCCCATGCGCATCATCCCCATGCGCAACTTCCCCATACACAAATTCCCTCATACACAAATTTCCCCCATGCGCAACTCCCCACATGGGCAACCTCCCCCATGCACAACGTTCCTCCATGTGCATCATCCCCATGCGCAACTTTCCCCCATGCACAACTTTCCCACATGCGCAACTTTCCCCCAGGCGCAACTTCCCCCCAGGCGCATCATCCCCCATGTGCAACTTCCCCCATGTGCAACTTCCCCCCATGCACAACTTATTAACACCCCATGCGCAACATTCCCCCATGCGCAACATTCCTCCATGCACAACTTCCCCCATGCACAGCTTCCCCCATGTGCAACATTCTCCCATGCTTACCTTTCCCCATGTGCAACTTTTCCCCATGTGCAACTTTCTCCCATGCGCAACTTCCCCCATGCACAATTTCCCTCCTTGTGCATCAACACCCCATGTGCATCATCCCCCCATGCGCATCAGTCCCCCATGTGCAGCTTCCTCCATGTGCATCATCCCCCCATGTGCCTGAACTCCTCATATGCAATATCACCCATGTGTATCATCCCACTATGCGCATCATCTCCCATGCACAACTTCCCCCATGCACAACTTCTCCCATGCACAACTTCCCCATGCGCAACCTTCAGACATGTGCATCATCACTCCATGCGCAACTTCCCTCCATGCGCAACTTCCCTCCATGCGCAACTTCCCCTCATGCGCAACTTCCCCTCATGCTCAACTTCCCCCATGCACAACTTTCCCCCATGCACAGCATCCTCGCCAGTGCAACCTCTTCCTCTCAACAACACCCCCCCCCCCCCCACTGCACCTAGCACCAAGCACCAAATTGGCTGGATGTTGGTCAGTCTCCCATGTTAAGTATAGGACAAAAACGGTTGCACCCCTTTTCAGCCCCTTAAGGGTTAAATGTCTCCACATCGGTTCTTGGTGGTTGTTCATGTGACATAAGGAACACTCTCCTCAAACTTCATGCTTCTAAGTCTGGGGGTTGTGGCAGAGAATCCCTCAGTCACCGATTCTTCAATGCAAAGTATAGGGAAGAAAACGCATTGTGCCCCATTTCATACCCTTCTGGTTTGAATTTCCAAAACCTGGTTCTTAGTAACTCCCTCCATCACAGAAGAAACACCCACCCCAAATTTCACACATCAAGAACCAGCGGTTTTGGCTGGGTATTTATGAGTCAGTCAGTGAGTGAATGACTTCATTTTTATATGTAGAGAAGGGCCCCTGTTTGGGGCTCGAGTCCATGTTTATTTATCATTCTGGGAACAGATTAAATATGGTCACAGTACTTTCCTGGGAGTCAGTCCATTGACCATGATGGCTCAATGCTGCCAGCCCACAAGGAAAAGAAGGGCAATGTATTTTTCCCCCAACAGGATACAAGGCTAAAAAAGAGGACCTGTCCTGGGAACAGAGGACATATGATACAGTACTTTCCTGGGAGTCAGTCCATTGACCATGATGGCTCAATGCTGCTAGTCCACAAGGAAAAGAAGGGCAATGTATTTTTCCCTACCAAGAGACAAGGCTAAAAAAGAGGACCTGTCCTGGGGAAAGAGGACATATGGTCACTCAGTACTTGCTTCTGAGCAGGCATGCAGAGGACTGGGATCTGATGCTGCAATCCTATCCACACCTACCTGGGAGTAAGCTCCATTGACTAGGATGGGACTTGCTTCTGAGTAGGCATACAAAGGAAAGCTCTGGGGCTCCCAGTGAATGGAGAGAAGAGAGGACTCAAAGGTCCTCCTCCCCTCCTCAGGAATTCTTAGTGGGGCTTCTATGAAAGTGCCTGACTCAGAATATGCAATGGGAGGAGTGAGGGGACCTCATTTGCATAGACCCTCCTTTGCAAACAAACAAGAAAATACCTCCTCAAAACTTGCGAGGAATAAGATTTTTAACCAAAATAAGATGTTTAGCAGAGACAGGCTTCCTTAATACCCTCCTCCAAGTCTTCAAGGTAGAAAATGCTTCTCACCCTCACTGGAAAGTATACAGCTGTTTTGGACACCTACCTGTTTAGGCTTAGTAGGAAAGGAGGGGGTAGGATGGAGGAGCCCCCGGGGAAAAGGAGGAGGAAGAGGAAGAGGAATGTAAAGAGACCCATCCCTGCCAGGGAACTCTTGGCGGACTAGCTGGCTGTTTGCCCCGTGTATAAGCTGAGGGAGCTTTTTAAGCTCCAAAAAAGAGTTTTAAAAATTCAGCTTATACGTGAGTATATACGGTAAATATATTCCTATATAAATATAGGAGAAGTAAATATATAATTGCTTTGTAAATATCGCGATTTGCAATAATCTCTCCTGAGGCTCTCAAACACGTGAAATTTATCATAAGTTTGCCCTTGCATTAAGCATGTTTGGCCACCCCGCTCATACGTATCCAAATCCTATATTTTTTTTGGCTATGCCTCTCTCTCTCTCTCTCTAGCCAGAATTTTCTTACCAGGGTAAGTTTGGGTTATTACTGTATGGAACTATATGGAAAACTGTATGGAACTGAATGGAAAACCTAGTGCTTTTGCATTTATATGTCAATATCCACAGCCTACCCTTCCTTTCAGCCATGGGTTTGCTGGCGGTGATTAAAATAAAAACCGTCTTAAGCAGTTACAAAAAATTCCAGGATGTATGCATATTAAAAATAGCACATATTAAAAAACTGTGCATTCTAAGTATCACCTGGAACTAACAATAATTCAGAATATGAAATCTCTTCTGGGGCATCCCAGTTTTGCAGAACTCTGCAGCTCAGCAGCTGGTATAAACTTGGTTTATCCTTTGGATTCCCTTTAGGATGGTGGCTCCATGATCTCATTTTACTGGACTTTAGCAGGTCTTCAAGGCTGCCTAGATATGTGGTGAAACGACTTCAGATCATAATATTTGCATTTGGTCTTGCTGCGCCAGGGATCCAGGTAAGACATTGCAATCTACTTCTCTTTACTGGAGAGGAATTGTCATTTGGCTGTGATGATGGTGCTTTGCAGTAGTGTAGCTAAGAGGGTGCAGAGGGTGCAGTTGCACTGGGCTACAACCTTTAGGGGGGCTACAAGCTGAGCTTGATAAGAGTGGCTAAAATTGTGAAAACTATGGTTTGTATGAATGATAATACCACTTTACAAGTGGGAGGGACAAGTAGTAGCCTATCTAGAAGGGGTGCACCCCATATTGTAGATACTATAAATACTGTAGATAGATAAATACTGTAGATATTCAAATATCACGTGGAGGGTGACCTGGGTGGCTAAGATGGCAGCTGCTTTCACCTTTCACATGCGATAGTAGCTTTGTAATGTGCCCGCTAATACCTTCCTCCAGCCCCTTCAGAAGAGGAAAGTGGTGGTAAGCACACTGCAAATCAGAAGAAAGCAATGATGGAGGTCAGATCCATGCTTCTAATTACCCTATACAGTGGTACCTTGCTTAACAAGCATTTCACACAACAAGCAAAATTTCAAGAAATCTTGCTTCACATAACAAGTTCCGCTTCACTTAACAAGCAAGCATGCTATAGGCATGCATGCTATGCAGCCCTGACACTCAGTGAGTTTCTGTGGTACCTCTTATAACAAGTGCCTCGCTTAACAAGCGTTTCACATAACAAGTATAAATTTCTAAGAAATGTTGCTTCACATAACAAGTTCAGCTTCACTTAACAAGCAAGTGCGCTATGGGCACGCGTGCTATGCAGCCCTGACGCTCCATGTGGAAGCTCTTTAAAAGGGCTGCCGGCCAGCGCTGCTGCCTCTAACTGCCCCCAAGTTGGGGGCAGTTGCCTGGGGGTGCCAGAGGCAGCTGCACCTAACTGTCCCCAAGTGCCCCCACTGACCACCTTGAACCTCCAGCAGCAGCCCAGGTAAGCGTCCCAGGAAAGTGTCTTTGATTGGATCCTCCTAACCATGTCTACCCAGAAGTGAGCCCCTTTGTTTTAAATGGGGCTTACTCCCAGGAAAGTGTGTTTAGGATTGCAGCCTAAGTAGACTTCATAGGCTCATGCACATTGAACGCATGTTTTGAATTCAATTCCAGTGTTTTGTCATCATTTTTACATCCAGTTAATATTTTATATGAATATTTTGGGGGTTGTGGAACTAATCGTCTGAGTTTCCATTATTTCCTATGGAAAAATCTATTACACGTAAAGAGCGTTTCACTTAAAGAGCATGCCTCTGGAACGAATTAAGCTCATTATGTTAGGCACTACTGTATGCTCGAGTATAAGCTGAGTTTTGGGCCCAAAAAAGTCCCCTCAGCTTATACTCAGGTTAGGTGCAAAAATGTTAGGAAAAATGGTAGGTGCTACCATCAGCACCCGTCCTTGAGGTTCTCCTGTCTCTCACATAGGCTCTCCGGGCTAAGGAGGAGGCACGGGGTGGCAAAGAATGGTGGGCGCAACCACCAACACCCACCCTGGAGGCTCTTGTGCCTCTCTTGCTGGTACTCTGGGCTAAGGAGGAGGTGTGGAGTGCCAGAAAATGTTAGGCTCAACCATCATTGCCCACCCCGGAGGCTCTCCTGCCGGCTCTCTGGGCCAAGAAGGAGGCACGCAATGGCAAGAAATGGAGCCCTTGGACGCCCCACTGCAAGTAAGTGGAGCTTACTTCTGAGTAGACATGCTGAGGATTGGGCTACGAGGCTGCAAGGCCAGCCACACTTTCCTGGGAGTAAGCCCCATTGTCTGGAGTGGGCCTTACTTCTGAGTAGACTTGCCCAAGATTGGGCCCTGAGGCTGCAAGGCCAGCCACACTTTCCTGGGAGCAAGCCCCATTGACTGGAGTGGGCCTTACTTCTGAGTAGACATGTTTAGGATTGTGCTCACAGTGTACTTCATAGTGAGCTCATAGTGTAATTCAGTTACAGTGTTTGTCATCATTTTTACATACATTTAATATTTTTATATGAATATTTTTGGGTTGTAGAACCAATCACCTGTGTTTCCATTATTTCTTATGGGAAAATCTGCCTTGTAAGAAGAATACTTTGTAAGATAAACATGCTTCCGGAACGAATTAGGTTCTTCTTACAAGGCACCACTTTACTGTTGTACCAACCACCTGTTGGAGATGCTCTAGGAGGATTTCCTGCTACAGGCAGGGGGTTGGACTAGATGACCTACTAGGTCCCTTCCAACTCTAGAATTCTATGATTCTATGGGGCATTCATTCCAGCAGCCCCAAAGATTACAAACCTACAGATACTTGAGTTTTGGATGGGGGCAGTGTCCTGGCCCTCTGGAGGTTGTGCTAGTTAGTCCATGACCCACACCCTTGGCCTTTCCTGGCCTCAGAACACCCCATGGACATGACTGAGGCTGCAAACCGAATCTCCAGTTAGGCCAGCCTAAGTCCTAACCTAAGTCCTTTGCTAACCTGGGAGTGTCACCAAAGTACTCCTGGGAGGGTTAGGCCAGTGCACAGGCATACACTGACCTCCACCCACCACTATGGGAAGATATGCCAGGTGAGTTATGCCAGCCTAAATTGGTTAGGACTGCACCCTTAGAGGTCTTCTCAGGCCAACAGAGTGGGGCATGGTCTGGCCTCCCCCACTCCACCTCAGAATCTCCCCAGTGTGACTCCCAAGTGTGATTGAATGTCATGAATGTGAACCAGAAATGGTTTCTAGTCATAACCCGGAGGTCTTCTGAGGTATCGGGAGGCATTAATGGATGGTGGAATCTGGAGGTGCAAAGCTGGATTCCAACCCAGTTTCCAGGTCCAGACATTCCCTTTTTCCAGACATCTGATACTAATGCTGCAATCCTTAAAGCACTTTCCTGGGAGTAAGACACATTGAACACAATGGGACTTACTTTTGAGTAGACATGGTTAGGATTGTGCTCTTAGGCTGCAATCCTAATCTCCAGTTAGGCAGGCCTAAGCCCAGCACAAGTCCCATGCTGGCCTGGGAGTGTCACAAAACTTGAGACAATTCTGCACCACTCTTGGGGGAAGGTTAGGCCAGTGCACAGTGTTTGCCTCCCTACATCACTACAGGAATGGGAAGACAGATGAGTAGTGCTAACCTCAGTTAGGATTGCACCCTTACCACCAATGCACTGGGAAGGGGGGTGTCACAGAGGGCTGCATTGCAATTGCATTGGTGCTGGAAAGTTGGTTAGGATTGGGCTGTTTGTTAAGGACATTTCAGAGCACAGAACAAGACTGGCTGGATTAAACTAGGGATCTGTGTAGCCAGCATCCCCTTTCCATAGTAGCCAGGCAGATTCTTCTGGGAAGGCAGCCCCCCTTACCAGCAGTTTGCCTTTACCAGCTGGAAGCAACAAGCCAATGCAAGAAAATTTCAAACAACACCCTAACAATTCTAACAAGGCACAACTGGCTCAAATCCCCCAGTTGTCCTATAACCTTCCCAAAAGTCCCGTTGTGGCACACCTGCAGACCATCCAAATTACACCAGTGTGCCATTGCACAGTGAATGAAAATCACTCCCCTAGTGGGAAAAGGATACTAAGGAACTTGCTTGGAAATGAAAGGGGCAGCCACCAGAAGTCTGCTTCATGGGACACCAAACTTTGGCTGCTTCCCCATGGCCATGGTTGATGGTTGAGGAAATCCCCATGGTTGATGTTGAGGAAATCCTAAGGACATTGCATCATAAAGGGTGTGGCATCCAGAGAAGTCTGCATTCCAAGTGATTAACTCACAAAGTCTTGCAGATCACCATCAAAGGCAAAACTGCCATACATGAAGGATCACTGCCTCCTACTCAGAGATATTGTGGGCAGAACAGTCTCGTCCCAGGCAAAATCCAGGAACTGGCACATGACATACGGAACTGATAGTTTTTCATGATTAATTTCTGACCTAGTGGAGCTTGCTGGGGAGCATAGGAAAATATTTTACTGTGAATAATAATGGCTTTGAATGAGGTCCCTCCCCCAAGTAACAATAATGGAAAGTGTGATTGCTACAAACCTCTCCCCCTTCCCCTCCTCCTTCCTCCTTTTCCTCTAGGCTTTTACAGCAAATTTAAGAAAATCATTGGGAGGGGGAATAAAAAATAAAAAGGAATGTAATGTATTCACTGACAGCCTAATCATACCCATTTTGCAGCACCAGTGCTGCCGTGCTTATGGACTCACACTGAATGTTTCTGTTGGGGACAGCCACAGAGGCCTCTGCAAGATAAGGGGATGCTTGTTCTCTTTCTTTAGAGCTGCATTGTGGCAGCATCATCAGCACAGGAAAGTTGGATGAGAATGCCGTTCTCATGCCGTTGCAAGCCTAGGACCTGAACCAAAATGTTCAATATTTTTAAAATGTGAAAAAATAGTGGGGGGGGGAGAGGAGTAGTGGAGGAGAGTTGGTGGACCCCATCAGTCTGCAGCCAGAGGCAACCACCTCAGTTGGCCTCAGAGGTGGACCAACTCTGTTTACCACCACCACCACAAACTTCTGGAATGAGTAGAAGTAGAACCAAACTGCACAAAAGGAGATTCGATTCTCTCAATCCAAATTACTCTCAGTACAAGGTTTTACTGTAATAAATGAAAACCTTGATCAGGATTTCAGGAGACCTTGATCATGACAAAAATCTAATTTGCCCCCGAAGATGCTCAGTTCCCAATCCTTTACCTCCCAATTTTAAGGCAGTGGCTATTGCAGGCAGCAGCTACAGCCACACAAGCATTTCATTACCATTTTAAGGATGAGAAACCATCTTAAGGACCTTTTTTGTTTGCTAAGAAAACCAATGTTTCAAGGAGCCTGAATTCTATGGCCACCACAGCCTGTGCCTGTCCTGCCCCTCCCTCAAATTTCAGCACATACAGCACTCTCAACAGAAAACAGTTCAAGCAAAATGTGGAGCTACAGAAATAGGGACTCCAGAGGTCAGTAATCTCTGTCCCAGGTTTTCAACAGTGATTCCTCTCTCCAGGCATCTGCATGGCACTTGTGGTGTGACCGCATGTAAAAGGCCTCCTTCCAGAGTTGGCAGGCACAGCGTTTGTCTGCAACAGATTTTACAAGGTAGAGCCAAAGCCGAGGTGTGTGGTCAGCAGCACCACACTCGCCTGGGCAGTGAGAACCCCTTCAAAGCCATAAATTGACCACTTTTGACTGGGGACAAAGCTGGTTGATGTTGAGAGGGAACATGCGAGTGGGTGTGTGCGTCATCACTTGGCAGGAGAAATCAGAGCATTCAGACTGCACGCAGGAGTCTTAGTGAGGAAGTAGAAGACAGTGGGGGCTCGGATGAGGAGGACTCGGAGGCGGGCAGGTGAGTGAAAGGCAAGTCTTAGGGATTGTGTTTTGGTCTTCTTTGCAACCCTATGAAAGGAGAAGAGAGAGAAACCACATCCCCTCCCCCAATATGTTTGCGAGGGGAAGGTTTTCCTTTTACATTGAAATCCTAAAGAAAATTTCCTGGGAGTAAAACCCATTGAAAACAATGAAGCTTGCTTTTGAGTAGACATGGTTAGGATTGTGCTCTTGATCTCATCCATTGAAAGCATACATGTGTGCATGTTTCTATAGTGACACTGCACGTGTGAACTGACACTGCAAAGACAGCAGGACCATGCAGTGTCATTAGTATGGTTCGCATCACCCAGGACAGGCGGCCAGTGTGTCACCCTTATGACTGACTTCCTCCTATGCTGTGGGCAGGGCAACAATCCAAGTGATGAGTGTGATGATATGCCATCAACCTGCCCCCAGTAGTTCTTTATCAGGCCTGTGAAAAAATAAATATATTTCAAATTTGCTCGTTGCATTCTGCCATAAATTATGCATCCAATGGTATATAACATGACGGTATTATTCCTAAATAATAGAATTTGGTATTATTATTCCTGTTCCATTTTAGCAATTTTGGTCTCTACTTGTGTCAATTTGATTTATAGTCAATCAACTTAGTATTTATTTAAATTATACTATTTATACTATTAAAGTATACTATTTATTCTAAAACCTTGTATTTTGCTTGGGACCCACTTTTTAGAGTGACAGTCTGCCCAGGACTCACCAGAAGTGATGTCATGGCTGAAGTGACATCATTAAGCAAATTTAGATAGATAGATAGATAGATAGATAGATAGATAGATAGATAGATAGATAGATAGATAGATAGATAGATAGATAAAGTTAATAACCTCAAACCCCGCTCCCCCCAAATTAGTAATATTTGTATTCCTATCCAATGCTCAGTTCTGTTCTTATATGTAAACCAGTTCAGTGTTATTTGGGATAAAATCAGTTTACATCTAGCATGGGGTTTTGTTTTGTTTGTTAGTCTGATATTTTTTTAAAAAACCCTTCCCCCCAAAAAACAGCATTCAAACACAAGAGTGATGAGGACAGGAAATGAGCCTGGAGAGGAGTCTGGACTATCAGGACTCACCTGGCTTTACAAGTCAATAAAATAAAAATTTTTATTTTCCCTGCAAAAGCTTCTGTTTTTATCATTTTCGGTGGGAATGGGGGAGGATTCCTTTCTGGAACACTTGTTGAGCTCCTTGTCCACATGATTGGGACGATTCTGGAAGATGTGCATTCCCCTTCAACTGACCTTCCAAACCAGCTAAGGCATGTTTGCTGAATCATGAGTAAAAAAAATGAACGAGTTTTTGTAGTTTTGCTTTCCATAGAGCTTAATATATTCATCAGCTGGCAATTCTCAGAGTTGTGGGGGACTTTGTTTATTGTATCGGGACTATTCTCCTATTGTAGGAGCTGCCAAAGGTGGCCTAAGTCTGAGTAGACCTATTGGGGCTGCTGTAGCCCTACCCAAAGGGAAGAGGAAATGCTTCTCCTTCCCAGCCATAGGGCAGCAGCAGTTCCAAAACATGTGCTGGATTCAGCACAGGCAGTGGCATAGCTAAGTAATTTAATGCCCCATACAACAAAAGTATTAAATTAATTATTATAAGTATTAATTAATACAATTAATTAGATATTAATATTTTCATATATTAAAAATTTTACCAGTTAGGTCTCTTGTTTTATTCTTTTTTAGGGAGAGGGGGTGAGTCTGCCTTCTGGAACACTTGTTGAGCTCTACTTTCACTGGATTGTTACCATTCTGGTGGCCTTGAATTCTTCATGCCTGACCTGAACGTGAGCCAAGTCGTGTTTGCTTACTCACGAGTAAACACGACTGTGTAGCTCAGTTCTACTTTCCATAGAGCTTTCCATGGAGCTCAGTTCTACTTCCTTTTGGATTAATCTGTGGGGCTGCGTTCATTGGATCAGGACCATTCTGGCACTGGAGAATTCATCTCAGTCTGTCCTTCCCAATTTACTAAGGCATGCTTGCCTTCTCACAAATAAAGGTACAATATAGCTCTCTCATTTTCCTTAGGGAAAATGCTTTTCAAAAACGTTTTTTGGCCATAACATTTGACAGGAACGAGATATTTCAAAGCTGTTTTTTGTATTAGATTACACTCACAGTTGGGCAACAGCCAGTTCTCACCGGTTCTGTAGAACCGGTTGTTAATTTGGGGAGGACGTTAACGAACCAGTTGTTAAAGAGGGGGCCGTCATCTTTGAATTGCATGCAAGTGTGTTTGAATTTCTCTTAAAGAGTCTCTGGGTCTGTCTTCCCAGAGGTGAAGCTCCACTCCCTCTCCTTCTGAATGTCCCTCCCCTTCTGAGGGGGGCTCTCTCCCCCCTTCCCCTCCCTAAGATTATTTTTTAAAATACAAATAGACCGTTCTCAGTACCCTCATTCAGACAAGGCATTGCCATTATCCCACAGCACATCAGACGCTCACTGCTGAGATGGGAGGGTGTTTGGATCACTATAAGCTCTATACTTTCAAGTCAGGGTGAAGAGTTTCTTCATGCCCCAAACCTTTGTATGATACTATTCAGGAAGTCTCTCTATGCTAAACATCTTATTTTGATTAAAAACCTTATTTCTAGCAAGTTTTCAGAAGTTATTTCCTTGTGCAGTTCGCAAAGCATGATGGGTTTCTCATATGCAAATGAGGCAGCCTCTCTGGGGATGGTGTTTTTGTTTTGGATCAGGCACTGTGATAGACAACTTTACAAAGGGGTCCTTGGGCGGAAATACAGAAGCCAAGCTGCCAAGAAGGGTCTGGGAGCCTGTAGGAGCAGCATCTGAATGTTGTTAGGATGAGATCCTCCAGGGCTTTTGTCCCCTGTTCCTCCAGCCCTGTCTACTTTCCTGAGAGTAGGCCCACTGTCTATAATGGGACTTTCTTCTGAGTAGACATGGTTAGGACTGGGCTCTGAGGCTGCAATCCTATCCACACTTTCCTGGGGGTAAGCCCCATTGGCTTTAATAGAGCTTAATTCTGAGTAGACCTGCACAGGTCTGGGATATGAGGATGCTGAATCCCTATCCACACTTTCCTGGGGGTAAGCCCTATTGGCTATAATAGGGCTTACTTCTGAGTAGACCTGCACAGGTCTGGGATCTGAGGATGCTGCAACCCTATCCCAGGAAAGTGGCTGGAACTGCAGCCTGAGAGCCCAACCTGACTACTCAGAGGTAAGTCCCATGATAGTCAATGGGACTTACTCCCAGGAAAGTGGCTGGAACTGCAGACTGAGAGCCCAACCTGACTACTCAGAAGTAAGTCCCATGACAGTCAATTTTAATTTTTTTAAATTTTTAAATTAAAAAAAAAAAATTTAAATTTAATTTTTCCTCGACCCCGCCCCCTGGCCCCAGCCTGGCCCCACCCACTTCTGGAGAACTGGTTGTTGGGCCAGGCTGGGCCCATCACTGATTACACTGGACTTGATAGGGTTATTCCAAACAATTATAGTTATTTTTGTGATTTTGGTAACCCCCAGTGTGTCACCCACCCTGAGGATGGTTCCCAGATCCCCCCCCCCTCCGCTTCCTCCTAAGGACACCACTGAGTGCATGATCCAGTGCAAATTAGGATTGTGCTGAGAGTGCTGAAAACCTAGTGCTGCATTGATTTCAATTCTTGGGGTCTCCGATCAAAGAGGTTCAGATAGCAGGGTTGGGGATGCTTTCTTGAACACACAGAGATTTTCTGTTCTAGGCCAGTTGCTGGCTGTGGGCCAGTAAGAGGCTTGCCATGAGTTGCATCTGGCCCATGGGCTGGGGTTTGAGACCCCTGGGCTAGAGCATTGCTGATGCTTCTGATTTCCTCTTCTGTTCTAAGGGCTGTGGGTGGCGCAAGCGGTTAAGTCGCTGTGCCTGTTAACCAGCAGGCCAGGGTTCGAGACCCGGGTCGGCCCCACAAGACAGGGTGAGCTCCTGTCCTTAGCCCAGCTCTGAGACACCAGCTGGATCCAATTGTATTGGCTCTGCCTTTCCATTGGACTAATTCAGTGGCGTGGAAAGGGGGGATCTGCTGCTTGGGTAACAGTCTATCCTCCATAACAATCCAACCCAGGCTTTTGTGCTTCGCATGCAGCGTATGCAACGCTGAGCACGATACCATAGTCTTTCAAGACTGACGGAGGCCTGCTTCTGTTCTATTCTTCTCTTCCCTTCAGAACTCAAAAAGGAAGGAGGCTCAGGAATTATGGCAACTGATCTCCCTTTGGACTTGCTTGGGCTTGACTCTATATCACCGACTAAGGCCATAGAGGACATTGCCTGTCATTTTGGTTGTGGTTTGTAGAATCACTGAATATGTAGGAAAAACAGTTTCTTCTGAATCTGCCTTTGTCGTGCATGGTCAAAACACACATTGCATCCTGATTGGAAGCATCAGTGCAAGTCTCGTGGCTCCTACTGGGCCACCTCATTTGATGTCTCCCTTACTTGGGGGAATCTCATTCTGTGCATTCCCTGTTCAATGCACAAGGGGAGGGGAGTCTGTGTTACAAGGTAGTAAATTCACATTGGCTGGAATCCCTGAAACCACCCTAAATCTCCAGTTGCATGTTCATTGTCTTGAGGATGGAGACTTTCTCAGGGATCCAAGAACTTTGACCCTTGGTTAACTTTCTCAGCTGATCCCTTTCATAGTTTTGGTTTCAGGAGATTGTTGTTTTGTGATTGTTATATGGCTGGGAAGTGATTTGCATTTTATTTTTTGTTCTCTCCTGCAACAAGAGGACAAAGACATGGAAGAATGCGGGGCCAGGTGGGGAGGAACTGGTGATTTCAAGGACGAAATAAACAGGT
This sequence comes from Cryptoblepharus egeriae, assembly GCA_030015325.1. Lineage (NCBI taxonomy): Eukaryota > Metazoa > Chordata > Lepidosauria > Squamata > Scincidae > Cryptoblepharus > Cryptoblepharus egeriae. The sequence continues at coordinate 13,290,291 of JAREYC010000014.1, forward strand.
GCAGAGCTAGCCTGGCACAGCAGTGTTCTAGACGCAGTGGAGAATCCCCGAAGTTATTTAAATGTCTGTTCAAGCTGGGAAAAAAAACTTTTGTCAAAATTAGTATTTTGTCTTGTGTGAGTCATTGGGTGCATTGATGTGCCTTGAAAACAGCAAGGTTTTTAAATCTGAGAAGCATAACTTCAGGCCTTCTGCTTGGAAAGGAAAGAAAGAAGCAGTGGCCAACCTAATAAACAGGAGGCTCTGGCAATCAGCAGAATTAGTTTGTGGAACTCAAGGCCACAAGATGCAGTGATGTCATGAGAAAGGATTTATTTACGTATTTACTTACTTACCAAGTCCAGAGTTTTCTGGTGGTGGAAGGATTTAGCTACTGGTGGAGTTACAAGTGTTGTCTGGGGTATACCACAACAGTCCTGCGAGGTAGGTAACTATTCTATAGGTAACTCGATTTCATACAGGTGGAATCCTTCACAGTGTGGCCATCACATATGGTATCAGGAACTGCCTTCCGAGCTTCCAGCAGGAGTTTTCAGGTCAGCCAAGTTGTAAACGACAACTTACTTAGAAGTAAGTCTCATTCTAGTCAGTGTGGCTTACTCCCATGTAAATGTGGATATGATTGCAGCCTCAGAGCCCCGTCCTAACCATGTCTTCTCAGAAGAAAGTCCCATTATAGACAGTGGGCTTGCTCTCAGGAAAGTAGACAGGACTGGAGGAACAGGGCTGGAGGAAGAGATCCAAGCAAGCCTCTGCCAATCACCTCAGAAGTAAGTCCCATTATAGTCAGTGGGCTTACTCAGGAAAGTGTGGATGGGAAAGCAGCCTCAAATCCTAATCCTATGCTACTCAGAAGGAAATCCCATGATAGTCAATGGGAATTGCTCCCAGGAAAGTGTGGCTAGGATTGTGGCCACAGGCTGCACTCCTCTACTACACAGTGTGGCTTACTCCTGAGTAGTACTGGGTAGTACTGAGTAGTTCTCCATGCCTAGTATTGGGCTGCAAAGGCACCCGGGGAGGCAGGCAGGCAGGCAGGCATGACCCCCACCAAAAGCCCTGGAGGATCTCATCCTCACAACACTCAGATGCTCACCTACACTCCTACTCACCTACAGACCTTTCTCAGTAGCTTTGGCTTCTCTATTCCCACCCAAGGACCCCTTTGTAAAGCTGTCTATCAAAGTGCCTGATTTTAAAAAAAACACAATCCCCTGCCTCATTTGCATATGAGAAACCCATCATGCTTTGCGAACTGCACAAGGAAATAACTTCTGAAAACTTGCTAGAAATAAGGTTTTTAATCAAAATAAGATGTTTAGCAAAGACAGCCTTCCTGAATAGCATCATACAAAGTTTTAGGGCATTAAGAAGCTCCTTACCCTGCCTTGAAAGTATTGAGCTTTGAGACATTTATATAGTGATCCAAACCCCTGTGGAATGGTTGCAATGCCTTGTTTGAATGATGGTAATGGGAACAGTCTATTTGTATTTTAAAATTAAAAAATAACATTAGGGGGGAGAGAGAACACCCCCTCAGAAGGGGAAGAAGGTTCAGAAGGGGAGGAAGGAGGAGGGAGTGGAGCTTCACTTCTGGGAAGACAGACCTAGAGACCCTTTAAGAGAAATTCAAACACAGTTGCATGCAATTCAAAGATGACGACCCCCTCTTAGCTACCGGTTTGCTAACGTCCTCCCCAAATTAACATCCGGTGAGAACCAGCTTCAGCCCACCTGTGCACAGGATGAACATGGTCTGAGCCTTGAGAATCAGTACTTGCTCTCCCATGCTGCATTCTGAAAATCTGCCATTGATTAGTCACACATTTCCTAAACCAAGATGGAGCGATTTATACACTTGGCCAACATGGTCCTCTTGTTTGTATCTGCCCAGTTATAACCAACAATGTGGCAGGGCAGAGTAGAACTCTTCCCCAGTGCCTGTGCAAATGATGAGGCTTTTTGCAGAGGACATCTGGACCTGTGCAGTCAATGACTTGCTTTTCATATCAATTTCAAGTGGATTTATTTCTGACTTGGGTGTTCTGGGAATTTGCCATGGTCCAAGGCTAGCTCCCAAGGAGCTTGCCTTTATATTGCCTTTCCACTATTTTCTATTCTTGAGCACAGTGAAGTGTCAGAGCCCCATAGATCAGGCCATGCTTTACGCCAGATTTCCTTCTGACACGCTGTCTCACCCTCAAAGACAGCCAGGGATTGCTTGTCATGGGTTCCAAAATCACAAATCAAGTCTGTGCTTTGAGTTCAACACATCCACAATTGTTCTATGGAGAACTGGGTAATTGGCACAAATATCTACATTCCAAGAATTTCAGGATGTAGACTGTTGGTAAAGGTTTCAGCTTTTGGGGCTTGTTGGTCTAGAAAAAAAGTGCCCAATAGGGGCATGTGATTGAGTCATATAAAATAATGAAAGGGAAATGGACACAGAAAGCTTCTTTTCCCTCTCCCACAACACCAGAACTAGGGAAATCCCCTAAAATTGATTGTCCAGAGAGTTAGAACAGAAAAAAGAAAATATTTGCTTATCCAGGTGTAATTAATCTGTGGAACTCCTTGCCACAATATATGACAGGATGACTTTAAAAGAAGATTGGGCATATTTATGGAGGAAAGGGCCATTACAAGCCATGATTCCTATATGCAACCTCTGGCTTTTAGAGGTAGGCTGTGAATGCTAGATGCAAAGGAGTGGCAACAGGTTGCAGGGATCTTATTGTCTTCAGTGCTTCTTGGAGCATCTGGTGGGCCACTGGGAGATGCAAAAAGCTGGGCCCCTGGTCAGATCCAGCAAGCCTGGTCAATTTCAATTTCCATTGCATGTGAGCTTAAATCCAATGCCCTGATAACTACCAAAAGATGGCTCCGAAATGCTTGGTGAGAGGAGGAAATTCTAGAAAATAAACCATACCCACCTTCCTCTTAATGAATCTCAACCCTCTGGTGCCAAATTGAGACCCAGACAGCATATTTTACATTTCCCATCCGGAGTTTGGGACTTCACTCTACACAATCCAGAGTTTGGACTTCACTTGAGACTTGCAAAAGTCTGCGAAAATAGCCACCACTCAATGCTTCCTGCTCCTCACCGTGTATTTGAGCTTGGTCTGTTCAACTAGAGAAGACAAAAATCTGGCAAAAGTCTGCAAAAATAGCCACAGCCTTCTGCTCTTCACCATGTATTTGAGCTTGGTCTGTTCAACTGAAGAAGACAAAGAGGAGACCTGATCACACTCTTCAGATACCTGGAGGGCTAGCATAGGGAGGAAGGGGCTCATTTGTTCTTAGCTGCCTCTGAAAGCAGAACTAGAACCAATGGGTTCAAACTGCAAGAAAAGAGATTCCAATTGGATATCAGGAAAAAATTCCTGATGGTGAGGGTGATTCAGCAGTGGAACAGATTGCCAAGGGAAGTGGTGGAATCTCCCTCAATGGGGGATGTTCCAGCAGAGGCTCCATAAGCACCTGTTGGAGGTTCTCACCCTCTGTGCGCATCATCTCCCATGTGCAATACATCCCATGCTCATCAACTTCTCATGCACATTGGCCCCCATGCGCATCATCCCCCCATGCACACCATCACTCCCTGTGCACCCTCCCAGTGTATTTCTGTGGAGCAGCTGAAAGGAAGCACACAGTCCCAGGTGAGAGGAGGAGGAGGGGCTGGTTATCGGGGTGGTTAATTGCTGCTAGCTGCTCATTGGCTAGTTGCCTGGTTCCCTGGTTGCTGATTTCAAAGGCAGCATCAGGGCCTGAGGCGTGAGCCTTTGGTGTCAGCCGAAAGGCAAGAGACAGAGTCTCAGCTGTCGTGACATGCACCATGTGTGCCATGTTTGTCTTCTTGCCCAAGGACCCAGGGATTATCAGTGCTGCAAGTGCAAACTGGTTGTGCTGTTGGAGGAGAAGGTGGCAGCATTGGAGGGTGAAGTATCCACCCTTCATCAAATTAAGGCATCTGAGGAGTTCCTCGATGCAACACACATGGAACTTCTCCAGAGGGAAGTTTCGGATGATTTCCCAAGGGGGAATGACACAAGTGGGAACTCCAGCAATGATGTCTTTTCACAGACGCATGTGACAGTCAGGAAAAAAAAGGGCAGAGGACATCCAGAACCACTGGAGCTATACAACTGTTTCCAGAGTCTCTCAGATCCCAGCATGCTGGCAGAAGTTCCTCTTGCTAGCATGCCTGCACTGGATCCTGTGAGGCCTGCAATAATTCTCCTTACTGGCATGCCTGTAGATCCCCCTCAAAGACCCGAACAGCTGCCAAAACCAGTAAGTGTAGGGGAATCTCTGCACAAAAAGAGAACACAGAGGAGGGTGGTGGTGATTGGAGATCCTGAGGTGCATGGAGCCTATATGCCTACTAGACATATTTTCCCATGAGGTGTGCTGCCTCCCTGGTGCCAGGATCCGGGATGCCACAGAGAGGCTACCGTGGATGATCACGCCTGCTGATCACCTGCTGATCACGCCTGCTGATTCTTACTCATCCATGTAGGAATGAACGATACTGCTCGGCAAACTTGCCAAAAGATAGTTGGGGACTATGAAGCTCAGGGAAGGAAGATTAAGCATCTGGGGAATACCCAAGTGGTTTTCTCATCCATCCTCCCAGTAATTGGCAAAGGTCCTCAGAGAGATGACAAAATTTTCCAGTCAATAGCTGGCTTCGAAAATAGTGTCATCGAGAAGGATTTGGATTCTGGGATCACGGGCTGAGCTTCCTTGAGGAGGGACTCCTAGCAAAGGAATCTTACGGGTTGCGGGAAGAGTGTCTTCAGATGGGAGATGGCCAACTTGATCAGGAGGGCTTTAAACTTAATAAGAAGGGACTGGGTTACGTCCAAAGGGAACCTAGGAATAAAGAAAATGCTCTGGATGGAAATTGCCAGGGCACGGCTGTAACTCAAAAATCTTTTGAGAGACCCAGCCTTAAAAAAAACAGAAACTGCATTGAGTTGCAACCTCCAAGGCTTACGTTGCATTTACACAAATGCACAGAGCCTGAGAAATAAACAAGATGAGCTAGAACTTTTATCAAGTGAAGGGAAATTTCACTAGATAGGAATAACTGAAACATGGTGGAATGACTCCCATGACTGGAATGCACAAATGGAAGGAGGAACAGAAGTAGCAAAAGTGGAGGTGGAGTAGCATTATATGTCAAGAACATATATACCTGCTCTGAAATCCAGGAAACTGGTCCAGATATCCCTGTGGAATGCATTTGGGTAAAGGTTAGGGGGGAAAACAAGAAACAAAACATTGTAGTGTGTGTCTACTATAGGCCGCCAGGCCAAGGAGAAGGAGTGGACAATATCTTCTCGAAGCAACTGGCAGGCGTTGCAAGGAAATATGAGGTAGTAGTAATAGGGGACTTTAACTATACAGACATTTGCTGGGAGACAAACTCAGCCAAACATGGAAGCTTCAACAAATTCTTGATGGGCCTGGAAAATAACGTCATGTTCCAGAACGTGGAGGAAAGGATGAGGGGAGGAGCCATCCTTGACCTGATATTAACTAATCGTGAAGAACTGATTGACCGGGTCAGTGTAGCGGGAACTTTAGGGGAAAGTGATCATGAGCTACTGGAATTTAGAATATTGTGGGAAATAAATAGAGTGCACAGTGAAACCTATACATTGGATTTCAGGAAGGCTGATTTCAACAGGTTTAGAGGACTCTTAGGTGGGATCCCATGGGTTGATGAACTAACAGGAAAAGGGGCTGAAGATGGGTGGGAGCTCCTTAAGAGGCAGCTTTGGCAAGCACAGTCAGAAAAAGAAAGGGGGAAAAACCTAAAAAAAGAAAAGGGGGAAACGTGAAAAAACCAGGTTGGCTTCACAAGCAACTTGGGGATCAGCTGAAGTTAAAGAAAGAGTGCACTTCTCCCTGTTGATTCTGTGTATCAACTGGATGTTGATCAATCAGAAGTTAATGTAAAGTATAGGGAAAAAAACATATTGCACCCCTTTACAGCCCCTTAAATGTTATATTTCTCAAATTTGGTTCTTGGTCAGTGTTGATGTCACATAAGGAAACAGCCTCGCACAGTTTATAGAATCATAGAATCATAGAGTTGGACTAGACAACCTAGTAGGTTGTCTAGTCCAACCCCCTGCCTGCAGTAGGAAATCCTCCTAGAGCATCCTCGACAGGTGCTTGTCAAGCCTCTGCTTGAAGATCCCCAGTGAAGGAGAGTCTAGATGTGCACAAATTGTGTGTTTTATGATTTGTTATAATATCTTGCCCAGGATTGAAATCAAACTGACTGGTTTATAATTTCCCAGGTCTTCTTTTTTCCCCTTCTTAAAGATTGGGACTACATTAGCCTCTTCCAGTCCAGTGGCACTTCTCCACTCCTCAAGGATTTCTCAGAGATGATCGACAGAGGCTCTGCAAGGACATCTGCCAGTTCTTTAAGAACTCTAGGATGCAGCTCATCCGGTCCAAATGACTTGAATTCATTTAGGCCAGTTAAGTGGTTACGAATCAGTTCTCTATCAATCTTAATCTGCTGTTCTGCACCATCCATGTTTTCATTAACTCTTTGGGGATGCAAGCACATCCCCGCATCAGCCAATGATCCCGCACCCCCATTTGCACAGCCCTCCTTCCAAGAATAGACGGACGCAAAGTAGGAGTTGAGCAGCTCCGCCTTCTTCTGGTTTCCAGAGACCTGCTGTCCATCTTTGTCCAGGAGCAGCCCCACCCCCTCGTTTATCCTCCTTTTCCTCTGGGCATATCTAAAGAAGCTCTTTTTGTTATCCTTGATTCCCCTGGCCAGCCTCAGCTCATACTGAGCTTTAACATTCCTGATCCCTCCTGATTTCATGTTTCTAGGTCCAGGGGTTGTGACAGATAATCCCTCTAACAGGGATTCTTCAATGTAAAGTATTGGGAGGAAAACACGTTATGCCCAGTGATGGGATTCAAAGAAATTAACAACTGGTTCTATTCCCATGTGGCAGCCACTTTTAAATGGCTATTTTTAAACTTTATATGTCCTATCGTTAACAACTGGTTCTACAGAGTAGGTGCGAATCTGCTGGAGACGGGGTGACCATATGACCGGAATTAGCCGGACCTGTCCGGAATTTGCATATTGGACCAGACTGTCTGGTCCAATATGCAAATGTCTGGCCTTGGGGGGGGGCTTGTGTGGTGCTTTGTGGCACTTGGGCTGCTTGGATCAGCGCACATTCACAGCGGCCATCTGAGCAGCCATCTTGAAAACTAGAGGCTGTGCGCATGCGCATACCCTCTGTATCTCTGCCCACTCTGTATTTTTACAGGTAGAGGCTGTGCATATGCGCACAGCCTCTGTATCTCTGTGCGACCACCCGGTTTGTTAGATGGAGCGCTCTGCAGAATAAGAGCATCCTTCCACAGACCACTCGCCACAAGCGCACCTGCCACAAGGCCAGGTCACTTTCTCTCTCACTGCTTTCTCTCACCGCTGGCGTGGCCTGATCTGGCCTTCGGCAACAGTGGACACAGGTGCGCTTGCGGCGAGCAGTCTGTGGAGGGATGCTCTGCCCCCGCAGAGCACTCCGTCTAACATACCAGGTGTTCGCGCAGAGATACAGAGGCTGTGCACATGTGCACAGCCTCTAATTTTCAAGATGGCTGCTTGAACGGCCGCTGTGGATGCATGTGATCCGAGCAGCCTTTAAAGTGCCACAAAGCACCACACAGCTGCGAGCACCAGCCTGCGGACCCCAAACAAGGTAAGCCACCCAGGGAGTGATTTTTTTAAAATGTGGGACAAAATGTAGGACATCCTACATTTTAAAAATGTAAGACAAGGTCCTCCAAGGTCCTCCAACTGAAAATCTAGACTCTTGGGGACTCTTGTCCTACCTTTTGAGGTCTAGTATATGGTCATCCTGGATGGAGCCCATCACTGGTTGTGCTGCTTTTCACCCACTTGGGATTTCCAAAAACCAGTTGGAATTTCCAAAAACTGGTTCTTAATGGATACCTCCATCACAGAAGTAACACCTTTCCCAAATTTTATGCTTTGAGGCGCAGTTTTCAGTTTTATATATACAGTGGTACCTCGCTTACGAAGCGCCTCGCTTAACAAGCGTTTCACATGAGAAAAAATTTTCAAGAAATCTTGCTTCACATAACAAGTTCTGCTTCACTTAACAAGTAAGCATGCTATGGGCACATGTGCCATGCAGCCCTGATGCTTCGCATGGAGGCTCTTTAAAAGGGCTGCCGGCCAGTGCTGCTGCCTCTAACTGCCCCCAACTTGGGGCAGTTGCCTGAAGGTACCAGAGGCAGCTGCCCCTAACTGCCCTCAAGTGTCCCCTTGAACCTCTAGCAGCAGCCCATATAAGCCTCCCAGGAAAGTGTCTTTGATTGCAGCCTACTTATTCCCCAGTAAGTAAATGGGGCTTACTCCCAGGAAAGTGTCTTTAGGATTGCAGCCTAAGTAGACTTCATAGGATCATGCACACTGAATGCATGTTTTGAATTCAATTCCAGTGTTTTGTCATCATATTTCCATCCAGTTCATATTCATCCAGTTCATCCAGTTCATATTCATTTTTTATATGAATATTTTGGGGGTTGTGGAACCAATCATCTGATTTTCCATTATTTCCTATGGAAAAATCTGCTTCACTTAAAGAGTATTTCACTTAAAGAGCAGGCCTCTGGAACGAATTAAGCTCTTTATGTGAGGCACCACTGTGTAGATGTGTTTTTAGAAGCAAGTGTCGCGTCTGAGTCACATGGCTTTTGAGCTAGATTGCCATTCTGAGGGCTCCAGCCATTGTGTATTGTTTTCTCTATCTTTAGTGATTTAGGAGAGGATCCTGGCTTTTATGAAATAATATTTCACAATGATTTTTCTCAATGGGAAGAAGAAGCCAGAACTAAGGGGTCTCAGCTGACAAAAGAGGGTTTCTGTTCAAGAAAATTCTGCATCAGCATTTGATTTACCTTACCTGGTATGACCTAATTTTAGGTGGCCATCTGGTGTTCCCTTATGTTCTGTGAAGTTTAATGAAAGCCAGAGTGATATCAGAAAGACAGTGTTTTACTAATAGGACCTGGGCTCAAATACTCATCAGGGTGTTCCTGCACAGTTTGTTTGCGAGGGCGAACTAGTGTGCCATGGCACATTGGTGTGCCAAAAATGGTCTGCAGGTGTGCCATGGAAGTTTAGATAAAGGAGCAGTAGAGCCAGTGGGGGTATGAGCCCCCCCAGGCATGGTGTGCCTTGACAATTGGGGAAAAAACCCTGATAATTTTAGCACCTTGTCCTGAGATGAAAAAGGTTTGAAGTCACTCTAGATAAAGCCTAGAGGCTCCTTGTTTTAAAAACATCACCAAAATTTGCAGCACAAACTATTTTGAAAGGTCTATATAACAGGAATCTCCCACATATTAGACAGGTTAGGGACTGGAGCATTGTCCAAAAGTGAAAACCACTGAAAAGTGGAACCCCATCTTTATAGTTTATAAATGTTGCTTCCATTCATAAATATTGCTTTAAAATGTTGCTTTCAGATCTTTGGAAGGTCCTGCTTCATTGTATTGCGGCACCTTGTTAAAAATACCTTCCTCTATTACTTCCAATGAACAGAGAAGCTTCCCCAAGCTAACTGGGCAAGAGGCACTGCCAGCAACTGGGCAAGAGGCAAGAGGCAGTGGGTGTTCCTCTTTTATTTAGAAGGGGGAGAGTAACTGGCCCTCCACCCCCAGCAATGTCAGTTCTAGTGGCTTCTGCTGGTGTTCATTTGCATTTTAGATTGTGAGCCCTTTTGGACAGGGACCCATTAGCTATTAATTAGCTATTATTTTTTTCATTTTCTTGTAAACCGCTTTGTGAACTTTTAAGTTGAAAAGTGGTATATAAATATTGTAGATAGATTCCACAAATATTTATTAAAAAGTAACTTTACTACATTTGACAGTTTCTTTTCCTTTTCACTGACAATTTTCTAAATCATCAAAAATCTTTACAATGAAATAGATCAGACTAGTAGATTTGCTGTGACATATTATTATTATTATTATTATTATTATTATTATTATTATTATTATTATTATTATTATTATTATTTCCAACTGAATTCTTTAACTGCCTTTTAAAAATGGAACCTGGACTTGGTTCTAATGGAACCTTTTTCTAATGGAACCATGGGCTTGGAACCTGGAGGGGTACAGTTACCATATATACTCGCATATAAGCCGAGTTTTTTTAACTCTTTTTTGGAGCTTAAAAAGCTCCCTCGGCTTATATGAGGGTCAAGAAGCCAGCTCGTCCAGCAGGAGTTCTCAAGAGGAACAAGTCTCTTTATATTCCTCCTCCTCCCTCTCCCCAAGAGCTCCTCCATCCCACCCCCCTCCTTTCCTATGAATCCTGAATAAGTAGGTGTCCAAATAAGTAGGTATACTTTCCAGTCAGGGTGAGAAGAATTTTCTGCCCTGAAGTCTTGGAAGCATCTCACTGCTAAACATCTTATTTTGGTTAAAAATCTTATTCCTTGCAAGTTTTGAGGAGGTATGTTTGCAAAGGGAGGGTCTATGCAAATGATGTCACCTCCCTCTTCCCATTGTGCATGCTGAGTCAGGCAGGTTCATAGATGCCCCACTAAGAATTCCTGAGGAGAAAGGACCTTTGAGTGCCTGCACTCCTCTCTCCATTCACTGCCTTTGCATGCCTGCCTTTGCATGCCAACTCAGAAGCAAGTCCCATCCTGGTCAATGGAGTTTACTCCCAGATAGGTGTGGATAGGATTGCAGCATCAGAGCCCAATCCTCTGTATGCCTGCTCAGAAGCAATCCCATCCTAGTCAATGGAGCTTACTCCCAGGTAGGTGTGGATAGGATGGCAGCCTCAGAGCCCAATCCTCTCCATGCCTGCTCAAAAGCAAGTACTGAGTGACCATATGTCCTCTTTTCCCAGGACATGTCCTCTTTTTTAGCCTTGTCTCCTGGTAGGAAAAAATACATTGCCCTTCTTTTCTTTGTTTGCTGGCAGCATTGAGCCATCATGGTCAAAGGACTGACTCCCAGTGAAGCACTGACTGACCATATGTCCTCTTTTCCCAGGACAGGTCCTCTTTTTTAGCCTTGTATCTTGGTGGGGAAAAAAATACATTGCCCTTCTTTTCTTTGTTTGCTGGAAGCATTGAGCCATCATGGTCAAAGGACTAACTCCAAAGAAAGCACTGACTGACCATATATCCTCTTTTCCCAGGACAGGTCCTCCTTTTTAGCCTTGTCTCCTGGTAGGGAAAAAAATACATTGCCCTTCTTTTCTTTGTTTGCTGGAAGCATTGAGCCATCACGGTCAAAGGACTGACTCCCAGGGAAGCACTGACTGACCATATGTCCTCTTTTCCCAGGACAGGTCCTCTTTTTTAGCCTTGTCTCCTGGTAGGGAAAAAAATACATTGCCCTTCTTTTCTTTGTTTGCTGGAAGCATTGAGCCATCATGGTCAAAGGACTAACTCCAAAGAAAGCACTGACTGACCATATATCCTCTTTTCCCAGGACAGGTCCTCCTTTTTAGCCTTGTATCTTGGTGGGGAAAAATATATTCCCCTTCTTTTCTTTGTTTGCTGGCAGCATTGAGCCATCGTGGTCAAAGGACTAACTCCAAGGAAAGCACTGACTGACCATATGTCCTCTTTTCCCAGGACAGGTCCTCTTTTTTAGCCTTGTCTCCTGGTAGGGAAAAAATATATTCCCCTTCTTTTCTTTGTTTGCTGGCAGCATTGAGCCATCGTGGTCAAAGGACTAACTCCAAGGAAAGCACTGACTGACCATATGTCCTCTTTTCCCAGGTCCTCTTTTAACTCTTGTGTCCTGGGAAAATATCTCTATATTTACCGGTAACCTACTGATGCCTTAGTAAATGTTATTTTATTGGTATCTATTTTTATGGTATTTTGAAATGTACCAGTAGCTGCTGCATTTCCCATCCTCGGGTTATATGCAGGTCAATAAGTTTTCCCAGTTTTCTGTGGTAAAATTAGGTGCCTTAGCTTATACGTGGGTCAGCTTATATGCAAGTATATATGGTACCTCCCATTCTCCCTGTCCCCATCTTTGACTCCACTACAAGTCAAAATGGTTGTGGAGCCTTTCCACCACAATGCCCTTTTGATCTTGCAAATTCCTGCTGCCACACAAAAGATTTCTGCAAATGGATTTTCATTAACTCCTTCAGGAATGGGATGAAACCAGGAGCATGGACTTGGGCGATGGCAATTTGAGCTCTTAGAACAGAACAGAGAGGTTAAAAGAGAAGAACAGATGTTAAATGAATGAGTTCTGGGAATGATTGAAAGGTGTTGAACGGGGTCTGGAGACTCCTGCTTTAGAATACCAAACCAGAGAGGATATTAGAGAGGGTTGCACAAGGAGTAGGTTGGAGTAGGTTGCCACCAAGCCCTCAGCCAAGCCTTGAATACTCCAGGGCTGGAGAGGAAAGTGCAATTCACCAATAGAGGCTGTCTAATCGTGGTGTGTTAGCAAGGAAAGCTCAGGTCATGTCTGGTTTCTTCTGGGCGTTCCTGTTGTATAACCTGAATACATTCCTGAGTCCCTCCAACTTCCTCCAGAGCCATTTCTTCTGCTGGTGACAAGAGAAAGGTTTGTGTCAAGAGGCCTGGTGAGGCCTAAATGAGCCTCTGGTGCCTTGTGTCTGGTGAGGTGCTTGTGCTCAAACAGTCAGAAGGTGGCACTTGGCCACCATTTGGCTGGGTAATGGCAGGAGCCCATTCTCAAGCGAGAATGAATGGTATGCAATATCATGTGCAGAAGAGAACAAAAATGGCATGCTTTCTAGCAACATCTCCAAGCACATATTTCTCAAATCACTTCCATGTGGGGGCTCTTCTCTTCAGCCACTCCCTAAGCACACTTCTTCCTCTCTGTTGAGGGTGTTTGTCCCCCCCTTTTTTCTGCTATTTCAGTGAAACCAGCTCAGGAAATTCCAGTCAAATCCATCTGAAGAGTCGCCCTCCTTGTTCCTTCCTGTGTAGGAAAAGCTGAGGTCTTTCATTTTTATTAATGGCGATTGTGGCTCAATTAGCCTGTGGTGCTTTTGGGGTTCTGCATCATTAAACCTGTCAGAAAATAAACCATCCTCTGCTACACAGGCCTCATTTAAAGCCTGGGCCTCAGAAAAAAACACCGCGGGTGGGAATCCAGTGTTTAGAGAAGGACCTGTAATTTTACAAAAGTGGGCACTTGAGCCCAACTCTGGCATTACAGTGCCTTGTAAGCAATCAAGGCTCCTCATAAGTACTTGACCAAACTCCCGTTTCAAGAAGCGCCATGTGCAGAATTACTAGCGCTGGCAGAGCACATGAGCAGAGGAACACACTCATTTTTTTCAAGCTGCCAAACTCTACAGGATTATTTTCATGCCATGTTTCCAGCCCTCCAATGTGGACCTTGGCTTTGGATGCAGAACTCCTGAATGCAAAAAATAATGGCATGACAGAGGAGGGGACCCCAAGAGTGGCTGCTCAAAGCAAAGAGTACAGCTGGCCTCCACCTCAAGATCCCTGTGAAATGCCAGGTCAACCAACTAGTCAGTGCCATATTTGACAGCTCAAGTGTACTTAACATCCCATGTGGAACCATGCTATCTGCTGACCAGTGGATCAGCTCTGAGATTTTCCCCAGTGATTCCACTTTTCTTTTTCTTCTCTGCAGAGAAACTAACAACAATTCCATGATGCTCCTCGAAGTGACCCTGTTACCGATTTTGATGGTTGGCGTCTCCACGGTGACTGGAGGGGGAGCTGGAGGGGGCTATGCACAGATCAAGTACATGCAGCCTGTGGTGAAAGGGCCGCTTGGTCCTCCATTCCGGGAAGGAAAAGGACAGTACATAGGTAAGGAGTACTCAGAGGCACACTTGGGTACAGGAGAAGTGGTGAGATTGAAAAATTTGTTGTGGGCAAACTTCCACCTTCATCTCTCCTTATGTAAATGGTTTCCAGTATCATGGAATAACAGAATCATAGAGTTGGAAGGACCCCAGTAGGTCATCTAGTCCAATCCCCTGCCTGTAGCAGGAAATCCTCCTAGAGCATCTCCGACAGGTGCTCGTACAACCTCTGCCACTGAGCCCTTCCAATAGGCTGGGTGACCATATGTCACAAAGCCCCTGCCAAAAATGTAGAACATCCAAGAAAAATGACGAATCAATGGCACACATGCCAGGGAGGGGACTCCAACACCCTCCTGCCGGCACATGGCCATAGCAGTGTCACATGCTCCCTGCCATGCCCCCCCAGCCCGAATGCACTGGCCCCCTCAGTTCAGCTCAGCTCCGAAGAGGAGCAACTGCACCTCTTTGCAGCCAAGCCAAATTGAGGGGGTTGGTGCCCATCATGAATGCCCAGAGTTCTGGGCATGTGCAATGTGCGCTGGGTGCATCTCCGGAGTGCATGCCCACTGTACATGCCCAGTAGGCATGCCTACTGTACTGGATGCATGCCCACTGTATATGCACAGTAGGCAGCAGCCCTGTCAACAAATCGACGATGCTCCTCGAAGAAGAGCAGCTCCTCCTCTTTGCAGCTGAGCCGAACTGACAGGACTGGTGCCACTGCGCATGCTCAGAGATCTGGGCATGTTCAATTGGTGCAGGGCCCTCCTGGCCCACTGTGCATGCCTGGTGTTCCAGGCATACTCGGTGGGCACCGGCATGCACCCTAGACAGCAGTGCCGTCAGTCAGCACTCGGTGCCGAAAAGCAGCTGAGTGAGAAGGTAAAAGCTCAAAAACGTTCATATATATTGCTTTAATGTGGTTAATTTAAATGCTATATTACCTATTACTGAATTTAAAAACTACAGGTTGAACCATCTCTGTTGTTTGGATCCAGAAACCTCCATGGTCACCCATTTTCATGTTAAACAAAAGCAATTGTTTATCTTGGGCGTTCCCAAGTCAGGCAGTGAATCAAGATGAATCAGGTTCTTTTTCAAGGGTTCTTTATCAGGTTATTTTCCCTTACAAAGCAATTCAGAAGCAATTCCGAAGTATCTTCATGTGATAATCACATGGCTGAAGGGAGGGGGTCAGTTGAACCCTGAAAGCCAAGCTGAACACTTCCTGAAGCTTTTCTCAGGCAAAGAGTTCTGGGCATGCAGAGTAGTCACCGACCCTGTCAGTTTGACTCAGTTTGACTCAGCTGCAAAGAGGGGCAATAGCCTCTTTACCATGTCTCTTTACCATGGAGATCAGGCTGCTTTTAAGCCATTAACTGCTACCTAAGGGATGTTTATCTTTTAATTAAAAACCCACTTCATCAAGTCAAAATTGCTGATATATAAAAAGCTGATATTTGTGGGCCTCAAGTACAGTTGGGCTGCGCTGGGCACTGGCGGACATGGCTCAGCCCTGGGCAGTGGCACTGGCACTGGATACACTGGGTATCAGCAGGTACCTGGCACCAGAGGGTACCAGGAAGCTGTGGAAGGCAGCAACGGGCACCAGCAGGCAGTGGGCATCCCAACTAGGCACAAGGCAACTCTCCTGGCACAATTGGGCACTGGCACCACCAGGTACCACCGTGCAGTGGGCATTGGGCACTAGCAGTCTCCACCAGGCAGAAGGCACCTGCTGGCAAAACATTCCCTACTGGGAAGCGGGCACCATCAGGCACCAAGCATCCCAATTTTGGACCCCAAAATTGGTTCCACAACCCCCAAACCATGCTAGGACCGGGTGAGCGGAGAGTTCATCATTTTTCAATTTAAAATAAGTAATATAGTGTAATATATTGTGTATAGGAAAGCAATACCAGTGTTTTAGCTTATTTTAGTGTTTTTAGCTTATTTTAACATGTCCTACATTTTGTCCTACATTTTCCGGGTAGGGAATAGGAATTTTGGCCTTCAATCAGGAATATGGCCTTGCTGTTCAGGGATTTTGCGTTTGACGTCTGGTCACCCTGCTCCCTGCCTGTAGCAAGAAATCCCCCTAGAGCATCTCCAACGGGTGCTTGAGGATCCCCAATGAGGAAGAGTCTACCACCTCCCTTGGCAATCTAGTCCATACCCGAACTAGCCCAGGAATTTTTTCCTGATATCACTCTGTCCTCCATTCTATATGGTCACCCAAAAAAACTGTAAATCTTGTGCACTGTTACAGTTGCAGTCTTCCTCCTAGAATGGCAGTCATAAAGACCAATGTGGAAAAGATGCTTGATCTCTCGTGGTAATTGCTAGGTGACAGGAACCTGCTGGGTTTCTCAGTGATGGTTCCTAGGGGCAGAGTGTACCATTCTGACTATTTCTCAGTGGCTGCTAATGCTAAGTGTGTGCTTGACTGTGGCTCCAGAAGGCTGTGGTGTTCTGGCTCCATTCATGACACTGGTTGGGCTGGCCACAAATGGCCATTCCTCCCATGATAGTTGCTAGGCAATAGGAAGGAGAAAACCTTCTCTGTCCCTATTAAAGAGAGAGTGGTGGCCTACAACAGGAGTCCTTAACCCCTAGTCTGCAGCCCACTGCTGGCCTGCACCACGTCGGCTGCTCGGCCACGGCATGCTGCCTGCTGTCACATGCTAGGCATCCTCCCATGACTGTGTTATGTGCAGTCTAGACGCTGGGCGGTGCATGCACAGATAGCTCCAGATCTGGAGTGAACTGCGCGCACACAGCCCAGCACTCGGTTTACCCATGCCCAGTTCACTCTGGGACATAAGTGAACTGCACATCTGCAACCCAGCTGTTCCATGGAAAAATAATTTTCTACAGAACCAGGCCATGGTCCCAGTAATGTTGAGGACTACTTTCCTAGAGCACAGATGAGGCTTGAAATATACTCTAGCCCAGTTTTTCTTGAGCCTGCAAACAACAATTTGTGCAGGACACCCAGGACGTGCCATCATTGTAATGCCATTGCTAGTCACTGACTACTTGGAAGTAAATCCAATTGTGTTCCATGAAACTTAATAGCAGGAAAGCAGCCTGACTTCACCGTTCCAAGATGGCAGCACCCCATGCCAGTTTCCAAGGTGATTGCAATGAAATTGCAATCCTCCCAAGGGGTCCCAATCCCAACTTTGAGAACCAATCCCAATCCCAACTTTAATGCTCTAGCTCACCACTCTTCTGTTTCATTCCCCTTTTCATTTTCAAGTCATTGGAGTCGTATGCCAGTGCTGGTTACCTTGCGGGGGGAGGGGAAAGGGGAGAGGATAAAGTGAGTTCTATCACCATCACCAAATTAAATAAGTTTTGAACCGGCAATATCTGCTTTCAGCAGATTTGCTCAGTAGTTAACTTTTGCAGTGGCATAACTAGAGGTGGGTGGAGGTTTTGCTTCCCCCCACCTGGAATGGCTTTGAGTGGGTAAGGTCTGTCTGTCTGTCTTTCTTTCTTTCTTTCTTCCTTTAAAATTTGTATCCCGCCTTTCTCAGGCTGTCTAGCCCGACTCAAGGCGGCAGAAACATAAAACACAATTAAAAACATAAATAATTAAATACAGTAAAAACAATTAAAACATATAGGCTAAAAGATACTGTAAAAACAATATAAAACCAAAGCCCCCCCAACCTCCGCCCTGTTAAAAAGCCCCTTTGAAATAAAAGGTTTTTAGGCTCCTCCTGAAGCTCTGCAATAAGGGAGCTTTCCTTAATTCTATGGGGAGGGAGTTCCAAAGCCAGGGTGCCACCACCGAGAAGGCCCTATCTCTAGCTGCCACACCTTTCACATCTCTTAGTGGCGGCACAGTCAGGAGGCGGTCCCTCAGATACCCTGGACCCAAGCCATTTAGGGCTTTAAAGGTCAGGACCAGCACTTTGAATTCAGCCCGGAAACGATTGGGCAGCCAGTGTAGTTACTGAAGCAGTGGCCCAACAGAGTCGAACCGACGAGCCCCAGCAACCACACGGGCTGCCGCATTCTGGACTAGTTGAAGTTTCCGGACTATCTTCAGAGGCAGCCCCACGTAGAGCGCGTTACAATAGTCTAGTCTCGATGTCACTAGGGTATGGGTTACCGTGGCCAGATCTGAATGACTCAGGTATGGTTGCAGCTGGCGGATCAGCCGAAGCTGAGCAAAGGCTCCCCTGGCCACAGCCGCCACCTGGGACTCCAGGAGCAGCTGCAAATCCAGGAGAACCCCCAAGCTGCAAACCTACTCCTTCAGAGGGGGTGCAACCCCATCCAGAACAGGATGATATTCCAATACCCAAGTTGAGGCCTTCCAGACCAGGAGAACCTCTGTCTTATCAAGATTTAATTTCAGCTTGTTCACCCTCATCCAGTCCCCCACTGCCTCCAGACAATGATTCAGGATTTCAACTGCCTCCTTGGACTCAGGAGGAAAGGAGAAATAGAGCTGGATGTCATCAGCGTACTGATGACACCTCACTTCAAACCTCTGGATGACCTCTCCCAGCGGCTTCATGTAGAAGTTAAATAGCATGGGGGATAGAATGGAACCTTGTGGCACCCCGCACTGAAGAGGCCAGGGTGCCGAACAAACATCCCCCAGCACCACCTTCTGGGATCTGTCAGCCAGGAAGGAGTGGAACCACTGCAAAACAGTGCCTCCAATCCCCAGCCCGGCCAACCGACCCCAGAGGACACCATGGTCGATGGTGTTGAAGGCCGCTGAGACGTCCAGCAGGACCAACAGGGATGCACTCGGCGTAGGTCATCCACCAAGACAACCAAGGCAGTCTTTGTCCCAAATCCCGGCCTGAAACCAGATTGGAAGGGATCCAGATAATCAGCTTCATCCAGGACCCTCTGAAGCTGAGACGCCACCACCCGCTCGACCACTTTGCCCAGAAATGGGATGTTTGAGACTGGCCGATAGTTGTTTAGGTTTTTAGGATCCAGGGAGGGTTTCTTCAGGAGGGAGTGAACCACCGCCTGCTTTAATGCAGAAGGCAACACCCCCTCCCTCATAGAGGAGTTCACCACCCTCCCTGTCCATTCGGCCAGTCCCTCCCGGGCCAGTCTGATAAGCCAAGCTGGGCAAGGGTCCAGAGGGCATGCAGATGGTCTAATACTACAGAGAATCCTGTCCACATCCTCAGGTTCTGCAAGCTGAAAAGAATCCCAAAAAGTAGACAAGACAGGTGTCCCAGGGACATCATTGGATGTTGTTAAAGTGGTGTCCAAGTCATGCTGGATCTGATCGACCTTGTCCACTAAGTGTTGGGTGAACTCGCCACAGTGAGCCTCCATGTGCTCTACCACGTCAGAATGGGGGGGCCTGGTGGAGTAGGCCCCTGGAGTAGGCCAGGTGGAGTAGACCTCATGGAAGAGCTCTGCTGGGCGGTTCTCTGCGGATGCAATGGTGATAGCAAAGTATGCCTTTTTAGCTGCCGCCGCCACCGCAGAGTAGGCTCGCCAATGATCCCTAGCCTCTGTCCGATCAGAAACAACACGAGTCTTTCGCCACTGTCGCTCTAAACATCAACTTTGCTGTTTCAAAGCCTGCAGCTCCCCAGAGAAACAAGGAGCTGTGTTTCGCTCAGGAGCTGTGATCGCTCAGGAGCGATCTCATCCAGGGCCCTGGTCATCTCCGTGTTCCAGAGATTGACTAAGGAGCCGGGTGAGTCGCCAGCTCTGGCAGCAGGAAAATCCCTCAGAGCCCTCAGGAAACCATCAGGATCCATGAGTCTCTGAGGGCGGACCATGGAATGTGGTCCCCCACCTGTGCAGAGGCTACCGGCTGCGATAAGCCTAAATCCCACCAGGTAGTGATCTGTCCATGGCAATGGGGTGATGGAGATGTCCTTCACATCCAGATGTTTGGGGTGCCTCGGCATGGACATTGAAGTCCCCCAGCACTAAGAGGCGAGGGCACTCCAACGCCACGCTCGAGATCACCCCAGGCAGCTCAGGCAGCGAGACTGTTGGGCAGCATGGCGGGCGGTACACCAATAGAATCCCTATTCTGTCTCGCCCCTCCAGCACAACATGGAGGCACTCAAACCCTGTGAACTGCTGGACAGGGGACCTGGTGAGAGGGATAGAATCACGATAGACTCCGCACGCCTGAGGACTTCCCCCGGCTGGGGGGGCTGAATACCCCGCGTGCTACTCCGCGTGCCTAAGGACTTCCTCCAGCCGGCCAGGGGAAGCCCAAGCCTATGCAGGTCTACTCTGAAATAAGTCCCAGTATAGTTAATGGGACTTACTCCCAGGAAAGTGTGGAGAGGATTGCAGCCGCATAGTCCCATCCTATGCAGGTCTACTCAGAAGTAAGTCCCAGTGTAGTCAATGCCAGGCATTCACAGATCCACATATATAATGCCAGGCATTCACAGATCCACATATGTGGCATTGAGTCGTAGGCTTTCCTGTAGTCAATCCAAGCTGTGCACAGATTAGTCTGTCTGGTTCTTGAGTCTTGGGCTACAGTACTATCTATGAGCAGTTGATGTTTTGAGTCCCTGGTATCCTTCCCAATCCCCTTTTGAGCTGTGCTCATGTATTGGCTCATATGCTTTTGCAATTTAGTGGCTACTAGCGAAAGGCGTACCCGCGTTGCAGGAGTAAAATTCCCCTGTATGCCATCCCCCCATATGCATCAACCCCCCATGGATGACTTTCCCCCAGGCGTAACAACCCCCCATGCGCAACTTCCCCCATACTCATCAACCCCCCCAAGCGCAACTTCACCCATGCGCATCAACCCAGCATGCACAAGTTACCCGATGCGCAACTTCCCCCCATGCACAACTTCCCCCATGCGCAACTTCTCCCCATGCGCAACTTCTCCCCATGCGCAACTTCACTCCATGCACAACTTCCCCCATACACAACTTCCCCCCAGGCGCAACTTCCCCCCAGGTGCAACTTCCCCCATGCGCAACTTTCCCCCATGCACAACTTTCCTTCATGTGCATCATCCCCATGCGCAACTTCCCCCATTCGCAACTTCCTCTGTGCGCAGTTTTCCCCCATGCGCAACTTTCCTCCGTACGCATCATCCCCCCATGCGCAACTTCCCCCATACGCTTTCCTCTCATGTGCAATTTTCCCCATGCGCAACTTCCCCCATGCGCAACTTCCCCCGTGCATAACTTCCTCCGTGCGCAACTTTCCCCGTGCGCAACTTTTCTCCATGTACATCATCCCCCCATGCGCAACTTTCCATATGCGCAACTTCCCCCATGCGCTTTCCTCTCATGTGCAATTTTCCCCATGCGCAACTTCCCCCGTGCGCAACTTCCCCCGTGCATAACTTCCTCCGTGCGCAACTTTCCCCGTGCGCAACTTTTCTCCATGTACATCATCCCCCCATGCGCAACTTTCCATATGCGCAACTTCCCCCATGCGCAACTTTCCATATGCGCAACTTCCCATATGCGCAACTTTCCTCCCATGCGCAACTTTCCCCCATGCGCAACTTTCCCCGTGCGCAACTTCCCCCATGCACAACTTCCTCCCATCCGCAACTTCCTCCCATGCGCAACTTTCTCTCCATGTGCAACTTCCCCCCACGCGCAACTTCCCCCCATGCGCAACTTCCCCCCTGCGTAACTTTCCTATATGCGCAACTTCCCCATGCACAATTTCCCCTCATGCGCAATTTCCCCTCATGCGCAGCATCCTCACCAGTGCAACCTCTTCCTCCGAACAACATCCCCCAGTGCACCAGGATCTGAGCACCAAATTGGCTGGATGGTGTTCAATCTCCCATGTTAAGTATAGGACAAAAACACGTTGCCCCCTTTTCAGCCCCTGAAGGGTTAAATTTCTCCAGATGGTTCTTGGTGGGTGTTCAGGTGACAGAAGGATCCCTCCCAGAATTCCATGCTTCAGGCCCAGCAGTTGGGGCGGAATGTTGATGAGTCAGCAATTCTCAATGCAAAGTATAGGGAGGAAAACGCGTTGCGCCCCTTTTCACCCCCTTCCCGTTGGAATTACCGAAAACCGGTTCTTAGTGCACCCCTCAGTCACGGAAGGAACACCCACCCCAAATTTCATTCTTCTAGGCCCAGTGGTTTTGGCAGGGCGGTGATGAGTGAGTGAGTCAGTGAGTCAGTCAGTGAGTCAGTCAGTCAGTGACTTTTCTCTTTTATATATATAGATGATGCCTGATAGGACTTTCCATGTTCTAGAGAGGCAGGTTACAGGCTGATAATTGGATGGTGTTGTTCCTTTTTGCGGGTCTTTCTGAATCAGTACTGTCCTCCCTTGTGTGAGCCACGCTGGGTGGGGGCCTGCTGCTAGCAGCTGGTTCATTTGCGCTGCTAGTCGTTCATGCAGTGCTGTGAACATCTTTAGCCAGTAAGTTTGGATCATGTCCGGCCCTGGTGCTGTCCAGCTCTTTATATTCCTGATTCATTGCTGGACGTCCTCAGTTGTGATGGTGACTGGCTCTTTTTCTAGGAGATTGCTATGGCTTGTTTTTAGTTCTTTTAGCCATTTTTTGCTGGTGTTATGTGTTATTTCGTTTTCCCATATGTTCTTCCAGTACTGTTCACTTTCTACTACTGGGGGTTCTGTTCTTACTTTGTTTACAC
Organism: Cryptoblepharus egeriae; assembly: GCA_030015325.1. NCBI lineage: Eukaryota > Metazoa > Chordata > Lepidosauria > Squamata > Scincidae > Cryptoblepharus > Cryptoblepharus egeriae. Next base: position 13,312,809 of record JAREYC010000014.1, read on the forward strand.
TGCAATTGAGAGTATACCTTAGATGGTTCTTTGGAGAACAGGGCATTTATCCTTCTAGCCTCTGCTTCTCTGGTATATCTCTTTAGTCAGGCAGCCAAGGCTGTGAGCCTTTGTTTTGCAGTCTTGAGGGCCTCAGGTAGAGTCAGGCCCTTATATTTTCTAAGTATGCGAGACTTGTTTTTGATCTTCACCCCCTTCTGTAGTTCCACCAGTTGGCTGACTTCTCTTCGAGATGTCTTGATGTTAGCTTCTAGCCTCATTTTCCAAGGGGTGTGTGTGCTGATGTAGTTTGCTTGTTTAATTGAATAGCCAAGCATTTCTAGTATTTCAATGGCTGTGGCATATATTACTTTGTTGGTTTGGGTTATGATAGTGGTGGGGATTGTCATAAGGGCCTTATTGGCATCCTTCAGCATTCTGTCTGATGGTAATTCTTTGCTAAGGGCGCAATCCAGAGTAACTACGGGGAGTCCTTGCTCCAGTGTAAGAACAATTTGCTCTGGACTGCAATATGAATTTCCCATAGGTTTTCACTAAGTGGTGCCATAACTACAGGTGCACATAATGTCTCTTACGTGCTCCCATAGTTACTCAGGATTGTAGGGTTACCCTACAATCCAGAATAACTACAGGAGCACGTAAGAGACATTACGTGTACCTTTAGTTACTGCACTATCTAGTGAAAACCTATGGGAAATTCATATTGCAGTCCAGAGCAAATTGTTCTTACACCGGAGCAAGGACTCCACATAGTTACTCTGGATTGCGCCCTTAGTCTTGGTAATCTAACCCGAGTATTAATTGTGGCTAATTTGGACATGATCTTATTTCTCATATCCACTGATGAACTCTGTAGTGGGCTGGGTGGAGATGATGTTTTGGCTTCAGAGGTTGTCTGTGTATCCAGTGTTTCCCCTGGTTGTTTATGCCCAATTGCTTTTCTGGGCTTTTTCCTTGTATCTGTGATGTTAGGTGTAGTTGTTCAATCTCAAGGTTTGACAGTAGCTTTCTCTTTACTATGTTGTAGCGCTGGGCGCCTAGTTGTTTCTTGGTTAATGTGGATGTAGGCAGTGATGGGCTCCAAATAAATTAACAACCGTTTCTCTGCCCATCTGGCAGACACTTTTAAATGGCTATTTTTAAACTTTATATGTCCTGTCTCTCATTAACAACCGGTTCTGTAGAGTAGGTGTGAACCTGCTGGAGCCCACCACTGGATGTAGGTCTTTTTTCCACCCATAGTCTTTCCATGCGTTCCATGTATCCCCTTTCCTTTGGTCTGCTGTTGTAGTAGCATTCCATTAATTCCAGGTTCTCTTTTCTCGTCCATTTATGGTTTGTTCCAGTAGCCCATTTGTCATCAGATTGTCCTGGTCCCTCAACATCTGATGCAGACCTTGTTAATCTGGGCGACGTCCGAGCCGGCATGACTCTCTTTCTTCATTTTGCTCTCATATTATTTGAGGTAGGCAATTAAGGCATTAGGACCCCTTTTTGTCCAAGGACCCCTTAGTGGAGTAGGAGGTTTCTAGACCAGGGTTGAACCCAAGTGGCTGTATGGGGATTTGAACCCTGATCCTTCAGCACTCTGGCTTTCCACACCAAAGGCAGTGCTCTTAACCACTACACTACCCAGCTGCCCATATATATATATTTGTGCATGACTCCCAGCAGCCTTTGCATCCTTGTGGAATAACTGTGAATCACAAGCTGAACATGTGTCTGCAGTATGATGCATCTGCAAAGAAGGCAAATGCAATTTTAGCCTGCTTTTGGAGAACCATAACTTACAAGTCGCAAGAAGTTATACAGTATTTCCTCTTTATTCAGCATTGGACAGACCTCACCTGAAAATTGGTTAGACTTCACCTGTTCTGGGACCTCACTTTAAGAAAGATGCAGCCAAACTGGAGCAAGTTCAGAGGAGAGCAACACAGGTGATCAGTGAAAGTACTTGGTCTGTGCAACCTCCTGCCTCAGGATGTGGTGATGGCATCTAGACGCAACGCCTTTAAGAAATTCCTAGAGGAAAGGTCCATCACAGGTTACAAGCCATGAAGGGTGTTGATGTGGACAACCTCAAAATGCTAAATGCAGGGGAGAGATGCAGGTGTCTTGTGTACTCCCTAAGGAGTGCGTGATACAGGAAATTGGACTAGATGGATCTTTGGCCTGATCCAGTGGAAGCTGTTCTTATGTTCTTATAGCAAGCCCTACAAAGAAAGGTTGAGAGAACTTATTCTATTCAGCCTGGAGAGAGAAGGCTGAGGGGATATTATCACAGTCTTCAGATTCCTGAAGTGCTGCCAAATGGTGTTCTCAGGTGTTCTCAGAATAAGGAAGTGGACAAGTTATTGTAGAACTTAAGATGCCCAGTTTTGGAAAATGAGGTCTAACCACTTGGTTAGCGGAAGCCTAAAAGCCTAGCCACTTGTGCCATTTCCCTGGAAAAGGAGCATCGGCTCAGTGAAAACTTCTGCAAGATGTTCCAAGGATATTCCAATTGGGCATTTTCTGCAGTGCATGTTTTGCTGTTCCATGGTGACCACTAAGAGTGTGCCAAGCACCTTCTCTTAAGGTTTGAAACAAGTAAACAAAAACCCTGACATGTAGCATTAAAGAGACTGGAGGTCTTTCCCCCCTGCCTTTTGGGCATGCAGATGTTTTCCAGCTGATGCAAGGTTCTTATCTGAATTCCAGCCAAGGAGAACAAAAGGAAGCATGAACTCCAGCACAGCCTGACTGAGAAGGAACTTTGGCTGCTGATGGGCAGCGATCCAAACTGGTGTTTATGTCTTCCAGTATGTTTTTCTGACACTACAGCAGGCTGAGTTTGCAAAAAACAGCAGAATGACTGGTGCCTCCACTCCAAGTGGAAGGCAGGAGTCATGACCATTAAGAGGATCCAGTGATTTTCAATCAGTGCACCATTGCATATTGATGTGCTGCAAAAGGACCACAGGAGTTGGCTGAAAGATCAGTGGCTAAAAATAACTGAAACTCTCCTGTGATTTTCAGCCTTTTTCATCTCATGGCACACCATCAGTTGTTTTTACCACTGACCATATGTGCTTCCTGGGCTACCTTCCTGAGGTTGAGGAGGCTGCAGGCGACCTGCTGCAGTGGGTTTGTACGTGCAGGAACAGAGGCTACAGTGGTTTCCCGCGTCGGCGCCACTGCTGTGAGGAGGCTGCAGGCGACCTGCTGCAGTGGGTTTGTACGTGCAGGAACAGAGGCTACAGTGGTTTCCCGCGTCGGCGCCATTTTGACTGGGTCTATCTTACTCGGGTATGGCCGGATTGGGCCCTGTTAAAGGGGGACCTCCAAGGTGGGGGCAAGGGCAGAAGTCAGAGCCCCATTGCCCTGTCTTCAGCCTCCCTGTCCAAGATCATGATGGAGACAGTGGAGGAAATATTTGAGGAAAAGTTCCATCAATTGTTGGGGGCCTCCCAAAGCCAGTCTGGTCACGCTGGGCCTGGCAAAGCCAAGTGTAAACAGTCTCCTCAGCCCTCCCCACGCGACCTTTCACCATGTTCTGAGATGGAATTTGAGGAGTTGGAGGCAGAGGCCAGGGTAAAGGGTTTGAGGCCCGTCTTTCTATTGACCCTGGGGGTGAGATAGAAACACGGTCCTCCAACTCAGAAAGGGAAGAAGGGGAATTATCTGGGGATGATGTGGAGGCAGTCCCTTCCCTCAGTAAAGTGGATTTGTTATGCCCCCTGGAACTCTACCCAAGGGTGCTATCAAAGTCTGCTGCAGCCATGGATCTAACTGTCACCCCCGGCACCTCCAGACCTAATGATCCATCCTCCCAGGCTAAATCCTTTCGTCAGGGCCCAGCCAAGCCTTTTGTGGTGCCCTTCCCAGAGCAACTGGAAAGGGTCTTTTCTTCAGAATGGGAACATCCTATGTCCTCTAAGCATAATTCCTGCCTTTGGACAACCATTATACGCTTCCAGAGGCCATGATGAATAGGATCAAAGTCCCGGTAGTGGATGGACTGGTGGTTTCTCTTTGTTCTCCTGCCTTGCTGCCCTCGGAGGGGGGAATCAGTGCTCAAGGAGTCATGTGACAGGTGCATTGACACCGCGCTTAAACGTAACTTTGAGGCTTCCTCAAAGCCTCAAACCAGTTGAGGCCTCCTCCACTGAGGTTTAGGGCCTCAGTTGCCAACTCCATTTTTTCTAGGGCTGCCTACATATGGGCAGAGGACCTGGCTGCGAACAAGTCCATTCCAAGCAGAGTTAGGTCATCCTTAAAGAAGGTAGTACTGGCAGCAGCAGCATCTGCTGATTGTGCTTTTGACTCACTGGAGCTTTCTGCCAGAGCTATGGCTAGTGGGGCAGTAGCCCGTAGAAATGTATGGTTACGACATTGGCAGGGGCATTCGGGGTCGGCCGCTCGGTTAGTGGCAGCCCCCTTCAAGGGCGAGAAGCTCTTTGGAGACGCCCTTGAACCTCTTCTGGTGGAGGATAAGGATAAAAGAAAGGTCCTGATAACATCTAAGAAGGAGGCTCCTAAAAAGAGCCAGTCCTTTCGTCCTTCAGGGTTTCGTTCCCAGGAGGGCTGGAAGCGTGCCAAGCCCAAGTGGGTCAGGGGCAAGCCCACATTTAAACCCAAACCAGGACCATCTAACACCTCCAGGGATCCAAGGCCCCCAAGGAACAGTGTGCCATCTGACTGTCACACAGGCCTCTCCCTCCCTCCAGTCGGGGCCAGGTTATTGCATTTTGCGGGGAACTGGGCCTCAATGACCACGGACTCTTGGGCACTTCAGGTAGTCCACCAAGGTCTCTCTCTGGAGTTCCTGAAGCTCCCCAAGGATTGCTTCTGGTCGGTACCCCGGTCAAAAGATCCTCAGCATCACCATCTGCAGATGGAGGCCATCCGACACCTTCTGCAGATAAGAGCATTTGAGCCAGTCCCGGTCAACCAGAGGGGCACCAGGGTGTATTCTGTATTCTTTCTTGTCCCCAAATGGAATGGCGATTGGCGGGCCATTCTGGATCTAAAGTGGTTAAACAGGTTTCTGCACAAAAGGAAATTCAAAATGGAAACCTGGAGGTCCATTGTGGCCTTAGTACAACAGGGGAATTGGTTGGCCTTTGTGGATCTCACAGAGGCTTATCTACATGTACCAGTCAGGGAAGAACACTGAAGATACCTGAGGTTCTGTTATGGAGGACAACACTTCCAATACAGGGCCATGCCTTTTGGGTGGTGGCCCTCCATCAGTACCTGGACGATTTGCTGATTCAGTCCCCTTCCTGGGAGAAGGCTTTGCAGGACATCCAGATGACTCTTACCTGTCTTCAGTCCATGGGGTTCCTAGTCAATCAGGAGAAGAGCAGTCTCGTACCTACACAGAGACTGATTCACTTGGGGATATTGATAAACACCCAGCAGTTTCAAATCTCGCTGTTGCCAGAGCGTCAGCTGTCTCTCTCCCAAGCCCTACATCAGACTGCAGGAGTAACTCAGCTGGATGTAATGCAACTGGCCAAGACCCTAGGACTTATGGTTTCTTGCCAGGACCTGGTTCCCTGGTCACGCTTTCATCTGCGGCCCCTTCAGTGTCGCCCACACCTCGGTTGGATAGAGAGGAGGAAGCATCTTCCTATACTTCTATCCAAGACTTTTCACGAGAGTCGCAGTTGGTGGTTAGCTCCCGACAGGTTCTCTTCTGGGGTCAGCCTAGTTCCACCCAAGAGATTGGTGTTGATCACAGATGTGTCCTTAATAGGATCGGGGGCGCACCTGGAAGGACAGATGGCACAGGGATTATGGTCTCCCCAGGAGCTCAAGCACAATATAAACTGGTTGGAACTCAGGGCAATTCACCTGGCCTTGCAGTTCTTCGCTCAAACTCTGAGGGCCATGCATGTCTTGGTCCAGACCGACAATATGACAGCCAAGGCATATGTGAACCGGCAAGGGGGGACACACTTCAGACACCTCATGGAGGAGGCCATCCTCCTCTTTCAGTGGGCAGAGACCCACCTGCTGTCTCTGAAAGCGGAGCACCTAGCAGGGAAGGTGAACGTGACAGCCGACTGGCTGAGTCGACGGCAACTCAACGACTCGGAGTGGCAACTCCACCCAGAAGTCTTCAGATCCTTGATTCGCAGATGGGGAACTCCAACCATGGATCTGTTTGCTTCCGGAATCAATGCCTTACTCCCCAGGTTCCTGACCCGTCTTCCGACGGAGGGGGCAGAGGAGTGGATGCACTACAGTACCAGTGGCCAGTCGGAGCGCCCTCCTGTATGCCTTCCCTCCGTTTCAGCTCCTTCAACTAGTGCTGCAAAGGATTATTCTGTTAAGGGCCGAGGTAATCCTCATCGCTCCAAACTGGCCAAGAAGACCTTGGTTTCCCAACCTTCTGCAGTTAAGTCTAGAAAGGGCATAGAAATTGCCAGACAGGGTGGACCTCCTGTGTCAGGGGCCAATTCATCATCCCAGGCCACAGATGTTCCAGCTGACTGCTTGGAGATTGAGCGGCAAGCTCTCTCCAGAAAGGGGTACTCAGATAAGGTAGTGGAAACCTTACTTGCTTCCAAAAGGTCCTCCACATTCAAACTTTATGGGGCCACTTGGAAGAAATTTAGAACCTGGTGTTTACGAAAGGAGGTATCCCCTTTAAGGCCCAAGACTGTTCATATCCTGGGGTTTTTACAAGATGGCATGGATATGGGTCTTAGCGCCAGTACACTGCGCAGACAAGTAGCAGCCTTGGGTAGCACTCTGGGGGTGTATGAGGGTAAAAGACCTACAGAACACCCTCATATTAAGCGTTTTCTGAAGGGGGTGGCCAACATTAAACTGCCTCCAGTGCATAGGTTCCCTTCTTGGGACCTTCACTTAGTATTAAATGCCTTGATGCATGCCCCCTTTGAACTCCTGTCAACCATTGACCTCAAGCATCTAATCTTTAAGACTCTCTTTTTAGTTGCAGTGACATCGGCAAGGAGGATTTCAGAGCTTGGTCCTCTTTCGACTAATCCGAACCTCTGCATGTTTCACAGGGATAAGGTGGTTTTGAGACCGGATCCATCTTTCATCCCGAAGGTCAACACCTGGTTCCATAGAGCACAGGACTTGGTATTGCCATCTCTGTGTCCCAAACCTTTGTGTCCAACTGTACAGGAGTGGCATAGGTTAGATGCGTGTAGGTCTTTGAAATATTATATGGAAAGAACCACACATATTAGAAAAACAGATTGTTTATTCATTTTGTTTCAGGGTACAAATGTGGGGAAGAGTGTCTCATGTAGTACTCTGGCGAACTGGTTCAAAGGGGCTATCGGTTTGGCATACTCATCCGCAGGGAAGACTCCTCCATCTGGCATTACTGCTCATTCGGCGAGAAGTGCAGCGACCTCGGCAGCGTTCGAGGGATTTGCCTCCTTGGAGGACATTTGCAAGGCAGCAACGTGGGCTAGCCCATCTACGTTCACTAAACATTATAAAATAGATTTGACAGCTTCGGCAGACGCTGCCTTTGGGCGGAAGGTCCTTCAAAAAGTTGTGTCAGTCTAGGGCCTTGCAATCCTCCCACCCTATTGTGGATGAGTATGGCTCTGGAATATCACAATCATTTCTGAGCACCCTTCCTCCCTCCTACAGAGAAAACAGGAGTTCTTACCGTGGGCTCCTGTTCTGGGAGGAGGGAGGAAGGGTGCTCAACCCACCTCAACGGATTGGGCTGCGGCCCTGACTGGGGTGGTCTCCACCGATGGTTGAGTGTTGGAGTCAGGGTGGGGGTCTGTTTTGTTTCCCTCTCCTCTGACCTTTTCTTTGTTTAATCTTTGCCAAGTTGGCTAAGTTCGTATTTGACCTGGATGTGGTTTAATGACCTTATGCTTAGTCCTCAGTTTGCTAGTCTCCATGTCTGAGAACGACTGCCGGAAGGTACTCCTCTTCTCAGCTCGGCTATTCACTGGGTCCTGTGGGTGCCTTCCCCCTAGAGGGAGAAAGTTTCGTCCGACCTGCTGACATGGGGGAAGGGCAACCCAATCAGTTCTGAGCACCCTTCCTCCCTCCTCCCAGAACAGGAGCCCACAGTAAGAACTCCTGTTTTCTAGGACATGGGTCTCCAAACCCTGCACCGAGGCCAGATGTGGCCTTCAGCGAGCCTCAGTGTGGCCCTTTGCAAGACCCCTCTGCCAGCCCTTGAGTAAGCTTTGTAATCATTTCATTCTTATATGTAGATTTATGTAAAGTTATTCAAATTTGAAATGAAATTATTTTTCCAGTCCCCAACATTGTGTCACCGAGATGGTGGGGCCCTCCTGCCACAAAGTTTGGAGATCCCTGGTTTAGGACTATGCACTATGGTCTAGGTCCAGTCACTATGTCTAGCATTATGTAGGTGTATATCACCACCTGTGGGAGATGTAATTGGTTGTCTGTTGATTGGCTGTCCAATCATGTGAGGTTTAGATAGGAGTGGAGTGTATATATTGAGGTGTTTTTAGTGGGCTGAGTGAGTGATTTTATCATGTGAATTTCAAGTAAGAAATAAATTCCTGACAGAAGTCCCAAATTCCTGATTTCCGTTCTGTCAGGTGGGCACCCTTGGTCTAATGCAGTGAGATTTGTGCAAAAATTAAGTACATTAATGCAATACGAGTGTTTAAAGCTTTATTTTAAAATGTCCTACATTTGTCCTACATTTTTGGGGATTGTCCTACATTTTTTAACCGGGTAGCATTCTTGGCTTGGAGGACAGGAATTTTGGGGAACTGGGGTAGAGATTTTGAGTTCGGCATCTGGTCACCCTGGCTGAAGGGCTTCCACAGACCCAATTCACAGATAAGTGAACCCACAAATACATCATCATCATTCCCGGATTTATTGGGAACAGTTATACAAATACCATCTAGTCCACATTTAATCCATAGAGATACCCATGGAGATCTTCTGAAATAGGGTGACCTGTTTTCCAGGACATGTCCTCTTTTAAAGCTTTGTGTTCTGGAAAAAAAATTGTTCATTGTCCTGCTCTCCCTTGTGAGCAGGCAGCTTGTAACCTTCTTGTAATTAATAAATCATACGTAATAAATTACATATAACAGCTCTAAATTTAATAATCTATATATATAAAAGAGAAAAGTCACTGACTGACTGACTGACTCACTCACTCACTCATCACCGCCCTGCCAAAACCGCTGGGCCTAGAAGCGTGAAATTTGGGGAGGGTGTTCCTTTCCGTGGCTGAGGGGTGCACTAAGAACCGGTTATCTGAAATTCCAACCGGAAGGGGGTGAAAAGGGGCACAATGCGTTTTCCTCCCTATACTTTGCATTGGAGAATTGCTGATTCATCCACATTCCGCCCCAACTGCTGGGCCTAGAAGCATGGAATTCTGGGAGGGATCCTTCTGTCACCTGAACACCCACCAAGAACCCATGTGAAGAAATTTAACCCTTCAGGGGCTGAAAAGGGGGCAACATGTTTTTGTCCTGTACTGAACATGGAAGACTGAATAACATCCAGCCAATTTGGTGTCGGTGCCAGGTGCAGTGGGGGGGATGTTGTTTGGAGGAAGAGGCTGCACTGGTGAGGATGCTGCGCGTGGGGGGAAGTTGCGCATGGGGGGAAGTTGAGCATGGGGAGAAGTTGTGCATGGGGGATGTTGTGCATGGGGGAAGTTGTGCATGGGGTGTTTATGCACATGGGGTGTTTATGTGCGTTTGGGAAAATGTTACTCCCGCAACGCGGGTACGCTTTTCGCTAGTAAGTAATGTAGGGTTTAAATTAACCACCTGATAGCAATATACAGTGCCGCCTTCCCTTCACGTAACAAACGCCATACGTAAAGTATGTTTCATGTAACAAATAAAAATTTCTCTAGTATTCTGCTTCACGTAACAAACTTTGCTTCACGTAACAAAAACATTCGCTGGCAGTTGGTGCAGACGCGCTGGTTGGCAGCCCATTTGAAAAAGCATCAGGGCTGCCTAGAGTGCTTGCCCATAGCGAAAGCAAGACTTTCACACTGTTCCTCCTGTGGCTGGTCATCTGCTGGGCAGAGGGAGAGAAGAGCAGTGGAGAAGAGGGAAGCAGCTCAGGGCTAGCCAGAAGGGAGCAGGGGAGAGAGAGGCTCAGGATGAAGAGAAAGAGAAAGTGGGGAGACACTTAGGCTGCAATCCAGAGCAAATTCAGCCTGCTCTGACCTAACTGCACTCTCCTAACTATTCTGTATCCAGAGCAGAAAGTTATGCTGAATCCAGAGAGTCAGGAAGCCTGGGCTGCCCTAACTGCTTCAGAGCATGCTAAGTAATTGACACAAGGGGAAGACTTGCTCCTGAGGAGACACCCCTCAGATCACACTGAACAAGGAACAGCTGTGGTGCCTACAGTGGTGACATGACTCTGCACATCACCTGGTGCGGAAGTCTGTGCGTCATCCCTGGGATGCGCCCCCCCCCACCTGGACTGCACAGTCACCAAAGTTGGCGCCTGCGCAGTTGTTTCTGAAGCCAACTGGCTTCAGAAAGAGTACTGCGCAGGCACCATCTCTGACACCTGCGCAGTACTTTTCTGAAGCCTTTTGGCTTCGGGGGAGACTGTGCAGGCGTCAGAGTTGGTGCCTGTGCAGTACTCTTTCTGAAGCCATTCGGCTGCTGCTCCGCCTCCTGAGTGAGGCCGAATGGCTGTGCAGAGGCGCAGACTTTCTCTGCTCTAAGGAAGTCTCCTCTGAAGCTGTTCGGTATGCTCAGTGTGTTTCTGCGCAGTGCACCTCAGATGGCCGTTCAGGCCAGCTCCTCAGACAAGTGTCAGCTTCTGGCTGCTGCTCCGCCTTGGAGCAGGCCTGAATGGGGGTGCTGACGCCCGGGACCTGCCAAAGGACAGTCAAACTCCTCCGGCACATCACCCCATACGGAGCGCATCCCCAATGCAGCCCACACCAGCCGCATCAGTCTGGTGACGCCACTGGGTGCCTGCCTTATAAGGAGTCCCTGATGAGATGCCAGTACATTCTACAGTGAATACAAGGGGCTTCTTGGAGTGGCCTGCTGTATCCTGAGGTTTGTGGGCAGCTGTAGTTTGTTCCATATCCTGAGGTTGAGAGGCAGGGGTTGCAGCTAGGCTGGCCAAGAACTCAGATTTTTGGTCAGCACTGCCATTCTTACTCGGGCTTTATCATGGACCCCTATGGGTCTACTCATTACTATACCTGCTCCTGAGGTGGTATAACTCTGAGGCCTGGAAGAGGGCATTTCTGCCTTGGAAACAGGCTTTGGATTCAGAGTAACTGCTCTGCCCTAGGCAATGCTAAACATGCCCTCAACTTGCCTCTCCTGAGCTGCTTAGGCTGCCCCAGTTAGGGCAGAGCAGGTCCACCTCTCTTAGGGCACCCTATCTTGCCTTGCTCTGCCCTAAGCCTCCTTCAGAGTAACTGGGCTGGAGCATCTTGCAGTTGCTCCAACCTAGTGTTAGATAGGGCAACCTAAGGGCTCTTATGTGGACAGATTAGTTGCTCTGGATTGGGCTGTTAGAGTCTATGACTGCAGCCTCCAAACCATGTCTACCCAGAAGGAAGCCCCATTGTGTTAAATGGGTCTTACTCAGTGGTGGGTTTCAGGGGTTTCTCACAGGTTCTACAGAACCTTTTGCTAATGAACATCTGGTTCTGAGAACTGGTTACTAATGGGACACAGAACCTGTTGTTAATTTAGGTTATTAGGACATAGAACCTGTTGTTCATTAAATTGAATCCCACCACTGGTCTTACTCCCAGGAAAGTGTCATTGATTGCAGCCTCCTAACCATGTCTACCCAGAAGTAAGCCCCATTGTGTTACTCCCTGGAAAGTGTCTTTAGGACCGCAGCCTAAGTAGACTTCATAGAATCATGCACATTGAATGCATCTTTTGAATTCAATTCCAGTGTTCTGCCATCATTTTTACATCCAGTTAATATTTTTATATGAATACTAGTGAAAAGTGTACCTGCGTTGCGGGAGTAACATTTCTCAATATGCAATCCCCCCATGGCGCATAAACACCCCATGTGCAACTTCCCCCATGCGCAACTTCCCCTCATGCACAACTTCCCCCAATGTGCAACTTTCCACCATGTGCAATATCCCACATGTGCAATATCCTCCATGCGCAACTTTCCCCATGTGCATCATCCCTCCATGAGAATCATCCCCCATGCCCATCATCCCCCATGCGCAACTTCCCCCATGCACATCATCCCCCCATGCGCATCATCCCCCATGTGCAACTTTCCTCCATGCTCAACTTCCTCCCATGTGCATCATCCCCCCATTGGCCTCCACTCCCCGTAGGCAACATCTCCCATCTGCATCAGTCCCCCATGCGCAACATCCCCCCATGCGCAACATCCCCTCATGCGCAACTTCCCCTGATGTGCATCTTTCCCCCTTGTGCATCTTTCCCCTCATGCTCAACTTCCCCATGCGCAACTTCCCCCATGTGCAACTTCCCCTCATGCGCAATATCCCCTCATGCGCAACTTCCCCCATGTGCAACTTCCCCCATGTGCAACCTCCCCCCATGTGCAACATCCCACCAAGCGCAACTTCCCCTCATGCGCATCTTTCCCCCATGCGCATCTTTCCCCCATGTGCAAGTTTCCCCCATGTGCAGCATCCTCGCCAGTGCAACCTCTTCCTCCAAACATCCCCCCCACTGCACCAGGCAGAGAGCACCAAACTGGCTGATGTTGGTCAGTCTCCCATGTTAAGTATAGGACAGAAACACGTTGCCCCCTTTTCAGCCCCTGAAGGGTTAAATTTCTCCACATGGTTCTTGGTGGGTGTTCAGGTGACAGAAGGAACTCCCAGAATTCCATGCTTCAGGCCCAGCAGTTGGGGCGGAATTTTGCTGAGTCAGCAATTCACCAATGTAAAGTATAGGGAGGAAAACGCGTTGCGCCCCTTTTCACCCCCTTCCAGTTGGAATTTCCAAAAACCAGTTCTTAGTGCACCCCTCAGCCACGGAAGGAACACCCAACCCAAATTTTATGCTTCTAGGCCCAGCAGTTTTGGCAGGGCGGTGATGAGTGAGTGAGTGAATGAGTGGGTGAGTGAGTGAGTGAGTCAGTCAGTCAGTGACTTTTCTCTTTTATATATATAGATTTTGGGGGTTGTGGAACCAATTGTCTGAGTTTACATTAATTCCTATGGGAAAGTCCGCTTCAAGTAAAGAACGTTTCATGTAACAAACATGCCTCTGGAATGAATTAAATTTGTTACGTGGGGCACCACTGTATAATGTTTTTTTGTTTTTATTTATTATTTATTTGATTTGTATTCCACCTTTCTTCTTTAACAAAAGGAAACCCAAGGTGGTTGTCTTGTCCTACATTTTTCTCTGGTGTCCAACATTTTGGGCGACCCTGTCCTCTTCTTCGGTTATAACATATGGCCACCCTATTCTGAAAGCATACTTTGCTCCTCCTCCAGTAGATGGATGTTATTTTTTAGCCTGCAGGAATACATTATGCTTGAAGGAAGGAGCAGCTTCAGGATTTTGCCCAAAAGCTGTAACCTTAGTGCAAGATCACCACCTAGTGGAACTGTCAAAAGTCAGCAACCTTTCTCTCTCACTCTCTTCCAAGAGCACAGGTTCTCAAGAGACGGAAAAATGTTTTTTCTGGTCCACTTTTCGGGGGGCAACCTAAAGAGCACCAGTCTGAACATGAGCTGCAATTTCCATCATAAGACAAGTGGCCTTTAACCCAAAGAATGAACATGTCATTCTTGTTGCAGTTGGTGACTTAAGTTGGCGACCTTGTATTATTTTTTACTGCACCATTGGTGCAGATCAGACTTCCCAGATGAATGTAACCAGAAAATGTAGGCCCTGCTCCCCCAAAAGTGGGCCTCTAAAAGCTGACAGCACAGACAAAGATACAGTATTAGACGGGAACATTATGGTCTTTGGCTGACTGAGAATGTGATGCCAAGTGGCACCTTGCCCACTTGAAATCCTCTGATCCTCGTTCCAGGGGAAGTATGGCAGCCACCAGTGGGGCTGTAGATCATATTTTGGTCCTTATTGCTAGTTCAACTATGAAGTGGCAACACCTTCATTTGCTATAAGCCACATGGCTGCCTAGGAGCTGTAGCCAGACCTGTTTTTAGGAGTGTTCCTGCAAACATGGTGCTCCTTGCATTTGTACATTACAGTTTACACATACAGTGGTGCCTCACATAAAAAGCTTAATTCATTCCGGAAGCATGCTCTTTAAGTGAAACGCTCTTTAAGTGAAGCGGATTTTTCCATAGGAAATAATGGAAACTCAGATGATTGGTTCCACAACCTGCAAAATATTCATATCAAAATATTAACTGGATGTAAAAATGATGACTAAATACTGGAATTGAATTCAAAACATGCGTTCATTGTGCATGATCCTATGAAGTCTACTTAGGCTGCAGTCCTAAAGACACTTTCCTGGGAGCAAGCCCCATTTAACACAATGGGGCTTCCTTCTGGGTAGACATGGTTGCAATCAAAGACACTTTCCTGGGATTAAGCTCCATTTAACACAATGGTGCTTACTTCTGAGTAGACATAGGAGACTGCAATGAAAGACACTTTCCTGGGAGGCTTACCTGGGCTGCTGCTGGAGGTTCAAGGTGGCCGGTCAAGGCACTTGAAGGCCTCTGGCACCCCCAGGCAACTGCCCCCAAATTGGGGGCAGTTAGAGGCAGCAGCACTGGCCGGCAGCCCTTTTAAAGAGCTTCCATGTGGAGCATCATGGCTGCATAGCATGCATGCCTATAGCATGCTTGCTTGTTAAGTGAAGCAGAACTTGTTACGTGAAGCAAGATTTCTTGAAATTTTTGCTTGTTATGTGAAACACTTGTTATGCGAGGCACTTGTTAAGCGAGGTACCACTGTATGTGTAATACTGGGCATGTCCCTGGCAATGGAGAGTGTGAATTGGGCTACACCAGCAACCAACATATACTGAATTTGAAAGATAATGAAATCTGCAGTGCGGAGCGGTGCAGTACTGCACTTACTTACATGGGGACCACACTAACCCTCCAAAAGTTGCATGTGGCCACCCAGCTTTCTCTGAAACCTCACAGACACAATGGAAAGGGACTTTTGGTTTGTGCTGGTGAATCAGAAATCCCTTCCAGTCACATCCAGGAGTCCTCTGACAGGAAGGAGGACCACATGCAAAAATGGACACACCTCAGGATTGATGTCCACGTGGTTGATTGACTGATTGTAACTTCCAGCCATGACCAGGAGGATCCCCACATTTATAAATGCCAAACCTGTGGATAAGGAGGACTCTCTGTAGTTACTTTTGTAGTTACCTTTCTTGTGCATTTATAGGCCAAAATAAGATAAGTTTGCTATCTCTGTTTTTGTACTGAAATTGTTTTTGGCTGAAATTGTACATTCTAGGAAAAGCTGAACAATTTCATTTTTGTCAACTGTGTAAAATAGACAAAGGTACAAATTCACTGAAGCAGTGTAAATTTGCTGGTTGCCTTAAGGTTAACACCAGATTTTGTTGCTGTGCTTTTTACATTCTTCTTGTTGTAATTCATACATCACTGTAAGTTATCATCGCCATGCAGGAGATGGGAGAAGGTAAGAAAAGATTCAAGATGCAGACCTCCTAACCATTGCATCAATTTTTATTTCTATCCAACTTTCCAGACAAGATTGGCACACAGAACTTGTACAAAAACAGCAAAATGCTACTATAGGGACAGTTGGAGTCTGTTTCCAGGGCTGGCCCATTCATGATAGGGCTGCCCTTCTTGAAGGCTGGAGCAGAAGGCAGGGTACAGTACTCTCTTCCCCTCCTTTCTTTTTAGAATCCAATGATTCAAGGAAATGGTGGTAGCAGAAAGGGGTGCAGCATTGGGTTTAACACTGCAGGAGATCCTGGGCCACCTGTACGCCAGTGTCTTCTGGCCCCTGCCAGTTGGTTCTGGTTTTGGGGTAATGGGGAGGTTAGGTGGAGGTCACAAGCCAGTGGAAGGCAAAGGCACCCATTGTAACAGCCCTTTGACCAGGGCTGTTAGCCCCCAGGTATCAGCCCTTTGACCTGATACCCTCTTCATGCCTTAAATAGACATTTTGTTAGCCATGCTAAGCCTCTTCAGAATATATTTCAGCATATTTCAGACTGCAACAAGGCTCACAAGGGGCAGGGTCTTGAGAGCTTCCCTTGTGATGCACAGATATCTCTGGTTCTTGCATTTGTCCATTTCTATTTTGCCTTTCATTATATAGTTCCAAGACAGCCAGCAAAAATAAATTTTAAAAAAATGCAAGAATCATTTGCAAGTGAAAACAAGTTTAAGCCATTTAAATACAAGCAGGAGACAGGCAAGAAAACAAGGAAATGCCAGGCTCTCCACTTTGTAGTCTCAAATTCAGGCAGAATGAAGAGATGCTTCCTTAATGTCCTGAGCCTTCTGATCAAGGGGCTCCTGACCCCATCAGGAGGGGTCAATCATCAATCATCCTTCACTGCTTCTGGGCCTCCAGGCAATCTTGGCTGATGTGGGAAAGGCCTTTGGGCTAGCATCACATCTCTAAACACTGCATCACATGGCCAGCGATGGGCCCAGCCTCCCCTAACAACTAGTTCTCCGGAAGTGGGTGGGGCCAGGCTGGGTCAGGGGGCAGGGCCAAGGTCAGGGGGCGGGGAGAATTTAAAGGGGAATTTTAAAAAAATTATTTTTTTTAATTAAGCATGCAGCTTACTTCTGAGTAGGCCTGCTTAGGATGGTGCTCTGAGGCTGCAGTCCTGTCCACTCCGTCCTGGGAGTAAGCCCCATTGATTAGCATGCGGCTTACTTCTGAGTAGACCTGCTTAGGATGGTGCTCTGAGGCTGCAGTCCTGTCCACTCTGTCCTGGGAGTAAGCCCCATTGACTAGCATGCGGCTTACTTCTGAGTAGACCTGCTTAGGATGGTGCTTTGAGGATGCAGTCCTTTCCACTCCACCCTCGGAATAAGCCCCATTGACTAGCATGTGGCTTACTTCTGAGTAGACCTGCTTAGGATGGTGCTCTGAGGATGCAGTCCTTTCCACTCCGCACTGGGAGTAAGCCCCATTGACTAGCATGCGGCTTACTTCTGAGTAGACCTGCTTAGCATCCTCTGATGCTCTTAGGCTGCAGCAGCCAGCCAGGCATCTTTTGTTTTTTAAATTTGCCGCTCCTAGCGGCAGTCCAGTGAAGCACCCCAGAAGCCTCAGCGGCCGGGGAAAGAATAGCGCTGAGGCTTCTGGGACGCTTTGCTGGACTGCCGCTAGGGGCGGCAAATTTGAAAATAAAAAGATGCCTGGTCAGCTGCTGCTGCGCACGGGACCAGCGAACCGGTTCGACTGGTTTTGGGGGGCCCCCGCAGCTACTGGTTCGGTAGTGGCAGGGAAATGGGAACTACCAGCTCCCAAGAACCGGACCGGTCTGGGCCCACCACTGATCACATCCCTATAAACTGTCTGGCCAAAGTAATGATCATTTTCAAAGGAAGGTCTATGGAACTCCTTGCCACAGGATGTGGTGATGGCATTTAATTTAGATGCCTTTATGAGGGGAATGGATCCATTTCTGGAGGAAAAGTCCTTTAATGTGTAATGTGCAACCTCCTTGTTTCAGATTATGCCAGATGCATAAATGCCAGATGCAGGGGAGGGCACCAAGATGCAGGTCTCTTGTTGTCTTATGTGCTCCTGAGGCATCTGGTGGACCACTGTGAGATCCAATTCTTACAAAGCCTGAAGAAAGTTTCCCATTACCAGAAAGTTTCCCAAGTCTTTCTTCTCAAATCCAATTAAGTGCTCTGGATGAAGAGGGATTCCCTTTATGGCAGAAGCTCCGTTGCTTTACCATGTGTCTGTTTTAATGGGAGGCGAGTGGCTCATACAAGGGAAATAGGCCTTTGAGGAGATGAATTACCTTTTCATGTCAGAAATAGTTAATAGTAAAAGTGCTGCTGTGGAGGCCAGCTGGAAAAGTTTCTCTTTTGCTCCTCTTAAAGGGTTGCATGTGTAAAGCTCTTCAAAATGGGGAAATGTTGATACCGTGAAAATGAAGCCAAGGCTTTGCTTAAAATTTGGCTTCCGCAAAAAAGCACTTGGGATCTCAGTGATGTCAGCAAGAGGCATCTGTGCCGATGTAAAAGTTAAACACACTGAAACTTGGTGAAAGAAAAGTAAACCCTTCACTAAGACTGATGAGCAGAGCAGTATTTTTGTTGCAAGTGTATATTTTTAATGTATGCTTTTTTAAAACAGCCACCATCCTTAACCTATCATACTGCCAAACTGTAGGCAGTGTTTTAAACATCATGAGCCAGGCCTTGTTTCATTTGGATCAGCACTATTTGATATTTTCCTTTTCACAGACACACTGGCTTTTATGGTCTTTCGTATGGCTAACCGTATGTCAAAACCACAAAAGAGGACATGCCCCCCAAATGCAGGATATTAAGAAAAATGTAGGACACAATAAAATAAAAGCTAAAAGTATTCATATACCTTGGTTTACTAGTAAATTGAATTACAAGTGCATTGAAAGAGCAGGGCGTCCTGATGCCCAGAATTGCCCGGACAGGTCTGGAATTGGAGGGCATGTCCGGCCTGTCCTGGCAGGAGGGGGGCTTGTCCGGGGGTGGGGGGTAGTGTACTGCTTTGCGACCACAAAAATAGATGCTCGGACCGGCGCGCACCTACCGCGGCCGTCCGAGCACCCATCTTGGGAGAGGTAAGCCCCCCGGGGAGTAATGTTTTATAAAAATGTAGGACAAAATGTAGGACATTTTTTAAAATGTAGGACAAGAGCCCTCTAAAAGTCCGGATTTTAAACTGAAAATCCGGACTTTTGGGGACCCTTGTCCTACATTTTGAGGTGTGGCATCTGGTCACCCTGTTGAAAGAGAAACAACAATTTCAAAGCAATTCTGCCTTGAATAACAAGCAATGCCTGGAAAATGAGCAAGGCCTTGGAACATTTGATTCAAGAAACTGATTGACTAAGGCTTTAATCCCTTATACACTTTCCTGGGAGTATGTTCCACTGAGTTCAATGAGACTTCTGAGCAGACATGATTAGGATGGCACTCTAAGGCAATTACTTACCAGGGTAACAAGGCAGACAAGAGCTGAGGTGCTAATTGCTCTCATAATTGCTCTAAGGTGAAGGTGCTGATGGCTCTTTTAGCCAATTCCTTCTGACCTCTTTTGCAGAGGCTGAACTGTTTTGCAAAGATGCAAAGACCAACTTCTTGCAGAAATTGCCCTTCTGCAACATGAGTTGAGCTGAAAAAGGTGCTCAACTCTTCTGAAAGCTGGCTTCTAAACAAAGCCAACACACACACACTCACTCACTCACACTCATCTCTCTACCTGAAAACTATCACCCATTTTAAAATTATTTTTTATTATATTGTTCCCGCAAACATGGGCATCTCTAGAAGCTGTTTTGTATATATTAAGACATTGTAACTCAGAGGAAATTGAGGAAGTAGTTTACTGCATTCTATAGAACGGGCATTGTCATTACCATGACAATGACAAAGAGCTTAGAACAAAGAGTATTACAGTATTGTAATCATTTTTATATGAATATTTTTGGCTTGTGGAATAAATTGTCTGAGTTACCATTATTTCCTATGTGAAAATCTGCTTTGTATAAAGAGCGCTTTGAATGGCAAGCATTCTTCTGGAATGAATTATGTTTGTAATTCAAGGCACCACTGTATATTGCTTTCATATGGTTAATTTAAACACTATACTGTACTGTTGATTATTAAATTTAAAAATATTATGTATAATTTATTTCACATATGGTGCAATCCTGATTTTAGGCCAGAGGCAATGGTCCATCTAAGCTGGCCTAAGTATGCCATATTCTGGGTTAGGAGGCCTCACAGGATTAGGAGGCCTCTAGTTCACTCAGCTGGTGTCGTTGTGCCATATCCTGAGGTGGGCTATTGTAGTTGTGCTGTATCCTGAGGTTAAGAGGCAGGGGTTGCACTTAGGTTGACCTAGAACTAGAATTTTTTGCCATCACTTCCATTTTTACTGTCTTATTATGAACTTCTGTGAACTTCTACTCAGAAATGCAAGGCTCGGTCTTTAAGGCTACTTTCCATTGACTGTAATAGGCATACTTCATAGTAGACATGCATAGAGACTGGACTCTCCAGAGAGGCTGAGGCAGGTGCCAAAATCAGCCGTATCCAAGTTGGGACTATTTTTTTCACTTGTATTGCAAGACAAAGGCTGCAATCCTAACCACAGTTTCCTGGGAATAAGTATTATTGAACACAATAGGACTTACATCTAAGTAGACATACTTAGGATTACACTGAAAATTTATTAGAAACTAGCAAAACATTGCGGGAGTAAAATACCCCCCTCATGCAATCCCCCATTGTGCAACACACCATTGTACATCATCCCCCACATGCATCAACCCCCTCCCATGCTTTAATCCTCCATGTGCAACGCCCCCATGTAAAAAACTCCCACATGCACAACACCCCCATGCTCATCTATCCCCCCATGTGCAACACCCCCCATGCGCAACATCCCCATGTGCACAACATTCCCCCAAACATACATTCCCATTTGCACCATTCCCCCAGTGCACCTTCTCTCCCAGTGCGTCAAGCACTGGGCACCAAATTCGTTGGATGTTGATCAGTCAGTCTTCAATGTAAAGTATAGGACACTTTAAATGCACATGAACAGCATTCAGCCAGAGTGGAATGGCCCCAGGCCTCTCAATAATATTTTGGTGCAGTCTTGGGGGAGATTATTATTTACTGCTGTGGGTGCATCCGGTAAGGCTGCAGTATCTGTGACTGTCTGTGCTCTGTATTTCTGTCTGAGTGAAGTGGGGGGAAATGACCAACCCTACAATCCAGAGTAACTGTGGGAGCACGTAAGAGACATTATGTGTACCCGTAGTTACTGCACCACCTAGTGAAAACCTATGGGAAATTCATATTGCAATCCAGAGCAAATCGTTCTTACACCGGAGCTAGGACTCCCTGTAGTTACTCTGGATTGTGCCACACGGCAGTTTTGGCATTAGTATATGGAGTTCAGGAGATGCATTTTCTTAAGTCAAATCATAGAAACTTAGAGTTGGAAGGGACCTCGTAGGTCATCTAGTCCAACCCCCTGCCTGTAGCAAGAAATTCTCCTAGAGCATCTCCGACAGGTGCTTGTCGAGCCTCTGCTTGAAGATCCCCAGTGAGGGAGAGTCCACCACCTCCCTTGGCAATCTGTTCCACTGCCGAACCGCCCTCACCGTCAGGAATTTTTTCAGGATATCCAACCGGAATCTCCTCTCTTGCAGTTTGTACCCATTCGTTCTAGTTCTGCTTTCAGAGGCAGCTTAGAACAAATGAGCCCCTTCCCCCATATGACAGCCCTTCAGGTATATGAAGAGGGCAGTCATGTCTCCTCTCAGCCTTCTCTTCTCCAGGCTGAACATCCCAAGTTCCCCCAACCTTCCCAAAATCCTGGCCTTGCCTAGTGGCATCCCTAGGGAGGGCTAGGGGGCCCTGGGCCCCTTTGGTAGTGACCAAAGTCATTAAAATTAAAAGCTAAAATTAAAAGCTAAAATTGTTAGGAATTATCAAGTCATATACAGTACCATTGGACATGTATTCTCTTCTTTAGTGTTTACCCTGCATAGTGACAGGGTCAGTTATTCTGAATCTCTGACACCATTTCTCATGGTTGCTAAATTCTGATACCATTTCTCATGGTGTGCAGGTGGGTGGTTCTCAGGTCACCATGCAGTGTGTCAAGTCAACACTGTTTTTGTCAGCCCTTGTCAGCCCAGGAGGCTGTTGGCACACAGAACATGGCTGTACCAGTGGAGACAAGCTTCTCTCATCTTATCAATGACTGAAGAAACGCCATATCACTGCCGGATGTCATTGTTGCAGATGTGATCAAAGAGAGTGACACCACTGAACCATCACAGCATCTTTGTCTCCATAGTGCGAAGGAGACTTAGCAGTTCCTTTTGTTGCTGGCCAGCATTCAGCTCCATAAAGTGCAACTGGCCAGATGACCATCTGGTAAATCTTAGATTTGAGATTATCACAGAGGATACTGGTCATTGTATGTCACTTTGCCCAGGATGCATTTACTTGTGTGGTGGTCTCATGAGTCAGGCTGCTGTCAGTCGCAATTGTTGAGCCAAGTTACTAGAACATCTCAGCACTACATTTAATTGATTTCAGTGATGACTAACAAATGAGGTGCAACCCATGAACTTTCCAGCAGCCCCACAGCATGTGTTCAATTGGTGTTTTAACTAGGAGCATTGCTTATAGGGCCCTGTGATAAGGATTGGGAGACACAAGTGGACTGTAACAGGCTGTGTACTCAAAATCCCAGCCTGCCCCGGTGGGGGAAGGACAGCAGTGAATCCCAGACCCTCCAATCCCTGGAGAGAGGAAGGGAAGGACACTTGGAGGAGATAAAAGGGGGGGAAATTGCAGAGTGTGTTGACAGAAGCGGAAGAGCCAGAGGATTCTGAGTAGAGTGCTGGTCCTAGGGAAGCCTGCAAGAGAAAGAAAGAGACATTAGAGACTCATTTACACTTACCTGGATGACTATATAGATGTTGACTCACCTGTTTGCCATACCTGTTTGAAGAGCCTGTGTGCTCAGTTGCACTGTTTTGTACCTGTAACCAAGAGAGTAACCTGTGAGAAACCAATACACGTATGAGCCTCCTCTGGAAGTAAAGAAAGCTTCTGTTCTGTTACTTGCCTTGTGTGTCTCCTCCTTGGGATCTTCAGAGATGTTGGAGGTTGATAGTGATGCAGATACCAAGGTGGCCTCCCCTAATGGAATCCCCGTCACCGAGAGAGGGTCGGGACAAGCAAGGGGGAACAGGGTGCACCACAGGCCCAAGTGATGCCAGGATCAGCCCTGCCACTGAAAACCCCCAGGGCTTGGTTCTCTCCAAGCAAAGAACTTCCCATGGGACCCCTAATGCTGTTATCACAATGAGGGAGTCCAGAATTTTCAGATTGTAGTGGTGAGGCTGCTTAGGGTGTTCCTTGGCCACACTTTCAACAAGAGTGATCCAGCCATCTGTTCCAGCCATGGATATCAAGGCCAAGGAAGGATCAACTGTGAAAAAGTATGGAGCAAGGCATTGGTAGGTCGCTGGTCAAAATGTATTGGTGGTCAAAATCAAGAGTGTCCAAACATTATGGCAAGAGGGCCTCATCATCTCTGACACTGTGTCAGGGCCTGAAAGAAAAAGAAAAACAAGAATTGACTTGAATAAATGTATGTAATAGAGGTGGAGCTTATAAATGGAAGGGGCTCATTTGTTCTTAACTGCCTCTGAAAGCAGAACTAGAAACTTTCTTACAAATTGCAAGAAAGGAGATTCCGCTTGGATATCCAGAAAAAGTCCTGATGAGGGCAGTTCGGCAATGGAATAGATTGCCAAGGGAGGTGGTGGACTCTCCCTCAGTTGGGATGTTCAGCCTGGAGAAGAGGAGGCTGAGGGGAGACATGATTGCCCTCTTCAGATACCTGAAGGGCTGTCATAGGGACGAAGAGGCTCACTTGTTCTTGGCTGCTTCTGAAAGCAGAACTAGAACCAATGGGTACAAACTGTTCACTAAGACTCTGTTCACCAAGACATCTAGGCACAAGGATAGTTTTTTTCCTTGTGCCATTAAATTGCTGAACCAACAACTATGCTGAGGGATTATTGGAGAATACTGAAGCAGCGTTCTTATCTGATTGTATGTTGTATGTATTGTTTGTTATTTATGAGTTGGTGTTTGTATGTACGCAGCCGTTGCCGAAGCCAAATTCCGGGTATGGAGATCATACTTGGCCAATAAACAAATCTATCTATTAAAAAAACTGCAAGAGAGGAGATTCCGGTTGGATATCCGGAAAAAATTCCTGACAGTTCGGGCAGTTCGGCAGTGGAACAGATTGCCAAGGGAGGTGGTGGACTCTCCCTCACTAGGGATCTTTAAGCAGAGGCTCGACGAGCACCTGTCAGGGATACTCTAGGGGGATTTCCTGCTGCAGGCAGGGGGGTTGGACTAGATGACCTACTAGGTCCCTTCCAACTCTATGATTCTATGATATATGAGTGTTTTTTGCTTTTATAAATGTCCAGTAGGCCTGGGTTCGAGACCCGGGTCGGTCCCACAAGACAGGGTGAGCTCCTGTCCTTAGCCCAGCTCTGTGACGCCAGCTGGATCCAATTGTATTGGCTCCGCCTTTCCATTGGACTAATTCAGAGGGGGGATATGCTGCTTGGGTAACAGCCTATCCTCCATAACAATCTAACCCAGGCTTTTGTGCTTCACATGCAGCGTATGTAGCGCCGAGCATGCTACCATAGTCTTTCAAGACTGACGGAGGCCTGCTTTTTTTTGTCCTCTTTTTGTGGTTTCTTTTTGTCCTCATATGGTCACTGCATACTGGAGAAATGTCGGGGTCAGGCTGACCATAATTAAAAAAGAGGACAAGATCCTGCAAATGACTGAAAAAAGTGCAGGATTCAACTGGAGTGGGGAAGAGAGCCCAATCTATTCAAGTTTACTCAGAAGTAAGACCCATTGTAGTTATTGGGCTTCCCAGGAAAATGTGAATAGGATTGCAGCCTCAGAGCCCAATCCTGTGCCTTTCTATTGAGCAGCAGACCATTAGTCAGTGGGGTTTCCTTCCAGGAAAGTGTGGAGAAGATGCAGCCACAGATCCCAATCCTAGGCATTTCTCCTCAGAATTAATGCCCATTACATTGGGGGGGGGTTCCTTCCAGGAAAGTGTGGTGGCATGTAGCCTTCTTGTAATTAATAAATTATATGTAATAGTTGTGATAGTTGTATATGGAATATACATATACAGTTGTATATGGAATAGTTGTATATCCAATAGTTGTATATCCAATAGTTGTATATGTAATATGTAATAGTTGATTTAGCAGTAGTTCTCTCTCTCTCTCTCTCTCTCTCTCTCTCTCTCCGCTGACTTAGAAGCATTTTGGATCATGACTGCAAGAAGCAACTCTGCTCTCAGGCTCAGTTCTCTCTTTGCAGCAGGAGTTAAAACACAGCAGCCGTTATTATCAGGCAGATCAAGTTGTTTCTAGCATTTAGGTCCATAACTTTGGGAGCAATGCAATGCAATGCACACTTTCCTAAGAGTAAGCCCCAAGGAAAATAATGATACTTGCTTCTGAACCGGTCTGGGCCCACCTGTGCTTCCAATTCTGATTCTGATTCCAAATGAATTCATTCAAATTAGTTGATAAACACTTTCTAAAAGAGAAAGAGGGTGATCTTCAAACCGGTGAAAGGTTTCATGCACAGAGTAAGCAAGCAGTAAGCAAGCAGAAGCTTGATCTCTGAGAAACCCTAGTCTGCAGCTGAGACACTGTTGATCTCTCTCCCTCAACCCTCCCCTCCACACACAATAGCCTGAACTTCTTATGACCCTTCAGGGCTTCACACCTTTTGTTTGTTGTTTTGATCTTTCAAGTGCCGCCTGCCTCCTCGATGGGGAGGGGCAACCCATGGAGTGACGAGTGCCATCCTTCCCTCTGAGGAGAAAAGTAACATGTGCCTACCCTTGGGAAGGGTAACAGAAGACAGGGCAACATAAGTGGCTTCCTTTCACCCACCTTACTCTTGACTTTTCTCTCCACAGATATGCCACCTCCACTGCCGCTGGACCTCAAAGGGGAACCTGGACCTCCTGGAAAGCCTGGCCCCAGGGGCCCACCTGGCCCTCCCGGATACCCTGGGAAACCAGGCACAGGAAAACCAGGACTTCATGGCCAACCAGGCCCTGCTGGGCCCCCTGGCTTTTCTGGCATTGGCAAGCCTGGAATCCCAGGACTTCCAGGCAAGGCAGGGATGAAGGGGATGGCTGGTCTGAAAGGGGAGCCTGGTGTGCGAGGAGACCAGGGACCCAGAGGCTTGCCAGGACCACCAGGGTTGCCTGGACCAGCAGGTATCTCTGTCAATGGTAAACCAGGCCTGACAGGGAGCCCAGGCCTTCCAGGATTCCGCGGGGAGCCTGGCCCAAAAGGGGAGCCTGGCCCTCGCGGTGAGCGTGGCATGAAGGGTGAAAATGGAGTTGGGAAGCCAGGACTTACTGGACCACGTGGGAACAGCGGACCCCCTGGCCCTGCAGGGCCACCAGGGATGCTGGGCATTGGGAAACCAGGACTTGACGGATTGCCTGGCGCTCCAGGTGTGAAAGGTGATATGGGCCCTCCAGGTGAACCAGGGATCAGTGGGCAGCCTGGGCCAATGGGTCCACGTGGACTACCAGGAGTGGATGGAATTGGTGTGCCAGGGGCTGCTGGCATACCAGGCCTGCAAGGTCCTCTAGGTCCCAAGGGAGAACCTGGCATCCGTGGCCTGCCTGGCATGCCTGGGCCAACAGGATATGGAAAGCCAGGTTTGCCAGGTTTAAAGGGAGACCGTGGGCAACCAGGTGCTCCTGGAGTCATTGGGGACAAAGGAGAGCCAGGAATGGATGGGGAGCCAGGAGAGATGGGGCCTCCTGGGGTCTCTGGCGCCACAGGTTCTCCTGGCTCCATGGGTTTGCCAGGAAAGCCAGGAATCCCAGGCACTAAAGGTGAGGCTGGGCCTGTTGGGCCAGTGGGACAACCAGGACTGCGGGGAGACCAAGGCCCTAGTGGGTTTGTGGGGAAACCAGGAGTGCCTGGGGAGCGAGGCCTGCCTGGGCCACATGGAATGCCTGGCCCAATGGGCCCCAAAGGGGAACCTGGCTTCATAGGGTTGCCTGGGGTGCCTGGAGTGACAGGGCCAGGGGGCTCCAAGGGGGATGCAGGTTTCCCAGGACAACCAGGCCTTAGAGGCCCCTCAGGAATACCAGGCTTGCAAGGCCCTTCTGGGCCAATGGGGCCTCAAGGCTTACCAGGCCTGAAAGGAGAGCCGGGCTTGCCCGGCTCTCCAGGAGTTGGCAGAATAGGGGAGCCAGGTGTTCTAGGTCCCATTGGGCCACCAGGAGTTCCTGGGAATCCTGGGTTAAATGGGCTTCCTGGCCCTCCAGGGCCACCTGGCCCCCCAGGAGCTCCAGGAATGTTTGATGAGACAGGCATTGCTGGTCTCCATTTGCCTGATGGAGGTGTTGAGGGAGCCGTGCTGGGGAACGGCAAGCCTGGAAAGCCCCAGTTTGGCCGAGGGGAGCTTTCTGCCCAGATGGTCCCTGCCTTCACTGCCATCTTAACCTCACCATTCCCAGCCTCTGGTATGCCGATAAAATTTGACAGGACTTTATACAATGGGAACAATGGCTACAACCCTGTGACAGGGATCTTCACTTGTTCCATCTCCGGCATCTATTACTTTGCCTACCATGTCCATGTGAAAGGAACAAACATCTGGGTGGCACTCTATAAGAACAATGTGCCTGCCATCTATACCTATGATGAGTACAAAAAGGGCTATCTGGACCAGGCTTCCGGGAGTGCCGTGCTTGAACTCAAAGAGAACGACCAGGTCTGGGTCCAGATGCCATCTGACCAAGCCAATGGTTTATACTCCACTGACTACATCCACTCTTCTTTTTCTGGATTCCTTCTGTGTCCTACATAACAGCTGTTGTGCACACCTCCTTTCACCCCCTTTAGCCATAAACTTATCTTTAAAAAAACCATACAAAGGTCACTGGGAAGATTGTGCACACCAGTGGTGTGGACCCAGTTGGGTCAAGCCAAGAATCTCATTTGGACAGACTGTGCTGATGCTTTTGGTAACATCTCTGAATTCAGAATTTACAGACCCCGGCCAACTGCACATCCAACACAGGTGCTACCTTGGAGATGAGCTGCCCAGCAGTTCTCTTAGAACGCACAGAAGGCATTTCAGAAGTGACAGCAGCACACAGGAGGCTTCAGCCTATGAAGTTGCAAAACGCTTGAACTGAAAGAGGCCTCTCCTTCCAGGATAGGCATTTTCTATTTAAAAATGCAATCTGAGTCAGTGTCTTGGGCTATACTAGAAGATCCAACTGGGTGAACTGTCAAATTGTGGAATGCTTTGTAGTAAGCACGTTTGACACCATGCTCAATCCAGCTCTAAAGCATCCTACTAGAGATGTATGGGAACAGGCAAGTATTCCCCAGCCATCAGGGATATTTTTGATCTCTGCTAAGCAGTCTTTCTTAAAATTCACAGACGTGTGTTAATTCACAGACAAAGCTAGTGGCTATCTAGCATGTTGAAGTCAGTGACCCAGAAATTGTGGTTTCACATCCCACAATCCCACTTTGAAGGCACTGTGGGCACAGCTTCAGTGTGTGTCCTGACCAGGGAAAGATGGTATTATACTAATATTGACGAGCCAGTTTAAAAGATAGGGATCTTCAGGATGTGTAAACTTTTGGTTGAGGGTTGTTAAGGTACCCAAAACCACCCCAAGAAATTTATGTTTTTTTTAAAAAAAGCACATTCATTGGAATTATCTAGTCAATCATTTTACAATGGTGCTATTAGCTACTTAATGTTATTCACAACTGTAGTGCAATATCTATTGAAAGAGGTGCAAAGATTTCTGTGACATAGAAAAGGTAATTTTGTCGTCTGTCTTTTTGTTTTATTTTTATCACTTTATCTAAGTAATGCTTGAAATGTCACTCATCTCTGGGTTGCTCACAGCAGGTAAAAACTGGTCATGTGAATTGTTCTGGCTAGAACAATTCTAGAATTGTTCTGGCTTGAAGCAATCAAAACCTCTGGTCCTGAAAGTGCTTTCATAAATATAGCCATATTTCTCCTTCCCCTAAAAAGAGCCTTCTCATCCTCTTCAAGGAATGTCATGTAAACCCTGAAAAGAATTGCTTTCTGTAAAGACTTAGACAGAAGTCTTTCTGTAAAGACTTAGAAAGAATACAGACAGAAGTACGTAATCAGGCCAAGGGTTCAAAGACAAACCTTTTCATGCTGAAAATATGACCAGAGTAGCTGAGTAGATTCTCCGGGTTTAGTATTCTATTCAAGTAACAGATGAAGAAACACTACCATAATAAGGCTGACGCTGGAGAATTTGGGTCACTTGCTATTTTCATTGTGCCACCAACTGCCTCTCCTTCTTCCTTTCCCTTTTCACTCACTTGCTTAAGGGATGTTGGCTGCAATCCTAACAACACTTTCCTAGGAGTTAAGACCCATTAAACACAATTGTGCTTACTTGCTTAGGACATGGTTAGCTCTGTGCTCTTACTCACAATGAAAGTACAGGGTCCAAGATTTGAAATTCCAGCTGATGTTTTCTAAATTCCAGAGATGAGGAGAATGGCAGAGTCACACTCAACTTGCAATGAGGTCTTTGGTTTCAGGCTACAGTTGGAAAAGCCTATGCATTTTTTATGTACTGGAAGGAAGATTCTAGAAGAATTGCACCCTCAATGGAGAAGAGCATTATGCTTCATTATTAAAATTATACAATGACAAAAAAACTTTATTAAAGGTAGTCATTGCCAGAGGTGGAGAGTGTGGTGGAAAATTAACAGCAGCAGAGGATTACATCAATCCAAGACCTGCATCCGGGGTCTTGTACACAACGTATTTATACTGTGTTTTGACAGAGACAATTTTCATTTTCCTTTGTAGATTTGTCAGTGGTGTTCTGGCTGGTAAGACAGAGCTCACAATGACAAAATGCACATTTAGTCTCCAAACTCAGAATTGCTTCTGTTCTGTTCTATAGGTATCACTCTCCAGCCTCACTATCCTCTACTCATAAAAAGCATAACCTGCATTTATATAACCTTTTACATTTTCAATATGGCATATCAAAAAGAGCCAACATTACACACACATAAACAGGACAATGCATCATGGGCTGAAGAGGCAAGTTGTGGATGAGTTGCATTAGTTGTGGATTTTACTTGCATATTTGGAACCTGACATTTGTCTGGGACAAAGGTTGGTCCTGGGTGCTCAAGAGCAGCTGGGAATGGGTTTTCAGTCAGTAGAAAGATTCAGCTTTACAATGTTTTTTCTCCGTGGATTGCAATATGCATTGTTATATACCAAATTTTTTAAGTTTGCCTCCAGTATCTAGATTCCTAACCTAGTATATATAGAGGGTGTTTAGTTTTGTAAATACTTATGTTACATGCACTGTGTCATAGTAAATTTGGTTTAAAATGCACTCTTGTTTTGTGATTGAAAAGCGGCCTTTTTTTCTGAACTGAAACTACAGTACTTGATTGTATTGACCCAACAACAATAAACCTTATTTTACAAAAAAATTTATTTACATGTCAGTTATGTTTGTGGCCACATACATACGTGTCACTCATCTTCAGAGCCAGCTGGTTCCTTCACCCACTCTTTGGAGAAGGAAAGTTGCAGAAGATTAGCAAGCAAAGAAAGCAGCAGCTAACAGCTCAGCCTCCCACTCCTGGACCTCATGCAGACTTACCACAGCTTTCATGAATACTGGTGTCTTGAGGCCAGGACACCACAATCAAAGGAAGCCACCACTTGTCCAGAGCATGTACTATGAAAGTTGCAGAGCTTTAGGATGGAGCTTTATATTTCTGACATGTGGTAACTTCCATACACCACAAAATAAAAAGCTTTAGGGTGCATAGGAGGAAAACATCCACACCAAGATGGTCCACACCAAGATCGACCAGTAGAGAGAGGGCCACCAATAGAGAGAGCATTCCTATCCTGAGCATAAAGAACAACTGCCCTGCTTCCTGAACCACCCGCTGGCCATGCACAACATTCTACATCAGTACAGCAAGACTGTGGTTGATTCCATATCAACCACATGTTCCTGGCTTACGTAGAATATATACGTGTATGTGCCTTATTCAAAACTCTGCTGCCATGTTAATGCGTATCTGGTGGAGAAGGAAAGGCATATTCCCCATCAAATAAAGGAACACACCCAGGGGAAAAAATCATATTCCAAGTCAGACGTTTGATGAATGTGGCAAAAAGCTCCTTCAAAACATTTTTTGTTTAAAAATGACAGGGCCTATTCCTGATATTAAATGACATGAACTTGGATTACTCAGTCACAAAAAGGAGGCCTGTAGTTGTTGGGAAGGGTGGGTAACTACTTGTCAATGCTCGTCTGAAAGTTAGCCAAAACACAATGCTTCCACCATGTCACTGGATTTCTCCTAAACACAGTCAGCACCAAGATTTGCCACTACCAGCAAGTGCAAATCCGCTGGGCAAACCACCAAGAAGCCCCCTTTAGGATGAGAACCCTGGGGACACAGGACAGAGAACCAAGAGATTTAAAATTTGAAAATCAGACAGCAACAAAAAAAGAGGTCTGATTATGGAGCACAAAGCATTTGGTCATGGCAACAGATATTCAATACTTCCTGAGCATTTTTCCACCCTTTAGGAAATGGGGTCCTTATTTCAGATGAAATTCATTTCTTCTAGAAGGTGAACCCTCATGATTGCAGGCCCTTTTGATACAAGGACCCTCCTTCCAGGGCTCGCTACTTCCAGGGCTCGCTACAGTACAGTTCATACAAGCTGTCAGCCAGCTTCTCGGTCTCCTCGAAACATTCACAGCTTTGCTTCCAGCTCTCAGGCACCTGCTCTTCCCCATAGTAAGCTCCTGCAATGGCTCCAGCCATGGTTGCAATTGTGTCTGTGTCCCCACCTAGGGAGATGCAGTAGAGGAGGGTTCTCTGCAGGCTGTTGTAGTCCTCAGGGATGTCAGGGTGCGATGTCATGCAGCGCAGGAAGGCATAGATGGCAGTGGGGACTGATTGCACAGCAGCAATGCCATTGCCTGGCAAATGAATTATAGAATTATAGAACTGGAAGGTACCTAATAGAACAACCCTGTCTGTAGCAGGAATCCTCCCAGAGCATGGAGGATAGGAGCTTGTCAAGCCTCAACTCCCTTCAGTTAGTGGCAAGCAGCCGAAGCACCTATTCTTCCAATAGCATCTCAAAATTAACAGTGTCTTAATGTAGACTTGCGGCAACAAGGGTATGGTTTCCATCAGCAATTTTCAACCAGTGCTCACAGGCGTAATGTGGAGGTTGTGAGCACAGCAGTTGAAAACTCTTCAGGGTTCCGTAACTGTTTCTAGGGCAACTGTCTGTAATACTAAATTGTCTGTTTTCCTCCACTGGCGACTACAGACAGTTGATGTCAAACCACAGAACCCAGAAGAATCTCCCAGAAGCTGGAAGTTACATCACAGGAGCCAAAGACCATGAGAAGAGAAACACTGAAAAATTGCTGGTTTACATAGCTTTCTCTGCTACTCTTGCAGCATTGCCAATGCTATAATTCAAAAATCCCCAACCATATCAGCATACAGTGCAGCACTGTCTTGGAGGGATGTGATTCAAGCCCCAGAGTCCACAATGTGGCTCCCTTTTTTCTCCCAGGCTCAGTTCTGCCACTGAATGTTTGCAGGGATACTTTCCCTTTCTTCTCAAGTGTCTCAAGACTTCCTTTTTAAATTGCAAACCTGAAAATAGTTGTTTCTCCTTGCACAATTCCACTGCACAATGCCCAGTGGCTCACTTAGAAGCAGCTCACACGAGCAGGGCTGTGGCTTCCACCTCAACCCCTCTTTGCAACCACAGAGGGCACCTCTGTAGGAGAGAAGGACAGGCAGCAAAGGCCAATAATGGCACTAGAGAGAGAGGCCAAGCAGGGCCCACAAAGCACATATGGGTTGCGAAGCTGCCTTGTGAAAGCTGCCTTTGACAGGCCACTAGCACAAATGCCTCAGGTATATCTGCAAGTCTGTTTTGATGCTTCCCCCTTGATGTCTCTAGCACATGGACAGTGTTTGGAAGAGGAGCATTTCCCATTTTTCATTAATTGTCATGATCCTTAACAGACCCAATAATAAGAAAGTGAACTTACAAAGAGGTACCACCTCACCCTTTCTTTTGCAGTGTATTTCAAAGAAAGGAAGAGGTACTTT
Source organism: Cryptoblepharus egeriae (assembly GCA_030015325.1). Taxonomy (NCBI): domain Eukaryota; kingdom Metazoa; phylum Chordata; class Lepidosauria; order Squamata; family Scincidae; genus Cryptoblepharus; species Cryptoblepharus egeriae. The sequence continues at coordinate 13,345,755 of JAREYC010000014.1, forward strand.
TGCTTGATCCTAAACTTCCTGCCTATCAGTGTCTCAAGACAACCATCCTGACCCCCATTCTTTTATTCTGAGAGAATTTGTTCCCCCCTCCCCATATTCACTCCCTCAATGCTCATGACTCAATAAATCAAATACTACGACTTCGTCATTGTAAAAAATGTAGAATTGGTCCTTTCAGGGTACAGTAAAGGGGAAATATCAGGAATATGCTTACCTAATTCTAATATGACATCTGACTTGGGGACGCTGCCCTGCTCCAAAAATTCCTTGATCTTCTTTAGCTTTTTTGAAAAGGGGAATTCCTCATGGCCAGCCCTGGAAAGAAGAGATTGGGGTGAGACACACTTCTTGATGGGAAAAGTTCAAGCATACACAGAGGCTGCAAATGTCACTTACACCCGTGCATCACCCACAGACTTATCATCGGCTTCCACGTCCTCCATGTGGCCAATCAATTGCTCCAGAAATTCGTCCTGGTTCAGCTTCCCCTGAAGAGCATAGTGAACAGCCAAGGCCTGCAGGATACCACCATTGTAGCCCAGAGAGTTGGCATGGGTCAGTTGAGAACTCAGTTTAGCAAACTGCAAAATTGATACATGATGTTGAAAAGGCCATGCTTGAAGAAGAAAAAAATAACACCATCTGTACTGGCTCCTGTGTTTCTGTGGCACACTGCCTGAAAATCACTGTCTAACCCAGTTTGCTCAGAGAGTCTCTCTCCTCTCCAAGGCTGCCTAAACTGCTGCTGGGCATCACAGCATCCTTTAAAAGCAAATTTTGCAATTTACAGTATTTTTTCCTGAGTCTTCAAGAGTCTCCACCCAGACAAGAGTTGCCACAGAAACAACAACTAAAACTTCACAGATTTTAACAGGATCAAACCTGCAACTCATAAAGGGCAACTGATCCATGACCACAGGAAGAGGAATTGGGCTGTCCTTACAAAATTGTTGCCAAGCTAATAATACATGTGCACCAATGGAAAGGCTTATTAATTCAGGAAACCAAAATGGCATCAAAAACGCACCTTTTTCACATCTTGAATGTCCGGGAAGGCCAGAGAGATGGCCGCCACTCTCATGGCACCACCATTCCCATAGGACCCCTTTCCATTGAACTGCTCTCTTGCTGGCTCAAAAACATCTCTGCATTTTGGACGAAGGAGTTTCTTGAAAATAGTAGTCACAGCCATCCCATAGCCTCGGTCAGGGTCTTCCCTATATGCCTTAGCAAACCTGTCAAGAGAGAGATTTTGTTACATCACATCCTGCTTAAACTCTGTGGGGCAGTATTTTTTAAAGGGGTATTGATTCAACCCAACCACCAACAGGGAATTTGTGAAGGTTCACACAACACTACACACACATTGCCCAAAGTGGTGAACTGGCTACCACTGATGTTAGTTTCCCTCTGCTGTTTGTGGTGCACGCCCCTCAAACTTCTCACAGAGATGTCTGTGGACTACCACCCATGCCTTGTATCTGGAGAACATGGAACCCAACTGTGACTATAATCCTAACTAATTTAGGCCACCGTAACTGACCTGTCTCCCCATTCCCATGGTGGTGCGAGGAGGCTGGTGCATGACTGTACTGGCCTAACTCCCCCAGAAGTGGCACAGAAGTGCCTTCTGTCATTTTTATGACACTTCAAGGCCACACAAGCACGGGACTTGTGCCAGGACTTATGCTGGCCAAACTATTGCATTACAAGTACCATGAGGCAGGCTCACTATAATTAATCCAAGTCTAGGGTTGCCATATGTCCCAATTTTCAGATATTGCATATGCATACTTGCATTAGTATGAGAGGGGGTCCTGTCCCAGTTTTGTGGAAGAAAATTATGGCAGCCCTATCTGAATCCCATTATTTTCAACAGGCATCAGCCACATCTATCTTAGGATATAGAATCCAATGACATTTTTTTGAACATGCCTTTCAGAAAAGGGATCCAAATCTGTGGCAGTCGCAGACACAGTCAGATGAGGCTCTGAAATGTGCCTCAAGCCGAGAAGCTGCTTACCAATAATAAGCAGGGGTGATACAAGGCATGGGGAGAGTGAAAGAGTTTAAAACTTGAGAGTAAAAATGTTTTTTGAGGTTCACTACCGTGCCAAGCAAAATGGCTCGTTGGCCACATTTCATTTACGTTAAAAACTGGAAAGTTCAGTCATCATGCCAGAATTGTTGCATGAACTTTATGAAGCTGCCTTCTAGCAAGCCAAACCACTGACCTCCAGCCTGGAAATATGTACTATTTACTCAGACAGCCCTTCCCAGAGTAAGAGCCCAATCCTATTGTCCCTTAGCACTGTGGCATTCAAGACCAGAAGGCTTATGGCACTGTGGAAAGAGGGGAGTAATGGGGCCAACCAGGCTATTGGCCCTGGGGCCAGCAACAGGAGGATACTGGCTGGTGTTTGAGTAGCTAGAAGGTGGGAGATGCTAGGGTGAGAAATGAAAAGCCTGACAGAAGTTCTCAAGTCTGCACAAACAAAATATCCCCCATAGACTTAAAAAGCCTCACAGCAGGTCGTTCCCTCGCCCTAAAAAAGGCCTCCGGGGGGCTGCTGGATGTAGTGGCAGCCATTTGGGACTGCTGCACCTGCTGGCCGCTCCCATAGGATTGGGCAATAAGATCTCCAGAAGGTCCTCCAGCCCTAATAACTGAAATTTTTACAATTGTGTCTCTGTTCTTACCGCTTTGCCATATCTACTTCATCAAAGTCCTGCTTGGCCAACAGAGACTTCACCAAAGAGTGGGTCATCGCTGTGTCATCACTATAGGTGAGGGTTCCTAGAGGTTTTTGGGGGAAAAAAGACACAGCCATACATAAACAGAGAGACAAATCCAAGATCTGATGACATCATATTCCAATCGTAGCTGTAGTGTCCATGTGCTCCAGTGATTTTCAACCTTTTTCATCAAACAGCTCACTGAAAAGGTATTAAAGTTGACAAGGTGCACCATCTGTTTTTTGACCATTGACAAGACACACCGTGATGCTGGTAGAGTGCTCAAATCTCCTAATTTCCCTACTAAAAATGAGCCTCCCCAAATTCCTGTGGCACAGCTGTAGAGAGGCAGTTGTTTGTGGGGAGGGGTAGACACAAATAATCTGCACTTAATAATCTACACTAACTTTAAGATTAGTCTATAGGATTAGTGTATTGCCTGAAGCTAATCCTCAAACTGGATCAGACTGGGAAGGTCACTTGTGCCCTCAGGTGGATCACACCAGCAGCAAGACTAAGGCTGTTTTTTTTACTTGAAATACAAATGTCTTGTAAAACAGCAAAAAAAAGCCCGGATATAGATACGGCCGGTTTCAGCACTCTGCTCACCCTTCTTCTAGAGGCCTGCCTATGGATGTCTACTATGGAAACATCCTATGGATGTACAGCCTATGGAGTAAGCCTATTACTATAGGGCTCACTTCTATGTAAGAGGGACAATTGAAAGGAGCCGGAGAGACCTAGCCTTGCATATCTACTCTAAGGTAAACTCTATTTTAATCAGCATGACTCTGTAAGGGGGGCAATGGGGTTCATTTGAAAAACAGAAGAAGAGAGAAAAATGGCCAGAGTTAAAGGAAAATAAGAGGTTTCTTTTCTCTTGAATAGTTGGGCAGAAGAGTTTGGCAGCTGAAGTCATTTGCCCTTGACCTGAGCACAACTCCTCAACGCACACTTCATCTATTACTTTTCAGTGAATCAGTGAAGCGTTGGAAGTAGGGTTGCCATATGCCCCGAACAACAGAACAGTCCCAAATTTGGGGGGATCAAATACTGGCAAACTTGACAGAGGGTGCCATCCCAATTTTGTGGAAGAGATTTATGGCAACCCCAGTTAGAAGGAAACTTGAAGGTCAAACAGACCAACCTGTAGCAAGAAATCATCCTAGAGTAGGGGTTCTCCAGCATACAAGTACTACCAGGGGTAACTGAAGTGGTGTGTGATGGTCCCAGCAGTGAGACCAAGAAAGTGATACAACAAACAGTGGTAAAAGGCTTGAATCAGAGAGTAGAATTCCAATGCATGCTTTTATATGCTTAAAAAAGCCATGTCCATCCTGAGCCTCTTGCTGGTGATTGTCGCATTTGGTCTCCCAACCCAGATGTTACCAGTGATGATGTCATTGCTGGTGATTATGTCATTCTGATGGTACTTTGAATAGGTGGACTGTGATTAGGGAACTGGACTGAGAGCTGAAAGATCAGGGTTCAAGCCCCCCCCCCCTTAGCAATGAAGCTTCTTGGGTGACCTGGGGCCAGACACTCACTCTCAGCCTACCCTCACAGGGTTGTTGTGAGGACAAAAGGATAAAAGACTTTGCAGCTCAGAGGAACCCTACTTTTCCAGGGGTCCTTTCCTTCAGAGCCTTTCCAGGTGGGGGCAGCCTTGAACAGTTGCAAGCAAACAAACTAACTAACTAACATTTCAGTAACTAACGGTCTGGTGGAGGACAAACAGATGAGAACCACTGTGGAGGGAGAATCCACCACCTCCCTGTTCAAATCAGGGATGATCAGGGTGGAAGTCACCACCATGAAGGATGATGGGGAGGCACTTGGGCAGCAAGGAGGACAGAGCCACTCTGCACATGCTCAGAGGCCCCTGCCAGCTGTATTCCTTCCTTATACTCTTCAGGCCTAAGAGAACCTTTTAACGCCAAACTGGTGGAGTAGCTAATAGGGGGTGGAGCAGTCAGTCTTGGAGGTGTGTAAGGGGCCCCTCTCCTTCAGAGGGAGAGGTGGGGGAGCCAAAGCAGGAGCCCCTTCCACATTGACCCTCATTTTGTCTAGCTTTAAGAGGCCCCAAAGGGGGGTAGTGGCAGACAAGCAGATAAGCAAAGTGGTGGAAGGGAACCCCTGCCTGCCTGATTCCTTCCAGGTCCAGAAGACCCCAGAATCTCTGATGGTACATCCATAGTGGGGGTCATTCCTCCTCTTTGGGTTAGCTCCTCCTCCTCATGCAGGCAAGCTCCTCCTCCTCATGCAGGCTTGCTGAGAGGAGGTGCATCTTGAGGTCACCCACCAGTCAGTTGGGTTAGGCTTGCTTCCTTTTTGGGGGCCTATTTGGGGTCCTTTACCACAATTTTTGACCACCCTACCTCTGGGTGGATGGAGGGGGGAGCTGGCGCTACCACTACTGCAGCTCTTTTTGTTTAGTCCTCTTTCTTCACTGGGCTCACCTGAGCCCTTCCCTTCTCCCACCGTCTTCGCACACTTGGGCATATTGGGAGAGTCTGCTGCATCCCCCCATATCAAGGGCTGCCTGTCACGAGCCCTAGCAGGGAAGGCATCCTGCCAGCCACTCCCAGTGGCACCGGCGACCACTCTGATGGTGGTGAGCAAGGGGGTGCCTGGTCCACACAGTGGGTCAGCATGTGCATAAACCCAGCACAGGCCAGGTTCCCCCCCTTAAAGATCTTATCCTTGAAGACGGTTTTCCTGGTGGCAATTACATCGGCCAGTACATCGGCCAGACAGGTGTCAGAGCTGGCTGCCTTGTCCATGGCCAAGGAGCTCTGTTCCATTCAGGAAGACAGAATCATCCTTAGCCAATGCTCAACATTCCTGCCCAAGGTGAACTCTTCCTTCCATAAGTCCCAACAGATTGTCTTGCCCTCCTTCGGCCCCAAGCCACTCCACTCCAGGGAAAGGGAATGACACTGTCTAGATGTCAAAAGTGCCATCATCTTTTACCTTCAGCGCATGGCTTTCATTCAGGAAAAAAGAGGTCCTATTTGTCTCATTTAGAAAGAGCTGTAAGGGAAGTAAGGTGTCCCCTTTTCTCTATAGCTAGATGGATTAAGAAGGCCATCTGTCTAGCCTATAGATCCCTAGGCAAGGAGCCTCCTCTGGTATTAATGCTCATCTGACCAGAACTGTTGCAACCTCTGCAGCCTTTTGAGCTTGTCCATCATTGGAAGCGGTGTGTAGGACCACTTGGGCCACCCCGCACATGTCCATAAAACACTACAAGATTGACCAAGAGGCCTTGGAAGACTCTGCCTTTGCCAGACGGGTGCTCTAGAGCATAGTTTCACACCCACACAGCAGCTCCTGCTCTTTGGGAGCACACTGCTTGGACATGTCTCAAAGAAGAGTGACGGGACCACACCATGGATGTACCACTGAAAACGAGGTGATTTGAGTCTTACCTGTATAAGCCCTCTTCTCGGTAGTATATTCATGGTGGGGTCACGCCCCGCCCTTGCTGCTGGGGGTGTGTGTGCCTAAGATTGATGAGTCTGGGGTATATTTCAGTTTATCTCAAATGAAAAAGGGGGGTGCACACATAAATAGGGAGTGTTTCCTGGGCAAGGGATCTGGTTTTTTCTACCCTGATCCCTTCCTTTACTTTACCATCTAATCCAATGATTTTCAACCTTTTTCATCCTGTGGCACTGAAATTTTCAAGGGACACCATCAGTTGTTTTTTACCATTGACAAGGCTCACCAGGCTGTTCAAATCCCCCAATTTTCCTATTAATTGTCAATCTCCAAATTCCTGAGGCGCACCTGAGGACTATCTATGGCACACTGGTTGAAAATCACTGATCTGATCTAAAAAGTCTATATCACACCATCGGTGCTGCCTTGAGTTCTTGAGTGTTGCTGCAGACGGTTGACACGACGGGTGTTAGGAGGGGCCTTGCCAAAGCTTGGACCTCAAGGTGCTCCCTTGGCAAGCCTTCCCACTTGACCTGCCTGCCTGAGGAGGAAAAACCCCACCATGAAGGGGCTGACACAGGAAAGACCCAAATCACTCTGGCAGGCAGGCAGGAAAAGGCACTCTGCACATGCTAAGAGGATCCCTGCCTGCTGAATTCATTTCTTCATTCAGTCAATCAGTCAGTCCAAGAGGCCCCATGTCAGGCATGCATCTGGGCAGCAGGGGAGACAACGGCACTCTGCACATGATCAGACGAACCCTTTCCAGGCGGGGACAGCCAATCCCTTCCACGCCCCTCCCCAAGGTTCATTGCTGCGACACCCACACTTCTACAGAGTAGTCCCATAGGGAATAATGGGTTTACACCCGTGTAAAGGAAGGGAGGGGCTCCTTACTCCTGGGCGCGACCCCTGCGGCCTCCAGGGAGCGGGCGAGGCCCAGCAACGCCGCCATCTCCACGGCCTCGCGGTCCTCGAAGCCTCCGCCCAAGCAGTCCCCCAGCAGCGCCCCCAACAGACAGCCCCGGAACCGGCCACGGCCCAAACGAGCCCCCGCCGCCATCTTGGACTCGCAAGGGAGAGAGAGCGACGCTCTAGGCTACCGGGGGACAGCGAGACGAGGCTGGAGCTACGCGCGAGCGCCACCTGCTGGCCGGAGGGCGCAGCGCCTCCTTATCGGTCTATGGCAGGTACGTCCTGGGCGGAGCCTGGGAAGGGGGAGGAGCCTGAACTCTTCCAGGTCCTCCTCCTTCTTGTAAGAGGCTGCTGATGAATAAACAGAGTGGAATAGTGTGCAATCATTTTAATAACTCATACTGTGTTTAAATTAACCACATGAAAGCAATATATAGATTGCCGGTGACGAAGTGCACATTAAAGTTACATTTATTTATTTATTTATTTGTTTGTTTGTTTGTTTGTTTGTTTATTTATTTATTATTTATTTATTTATTTATTATAATGATGACCTGAACCTGCCTCAGTTGCCTCTGCTATGCATTGGTTAAAGGACAATCAAAGGTTAAAGGACAATCAAAACCGTGACAGCACAAAAATCAAACCAGTTTAAAGAGATAAATACAAAATACTTTACATTTATTCCTTAGGAAGAAAATGGGGAAATTTGGTCTTACCTGTCTAAGCCCCCTTCTCTGTGGTACGTCCATGGTGGGATCAGCCTCACTTGGGATCCGGAAGGCGGGGCCATCTGGAAGGCGGGGCCAATCATAGTCTTCCTGGAAAGGCGGGTGCTCCCTCTGTCCCCCAGACTGTCCAAGCAGAAGACAAAATCTCCAGGTACAATAAATGGTGAAGTATCACCAAGGTCCCACTCTGGCATGGCAGGGGAACTGCAGATGCTCAAGAGTGAGTTCAAGAAGATAAACACAACTTGAAAGAATAGGAACATGCAACAAACCAAAGGTAACAAATATAGAGACATGTGAAAGGAACAGACAGGAACCAGCCGGGACCCCTAAAGTCTCCAAGGCGAAGCAAGCAGTGTTGCCCTCCCCCTCTGCACTAACTGCATGTTGCTCAGGGTTCGCAGCCCACCAGCAGCGAGCGTGGGCCTGATCCCATCATGGACATACCACTGAGAAGGGGACTTACACAGGTAAGACCAAATCTCCCCATTCTCCAGTGGTAGATCCTCGGTGGGGTCAGCCTCACTTGGGACATACCCAAGCAGTGGTACTCCCTAAGGGTGGGAGCTGCCTTAGGACACACTCTGGAGGACACGCCTGGCAAAGGCAGCATCCTCCAGTGCGAAATGGTCAAGCTTGTAGTGCTTGACAAATGTGCTAGGAGCGGACCACGTAGCAGCTTTACACGTCGCCTCAAATGAGGGGCAGGCTCGATAAACGGCGGTGGTGGCCACACTTCAGGTAGAATAAGCCCTGATCCCAGGGGGAGGTTCTCTACTTGCTGACCTGTAGGCTAGCACAATAGCTTCCTTTCTTAGCACAATAGCACAATTTCTTCCATCCAGAAATAGAGGAAGGAGACACTCTTTTGCCCTTGGTGCTCTCCCTAAAGGAGACAAACTGGACCTCCATCCATCTGAAGGGCAACGTGCATTGTAACAGCACGTTTTACATCAGGAGCTTCCGTTCCCTCGGGTGCGAAGGATTGGGGCAGAAACGTCAGATTCTTTTACCGGGAATCCTTGTTCCAGGAGAGGGAGCAGTACCATTCCTACAATGGGGTCGCCCATCCTTCAGTCAGAGCCTAGATCAAGAGATGACTCCTCCCCTTGTGATGGGTGTCCCTGGAGCATTTCCCAGATCTAGCTCTGACTTCACAGAGTAAGGTCAGGGTTTTTATGGGGGCAGCAAAAATAAAAAGGGAAAAGAGTCCAATTTTGGCTGCAAAAGAGCAGCCCCAATAAAACCCTGACCTTACTCTGTGAAGTCAGAGCTACTCTACTTCTGAGTAGAAGTAAGGCCCATTGTATCCAGTAGGTCTTAACTCCCAGGAAAGTGTGTTCAGGATTGCAGCATATCTCCAAGGTTAAGCTTGGAGAGGATTCACAGCCCATCCTATGCATCATGCCTCCTCAGAAGTAAACCCCACTAAAGTCAATGAGGCTTACTCCCAAGTTGCAGTCTGAGAGCCCAATCCTATGCATGGCTACTCAGCAGAAAACCCCATGATAATTAATGAGACTTACTCCACGGTTTAGCTTGGAGAGGATCACTTCCCATCCTATGCATCATGCCTTCTCAGAAGTAAGCCACATTAAAATCAATGAGACTTACTCCAAGTCAATTTAAAAATGTAGGACAAAATATAGGACATCCTACATTTTGTCCTACATTTTAAAAAAGTTGTTAGTGTTTATGTGCAGCCCAAACCTATTCGTCTTCTTCCAGTGTGGCCCAGGGAAGCTAAAAGGTTGGACACCCCTGCTCTAAAGCATAGGTTGGGGAACAGGGGTAGATTACCCAAATTTAGGTAATAATGAAATTCCTGGGGGTAATCAACAGCCAGGCATGCATATGAATCAACCACCAGATATGCTTATGAATCAACAGTAGGGACTGGGCAGTGAGTGAAGGCAGCCTTTTCAGCTCCTCTCTCCTTCCCTCCAGTCTGGGAACTTGCTGCAGAGGAGCCTGCAAAGCTCATGCCCACTCCCCTGAGTTTCTTTTCTGCTCGCTCTCCTCTCCCAATAGGGCACACACCAACTTCTGAAGGGGCAAAGAGGGTTACTTTCCTCTCCTTTCTTCCAATGCCACATTGGCTATAAAGAGGCTTACTCCTGAGGAGACAGACACTTCCCTGCCTGCCCCCAAGGGGAGATCTCCCTCAGCACAGCACAGGTACAAGCCATGGAGGAGGGCAAGGGCAAGATCCTGGATTGTAATCCACTCCACACTTTCCTGGAAGGAAGCCCCACTGACTGTAAGGAGACATGTCTAGGATTGGGATCTGTGGCTGCATCTCCTCCACACTTTCCTGGAAGGAAGCCCCACTGACTGTAATGGTCTACTACTCAATAGAAAGGCACCAGATTAGGCTCTGAGGTTGCAATCCTATTCACATTTTCTTGGGAGTAAGCCAACTATAATGGGGCTTACTTCTGAGTAAACCTGAATAGATTGGGCTCTCTTCCCCACTCCAGTTGAATCCTGCACTTGTTTCAATCATTTACAGGATCTTGTCCTCTTTTTTATTATGGCATATGGTCTCCCTGACCCCATTTCTCCAGTATGCAGTGACCATATGTCATAACCACAAAAAGAGGTTGACTGCGGAACTTGATGGCATATCTGCTGTAGACAGTGTCCAGGACCCACCTGTCTGAAGTGATGAGGGGTCAGAGGTCTGCAAATTCCTGGAGCTTGCCCCGCACTGGGGGGAGTCACTATTGTGACTATTGACCTTGGGGGGGGGGGGGAAAGCGGGGGCCAGACTGAGGTTTGGGTCTGGGCTTGCCACTCCAGGCAGAGCGTGGAGGTCTGTAGGAGCTGGGACCTGCTGGCCAGGTCTTGACCAGGACATTCTAGAGGCATGAAAGGGCCACTGTTGTGACCAACAGTGAAGGACACTCCCTGACGGGGAAAGCCTTCTTCTTTCCTTTGGACTCTACCAAGTGAGGCTCCAGAGATTCCCCAAAGAGATTCCCTCCTGAAAAGGGGAGCCCCATAACTACTGAATGAGCAGAAGGGTCCACATCCCAGTTTTTTAACCAGGTGGTCCTTCTGACCCCAACATTTGCAGCCATGGCTCTGGCGTTGAATAGGACTGCATCTGTAGCTGCATCGGCTGTGAATGCTGCCACTGCTGCCATATGATCAAGTTCTTCTGTGGCCTCCTGTGGGAGATGGGACAGTTCTGCAAACTGTCTAGCCCAAATCACCAGTGTCCTGGAAACAAGGGAGGCAGGAATAGAGGCCCGAAGAGCCTTCGAAGAGGCCTGAAAGGCCTGTTTAGCATATAGCTCAACCTTGCAGTCCTTGGAGTCTTTGGGCAGAGTCACTGTCTGATGGAAGGGCAGAAGGCCATCCAGGGTCACAACTGGAACATCAACAAGGGGGGTCTTAAGGGTAACCGAACCCGTTACTGCCCACCACTGAGAGTGCCAAGAACTGGACAGCAGGCAGCTCCAGGCAGGGAACTCCAGGAAGGAGGAGAGTGCTGGAAGCTCTGAAAATGGCCACTGGAGCTGGAGGGGTGGGCGTGGCCAAATCCCAATTCTGTTGACTCATACTTTATTTTCCCTCCAATTCTGATGGGAATCATTTCCCCTCCATTTCTGGGGGCCTTGTTTTCTCTCTAATGTAAAGTAACTAGCCCCCCCCCCCGCCCCCCGAGTCCTTCCCAGTACTGTACAGAGGCAGTACAGAGGCAGGAGACCTGATCCGCCCCTGGAAAAGCGCTGGCGTGCTCTTAGGGGGCGGGGGTATCCCTCGCAGGCGCCACGCTTGCCCCCCCCCCATGGGGAAGGCTCGGGCACCCAACCAAGGAGTGCTCAGAAGAGCGGCTCCCGCCCCCTGGACTCCAGTTTGCCCCCCCTTGGGGAAAGCACGGACGGAGTGCCGGGGGAAAGATGCTGGGAGCCAAGCCCAACCAAGGAGCGCTCAGAAGAGTGGCTCCCACCCCCGGACTCCCGTTTGCCCCCTCTGTGGGGAAAGCATGGATGGTGTGCCAGATAGGCCGCTTAAAATGTGGTTCACTTTGTGAACATGACATCATCACTGAAGTGACATCATCATTTAGATAGTGATAGCCTGAAACGACTTGCATGTCACATCCTGAACGTTTGACAGCATCAGTTACATGTTTACTCTGAAGTACGTCCCACTGTATTCAATGAGACTGACTCCCAGGAAAGTAAGGGATGCTCATGATAGATAGATAGTGAACCTCAACTTGAAATAATCTGGAGACATTGAGCCATGATGAGACCAAATGGGATAGATTTGTTTATTGGAACTGACATTTTCTGGGAGTATCAAAGTTGCACCAGTCAATCAAGGGGCAGTTAATACAACTTTTGGAAGTGGGGGGGGGGGGAGGCAAAAGGCATCATTCTCTTAACACGATGTGGAAAGGAGTCGCTGAAGGTGGCAGCAATGTCCTTTCTCAAACAGATTTCTTGGTAATCGCCATTGCAGGGATTGTGCCCCCTTGACCATCACATTATGATAGCTCCAACTGCCGGGTCTTGAGGGGTGAGAGAGTGCGGTTGGTGGTGCGGTTGAAGGTGTCCACCTCAGGCACAAACTTCTCTGAAGGGATGGTAAGCTTCCGCCTGATGTCCATGCACTTGTTATGCACCGCCAGGGACTTCATCTTGTAGCTGATGTCTGTCTGGAGGCGGTACAGGTGTTTATAGAGAGCATCCAGAGCATCCCTGTGGAAGACCAAGAAGAACAAATCAGGGATTTACCCCATTGGTAAATGAATCCAAGTGCCCCACTTTTCTAACTAAAAAAGGATACCGAAGGCGCCTTACAGCAATTTTAAAAAGCACAGAGAAGATACAATTATGATACAATCAATTAAAACTAGATTAAAAAAACAATAAAAACAGACAATAGAATGTCATTGAAACAATATTTAAAAACAGTAAAAAGTTTAAAAATATCATTAAAAATATGCAAACAGCAGAAAGATATCTAGGTGCAGCCATCACAAGCCTGTCTAAATAAAAGAGTCTTTGGGCCTCACCAGAAGGACAATAGTGAAGAGGACCTTGAATCCGTTTCGTTACACAGTCCAACACACATTCTGCTGTCTAAAAAGTTGGAACTATTTCTGGGTATATTTGGTGGACCAATTCCAGTAAAGTTATCAGTTTTACCCTAATACAGCTAGTTTAGATATGGCATAGCCTCGTTAGAGAGCCACTTCCTCACAAGGAAGCTGCTAGAAGCCTTTACTAATAAAGCTATCTAGAAACCAAAACTAGACATGAGAGGGCAAACCTGATGCCACTTTTTGAATCAACATCCTAAATTCAATGTCCATCCTGAGTGCGGGTAGGGGAGGGGAGGGAGGAAGGAAGGAAAACCAGAGATATTTGGAATGATATAAAATTTAAAATATAAATGTAGATGCTTGATGTAGATAATCATCATTATCTATGATAATTAATTAATTATATTTAAGACATGTAGAACCATTGATGTTTAAATTATATTTAAAACATGTAGAACCCCTGGAAAATCATCATAGGAAATGATAGTGGCAGTTGCCTTTGAGCAAAAAACAAAAACAAAACCCAAACCTAAAAAGCAATCCTATTTCACCTATTTCAAAAATATAAAATGGAGGAGCATACTGTGATTGTGCCAACTTCTGCCTCAAAGCGGCAATTGTGCCTTCAAGCTGATGAACCTCATCTGTCAATCCATACTGAGCCTGAAAGTCAAAGACAGGAAAAGTTCACCTGGGTAGTACCAAATGCTCAACTAGCGAGATTCTTCCTGGGTTCGTTCATCAACTTCTATTTTAGTTCCCATTTTTAAAAAGGGTGACCCGACACTTTCTGGAAATTACAGACCAATTAGTTTACTTTCAGTAGTAGGGAAGCTTAATCTAAGCACCTTCTAAGCGCGAACAAATTGGTTTTAGATCTGGCTCTTCTACGTTGGATCATGCCCTTACCATACTTAGCAGAGAAATATTCTGTTCATTTTAAGGGCAGTTTGTTTGTTGCTTTCATTGATCTCAGAGCCGCATTTGATTTGGTTTGCAGAAATATTCTTTGGGAAAAATTAGCTTTGTGGGATATCCCCCCTCGCTTATTATTTCTAATCCGTAAACTGCATTTAACCGTAATGCAGGTCCATTGCCAGGTCTTGCCAGGTACCTGCCAAAACGTACTTGCCAGGTCCGTTTGGCTCGCTGTCAGAGAAAATTTCAATTTCCAGAGGGGTTAGACAGGGCTGTATCTTAGCCCCTTTTTAGTTAACCTTTTTTTAGCAGATTTGCGAGCCTACTTGTCTCCAGCTGAGAAATATGCCGCTCTTCTAAATGCTATGCCAGTCCCTGTTTTATTATACGCCGATGCTGCTGCTCTGATCTCAATTTCTAGCTCGGGCCTTAGACACCTTCTTGCTTTATTTCAATCATTGTTTGAGCAATAATTTGTCCATAAATGAGGATAAATCCAAAATTTTAGTCTTTTCTAAATCCTGGAAACCCCTCCATTGGACAATTAACGACCATCCTATTGTTCAAGTCAAAACCTTTAAATATCTTGGTATTTTATTCCATTATCAACTTAAGTGGTATGCCCACAGGGACTCCGTGATATCTTCCTCCTCCCGCTTAGTTAGCGTGATCTCTAAATTCCATCACACAGCTGGGAACCAGTATGTTCCGGCTGCTCTTCTCGTTTTTAAAACCAAATTAATTAATCGCCTGCTATATGGAGTCCCAGACTGGATAAATTCAGTTTCCAATAAGATTGATCAAGTGGCTGCCTCTTTTTTAGACAGATTCTAGGGATTCCCAATTGTATTAAGTTGACCACTCTGTCCTTTGAATTAGGTATACACCTCCCCTCTACTGTAGCTTGGAAATTAACACTTAAATTCTGGCTACGTCTTTTCTTTAATACTGGTCAAGATACCCTTCTTATGCAGCTCTTAAAGACCCCTTTTATTCTTCTTGGTTTTTGTTATGTGAATCTAAATTAGCCTCTATAGGCATTCCTTTAGATTCCCTTTTTAATAGCACTCTCAACCAAGCGTTATCGCTCATTGTTGAAAAACTGTATGAGTCTGAATACCTTGGGGTAGTTTCCAACCTAAATAAAATATGTTCTCCAAGTTATTTGGGTATCTTTCCTTCCTTTAGAAACGATTATTCTTATTTCCAGTCTTTAGTCAACCCTACAGCAAGAAGAGCTTTTATGCTTGCCAGATTAAATATTTTTCCATCCGAAGTATTGAAAGGTCGTTATTCCAGGGCACCATTTGACCAAAGGATCTGTCACCGTTGCAGTACGGAGCCCGATTCTATTGCCCACATTCTTTGTTCCTGCCCTGCACTCAGCAAGATCCGTTGTAATCTTTTAGGACCTATCCTTTCTAGCTATTGTGGCCCCCCATCTCTTAGTAGGATTCCTTTTAAACGATTTTGCACATGAAACGACAGCCGTTGTTGCTGAATTTTTAGTAGGGGTTCTTACCTCCTCTAATTTGTAATAGCTTGTTTAATATATATGTTGTTCCTAAGTCAGTCTCTCTCTCTCTCTCTCTCTCTCTCTCTCTCTCTCTCTCTCTCTGTATCTGTAATACTCCAGTTTGTTCTTTTTCTAAAACTTATTATATGCCAATAAAGGTTCTTGAAATTGAATTGATAGTTCATCCCCTACTATTTTCCGATTCTATTCATTTGTATATCAACAAGCCATTTGGTTTGAGCATACCTGACCTGCTCCTCCCAGTCCTGTCCTTTCCAAGGCTTGTCCATCCCTGATTTGTTCTAGTTTGTCCCCAATTTATGATATAGCTTAGAGGTATAAAAGTCTTTTCTCTCTCTTTTCTACTCCTCTCTCTCTCTGGCTTACTGGACCTCAGGTACCTATTTCTGCACACTTGGAACCACTCCCTTGACCTTCCTTTCCCCCATCTTTCCTTCTCAGCTCCCTCTCTTTCATCTTCCTTTCCTTCCCTTTTCCTTAGGTACACTACACCAGTGGTCTGGGGACAGCGGTAAATTACCACAAATGGGGTAAAAATGAAATTCCTGGGGGTAATGGACAGTTGCACTAGTGTACACACTCTTCCCCTTCCAAAAGCTCCAACGGAGAGCACTACCGCTTCTGTCACGTAGAAGTGCTAGTGCTCTTCTCTGAAGCTTTTGGAAGGGGAAGAGTGTGTTTGCATGTGCACAGTAATGTTTTCTAAAATGGTTGCTGCAGCTGGCCGAACTTAGCCACACCGAGCCGTAGCAGCCTGAAACTGCCTCCCAGTGTCCCCAAACACCCTCCCCAGCCAAGGTAAGTAACCCACTTACTTTACTGCCTTCCAACATTCTGTCCACTCAGAAGTAAATCACTTACTTTATGTTTACTCCTAATTTTAAAAATGTGGGACAAATATAGGGCACCTTACATTTTGTCCTACTTTTTTAAAGTCCGGCTTTTCAATTGAAAATCTGGACTTTTGGGTGACCATTTCCTTCCTTTCAAATCAAGAGGGTAACATCGGCATATCTAAATATATTTTGGGGTGTAAGGCCAAAAAGATCCCTGACCCCTGCACTACACAATATTCTAAAAACAGGTACATTTCATCTTAGGGTTTATTGAATGTATGTAATTTTATCTTGTGCATTATAAAATAAATTATGTTTCTTTGTGATAATTTTTCTCTCTAATTTCTCTTTTTCTACAAAGGGTATTCCCTCTGCATGACGTTTGCAACTCCAGTCTGTGGTCCTTAATATATCCAAGGGGGCAATACCTAAATTCCCCTAACTAATTTTAAAACCCTTTTGGTAAAAGGTGGTTCTCAAACATTTTAGCCCAGGACACCCATCTGAAAATGACAATCTGTCCAGGACCCCACAGAAGTGATTTTATGGCTGGAAATGGCATCAAACTGGAAGTGACATCTCTGTGATTTCAGAGCTCTGCCATCACATCTCCATGTCTACTCAGAAGTCAATGAAATGTACTGCTAGGAAAGTACATGGTACAGGAAAGACACTGGTGGCACCCAGTGTCAGATTGCAAAATGGTGGTGCGCAGCTTTTCTACAACCCCCATGGAATGAAGTTGTGGCCCCCACTTTGAAAACCACTACTGTATACAATTCTGAGGACTGTGGAGGCAACACCAGGAGCATCGCAACCTACTGCAAAGGTTGAGGTAGGTCACAGTGCTGAAAAATTTGGGAACCACTGCTTTAGGTTGCTATGAATGCTCTCCTTCAGGTTCCCTCCCTCCCACACATTTGAAAGGACAAGTCAAAATCTTTTGCCTTCACTTCAAAGCAAACCACAATACCATGATACATGCAAACTTGGGATCTGTGGCTTGTTAACTAGAGTTAGAAAAAAAGTTTATGCAACATGGAGCTGAAGTTTATGGAGAGCAAACTTTTCTTGTAGGTGTTGAGGGGAAGGACTGCATATCAGGCCAGGGAATGGGATCCTCTGGCATGATCATGTAAGTTATCTGAAGCAAGCCAGATACAGATATTCCTTGCTTTCTTGACAGTTCGTTTTCTGATGTTCCACTCTTTCAACACCTTTCAATTATACCCAGAACTCATTCATTCAACACATATTTTGCTCTTTCAATCTCTCTCTGCTCTTCCAAAGGCCAAAATTATCCTTCCCCATATTGCAGCTCCTTGGTCTAATCCAAGGAATTAAGGAGAATCCATTTGCAGAAATCCTTGTGTGGCAGCAGAAATCTGCAGCATAAAAGGGGCATTGGGAATTTGCCAGCTAAAAAAAGTATTGGGAGCAAAATTTATCAACCAAAAAAGACTGGGTTCCACTTTTCAACAGTTTTCACTATTCACTACTCTGGTCCCTAACCCATCCAATGACACCTGTAGTTATCCTTTACTGCCATCCTGCCCCTCACCAAGAAGGTCAGCAGTGTTCCATGTAACATCTCTGCCCTTCAAGTTTGGATTCTGAGTGACTGTGATGTCTTCTTTTTTTTTTTGAGTCACACACAACAGTAGTTGAGTCTACCCAAGATACTTGTACCTGGTCACGGCACAGCTCCATATGTGGGCGGTAAGTCCTGGTCTCCAGGCGAGTGTGGGCCAGCTTCAGATTGGCCACCTTTCTCCGGAGATCTTCCTCCAAGCGACGGATGTCCTCTTCCATGTCAGCAATTTCTTCCAATGTCTGAGGAATTCAAGGATGTCATGAGAAGAGGGCTGAACTTACATGGTGAGGAACAAACCATGAAGGGTGTCCAGCCCCAAAGCCCCAGCCCTGCACCTTCTCTGCTTGTAGCTGGCTACCACAGGTGGGAGGTGGTTACAAAGAAATGGAAAGGGGACATTGAATTCATATTGTACCCTTTCCACCAAGTCCCTTCTAAAGTCCAATTCCCTGGTTTATCCACAAATATGCGCAACTCTATTTAAAAAGAGTTATTAAAACTGAACTCCATAAGTTTCGGCCCCCTACCCTGAAGGTCTAAGAAGGGCAACCCAGCTGGGTAAGTACAACATATATGGAAGCAGCAACAAAAAAGAATCTAGCTAGATCTAGCTACTTACTAACAAACTACATATACATTCTGAAGTCCCAGTTGACATTCCTCTGGCATAGTGTCTGCAGCCACTAGTTTTAAGGAATAGGCTCCTATGAGTCTACCTCGCCCACCTTTTTCCCCAAAACCCATACTGGATTAGACTTATCAACCAATAGTTCAGATGTTTATCCCAACCATCTGGAGGTCACCCCTCCTAAGTTTTCCAACTGGCACCAACCATGAAGGTTTTATAACAGGGACCAAACCTGGCAATCCTTTGCATTCCCTGGTTCTTAAAAAAAGAGTGAAAATTCTGTGAACACAGAAAAATTATTACACTTGAAAGCAACAAACCTCATTTCCAAACTCCTTATTCTCAACTCCCCTCAGAAGGAGAGTTGAGTCTAATTTCCTGAAATCCAAAAAAGAGCTGGACAGAGCAAACCCATCAATGAGGACAGATGCCTTGGGTGGTGAACTGTTAAAGGACACCTTTACCCACACCACCCCTGTTCTTCCTGATCAGTTTTGAAAAGGAAGGAGAACAATGCAGTGGTGTTGAAGAGGGTGCAGGCTGCAGTGGGTGATGTACATGGGAAGCAGGTAAGAGCAATAGCGACCAAAATCACAAAAATCACAGTTTGTTGGAATAATGGCATCATGTTATTATAGCAATCAATGTGTCATTTACAGTAGAATTCAATGAAACAAACCATGCTGAAATATCTTGATTGTATCAAAAGTTTCAAAAAACCAGCAGGGACAGGGCAATAATTCGCTGCCATGCATACTGCATAGTCCCTGCTTACTGGGCAAGAGATACTCTTTTAAGTGGGTGCTCCTCTTTTATTTAGCAGGGGGAGAGTAACTGGCCCTACACACCCCAGCAATGTCTGTTCTAGAGGCTTCTGCTGGTGTTCTTTTTGCACTTTAGATTGTGAGCCCTTTTGGGACAGGGACCCATTAGCTATTAATTAGCTATTAATTTCAACTTTTCAGTTGAAAAGCAGTATATAAATACGACAGACAGACAGACAGGAGGAGTTCCATTGTGGGGATGATGTGCTGGTCTCCTGCACTGGTTAATCAAGCCCTAGTGATGCTGCTGGAGCAATGGAACAAAGAGGAAGTGTGAGGGAGAGAAGAGTGATGTGCTAGAGCAGCCTTCCAACATTTTTTTTCTCATGGCGCACTGACATCTGTGGTGTTCCCCACTTGTGAACTCACTTCCTGTGAGATCCTGTACAAGGTTTGGCAGATATGGTTTTAGGGCAACTGCCTGGAGTAACAAATTGTCTGTTCCACTTCCTCTGCCAGCAGAGCTAAAGACAGTTACTACAGACAGTTTTCCTAAAAACAGAGCCACAGAACCTGTTAAGAATCTTTTAAGACAAAGGACAGACCCACAAACAGCCACAGGGTCTGGTGCCAGTCCGGGTTGAAAGAATAAGGACAGCTGTACCACTCTGCTGAAACTGATGAGAAGCACCACTATACGGAGGTCTTTGCCCAGAAACCAGTATTCACATTTTCCCCTAAGAAACCCAAAAGCTTGGCATCCAGTAGAGCCTTCATCCACAGCATCTACTCATTCTCTACAGCAGGGGTCTTCAACCCCCAATCTGTGGCCCACTGCCAATCTGTGGTGCCTTCTGGGCCAGGCCGCGGAGGGACTGGAGGTTGGAGCTTTGCAGTGATAACTGCAGGCAGAAGCAAACAGAGCTATCCGTGCCCAGATCATTCCTCCTTGGAGCAGTCTGGGAACGCGCAGCTCTGCAACCCAGGCTGCGCATGCTCAGATCGGTTGAGGCAGGAGCAAGCTGAACATCCTCAGCTCACTTCTGCCTAGAGGAAACTGAGCTGCAGCCCGGGTGTGCGGCTGCGCATGTGCAGTTCACTCCTGTCTGGAATGAACTGCACGTGTGGAGCCCCCTGCCACTGTGGAAATTTTTTTTTTCACAGAATCATTCCAGGGTCCTCCAAAGGTTGAGGACCCCTGCTCTACAGGGACATGTATACAAGTGCTGTTTGGAAACAAAAGTCAGAGACTAACGTTCTTCTCTTGCCATCGCAGCTCATCTAAAGCTCTTTCCAACTCGTGGATCCTCTTGCGGAAGGCAAATTCGGTGGCCACACGCTGAGCTTCCAGTTCATTGTCAGTCTAGGGAGAAAAGGAGCATTTTTAAGGAGCAAGACTGGAGACAGTTTTCCAGAGTGCTCAAAATGTTGAGAAGGATCATGTTGAAAAGAATAAATATTTATTTATTACTAGTGAAATGTGCCTGCGTTATGGGAGTAAAATATCCACCCTGTGTCCCATCCCCTCATTGCACATCATCCCCCACACACATCAACCATGAATATGCAACATCCCTCCATGTGCAACATCTCTGTATTATGGATCAAACCCCCATGCGCATCCATCCCTCATGCACACCAACCACCCTATGCACATCACCCTCCCCCATGCACACCAACCTCCCATGCGCATTAACACCCCATGCACACCATCCCTCCATGAACACCATTCCCTATGCACATCAACCCCACATGCGCAACAAACCCCCATGCACATCATGGGGGCCCGGTTCTGTTTAACATTTTCATTAATGACTTAGAGGAAGGGATACAGGGGAGCCTGATCAAATATGTGGATGACACTAAGCTGGGAGGAGTAGCAAACACAACAGAAGACAGGAGAAATCTCCAGGAGGATCCGGATAAACTGGAATCCTGGGCTGTAACAAATAGAATGAATTTCAACAGGGAGAAGTGCAAGGTTCTGCACTTAGGAAATAAAAACCAAAAATACAGGTATAAAATGGGGGATACTTGGCTTGGCAGCACAACATGTGAGCGGGATCTTGGAGTCGCCGTGGATCACAAGCTGAACATGAGTCAGCAGTGTGATGTGTCTGCAAAGAAGGCAAATGCCATTTTAGGCTGCATTAAGAGGACTGTAGCTTCCAAGTCACAAGAAGTTCTTGTTCCTCTTTATTCAGCATTGGTCAGACCTCACCTTGAGTACTGTGTTCAGTTCTGGGCACCTCACTTTAAGAAAGATGCAGCCAAACTGGAGCAAGTCCAGAGGAGAGCGACAAGAATGATCAGTGGGATGGAAGGGAAGCCCTACGAGGAAAGGATGGAGGAACTTGGGATGTTCAGCCTGGAGAAAAGGAGGCTGAGAGGAGACATGATTGCCCTCTTCAGATACCTGAAGGGCTGTCACAGGGAGGAAGGGGCTCATTTGTTCTTTGCTGCTTCTGAAAGCAGAACTAAACCAATTGGTACAAACTGCAAGAAAGGAGATTCCGGTTGGATATCCGAAAAAAAATTCCTGACGGTGAGGGTGGTTCGGCAGTGGAACAGATTGCCAAGGGAGATGGTGGACTCTGCCTCACTGGGGATCTTCAAGCAGAGGCTCCGACGAGCACCTGTCGGGGATGCTCTAGGGGGATTTCCTGCTGCAGGCAGGGGGTTGGACTAGATGACCTACTAGGTCCCTTCCAACTCTTTGATTCTATGATTCATCCCCCCAGTGCACCCTTCCTTCCAGTGCATCAGGTACCAGTCACCAAATTGGCTGGATGTTGATCAGTTAGTCTTCAATGTTAATAATAGGACAAAAACATGTTGCACCCCTTTTCTGGAAATTGGTTCTTTGTGGGTGCTCCTGTTATGGAAGGAATAAGTTTCCTGAATTTCATGCTTCTAGGTCTGGGGGTTGGGGCAGAGACCCAACAGCCAGGGATTTTTGAATGTATATGGAGGAAAACGTGGAAATTCTGATGGGAATTTCCAAAAACTGGTTCTTAGTGGGTGCCTTTGTCATGGAAGGAAAACCCTCCCCACATTTCATGTTTCTAAGCCTGGCGGTTTTGGCTGGGCATTGATGAGTGAGTGACTTTTCAATTATATATAAATAGAGTAGCGAAATTTACTTGCCAATGGGGGAGTAACCTCCCCCCAAAATGTATCACATGCAAATAAAAGCTCAAAACATTCATGTTTATAAATTTCATGTGCTTAATTTGAACACTTATTTGAACGGTTTTGTCTGGGTGTTGATGAGTCAGTGAATCACTGACAGAGTTTTATATATATAGACTTATTTTTATTTATTTGATTTGTATCCTGCCTTTCTTCTTAAAGGAACGATACCTAAGGAAGAAATATCCAATTTCTGTAGAGACATTGAAATACAGAGTGTCTCTCAAAGTATAACTAGAGTGGGAGTGGAACAGATTGCCAAGGGAGATGGTGGATTCTCCCTCCCTGTCAAGCCTCTGCTTGATCGAGACCATTCTATGGAAAGATTACAAAAGTTTTTTATCCAAAGTTGAAAGTGGGACAAGTGTCCACGCTGCAAGTAGTGATCCTTTTAGTTGTCCTTTCAGTTGCCTAGAAAAAGCTGTCTCCAGTTTTGTTGCCCAGCTGTTTATAGGGCCCACAACCCATGGTCCTCAAGGCCTCTGATTAGGTGTGTGATTGGCGTAAGGTTCTCTAACTAAAGTCCCACATACTCACACAAGTCCTGCAATATGCCTAGGAAAACTGGGACATTTCCAGTTTTGGGTGTCCCTACCTAAGGACACCCAGCTGTAAGCAGCTAGGTCCAAATCCTAGGGGTGCGGGCATGGTGGGCCCGGCCTTGCCCAACAACCGGTTCTCCAGAAGTGGGTGGGGCCAGGCCAGGCTCAGGGGGTGGGGCCAGGCTCAGGGGGTGGGGCCGGGAGGGCACACCACCTTAACCCTTAGTTTACCAAAAAATTGTATCACTTGTGGTCACACCAATCAGTATTAAGCCCCTGGGTTCTGTGTAATTTAATCTTATGCATTATGTCTTGTTGTGCTTTCAGGGGAAATGTGTGCAAGGGTGCCACAAATAAGAACATAAAAGCATAAGAAAAGTCTCTGCTGGATCACACCAAAGACCCATCTAGTCCAGCTTCCTGAATCACACAGCAGCCCACCAGCTGCCTCAGGGAACACATATGACACTTGCATCCAGGTGCCCAAGTACCAGCAGACACTACCACAAGTTCCACAGGTGGTACTCATACCACTGGTTGAGAAACACTGATCTACAGTTTAGGAGCAGAGTCTGTTGTGTCCATCTGCAGGTTGAGGTTTGCCTCTTAAGCCACTATTTAAGGCTACAATCCTGTCCACACTTTCCTGTAAGTGAGCTCCATTAATTGTTATGGGACTTACCAGTACTTCTGAATGGTCATGCATAAGATTTGGTCTCTTACAATCCCAGAATCTCTTGCTGCAATATAACACTTGCATTCAGGTGCCCAAGTACCAGCAGACACTACCACAAGTTCCACTGATGGTACCATCATTCGGGTTGAGAAACACTGATCTACAGTTTAGGACCAGAGTCTGTGGTGTCCATCTGCAGGTTGAGGTTTGCCTCTAATCCACTACTTAAGGCTACAATCCTGTCCACACTTTCCTGTAAGTAAGCTACATTGAATATAATAGGACTTCTGAGTAGTCAAGCAAAGGACTGAGGTCTTAGGGCGCAATCCTGAGTAACTACGGGGAGTCCTTGCTCCGGTGTATGAACCATTTGCTCTGGATTGCAATATGAATTTCCCATAGGTTTTCACTAGGTGGTGCAGTAACTACGGGTGCATGTAAAGTCTCTTACATGCTCCCGTAGTTACTCTGGATAGTAGGGTTAGTAACCAGCCTCTGGCTGCAATCCTATTCACTTTCCTGAGAGTAAGCTCCACAGACTCTAATGGGACTTACTTCTGAGTAGCCAAGAATAGGATTGTGCTCTAATGCTGCACTCCTCTGCACACTTTCCTGGGAGTCAGCTTCATAGATTGAAATGGGATTAACTTTTTAGTCATCAGGCATAGGATTACAAACTCTTAGAAACCAGCTTCTGGCTGCAATCCTATACACTCTTTCCAGGGAGTAAGCTTCACTATTATAATGGAACTTACTTCTGAGTAGACAGATGATTGGGCTTTGAGGCTACACTCCTATCCTCACAGGCGAGTAAAACCTACTGATTTTAATAGGATTACTTCAAAGTAGGCAGTGAACTGGGCTCCTGGGGGGGGGGGCAGGATGGGAACTGGGGCTATTTCTTCAGGTGCCCCCCATACTGCCTCCCCACAATCTCAGGTGGAGAGATTTCTCAGAAGGGCAGGATGAGGTGGGGAGATCTGGGGGGGAAAGGACTACAGTGTGGATAGGACTGCAGCCTGAGCCCAATCCTAACTGTGTCTACTCAGAAGTAAGTCCCATTCAAGTCAATGGGGCTTACTCCCAGGACTGTGTGGTTAGGATTTTAGCCTTATAGTCCAATCCTATGAAGACTTACTTAGAAGTCTCATTCTAGTCAGTGGGGCTTACTCCCATGTAAGTGTGGATATGATTGCAGCCTCAGAACCTAGTCCTAACCATGTTTACTCAGAAGTAAGTCCCATTGTAGTCAGTGAGCTTACTCTCAGGAAAGTAGACAGGGCTGGAGAAACAGGGCTAGAGGGAGAGCCTCTGCCAATCTCATATCCAAGTCTCTGCCAATCTCCTTGGGCTTACATGGGCTTACTCCCATGTAAGTGTGGATATGATTGCAGCCTCAGAGCCCAGTCCTAACCATGTCTACTCAGAAATAAGTCCCACTGTAGTCAGTGGGTTTACTCTCAGGAAAGTAGACAGGGCTGGAGGAACAGGGGACAAAAGCCATGGGTTAATCACACTTTGTAAACTGCACAAGGAAATAACTTCTGAAAACTTGCTAAAAATAAGGTTTTTCATCAAAATAAGATGTTTAGCAAGGACAGCCTTCCTGAATAGCTTCATAGAAAGGTTTGGGGCATGAAGAAGCTCCTCACTCTCACTTGAAAGTATTGAGCTTATTGTGATCCAAGCACCCTCCCATCTCAGCAGTGCAGTGTCTGAGTGTGCTGTGGAATGACTGCAATGCCTTGTCTGAATGATGGTAATGGGAACAGACTATTTGTATTTTAAAATTAAAAAATAACCTTAGGGAGGGGAAGGGGGAGAGAGAGCAAGCCCCCTTCAGAAGGGGAGGAAGGTTCAGAAGGGGAGGAAGGAGGAGGGAGTGGAGCTTCACCTCTGGGAAGACAGACCCAGAGACCCTTTAAGAGAAATTCAAACACAGTTGCATGCAATTCAAAGATGACAGCCCCCTCTTTAACAACTGGTTCGCTAACGTCCTCCCCAAATTAACAACCGGTTCTACAGAACCGGTGAGAACCGGCTACAGCCCACCTGTGGTGGGTGTGAGCTCAGGCGTGCTCTCTCCAGGTAAGAAGGGGCCAGGGAGGGATGCACCCATAGAGGCATATTGTTTTTGGGAGTAAGCTATATGGAGCTCCAGCTCACTATAATGGAGCTTACTTCTGAGTAGACATAAAAAGGATTGTGCCCCCCCCGTTTTGTCCCAGTTTGCAGCAGTTTTCTATCGTCCCAGTTTTGTGGAAGGAAATTATGACAACAACATAGGTATTGTATCAACAACAATATCAACAACAAAGGTATTGTAAAGTATTATGGTTTCAGCATAGGACCTATGCAGAAGTATTTTTAAACCTCAACTGAAAGTGCCAAACAGGGATAGCTTTAGACCACATGACACCAAATGACACACATCTCCCTTGCCCAGGATCTCACCAGCAACTTCCATCATCATCTTCCTGTCCACTGGATTTGAAAAGGAAGTAGAGGAACAAAGCGAGGAAGTGTGAAGAGTAGAGGAAGAACAGACAGTCTGGTCCCCTCCTCTCTTCATTTCAACATTTCCTCTTCCCCTCAGTTCCCCTTCTTCCTTTTCAAATCCAGCAAGCAGCAGGAGATGGCATAGAAGGGTGGCATGGCATTTGGTATGTTACTTCAGGTACCAGCAACCTTTGAACCAACCCTAATATAAACTCTCACTTGCAGATTGAACAGGATCTCACCTTGTTGAGATCAAGACCAAGTGGTTTGAATTGCAAGGTGGGGGGATGATGGGAGACTGTGAACTGGCAAAAGGTCATCATTTTGGATGTTTGCTCTCTGTCTGCCAGGCATACTGTTTTGCTCCAACTTTGGGTTGCATTCCTCGGTAATCCTAAAGTATGTCACTAAAGTGTAACCCAGACTATACACTACAAATTGGAGGGTGACCATACAGAATGGAGGACAGAGTGCTTCTACCTTTAACTGTTGCATTGAAGAGGCAAGTTTAACTCAACATAGGCAGGTTTAACTCAACATAGAAGGGTTTAAAAAGCAGCAACTGTCAAAATTCCCTCTTCTATACAATGCGTAAAGGTATAGGCGCAATGTTCGGCAGTGGAACAGATTGCCAAGGGAGGTGGTGGACTCTCCCTCACTGGGGATCTTCAAGCAGAGGCTCAATGAGTACCTGTTGGAGATGCTCTAGGGGGAATTCCTGCTGCAGGCAGGGGGTTGGACTAGATGACCTACTAGGTCCCTTCCAACTCTATGATTCTATGATTCTAATGTCCTCCATTTTATATGGTCATCTTGTACAAACTGGCTCAGAGTCATTTAAAACACATGTGCAAACTGAGGACAACCTTTTTAAAGATTAAAAAAATGCTTATCCTTTTGCTCTGATGTGAGGGGCTTCTCCAGGCCAAACTTGACAATGGTAGGACAAATTGTCTCCATTTTTCAACTAGCAGAATATTTGGGCTTTTTAATGGTAGTAATGGTAATGGGAAAGACCATTTTAACTTTTGATGACTCCATTCTTTTCGTTTTATAGCATTGCAGTAGATTTTGTGACACCATTTGGGTTCTATGGGAAAAACCGGGGTCACTTGCCTGGGCAATGGTGAGTGCCATCGCTTCCCGCAGATCTGCGGCTGCTTTCAGTTCTGCCTCTGCACGATCCTTGTTGTACTGGCTGTACTGGTCCCATTGCTCTGGGGAGAGAGATCTGCAAGAGCCAGAAGAGTCACTTGCTTAGTCATTTTGGAAGTTTATGTCCAACCCACTTCAGAAGGTTCATTATAGATTTTAATAGTATAGATTTTAATTTCATTACAGATTTTAATAGAGACATGCTTAATAGTAGTTTCCAAATTTCAGAGACACTTTGGGGTTATTGTGTTGTTGAGAAAGAGAACGTGGGCCAGAACTATCTGTTGATTTAACACGTCACAGTTGGGATTTCAAGAAACTTCTCAGCAATGGAACCACCTTGGCATTGCAGTAGTGGCTGATTGTTCTTGCCCACTGGCAGGGAACACAAAAAAATTCACACTGAAACCCCTCTTCCAAACTGGTTACTTTACAAAGCCAGGAGCACTAGTGTAGCTAGAGAGGGCGCAGTCAGTCTTGGAAGGAGCATGACTGCTTCCCGCTTCAGAGCCAGAGGGAGCAAGATGGAACAGTCCCTCCAAGACTGACTGTTCTGCCGCCACCTAGCTAAGGCTAATGCCAGAGAGAAGGCTGAGGCAGGGTCTCACAAGGTGACAGCAGGGAGCCCTTACCCAATCGGCACTCGGGTAGGGTTGATTTTGTAAGAAATATTGGGTGAATTAATATTGAGTGAAACACAGGTCCGGTCGATCTCCAGGGCTTCCATTTTTCCACGGTGGTCCATGTTCATCTGCTGGCGGGCCTCCTGCAAGAGGCTGTGAACCAAAAATAATTTAAATATTAAGATCAACTTTACAAATAATGGCTCACATGACCCCTCCTTATATAGTAAGGACACCTCCCTCTTAATCTGGGTCAGTGCAGTGGTTATCAAATGTTTCCGTATCAGGACATACTTTTTATGACATACTGTCAGGATCACATACCTTTGAGACTTTTAAAAAGGTGATCTAGATAGAAACAATATTTTTATTTATTTACAAGAAATATTTTCTTTAAGATTCCATTAAGAAATACTCTTGAGAAATAGCTGGTTGTTCATCTCCTCATTCTTGCAGACGGGCTGTCTACCCAAGACTGGGTTAGATCCAACCGATACCTTAAGAATTCAATACCCAAGACTAGGACTAGTTCCAATGCATAAGGGACTGAACTACATTTTACATGCAGAAATTTCAATTGTTCACATTTTCAGGTACAGTGATACTTTCCATTTCAGTCTGGGGACAGGAAAGTAAGAAATGGACTGATGTCCAAGCACAGCCTTGTTCAGATTGCAAGCTTATTTTTACCAGTGAAAACAAAAAATACTAACTACTGTATATAACATGTGAATCTAAGGAACAGAAATGAAATTAAAATAACATCAACAGATATCATGAAAGATGGAATGGAATTTGATGGCCGAAGACAGCAGCTGGAAACATTTCAAATTGCGGTTGTAATTAAAAATTAATTAAGGCTGGACTACTAACCACTCTTTCCTGGGAGTAAGTACTATTGGACACAATGGGACTTAGTGCTAAGGAGACATGCTTAGGATTGCACTGTAAAACAATGAAAAGCCAAGTGGATGAAAGGCAAGGTATTGCTACAGGGGCAGCATTTCTCCACATTTGTTTCCCACCAAACCACTGTGCACCTGTTGGAAATATCACCAGAAATGACTGGCAATTATGTCATCAGCAATTATTTCTGGACGGGGGAACAGATATGATGCAACATCCACCAGTAAGAGGCTCAGGATTTTCTGATCATTTGAAAAATGCATTTGGGAGCTCTGCCTACTGCGCCAAACTTCCTACCACTGCTTGTAACACTGCATTTCTGGTCCTGCTGCCAGGTGGTGGGGATCTGGGGGTCTCACAAATGCAAGCAGACACCATCTCAAGTGTCCAATTGGTACAATTACCACTGGTTGACAAATTATGCAGTAGGGCTAAAAAGGGTCTTTGGCTCTTTTTGGAACCATGGAGAAAACGTGCATGGCAGCATGAATTAAAAAAGGGCCCCATGGGTCTGACACTAGTGGGGGTGAATACATCCAAGATAGTGTCTCTGAAAGCACCTCAGACAGTTGTATCCATAGATGGCCACGCACCACCTCCATGTTCAGGGGAATGCTTCTAATGTCCATTGAAGGGAGAGGCTCCATTTCCTGCTTGTGGGCCACGCTGAATTAAAAGGGAGCACCCCATGTGAATATTTGGACAAGAAATGTTTTCATCTTGCCATGTACAATCACAACTGGCCAGTGGCCTTTATTATAACTGTTTTTCCCCCACCAAGACCCCCCTGGCTCACCAGAGCTGCTCAAAGGCTTCATCAATTTTTTGCTGCAAGTCCTTCCTGGTCTGGTCAATCACTTCCACCTCTTTGTGCAGCTCCTGCTCACCAGGGTCATTTACCATCTCAATGCCCCGGCGGCTCTCCCGGAGGGTGAGGCACTCAATAGCCACATCCAGGGGCAGGTTCTTTGCCTGCAGTGCTCGCTCTGCGGCCTCCTTCATCTAAAAGGCAAAATGAGAATGAGGTAAAGGAGTGGTCTTTCCTTCCATCCTTTCTAGGGACATCAAGAGCTTGGACTTGAAGGCTGGATCTGCCTGCTCATAAGAACATCAGAAGTACCCCACAGGTGCAGGCCAAAGACCCATTTAGTCCAGCTTCCTGCTTCTCTCCATGTCCCACCAGATGCCTCAGGGAGCCACAAAAGGCAACAAGACACCTGCATCCTGTTGACACTCCATTGCACCTGACGTAATCAGAGGTGGCCTACTATTTGAACCAGAAGGTTGTGCATGTTCATCATAGCTACCGCACTGTGATGGACTTTTCTTTGGGAAAGAAAAGGCATCTAGGCCAAATGCCTTATCCACAGCCCTGTGGCAAGGAGTTCCACAGAGTAATTCCATGCTGGGTGGAGAAATATTTTCTTTTGTCTCTCCCAACACTTAATTTTAGGGTTCTGATGTTGTGTGAGAGGGAGACAAGCATCTTGTATTTACTCTATTCACCTCCTGCATAATTTTGGGAATCTCAATTATATCACAGCTCAGGTGGCTTATAGTGGACTATGGTGGCGCAAGTGGTTAACTAGCAGGCCAGGGTTCGAGACCCAGGTCTCCACAAGACAGGGTGAGCTCCTGTCCTTAGCCCAGCTCTGCGATGCAGCTGGAACCAATCGTATTGGCTCTGCCATTCCACTGGACTATTTCAGTGGCATGGAGAGTGGGGATTTGCTGCTTGGGTTACAGCCTATTCTCCATATTAATCTACCCAGGCTTTCGTGCTCTGGAGATGACACTCCAGCTTTGCATACAGCATCGAGCACAATACCATAGTCCTTCCAATACAGATGGATGCCAATGATGCCTTATAATTATAATTATGTATTATGTATGTTTATAACAGCACCTAGCCTGAAGAGCCCCACCACACTGTAGCTTTTCTTCAAAAGGCTAAAAGTAGAACAGAAGCGGAGGGAGGTGCCCCAGTCCATTTTGATCTCTCTCTTCTGCACCTCACTAACGTTACCTAGGGAGAATCTGTTCCAATTTCAGTCACAACTCGGTGGAAGTTCATGGGAACTTGAGAGAGACATTTTAATTGCACACTCAGATTGTGGAACTGAAATACCCATGATGTTCAGATGATGCCTGCCATACCTCACTTCCAAAGGCTAGCCAGCAAGTCCCTCCTTCTGCACTGTGTATCCCACAATGGTTGTCACTTTGAAGACAGGATATATATAGACTTATAGACTAGTCATTTGACTTAGGGTACATTTTGCAGATGGACCCTATACTTTGAAGGAATGCCACCAAATCATTGTTTGCTTCCAAAATGCATTGCCCAGCAATTAAAATTGAAAATTAAAACTTTGCAGCCCTTTGTCTGCTTCTTAGAAACCTGACTCCATCCAAAGTCAGCAGGACTCCTTTCAGAGAAAAAGCACATTGAGAACAGGAGCACTAAAAGCCAAATCTACAGTGACGTTTTGCCTTATGGAAATCTAAGCTGGACATAAACTGATTCTGTCTGTCCCCCAGTTGCTCCTTCGTGGCCTTTCCCCTCCTTTTCCCCCATCTAGGGCTGAACATCACATCTTATCTTTCTGTCTGTGGTTGTATAAGCAGGCCAGTGATGGGCTTCAAAGAAATTAAGAACCGGTTCTCTGTCCATCTGGCAGCCACTTTTAAATGGCTATTTTTAAACTTTATATGTACTATCGCTTGTTAAGAACCGGTTCTATAGCGTAGGTGCGAACCTGCTGCTGCCCACCACTGAAGCAGGCCTGTGGGAAATGTTGGATCAGGTGACCAACCAAAAAAGTGCAAACCAGAAATACAGCCAACACTATGATAGCTCAGTTGGGAGACGGTGTGGAAGGTGCTTAATAGACACTGTGCCCATCACTTTCCAAGACACCCTACGTACTTGGGTCAAGGCGTTGATTTCCGTGTCGATGTCTGTAAGGCATTTGTCCAGGGCCTCCTTCCATCGGTTGACACAGTCGATGCGCTCATTCAGACGTGTACGATTATCATGTTCATCCCATTTTGTCTGGACAGGATTGAAAGAAGGGAGCACAAATTTCAAATAGTGCTTTTGGAAAGAGCAGGTAGTCACCTCAGTCTTTGCAGGAGAAGGCAAGGCAAGTGTCTGGGCTTAAAAAAAGGGGGGGGGACTCCTTTCTCCTTACCCATCAGCTTGCCACCCATTTGTTCTAGACAGTGGCATAGCTAAGATTTCAGGCCTTTTATGGGCAGCATAGGGAAGAGATACTTACTTTATCTACTTTATCTACTATCTGGGTTGAATGAGATTTTGTGGTTCCAGTCCCAACAACAAAATTAAATTCAATTAAACAAATAAAAAGTGTGTCCCTTATTGATTTGATACCATGTGCAGGGGTAAAGAGGATACAAAGAAGGTACTCTTCCTGCTACATATAAGATAAGCACCATTTAGAAGTGCCTCTTTCCCCAGTTAGCAAGGGTTTTATGATATATGGAAATGGGAACCAATTCATTAATACCTTATGATTTTCATACTGTATCATAATTACATCTCATTGGCTCTCAGAGAAATCTGTCTCATGGGTCAGTTTTGAGTTAAGAAAATCCACTTTTTGTTCTGTAGGCAGTTGTGTTTTCAGTTGCCCATATTGTTTGATAGAATAAAGATATTCATTTGTTTCATTGCATTTTGCATCAAATTACCTTTCCAATGATATGTAACATGATGGTACTGAATTATTCATACATACTCAATTTTTCACAATTTTAGCCACTAGTGTCAAGCTCAGCTTGTTAAAGTTTGCTGCCTAGTGCAACCACTACCCCCTGCACCCCTTAGCTACACAACTGGGTGGAGAACATTCCCAAAGCTGCCCCTTGGGCTGGACAGGTTCCTTTCCTGCACCTTTGAAGGTGCCACATTCACATATCCCTTCCCCAGCAGGAAAGCTATTTCTGAACAAGCAGCCCATCTAAATCTTCCCAGGATAAAGATACAAAGGTTTTTTGCAATGGTGCCTTAATAAGCAGAATTGATTGTACCAGTTGGCTGGCTAAGACTTCCTGCCCCATAATGAAAAGGCACACCAAACATTGCTTCTCCCCCATCCCATGCAATGCACCCATTCACTATTTCTGCTCCCTACAGATTCAAAAGGAAGGAGAATTGTGGAGAAGAGCCGCTGGCTACAGCACTCTCCTCCATACTTCCTCTCCATTTCTCTCTTCCTCTCGCAATTCCAGGAGGAGCACAAGTGGAGAGAGGGTGTCTGTTCATCCACTGCCCAAGGTCACCACTTCAGTTGACTTCACAGATGGGCCAGCCCTGGAAGCTTATGGGATGGGATGAAAAGACAAAAAGGAATGTGGGTGAGGTTTAGGGTTCAATGGACCTCCTCCCCCTGCAATCTACTCTGCTGCAATTCATCTTCCCAGGTACTTTCTTCCACTTGGGATTCCAAAGCTAGAAATCAGCAGAAAGTCTTTGGAGAGGGAGGTTGTAGGAAGATGAACAGCAAGAGAGTTCATGTCTCCTTACTACAAGCACCTTTCCCCTTTTTCAAATTGGATTGAAGCCCCGAGATGCATCCCATTCTTTGTACCATTCAGCTGCTTCTGGCCTTCACTGCCCCAGCAGGCTTTGTGCCTAGATGCTCAGGCAGAGGCAGCTATCTGGTGCATGGACTGCTGCATGTAGGAGTTTTGCAGAGTGTCCCTGGTGGAATAGGAAGCACCATGTGCCCCTTCTGGGCAAGGACATGCAACCTCAGTGGATAGCTTCTATCTGGCTCTTAGCTTCTTTCCCCCCTTCTTTTATGAGTCCACAGAAAAAGATTTTGAACCATGCCAAAGAACTTAAGGCTGCCCTCCCTACCTGGTTGTTTGTTTCATTGCGAAGGATCCGTGCCTCCTGCCTAATCTGGTGGGAGGCATTTCGCTGCCGCTCTGCATTGGTCATGATAAGGTCAAAGCCTGTGTACCAATCTGGGAGGGTGAACCTCTGGGCCGGCTTCATACTGAGCGTAGCCATGGTGGCGACCTGTGACCAAAGACAAGAGGAGAGAGGGCATCTCAGAGGCACACATTTTGACACACAACATCCAGAGGAGCATCTGGTCCAAATCCAGCCCAAAAAGATACACAGTAAACACTTGGATTTCAGCGGATGCTGTTGTGAACAACCACTCCAGGGGTATCAACTCATCACCTTTTATTTGAAGTTCCCTTTTTAAAACAGGGAATCCCCTTTGCAGACAGGGCTCGTTGTTCATGTTTTCTTCTTTGAAGATGACTAAAAATTGCTAACCACCTGCATGGGGAAATAGTTGAGCGCTGGGCTAGGACCCACAGTTAAAACTCCACTCACCCACTAAGCTCATGAAGGCAGATGCAAGGGGACAATTGCCAACTCTTTGTCTCAGAACAGTCACCATGAGACTAAAACAGCAGGGAAAGTGAGACAGAATGTTACGTTGCCCCTTGGACCCAGGAAGCAATATTAAAATCTGTGATCAAATCTACTTTCAGCAGTACTGGCAAGTATCTGCTTCCTTTCCGTTTTCACAAAGATGGAAAAGCTGCCCAACTGTCAACCCACCAAATGCAGCTACAGAAACCCACAGAAGATTCAAAGCTTCTGGTTTTGACATGGTGACCAGATGCCCTATTTTTTCATTTTATTTTGTCATGTCCTACATTCTTCTTGGGTGTCCTACAGTTTGTCCCCTTTTGCACTTATGGCATATTGTCACCCTGGTTTTTCAGCACACCAGAGACTTCGGGGAGCTGGGTCATGGCTTTGGCAAGTCATGCCTACTTTTCACAGGGCAACATTTTAATCTTGCTGATTGCTTGTCCCATCATTATGTTCAGTGATATACAAGAATTGTGATTACATTTTTGTACAGCCCCCAGGTGTACAAAATATGGGGTCTCTGCTGGATATATGCAAAGTTGGGCAGAAATGGCAGAACAAACTAAAATTTTATTTTGTTCATTTTCATTTTGTTTCATTTTATTTTGTATAGAAAGCATGACTAAGGATTCTGTTCATAATGGTATCAGTAGGAGTTATCATACTGGGAGATACTAAACCTAGTGATGCCCTTGGCCACAACGGGGCAGAATGAAGCTGGTTTCAGCTTCTTTTCCTGACATTGTGTGGCCTAGCCCTCGTACAATGGTGGCAGTCCTCATTAAGTTAAGTAGATTGAGAAGGCAAGACTGGCTTCCCCCAGCAGTGATGGGCCCAGGCCGGTTCAGGCTGGATCGCCCAAACTGCTTCCTAATTTTGGCCACCCGCTACCGTACTGGGCCTGCCCCTCGCCCCGCCCCACCCACCTGCACACACAGCGCACTGGGGTGGGTGGTGTGCCCTCCCCGGCCCACCCCCTGACCCAGCCCAGCCCTGCCCACCTCCAGGGAACCGATTGTTGGGCCGGGCCCACCCGGGCCCACCCGTCCCCCGGGTGCTACACATATCCATTCTGCATGACGGGAATATACAGTTTCCTTTGTTTGGACTCCAGAGTCACTTGTCTATCAAAGTATGCATCCCTGCTTCCCATTTTGCAAAGCTGCCTCTTGTCCCAGTGAACTAATTAACAGTTACTAATGAAATTATGTACTAAGAATACTGAAGAAACAAATCTCAATGATTAAAGCAACTGCAACCCTCCAAATACATTCTCTGAAGTAGGGGGTTACAGATTTTCATTGTCATCTTTTAATTTTTTTAAATCCAGTTTACACATAAGATTGAGAGATATGAACTGGGTGTGTATTTAAAGTGCAAATAAAAGTGAAGGAGGAAGCATAAATCACATATTATTTTACAAAGTACACCCAACACATAGAAATTTGCAGGATATTTCCAGAAGAAATGAGAGTTTATTTATTTGATTTATATCCCACTCTTCTTTCTAAAGGAAGGATAACAAAGGTGGCTATGTAAATTAAAGAGTGTCCCTATTTAAATGTTTTAAAATAGATATTGATTGTTTTATGTGTTTTAATCTGTGTTGTTAGCTGCCTTGATTCTACATATGTGGAGAAAAGTGGGATAAAAACCCAATAAATGAACAAACAAATGGTCTTTGGTTCTTCTTTGATTCCTTAATTTCATGCAACTTAGGCACACTGAGCAATGAAAATGATAACATTTTAATTGGGAAGATGGAAAAATATGGGCTAGATGAGGCAATTGTTAGGTGGATCTGCAATTGGCTCAATGGTCGCACTCAAAGGGTTTTAGTAAATGGTTCTGGGTCCACCTGGAGGTTGGTTTCTAGTGGGGTACCCCAAGGCTCTGTCTTGGGCCTGGTTCTCTTTAACATTTTCATCAGTGACTTGGAGGAAGGGATACAGGGGAGCCTGATCAAATTTGCGGATGACACCAAGCTGGGAGGAGTAGCAAACACAACAGAAGACAGGAGAAACCTCCAGGTGGATCTGGATAAACTAGAATCCTGGGCTGTAACCAATAGAATGAATTTCAAGAGGGAGAAGTGCAAGGTTCTGCACTTAGGCAATAAAAACTAAAAATACAGGTATAAAATGGGGGATACGTGGCTTGGCAGCACAACATGTGAGCGGGATCTTGGAATCGCCGTGGATCACAAGCTGAACATGAGTCAGCAGTGTGATGTGTCTGCAAAGAAGGCAAATGCCATTTTAGGTTGCATTAAGAGATCTGTAGCTTCCAAGTCATGAGAAGTTCTAGTTCCTCTTTATTCAGCATTGGTCAGACCTCACCTTGAGTACTGTGTTCAGTTCTGGGCACCTCACTTTAAGAAAGATGCAGCCAAGCGGGAGCAAGTCCAGAGGAGAGCGACAAGAATGGTCAGTGGGATGGAAGGGAAGCCCTACAAGGAAAGGTTGGGGGAACTTGGGATGTTCAGCCTGGAGAAAAGGAGGCTGAGAGGAGACAGATACCTGAAGGGCTGTCATAGGGAGGAAGGGGCTCATTTGTTCATAGCTGCTTCTGAAAGCAGAACTAGAACCAATGGGTACAAACTGCAAGAAAGGAGATTCCGGCTGGAAATCCGGAAAAAATTCCTGACGGTGAGGGCGGTTCTGCAGTGGAACAGATTGCCAAGGGAGGTGGTGGACTCTCCCTCACTGGGGATCTTCAAGCAGAGGCTCGACAAGCACCTGTCGGGGATGCTCTAGGGCAGTGTTTCTCAAAGTGGGGGTTGGGACCCCTTTGGAGGTCGCCTAGAGCTTTCCTGGGGTTGCCTAAAGACCCTTGATGCTGGGGGCCAGGTCAGGCTTGCGAGCACTGGGGCTGACTAAGCGGGGGGGGGGGGGGCTTCCTCCAGGCGCACGCACCACCTGCCCAGATTCTGCGGGGGGCTTCCCTGCAGGCGCATGAGGGGCTTCCCTTTAGGCACATACGCGCAGCCTGCCCAGATCACACAGGAGAGGGCTTCGGGGGCTTCCCTCCAGGCGAACACGTGCTGCCCACCAGCCCAGTGGTGGGCCCAGCATGGACCAAGAACCTGTTCCCCAGAAGTGAGCAGGGCCAGGCACGGTCATGGGGCGTGGCCAGGGTCAGGTGGCGGGACCAGAGAGAATTTAAAGGGGGAATTAAAAAAAAATCTAAGTTTTTGTTAGTGGGACTTACTGTCATGGGACTTACTTCAGAGTACACATGCATAGGATAGGGTTCTCAGGCTGCAGTTCTAGCCACACTTGCTTGGGAGCAAGCTCCACTGACTGTCATGGGACTTACTTCAGAGTATGCATGCATAGGATAGGGTTCTCAGGCTGCAGTTCTAGCCACACTTGCCTGGGAGTAAGCCCCACTGACTGTCATGGGACTTACTTCAGAGTACGCATGCACAGGATAGGGTTCTCAGGCTGCAGTTCTAGCCACACTTGCTTGGGAGCAAGCTTCATTGACTGTCATGGGACTTACTTCAGAGTATGCATGCATAGGATAGGGTTCTCAGGCTGCAGTTCTAGCCACACTTGCCTGGGAGTAAGCCCCACTGACTGTCATGGGACTTACTTCAGAGTAGGCATCCATAGGGTTCTTAGGCTGCAGTTCTAGCCACACTTGCTTGGGAGCAAGCTCCATTGACTGTCATAGGACTTACTTCAGAGTACGCATGCATAGGATAGGGTTCTCAGGCTGCAGTTCTAGCCACACTTGCCTGGGAGTAAGCTCCATTGACTGTCATGGGACTTACTTCAGAGTACGCATGCATAGGATAGGGTTCTCAGGCTGCAGTTCTAGCCACACTTGCCTGGGAGCAAGCTCCATTGACTGTCATGGGACTTACTTCAGAGTACGCATGCATAGGATAGGGTTCTCAGGCTGCAGTTCTAGCCACACTTGCCTGGGAGTAAGCCCCACTGACTGTCATAGGACTTACTTCAGAGTACGCATGCATAGGATAGGGTTCTCAGGCTGCAGTTCTAGCCACACTTGCTTGGGAGCAAGCTCCATTGACTGTCATGGGACTTACTTCAGAGTATGCATGCATAGGATAGGGTTCTCAGGCTGCAGTTCTAGCCACACTTGCCTGGGAGTAAGCCCCACTGACTGTCATGGGACTTACTTCAGAGTAGGCATCCATAGGGTTCTTAGGCTGCAGTTCTAGCCACACTTGCCTGGGAGTAAGCTCCATTGACTGTCATGGGACTTACTTCAGAGTACGCATGCATAGGATAGGGTTCTCAGGCTGCAGTTCCAGCCACACTTGCTTGGGAGCAAGCTCCATTGACTGTCATGGGACTTACTTCAGAGTACGCATGCATAGGATAGGGTTCTCAGGCTGCAGTTCTAGCCACACTTGCCTGGGAGTAAGCTCCATTGACTGTCATGGGACTTACTTCAGAGTAGGCATCCATAGGGTTCTTAGGCTGCAGTTCTAGCCACACTTGCCTGGGAGTAAGCCCCATTGACTGTCATGGGACTTATTTCAGAGTAGGCATGCATAGGATAGGGTTCTCAGGCTGCAGTTCCAGCCACACTTGCCTGGGAGTAAGCCCCATTGACTGTCATGGGACTTACCTCTGAGTAGTCATGCATAGGATTGGGCTCTCAGGCTGCACCCTGTCCACACTTTCCTGGGAGTAAGACCCACTGACTGTAATGGGACCTACTTCTGAGTAGACCTGCCTAGCCTAGCTCCCTGAGGATGCACCCTGTCCACACTTTCCTGGGAGTAAGACCCATTGAGCACAATAGGGCTTACTTTTGAGTAGACATGGTTAGTATTGTAGTCACCAGGCTAAGAAAAGAGTCTCTATCATGGAAAGGAGGCAGGCAAGAGTTAAAAAGAAAAAGGGGCCAGGGAGGCTGTGTTCTCCTCCGGCCAGCTGCTGCTCCATGCTGGAGGAAAGACGCTCTGTGCTGGAACCTTTAACTGCTGGCGTACCGGTCCCCATGGTTGAGCCCCCTGCCGCTGCTACAGGCTCTCCAGCGGCTGGGGATTTGGAAGATCCTATTCCGGGACTGGAGCGAATAGGCCTCCGCCCACCTGTGCACCAGCCGCTGCCTGCCAGCCACTGCCCACCAGCTGCCAACTTGCTTGCAGTTAAACTGCAAGGTAAACTGTTGCTGGCTTGCAGCCTGAAAGGCCAATCCTATGCATGCCTACTCCCATAGTAATAAATCCCATTATATATAAATAAATAAATCCCATTATAGTCAGAGGGGCCTTTCCTCCCATGTATATGTGGATAGGATTGCAGCCTCAGGGCCCAATCCTATGCATGCCTACTCTGAAGTAAATCCCATTGTGTTCAATGTGTGCATAGAATTACAGCCTTACAAGGTATTTTGCTTTTTTATTATTAAAGCTATTGTTATATATTATTTTCATTAGAAACCATCCCATGACAATGGATCATGTAGAGAAGAATGTTAAGAAAAGGAAATATAGTGAGGATTTTTTACAGTATGGTTTTACCTCAATAATACAAATTGAAATAATGTTCAATTTGTAACAATGAAAATACATCCTTCATATTGGATATTTACATTACAATTCATAACAGTAGCAAAATTACAGATATAAAGTAGCAACAAAAATAATTTTATGGTTGGGGGTCCCCACAACATGAGGAACTTGTAAAGGGGTCACGGCATTAGGAAGATTGAGAACCACTGCTCTAGGGGGATTTCCAGCTGCAGGCAGGGGGTTGGACTAGATGACTTACTAGGTCCCTTCCAATTCGATGATTCTATGATCATCATCAAATAAATAAAGAATTCTAGCTTGGCCCAGATCCAGCTCATGGAATGGCACTTCAAGGGGGGGACCCTGGTCCATTATTGTCTAAAGGTTTACATATCAGCCAAAGAATTTCTTGTCTGGCCAAGTATTCAGTAGAGCTGCTTTTATCCTATCCTAGCCAATTACCAGGTGTTTAATTATATTAGTTAAGCTGCTGCTCCTTTTGTATTTATTATTACCACAATCTCTTGAGTTTCATAACCCTTGCTTTTTCAGCCATTTTCAGTTTTAAACATTTCAAATTTTGTCCACATGTTTTCATCCAACTTTCACAATTTTGGTTGATGTCATTTTTATTTCTGCTTATTTGCATTTCTTGCTGGCCAAAAAGAATTAATTTTTTTAAAGCCTGGTTGCCAACTGAAGAGAAAAATCCCAGCCTCCCCTGCTCCTATGCCTTTGTAGATGGATCCACCAATATCTACTTTGAACAAAAAAGCATGTAATTCACAACAAGGGCTTAAGTTGTTCAGGTTTGGGGCCTTTCATCCAGATATTGTCAAAACAGAGGAACAGGGACTGGGTATAAAGTTGGCAACCTTCTTAGGGTAGGAATGGTGGGGATAACTTCTGGTTTCTTAAGTTTTAAACCTCCAAGTCCAACTGTGTCCACTCAAAAGCATTATAGTCAATGGAGCTTATATTGTGTAAGGGGGCTGTAAGGAAAGGGGACTGAAAGACCAAGCCTGTGCATGCCTGCCTGAGAAATCCTGGCTGCTTGGATCACTTAAACATGTGCATTTCTTGTTGGTGTCTGGTCTATTGCAATGAGATTTATGCAAAAATTAAGTATAGGAACGCAATCAATACGAGTGTTTTTAGCTTTGTTTTAACATGTCCTATATTTGATCTACATTTTTGGGTGGTGTCCTACATTATTTTAACTGGGTAGGAATTTTGGCTTGGAGGACAGGAATTTTGGGGAACTTGGGGAGGGGAAGTTTGGGTTTGGCATCTGGTCACCCTGGTCTTAACCAGTTGAGCCACTGCAGCCACCAGTTGAGCCCCTGTAGGACCTTCAGGCCAACTGCAACCGTGAGCCACTGGAACCTTCAGGCCAAGCTTAACCACAGAGCCACCACAGCCCCTAAAGTAAGTAAAGTCCCTACATATTAGTATCACATGCAAATAAATGTGGATTTTCTTACTTGGGTACCAAATTATCTTCACCAGCTGTGGTCAGAACAAGATCAGAGGGACACACTGCATGCAAGACAAGGAGGGCAAGACGATGGAGAACGTTCCCTGTGTCACAAAGGAAAAAGTAGGGAAAGGAGGTCTATAAGCAGAGGGAGACAACTGGGGGACTTCAGTACAAGGAGAGAAGCCTTGAGAAGAGCCCTGCAGCTCCACCAACTCACCCTGTCTGTTCCCCAGTTGGTCCTCCTTGGCTGCCTGCAGCTCTTTTAGCAGCCTGTTTGCTAGCCACACTTCCAGCCTGTCGCCAAGTAACCAGGATTGCCCCAATCAGAATCCTCTGGCAACTGTTTACAGGGAGGGAGGGGAGGAACCATGGCAACCCTGGAGATGCTCAAGAAGTTGGGTTGCCAGAAGGTTCCAGAAACCAGGAATGTCCTGGTTTTGCGGAAGAGGATTATGGCAATCCTATCAGGAAGGCACTGCTGGGATGTCAAGGGCTACAAAAAGGGAGAGAGGGCACCCAGCAGCCAAGCTAGAGGCTGCAAGAGGAGGATTGGAGAGAGATCCTGGCTGGCCAAAGGCAGAAATAGTGAGCTGTGCTGTTATCTCAGCACTGTACAGTGGTGGGCTAATGCAATCGAGCAAAATCAAGTTTTATTTTTTTAAAGAACAAACCATATTTGCTGCTTTGTAAACTAACCCCAAATGCCTTTCAGATGTCTTTCAAACAAACTCCAATGAGTGACCTGCTTTTTCCTCTTATTTTTACTTATTATTGGACATTAGAGTCCTTTTGAGGACTTTGGGACACTGCAGCCTCCCCACAACCATCTGCCCAAAGATTTGGTGTGGCACTTCAAAGCAGGAGACGTCGCCTTGGGATGCTCCTTTGAGATAACCTGTTTTAAATGCTCTTCCCAAAAAGCCCCAGGAGAACACCAGTTGGAGACAACCATTCTCAGCCAGCCCTCCTGCTGAGATGGGCACAGGGTGACTAGGTACCCCAAAATGTTGTACTTCCAAGGAAGGGCACAGGGTGACTAGGTACCCCAAAATGTTGTACTTCCAAGGAAATGTAGGCTATGACAAAACAAACTGAAAACACTCATGTATTGATTTCATGTGACTAATACTATTATCTATACTGTATACATAAAATTGAAGTCACTGACTGACTGATCAATGCTCGGCCAAAACCACTGGGCCTAGAACCGTGAAATTTGGGGTGGGTGTTCCTTCTGTGACAAAGGGAGTCACTAAGAACCGGTTTTCGGAAATTCCAACTGGAAGGGTTGGAGCACAATGCGTTTTCCTCCCTATACTTTGCACTGTAGAATTGGTGATTGATGGATGCTTTGCTCCATCCCCCGAACCTAGAAGCATGAAATTTGGGGAGGGTGTTCATTTGTCACATGAACACCCACCAAGAATGATGTGGAGAAATGTAACCCTTAATGGGGCTGAAAAGGGGTGCAATGTGTTTTTGTCCTACATTTAACATGGAAGACTGACCAACATCCAGCCAATCAGGTGCTCGGTGCCTGGTGCACTGGGGGGATGTGGCTCAGAAGGAGGGGTTGCACTGGGGAGGTTGATGCGCATGGGGGGTTGATGTGCATGGAGGAATGATGCACATGGGGGTTAATGCATATGGGGGATGTTTCGCGTGGGGTGTTGATGCACGTGGGAGGTTGAGGCGCATGGGGATGTGTATAGGGTGTTGATGCACATGGGGGTTGATGTGCAGTGGGGGGATGGCATATGGGGGAATTTTACTCCCACAAAGCAGGTACGTTTTCACTAGTTATCAATAAATCAATAAATTACTAGAAGGCTATGAGGCTGCTTGCAGGGGCAGCTCATAGAGTAAGGGAGGATATTTCTTTTCCAGACACGAGGCTAAAAACAAAACGTGACCAGAAAAAAAGATAACTGGTCTCTCTGGATGGACATGGGGTGTGGAAGTCTGGATGGAATGGCCACATGAATCTCCCTTATCCAACTGGATGGCCTTAAGTCATTCAAATGTAACTGCTACCAGCGCCTGAACACATCTGGAGCATGATTTTCAATCACAACCAGCTGCTGATTCACAACAAGCACAACTACATATTCTGCCATTTCTAGTTGGATGTTTTTGTTTGCATGAAGCTTTCACTCCGAACCAGCCTGCAAACCTTGTTCGAGCAGCAGGATGGTTCTGGTTTCCCTGCTGGGCATTGCTAGTTATTGAATCCACCAATTCTTGTTCTTTCCACTTCAGCCACCTCTTCCTCCATTTTGAGTAATTCCTAAAAATAAAAAAACTGGTCATACATATGCACACTCCTTGCTATTCCATATTTTCTGATAACCCAATAGATTGTCCCATTTCTAGAGATAATGAAATGGATTCCAAACAAAGAATTCCTG
The DNA here is from genome assembly GCA_030015325.1 of Cryptoblepharus egeriae. NCBI lineage: Eukaryota > Metazoa > Chordata > Lepidosauria > Squamata > Scincidae > Cryptoblepharus > Cryptoblepharus egeriae. Next base: position 13,389,323 of record JAREYC010000014.1, read on the forward strand.
GGTTCTCTGCTCATGGGGGTTTATTTTTCACATAATTTTTTCATTTTTCATATTCTTTGTAAACCACTTTGTGAACTTTTTAGTTGAAAAGCAGTATATCAACACTGTGGATAGATAAAGTTTATACCTCTTGAAGAAACTGGGGAGTGTACATGGTTCCTTCCTTTGGTCCAAACAACAACCTTGTGAGGTAGGTGAGGCTGAGAGATACTGGCCAAAGGTCACCTAGGATGCTTTGTGGTCAAACAGGGATTTAAATCTGGATCTTCATACGGCTCTCCTGCGCCTGGTTTTCCTGCCTGCGATAGCACCAGTGGATTACCTGCCAGTCATCTCCCGCAGTAATTTAGCTAGTAACTCAGTGAACCCAAAGGGGTCAACTATCCACACTAGCTGCTATTCCTCATTAGTTCCAGCTTGCTGCCTTATAAAGTCAGTTTCAGATCATGGTTTTCTGTATACTGGAAGAGGTTGATGGGTGTGGATACCTTGGGTATCCTTGGTGTGGATAACTTGGACATCCTTCCTTTAAAGAGAAAAGTGTGTGTGTATTATATATATATAGTTTTCTCACCCTCCATGGGTGGTGTGTGTATGTTATCCTCAATCTCGGGACCTATACCAGAGGCTGTTCCTAGCATTGCGCTTTTCTGGATTGAGTGTGCTGGTGTACTTCCTGGAATCTGTTGGAGCCATTCTTCCAGCTTGGGTGTCACAGCCCCTAGTGCTCCAATCACTATTGGGATCACATTCACTTTCACTTTCCACATCCCTTCTAATTCCTCCTTCAAACCCTGATACTTTTCTACCTTTTCATGCTCTTTTTTTCCTGATGCTGCTGTCATTCGGTATTGCTATATCTATCACCGGGGTTGTCTTCTGGGCCTTATCTACCACCACAATGTCTGGTTGGTTAGCCAGAACCTTTCTATCTGTCTGGATATGGAAGTCCCACAGGACCTTAGCCTTGTCATTCTCCACAGCCTTCTGAGGTGTCTCCCATCTGGTCTTGGGAGGGGTTAATCCATAGGCTGAGCAGATGTTCCTGTACACAATGCCAGCAACTTGATTATGCCGTTCAGGGTATGCTGTTCCTGCCTGCATCTTAACCCTGCCACAATCTGTTGGACTGTCTCTGAGGATTGTCTGTGCAGCCTGCATTTTGGGTCTTCTCTTGTGTGGTAAATCCCCGCTTCTATGGATCTGGTACTTAGTGCCTGTTCTTCTGCTGCCATGATGAGGGCTTCAGTGCTATCTTTGAAGCCAGCTCTTTCCAGCCACTGATAGGATTTCAGCGACTTCAGTTATCTGGCGATGGTACATCCCGTGCAGGGTCTTATCTTTCCAGGACACTTCCTCAGTTTGATCTTCCTTCCATATTTGCTGTTGCTGTTGTTGCTGGAGACATTTTCTGTTCAGCTCATCTTTGGGTGCCATCTTGCTGATGTATTCCTGGATATTCTGAGTTTCATCCAGGATAGTAGTTTTAACGCTCATCAGACCCCAGCCGCCCTCTTTCCAACTAGTGCAGGGGTCGGGGAACTTTTTTACCTCTTACCCCAACATATATTTAGGTATGTGGACGTTACCCCCTTGATTTGAAAGGAAGGAAAAAATATATTATTAATTATTTGAATTCAAATATATGGCTTCTGGGGAGCTGGAAGAAAAGTTTGAAGTAGGGGATAAAATAGTGTTGGAGTGGACAGGATGACCATATGGTCTCTGATTTCCTGTTTTAGCCTTGTGTCCTAGAAAAAAATCTTCATTGTCCTCTTTTTCCTTGTGAGCAGGCAGCATGTAGCTTTCTTGGAATTCATAAATTATATGGAATATGTAATAGTTTTAAACTTACAGTACTAATACTAATATGGTGTTTAAGTTAACCACATGAAAATAATATATATGAGTGTTTTTAGCTTTTAAAAATGTCCTGCATTTTTCTTGGATGTGTTATATTTGGGGGGGCTTGACCTCTTTTTGTGGTTATGACATATGGTCACTGCATATTGGAGAAATGTGGGGGTCAGGGTGACCATAATAAAAAAAGGACAAGATCCTGCAAATGATTAAAACAAGTGCAGGATTCAACTGGAGTGGGGAAGAGAGCCCAATCTATTCAAATTTACTCAGAAGTAAGACCCATTTTGTTGGGCTTACTTATTGTTGAAGTTATTGAGCTTCCCAGGAAAAGGTGAATAGGATTGCAGCCTCAGAGCCCAATCCTGTGCCTTTTTATTGAGCAGCAGACCATTACAGTCAGTGGGGCTTCCTTCCAGGAAAGATTATGACATATGATCACCCTGATACAGGTGCAATGAAATGGTCTTACCAGAAGGAGCTGGATGGAAGGGGGGCTGTTTAGAATACAGGCAGACCTCAACAGCACTGAAATGAGGATGCTTTTTCTGTCTGGATGGCTCTAAATCCTGCTTGGTCCCCCTGCTCATCTGCTTCTTTGCTCTGGACAGCTGAATAAGATGGAAATTTTGTGCAGCTACACAAGGCAGATGGCTGCAGGTCTCACTCTTCCTGACTGCTGATTTAGCAATAGTTTTTTCTCTCTCTCTGACTTAGAAGCCGTTTGGATCATGACTGCAAGAAGCAACTCTGCTCTCAGGCTCAGGTCTCTCTTTGCAGCAGTTGATACACAGCAGCAGTTATTATCAGGCAGATTAAGTTGTTTCTAGCATTTAGGTCCATAACTTTGGGTGCAATGCAATGCACACTTTCCTAAGAGTAAGTCCCAAGGAAAATACTTGCTTCTGAGTAAGCAAGCAGAAGCTTGAGCTCTGAGAAACCCCAGCCTGCAGCTGAGACACTGTTGACCTCTCTCCCCTCCAACCCCCCCCCCATAGCCTGAACTTCTTATGACCCTTCAGGGCTTCACACCTTTTGTTTGTTTGTTTTGATGTTTGGAGGCTGGAGCTGATTAGGTGCTAAGAGTAATCCATCAAGGCTGCAGAGTGGCAGGCACAGTGATTGCAATGCCTGCCCTGTTCTGTGCTGGTCATGCATACCTGGCTGTGTCATTCATATGCAAACCCAGGTGGTCCATTACCCCCAGAAATTCCATTATTACCCAAATTGGGGTAAATTTACCCCTCTTCCCCGACCTCTGGACTAGTGTATAGTCCCTGGATGTTAAATTTGATGTGGAAACCCACATACATTGTAAGAAGCTTCCGAGTTTTCACATTGGCTGCCTCCATTTCTTTTTGTGGCCAACTCACTATACTGTCAGGGTATCTGATGACTGGCAGCGCATATGTATTGATGGCAAGTATCTTATTTTTCCCATTGAGCTGGCTTTTCAGGATGTCGTATCCTTTGATGGTACTTGGATATTGCTGTCTTCCTTGCCTCCTCTTCATGATTTCCGTGGGATTGTGAGATACCTGGGTACTTATAGCTGGTCTCTATGTCTGTTTTGTACCCTGTTGGTAGTTCTACCCCACTGGTCTTTTCCTCTCTTTACTCATTCAGCTGCAATTATCCAGGCCAAATGACATCCCAATATCCTCACTGTAGATCCTTTTCAGATGTATCAATGAGTCAGTGTCTCATTCGTTTTTAGCATATAGCTTGATGTCATCCATATAGAGGTGGCTGATGGTAGTTCCACTCTTGAACTTGTATCCATATCGTCTTTGCAATTACATGGCTTGGGGGATTCAGGCTTATGCAGAACAGCAGAGGAGACAGTGAGTCACCTTGATATATACCACACTTGTGCTATTTCCTTTGCATTGACTTCCAGTGTTGTCTTCCATTGCCCCATGGAGTTCTTAAGGAAGGTCATTCAAGTTGCTTTGTATAATGCCAGGCATTCACAGACCCACATATACGGCACTGTGTCATTGGCTTTCCTGTAGTCAATCTAAGCTGTGCAGATTAGTCTGATTAGATTTTGAGTCATGGGCTATAGAATTATCTATGAGCAGCTGATGTTTTGAACCCCTGGTATCCTTCCCAATACCTTTTTGAGTTATGCTCATGTATTGGCTCATATGCTTTTACAATTTAGTGGCTATGATGACTGATAGGACTTTCCATGTTGTAGAGAAGCAGGTTACTGGTCGATAATTGGATAATGTTCCTTTTTGGGGATCCTTTTTGTGTATATCGCTGACTGAACCATTCACTCATTGACTGACTCGTTCACTCCGACTCACCAACGCCTAGCCAAAACCACTGGACCTAGAAGCGTGAAATTTGGGGTGTTCCTTCCATGATGGAAGCACCCACTAATAACCATCCATATGTGATATCAACACCCATCCAAAACCGATGTTGAGAAATTTAACCCTTAAGGGGGTGAAAAGGGATGCAACATGTTTTTGTCCTATACTTACCATTGAAGACCGATCAACATCCAGCCAATTTGGTGCCTGATGCACAGGAGGGATGGGTGTTGCACGAGGAGGGGGTGTTGCCATGGGGGGATGTTACAGAGGGTGGATGACGCATGGAGGGAAGGATATTTTGCTCCCACAACGCAGGTACATTTCGCTAGTTTCTTGTAGATGCCTAACATTCAGATTACACACATGCACTCATCTGCAAGATAGGAAACCTTAGTGAAACTGGGTGAATTGTCTAAGAAACTTGGAAGAGAACAAGAGTGTAAGAAAATAAACTCTGGAGGGGACTAGAGTGTAGCTCCAGTTCCCTTTGGAGAGCTCAGGTGAAGCTAAGTTGGGCTTGTTAGGGTCCAGCAACCACATTGAGCTAGATCCACTTCAGGTAAACAGGCTCCACTTGTATATGCTTTTTTGAAGTTGCCTTGCCAAAATTTCAGTGATAATGATCTGATGTGTGTGTGCTTCTGCATATTTGCCATGCCTAAACAAAATCAAATAGTAGTTCTCATGATGTACAAATTCGCTACCGCTGGATTCACTTGCCTGCAGGGAGCAGGTTTGACACCATGCTCCACAGTCTATTTTGGCTATCCACAGTCTCTGTAACATTCATAGCCATCCTGAAAAGATCTGCAACATCCAAAACCTATTTGTCTGTATCATTTTGAAGATCTCAACTGCACTTTTAAGTAGCCATGGGAAATTTCCCCACTAATCACAAAGGATCAGTGGCTCCCTATATGCAGATTTGTGTCCTTTGGGGTTTCCAGGAGTCTTTTGTGAATAATTAGAACTGACAGTAAAATCCTCTGGTGGTGCAAGTGGTTAAGACACTGTGCCTGTTAACCAGCACACCAGGGTTCGAGACCTGGGTCCCCACAAGACGAGGATTTCCTGCTACAGGCAGGGGGTTGGACTAGATGATCCACTGAGTCCCTTCCAAGTCTGATTCTAAATTGCTTAACTATGGGTATAAAGGCCCGCAGGCCAAATGCAGCCCCCATTATAATGTGATAATTATCACCTCTCACAGTGCGATAATTGGGCTTTCTTATAACTTGAAAATATGAACAAGATTTGAACATTCTCTTCTGTCATTTGCAGTGCATGAGTTTCCTATGTGAGAACGAAGTGCTTATTTCTTGTCAACTTCATTAAGCAGTCACTTTCTGATTACTGATACCACTTCTGGCTCTGGGCAAGCAACATGACTTTCTGCTACTAACTTTTACCCTCCATGCTTGACACACATATCCACCACTCTCCCCTACAGATAATGCATGGAAATATTTAGCACACGAGTTCAGGTGCCAGGAAATCTTGGGCCAACCTTAGTTCTTTAATGGCACAAATAAGATGTGCCTGCTTTACAGTGCCTGCTGGCCAGAGAAAGAAGCTACAGTATGGTACTGCTATCTTTTCAGCAAACATAATTACAAAGCAGTACATTTATTCCAGGCACCAAATAAAAAAATGTGAAATCATTGGGTGGAACATCCCAGCTTGTCCAGCTTTTCCCCTAATTCAAGAAACTTGTGTAATGTTTTTCTAGTACAGGACATTCCAACATGAACCAACTTCTCCGGAAGAAGCTAAAACTATATAACCAAAAGATCAAGAAATGGATAACCATATTTCATTTCACAAGCTGCAGAAACTCGAGTTGGCTGCTAGCCTAGATAACCACTCTCTTCTTCTCCTCCACACTACCTCTTTTGTTCTATTCTCCACTTCTGTTTCATATCCAGGGAACAAAACCCGATGTGCTGCTGTGCAACAAGAAGGCAGCAGGTGATGAATTGTCTCATGAGGTCTTCACCTGACCCCACCTGCCACCCACGTGATTGACATTCCTTGTGAATTGACCTAATGCCCAAACAAGGGATCTCTAAAGGAAGACCATCAGATGTGTTACAGAAGCACAACTATGTGAGCAGAGGTTCAAATGCTCCCCTGAGCAAAACAGAAGGACACTGAGGCAGGGAGCCTCCCCGACCAACATATGAGTAAGAAGGACCCTAGTCCTTGACATAAGCTTCTCTGCACCAGAGAGCCAGAAGCTTATTTAAGTTTTTCCCTAATTGTTGGTCACATGCAAAAATTTAACTGGAAGGCTCAGAGAGATCATGTATAGGTTATGCCAGCCCAACACCAAGATGGGTCCAGTATGCCTCCTGGAAGTGACTTCTGGGTTGTGTCTGCAACTTTCAGTCTCTTATAGGTGGACCTGCAGTGGGCAATGGAATGGGTGACAGGCCTGACGCAACTTGGAATAACTCTTGGAAAGGAGGAAAGAGATTTGGGTCATGGACTGCCATAAGAGTATAAGAGGATTACATCACTCAAATATTGGATTTCACTACTTTGTTAGTTATTTGTATGGCAATTCCAATGTTCATGGTTGTTTATTCTTGCTCAGGAGATCCTTGTGAGTTCCAGCAAGTAATATGTGTCCAGCAGTAACTATTTATGCCCAGGGTGCACAATGGCTGGTCTGCATGGTTCTACGAAAGCTCGTAGAAAGCTCTTCAAGATGGAATCCGTTTCACGGCACGGTGGCATCAAAAAAAGCACTCCAATCTTCTAGCAGGAGCAGTTTTCAGGTCGCCCAGATTGTAAACAGTGACACCTCTGGCTCTTTTGTCTCATGACAGCTTTACCAGCTTGGTCAGTCCCCCATCCAAAAGTGACCCAAGTTTTTCTCTGCTTAGCTTTCTTCAGTAGCCCTTTGCTGAACCACCAGACCACACCTGCTTTCTCACTGCTTTAATGAAGCAGCAACATGCAGGTGCTAGCACAGGTCAAAAGACTCCAGGCTGAAAGATGTTGTGTTGAGGTCTGAAGCATCATCTGCAGATCTATGTCATGTTCTCCCACCCCAAACACATTCTATAAGCAGCATTTAGACACAAGTTTGAATTATGGAGCAAAGCGTATTTATTGCAGTTATTAGTGAAAGTTACACTTCAAACTGAAGCAAAAGCAACACTAGGACAAATAAAATTGATTTACTAAAAAAAAACAAACCACCAGAGTCCTTCCAGTAGAGAGAAAATGAATTTAAAAACCCACCAAAGGAGTGGAAGTTGTCACAGAAAAATAACTTGGGGACAGATTTGGCTCAGGAGTTCTATGACTGAATCTTTGCACATTGACAGATTTGTAAGCAACACAATGTTAGATGAGAGCAGAAAGAGTAACCAGTCGACAAACATGTTTGGGAACACAATGTACTGACTCAATACGTTTTATGTTACTGACAGGTCTGAAGACACCATGTTCTGACCCATGTTTGGCAGCTGGTATTGGTTGTTCCTTAAGAATATCTGGCCCTGTGGCATTAAATTGAGAGGTAATGAAACAGAACACTTGCTGTCTTCTGTTGCAAACCAAACTGAACAGACTAGTGGGGAAAAATGAACTCTCATGTAAAAACTACATCACCTGCATGCCCACTCAAGAATATTTGGGTTTCAAATAGCAAAGAGAAGCTATTCTCTTTGAATTGAGTGCACTTTACATTTGAATTGAGTGCACCAAGAGAATGTGCACCAAAAGCCAATACGGGAAATCTAACAATGCTGACCAGTATGACATGAAGATGATGGATGACAACAACAACAGGCCAATATGAACCAACTGGAAGAACTCCAAAATAGCTGAAAGATTTTGGCAAGGGCAGTTTACTTGGCAGGGATATGGAGTCAGGGGGAGAAGGGACACATTGCTTCTGAATAAAGGATTACAATTTAAAAACATACTGAAATACCAATCTGTAATATATCTATATATATCTATATATAATTTTTTTAAAATATATAAACCAACCCTCCTCCCACCCTCTCCCCCATTTAGTTGCAGCTCACATTAGCAATACAAAGAGGCACACATGGTCAAGGAGGTGTTAAAAGTAAGAACTGTCAAGGCTTTTCCCAACGCACTGACTGCTCACTCACTGGAAGGCAAAACAAGTCCATTCTACTTACATACGCTTTTGCTAAAGAGAGTAAAGGGGAGCTGAAGGGGGGGAAAAAGTCATTGCACATTGACAAAAAAGACAATGCACATTCTACAATCCTCGAAACAATTCTCCAAGGAACTCTGAGTACAGTGGTCAAGAACTTCACATCCAAGGCCATCAGCTGAAGTGCAACATAATTGTTTCCAGAAGAACATATACATACCTGGCCTTCAGCCAGACGCAAGAGAAGAAGGTCCTACTCATCAGTGAACATATCATCCCGCAAAGACAATAGGGTGCCTCCAATCTACTCTGCTTGCTATTCCTCCAGGCCCAACACCTAAGCATTTAAGTGTCTGGGTTCACAGTGGGTAGAATGTTGTTAGGATGATACTTTATGTTTACATATATAATTGGCTCTCATTTGGCTTAATATGGGTCCTAACCCCACATCTGAAGGGTCTCAAGGACCTCCCAGATGTGATCAGAAAGTCTCCTGGAGACACCTCTAAGGTACAGAAAGGTCATACATGACCTCTGTGCGTTTCAGAACACCTCCCAGATACAACTAGAAGACATTTCTGGTTGTGTTTAGGAGGTCCTTGAGGCTCTCCCCATTGATTCATTATCCACAGACACTGATGGGTCAGGGAATAGATCCTCCATGGACACCAAGGGCCAAGAGTATGCACTGAGATGATACAATTAAGGAAACACTCTCAGGACACTTACACTCTCTCAGAACAATAAGTGTTAAATGGAAAACAGCTTCCGTAAAAGGACCACCTTGCAATGAAAACCTTGTACTAACCACTTTATATTGTGACATAGAACCAGTGGAGAAGGCTGAACAAATCAGAACAGATGCCTGTAAACCTTCTGGATCCCAAAGAAATGTCAACAAATAAAGATGTCTTCTAACCAAAATACACATGCCTCCACCGCCCCGATGCTCCCAAAGGCAAGCAATGATTCCTCCACCCCATTGTTGGAGATTTGTGCTCCAACAAACTAGGCACATTTTCACTTCAACCCATATCCACACCAGAGTGCAAATTTTCACAACAAAATCACAACTGAGCACAGAAAAGAATGACACATTTGAACCAACAACCAGAGAGGACAACACAGCACCACAGTTAAAATAGGTTTTTCATAGCAACATTCCTCCAACATACACCTAAATCCCTATACAGTAGCTGAGATCTTCAACAGAATCCAGTGTCAGGAATGCTGCCATCACCATTTGTTGCAAGGCTCAGACCTGCCACTATAGGCTAGTTGAATAACATAGGATCCTAAAAGGAGGGTTTATGTTAGCCAACTCCTCCAATTCCCAGCAATTTTCCACTGGTGTGCCATGGCACATTGCTGTGCTGACAAAAGGCCCACAGCTGTGCTGTAGGATTTTGAAGCAGTGCTGAAAATTGCAGAAAAACTCTTCTGGGTTCTGCAGCTCAATTTGTATGGCAACTGGTGAACTGTCTGTTCCTTTCTCTGCCAGTTCTGATAGAGGGACAGATAGTTTGTCATGACAGATGCCCTTGAAAAAGAGCCATAGAACCCAGAAGAGTCTTCCATAAGTCAGAAGTGATGTCATAAGAAGCAAAGACTATTATAGAGATCAGTGTGCTTTGAGAAGAAAAACACTGAAAATTGCCAGGCAAACTCCTGGAGACTTTCGGAGAGTTTATTTTAGCCAACCCCTCCAATATTCAGCCCCCGCTCTCCTCTACTGTAATACTCCCTTGATTTTCTGTCGTGCCTCACCTTTTTCTTTGCCTTGTGAGTGCACATTCTGAGTGCAACTGAATGCACATTCTGAGTGCAACTAAGTGCACATTCCTGCTACAGGAATCTCCAGACCTCCTGTCCTCCCACTTTATGTGAAAGCAGAGCACACTGCATGGCTGAGATGAGGCAGGAAAGGATGTCAGGAATGCTGCCATCACCATTTGTTGCAAGGCTCAGACCTGCCATTATAGAACAGGCTAGTCAATTAACAGGATCCTAGAACGAGGGTTCTAGACCTGTGTGAGGTCTTGAACATGGGTCACTAGCTCTTGGCAAGCTGAATTCTACTGCTTTACACACAGTCAAATGTTCAGGTAACTCCTTCCCTATCCTGAACATCCTCCCCAAAACAGGAACTGGGTAAACCTGCCTTTTAGTGCCTGCACTGCAAGTTCTCTTGACAACAATTGCAGAGGAGCAGATATGGCCCCTAAACAAAGACAAGAACTTAAGATCTGATAAAGATGGAAGAAACTTATTGTCACCACAGGCAGGCAACCTTTTCATTGCAACACTCCATCTTGCCCAACGCATTTGGCAGTGTTTTGAAACACTTTTTAAAACAAAACTGCAACAATGCCACCAATGGGGTGGCACACCAAAAATAGTGCACACCAAAAGCCCCTCTCATAGCACTTTCTACTCTGAGACAGAAGCTCCCAAGGCTTTCAACAGCTGTTCTTGTAACTTTACATTTAGCATAATGTCCCTGTTGGTCTTCTCACAAACATCACTTTTCACTTTGGAAATGGACCAAAGATCCATTTACCTTAACCAATAGGCCAGGGTTCGAGACCTGGGTCCCCGCAAGACAAGGTGAGGTCCTGTCCTTAGCCCAGCTCTGCGACATAGCTGGAACCAATTGTATTGGCTCTATTTCAGTGGCGAGGAGAGGGGGAATTTGCTGCTTGGGTAACAGCCTATCCTCTATATTAATCTACCCGGGCCTTCGTGCTTTGCATACAGCATCCAGCACAATACCATAGTCTTTCGAGACTGATGGATGCCAATACAATACAAATAAGACAGGATGCAAAGACTGCCCTCAAACTTGGGAGGAAAAAGTTATAACCAGAGAGCAAATTATTGAAAGGAATTGGGAACTGATACTTATGTAGGTTCTTCTACAGGCAGGGAGTTGGACTAGATGACCTATTAGGTCCCTTCTGACTCTAGGATTTCTATGATTTCTCCAGGGTGAGGATACATACTAAGTTGGATCCGATGTTGCCCCTACAGTCATAAAAGCCAGTATTTTTACACCACATGCTAGAATATTACCTACAAAAAGCAATACTGAACCCAGAGGCAAACAGAAACATGATGTCTGCTAAAAAGGTGGCTAAGGCTACAATCCAGAGTAACTATGGGATGTTTTACACCAATGTACCTACGGTGCCACCTATGAGAAATGCATACAGCAATCCAGAGTAAGTGACTCTTATGTCTTCCCATGGTTACTCTGGATTGTAGGGTAAGAAAGGCACCAAAACCTGTGCAAACCTAAAGGCACAATCCAGAGTAACTACAGGGAGTCCTTGCTCTGGTGTAAGAACAATTTACTCTGGATTGCAATATGAATTTCCCATTGGTTTTCACTAGGTGATGCAGTAACTATGGGTGCACATAAAGTCTCTTATGTGCTCCCTTGGTTATTCTGGATTGAAGGGTAGGTGCGTTAATGACAATTTAAAAACTGTCCGTCATTGCCCCAGTAGTACATCATTTCTGTTTGCTGTTCTGAGTGTCTCTTCTTCATCTCTGTTTAGATTGCAAGATCGCAAATTTATGAATTTGTTTCTGCTATGTTCACTTTGGGAACTAGTTTTTGTTGAAAATGGTGTCTGAAGCACCCCATGCAGGAAGTTTTCCCATTCACTAATGACAAACTTTAGAGCCTCTCAGTTGCACATTAAAAGGCTTAAAAGAAATAAATGGGTTGATCTGAATTTCCTTTTCAGATCTGTTACAAGTCATGCCAAGTGCCCATCATCAAACCTGACTGTTGGATCCCAAGACACCCACCATGCTTTCTCATCTCATGCTAACTTCTCTAAAGTCCTTAGATATCCGACTCCCCAACCATATCAAAAGATTTTCTTGATTACACTGTTTCACAACATTCAACAAATAACATTGTTTAAAGTCTTCAGGTATCAGCCTCCCCTACAAGTATCTTGCTAGCCAAGGAACCACAAATAACAAATGGCAAATGTATCAAAATAGACAGAAGAAGAGACAACAGGCCTAAGATGGACTACCAAGCTTAAATAAAGTAGTATTCTTTTAAGACTTTCAATGGGCAGCTGAAATGTTTTCTAAAAACTCTTTATTAAAATAAATGACACTGAAGTCCAATAGTGGTTCAAGAACAGTGCAATGAAACACAACAAAGTCTCAGAGCACCTTACAGAAGAATTTATTTCAGATGGTCCCAGTTTAAGGTGTTATAGGACTTATTTTTGGCTGTAACAAACATGACCTCAACCTTATTTTTATAAGATGGCAGTTTTACACTTTTTTTTTACAACTATCACCCAACTGTCTTATAGTACTTTGGACAAATCTCTCTAAGGATGGATGACAGAGCTAGCAACTGGAAGTAAGAAAAGACGTGAGGTTAAAACGTAACCCAAGCATAGAAAAGTAGCAGTTTAACCTGTGTAATGAGGGAATCAACCAACTGCCCAATCAATCAGGGATCAAAATCTCTTTAAGAAAGTAGCTGGAGGGAATGAATCAGCTGTTTTGAAAAACTATTGGCACACAAGGTTCTCCATTAGCACCATTTGACTGGACTGGTTGGGGGAAAAGTTAGCAGCAGCTTGGGCAAAAGGTCTTTAAGTCTAGCACCAACTTAGCAGCAGCACAGCTAAGGAAGTAGAAAAATGAGTGCCTCTGAGCATGCCTCCACATGTACAAAAGGCCTGGTGTGCATGGACACACAGAGCACATTTTCATTGCTGCTCCAGAACCATAGCAGCATCTAGGGAGGCACGGGTGCCTTCTGTTGAAACACATCAGGCTTACTGCAGGCATATCCCACTCTAGAATCATAGAATCCTAGAGTTGGAAGGGACCTAGTAGGTCATCTAGTCCAGCCCCCTGCCTGCAGGATCTAGAAATCCTCCTACAGCATCTCCAACAGGTGCTCTCAAGCCTCTGCTACACCTACACAAAGCCTACCTACATAGAGCCTATACCTTTCACAAAAGGAGAAATTCAGGCCACAAACCCCTTCCATTCATAGTGCATCAAATACATCTTTCTTCACCTGACAGTCACAAGCTCCAGGAGATATGCAAGAGGCAAAAGATCAGAGTATTTGAACATAACAAACACCATAGGCTCCTATTGTAACATGCTGTGAACAACAAGAGTGGGGAGGGGGGAAGACACCAAGAGAATGGGGTCATAGCCCAGAAGCAGAGCTCCTTCCTTGCATGCAAAAAGCCCCAAGTTCAAACCCTGGCAGCAGCTTTCTGGAAGCTAGGCAAGATGTCTCTGAAAATTTGGGGCATCTGCAAACCATCTTCTTACAAGGATGTGTCTCTGTATTTGTTTTCTTGAATCAGGAGATACATTCACATATTGCAGCTGGCCCATAAGACTATTATACAGCTCTTAAAAACAGGGGCTGAAAAAGTGAAACAATAGATAATTTTTTTACTTGCTCTTTTGCATTATTTCAGATTCTTTAGGACGCAGGGATCGTTTTCTCCACCACAAGAGCCCAATTCGTTTTCAGTTCACTTTAAATCTGTTTAAGGGTGGCTTCCTTAAAATAATGCAAGACTGAAAAGCAGAAACATACCGTGGAGAGCAAAGTGTGGAAAGTGAGGACAAGGAAATCTGTCAATTTCTGAATGCAAAAGGAGGCCCACACATACCAGTGTACTTTAATATGAAAGACTGACCCTTCCAAAACTAGTACGGTGGCAACTGAAAAACAACTTCTTGATTTCAGTCAATATACTGCATATACTAAGGCACGTCAGACATTAAAAACAAAAGAAGACCCAAAGAGGTTGCCACAACAGACTGAAGAGAATTGGAGGAAGACTAATACAAAGCAATACTTTACTGGCCTAAAGAGCTACAAAATGGAGTATGGTCATGACACTGCCAAAACTCTCTCTGTACTGCATCTGATCCAAAACCAGGAAACCACCAGATACCAGACAAGGCAAAAAGGTCCCAGAGCACATGATGCTCTTACACGGTCAAAGCTGAGAAGAATCAACTTCCTCCATAGAAATCCCATGGAAAAGAGACAAACTGAGGCAGGAAAGTTTTCAAATATATATCATTGAAGAGATATTAAATACTTCAATTCTATAGAAAAGTCTCCCTCAAATCAACATGCAGAAACTCCTCCATTTTAATTTCTCAGTCCCATACACCCTACCTGAAAGCCACCTAAGGTGGCAGATTGCTAGAGAATGCCCACCTGTCTCCCTCATTCTTACCCCACTCCCTGGAATTCAAAAGACCAATGGGGGGAGTGGTGCATAAGGGTGGGCTTGTGTGTGAACGAAGTTGGAGTTTTGCTGCTGGGTTAACAGTGTTACTCATATAGGAATTTAACAGACCCCCCACCCACTGTCTAAAGGCAGTTTATTTCACTGGGTTCACAATTATCATAATTTACAAAGAGGTCTGCAGCTTAATTAAAATTCTACCCTAGCTTTCAGCAACTGTGTGTTAAAGTGTTTTGCTCTAGTCTGGATATGGATAATTATAAGACCCTCCTAACCATTTCATATGAAACCATGTGCTATTGAACATGTGCATCAAACTAAAATTGGTCATTTGTAAAGTCAAAATACATTACCAATATATAAAGGTAAAAGTGCCCCTGCAGGATGCCCTACTAGTCATTAATGCATTAATGCAAACTCTAAGGGGAATGCATATTCCCAAAACAAGCCTGAAGAGCAGGCATTGTACAAAGCTGCCTCTGTGGTCATGGGCCGGCATGACTAAAGACCAAATGTGCAAGGAATTGTTACCTTTCCATTGAAGTGGTACCTATTTATCTGCTTGCAATTTACTTGGTTTTGAACTGATAGGTTGGCAAGAGCTAAGCACGGTACTCAGGTCTTGACCTGCCATAGTTCAGGTTGACAAGTACAGCATCTTTAACGAATTAAATCCATAGCAGCCCTTGAATATTTTGTAGCCTATTAGAAAAATTATCCAAATTACCATGAACTCCAATTGGACTCAGTGCATACAGAATAATGCATTCTGTAAAAAGTGTTCAAGAGGAGGAACAAAAGCCAACTATGTGCAGAAATGAAACGTGTGTGTGGATTAAGGCAACAGGCCAAAGTAGAACTTGGTAAAAAGTGCAGCTAAATGAGAACAGTCATTCCCAAATGTGGGAATGCAAAACTATGGTCTTGGGCACTGCAAAGCATGATGAGAAAAATCAGGTGGGAAAATCTCTTACCAATAGATGGTGCCATATCTATGAGAGTATGTGGCTACACAAACCCAGCAATTCTTGGGTATTGGCAAAACTGCAGCATTTTAGTTTCATTTAGCCCACCTAAGTTTGCCTGATTTGTATTTAAACTCACCACAAACGTGTTCCAGGGCCCCAAAGCGAGGTTTTGAGTTGCCCTGAAACTCCAATTTGGTAAAGCTGCAACTTGAAGAAGTGTAAATGAACCCACAGGTGACCTATAAACTTGAATGAACAGTCAATAATATGGCAAAACAGACATGAGTAATAACATTACAGAGTTACACTCTGTATTACACTACAGAGTAATAACACTACAGAGGTGACCAGAGGCTCAATTATGAAAGGGTATGACATTTTCCTTAAAATAAAATTTCAACAGGAATTTTTTTGAAATACTGCAATTTTTTGCAGGGATGTGTGAATCAATGTTATTGCAACACCATCACAATTCTGCAATTACTACTTGCTCCTCTTGAGGTTTAGAGTTTACTCAGCTTCTCTTGACTAGAAGCAGAAGCAAAAGCTGTCATTGACTACCTTTCCCCCTTTTATCTTTATTAAAAAGGGATTTCACTGGAGGGGAAGGCTTTGCCACTGTAAGTACAAGGGCTAAAAGTTTAAGAATATGATTAGTATCCCAAGGTTTCCTTCCTCCTGCAGAAGGACTTCTAACAGAGCCCTTTTATTTAAAGTGAAACCCGTGACTTTCAGAATTCAAATAACCTTGAAGCACAGAAAAAACGGTAGAGGTTTGCTGCTACTTGCCTCAGTGTTATTATTTGTGGCCCATGAATAAAAAATGCAGCAAGAGATCTTGGCTACTCAACCATAATACCCAAGTATCTCATATCCACATAGTGGATTTTAATCAATTTCGTAACTCCATTCCTCTTCTATATCATGGTCCATGGTTGTCTTGGTCCTCACTCAGGAATAAAATAAGTTATATAATATATCACAAGCAATACTACAAAGTAATTAGTGAAAACATGCTAAAAGTCTAACTTCCTCAGCCATGTATAAATTTTGGAACAAAAAAATTATAGAGCACCGTTTTCTAAAAAGGCACTTTGAGGGCTGTCTAAGTAAGCCACTTAATGTTTTAAAGAGCAGAATTTTGCTTTCAACACATCTTTCCTGGTAAATGCCCCCCTTTTCAGATGCCAAGTGATTCAAAATATAGAGTCAGAGGCCAAGAAAGTCCAAGGTCACAGACCAAAGGTTCTTTCATCAAGATTTCTTCTACTGAAGAAGAAAAAACAGGATACCTGTTCCTATTCTGGGTTTTGAATCCAATTCTCCATGTCCTTAATGGCTACTCAAAACTGTAAACTGAAGACCTGCAGAAAATCAAGGTGACAGATCATTAGCTGATAAGTCAGAACTGAAGCTCTCATCTACCTATTTCACATCTCCTGACCACTAAATTCAAGCACCTATCAATGCAGTATCAACATATAATTCTTGAGGAGTTATATATTCTTGAGGAGTTAACTGTTCAATGCTGAAACAGTATCAAAGGGCAAAGCGAATGTGAATCTATATTAGAGGATCTAGTAATCTGTATCCTGTCATTCAAGGTAATACACATTTTTTGCAGCTCTAATCACAGTTAAAGAGAATGGTCTCTATTGAGATGCCCCAATACTTGAGGTGACTGTGAAAGTTTGGCCATATATTTGACCCACAAATACCAGTTTTCATACATTTGGTGTCACATTCATCAAGTGATCAAGGAACATGTGTGAAATGCCTCTAAAAGAGCAAGGCAGGGGAAGCTGATTAAAAAAACAATGTGTCAATCTCTTGTGCATTCCCACCCCCGGCTTCCCCAACTCTCAATGCCATATCTGGAAAAAGAAGTCTGCAATCAATGATAAACCCATGCACTTGGGGGCTAGTCCCCTTAGGATTTTCCCCAAGTGAAAACACACACAGAAGTGTTGCATGGAGTGTAACTTCTAAATGTGGAACTAAACTGGCTTTATAGACCACAGGCTTGAAAAAAAGTTTTACAACATGAAAAAAATTCACTCAGTGAAGTACCTTATCCAAAAAGTGGAAAATAATCTGTCTCTAATGTAAAGAAATAGAAGCAAAGCAATATAAGCAAGTTGCACAGTCATTTCAAGCATCTCCCCTTGTGCTGAAAGGTACATGTGCATGGAAACAATCAAAACACAGTCAAGAACCTCCTGAAGCAGCACAAGGAATGCATGCACTCTTGCAAGTAACAGCCTTGAGATGCATTCCCAAAAGGAGACTTTGGGAAACAACCTCACTGTCATTGACATTGTTCATCTAACACTCCTGAGGTGTGCTTCTGTATTTTAAATTTACCACACTCACACACAAATCGGAGTCATGCAGTTACACAATTACCCACCAAACAGAAGGAAGTCCACAACTATTTAATAGTGAGATATTAAATAGTGCACCTCTTTTGATAGCTATCAATCAACAAGCTCGACCAACAAAATTCTTAAGTTCCTTTTCTACTACTGACCTGTTAGTCCTAAGGGTGGTGCAAAAAACCATTCCCATACACATGAGCCAAAATTGAAATGAATGAGGATTGTGCCAAACAAGATTGCAAGCTTTATGGCATACAAAAAGAGAAGCCACCACTGGTGGCAGAGCACCATCTGTTAGCTTATAGACACACTGCCTCACTCTTCTTGCAGTACAAGACTTCTAGACTATCCCAAGCACTTCTCAAGAGCATCTGGGGAAGAAAGGGCAAAATAGTGGCACTTGCAAGTATATGTGAAGCCCAGACCAAGCTGGGAAAACAGGGTATGAGCTGCCATCCTAAGCAGAAATATACATATTAAAACAAGGCCAAAGTTGGCAGAGTTAAAATGGGCAAACTGACACCCCCTATTCACTTAGGTCAAATAAGCAGCCGCTCTGGGGGTGCAGACAGAACCCTGCACATGAGTAAGCAGCACTCTCAGAACTTCTGTGAAAGCATATTAAAATTCAAGAAAACTTTCTTTAAAGAAGAGCATGTATAAAAATAAATGTCCATATAATCCTGCAGAAAAATATGCTGGAAATTGTCACAGATGAGGTACCATTTCGTTCCCTCCCTATCCCCACCCCTCCCCTCCACTGCAAAATATATCTTACGTCTTTCTAGAAGCAGAAGGAAGAATATCTGGCTATCACCTTGGTTTTAAAAGCACCCTTGTGTTATATTCACCACTGTTGAGAAATGTTTCTTTAGAAACCAAAAACAAAGAAATCAGAATATCATTCTTTTCTTACTCACTCAACCCAGATTTCCACCCACCTGCCCTCATTCTCTAGTGCAGTAATTGTCCGCCTCTATTTAAAATAAATATAGCAGCTACAGTAACATAAGTACGGATGTCCCTCCATGCCACTAAATCACTGTTTTTTTATGAATTCTTATCAGCACTTTACAAAGACAATTTCAAAATTAAAACATATTGAGAGATGTGGTTTTTGTTTTAATTGCCAGCTACTCTCCACATGAAAAGATTAACACCACATTATATTCATGGAAGGTACTTCCTTGGTAGATTTTAAACAGGTTAAAGCAGCAAGGAAAAAGGTGGGGGAAGGACAGAAAATCTGCATGTTATAGTGCATCTTGGTGTAAACAGGCAAAGGTTTATTTTCCTTCTTCTAAAGGGAGATCCCCCCAAATATTGAATGCCCTTAAAAACTCAATTAAGAAACTTATTCAGGTCAGGATTCCCTCACGTGGAAGTGGGAAAAACACACAGAGAATGTCAACATTTGTATAAGTTGTTGCAAGTTTATCATGCATCCAGACTAGCCCTCCTAAAAAAAGGAGGCCATTCTGGCAACAGGTGACAAACTACAAAGGCATGGGAATTTGCAGTTTCCTTTCATCTTGGTTCCTCCTGCATTTCCCTCCAAAAGGGTGCTCTTCCCCCACATCCTAACTATCCAAAGTGCATTTTAATTCTCCCCCAAAAGAGGTTAAAATATGCATTGTACCGTTTTGCTTAAACTGGAATAAACTTGGCTAGATTACAAGTAGCAGTGGCCACACAGACCAGCACACAAAAGCATAAAAAATACAGTACTTAAGTTTTCTGGTGTTGAGGAAAGAGGGGAAAGGCAAAGAGGGGAAAGGAAAAGAGGAAAGAAGCAAAGGTTTGGGTCTCCTGGAGCAAAACAGGCTCAGATTTTTCAGCTCAATATTACAGTAAATTGGCAAATACAGTGGGTTATTTGAAGATGACGAAGAGACAAGAAACATATTTCAACCAATCAAATGGTTTTCATGTGGAGAACAGCTGGTCTCTTTCAAGAGGACTGGGATTCCAGCAAATGCCCATATGGACCATCTGCAGTATATATCCAGAGATATATAACATTAAAACCAGTGCAAACAAAGCAGACAAAATGCAGTTCACATGTTTACAAAGTGCAAATCTCCTCCCCTGAATCCCGCAACTAGGTGAAAACATTCATCACCCAACATCTCATAAAATACTTTACTTCAACTTTCAAAAGTGGAATGAAACAAGAACAGAGGCCCAATAGTCCAATTCACATTTTCAGTGATTTTGCTCATTAAATTAACATCCCAGCCATCTACAGCTTTATTTGTAAAGTGAAATGAAGTGCTCAGTTTCAAAAGGAAAGCCTACAGGATCAAAAACTGCTTTCTAAAGGAAAAAAGTCATTCTGTTGTCAGACATTTGCTCAATTTCATTTGGAAAGAGCCAACCCCCCTCTCCCCCCCCCCCCACACACACAGACACAGAGTGCTCATATTTTCTGGGAAAAACACAAGACATGCTCTCTAACCCCAACGCATAGTGAGCAAAGAACCTTTGCTGAATCAACATCCTGCTTTACTAGACAGTATTAAAGCTTGGAAACTGCCAGCAGCATGAGAACGTCACCCTTTTTGATTTAACTAAAAAGACAAGGATGCTTGCCTGTTAACAAGACTTTCCTTTCAAAATTAAGGCTAACTCTCTCATTTAAGTGTTCAAACACATCTGTTTCTCCCCCCCCCCCCCCCACAGATAGTGGTGGTGGTGCTGTTCCACAGGCACAGCACCAAATGGACTTTTTTTCCTCTTTGTGACAGCTTATTGCACTAAAAGATAGCAAGAATACAAGTTGTCAGTTCTCTTAAACAAAAGTTATGTTTCTAAACATAAAAACTGATGTTGCCAATACTTCAACTTAAATTAAAGCATTATTATTATTCTCTAATAAATATAAAGAAAAGGAAGTTAACCCTCAAAGTACATGTATATATAGATATTGATATAGATGTGATCACATGAAAGTATAAGAGGCAGCATTAACTAATTTTTCATTTTTAAAAGTAAAAGCTCTCAACACTCTTAGCATCAGTATTTGCATGAGAGAAGTTTCACCTTGTGAAAAAGGAGAGATCCAATGTCACAAGAAGCCCAGAAGGCATATGCGCAGCAGGCAAGATGAAAAGTAAGCTGGAAGCCCCAGACCTGGAGCTTCGCTCATCTCGCTAGGTTGTGTCACTAGTGCCAGCACATAAATACATGGGTTAGTTGTTCTCATTAAGGAAACTGACTCAAGTCGAGCAATTTCAAGCTATAAAGACAGACAGCAGTTGGCTAAGCTACGTTGGAATTGGTGGGCCTGCTTCCCTCATGTCTCTTACAGAGCTGTTCCATCAAACAACAGCGTGATATGGTAACTCTCCAAATGCTGTCATCCACTGAAGAAAAGCCGTCTGCAACCCACAGGGGTACAAAAGGATAAAAATGTTTTTGCAGACGCCTTCTCCCAAACAATCATTTTTGATTGTTCCTACAAGTTAATACCGTAATAATAATTTCGTTTCTTTTTTTTGCAGAAATATTTGTGCTGCTGAGCAACTTGAGGTAAAGGCATTAAAAAAGGTCAGACAACAAGAACACGCACGCGCACGCACACATAGGGGAAAAAAGAAGATGATGACGGCAGCATTTCCAACAGGATGCTGCCTCAAAAGCAGTTGGCTGGTTTCATATTGCATAATAGTGCTGTGTTCTTGGTGAAGTAAACAATCTTCCTTGCATCAAATACAAGGATAAGGCCCGCACTCCCATACAGAATCAGCGGCAGGAGTAGCAGAGGGACACTCTCTCCTCCCCCCGGAACTGACCCTCACTGGAAACATACATTGTATGTGGCTTAAATCTGCAGTCCTTCCTTCTGTGAATAGACTCCATTCTTATCAATTATTTTATAGCTAAGCAAAGTACATGGTGCGTAAGGTGTCTTGGTGAATCTGTACAGCCTTAGCAAGGGCTTGGGGATCTCTCCCATTGCTTTGTCCCGAAACATGGCTTCCTTCAGCACTGCAAGAGAAAGAAAGAATTGAAAATAAGCAAACTGTGCACTTTGTAGAGCCAGGCTGATTCCTTGTGCTTTTAAACAACAAAGGCTGTAATCCTAAAGACACTTTCCTGGGAGTAAGACCCATTGAACACCATGGGGCTTACTTTTAAGTAGACATGGTTAGGATTGTGCTCTAAGTGTTGAAGGTGGAAATCCCAAGTCTGAGCAGCCATCCAGACTGTCCTTCAGCTAGCTCCCAAGTTTCTGCAGAGCCACCATAAGAACAGCATCCATCATCATCTTCTTCCTTCCCCAACGATTTTGGCCTACACAGCTACCTTTTGGGAAGCCCACAAACAGGGCAGAAAGGCACATCCAACCCGTCACTGCTCCCCTGCAGTGGGTGTTCAGAGTCTGGGTGATCCTCAACATGGAGGCAGTAAAGTTGCCATGACTAGCATCAATTGATAATCTTCACTTATTCCATTCTGACCCATACGTCCAAAAGTGCTAGATTTGTAACCCAAAGTGGACAGATGCATTCAGCAATTCATTAAGGTGCATTCATCAAGGTGGTAACCTTGATCTAAGGCAGCAGTTTTAATTTGGTGTTAAAATTTGGAGCATAACACTTGAAAATCACTGATAAAATGTTCTGGGTTCTGTGGCTCTGTTTCTAGGACAGCTATCTGTAGGAACAAATTATCTGTCCCTCAATCTACCAGTGGATGATAAGGGATTGACTGTTGCTGCAGAAGTTGCTGTAGAATCAAAGCTGCAGAACCCAGAAGAGTATCCTGAAAGCCGAAATAGACATCACAAGAGATGAAGGCCACTGAGAAGACCACAGAGCGGCATTTAAAAAAACCATTGAAAATTGATGATCTATGGAGCCCATGCTTGATAGATTCAGGAAAGGAAGCCCCACGAGGAAAGGTTGGGGAAACTTGAGATGTTCAGCCTGGAGAAGAGAAGGCTGAGAGGAGACATGATTGCCCTCTTCCAATACCTGAAGGGCTGTCATATGGAGGAAGGGGCTCATTTGTTCTTAGCTGCCTCTGAAAGCAGACCTAGAACCAATGGGTACAAACTGCAAGAAAGGAGATTCCGGTTGGATATCAGGAAAACATTCCTGATGGTGAGGGTGGTTCGGCAGTGGAACAGATTGCCAAGGGAGGTGGTGGACTCTCCCTCACTAAGGATCTTCAAGCAGAGGCTCGACGAACACCTGTCAGAGATGCTCTAGGACAGTGGTTCTCAATCTTCCTAATGCTGTGACCCCTTTACAAGTTCCTCATGTTGTGGGGACCCCCAACCATAAAATTTTCGTTGCTACTTTATAACTGTAATTTTGCTACTGTTATGAATCGTAATGTAAATATCTGATATGAAGGATGTATTTTCATTGTTACAAATTGAACATTATTTCAATTTGTATTATTGAGGTAAAACCATACTGTAAAAAATCCTCACTATATTTCCTTTTCTTAACATTCTTCTCTACATGATCCATTGTCATGGGATGGTTTCTAATGAAAATAATATATAACAATAGCTTTAATAATAAAAAAGCAAAATACCTTGTAAGGCTGTAATTCTATGCACACATTGAACACAATGGGATTTATTTCAGAGTAGGCACGCATAGGATTGGGCCCTGAGGCTGCAATCCTATCCACATTTACATGGGAGGAAAGGCCCCTCTGACTATAATGGGATTTATTTATTTATATAAAATGGGATTTATTACTATGGGAGTAGGCATGCATAGGATTAGCCTCTCAGGCTGCAAGTCAGTAACAGTTTACCTTGCAGTTTAACTGCAAGCAAGTTGGCAGCTGGCGGGCAGTGGCTGGCGGGCAGTGGCTGGTGGGCTGGCTGGCGGGCAGCATGATATGGGCGGGCAGCGCGTGTGCGCCTGGAGGGAAGCCCCCTAAGCCCTCTCCTGCACGATCTGGGCAGGCTGCGCGCACGCAGGGAAGCCCCCCGCAGAATCTGGGCAGGTGGTGCGTGCTCCTTGGGGAAGACCCCCCCCCACTCAGTCAGCCCCAGTGCTTGCAAGCATGATCTAGCCCCCTGCGTCAAGGGTCTTTAGGCGACCCCCAGGAAAGCTCTAGGCGACCCCCAAAGGGGTCCTGACCCCCACTTTGAGAAACGCTGCTCTAGGAGAATTCCCTGCTACAAGCAGGGGGCTGGATTAGATGACCTACTAGGTCCCTTCCAACTCTAGGATACTACGAGTCTATGTGCAAAGCGAAGGAAATGGCACTGTTGATTTCTGCTTGAAAATCCAGCTTCACACAAATAAATCTGGCAACTGGCCCAGAGATTGAAATCAGAACAGTCAGGCTGGGCTTCTTCCCTCTTCCCAAGGAGGGGTTGGCAATACTGCTTTTACCTGTCATGTTCTTTGTCCACTAGATGGTATCTTGCTCTGAATGCTACCAGGTGAGCATAATATGCTGGAGCAGGGATAGACACAGATCGGGTGCAGCGCACATAGGTGTGGCAGAGCTGATAAGTTAGCAACTGAAGTTCGTCTGCAGTAAAACAGTTATCATCCCACAATACGTGATAATGTGAGGGACGGCTGGTACCCTGGGGAGAAGGGAACAGCAGTTCAAGCTCTCCAGTTTATTTTCCACATCCTGCTTCCATTGAATTCAATACAATGGCAAACTGTTCGAGCTGGTCAGATGGCGCAGCTGACATAGTCTACACTTTAGAAATATACTCACGATTGCATCCCCAAGCAGTCACAATGTGGGTCCCGATTTGGTGAGTGCAGCCATGACAAGCTGATACCATGCTCATATGGGTCAGAGTAGCCTGGTGGGCCAGTGAACATGGTGACTGAAGGCTGAAGAATGGATTAGAAGGTGGGGAGAGAGAAACTGGAGCACTAGGAGAGCTAGGCAGAAAAAGCACCTGTGGGATTGTGTCGGAACAGGTAGGGGTCCATATGAGGGAGTAACAGGGTGCCCTATTATATGGACTGAGTCCAACAGGACTTTTCTGATCCGTAACGGGGATACAGGAATGGTCACAGGGCAAGACTCAGGCGAGACACAGGGCAAGGTCACAGGGCAAGTAAGTTCACAGCCGAACACTCTACAATGGGGCCTTTCCCTATAAAGGGAGGCCGCAGAGTCAAGGGATTACACATCTATCTATCCATCTATCTATCCAAGCTTTTCAACTAAAAAGTTCACAAATGAAAAAATTAATAGTGAATTAAAAGCTAATGAGTCATTACCACTGCTTCTTCCATCACCCTTGGCCACATTAAATTAACCCATTAAATTAAATTAACCCCTTGACCACACAAATTCAAAGACTGAAGAGAATTTCAGGAGGTCTCTTTAGTCTTCACAAAAACTTGACACCCACTACTTCTGTTTAAAATCTACTAAGCACATTGATCGTGCATTTTCTATCATATCTGAAGATGAGAAGGGTAAATGCAAACACGTGAGAAACACACCCACAGAACTCATAACTGACTGGGTTTCCAAATTGTCCACAGACAGACATATGCTGCTTTGCTTTTGTTCCATCTTTAAAATGTTTAATGCAGTGAGGGACTTTATTAATCTTATCATGAGCCACTTTAGGACTTCTGGAGAAAAGATGGGAAAAATCTGCAGTCAATTATTTTTAATAGCGTAATAATTTTTAATTATTTTCAACCCCTGGTCCTGGGCGTCTTACCCACTGGGCTGCACTGGTATTGGGGTGCAGTCCCTTGGGGGCCCTCAACCCTTGCCCAGCCTTGCCCCAGCTGTCTTGCAGCTGGGGCGATCTGCGCAAGCACGGCCAAGCTGCTGGGTTGTGCCTTGCACAGTTTGACATGTCTGAGCCAACTGGGCCACATGCGTGCAGTTCACCCCACAGCCAGGGTGAACCGTGCAGGTCTGGCCTAATCAAAGTGATTTGCATGTGCAATTCCAGATGAAATTGCGCATGTGGACCCCCCCCCCCCCCGGGCCATGGTTCTCAAAAGGTTGAGGACAATTCCAAAATGGGCAACCAGTTTTAAGTCCTCCTTCTTGGCTTTAAACTCCTTACATGAGAATCTGCTCCACAGGAAAGATTTAGTGGTGATCTCTCATCTTCCCTGTTAATAGCATGACCAGCAGGCACTTGGTCTGACAAATTTTCTGAAGGAGGGGGGAGTTCTCTAGATATATAGATATGGGAAATATTTACCTGTATTCCTGCATGGCTACAAAGGTAAAAATCAAATTCATATGGATGTGTAATATCTGTATCTACAGTTGTTCCAGCTGGGATGTTGCCACTTCTTCCAACCTAGAAAGAGATTATAGTTTACCCAGGATTAAAAAATCTTCATCAACTAACTCTTACAACAAATGCAAAGACGACAGAATTAAGTATTATTTCATTGATTTTCCTAATCTATATGACCCATGATGGTCCAAGCTGTAACTGGCCAGGGCGGTATTTTCCCAGTTTTTGCTGATGTGCTATTGGCCACACAGAGCATCTACAGAGTGAGGCAATTAAACCCGTGTGTCATTTGTGGTAAAAAGGCTGATAAATGAGCTAAAAAGTTCCGGTTTGACCCATCACACCCAAAGCACTTAAAAGCAAACAAGGGATAATAATTACCGTATGTACTCATGTATAAGCCGACCTGCGTATGAGCTGAGGCACCTAATTTTACCACAAAAACTGGGAAAACTTATTGACCCGCGAATAAAAATAGGAAATGCAGCAGCTACTGGTACATTTTAAAATACTGTAAAAATAGATACCAATAAAATAACATTTACTGAGGCATCAGTAGGTTACTGGTAAATATAAAGAGTTTTTCACAGGACACAAGAGTGAAAAGAGGACCTGCCTGGGAAAAGAGGACATATGGTCACAGTACTTTCCTGGGAGTCAGTCCGTTGACCATGATGCTGCCAGCCCACAAAGAAAAGAAGGGCAATGTATTTTTCCCCACCAAGATACAAGGCTATAAAAGAGGACCTGTCCTGGGAAAAGAGGACATATGGTCACTCAGTACTTGCTTCTGAGCAGGCATGCAGAGGATTGGGCTCTGATGCTACAATCCTATCCACACCTTCCTGGGAGTAAGCTCCATTGACTAGGATGGGACTTGCTTCTGAGTAGGCATGCAAAGGTAGGAATGCAAACGCAGTGAATGGAGAGAGGAGTGCAGGCACTCAAAGGTCCTCCCTCCCTCCTCAGGAATTCTTAGTGGGGTGTCTATGAACCTGCTTGACTCAGCATACACAATAGGAGGACGGAGGGGACCTCATTTGCATAGACTCTCCTTTGCAAACAAACAAGAAAATACCTCCTCAAAACATGCGAGGAATAAGATTTTAACCAAAATAAGATGTTTAGCAGAGAGACGCTTCCTTAATAGCCTCCTCCAAGATTTCAGGGCAGAAAATATTTCTCACCATCAGTGGAAAGTATACAGCTGTTTTGGACAACCTAGTTGTTTAGGCTTAGTAGGAAAGGAGGGGGCGGGATGGAGGAGCCCCTGGGGAGAAAGAGGAGGAGGAGGAATGTAAAGAGATCTGTCCCTCCTGGGAACTCCTGCTGGACTAGTTGGCTGTTTGCCCTGCGTACAAGCCGCGGGAGCTTTTTAAGCTCCAAAAAAAGTTTAAAAAACTTAGCTTATATGCGAATATATACATTATAATCAACCCAACAAGACTGGCCTAATGTAGTAACTGTAAATGCTAAGATAGATAACAGAGTGCTTTTAAAGCTATCAGATTGGAAATAGGTATCACCAAATTGGGCACATCTTACCCAGTGGTGAATTTTTTTTAAATCTTAAGTTTTTCTTAGTGCCCCCCAGCATCCCTAACCACACTTTCCTGGGAGTAAGCCCCATTGACTGTCATGGGACTTACTTCTGAGTAGTCATGCAGCATGTCCCATGACAGTCAATGGGGCTTACTCCCAGGAAAGTGTGGCTGGAACTGCAGCCTGAGAGCCCAGTCCTGTGCAGATCTACTCAGAAGTAAGCCCTATTATAGCCAATGGGCTTACTCCAAGGAAAGTGTGAATAGGGTTGCAGCATCCTTAGAGCCCAGTCCTGTGCAGATCTACTCAGAAGTAAGCCCTATTATAGCCAATGGGGCTTACCCCCAGGAAAGCGTGGATAGGTTTGCAGCAGCAGCCAGCCGTCCTTTCCCCGGCCGCTGGGGCTTGCCGGGCTGCCTGCCGCTTAGAGCTGCAAATTTAAAAGTGCCTGGCCAGCCTCTTTAACTGCCGCTCCAGCAGCCTAATGAACTGGTTCCCCGGTTATCACCCCCTCCCCGCAGCTACCGGATTGCCAGTGGCCGGGAAATTGGAACAACCAGTTCTGGTGATCCAGGGCAATCTGGTCTCAGCCCACCTGTGATCTTACCCTTTCTGTTCTGTCAGCACAGAACAGTCTTGTGTGATGCCGCTTCTGCACCACAATGTATGTTATGCCAGGCTGGTAATCCTTTTCCAGACTGATGCAGGCCTCTCTAATTGCCAGCAGTTCATAATATAACACCTATAGTGCAGAAAACAAGGGCAGGTTTATTTTCAAAAAGCAAACAAAATAGGATACCACCTAATATGATTTCCATTCTGTAAATAGACATTCCTATTTTTGAATTTCTCAACCCAACAAGTTCCTAGGGTAAAGTCACTGAGAGGAGCAGGTCCCGAACTGCACGTGTCAGAACTTGGTCTTCCCTTAACCATACAAATACCCCCATGAGATACATTTCTTTTGATTCTACTAATCACAGCTTGCAAAGCAAGCTCCTCACAAGCGTGCGTGAACCAACCTGTCGAAACTGCCCTTCAGACACTCCGTCACGGTAGAAGATGATCCGTGTGGGCTTGAAGCGTGTTGACTTGTAGAACTGGATGAGGAGCTCTCTAACCATGGAAGCCAAGTCTTGGATGATCTCCTGACGAGGTTTCTGGACTCTCACTGTGGCACAATACCTGCTTGGGTGGGCATCCATGCTACCTACAACCTAGAAACAAGGGCAGGGGTTCAGCTTTGTTTCTGTTACTGACTACTCAGTAAGAAGCATCACTTAGCACAAAATGTCTACATACTGGCCACTAACTCAATGATTTAAATAAGTAAAAAACATTAATTTTGAAAGACTTTTGAAAGTGATTGATGGGAATTAATCTGAGATATTTCCCACCTCAAATTCTGCAAAAATGATAAATGAAAACTAATAGTAAAAATATACTTAATACAAAATGAAAATGGAATATTGAAAAATCTCCTTTTACCAAACCTGCATCAACAGGAATCAGGCCAGTGTAAATTCTCTCCTTAAGAAGATAACTCACCTAACCGAAACCAGTGTACTTGTAGCCTAAGTTTGCATATAAAACTATATATTCAGCTCTAGAATCTAGTTCAGAATGAGGTAATACTGGAGCTGGATTTTGAAAATCCCATTTATATGGCCTTGGAGCTAAACTGTGAAGAATATATCCCAGAAAAGCCAAAATCACTACAGTAAATAAATCAACGTTCTAACACCAACTATGAACAGTGATGCACTGCTCCAGAGAGCACATCTTTGCCAACTGTCACACTGGCACAAAGATCAATTCCTCTGAATAATTACAGATCTGTTGCTACAGACCAACCACAGGAATAATGATGGGGTATACATAAGAGTCCTGAACACAACTTGCATCTGCTAACCCTGCACTATGAAATGCCTACCTCTCTTTCCCAAACAATGAATTTGTTTTTAGGGCATCATCTGCCTTCCTTTCTCCAAAATGCCACAATTGTCTGCCTTGTTAGTCCTTTAACACAAGGCTTACGTAAACACCAGCTGGAAGAATAAAAGCCCCAAAACCAGTGTTCAGGTTGCTCTGTAAGACCCAATAGGCCAAGAAAATTTCATACAGAAGAACCAACTATTACAGTCCCTGCCTTTTCTTAATTAACTGATACAGGATTTTCTTGATAGCAGGATGCAAAATCACTCTCCAAACCTAACTCAGGCATAAAAATTATTGCCAGCATAAGATTTATTGTTATTTCAATCTTCTATGTTTCCTTTGTTTTCCTTTATATCTGCTATGAAACTGCACTCAAAAACTGCTACTAAAAAGCATGTGCACATAAATCGCATGGTACTTAAAGTGATAGCAATCATGATACCAACAATGCATCTACAAGGGACCTCTATACACCATTTGGGGTGTTAAGACAGCTAAAGGAACAGGAATCAACATTCAAACTCCAGAAGCTTTGCTTCTACAGTTCTTGTATTTTACTAATTAATCAGGCAGGCAGGCCTGCAAAGACTAGCGCCAAATAAGCCCACTGGCACACTAACCATCCCAAAAGCTTGCCAAGTAGAAGTTTCTTTCATTTCCATGAGAAAATATTTTTGTTAAAAGGAAAAGCAAGGGCATGGAGAACTAGTAAGAGTCAAGGTGTTAAGTTCATGCAGCAAGATGTTAAGTTTGCTTTTCCTCCTCCATTGAAAAATCTCAGCAGTAACAAATTAAAAAGGGACTTACAGCAGCAATAGATGGCTTCTTTCCATCCCCAGCAGGCGGATGAGTAACATCTGCTCCTAAGAAGATCACTGGTTGTTGGAACACAGAAGGTCTTTAAAAAAAAGTGACAAGTCAACTTCATACCTGTCATTCATCAATAGTGTCACTTAGCAGGTTCCGGGTGATTCATCTTGGATTTTTGGGTTTTTTTATTTTCAAAAAAGCATACAGCCAAAAAATGGCATGCCTTTGGAGTGCTTTATCAAGATTGGTTAATGCCATGTGCATCAGAGCACATCGTAAATATTGAGAAATTTAACCCTTAAAGGGGTGCAATGTGTTTTTATCCTATACTTAACAGTGAAGACTGACTGATCAATATCCATCCAATTTGGTGCCCAGTACCTGATGTACTGGGAGGGATGGTGCACATGGGTATGTGTGTGTTGCACATAGGGGGTGTTGATGTGCATGAGGGGGTTGATGCGAATGGGGGGATGTACAATGGCGGTGTTGCACAATGAAGGTGTTGCACAATGGGGGATAGCATAAGGGAGGTATTTTACTCCCGCAATGCGGGTACATTTTGCTAGTATATAATGACTCTTAAGGAAGGTACTTTCAGAAGATTTTCTGAGTTTTCTCACATCAGGATACATTCATTAATTCTTGGAGGCCAGCAGACATATGCATCAGACATGTGAGAATCCAGAACATTCTTCATTATGAAGTCTTCATAGAACCAAGACAGCTTCAAAATATATCCTGACCTTTCCAGACTGAACAAGATTTAGATTTGGTTCCAACATCCATTTAAGCCAGATTTTTTTTCCATTTTGGCTCTCTGAAATTCATGATGGTACCTATATACTCGAGTATAAGCCGAGGCACCTCATTTTACCACAAAAAACCGGGAAAACTTATTGACTCAAGTATTTTATTTATTTATTTATTTATTTATTATTTACTCAATTTATACCCTGCCTTTCCTCCCCCATAAGGGGGAGCCCAAGGCGGCTAACATTAAAGAATAAAACATCATTAAAGTTGCTAATAAATACAAATTAAAACATCATTAAAATACAATTAAAATACAATTAGAATTATAAAACTAGGAACAATTAAAAACAAGCTAAAAACATTTGTTAAAACAATAAAATACAACACTAACGCACTGCCCCCCACCCTCTGCCCCGTTTAAAACGCTTTTTTAAAATAAAAGGTCTTAAGCCTCCGCCTGAAGCTCTGTACTGAGGGAGCTTTCCTAAGTTCTATGGGGAGGGAGTTCCAAAGCCGGGGTGCCACCACCGAGAAGGCCCTATCTCTGGCCGCCACACCTCTCACATCTTTTAGTGGCGGCACAGTCAGTAGGGCCCCCTAAGATGACCTTAGGTGATGGGTCGGATTGTACAGAAGAAGGCGGTCCCTCAGGTACCCAGGACCCGAGCCGTTTAGGGCTTTAAAGGTCAGGACCAGCACTTTGAATTCAGACCGGAAACGAATGGGCAGCCAGTGTAGTCGCTGAAGCAGTGGCCCGACAGAGTCGAACCGACGAGCCCCAGCAACCACACGGGCCACCGCATTCTGGACTAATTGCAGCTTCCGGACTGTCTTCAGAGGCAGCCCCACGTAGAGCATGTTACAATAATCTAGTCTCGATGTCACTAGGGCATGGGTTACCGTGGCCAGATCTGAACGACTCAGGTATGGTTGCAGCTGGCGGATCAGCCGAAGCTGAGCAAAGGCTCCCCTGGCCACAGCCGCCACCTAGGACTCCAGGAGCAGCTGTGAATCCAGGAGAACCCCCAAGCTGCGAACCTGCTCCTTCAGAGGGAGTGCAACCCCATCCAGAACAGGATGATATTCCAATACCCGAGTCGAGGACTTCTGGACCAGGAGAACCTCTGTCTTATCAGGATTTAATCTCAGCTTGTTCACCCTCATCCAGTCCCCCACTGCCTCCAGACAACGATCCAGGACTTCAACTGCCTCCTTGGACTCAGGAGGAAAGGAGAGATAGAGCTGGGTGTCATCAACGTACTGATGACACCTCACTTCAAACCTCCCAGTGGCTTCATGTAGATGTTGAATAGCATGGGGGATAGAATGGAACCTTGTGGCACCCCGCACCGAAGAGGCCAGGGTGCCGAGCAAGCATCCCCCAGCACCACCTTCTGGGACCGGTCAGCCAGGAAGGAGCGGAACCACTGCAAAACAGTGCCTCCAATCCCCAACCCGGCCAGCTGACCCAGAAGGACACCATGGTCAATGGTGTCAAAGGCCGCTGAGAGGTCCAGCAGGACCAACAGGGACGCACTCCCCCTGTCCATTCCCCGGCGTAGGTCATCCACCAAGGCAGTCTCTGTCCCAAACCCCGGCCTGAAGCCAGATTGGAAGGGATCCAGATAATCAGCTTCATCCAGGACCCTCTGAAACTGCGACGCCACCACCCGCTCGACCACTTTGCCCAGAAATGGGATGTTTGAGACTGGCCGATACTTGTTTAAGTTTTTAGGGTCCAGGGAGGGTTTCTTCAGGTATAAGCCTAGGGTGGGAAATGCAGCAGCTACTGCTGTTTTAATGAAGAGCAAACAGCCAATGTGGTGAGCCATCAAGCTCCTACATGCAGGAAGGAGATTGATCAATCTGCTAACTTGGTGTTTTTTTTTAAAGAAGGAAGCAAAGCAACCTATCCTGCTTTTTAAAAAGGGTGACTTAAGCTGAGCTGCTTGTGCAGAAATCCACTTCTTTGCTCACCTTATGACAAGATGATGGAAATACCATATATAATCGAGTATAAGCTGACCAGAGTATAAGCTGACCCGAATATAATTCAAGGGGGGTCTTTTTCAGCATAAAAAGTGCTAAAAACTAGGCTTATACTTGAGTATATGTGGTATGTCACCCCAAAAAGGAAATAAAATCTGCTAGTTTTAACAGAAAGGCACATATTTCTAGCACATGACAGCAGAAGCTCAAGCGTGCTTAGGCAGAAGACCCTGCTGTAGTCAACAGCCCTTTTATAGCAGCAAGTCTTGCCAAGTTCAGCACTGGGAAGAGAGCCTGGTTCTTTGAATTCTCAGTTCTTTGCCTTCTCAGCTGACTGGCCATTGATTAATTAGGATGGTACCCATTGATGGTACCTATTTATCTCTATTTATTTACACGCAAGGAGATAAATAGGTACAACTTCCATGGGAAGGTGTTTCAAGCATTAAAATTTTCAGAAAAGTGCCAGAACAGGATTGTTGATCTGCCCCAAGTTAAAAAGTTTTTGTGTTTCCTACAAGCCTACTTCCTAACTGTCTCATCAAAGACAGGACACTGCCTTGTGCTCTCCAGTGTTGAGACAGGGGACTAGTACATTAAAATGGCAACAAATAACAAAACACAGAAAGGGATTCTTACCTTTGATGAGGTACAAGGATGTTGTTGATTCCTCCCAGTTTTACGTTAATCTTTAGGCACAAGTTTGAGAGGGTCTGAGGAGATGTTTTAATGACATTCTTGACTTGAACACACTGTGTGGCCATACCCAAAAGTGTGTCTCCCACACGCTTCACCTCCGCTGTGAAACAAGCAGTGATTTGAAGGGTCTTCATTACTGATATCACAACTCTAAACTCTGTTGCTGCACAGTCAGATCTTACTGCACACACTTGAGTTTATGATAGGCAGTCTATATGACAGACCACAAAAAGCAACCCAATTCTACAAATTCAATTCTCTGAGGGAGAATAGTTCTCTCTCCCTCTGTAAAAGCAAAGGAACCAACAAGGCCTTGAAGTCTTGCTCAACACAGAGGAGCTACTTTTTTGTTTGATTTCCTTCTGCTGTGGTTTCTTCCTGCTCACAAACCAATCACATGCTAGATGAAGGGAGGAGATGGCTGTCAAAAGATTAGCTACAAAGAGATAAAAATTAGAAGTAAAAACCCAACCAGCAGCAATTCTTCCCTTATAAGTAGCTTTCTTGGACTGTAGGGATCAAGACCTTAATAGATATTGGACAGCCCTATATTAACAACGTGGAGCCTGTTCTCAGGAGGCACTGCAAGAATATTTCCAGTTTTACATTCTGAAAGCCTCCATAATGTAAAATCTCTAGATCAGTGATCTTCAAAGTGGGCGTCGTGGATCCCCCACAGGGGGGTCACAAAGGCTGAGAGACCACCATCTTGGTTCTGGAGACCCTCCCCAAAAAATCAGCTTTGCGACACTACCCCATCCTTGGATTTGCCTTGAAGAGCTGAAACCAACACAACAACCGTGTTGAAATAGCGCCTTCCTATCAAAGGTTATGGCCAAAAATCTGAAAAGCAAAAATATGCATAGAAAATGCATGGGATAGCTCTCTGTTAATGTGAAACATCTTTTCTCCTCAATTAAGGTGATAAACATATCACTATGAAGTTGG
The DNA here is from genome assembly GCA_030015325.1 of Cryptoblepharus egeriae. Taxonomy (NCBI): domain Eukaryota; kingdom Metazoa; phylum Chordata; class Lepidosauria; order Squamata; family Scincidae; genus Cryptoblepharus; species Cryptoblepharus egeriae. Next base: position 13,424,172 of record JAREYC010000014.1, read on the forward strand.
ATTTACAGAGTTTTAAGTTGTTGCAAAGAAGAAACGACAAGTTGAACAAGAAGATAGAAAGCTTTCAGCAAAGCTTTCAAGACAGTGTTGTGGAATTGAGATCAATTCCCCATCAGCCAGCATCAGGCACTGAATCAGCCTTGAGACGTGATCAAAACAAGCCAGAAGAAGAACAGCAGCAGCAATCAATGGCAGAAGAGCAGCCAGAAAATGAGCAGGAGCAGCAGCAGCCATCGAATTGTCATAGAATCATAGAGTTGGAAGGGACCCAGTGGATCAACCCCTGCCTGTAGCAGGAAATCCTTGTCTTGTGGAGAACCAGGTCTCAAACTCTGGCCTGCTGGTTAACAGGTACAGTGTCTTAACCATTTTAGCCACCAGAGGATCAGCATGTCCTCTTAGAACAAGAAGATTCACAAAGAGCAGAATTTGGATAAGAAGAAAAGAAAAGGGAACATTTGGGTGGGGAAGAATGAGAAAAATCAAAACATCTCAGGATATTGTCACAAAGATGAATATAAGATTCTTAAGAGTGTGGAAGTTAAATGTAATGTGCTGGGTATTGGTGAAGTAAAAACAGGGAAGAAAATTCATGTTGGGAAGGGAAGGGATGGGATATGAACATAAGCGCTTTGAAATTTTTAGGCAACAGTTTCAGCTGGTTTTGGCAGGGGTGGAATAAAAATTTAATATGGGACACTTGGGTAGAACTTTGGTGTGGGATATATTGAGGGGATAATAAAGAATTAATATGGGGGAAATTAACTAATATTTGTGAAAGTAATTTTCAAGACTGTTTAAGTAACTGATTTTGATAAGCTTTGATTTTGGCCTAATTTGATTATAAATATTTGAAAAATAAAAGTAAATTGAAATATAAAGGTAAATATATTAGTTTGAAGGTTATAATGTACAATATATAAGTAAGTGATTGTTGTGATGTATAGTAGATATCTTTTGGATTTATATAAAATGGAAATGTTAGATATGGCAGTTTTGTTATTTTAGATAGTTTATCATATTGAGAATTTCAAAAAAAAATTAGTATAGTCAGAGAATAATGAATAATCAGTATGGGAAAATTAATTAATAATTGTAAGTAAAAGTAACTGTTTATTTAATTGGACATTGATGAATTATTTTAAGTAAGTTTGGCCCAAGTTAATAAAAGAAATAAGTTTAAGGAAAACAAAAAAAGAATGTATAGCAGATACATTTGAAATTATATAGAAAGAAAGAAAGAAAGAAAGAAAGAAAGAAAGAAAGAAAGAAAGAAAGAAAGAAAGAAAGAAAGAAAGAAAGGGAGGGAGGGAGGGAGGGAGAGAGGTGATGTTTGGTGATATTTTATATAGACAAATTATATAGACAAATTTTAATGTAAGAAGAATATGTTGAAAATAAATACGGCTTTCAGTGAATAGTTGGATAGGTTAGTGATTGAACTTACAGCTTTGCTGTTGTTGTAATGTATGAATATAATTTTTGTTTTTATTTAATATAATTATTTGAATAAAAATATTATTGAAAATGCATGGGAAAATGAAAGTAATTTATATTGCAGCTTTACTTGCGAGTAGGGAAACATGCCATAGTCCAGTGGAAGGGGCAGGCTGAGAGCAATTCAAGGACACCAGAAGGGTCCTGATCCAATTAGCGCAGCCCCCAAAAATCACCCCAGAAGGAAGTTCCCTCCTCCAAGCTTTCCCTTACATTAAGTTCCATTAAAAGTGAAACGGCACAGCCTTGTTTACTCACGAGTAAGCAAACACTTTGGCTGGTGTGGAAGGTCAGTTCAGGGGGTGCAAGGCTTCCAGCATTTCACTGATCCCAGGTACCTGGGGCTGGAGCTTACATGTGCTCCAGAAAGCAGGTGCCCCACTGAAAAAAGATTGGCTTTACTGGTAATGTGAAATTTTTTTTAAAAAAATTATTTGTAAAAAGAGTCCAAACTCCTCCCTCTCGCTAAGCCTGAATTCCTGTCCTTATCCCTCTGGGGTTTTAATGCTTTTGGGAGGAGTGTTTAAGGCTGTTTTTTTTTTTAAATCAGATGCTCCTCTTTCTCCAGGACACCTCTATTTATCCATATTGTTACAAGAATTGCTCCCTTATTATATTAATACATTTTATTAATTTAATATTATAAATGTGTTGGCTCAAAGTCCCACTTCCCTTCCCCCTCTTTCACTCCTAAACACACCTTTGGAGCTTACAAGCAAGTAATTCTTTAACTACTCTGCCACTGTCATTTATATGCTAATGTGCTATTGTTCTCCTTTGCAAAGGTTAAGCCAGCCACATGGTCACTTCCCCATTCTTTCTCTTTTCAAATTTTGACCACACTTAGCTGGATGGGTTCTTCTTTATTTTCTGATTGGGTGATGGTGTCTGCCAGCCTTCCCCTTCCTGTAAGGTAAACAGCCTTCCTGGACCTAGGTTATAAAAAGCCATGCACCCTATTGTTCCCTCTCTTTTTCTGTTTGGACGCTCTCTCTCTCTTCCTGGACCCTCCTCCCATCTGGATACTGGCATGGCTTGAAGAAAGGTAGATATTGCTTTCCTCTCTCTTCCCCTTTCCTTTGCTCCCCCTTCTCCTTGGTACACACTATGTAAGAAACAAGTACACTTCCCTCTCGTGCTACTGAATGTATGTAATATTGGTTTATGCTTTATGACAATAAAGTCTGCATCTTTGTGATAAGTTTTCCTTAGTGGTTCCCTTTCTAAATAAAGGTATTCCTCTGCATGACACTGTTTAGAGTCCTGCCTAGATCCTGTATAGTAACCAAAGAAAAGCACAAGCTAATTTCCCCATTTTTACTGCTCTCTTGGTAACAATATAGCCTGGAAAAAATCTTCATTTTCCTTCTTTTCCTTGTGAGCAGGCATCCTTTAGCCTGCTTGGAATCAATAATTTATCAATATATATAAAGGAGAAAAGTCACTGACTCACTCACTGACTTACTCATCACCGCCCTGTCAAAACCGCTGGGCCTAGAAGCATGAAATTTGGTGTGGGTGTTCCTTCCGTGATGGAGGAGTGCACTAAGAACTGGTTTTCGGAAATTCCAACCGAAGGGGGTGAAAAGGGGCGCAACGCGTTTTCCTCCCTATACTCTGCATTGAAAATTGATGATTCATCAACATTCCGCCCCAACTGCTGGGCCTAGAAGCATGGAATTCTGGGAGGGATCCTTCTGCCACCTGAACACCCACCAAGAACCATCTGGAGAAATTTAACCCTTCAGGGGCTGAAAAGGGGGCAATGTGTTTCTCTCCTATACTTAACAACCTGACCAACATCCAGCCAATTTGGTGCTCTCTGCCTGGTACACTTGGGGATGTTAGGAGGAATACGTTGCACTGTGGAGGATGCTGCGCATTGGGGGGGTTGGTGTGCATGGGGGGGAAGTTGCGCATGTGGGAAGTTGTGCATGTGGGGAAGTTGTGCATGTGGGGTTGATGTGCATGGGGGAAGTTGCGCATGGGGGTTGATGCGCATGGTGGAAGTTGCGCATGGGGAAGTTGTGCATGGGGGTTGATACGCATGGGGGAAATTGCACATGGGGGTTGATGCATATGGGGGGTTGATGCATATGGGGTGATGGCATACGGGAGAATTTCACTCCCGCAACGTGGGTACACGTTTTGCTAGTATGTAATAAATTGTATATGTAATAATTTTAAATATAAGATTCAGTAATATAGTGTTTAAATTAAGCACATGAAAGCAATATACACAAGGGTTTTGAGCTTTTATTTTTTTATGTTCTACATTTTTCTTGGGTGGCCTACATTTTGAGGGGCAGCCAGGCTTGGGGAGAGGATGGAGAACATCAAAAAGGAGCACCAGGAGCTGCCAAGCCAACCTCCCTGTGCTCCGCAAAGGCTTCTTGCTGCAGGCACCGCCGAAGCCCTGACAAGTGCCTTCTAAGCCCACCTTCTCCCAGGAGCATGGGGTCTATAGGTGTGTGCGTGTATGGGTTGTGTTTGTGTATGTGAGTTAGAGTGCATGGGTTGTGTGTGTATTCATGGGTATGTGTGGGTGCATGGGGTGTGTGTGTGTGAATGAGATGAAAGGAGTGTGTGTGTGATGAAAGGAGTGTGCATGTGTGTGTTTGAGTGCATGCGGAGGTTGGGGCAGTGGGATGGGAAAGAGACTGGGAGCTCGGTGGCAGTTGGGGGTAAGAGAGGACCTGTGGGGTTGGGTACAGTGAAGTGGGAGAGAGCATGGGGACTTGGGGGCAGAGTGACCATATGTCCTCTTTTTCCAGGACAGATCCTCTTTTTAGCCTTCTAGATTGGGGGTAGCAAGTGTGACAGGGGGGTCCTGGACAGATTCCAAAGATTGAAAGGGGGTCCTAGGCTGAAATGACCAAAGACCACTGCTCGAGATCAACATTTGTCAAACTGCAGATTGGGATTGATTAGGTGGGTGGCAAGCCAGTTTCAGGCTTGCAAACAAAGCACTGAGCTTGGTCACCCCAAAAATACTAAGCTGAAAATATAGGGTGAAAAGCTACATGGCAGGGTGGGTTTCTGGCGGGAGTGGGGCCTAATACTTGGTCCTGAATAGACAGGAAGCTGGAAAGGGAGTGGGACGTGCAACTGGAAAAGAATCCATGTCTGTGCTATGCTTTGGCTTTTGAGCTGAAAACACGCTATGCCAAATAACATGACAAGAATGCTGTGTGATGGGACCTTTGGCAGATTTTGATTTAGATTGGAAGCTAATTGAGTCTATCGGCCATGACATCATTTCCAGGTTAATTACATAACTTCTGACGCATCCTGTCACCAGGGCCAGTCTTTTTAAAAAGTTGGTTTCTGGTTGTAAAACATTTAACGACCACTGCTCTAGATTAGGAAATGGGTTCATAATAATACAGAAATAATACAGTTCTAATAATGAATAATGGGTTCTAATAATACAGAATAATGAGTTCTAATAATACTAGAAATAATACAGTACTTGGTTGCATGGCAGATTTCATCTCATGTGCCTTCTAACCTGTCTCTCCATAAGGAGCAATCTTTCCCTGCTTGCTACTGAAATGTTTATTCCAGCTTCTCCACCTATCCTCCCTCAGTAGGTCCATGTTTTCAGCTCCACCAATAATAAAACAAAGATTTATAAACTGATTTACAGTTACATTGATCAGTGTTGTACCCTCCATCTCTCACAACAATTAATGATGCCAAGATTCCCACCTGAGAGTCCAAAGACAAAGAAAAAGCTAACTAAAATGAGTTCAAATATAGGTGTCTGATATTTACCATACACAGGTGTCTTTCCTGGCAGGATGACAATGATGAGCTGGAGCCCAGAGTAGGTGTTTTTAAGGTGCCGGAACATGGGCTCCACACTGTCAGCACCCTGTGCATATTTGCAGAAGCATGGCTGGCCCTGGATGGGCATCCCTGCATCCTTCGAGATCTTGCGCAACTGGTCTGTAAACCCCCTGACAAAAAAACAGAAGAGCAAGTTGAGGTTTTCAAGAGTACATCACCTCTGTACATGATAACCCGAAGGAATGAGAAATCCCAAAAGGCCTAAAATTTCAACAGTGATTCCCAAGCTGAACTCTTTGCAGAGCAATTAGTAGCTATTTTGCAAACTGCCCTGCAAAAAGTGACAAAAAGAGTGTTCCTGCAGTTTACAAGCTGTGTAAATATAGAATGTCTTCATTTTGTCTGGGGGAAAAAGGGAAAAGGAAGAAGACCATTCATTAAAGTTCATTAGAGCTACCTCATTACAGGAAATGGATCAAGATTTGGTCATTAAATTGTTTCTTTCTAGATTGCCTTTTAAAATCTTTATATACTAGAGAAAATATACCCGCGTTGTGGGACTAAAATTATTCCTATATGCTATCCCCCCATAGCGCATAACCCCCCCCCACAGTGCATCAACCCCACATGCGCAAGACCACCCATGTGCTCCCCCCCCATAAGCACAATCACCCTCTGTGCACCCTCCCTCCCAGAATATCAGCTGAATGTTGATCTATTAGTCTCCAGTGTTATAGGACAAAAATACATTGCACCAATTTTTACCCACTTAAGGGTTAAAAAAAGCAAGCCTCCGTCCATCTTGAAAGACTATGGTATCGTGCTTGGCGCTGCATGCGCTGCATACACTGCATGCAAAGCACGAAAGCCTGGGTTGGATTGTTATGGAGGACAGGCTGTTACCCAAGCAGCAAATCCCCCCTCTCCACGCCACTGAATTAGTCCAATGGAAAGGCAGAGCCAATATGATTGGATCCAGCTGGCGTCGCAGAGCTGGGCAAAGAACAGGAGCTCACCCTGTCTTGTGGGGCCGACCCGGGAATTGAACCCTGGCCTGCTGGTTAACAGGCACAGCGTCTTTACCACTTAGAATTCCTTCCCAACATGGAAGGAATACCCTTTCCGAATTTCATGCTTCTAGGTTTGGGGTTAGGGCAGACAGCCCATCAGTCAGGGATTTTTCAATGTATAGGGAGGAAAACATGTTTCACGCCCTCCCCGTGGGAATTGCATCAAACCAGTTCTTAGTGGGTGCCTCTGTCACGGAAGGAACACCCTCCCCAAATTTCACACTTCTAGGGCCAGCGGTTTTGGCTGGGTGTTGATGAGTGAGTGACTTTTCAATTTTATCTATATACAGTACTAGTGAAAACATACCAGCATTGCGGGAATAAAATTCCGCCCCCCATAAGCCATCCCCCTTGGGATAACAACCCCTCACTGCACATCAACCTCCATGTGCAACATCCCTCATGCACAACATCCTCCCATGCGCAACCCCCCATGCGCACCACCACCTCCTACGCACCATCACACATCTATGCACCATCTTTCCCAGTGCATCAGCTGGATGTTGATCAGTCAAGTTTTCAATGTTAAGTATAGGCCAAAAATGTGTTGTACCCCTTTTCAGCCCCTTAGGGGTTAAATTTCTCAACATCAGTTCTTGGTGGGTGTTCCCATCATGGAAGGAACACTCTCCACAAATTTCACGCTTTTAGGCCTGGCGGTTTTAGCTGGGCGTTGATGAGTGAGTCAGTCAGTCAGTCACTGAATCAGTGAGTCAGTAAGCTGATTCACTGACTGACTGACTCATCAACACCCAGCCAAAACTGCTGGGCCAAGAAGTGTGAAATTAGGGGGGTTCCTTCTGTGATGGAGGCATCCACTAAGAACCGGTTTTCCAGCTCCTTTTCCAACAATCCACAACACCATTCAATTAAATCTGGAAGTTATTCATTCAGTGCATGTTCCACCCTTTCAACCTCTCCCTGTTCATATTGATTTGCATATGACATGTTGACTTTAGCTCAAATTAACTTTAGCTCAAATCCTATTCCAATTCCAGAAGGCATTAAAGAGAGTCAGTTTTAAGAAATGTTGTCCACTTAGTGTGACAGCAGGATAAAACAGAAATTTGCAATTTGCTAGCTAAAAAAACATTTGAAGCAGCATTTGTGAACTAAAAAAAAAGTTCTGCTTTTTAACAATTTCTACTTTTCACCGTGGCTCTGATCCCTAACCTGTCAGATGAGCAGGAGGCACCTGTAAATCTAGATGGGTCCAGGTGGTAAAAGGTTTGTTAATTACTGGGCTAGAATGTGCCATAGTATTGTACAGGGCTCGGGGTTGTGTCAAAAGATACGTGTAAAGAGACAGATTTTGAGGGGGACATTTCCAGGCATAAGAAGCAGCAAGGGAGCAAAAAAATTGGAACAATTTTGGGAATGAAGATATTGACTGCCTGGTGTAGAGCTGGATGAGTGAGAATAGGAGGCAGAGAAATGTGGAAGCAGATGGGAGCCATGATGAGGGAGATGAAAAGTCAGGAGGACTGACAAGAAAAAAGAACATTTTTTATAATGCTGTGCAAAGGGAAACGTGTTATTTAACAATGGACTAAACTGCACCCCAGAAAGTGGAAGGAGTCAGAGATTGAGACTACCTGCCTAATCTAGAGCGTGGACGGCAATACTACAGTGGATTACAGTGAATAGGAAATAATGGCTTGGAAGGAAAGGTGACAACTTTAGTCTTGGACTTGTTGAGTTTGAGTTAAAGGATCCAAGAGGAAGGAAAAAACTCTCAAGACAATGATTTTAAACATTTTTCTTCTTACAGCATAGTGATCTCTGGTATTTATGGCATCACCTCTTGTGATGTCAGTTCCTACTTCTGGGAGAATCTTTCTGGTTCTGCGGCTGATTCAAAGGAAACTGTAGGAATAAGTTGTCTGTCCCTCCTCACACTAGCTCTGACAATTTATTACTACTATCAGTTTCAGGGCTTCAGAACCCAACAGAATTTTTGAATGATTTTCAACCACTGAGCTCCAAATTTCCATGGCATAATTATGGACCTTTTATGGCACACCAATGAGCTGTACAAACTACTGAAAATAGCTTCTCTAGAAGATAGAGGACTGGAGAGTAAGAGGGAGAAAAATATGTTGAGTAGCGATAGGTGTCAGAATGTAGGTAGTACCACCTTTCCCCATTAGATCATCAACCTATGGGATTCCACCTATGACTCCTCTAAGCCTGTTGAAATCAGTTTTCCTGAAATCCAATGTATAAATCAGTTCATCACAATTAGTTAAGATCAGGTCAAGGATGGCCCCTCCCCTTGTTGCTTCCTCCACTTTCTGGACCATGAAGTTATCTTCCAGGCCCATCCGGAATTTATTGGAGCTTCCATGTTTGGCTGAGTTTGTCTCCCAGCAAATGTCTGGGTAGTTAAAGTCCCTCATTACTACTACCTCATATTTCCTTGCAACGCCTGCCAGTTGCTCCAAGAAGACATCGTCTACTCCTTCTCCTTGGCCTGGCAGTCTATAGTAGACACCCACCACAATGTTTTGTTTCTTGTTTTTTCCCCTAACCTTTACCCAAACGCACTCCACAGGGATATCCGGACCAGTTTCCTGGATTTCAGAACAGGTATATACGTTCTTGACATATAATGCTACTCGGCCTCCCCTTTTGCCACTTCTGTTCCTTTGGAACAGCTGATAGCCTTCCAATTCTGCATTCTAGTCATGGGAGTCATCCCATCAAGTTTCAGTTATTCCTATCAAATCAAATTTCCCTTCACTTGCTAAAAGCTCCAGCTCATCTTGTTTATTTCCCAGGCTCTGTGCATTTGTGTAAATGCAACGTAAGCCCTGGAGGTTGCAACTCAATGCATTTCCCTCCTTTTTTGTAAGGCCAGGCCCCTTAAAATTCTAAAGATTTTTGACTTACAGCCATGCCCTGGCAATTTCCATCCAGAGCATTTTCCTTATTCCTAGGTTCCCTTTGGACGTAACCCACCCCCTTCTTATTTAGTTTAAAGACCTCCTGATAAGGTTGGCTATCTCCCGTCTGAAGACGCTCTTCCCCCAAACCGTAAGATGTAGTCCATCCTTTGCTAGGAGTCCTTCCTTGAGGAAGTTCATCCTGTGATCACAGAATCCAAATCCTTCTTGATGACACCATTTTCGAAGCCAGTTATTGACCTGGAAAATCTTGCCATCTCTCTGAGGACCTTTGCCAATTACTGGGAGAATGGATGAGAATACCACCTGGGTATCCCCCAGATCCTTAATCTTCCTCCCCAAAGCTTCATAATCCCCAACTATCTTTTGGAAAGTTTCCCGAGCAGTATTGTTTGTTCCTACGTGGATGAGTAAGAACGGGTGGTGATCAGCAGGTGTGATCATCCTCGGTAGCCTCTCTGTGATATCCCGTATCCTGGCACCAGGGAGGCAGCACACCTCGTGGGAAAACGGGTCTGGTCGGCATACAGCTTCCATGCCCCTCAGGAGAGAATCTCCAATCATCACCACCCTCCTCCGTGTTCTCCTTCTGTGTCGAGATTCCCCCACACTAACTGGTGGTTGTGGCTGCTGTCTATGAGGGGGATCTGTAGGCATGCCAGTATGGGCAATGCCAGGATCCGGTGTAGGTGTGCTAGCAAGAGGAACTTCTGCCAGCATGGTGGAATCTGAGAGACTCTGGAAACGGTTGTATAGCTCCAGTGGTTCTCGACTGCTCCTGCCCTTTTTTCTCCTGACTGTCACGTGTTTCTACGAAGAGATATCATTGCTGGCGTTCCCACTGGTGTCATCCCTCTGGAGAAGTTCCGTGTGCGTTGCATCAAGGAACTCCTCAGATGCCTTAATTTGACGAAGGGTGGAAACTTCACCCTCCAATGCTGCCACCTTCTCCTCCAACAGTGCAACCAGTTTGCACTTGCAGCATCGATAATCCCCGGGGTCCTTGGGCAAGAAGACAAACATGGCACACGTGCTGCATGTCACGACAACTGCGCCCTTCCCTTCCATCTCCTGTCAACTTCACAAGTCCTCCTTGCTCATAGGCTCCGATCCGCAGGATCGCGCCTCAGGCCTTGATGCTGCCCTACAAAGCTCCTCCCACCAGGCAACTAGCCAATGAACAGCTAGCAGCAATTAACCCCACCAGCTAAGCAGCTCCTCCTCCACTCACCTGGGACACTCAGGCAAAGAAAAACCCCCCTTTTAATAAGTAAAAGGAAAAAAATCCTACCAGTGAGATGGGCCCAGAAAAGCCTAGAAACTCCCTCCTCCAAACACTCAGCAGATACAAAAGCAGATGCGCATGGTGGGATGATATGCATGGGGTTGATGCTCATTGGGAGGTGTTGTGCAATGGTGGGATGGCGTATGGGAGGTATTTTATTCCCGCAATACGGGTACGTTTCACTAGTAATTAATAAAAGAGCTTTTCTCATAACATAGGTACAGTATGTACAAGAGAAGGAGAGGGAGGGCTTCCCAAAACAGAAGTGCTGAAAAGGAGATAAGACAAGACAATTGAGGCAGAAGATATCGACACCTGTAAGAAAAAGAGAGTAAAACAAAAGAGGGACATTAATTGCATCCAAGGCAATACAGATGTCAAGGAAAATGAAGACTGAGAAAAGCATTTGGCCACTTTGGAGAGAGAAACAGCCAAACTGCTGACAACAACAGGGTTTCAGAAGGAAAAAAAATCAGTGGGAAAATGCTACACACACTAGGAATTTGAAGATAAAAGCAGAACAGCAATTGGGCAGTAGTAAAGGAAGAGTGGCTGCCTGTGTTTTGTTTTGAGAAGTGATGCAACAGTGGCATGTTTGAAGGCATTAGATCAGGAACAAGAGAAAAGAGAAAGATTGAAAAATACAATGGTGGGGGAAGATGGCACCAGCAGTCAGAAAAAAAACATGAAGGGGATCATCAAGGACAACAGGATAGTCAATTCACCAAATGAGGTGAACAGAAGAGGTGAGAGGAAACGTGGAAGGGAAAGAAAACTGTGATGAGAGATACAGATCACCGTGGATAGTTTAAAATGTCAGTACTGAAGGAGCCAACCAACCTTGACTAGAAAGTTGGGTGGGCAAGGGGGAACAATGGAAGTTTCTGGAAAACATCAAGAAGGAAGAGTCACTGGAGGCTCCCTAGAGTCAGTGTGGATTACAGTGGTGGCATTTGGTTCAGAGGATCAAGAGGAAGGAAAAATGAATGTAGAGTAGATTAAATCATCAAGCAGAGGCTCGATGAGCACCTGTTGGGAATGCTCTAGGGGGAATTCCTGCTGCAGGCAGGGGGTTGGACTAGATGACCTACTAGGTCCCTTCCAACTCTAGGATTCTATGATTCTATGAAATCAACAAACTTTTGTTTGCCCTTCAAACGTGTTCCATTGGAACAATAATGAAGATAGAGGGAAAACACCAGAACTGAAATGAGAGGGGTGGAGTTAATAGGAAGAAAAAGAGGGAACAGTAACTAGGACTGTTTTTAATCATGGCTAAAGTCAGCTTAACCCACAATTTCAAATCCAGGTTAAAAGCTAATTGCCTGAACTAATTGGCTTACTTCAGTATTTCTTCACGACACTGTCTCTGTGTTGCAAAGCAAGCAATGGCCCACATCTTGATTTCCACACCGGTGTGAAACTGCTTCCCGCGCATGTCCCATACACCATGGCTTGGTGTTGCCACTGTTCGATTCTGAAGAAATTTTGAAAAAATAAACACTTGATGTGCTGAAACAAAGAAGGCACTCACACTACATGCATCAAGATGTCAATCCAGATACACAAAGGCAGAACCCTAAAATCATCTCAGCCCAAAACAATAGTCAAGCAAAACTACAATTTTCTTACCCGCCCTCCATACTGGAGCATAGGAGCTGGGAGCACGCGCCCTGTCACATGTGCCATTTCATCACGAACTTTAAACTGAAACTCCTGGACAAATGGGTCAGCATCATAATTTGCACTTCTCACCTAAGGGAAGAGTAAAGCAATCATATTATGGGCAGGCAGCAGTAATTTGTAGAGAGAAATGGAATGGCTCAGATCCTCTCTACTGCTCCAAACCAGGATGAAACAGTTCTGCACATAGAGAACAAGGTTATCTTCTACATGCTTCAGGACTTGACAGCATTCAACTTGAAACCCTTTCCAAAATTTTGCACTCTTTTTTTCTACTCCCACTATCTTTAAGAGACATCAATGAACAAGTTAAACATGAACACTACTTTTGTTGTGCCAACTGCATTTTCTTTTCCCAGCACAACTACTCAGAGACTGCTTTGGAACAGGATAAAGAGAAATCCAAGTCAGACAACCTGGCACAAAATACTTGGCATGCTTGGGCCTGAGTACACAGTTTCCAAATGTGCAGATTATGTTGCGCAAATGTACAAGTTGTTGTGGAAGCAAAACTCAAGTTTGCTTACCTGAAATACACTCTGATGTGCAAGATACTTCCATATAGATGCCACTGGCCCATAGGGATGAGACACAAACTATGCAGGTGGTTGGTAAATTTAAGCCCATTACATTAGGTATTACATTAGGTGATATACAACAAGGGAGGGGGAAATGGTGGAGTTCCAAAAGTTGTTCTCACACCCCAACACACACACAGTTACACACCAACAGAGAGTGTGAACTGACCCTTTCTCGGCTGACATACCAAAAAAGAGACTCAAAATTCCTGCATTTTAGCTATGGTGAAGAGATGAAGGCAGACAAAGTATCTTTCTGAAGGCTACAGAGAATGAAACAAGCTCTGGCCAGCATTCAGTGCCTTCGAGATAACGAAGCTTCACAAGTTATCCGCCTGTCTGTCCCAAAGATTTTATTTCAGGGGAAGCAACAAGACACTGAAGTCAGAAAGATGATAATTTTTTTTCCAAAATTTAGTTGAGGAAATGGCAAAAAGGAAGCGCTACTGAGAACAATGAAAAGAGTACAAATTATTTTTGTTGCTCCTTCAAGGGAGCCAAGCTCACAGACTAACCAGTCTGCTGATCTCTTCTTGTCTATCTGGAGCAGATCTTGCGGTTGCTTTTATCATAGTGGATGTCTGATTGTCTGTTAGTTTCTTGATACATCGCTGGCCTGCGACGATGTTACAAACCTATTAAAACAACAAGTGTTACGTTACATTGTGCAAATTGAGCAGATCACAACGAAGCCATGCAACATGTCATGCTACTGCCTAGTCCACAAGCTTACTTGTGATTCTCAATAAGAACTATATGGGGACACACAAACCTACAGCATTATTTTATACCAACTGAAATCACCTACCTCAATGCTGTTTACTCTAACAGAAGACTGGTAGCAGCCTGGATACAGAAAGAGCTTTTTTGAGACCTGCCAACTGGGGTCTTTCTAAGAAAACCTAGAAATGCAATTTCTCAGAAAACAGAAATGCAGAAAACTGAGTCTGAAACTTGCAAAAGTGAGCTCCAACTCCTCTAGCTTATCTAACATTCTTAGTTCTCCTCTGCAATATACCTGGCTCCCGGGTACAACAGACAGGCCCCTCTAAGCCCAGGAAACCGAAGAAAACACACATGGGAGTACATGTGCACCCCAGAATCTTATGCCAAACAAGACATGAGGTTCCACTGTTTCCAAAATTTCAGCAGACAAATCCACATGGAAAGGGTTTCTTAGGGCAAGTACAGCTTGACACCACCAGACTTGCCACTACTGCCAGGGTGTATGCAACCCCTTCAGACAAAAATGTCCCTTAACTCTTCATTGTGCTTCTTTCTTCATTTACCACCTTGCCAAAAACAGGAAGTATGGGACTTCCTGTTTTCCTTAAAGACATAGTGCAAGGAAGGAGTATTTTGCTACACCCTTTCCTTGCTCGGTCCTTCAAACAGCATGAAAACAGACAAAGGTAAAAAAAAAACAACAGATGATTGGGTTCCAGTTTGCCGAGATGGATCAGTTCAGCTCCCACTGCAGTAGGCTAGAAGAAAGCAGTGACAGGCTCAGGATGAAGAGTACCATAAATCTGTGTGTCTCCACATCATCTACCTCTGACATGGGTCATATCATTTGCTTCATGGCTGGGCCAGCTCTGCCTTGAGTAGATAATGAATGAAGCAACCACCAATATTTATATTAAAGGGACTTTCTGATAAAGGGTGGCTGTAAGTTCAATAAAAATGTTTTAAATGAATGCAATGCTTTAACACCCACACATACATATGCATTCGCTCTCTGAGTTATGAACATCTGGCTTTCACACAGGTGCAGCTTTTCTTTTATGGTGATTTTGTACAGATCTGTTAGTGCTGGCCCAGCAAGAGCTGGCTGTTGTGACTGGCAAAACATTCCAACTTCTGGGCAGACCTCAAACAGAACCAGTACATACACTGAAGGCTAAGGGCGCAATCCTAACTAATTTAGGCTGGTCTAACTCACTTGGCATATCTTCCCATGGTGGTGTGGGGAGGATGGTGCATTCCTGTCTAATCCCCTAATCCCCTCTCTCCCAGGAGTGGGGCAGAAGTGCCTTACAGTACTTTTGTGACACCCCCAGATCACTGCAGGATTTATGCAGGGCTTCTGCTAGCCTAACTGGAGATTAGGATAGCAGACTTACCCTACTATCCAGAGTAACTACGGGAGCACGTCAGAGACATTACGTGCACCCATAGTTACTGCACCACCCAGTGAAAACCTATGGGAAATTCATATTGCAATCCAGAGCAAATTATTCTTACACTGGAGCAAGGACTCCCCATAGTTACTCTGGATTGCACCTTTAGTGTCTAACTCAGGGCCACATCATCTCTCTAACACTGTGTCAGGGGCCAGAAAAATGATTTACATTTCAAATCGATATGAACGATTACAAGGCTTGCCGGCAACCCAGATGGAGGGGTCTTGCCATGGGCTGCATTGAGGTTCACCACACGCCATATTTAGCCCATGAGCTGGGGGGTATGGACACCCCAGTCTACATGAACACTCAAGAAAAGTATAAAGTTTGGAAAATAGCTTGCAGTGCACATAGGAAAAGCTTTCTACACTAAACAAGGTCACAGCATTGGAATTACTTCAAGAGGCAGGTAGGTGTGTTTCTGCTCCTGTCCCACTTGTAGACAAGGAAGATGAGGGTATTTCAGCTGGAGGTTGTACTTCTCTCTGAAGTATTGGGCTACTGTTCTCTCCACAGTCTGGCCGTTTTCTAATTGCAGAGGGAAGCTGGAACAACATTTCAAACCAAAGCAGAAGTGAAGATGTTAATTCAATTGGTCCATCCATACAGCACGTTGTTCTAGGCTTCTGGTTTCCAAAATCTGCTTACGTTTGATGACTAGCAGGCCTTCTTGTGACATTGCAGACACGGTACTTCCGCCTCATTGTTCCACAGTGAGTCACTTCAACCTTCAGACCTGCATGAAAACAATGGGGAAAAGAAACAGAGGCCAAAGAATGACTGCACATAAAAGGGCTTCTGTGATACATGAGAGTGCACACACACATACACACACAGTGAATGTATAGCAAAGGCTAGAACCGATGAATAATGATGTCAACATGTCCCTGAACATCTTGAACAACTCACAAATGTAATACATTTTGAATCTCTTGAGCTTTGCACAAATAAGAACAAAATTCCAGATTCTTTTTTCCCCAGTTACAAAATACGCAACTCACAAGTCTTGTTGCAGGTGCAACATGATCTGAAAAGAAGGAACAAGATGTACAGAGAAGCACGTGCCTTTATACCATGCAGTACCTACTATACAAACTGAAATCTGGTGAGCTAAGCACATCTGCTGAACTTCAGATCAAACAGAGCATTAATTCAAGCCTCTGTTTCCTTGATCCCCTCCAGAGATAACTTCTGTTGGTGCCTGTGATGAAGATTGGTCTAGCACTTGTCACTACAATTGTAAAGTCTCCCTAATTAGAGCAGAGGAATTGGATACACAAGGTTATCCTTCCCATACTCCATGCCCAGAGTAGGAAAGTTCTAGCTGTCTTGACTGAAGGAAGTCAGGCCAGATAGATATTGGCATCGTATAACCCAGTAGTTCTCAAAGTGAGGGTTGCAATTCCATTTCAGGAGTGATTTCAAATCCTGGACCGGAAGGGAAGTTGGAAGCACAACTACAAAAAGCCAATAAAATCAAGTGGCAAGAAACTATGCCTTCTGAATCTTACAAGAATTTAGCACAACTATCTTTGAACTTGTGAGATTTCCTGAGATCCAAGAAGGTGACATATCTGAGCTATGAAGGGTGCTGTGAGCCCAGTAAGTTTGGGAACCACTGGGTTAAGTGCAACAGAAGCATACACCATCCATTAAAACCTTGGAAAATGAAATAGTCTTATGTTGGCCTCTAAAATTATTTGCATCTCATGTCAAGGAGGAATTTAGGACCATAAAATGGTCCTTTTAGGAGCACTAAAAGGTCCTCTCCTGATTACCACCAGACTGGCCTGTAAAAAGGTAAGCATACCTGGAAGGCCAACAAAGCACAACTTAAAGTCTGAGCAGGTTAATATGGAAGAGGTTGTTATAACCAAAACTGAAGTTGATGTAAGCAGTATAACAGACAGACCAAAGTAGGCTAATCAAAGGGATGTCATAACCTCTTCTTATGTTAAGCATGAGGGTTTCTATGCAGGCTACTGGAAGAGGCCTCCCTATTTCTGCCTCTTCTGTGGCAGTAACAGAATAGCTAATTGAGAACAGAGTCTGAAGAGTCTTTGAGCGACCTTAGATTGCAATCCTAATCTAGGCCAGCAAAATTCATCAGTCTTCCCATTCCAACGCTGATGTATCGAGACAAGTGTATGTCTGTGCCATAGCCTAACCCTCCCCACCGGAGTGGCACACAAGTGTCTTATGGCATTCTGATGACACCTCCAGGTCAGCACAGGACTGGAGTTTAAGCTGGCCTAACTGGATTGCAGCTTTAATTACATAAACATCTAACTCAACCATTGGAGATTGTACCACCCAACTTTGATAAGACACAGAATCATAGAGTTGGAAGGGACCTGGTAAGTCATCTAGTCCAACTCCCTGCCTGTAGCAGGAAATCATAGAGCACCTCCGACAGGTGCTGGTGGAGTTTCTGCTTGAAGATTCTCAGTGAGGGAGAGTCCACCAATTGGCAATCTGTTCCACTCCCTTGGCAAATTGTTCCACTGCTGAACTGCCCTCACCGTCAGGATATATTTTTCCTGATATTCAACCGGATATTCCCTTCACATTTACCCCAAGAAGAGCTGAGATAAAGATTTCAAACAAAAGACATGAAGCACTTCCTGGGATCATGGTGCTCCATTTCCAACTCACCCTTTATCTCTTTGGTGAATTTTACCCGATGAGAATCAGTCAGAGGTCGTGGCTGTTCATCGATGTTGTGAATATCAAGAACTTCACACATGAACTGAATTACAGGTTGTGCTTTGTAGAAGGCAGTTGCAGAAACTGAGGAGAGACAATAAAATCATGAAGGAAACTGAAGTTCTAAACTAGCAAAATGTTTTTGGTTTATGGTTTTTATAGATCAGCTCTTATCGGCATGCAAAAATCCATTCTACATCTGGGTTTCCAAAACAGAGAATGAAGCTTTAGTATAACTTACACCAGAATTGTGTCCTCCACTCACACATTGTTGGAAAGACCACAAGGCTAAAGAGGCAAAGGGGATTTAAGTCGCCTTACACTCCTACAAGCCTCCAGCCCCACTAGTATCCCCTCAGACCTGCACTAGCAATTTCATTTGGGGAGAGTCTGGGGGGAGAGAGAGGACAGGAAGGCTGCAGATAGACCCCAGCCCTAACATTCCTCAGAAGGTAGCTGCAAATTAACTGCCTTTGGCCAACCACCTTTTAGGGTCCTTTTATGGCAGACAGGCACCAGTGGAACATGAGTTTTGTTGATTACTGACTAGTCCCATTTGGATTGGGCCACAAGGCCACATATCCTTAATATACGTAAGATTTAAACATATCCTTAGATTTTAAAATCTCACAAGGAAGATATCCTTGTAATGAGAATTCACATCATGCCAGGATTTGAAAGCACATCTTGTTAGCCTTCCCAAAAAAAATCTGGGTTTTGTACTACTTTCTGCTTATAATTTAATTAATTCAATCAATTTAATTAATTGATTAAATCAATTTCACAGTGTGATATCAGAGTGAGTAACAATCTTAAAGAGACTTTTTGATCTTTGGAATTGTGATTGAATGTTCTCACCGCACATTGCTTCCTACACTGAAAAAAGTCAAATATAAAAGGTGCCATAGGTGAAACAGCTTAAAAGGAATAACTTCACACATCACTTGTAAATAGCGAGAAGCAATTTTTTTAAAAATGTACTTTGAAAAAGATAGTTAATTAAAACAATTTACATGCACAAATACTGTGGAATGTGATGTTCTTTTGCAACAGTTTGAGTCTGAAAATCTCATTGTATTTGGAATAGGTTAAAATATATTTCCTCTGATTATTTAAAGTTTTATGTAGGTTCCTCCTCTAGTGGCAAACACTGCATCAAGTTAATTAATGCTCAGCACATTCACTCCATTTCATCTGTGGAATTAACTTTCTACATGAGCAATGACGTTTTCAGGATGTCTTCAACTCTAATAAATAAAGTACAAGTCTGGTGACCTACTGCCACTCCTACTCCTCTCATAGGACTCAATCTGCCCTCTCCTACTGCTGTCAACCCCATTTCCTTTTACTGCCTATGCCTTCTCAGGAGCCCTGGGAGGTAGCAACATGATAAGGGCTGTCTTTAGGAGCAGTGCAGCAAGAGAGTGAAGAGAGGCTGTGCAAGATTAGATTAAGAATTCAATTTTGGTAAGGCAGTACCATTACTGGATTGTGCCTTTTCGTGCACAAGCTTTGAGAGACTCAACGACCCACCAAATGAAGCTTCATGAACCCCTTTCCGCACAGAATGAAGAAAACTGATCTAGTTCTCCAAACCACTACCTGCAGTGCACTCAACAATCAAATCTAGGTGGGGCAATGCCAAAGCCTTAAGATTCTAGTGCAACGCAACCAGCTTTTCTACCGTGAATTTTCAGAGTCTTACACTGGAGAGATGGTTCTGTTACCCATCACCCCATATGGATTCACATCCCGATTTCCTAGTGGGTACATTGGATCAGGCTCATGGGTTAAATTTTAGAGACTCCTGATACAGCTGTTAAGAGATTTCCATCATAACTTGCACTGAACATATCTCAGTGAATAAATCTGCAAGTCACTGTGCCAAAGTTGTTGGAAGTCAACTGCACTTCAGTTGTCGAGCCATATTCATTAAAGGAGAAACCTGGGCAAGCTATACACCACAATTCTGCAAAGAACAAGAACAGAATGCAATAGATAATTCTGCTTTCTGAGAATTCTTTGCTTTCACATTCTACTAGAGCTCAAAAAAGTTATTTGTTCTGTACAATTGCCCTGATCCATGAATAAAGGAATTAGAATTGTGCAGAACAGTGGAATTTTTAGAATTATACATAAGGAAATATGTATAACTTTTTTTATAGTTAACCTTTGTTACAGTATGCTTCAGTGCACACTCCTCCCAAAGAAGGAAGGGGGATCCAAAGCCTGCTGTATTTATAGGGATTTACAAACTGCCACATTTCTGCATCTGTCTGGAACCTGATTTTATTGCCTAACCAGTTCAGATTTCAAAACCAAAAATCCAGCACCTTCCCATTTGGAAATTGCTGGGTTCAGTGCTTCATAAGCCTTTCCTTTCAGGAATTTCTAAACGAACAGTTGCCATGCAATAGTTCACAAAGGTTATTTTCCACTCTCATTTTTAATAGCAATTTCACCAAGCAACATGAGATGTGCTCAGCAGTCCTTTAGGAGCATTTGATGCTTTACTACAATATCCAAGCTTAACTCTGCAGCCTAATTATTTGTTCCTGCTTCTGTTGTACCACTCAGGAACACAAAACAGAGAAACAAGATATTTGTTTTGTGCCTCTCGCAGCAGAATTACTAGACTGTGAAACAGTTAATGAGACATTTCAGAGCTTCCCAGGCATCAAACACACCAAACAGAACATCCCCATACAAATACAACAAAACATTCTTCAGATATGCGTCACTGCCAACAGTTTGCCAACGTCACATGACGCATGCTAGCCAGCACCTCCAGATGTTAATCAACTGAATTAACACAAGTAGCTCCCCTCCGCAGATGCACCCAAACCTAACCTGCTGCTTGTCACTATGGTTTCCACATAGCCACATAGCCAACCAAAGCCAATAAAAATGGGTTTTATAAGTATTTGGCAGAGGATGGGTGGTGACTGAAAATTTTCAGCAGATCTAGAGATTTCAATAGTCAATGAAACCAAAGTAGGTGTTTTTCTGGAACTCCTTTACTTTCTCCATAATCCAGCAAATATTGGCAGTAGTTTGCAATTCACATGTTACTGAAGCAGAACATGTCAGATTTTGAGTATTACCTTGCTAGTATGTGAAATGAGTGCGATTGTACAGTAATTTGAGCATTCTTTGGCATTACCTTTCTTACCCCTATAGTCCAGATTATTATCCAAACATTCTCCAAATAATCCATAGATCAAATCAACACAAGCCTTATTTGCTTTATTTGCTGGGGGCACCCCATCTAAGGTTGCCAACATTTCAGACACAGGGACCCATGTAGTTATCCATACTGTATTCCCTCTTCTGGAAGAAGAGAGAGAAAGAAGGCAGTCTATCAGCCAAAGTAAAGCAACTTGGTTTCTTTGTTTAAACAATTCAAGAGAAAATCTGCATATTAAATGGGGAAAAGGTGTTTGCTTCAAGCTGTTGGTTAAAAATACCATGGAAAGAGGAAAGCCTTTTATGAGCCTGTTGCAGAGCGTACAATGCTTCATATCAACAACCATCTACTACTTCACAGTGTGTCTGCAAGGAAAACTCTTTCCTGTGACTCCAAGGGTGCCACTGTTTGCTTACCGTCAATATTTAGCATCATTTTCCACATAGCAGGCCGAACTGACTGGTGAAATCCAAACCATACTTCCCTACCACCTCCCAAAGGGTGGTCGTAGCCTTCCGGAGCAGAGAAAAAGGAGCGGCCTACAGGTGTATACCTATATTATTTTAAAAAGAGATCAGATTACTATATTGCGGCCCACATATTTATGAAAAATACATCCAAAATTAAGGGAGTGCACCTTCTATGCAAGCCTCAGTTCAACAGGAGCTGTGCCTCTGGAAACCTGATCTGATGGTTCAGTGGTGGTGTAATTATTCCTGCAGTGAACCTCCAACATTTAGAAGTGAGACTTCATGACATATTGTATTTTACGTTCAGCAGTTTAAAAGCCTATCCAATAGAGTGTTGCATTTATTTAAAGGAAAGGGCGGCAACCTTTTGGGAAAAGAGGTTAGACATTCATTAATGATGTTGCCACTGAACTTACAGGTTGCTGAGCTCTCAGAAGCAGCCTTAAAGAGCTCAGCTTGGGAAGCAACGTCTCCCACCCAGTTTGCCATGCACTGGATAGGGAATGGCAGAGCTGCCTATCTGGGTGGGGAGGCTCTGCTATTACCCAGCTGGTATGTAGCAAAATAGGAAGGAGGCCACACCTCCCAAGCCAAGCTCCATGGTGGCCACATGACTTTGGGTGTGGGCTGAATCTGGTCTGTGAGCTATAGCTTGCCAACCCCTGATTTAAAGTGCTTTGCAAGCAGGTGAAGCACTCCATATGTATTATATCTTAAGAACCTTATTAGGAAGATCAGTGTCACCCACATATTATGAGTGGGGTGGGGAGAAAGAGAATGATATCAAGCATCAGAATAGTTTGCCTTGAGCCACTCTGCAACTTCATGGCAGAAGCAACATTACAATTCAGGCTCTCTAGCTGGCAGTTCTCATTCATCACATTTTCTTCCTGCCCTCACACCAAAAGGAGTGAAGCAGTACACATGCATATTACACACATACATAGACAAAGGTTAAGGCAGACAGAGCAGCTCAAGGTCACCCAGAAATCTTCATAGCTGCAGCAGAGATTTGAACCTAGGATTCTGCAACTTACAGTTAACACCACTTTGGTTTTCATATTCTCAGGCACAACTTTCATTTCCAGTTTGGGTTTTTCACTTTCTACTTTCAGACCCACAAAAGGCTGTTTGAATAGACTATTTCTTTCTATTTCATGTTGCCACAAAAGGAAATCAGCACATGATAGATGCCTAAACAGTGACCCCACACACACATACACAAACCCCCAAATTAAAGTAGAATGCTTTTGAAAAAGTAGCTTCAGACTTCTGAAGTGTCGAGGTGGGGGATAAACATGAAGGGTGCAATTTAGGCCAGCATAATTTAGGCCATATCCCCCTTCCTGCAGTGGGAGGCTGGCATATGCCTATGCACTGTCATAACCCCACCCCGCAAAAAGTGGCACAGAAATGCTTAAAGCATTTGCAACTTGTACTAGCCTAACCAGGGATTAGAATTACACAGAGTCATTACCACAGGGTGCCTCAAAAAATGTAAAGTTAAGCAACTCTAATACATACTTCCTTGTATAAAACCTGCAAATACCTAAGGGAAGCCAATGAAGAGCAGCATGAAACCATCCCAGCACACATGTTGGTGGATTCCTGCAGATAGTTTTGTCAATCTCTGCAGGGTATAAATGCCAACGTGACATTCTGAGCACTTGGTCTAATTAACTAATTAAACAACTGGGCTGAGCAACTGCTTCTGTGTATACCATGTGTGTGAATTATTGCACAATAAATTTGACATGATGAGGTGTGTGTGGACAGTTTCTTGAGACAATGCTTTTTTGAGAATTTTTGCATCACAAAAATCCAGCAACTCGCCAAAAACAATCTTCAAACACAAATCATGCGGTTTCACACTATCGCCTTAAATAACTGGACAAATGGAGCATACCCTCTGAGCATTCAGCACTTTCTCACTGCTCTTCTGTGCCCAATTACATTATGAACTGCTCCTTGCCAAATTCAGGACATGACCCTTTAACTCAATGACATCATTTAACCCATAGTCTCCCAGAAGGACCCTGAAAGCATCTGGTGACCAAACTGAGAAAAAAAGCATCAGATGCAAAGTCCAAAGAAACCTGTTCCAAGAAGACAACCTGAGTGTGAGTAGTGTGATTTTACAATTCACAGTATGACAGAGAACCTACTTCATGGAGGGGAGGTGTCGTAGCACCACATCAACAGCATGAACGGGGTTAGTGCTGATGGGCTTATCCAACTCCAGAGGTTCCGGCAAAGTTCGTCCTGTCAGAACCTCATGCAGCAAGTGCCAGCTCACCCGGGACACAAACTTGATTGATACCTTGAAGGGACGGTCTTTGCCACCTTCGCCTGGCAATGTCACATCCAAATCCACCTGTAGGAGAAAAGCCACAAGAGAGCATGTTAGAGGGGAATTCAGGCACAAGTCACAGAGCTTAAAAATAAATATCACACCTTCTGACTTGTTGGATTTAAACCATCACCTTCTTTGCTTTGCCCAGAAGAGAGAGAAAAGAACAGGCACAGCCATTAAATGCATGTCCTGTAAATCTGACACAGAGGATTCTCAGAAAGCAGAAGCCAAGGACCAAATTACATTCATGCCCTGAATCTCACAAAACCAGCCTGGAGTTCTGAACCAGGATTCTGGTTCCTAACCAAGAGTTCAGCAGGCTTGCAAAGCACACTCAGTTCCTATTGCCCCTGCACAGTTTGGTTCTGTTTTCATGCACACTTTGGGGTAGAAGTTTAGGCAGCCTTAGTCATCATGTCTACTGCCAAAACCATGAAAGCAATAGAACGTTACTATTGAAGGAACAACTGATGAAATGTGGGGAACAGGAAATACAGACTAATGAAATATTTCTCTTTCTGTTGCAGCTATTATGACATACAGGCAATTAAACACAATATGGAACTTTTGTTCAGATATGCACTATGGACAGGGTGACAATATGATCGGAAATTTCCGGATTTTTCCTCTTTTTAAGCCTCCTGTCCGTGTGTCCTCCAAAAGGGCTTCATTGTCCTCCTTTTTTGCTTCATTTTGGAACTTTGCAATGGTGTGCAGTACCACATCATGTCATATGTCATTGAATTCATATTGAAGAATCCAATCCAAAAATTGGTTTTGAAATAGCTCTTTCCTATCAAAAGTTATCGCCAAAAAACTAAAAATCTAAAATATGCATTGAGCTCTATGGGAAGGTGAAAGTGCCCAATATTGTGGGTTTACTTGTGAGTAGGCAAATGTGCCATTGTCTGCCGGAAAGGCCTGGCTGAGAGGAATCCAAGACCCTGTCCTCCTTTTGAACTTTGGGCATCTGGTCACGCTGACTATGGACACGGAAGTTTGACTGTTTAGTCACTTTCACTACTTTCACTATTTTCAAGTAATCTGCAGGAACCCACCAGAACCTCAGGTTTAAAAATCCCCGCCTTTGGAGGGGCACAATACTGGGTACTGCATCACTACCCTAGCCCCTGCAAGAACTTACTTAGACAATAAAGCTCTAAAAGTTTGAGAATCACTGCTAAGCAGCAAGGAAAGGGGTGAAGGCAACAATGCAATCCCCAGGATTGCACTGGTAAGGGAGTGAGGGATGTTTTCACTTATTTTCGCTTTCTTAAGGCTTCTGCAGGATCACTTGCTTTCACTTTCTTAGGGCCCCACTGAAGAAGGTGCAGGGACCACCATGCAGCCTTCCCCAAGGATTGGAACTCTGGAAAGGAGCATTCCAAAGCAGTGGTATACCTAGGTCCTTTAGCACCCATGGTCCACAAATTCTTTGACACCCCCATAGGTCAAAATTATGTATTTAATTAGTATCAGTATTAATACAATTAATCAGAGATTCATTAATACTTTCATATTTTAAAAGTCACCTTACCAATTAAGCCTCATTTTTATTCTTTTTGGGAGGGGGGTGAGGCTGCCTTCTGGATCACTTGTTGAGTTTCACTTTCACTGGTTTGGGACCATTGTGGTAGCCTTGCATTCCTCTGTGCCTCAGCTGAACACAAGCCAAGACACCTTTGCACACACGAGAAAATGCAGCTGCAAAGTTCAGTTCCACTTTCCATAGGGATCTTGGCATCCATCAGTCTTGAAAGACTATGGTATCGTGCTCGATGCTGCATGCGAAGCACAAAGGCCTGAGTAGATTGATATGGAGGATAGGCTGTTACCCAAGCAGCAAATCCCCTCTCTCCCCATCACTGAAACAGTCCAAAGGAATGGCAGAGATGATACAATTGGTTCCAGCTGCGTTGCAGAGCTGGGCTAAGGACTCACTTTGCCTTGTGCGGGCCCAGGTCTTGAACCCTGGCCTACTGGTTAACAGGCACAGTGTCTTAACCACTTGCACCACCCACAGCCCACGGGATCCATATGGATCCATCATGGATCCCAATGATCCATAGGGATCAATGCAATTACAAAGGACTTCCTTCTGTGTTAATTTGTGGGGCCACATACTTTGGAACAGTACCATAATGGGGGCATTGGATACCTCTTAGTCTACCCTTTTCAATGGAATAAGTCACAAATGCTTCCTTGTAAGTAAAGGCACAGTATAGCTCAGTTTCACTTTCCATAGGGCTCCACAAATTTTTGTGTTTTTAGTTTTTTGAAAGTAAGGAGATTTTTTTCAAAGCTGTTTTATGCATTGGATTTTGCTGGAAAATGCACATCCAACATGATGCACATGACATGATGGCATTATTCTAAAAGATTTTAGTGATTTTTGTCACCACCACCTCCCCCCCCCCACCCGAGGGAGGTACCAGAGGCTTAGGACACCTCAGATCCCCCTAGGGACCACCACTGTTCCAAAGCATTTCCACCTAGTTAGAAGTGATTGAGAATGCTCACTTGCAAACGCCTCAGAGAGGGCTGTGCAGGACTCCATGCACCTGCTAAAGCCATAAGAAAGTGAGAGAAAGAATTCCCCTCTCCCTCAGCAATGTGATCCTGGGGACTGTGTCACTGCCCTTGACTCTCCTCTGCAAACTTATTTAGGGACTAAATCTCCCTAAAGGTTTGAGAATCACTGTTCTAAAGGTAGACAAAGGGATAAATGGGTGATTCTTTACACCAATAAATCCTCTCTCAGACTGTGGCCAATAAAACATACTGCCTGGGCTCCCCATAAAAACCTATGATGAGCTACAAAATCTTTAATTACCCTGTCATTCTCATGTCTCTTCAATTTATCTACAAGTGCAACTGTGAGCTGTGGCTTCTCCAGAAACCAAAGAAACCAGCCAGGAGAGCTACAAAATGTCAGGGGAGCTACAGGGCAGTTCTTGCAAAATGTCTGCTACCCTGTGGTATCTGCCTTAAGTTTCCTTTTAGGTAGAAAGGCTGGGTATGAATCTAATAAATAAATAATAAATAAATAAGCTACTCTATACAATTTATAGGAATGGACCCCAAATTGGGAGACAATGAGCCAGTCAAGGGAGCTACCAGTCAGAAAAATTTTTGCTACCACTGCACAAGAGAGTGATAATCCCATGCAAAAAGCAGACCCCAACCCCTCAACTCTCACTCCCTGCATAAAGTCAAAGCCAACAGCATTGAATTTTTTCTGCTACCTACTCATCACAAAGAAAATTGGTATTTGGCAACAGCAACTCATAAGTCCCACAAGTACTGAACCCCCTCAACAGATACTTTAGGAGGAATTTTTCTTTCCTTACAGGCAATTAACAAAAAAATGACCTTACCCCAGTTGTTGCTACAGGGAGCGGATTGGCTGTATAAAGGCTTCTTTTACCATCATAAACAGGTCGACGGTCCCCAAATATTGTGACTTTAAAATGCTGCACCATTGAATCCACCACCTCCCTAAAGAAACAAAAAATAGGATAATATTTGTATTTAAACAGAGGAAAATTAAGAGGAAAAGTAACAAACACTTTAGACATATTTATCCTTTACCCCACCATGTCTCAAGATACTCCGCCTGTCCCCATGAGTTCCCTGGCCATGAAGCCTGTTCCACACTTCTTAGAAATGCTCTTCTTTCAAGACAATGCTCTTAAATCAAGTCAAAATTTCTGAGAAAATTGTGCTCTTAATATAAAATGCTCTTAATTCAAGTTTTAAAACAAGGTACCACTGTAGTTTAAAAACAAGAAATTAATACAGTATTCATGTTAACTGAAACAGCCACCTTTAATTTTTTTCTTCTCCCCAAAACATAGCTGAATCACCAGCATTATTCCCCTGAGTAAGTCCAATTTACTGGACTTGAGCCAGGTTCTAAGGCAGAAACAGCTTCAGGCTACAGTCATTCTCATCAGCACAACTAAGTTCAGTGGAAATTCCTTCTGAGTAAGCATGTGTTGAATTGCACTGGTGGATGACCTTTCTAGAGACGGTTGAGGAATAGCAGCACTGTAGACTTCCCCTTGAGACAACTAGGGCAGCAGATCCCAAACTATGTGTTCAGGACCCATCAGTGAGTCATGACCAAATTCTTAGTTGTTTTCAAAACTAACAGGAAAGACTAAGGCTGTGTCTGTCAAAGATTAAACAAGTTGCTACTTTGGGGGAGCACTGCAGCCATTCACCATTATAGCCTCATCCCTTGACATTTACAAATTAGACAGCAGCCTTTAGGACACTGATTCTCAAACTTTTTCATCTCACGGCACACTAACAAAGCACTAAAATTGTCAAGGTACACCATCAGTTGTTTTTACCATTGACAAGGCACACCAGGCTGTTCAAATCCCCCAGTTTTCCTATTAATTAATGACCTCCAAATTCCCGTGGCACATCTGAGGACCATTTGCAGCACACCAGTGTGCCATGGCACGCTGATTGAAAATCAATGCTCTAGGACCTCTAAGGCTTCAGAACCACTGTGCTAAGGTATCACCTATCCAGGCTGAATGTAGGCAGGACCGCGTTACAATGGTTCCATTGACACCTGCCTGGTGAGTTTCCAAAGACAGTGCTAAAGGACTTCTGTCAATGAGGAATTTCCTATGAGGTGCTAAAGCTTTCCTTTATCTTCTTCTGTGCATTTTTTTAAAATCTACAATACATTACTCAAGAGTTAGTTACAAGGGAATCTGAAATCTGATGTCATCAGCATTAGGTCATGTGTTGACGCTGAACTGCTTCTTAGGTTTCGTTGAGACAAAAAATCCCTAAATCATTGCCTAGAATCACTAATGGGCATAACGGGTGGCTATAAAGACAAACAACTCATCTTGTTTAGTCATGTCCAACTCTTCATGACCTCATGTACTGCAGCACACCAGGCCCCCCTACCCTCCATTAGCTTCCAAAGTCTGTCCAAATTCACATTCATTGCCTTGGTGACACTATGTAGCAACCTCATCCTCTGCTGTCCCCTTCTCCTTTTGCCTTCATTTTTTCCCACCGTCAGGGTCTTTTCTAAGAAGTCCTCCCTTCTCATGATGTGACCAAAATATTTGAGCTTCAGCTTATGTTCTTCCTGTGAACAGTCAGGGTTGATTTCCTACAAGATGGATTGATTTGATCATTTTGTACTCCAAGGGACTCTCAAGAGTCTTTTCCAACACTATAATTCAAAGGCATCTATTTTTTGGCACTCAGCCTTCTTTATGGTCCAGGACTCACAGCCATACATTACCACAGGGAAAATCATAACTTTAACTAGATCTCTGTCAGCAAGGTGACATCTCAACTTTTAATTAAGTGGTCTAGCCCTGTCATGGCTAGACAACTAGACATCATAACAAGAGATCAAACTGAGCACTGTACCCTAGAGTCGGACACGACTGGCAGTTAACCTGCTTGCGGGGGGGATACCTTTACCTATTCACTTGAGTATGGAGAAAGCAAGGGATTTCCAGACCTAATTCTGCTTCATAGACTATGCCAAAGTCTTTGATTGTGTGAATCACAAGAAATTGTGGAAAGTTCTTAAAGAGATGAGAGTACCAGATCATCTTGTGGTAAAGAAGCAACAATCAGAACATAATATGGAATAACAGAGTGGTTTAAAATTGGGAAAGGAGTTCAACGGGGCTGTATGTTGTCACCTTGTTTATTTAATTTTTTATTGAGAGTATATTATGAGAAAGGCTGGGCTGGATGAATTGCAAACTGGAATTAATGTCAATTACCACAAGATATGCAGATGATACCTAAGCTGTAACTAAAGAACCTTTTGATGAGGGTGAAAGAAGAAAGAGTAAAATATGGCTTGGCTTAAACCTAAATTTTTAAAAAATCAAGATCATGGCTTCTGATCCCATCAATTTGTGGCAAATAGAAGGGGAAGAAATGAAAGTTGTGACAGAGTTTATTTTTCTTGGGCTCTCAGTTCACTGCAGACTGTGACTGCAGCCAAGAAATCAAAAGATGCCTGCTTCTGGGGAGGTAACTAGACATCAGAAGATGCAAAAGGTTGGGCTTTATACAATACACTTTATACAATATACTGCCTAAACTCACCCTGAACAGAGCAAGTCTCTGTCATAGGAATACTTCAAGCTTTGCTCCTATAGCTGAGAATGACTTTCTGCTTCACACACATTTCTTCACACACATTTCTTTGAAATTCTTACCTCGCCACAATCTGTGCCTTGCTAGCCTCTAGATTGGTCACTGGAATATATCCTGCATGTGGCAGTTGTTTAAAGCCTTCCAAATTCATTTTTGCATTATAATGGTACCTTGGTTTACAAGTATCTTGAATTGCAAGTGTTTCACAAGACGAAACAAGCAAGAAAACACCATGTCAGTCTGCATCAGCACCTGAAAATTCCTTCTGTGCTATAAGGACCCACTGAAAAAAATTTGGTGCCCGGTGGTTCCTACTGCCTGCCTAGTGGTGCTTGGTGCCCAGCAGGGATGCCTGGTTCTCAGTAAGGTTTCTGGGTGGTACCCACTGGTGCCTGGTGGTAACATGTGCCAGTTGCTAGTCGGTACTGCTCTCTGGTGCCCAGTAGGGATGCCTGGCGCCCAGTAGTGTCCAGTAGGGATGTCCGGTGCCCACTGATGACTGGTGCCCAGTGCCCACTAGGGATGCCTGGTGCCTACTGATGCCCACTGTGCAGTGATGCCCAGTGATACCTGGTAAAGATGCTCAGTGTTCAGTAAGGATGCCTACTGGTGTCTGCAGATGCCCACTACACGATGGTACCTGCTGCCCAGTAGTGCCTATTAAGGATACCTGGTGTTTGGTGATGCCTGCTGCTGCCCTCTGTACAATGTTGTCCACTGGTCCCCGGTGCCCACTGCTGACTGACCGTTCCCCTGGTACCATTTTGTGCCAGGTGCCTGTTGGTGCCCAGCACTGTTGGTACCCACCGGTAGCCACCAGTGTGCAGAGCCAACAAATATTCTGGAAATTTTATTCTCACAATGGTGAGTTAATTCTGCTCATCTATATATATAAAAGAGAAAAGTCACTCACTGACTGACTCATTGACTCATCACCGCCCTGCCAAAACCGCTGGGCCTAGAAGCGTGAAATTTGGGGTGGGTGTTCCTTCTGTGACGGAGGGGTGCACTAAGAACCAGTTTTCAGAAATTCCAACCGGAAGGGGGTGAAAAGGGGCGCAACGCGTTTCCCTCCCTATACTTTGCATTGAAAATTGATGACTCATCAACATGCCGCCCCAACTACTGGGCCTAAAAGCATGGAATTCTGGGAGGGATCCTTCTGTCACCTGAACACCCACCAAGAACCATCTGGAAAAATTTAACCCTTCAGGGGCTGAAAAGGGGTCAACGTGTTTTTGTCCTATACTTAACATGGGAGACTGACAAACATCCAGCCAATTTGGTGGTTGGTGCCTGGTGCACTGGAGGGATGTTGTTCGAAGGAAGAGGTTCCACTGGCGAGGATGCTTCGCATGGGAAGAAGTTGCGCGTGGGGGGAAGTTGCGCGTGGGGGAAAGTTGGGCATGGGGGACTGATGCAGATGGGTGATGTTGCATATGAGGAGTTCTAGCACATGGTGCACATGTGGGAAGTTGCGCATGGGGGACAGATGTGCATGGGGTAGTTGCACATGGGAGAAACTTGCACATGGGGAAATGTTGCGCATGGGGGGTTGATGCGCATGGGGGGTTGATGCGCCATGGGGGGATGTTGTATGGAGAAATGTTACTCCCACAACGCGGGTATGCTTTTTGCTAGTCTATATATATAAAAGAGAAACGTCAGTGACTGACTGACTCACTCGCTCACTCATCACCGCCTTGCCAAAACCGCTGGGCCTAGAAGCGTGAAATTTGGAGTGGGTGTTCCTTCCGTGACGGAGGGGTGCACTAAGAACTGGTTTTCGGAAATTCCAACCAGAAGAGGGTGAAAAGAGGCGCAACGCGTTTTCCTTCCTATACTTTGCATTGGAGAATTGATGACTCATCAAAATTCCGCCCCAACTGCTGGGCCTAGAAGCATAGAATTCTGGGAGGAGTTCCTTCTGTCTCATGAACACCCACCAAGAACCCATGTGGAGAATTTAACCCTTCAGGGGCTGAAAAAGGTGCAACATGTTTTTTGTCCTATACTTTACATGGGAGACTGACCAACATCCAGCCAATTTGGTGCTCTCTGGGGCATGTTGTTTGGGGGATGTTGTTTGGAGGAAGAGGTTGCACTGGGGAGGATGCTGTGCATGGGGGGGGATTGCGCATGGGAAGATGCGCATGGGGGGTTGATGCAGATGGGGAATTATGCGTATGGGGAGATGTTGTGCATGGATTGCGCATGGGGAGATGTTGCACATAGGAGGATGATGTGCATGGTGGTTTGATGGGCATGGGGGGATGATGCACATGGGGGATGTTGCGCATGGGGGGGTTGATGCGCATGGGGGGGTTGATGCACAGGGAGGAAGTTGCACATGGGGAGATGATGTGCAGGGGGGGAACGATGTGCATAGGGGGATGTTGCGCTGTGGGGCGATGATGTATTGGGGAATTTTACTCCTGCAACATGGGTATGCTTTTCGCTATCCTTAATAAAAGGCTGAAATAACTTATCATGGTATTATGGGTTTTTATTCCAAATTAATACAGTATTTTAATAAACTTTAAAGCATTTTTATTTAATAAAATCACTGTTGTATAGGTGGTACATGTTTTTATGCGTGTGGCTGCCAGAAGGCATAGCCAAGGGAATATAATAGGCATTATCCATACATACACCCAAACAGCACAACTACTACATAGTCAACTACTTAAAGTAATCTTCCAGGAGCTGTTCAAGATTTGTAAGCTACTTGTATGAACAGCGACAAAGAACTTAATGGTGGTAAACAAAAGCAAATTAAGACATTGCCAAATTAAACACTGAGAAGATAGAAACTTGAACCAACAGAACTGAACTTAGCATTGAATTGAGATATAAACAAACTGGTTTTAAATCGCAGAGGGAAAAAACACCAATTAAACATTTATTTACATTAGAAATGTTTTGTCATTTTAATCCCAATTTTTCTCAAGCACCATTTTATACTGCTACCATGTGTTCCACAACTTTTATCAACTACTTCATAAATCTTAGTCAAGTTACACTCTGACTTACCTATTCACCCTCCGAGGACACTTATCTGGCTTAATGTCCACCTCATAGAGGTAGACATCAATCTTTGGGATTTCAACTTGGAAGCAGTTGGCCAACAGTTTAATGGGTTTGCCCATGGTGCCATAGCCAGGTCGTCTGGGCACCATGAGTAGGGGCTGTGCCCCAACGGGTCCTGCAAAAAACAAAAACAAAAAACCCAGTATCACTTAGAGCTGGAAACTGAATGAACCCAAGTGATGATTCCAATTTCTAGCAAACAATTAAATTTTTATTATTTCAAAATTGAAAAGCACATAAAGCTTGTTTCTCCTGGAAATTCCTCACATTTTTGAGAGGATAAAACACAGAAACTGAAAAGGCTATTGGAAGAAAATGACTGGGCTCAAAGTATAAAATAGAAACAAAATCATGGACTGTGCTTAAAATATTATAGTAATCTCACCCCCTGAAAGGCCAATTGGATGCTTCCTTCTACTGAAAACAATTCAAACCAAATGGTTTTTGGGGGACAAATATCAGGTGCTCATAGAGTAAACTAATAAAAATGTCTCTGGATTATTCAAGCAATCTAAACAACTCAGAATCCAGATCATTAAATGTTATAATGATCAGGTAGGTCTGTTTCTGCAAGTGAAACAAGTAAATGGGAGCAGCTGAGACCAGCAAGACCAATGGAGACGGCCATGATGTTATGTCCCTCCTTCTCCTGCAGCCAGGTGGAAGAACAACATTGTTCTGTCTAATATACTTCAGAGAATCCTAATGTTGCCTCTCTCTCCCTGAAGCTAAATGGGCAGGCACTTCATTCTAGCTTCATTTGTCTAATCATCTTAATTATTTGCATCTTGAGTTTCAGTTTTGAGTTCATTTGTGAAACCAAACCTACACATACCATCCATCACATGGGCCCATAACTACTTCCCCACAACTGGCAAAACTCTCTCCTGCATTTAACAAATCTAAGAACACTCATTTCCTGCACTAGTTCCTAATCAAGTGTGCAACTAACATTTCAAAGTCATGGCTGCCAATATATCCCCAGACTGTCCTTAGCAAGATTGCCATAAACACCTCCTATGTTCTCCCTTCCCCTCTCCCAAAGAATGTCTCTCCCACTCCTCAGAACCTAATGTAACTAAAATCCAGGGTCAATGCATTTGTCTCACACTCTTTGCTCTTCTGAATGTTACATTTTTAAAATTACTATTTCAATTAAATAACTATTTAAATTATTCTTTCACTAATAAAAAATGAAACATATGGGTGTCCCCCACTTTCTGACCGTTTGTTTTCTGACAGTTCTTTTTCAATTATACCAATCACTCAACACATGCTTCACTCTTTCAATATGCTCCACACTTGCTGGTCTCAAGGCTAAAATGGTCTTCCGTGAGGTTGATTTGCATGTGACATGGTGATCAAACCATTTTTGGAATTTCCTTAGGACTTTCCTCAATAAATAACCATCATTCAAATACATAAGGTATTCACTGCCCACATGTGCCTTTGTTCATTTTACTGTAATCTGCTATGTATTTTGCTGTGTGTTAATAAAAAAGTATTTACTCTGACTGGAGCCATGCACACCCCTATTTTAAACAAATGCACACCCCTATTTTAAAAGGCTTGAGATTAAAGAAAATGTTTACTGGCAATCATAAAGAGCAGCTAAAAAGCAGGTGTAAAATTTTATTTTACTGCATATAATAAAGACAAACAAAAAACATTATACGGCAATCGTTTATGTTATGATTTTTCCTAATTGCACTACTTTATCAACAATGGGTTTATGTTACATTTTGATTACAATAAACTGTTAAACTAAATACTGAACTATATGTAACAAGCGCCTCACATAAAGTATGTTCCACGTAACAAACAAAAATTTCTCTAGGATTCTGCTTCACATAAACTGTGCTTCATGTAACAAACACACTCGTTGGCAGTTGGGGCAGATGTGGTGGCCGGCAGCCCTTTCACAAAGCGTCAGGGCTGCCTAACGCACCTGCCCAAAGCGAAAGCAACACTTCCACGCTGTTCCTCCAGAGGCAGGGCGTCCCCTGGGCAGAGGGAGAGAACAGCAGTGGGGAAGAGGGAACCAGCTCAGGGCTAGCCAGAAGGGAGCAAGGTAGAGAGGCTCAGGATGAAAAGGAGAAAGTGGGGAGACACTTTGAAAGTATCTTGAATTGAAGAAGAAAGTGTCTTTGATTGCACTGTGTTCAATGGGGCTTACTCTCAGCAAAGTGTCTTTAGGATTGCAGCCTAAGTAGACTTCATAGGATCATGCACATTGAATGCATGTTTTGAATTCAATTCCAGTGTTTTGTCAATATTTTTACATCCAGTTAATATTTTTATATGAATATTTTTTGGGTTCTGGAACCAATCATCTGAGTTTCCATTATTTCCTATGGGAAAATCCACTTCACGTAAAGAACATTCCATGTAACAAACATGCCTCCGGAATGAATTAAATTTGTTATGTGAGGCGCCACTGCACCCATATTTACTCAAATCTAATGTACCATCGCATCTAATGTCTACCCCAATTTTGGAGACTAAAATCAGCTGAAAAAGATGATCATTTGATTTAAGAAAATAGGGTATGTGTTAGTTAGGCTTTTCCAAGTGATAAAACTATGCCCTTTTTGGTGGCCATTTTGCATTCGCAAACTGAAAAAGTAAGTTCTGCTTTTCAATGGTTTTCACTTTTGGATGGTGCTTTGGTTCTTAACCCATCCAATAAGTGAGGGGATGACTGTACTTTGGTAAAAGGCAAGGAGCCTTCACAAACAAGAAGTCTAATCAAAGCAACAATTTTCAACATTTTCCTTCTCACGGTACACTGTTCTCTATTGTCTTCGCCTCTTGTGATGTTACTTCCAGAAGATTCTTCCAGGTTTTGAGGGCAACTACCTAGAACAGTGGTGGCGAACCTATGGCACATGTGCCACAGTGGGCACTCAGAGCCCTTTCTGTTGACATGCATACCAAAGTACTCAGTCTGGGAGAACTCTGGGCATGTGCACTGGGCACCGGCGCGCTCA
The DNA here is from genome assembly GCA_030015325.1 of Cryptoblepharus egeriae. Lineage (NCBI taxonomy): Eukaryota > Metazoa > Chordata > Lepidosauria > Squamata > Scincidae > Cryptoblepharus > Cryptoblepharus egeriae. The sequence goes on from JAREYC010000014.1 coordinate 13,460,121, forward strand.
CTTGGCTCTTCTCTGAAGAGAAGCAGCCTAATCTTCTTCTAATGGCGCTGGTGTCCAGCACACATGCCCAGAAGTCCGGGCATGTGCATTGTGCCAGCAGTGTCCTGAGCCCATTGCGCATCCACAAAGCTCTGGGCATATGCGCTGGGCACTGGTGGACTCAGTCAGCTCTGCTCCGAAAAGGAGCAGCCTGCTCCAAACTCTTCGAGTGGAGCATGCTAGTGCCCCATATGCATGCCCAGAATTCTGGACAAGCGCGCTGGGCACTGGCACTGTCAGACATCACTCGGTTCACCATTATTGATCTGGAGTAACTAATTTTATGTCCCATCCTCCAGTAGCAGAGCCATAGACAATTCATTAGTACAGACAGTGGCCCTAGAAACAGAACTACAGAACGAGGAAGAATCTCAGCTATTTCCAACTGCTGTGCTCCAAAGGTCCATGGCACATCTATGGACCTTTAACAGCACGCCAGTTGAAAATCACTTGTTTAAGCAGTAGAGGTCTACTGTTATGCATGGATTTTTTATACATGGATTTGACTTAACATAAATTTTTAAAACTGGTTTTCTATTGTTATAGAGAGGCACTAATACAAGCAATCATTCCTTAGCCCCAGAAACAAACCCTGAGAGACACTGAGGCATAACTTATTCCATCATGTGCAAGAAAAGAACAAGAAACCTGCAAGGGGTATTTGAATCTATTTTTTCCAATATTTTATCCACAATTTTTTTTATCCATGGGAGGTTCCAAAACAGAACTCCAGTGAATGAGGGACAACAGCTTTATAACTCTCCTAATAGTAAAGTTCTTGTAGCAGTGGGAAACACACAAGAAAGCCAAGACTGCAACTGCAAAAAAAAGTCTGCCCAAGTAATTAATATGAAAATATTGGATAACTATAAATCCCCAAAAGAAAAGAATAAATATTGCACAGGGTTATATTCTAAATCATATTTCAGTCATAGCTACATACCACCAAATCAATGACACAGGTTACAACAAACCTAACTTCCACTAATTTCAATGAAACCTAATAATTGTAACATTTTTATAATACAGCCCACTGAAACTTTAGGAAGCACATCTCCGTCATGTAAAAACGAGCCCCAAAAGGTATTCATACATGCCACCTCCTCTCTCTTTTTATGCACCAAAGGAAGGCCTTTAATTTCATTTTAAAGTTAACATCAGTTTTGCATTGTGTTCACATATCTGTGGTTTATTTCAAACCAAAATTGGAGAACCAATGGGGATCTGAAACCAGTGTTTGAACCTGACTTGGGCTGAAATCCTAAAGAAGCTTTCCTGGGAGTAAGACCCATTTAACACAATGGGGCTTACTTCTGAGTAGACATGGTTAGGATTGTGCTCTTAGTCTTCCATTACTGTGGTTGGAAGAATTACACCGTTCCCAAAGTTTGAGTGCAGCATGGAAGTAGTTTAAAGCAAAGTAAGAACTTTTCCTCTCCTTCTCTCAGGTGCAAGAAAGGTGAGGAGTGGCCAGCACATATGTCCTCTGTTCTCCAGATCTCATTCATGCATTGGAAAACTACTTTACAAATTCCCAGTAACTCAGAACTGGGTTCCTGTGATATTTTGGCAGAACTGCTTTTAAAATTATTCTGTCTTGGTGGACACAATTTGTAGAAAGCACTGAACATCTGCAACCACTGGATTTCAAAGGACAGTAAAAGACACCCTGAACAGGCTTGCCAGAACTCCTCTATTTTCCGGAGGTCTCCTCCAAAACTCCCCTCATTCCAGGAGGGGAGAGAGCCTCTCCGGGCTCCAGAATTTGGGCAGCTTCAGCGCTGGCCCTTTAAATTTTAAACTTGTGTGTTCACTTCCCTTAGCCCCACCAGCCACTAGTGGATTGAGGCTGGCGTGCCTCTCCTGCGACCACCCCACAGCCACTCCACTGCTTGCCTACTCAGAAGTAAGTCCCAATATAGCCAATGGGGCTTACTCCCAGGTAAGTGCAGAGGGCTGCAGCTCCAGAGCCCAATCCACAGCCTGCTTACTCAGAAGTAAGTCCCATGATGACCAATGGGGCTTACTCCCAGATAAACTGGCTAGGATTGCAGCCTGAGAGGCCAATCCTAAAGCCCATTTCCCCCAGAGAAATCCTAAAGCCCCCTCCCCCCAGAAACCCCCCACCAGCCTCCCCTGCCGCCTGTAGCACCCACTATCCTCAGCCACCCCACCAACTCCCCTGGCCCTGCCTATGCCCACTACCCCAAAGAAAATCCCCACCAGCCCTGCATTCACACCCTCCCCCCAGAAACCTCCCACTTACCTACTTTCCCCACCCCAGAGAAACCCTCCACCAGCCACCCCTGAATGCACCCACTGCCCCTCCCCCTGAGGGTGTGTGTGTGTATTACCTTAAAAAGGTAATAGTAATAGTAGTGTTGAAATTAAGTACAGGAAAGCAATACAAGTATTTTAAACTTATTTTAACATGTCCTACATGCTCCTACATTTTTGGACAAATTAATGTAATTTACATTAATTTTCTCAGGAATTTTGGCTTGGACTGAGAGGAATTTTGACGTTAAATCAGGAATTTTGGGGTTGCCGTGCAGGAATTTCCAGTTTGGCGTCTGGTAACCCTGACCCTGAAACACAAGTTCAGAGAAGACGTTTTGCTCACAACAGTCAATTTCAGTAGCTGAAGCATTTCATTTGTAATTGTCACACAGGCCTGCAATTGTCACACAGGAAAAGGTTGCACTCTCATTATGTATAGACAGGCATGCAGGGCTAAACGCCCAGCACTCCCATTTCTTCTTTTTCTACTTGTAGCATTTCAGCTAAGCTTTCTGTAAATACTGCTTGAACAGGAAGCAGACTAATGCCTGTATCCTAAAGTGAAATTAAGGTCTTTGCTCTGGAGCAATTAAGATGACTTTCCATAAGATAACACTAAAGGGTGATGTAATGGCATGGAGCTGTAACTTGCTATAGATTTAGCCCTAAGTGTAGTGTGAAATCTCATTCACTCCTTCCAGAAGACATAAGCAAATCTCAAAACATAAGCAGGCAGATTGTAGAAAAAAATAAAAAAGACACTGAGAATTATATTTGGAGTTCTTGGAATGATTCACACGATAAATGTCATTGTTTTTTTAAAAGGAAAAAAATCCCCCTCGTTCATTCCTACTCAGTGATGGAGGTTGTGCATGTTTCCACCTACAGACTTCAGATATTAACATAATTTTGCGTGTGAAGAAAAAGCAGATGAAGATACAACAATATAATGTTGCTTTTTACCTAAAATAAAGCTAGTCAAGCTTTGGCTTCAAATGGCCTGAAAGGAGCTTTCCTAGGAAATATTTCATGGTGATTTGCTTATGCAACAGATTCATTGAGCTACCAATGGGTTCAATAAAGGCCCTAGAACACAGATAACTGACAAGCAAACAGCTGCTCAGGTAGCCAAAACAAGCTCCCTCTGTAAGTCAGAGACCCCATAGATGGTTCATTATAAACAGCATTATCCAAGCTCCCATCCCAAACCACATCCTGGTTTTCCTCCTTTTTACTCTGTTCTTCCTTAGAAGCATGACTTCCTTGAGGACAGACCACTGAATGGAACAAGTTGTTCTATACAGTATTTAAAATATTTTAATCCTGCTTTTCTCCAACAGATATTCAAACTGGGCAAGGCCAAGCAAACTCCCTATTGGCAAAGTCTGGTGGATGTATTTTCCTCTATGTTCAGAATTTAACAAACTAATATAACTATAAAAAGGCAACTTCTTCAGCATTTATACAGTGTTCACTTGTTGTGGACTGGAGTATCATCCAATCCATGATGGACGCAACTTGGGGAAACCTGGCCAGCCTGTTGCAGGGGCCTGTCGCCAGGATGTAGCCTTTCCCACTGTAGTTATCCCACTATTTATCTACTTGCATTTGCATGCTTTTGAACTGCTAGGTTGGCAGGATTTGGGCTAAAGATGGGAGCTTGCAGTACCCAAGTCTTGAACTGCTGGCCTGCTGAGCAGAATTCCAGTCAAGCAGTGTTCTAACCCCAGTGTGCTAAACAATGAGCCACTGCATCCCTAACAAACTAACACAACATTGTTAAAAAGTATTTTTAATCCAGTTCAAGCTAATTAGAAAACCTAGAGTTTTCTCTCCCTTTTGCTTAACATGCAGCTGAGTTAACCTGCAGAACTATTCATTGACTCAAGAAAACATAAACAATGCTCCTTGCTCTCTGGTAACAACACGCAATTGATAAGGAGGCAGTAGAGGAGGTGGGTGTCCAACACGTGAGGTGAAGCCTGATTACTGAAATAGAAAAATCAGATTTCCTACCCAACCAGATGGATCAGACCAGACTATCCTTGGATCCTGAATTTGGCCCAAGATTCATTCCTGATCAAGCAGCACCAATTCCTAGAAACATGCTGTTCTAGTTTCCAACTGGCCAACTCAGTAGAATGTGAGATTAGCAGTATGCAATCAACAGAATCAGCCAGATTTGTCTGTTTCTCTTTGGCTTTGAGTAGCACTGCTTTGGTCCAGGTCCGGTGTAAACATAATCACTACTTTCACTATTTCCAAGCCTTGGAAAGCCCTGCAAGCACTATGCGCTGCTCCACCAGCATTACCCACATCCCTAGATCAGTGGTCTACTCAGAAGTAATTGTAGTCAATATTATAGTCAATGGTATTATAGTCAATGGTAAGTGAGGATAAGAGGCAACAGGGCGGATCCAAACTCTTTGGGGACCACCTTCACTTTGAAGACCACTGCCATAGACCTTGGCAGGACCTCTGTTTAAAAATGTAAACATATGCAGAGGTGTGATCCGAGGGGACTGCATCACTGCCCTAGTCTCTCCCCTGCAAAGTTTTATGCTCTTTGGACCACTGGACCAAGGTATTACATTCTACATGGTCTTCTGTTCCAAAACAGTACCCAAACAGTTCCAAAACAAAATTCTAGGTTGAATCCTAGGGAGTAAGCTTCTCTTGAAGGTGAAAGCAAACTCTGAAATGATGTGACTCTTGTTTGATTTTATTGTGAGAGTTAATTAGACAAGATTTAAAACTGAAACAAGCAAATTAAGAGTTTGGAGCACGGGCAGTGTTTTCAGGTGCCACCAACATCATTTTCTCTTGTATGAAGAGAGTATATCACTGAAACACATAGACAAGGGCAAGGCTGGCTTGGCAAGATTATTACCAATAATATTGGTACTAGTATTACCAATGGCTACTAGTATTACCAGAAACTTAAGTTTCTGGATGTTCAGAAACCAAGCAAGGTAGCAGCTGGTATTAAAGGATTTCAACATAATCGATTTAGCATGAATCATCCCTAGAGCATATCTGTCAATGACTGTTTAAAAATGGTTCTACATTAAATACGCCTTCAGGGAAGGAAGGAAAGGAGAAACCCAGGGCATAAAGTTCTGTCAATACTTCTGGAAAGCCCAAGACCTGAGGCAACACTGCTTTTCAACACCCCCTGCAACTTGCTTCTTTTAATACTGCAAACCTTTGCCACGAGTAAGCACAAATAATGCTTAGGCTCATAAGGGTAAGGAGAGATAAGGATAAGGCACATCAGGGTAAGGAGAGATTTAAAAGAAAACCACAACACTGACAAACACAAAATGAAAATGCTTAGAAATGTGAACAGTTTGGCAAGATACAGTAGTACCCCGATCAACAAGTAACCTGGGCTGCTAGTATTATGCAAGACAAACAAAGATCTCTAAGAAATCTTTTCTTAGATTTTATCGCTCAGTTTACAAGCGATATCTTGCAAAAGGAGCAGAACAGGCCCTGCCTCTGCTCACTCTCCAGGCTCCCCAATGCTGGTCTGGATGAGCATGGGCTTTCATCCAGACCGGCATTCCAGCCATGGGATGATACTGGGTTGCCTCTGCTCCCTCGCACCCGAGCAGCACCCCAGTCCTGGAATACTAGATTGCCTCAGACAATTGCCTTCAGCGTACGCTGAAGGGTTGCAGAATTAATCATCTGGGTTTCTATTACTTCTTATGGGAAAACCTGAATTATAACTACCGGTATGTGTCCAGAATTGAGTATGCTCGTAAACCAAGATACCACTGTACTCCATTCTTAAAAGCATGGTTTTAGAGCTTCTAAAAGTTTCTTAGAGCTTTTATTTTTGGTTCCTTCAAAACACAGGGATCAAGTTTTCAGTTTCACAGGGATCAAGTCTTCCAATTTCTGTGCAACACAAATATATCATCAAAGAAGAAATGCTGCAATGACAAAGAAAAAACTTCCGTGCCCTTTATTCTGATTACCAAATGTCCTGTTTACCAGAAATTAACAACTGAAGTTACCAGTTACTCATGGGCTCTCTCATCCACATCAGATTTCTCAGAATCTCTACAGCTGATCTCCATACCTGTACAACCTCCTCATTAGGAGAGGAGGGAGGTTCCAACATAGCCAGGAGAGGGGAGAACATTAGGGGGAAGGTTCCAACATTAGCCAGGAATCCCTAAGTCAGAATTACTCCCATAGGTGCTGATCTTTGCTCCTTTAGGCTGAGGATTAGGTTAGGCGGCTGCAATCAAAGACACCTTCCTGCTTCCTAAACATGGTTAGGAGGCTGCATGGAGGATAGGGGACTTACCTGGGCTGTTGCTGGAGACTGGAGATCGGTGGGGGCATTTGGGGGCAGACATGCTGGCCGGCAGCCCTTTTAAACAGCGTGCACGTGCAGTATCAGAGCTGCATAGCATAGCCCATTGTGGAAACGCTTCCTCTTCTCCCTGCGTGTCTAGCTGTGCGCGTCCCCTGATGACCTGGCCAGGTCTGGTGAGAGTGAAAGTGACCTGGCCGGGTCATCAGGGGATGTGCATGGCAGGTGCACTATGCAGCCCTGACGCTGCACGCGCAGGCTGTTTAAAAGGGCTGCCGGCCAGCACAGCTGCCTCTAATTGCCCCCAACTTGGGGCAGTTGCCTGGGGACGCCAGAGGGGTTCATTACTGGAAGCACATTCATTGTAAGAGGCAGAATCTCAAAGAAATTAGAATTCGTTATTTGAATCATTCATTCTGTAGGGCGTTTGTTATGCAAGGTAACAATGCAAATGCCAAACAATAAGTGAAAAATCCAAAGGGTTTGTGTGCTATGACCCTTCAAAACAAGGGTGCCATACCCATTTTTGACACTCACAAATTGCATATTTTCCTGCGTACCCACCTTTGGATGCTAATATCTCAGAAGTAAATGAAGTTTTCTGGACAAGTTTTTATGTACAGAGTATTTTGGGCTTAGGCGTTCTGAATCTGTCATCAGAAAGCCTCTCTCTTCTAATTTTGGAGATATTGGCATCCAAAATGGGGATGTCAAAAAAGGGCAAAAGAAGATCAACATTTGAGATTAAAATTTTACTACAAAGGAGGTAAGAATACAAACTGAATTTCTGAATAATGTTTACAAGATATGCATCTGAATAGATGTTTACAAGATGTATACAAGAAAAAGATTTATTACCATTGTTAGTTGCCCACATGTTGAATTTGCCCTTGGAAAAGTAGTTTCGCCTATGAAAAGATCCCCATTTTATACACCCAATCTGCAGACATTGAGAGAAGGGCACTGTACTCCCTACCATTTTAATACAAGTCTTAAATGATTCTAAGTATCTCTACCCAAAGATACAGCATTTTCAGAGCCTATTTAATTTATCTCTATTCCCATCAATGCATTTTGTTGGAGCAGTTCTATTCTGAAATGCTGTTGAAATATTTTTATCCTATGCCATTTATACCACCCAAATGAACTTAAACATTTTAAGATGTAGGTTTAACACACAGGCAATTAAAATAGTGACTCACACAACTCTCCAGAAAGAGAAACACCCAACTTTTGTATTATGAACTACCTCTTTAGGGGCAGCCCCTCCCAGAAATATGCATTAAACTTAGTTTTACTTGAGACCCTTGCACACACTGCTTGGGTAGCCCCTTTTTTCTAGACTCCTCCTCTTGGATTAGTTGGTGAGTACTTTAACAGAACTGGCTTCATTTCCTCTTCAAAGCTTATTACTGCTCTTCCCCCTTTTGGGGGTAAAATAATTACTGTAAGCACAACTTAGTTTGTCTGGTAGTAAGCCTGGTTAACCATCACTTGCAGCTAGTATTCTGTGGTCTACTGCCCTGAACACGGAGGTTCTTTTTCTAGATATTATCGCTAAGGGCCAAACAGTGTGCTGGGTTCTACATGTTCCTGGCATACACTGTATTTTTCAAAAACAGCAATACTACAAGGAAATGGCCATAGTTTTCATTGCCTGGGAGTTGAGAAGCTCAAATCACTGATCAGGTGGCAATGAAAGCACAAGATGCAACTCTGTCTTGCTGCAGCAAAACTTGCCCCCCCCCCTTCATTTTGCACTGATGTACTTTTACCTTTGCTGTCTATGTCTATAGCCAAAAGCGCTTTTCTCTGAGGAGTAGAGAAGAAAAATCCTTAACCTCTTCATTTACGACTTGTAGATTTTCAGGAACTCTTCTACATGGGGCTCTCTCAGTCCTGCCTGTCTGCTGTTAAGCAGGCCTCCGTCAGTCTTGAAAGACTATGATATCGTGCTCGGCGCTGCACACGCTGCATACACGGCATGCGAAGCACAAAAGCCTGGGCTGGATGGAGGATAGGCAGCAAATCCCCCCTCTTCAAGCCACTGAATTAGTCCAATGGAAAGGGAGAGCCAATACGATTGGATCCAGCTGGTGTCGCAGAGCTGGGCTAAGGACAGGAGCTCACCCTGTCTTATGGGGCCGACCTGGGTCTCGAACCCTGGCCTGCTGGTTAACAGGCGCAGCGCCTTAACCGCTTGCGCCACCCACAGCCATCTGTCTGCTGTTAAGAGCATTTTTAAACTTACCCTACAATCCAGAGTAACTACAGGAGCACGTAAGAGACATTACTTGCACCCATAGTTACTGCACCACCTAGTGAAAATTCATAATGCAACCCAAAGTAAATTGTTCTTACACCGGAGCAAAGACTCCCTGTAATTACTCTGGATTACACCCATAGCGACAGTTCAGAAAACCACCCAATAGTCAAACATGACTTTGAGTTGAAGGACCCCATTCACGTACTGCATTTACATTACTTCTCACTCTTTCAAGATCAAGTATACATTACCAAGAAACCAAAACCTCACTGCAAAGACAATGAATATACTGACTCTACTCCTGAGTAAATCAGGTTGAAAATACATGTACTTGCCCGTGCTCATTCCTTATTGCTTATCTCTCCAGTATAAACTGAATTGTGTACTCCAAATTATGCATAAACAGGTTTGTTGTACATTATATACTGTACGTTGCGTCTTAAACACACCAGACACCTAAAAGTAGGATTTGATTAACGGTTCTACTACAATGTTGTTTACTTTGAGAGTGTTTAAAAACGTTGTAAAAAACCAGAATTTTAAAAAGGTTGAGGAATAAAAATGTATCATATGGTTTTTTCACTATATCTATATATATGAGAAAAGTCACTGACTGACTCACTCATCAACGCCATGCCAAAACCACTGGGCCTAGAAGCGTGAAATTTGGGGTGGGTGTTCCTTCCGTGACGGAGGAGTGTACTAAGAACCGGTTTTCGGAAATTCCAACCAGAAGGGGGTGAAAAGGGGCGCAACACGTTTTCTTCCCTATACTTTGCATTGGAGAATTGATGACTCATCAACATTCTGCCCCAACAGCAGCACAACTTAGAAGCATGGAATACTGGGAGTGTTTTCCTTCTGTCACATGAACACCCACCAAGAACCAATGTGGAGAAATTTAACCCTTTAGGGGCTGAAAAGGGGTACAATGTGTTTTGGTTCTATACTTAACATGGAAAACTGACCAAACTCCAGCCAGTTTGGTTCTCTGCCCCCGGTGCAGTGTGGGGGATATTGTTCAGAGGGAGGGGTTGCACTGGGGAGGATGCTGCGCATGGGGGTTGCGTATGGGGGATGATGTACATTATGATGTTGATGCACATGGGGAGATGATGCGCATGGGGGAACTGATGCACCATGGAGGAACTTTACTCCTGCCAACGCGGGTACATTGTTTGCTAGTATGTATAAAATTGAAGAGTCACTAATTGACACATCAATGCCCAGCCAAAACCACCTGACATAGAAGTGTGGAATTTGGGGAAATTCCTTCCTTCTGTGATGCTGGCATCCACTAAGAACTGATTTTTAGAAATTCCAACCAGCAGAGGGTGAAAAGGGGCAAAATGTGTTTTTATCTCTATACTTCACATTGAAGAATTGCTGACTCATCAACACCAAGTCACAACCCCTAGAAGAATGAAATTTGGAGAGCATATTCCAAATATTCAAGGAGAAAGCCCCTCTAAGAATCAATTTTTGTGCCTGGTGTTACGTGCTGCCTGGTAGTGCCTGCTGCCAGTGCCCTGTGGTGCCTCATGCCACCCAATGGTGCCTGGTGGTACCCGTTGCTGCCTGTTACACTGGTGGTGCCTGGTGGTACCTAGTACCTGGAGCACAGTGCTGCCCAGTGCCCCATGACTGATATCTGCGAGGGATGCTTGGTGCCCAGTGGTACCCACTTGCTGCTGCTCCCTCAGTGCTTGACAGAGCCTGGCAGTGCCTAGTGCCCACTGGTGCTCCCTAACTAACAGTGGCCACCAGTGCCCTATTTCTGCCAGTGCCTACTGGTGCCTGCCATACAGTGTTAACGGTGCCTGTTGTTGACCAGTGCCCGCTGATGTCCAATGCCCACAGATATTAAATTTTACTCCCACAATGACAGGTAAATTCAGCTAGCATTTTAAATAAAACCATATAGTTAACATAAATAGCACACAAAAAACTTGACGATCTACTACCATTCTTGTAACTGGGTCTCCAGTGCTGCTTGTTTCTTAAACTGTGAGTTGGAATCTACCAATGGACTGCAAGTTTACAAAGTTTAAAAGTTTCATTTTTTTCATGGATCTCTCACTGTTGACAGTTTGCAGTTCCTGCAAAAGAAAATTGTTAGCTGGAAGGCTAACTTGTGGTATGAGGTCATCTTTATACCCCTGAATTAAAATGCCACTTTTTCTGATTTTCTCTAGTAATTGGTCTGCCACAAGTGAACCCAGTTTCAGCCTTTTGTCTCACCTGGAGACGAACTATACACCTTGCTCTCCAGTTTGATCATCTAGTTACCTTGGAATAACTGTTAAGTTCCAGGGTGACTAGATGTCCATTAACCCCTGTACTGGAACAGAAATGCAGCCCTTTAACCAGGTCCAGATTAGGGCCCCATTGTCTGGTCATATTGTGCTCTGGGGTTTTAGTGGCTGCTCTGGGGTAGCTGGGGGTATGGTAGCTGGAGTAGTGTTTAGCGTAGACCCTGGCGGGGCTGGAGGCGGGGCTGGAGGCTGAGCTGGTCAGAGGCACAAAGCCAGGGAGGGGCAGAACATCTGCTCTTGGCTTGGCCGTGCATCTCACTGAGGGCACACCATCAACACATCTCAATGAGCATCCACTTGAAAGAGTGCCTCTAACCTCTAACTTTAATAGGCAGCTTTACACAAGACTATTCAAACTAGACAAACCAGATTTACTGTCGCTGTTCAGAATTCCCCCTAAAACCAGCTGACAAGTTTAAATTTTTTTGAAGCTAGCCTAGCTGGTTCAGGACCTTCCTGCTATTTATCACCATGAAGCCATGGCACCTTACTAGCCAAGAACTTGAGGGACTTTGTGACTACTGATGCTTTGGATTCTACCTAAAATCTGAGAAAAGCTATCTTTACTGTGTTTATGTCAGGCATGTAACACAGTGAAAAAATAGATCAAAGGATTTTAGATTTTTAATTAAGGTAAAATTTAGAAACAACAAATTTCAATACATTTTGTTCCTGCGGCATACCTGAGGACTATCTGCGGCACACTAGCATGCCACCACATACTAGTTGAAAATCACTGGGTCAGAGAGACAGACTGGAATCTGGAAGAACCAGGTTCAAATCCCCCCTCAGCTGATGAAGCTTCCTGGGTGACCTTGGGCCAGTCACTCATTCTCAGCGTTACCTACCTTACAAGGTTGTTGTGAGAAGAAAAGATAAAAGCTTTGTAAGTTGCCTTGGGCATTAGCATTGGAAAAGTGAGGTATAAATCCAAAATATAAACAAACATGTCTTCCGAAAATGTTACCTGCTGTTACTACAATAATCTTTTGATCTACCAACCTAACTACTTACAAACAGGGTGATCAAAACCCCCAAGCTGTGCACACACTTTACATCAATTATATTTAAAAAGGGACTTACCAAAAGGCATCTGTGAGAGGTTTCAGGCTTAAACATCCTGAAAGGCCCAGCAATCTACCTAGGCACCTGCAACTGAACTCCCAGTCTAAAAGCCTGTTCCACCAAACTGCAACTTATGTGAGATACAATCTATATACAGTGGTGCCTTGATATATATGGGCATAATTTGTTCCGGAGGCATGCTTATAATTCAAAATGCTTGTAATACAAAGAGGTTTTCTCCAAAGGAAATAATAGAAACTCAGACAATTGCTTCCATAACACAAAAATATTTGTATGAAAATATTAACTATATATAAAAATTATTATAAAACACTCTAATACTAATAAAGAAAATACTGTACAGTACTGAACTGTCATGTACCTTTGAAAACCTTTTTGGCTGGTGTGAAGGAGACAAAAGAGATTTTGTAGGATGACTTTCACTATCACTAACAGAGTCATTGCTACCTATGAAACTTTGTCTTTTTATGCAGCTTTAACATTCCCATCCTGCTGATGGGGAGCAGCAATGGAACATTGATAAGGCACACTTTCCACACTGCCACACAGATCTCACACACACACCTGGTTCAGGCTGCTCCTCCCAGATCCCTCTCCCATCACGTGAGTTCTCTGGCCATGAAAGTCTGTTCCAAACTTTGCCCAGGGGCCCACCATAACTAAAGCTTCTCCCCCCAGTCCCCTCTGTGAGTTCCCCCAGTGGTGTTCCAACTTGAGAACTGTTCCAAATATTCTCAAAAGTGCTCAACTTCCAAGACAGTGTTCTTAAATCAAGTCAAAGTTTCTGAGAAAATTTTGCTCTTAATACAAAACGCTTTTAATTCAAGGTACTGTTACCAGTGATGGGCCTGCAGAGCCCCAAGATCCGGTTCGTTGGAAGTGGGGGGGCGGGCCCGGGGTCAGGGCTGGGGTCAGGGGGTGGGGAGAGGGGCGGGCCCCTACCACGCCGCACTGCGCATGCGCCAGGCTTGGCGCATGCGCAGTGCGTCTCCCCTCGGAGGCTCAGTGCGCCTGCATCCAGCTGGACGCAGGCGCACTGAGCCTCCGAGGGGAGACTCAGTGCGCCTGTGTCAAGCTGGATGCAGGCGAACTGAGCCTCCGAGGGGCGGAGATGCTTTGGGCGACACAGACGCTTCAGGCAACACAGCCCCGCTTCAGGAGACGTGGCGGCCGCTGGCAAACCGGTCCCTGCAGCTCTTGCCAGCTGCGGCTCTTGCCAGCTGCGGCTCTGGCTGGTTCGCCAGCAGTCGCCACATGGGAAGATCCGGTTCGGGCGAGTAGGCCCGAACCGGCATCTGCCCACCACTGACTGTTACATATAAAACTGAAAAGTTATTGACTGACTCATCGCCACCCAGCTAAGACTACCAGACCTAGAAGCAAGAGATTTCGGGAGGGTGTTCCTTACATGATGGAGGCACCAAGAACCGGTTTTCAAAAATCTCAACAAGAAGGGGGTGAAAAGGGGTGCAATGTGTTTTTGTCCCTAAACTTTACATTGAAAAAAGGCTGACTAATCAATGCCCTTGCCCCAACTCCTGGACCTAGAAGCTTGAAATTCAGGAAGCATGTTTTTTATGTGATGTGAGAACCCATTAACCAATAGTTTTTTTAAGAAATTTAACCCCTAAAGGGGTAAAATGAGGTACAATGCATGTTCATCCTATACTCAACATTGAAGATGTTAAGTATAGATCAACACCCATCCCCAAATTCTGCACCTGTTCGGCACAGGGGATGGTACACTGGGGGATGTTGCAGGGGGCGGTGGTGTATGCGGGGGGGGGGATGGTGCTCAGGGGGAAATGGTGCCCCAGGGAGGAACAGTGAATGGGAGATATTTTACTCCTGCAACAGCGGGTAAATTTTTCTAGTCTTACTACATAAAAGCCTTAATCTATCTGTGAAAATGTCCTTGTCAATATACCAACTGTCAATTGATAGCAGACCAAACCAAGAGGGTGGGGAGCAACTGAGGAGAGCCACTGAGGAGATGGCAAAAGGGTAGTGAAGTTACTAGAAAGGGGCATGGGTTTTAACTGATGAATGTTCTTATAGGTATAACTCCATAACCACTAGGGTTCTGTTCTGGAACCTCCTGTACATTAAAAAACAATTGAAAAACAGATTTCAAGATCCACTGTGGGTTACTTGCTCTTCCTTTGCACCTGCAACAGGCCTCCATCAGTCTTGAGAGACATAGGCTGCAATCCTAAAGACATTTCCTGGGAGTAAAATTCACTGAATACAATGGGACTTACTTTTGAGTAAACATGGTTAGGATGGGCAAGAGACACTCTTACTGCTTACTGGGCAAGAGACACTTACTGGGCAAGAGACACTCTTTTAAGTGGGTGCTCCTCTTTTATTTAGCAGGGGGAGAGTAACTGGCCCTACACACCCCAGCAATGTCTGTTCTAGTGGCTTCTGCTGGTGTTCTTTTTGCGCTTTAGATTGTGAGCCCTTTTGGGACAGGGACCCATTAGCTATTAATTTTTTCATTTTCTTGTAAACCACTTTGTGAACTTTTCAGTTGAAAAGCGGTATATAAATACTGTAGATAGTGTAGGTAGATAGACTGTGCTCATAGATATCATGCTCTGTGCTGCATATGTTGCATGCAAAAGCCTGGGTTGGATTGTTATGGAGGATAGGCTGTTACCCAAGCAGCAAATCCCCCTCTCCACACCACTGAATTAGTCCTGATGGATTAAAGTAATGCCTTAATGTCTGCAAGGGTTTGATTCTGGGTCTGAAGTATGGAAAGATTGCTTGCATGACAGCTTCTCTGCAACAGCTGAAAAGAAGCTTTTTAAACCTGTAGCTAGCAATGGCCATTTGTGTTGCGTCAAATCCATATATAAAAATTCAGTGTATGACAAGGTTTGACCTGTATATTGTACCTCTGCAAACAACCATTGCAGGCTGTTACTAGTTCTACAAGAAAGGCTTGACCTCTGTGCTGGGGTGGCCACATCTTCTGGCCAACATTCCATGTCCATCAGGCAGACTGAGGAGAGGCAAATGTCAACTGATAGCAGGCCAGACTAAGAAGAGGCTAGGGGAACAATTGAGAGGGGAGACAAAAGAGCAGTTGAGATGCTGGAAAGGGGGATGATTTTTTTTTTACAGATGCTTGTTATTGTAACTGTTATTGCAACTGTTATTGTAACTCTGCAAGTGACAGTTACAGGCTACTACTAGTTTCTTGTAAAACTCAGTCTCCAGAAATACTTCCCAGAAAGCAACTTAATATTTGAGGTCAGAGGTTCTCAAGCATTTCAGTTGAGGACCCCCTTCTGAGAACACCCTTGAAAACGACATCGCGGCTGAAACATCAAACAGAAACCTGTGTGTTGCCTGAGTTTCTCCATGTCCACTTGGAATGAAGGCTGCAATCCTAAAGACACTTTCCTGGAAGTAAGACCCATTGAACACAATAGGGCTTACTTTAGAGTAGACACGGTTAGGATTGTGCTCTAAGTTACATTTTGTTCAATGAGACTTTTGTTCAAGGAGAGAAGTAAGGACTCCCCCTGCTAACCTGGCAAGAGGCCCTCTTTCAAGCGGGAGTTCCTCCTTTGTTTAGCAGTGGGAGCAACTGGCCCTCCACACCCCAGCAATGTCTGTTCGAGGGGCTTCTGCTGGGTTCTTTTGCATTCAGATTGTGACCCTTTGGGGGCCTTTAGCCATTCCTGAGCTATTAACCCCTTCATTTTCTTGTAAACCGCTTTGTGAACTTTCCACTTGAGAAGCGGCACGTGAGTGCTGTGGATGAAACAGCCTGAGTGCTCCATTCCAAGATGGTGGATCCAGGTTTTTGTGACCCCCTGAAATGGAGCTACGACCCCATCAAGGAGTCCCGACCCTCACGCTGAAAACCATCGCTGGGGTCATGCAGAGCAGAGGCCCAGCTGGAGGAGCAGGAGAGGGGGCTGAGAAGGGGGAAGGCAGGCAGTGGCGCGGCCGGACTGTGGAGAAGCCCTGCGCTCTGCAGCCCCTTCCCCTGGACACATTCCGGGCTGGAGAGCCATACGGAGCCTACAGAACGCAGGGCTTCCTCCTCCTCCAGCCGGGCAGTGAGTCAGGGCAGCCCCAGCACCACCACCCCCGCCTCCTCCTCCAACCCAGGAGAGGCCTCCTCAGCAGTCAGCGTCACTCCCACCCGCTCCCTGCCCGTC
Organism: Cryptoblepharus egeriae; assembly: GCA_030015325.1. Lineage (NCBI taxonomy): Eukaryota > Metazoa > Chordata > Lepidosauria > Squamata > Scincidae > Cryptoblepharus > Cryptoblepharus egeriae. The sequence continues at coordinate 13,476,618 of JAREYC010000014.1, forward strand.
TCCAGCTTCTCCCTCACCCACGGGGAGGCCTTGAGCAGGGGGGTTCCTGGGGGAGGTCGGGGCCTGGCCGGCTCTGGAGCCTCACCTGCGGCGCCGACGTCCATGCATGGGGCTGAGGGGGCCGCGCGGGAGCTGCGGGTGTCGGGCCTGGTCCCGCCGGGCCTCCTCTGCGTTAGGCCGCGCCTCCCACCTTCCTCCCCGCAGCCCGGAGCGGCCGCGACAACACACACGGCCCGGCCCAGCTCCCGCCGCCGACTGACTGAGAGGCTCCGCAGCCCGGACTTGGCGCCTGCGCAAGGCGCCCCCTTGCCGGAAGTGGCCCCTCGTCCTCGGAGCAGAACTTCCGCTGAATGGGCAATAGAGAAAGGAGCGCCTAGACAATACTTCCTCCTCACCGGAACCTTCTTTCTCCAGGAAGAGAAGTGGGCGGGGCGGAGGCAGTTATCGCTTCCGGTAAAAGAAGAGACTCTGGACGTGTCTACTCTGAAAAGACTGAAGACGCGGTCCTGGCTTCTCCAGAGCCTGCAACGCGGAAGTGCCCCACGGGGACATTGCGATGATACTCTGCACTTTTCCTCTAAGTGTTTTAGGGGTACGCGCATGCCCAATCGTCCCTTCGGCCGTACCCTCTCGCGCCACAGCTGCGCGAGCGACTTCGCGCATGCGCGCGTACCTAAGCCCACCTTGATATGCAAATTACGTGGGCGGAGCCAGAAAAGTTACACGGTTGTTACAAACTAAACCCACAACGCCCCCTGGAGGGCAGAGAAGGAAGCACCGCTGCAGGACTGATAAATTTAAGTTTTAATGAATCTGCTTATTAATCCAAAAATCTAATAATTAATAAATGTGTAATTAATTAATAAATTAATCACTTTTTAATTGATCCCCAATTGATTGATAAATTATTAATCATTTGATAAATTAAACTATTATTTGATTAATTAAAATAATTAATTAAATACTTAAATAGTTTAATTAATCAAATAATTGACTAATAATTTAACTGAGCCAATAATAATTAAGCATTTTAATCTCAATCAAGTATATTTGTTTGACTGAAAGCCATAACAATTACAAACAGTTAATATAAAAATTACAAAGAGAACAGTAAACTTCTAAACAGCAAGAAGGAAACTGCCAGCACATTTGGATCATAACACTTTAGGCCTTATAACAGTGTTTCTCAAAGTGGGGGTCGGGACCCCTTTGGGGGTCGCCTAGAGCTTTCCGGGGGGTCGCCTAAAGACCCCTGGTGCAGGGGCCAGGTCAGACTTGCCAGACCTCTGGCTGTAGCTGCGCGCACACTGGGGCTGACTGACAGAGCCCAATCCTATGTATGCCTACTCTGAAATAAATCGCATTGTGTTCAGTGTGTGCATAGAACACACATTTCATTTGTAACAATGAAAATACATCCTGCATATCGGATATTTACATTACGATTCATAATGGTAGCAAAATCACAGTTATAAAGTAGCAACAAAAGTAATTGGTTGGGGGTCCCCACAACATGAGGAACTTATAAAGGGGTCAGTGTTAGGAAGATTGAGAACCTTATAAGAACCGAACAACCCCTGACCAATTTAGGATTCAAAAATGGCAATGCCAGAATTTCTGGCAAAATGACCTTTTGACAGCCCTTGCAAACAAAGAAGTTGTATGTGCAACATGTGGATCAATATCAGAGAGGAGATGGCGCTCAATCAAAAAGAGATTTTCCGTCTGAATGGAAGCCAAAATGTGGCCTAAGACTCTGCCTGGGAGAACGATAGAGGTGGCAAAAAAGAGTATGATGCGCAACCTCCTCAATCTCCCTGGATCCACATATACAAAATCTAAGGTGTTTACAGGTGGCCTAGAATCTGCTTTCAAGATATGCAGTTGGCATAGTTTGTATGCAAAATTCCGTGAAGGCCTTCCTCAGATTGACACGATCTGTAAAAACAGAAATATCTGTAGAAATGGAGTTGACAGATAACATTGAACGAACCAAGCTGGCCCAACCACCGCACTTCAGTTGTTCCTCCAAACAGTCTTTCCTCATTTGTTAATGACAGTGATAATGGTTCTTAATACTACTGTTGACTTTACATGGTTGAAATATTATTCTGCTATATTTTATTAAATATATTAGTACACCATTTCGTTCAGAATATTTTTTTTTTGTTTTGCTCCTCTAAACTTTGGTGCATCTTATGGTCCAGTGCGTGTAATAAGCCAGGAAATACAGTTGTGTTCTTGACATATAAAGCTACTCCGCCTCCTCTTTTGCTACTTCTGTTCCTCCTGAATAGCTGATAGCCTTCCATTTGTGCGTTCTAGTCATGGGAGTCATACCACCAAGTTTCAGTTATTCCTATTAAGACAAATTTCCCTTCACTTGCTAATAGTTCTAGCTCATCTTGTTTATTTTCCAGGCTCTGTGCATTTGTGTAAATGCAACATAAGCCCTGGAGGTTGCAACTCAATACATTCCCCCTTTTTTTAAGGCTGGGTCCCACAAAAGATTTTTGTGTTACAGCCATGCCCTGGCAATTTCCATCCAGAGCATTTTCTTTATTGCTAGGTTCCCTATGGACATAACCTACCCCCTTCTTATTTAGTTTAAAGCCCTCCTGATCAGGTTTGGCCATGTCCAGTCTGAAGACACTCTCCCCCCAATCCATAAAATGTAGTCCATCCTTCGCCAGGAGTCCCTCCTCGAGGAAGCTCAGCCTGTGATCCCAGAATCCAAATCATAGAATCATAAGGGACCTAGTAGGTCAGCTAGTCCAACCCCCTGCCTGCAGCAGGAAATCCTCCTAGAGCATCCCCGACAGGTGCTCGTCGAGCCTCTGCTTGAAGAACCCCAGTGAGGGAGAGTCCACCACCTCCCTTGGCAATCTGTTCCACTGCCGAACCGCCCTCACTGTCAGGAATTTTTTCCAAATATCCAACCGGAATCTCCTCTCTTATATTTGTACCCATTGGTTCTAGTTCTGCTTTCAGAAGCAGCTATGAACAAATGAGCCCCTTCTTCCCTATGACAGCCCTTATACCGAAAGTATCTGAAGAGGGCAATCATGTCTCCTCTCAGCCTCTTCTCCAGGCTGAACATCCCAAGTTCCCCCAACCTTTCCTCATAGGGCTTCCCTTCCATCCCACTGATCATTCTTGTCGCTCTCCTCTGGACTTGCTCCAGAAGGGTATTCCCCAGATCTTTAGTCTGGACTTGCTCCAGTTTGGCATAAACGCATCCATTATGGAGACTAACTCCCTTTGAAAAGATCAATCTTTTTCTTAAAAACCCATTTGTTTAGTCAGTGCTGAAATAATGTCATCCCCAGTCACTGTTCTGGCATAGGAGTTGAACTGTACCTTTTTTAACAGAATGAACAGCTTGAGTTGGAAAAGCTTGTATTTTTCTTAAATGGAACATTTTGAATACATGCAATAACAGAGCATCATGTTCTGTTGGCAAAGGTAGCATCAAGGCGACTTCAGCTCTCAGGCACCCTGACCTGCTTCCACCATAATCAAATAAAATGCCTGGCTTGCTCAAGCCTTAAAGTTTCTGGCAGCAAAGAACAGAAGCTCTTTTTTCTGAGGCATACGCACATATTGGCAGCCCATGACCAAAGTGTAACAGAATATTCCTATGGCAGCCGCCACAGTGCTTGTGGTTTATAAGGAACAGGCAACCTGGAGCAATGAAGAGGGCGTTAACTCAGGCCAAGGAAGAGACCTTGAGTGTTTTTTTGGGGTTGCATTCATTGAATCAGGACAACACTGGTGATACAACACAGGACAAGCACCACTCCCTTATTTTCACATTTCATGTGGATCAATAAATTTTCCTACCCAGCCATCAGCTTAAGAGTGAAATGTTGTACCATAGAAAGGAAAAAATATCAGCATTGGGCAAGAGAGCCCCTTCTAAAGAGGTGGTCCCTAGTTAAGTGATACTCTGGCTTCTTTGCCCCAACCGACAGACTTGTCTGGGAATTGAAACGCTGGGCAATTTTTCCATCAGACACTTCGGCACTTTTTCCATCAGACATCAGACACTTTGACATCAGACACTTTTTGTTCTTGTGACCAAAAAAATTTTCATTTAATTATTCTGCACAAGCCATGGTGAATTTTTTGTTGAATAGGAATGTATTCAACATACATCCCTACATAATTTTTTCAGTACCGAAAGGAAACTGTTCTGCTAAACCAGACCAATGCTCACTGAGCTAAGAATCAGAATGTCCCTCTGTCAGAGCTGGCTACAGAGACCCACCACCACTTCAAGCCACTACAAGTTGGGCATCCCTCTAAAACTGTAACCCTTTTTGAGCAAACCTGATCTCATGTGACAAGTTGTGCAAAATGCAGAACTTTTAAAAATGTACTGTATAACATTACCTCCAGGATATACCTATTTTCCAGGATTAAGCCCTTTGAATACAATGAGTGTTGTTTCTGAGTAGACATACTCAGATTTAGCCCCAAGTTCATGATTAGACCTGGACACTAACCCCATAGTATATACAACTTTTCCCAAATATATAAAAAATTTGATATCCATAACACCTCTGGTTCTGAACACTTTGGTTAAGGATACCCAACCTGAACTATTGCCCTGGTAATCAAGCCATTATTTTGGTGCACAAATGACCCCTCTATTGCACTTTTCTCACTCCCTCTCAAAAGGACTGCACAGCAATTGTTCAAATCCATTTAATAAAGGGGACCATACAACGTTCAGTTTCAAAGAAAACCCACAAACAGTAAAACAAACCCCAACTGATAGCGTGTTTTGTGATCATTCACTATTTACATTTCAATGGTTCCTTTTAAAATGTTTAAAGGAAAAGATAACCCAAAGGAGAAATTGAGACAATTTTGAATACAAATCAGACTTCTCATTGATTTAAAACTTCCACAAATAATTCAAAGTGTAAAATTACATGCACGCACGTGATATGAGTTTTCACCTTTTTATTGCTGTTCAGCTGTGTTGCTCACTATTTCTCTCTGGTCAGGATCAACACATCAAGTTTGTACTGCGCTGCCAAGACACTTTTAAAAAATCATACAGCAAAATAAACCTTTGCTGAACCTTTATTTGTAAGGTTTGCATAATTTGAAGTTATCCTAGATAAACCATTCCTGTGGTCAGTAGGTGGTTGTTGGTCCCAGAAGGAGAAAAGGCAAAACAGATAAGGTGACCTCACTTGACTTTTAGACCAACTTGGGATAGCCAAAGAAGTTCTGTATGTTTTTGAGTTTCAAAGTTCTTCCCACAGGCAAACAAGAGCAGAAAATCTTCAAAACGAAGGACAGTGCTGGCTCCATGTAAAGATTTAAACATAAGGGCAACATTTAAAGTATTTCCACCTTGACCTAATGCTTCTTCCCCAAGACAGTGAGATACTAATTCCTCCTATTGTGCCTGAAGATTGCTGTGCAATTCCAAAAACCTGCAGCTGCCAAACTTTTTTCCTACTTCTGTTATGAATTCTGTCAATTCTGACAGGAGAAATGTGGCCACAGAAATGTGGAAACAGATCTAAAAGTCTAGAAAAGCAAAAATGAGAAAGGCTTGTTTTCTCCTGGGCAGCAGATCCTGCCCCAACACATACATACACGCAGCAAACAGCTCTGAAAAGGGGAACATTGCAGCAGTTTGCAATATGGTACTGGACTCCAGAATTTAACAAAGCTGGCAAGAGCCTTTTGCGTGAGTCCCAACACTTCTTGAAATCTTGATCTGTGTACCACGTCAAGATGGTCTCGAGGGACATGTTTTCCCTGCCACCACCTTTTCACTTTCTGCCCCTTTTGCATTAGTTTGAAGATAAACATTAATTGGAAATAGCAGCAGTACAGGTAAAAACCCGAAAGCCAACAAGCAGTAGCTACATAATTGTGCTGTGCTCTCAGCAACTTCTGGACATTTGGCAACTGGTCCAGCTGCTGAAGAAACAGACACAGCAAACAAGATATAGACTAAGGTGCGAGGTGGAACGTGCCTACATGGGTTTCTGTAAACCTTGGGATATGTATGTGGCCTACTGGCACCCTGAAGCAGATATCAATCTGCTACACAAAATATTTCCCCCAACAACACATCCTCTGCTCTGCGTTCTCTCTGACTATTAAGAGGACAGAACATGCAGTTCACCAAAGCTAAGCGGCAATGAAACAGGGGGAGCCTTCATTAGATTGAACATGCAGGTCAATCTAAACCCATTTTTTTACAATGGCTAAGAACAGAAATTGAAAGAGATACCCCAAGCCCAGAAACTTTGTTCCATCCAGGGTGCAGCAATGACATCATTTACGGCACTTAGTGAAAACTCCGCATGCACCAGGTGGGGAGCAGGAAGAGAGACCAAATGACAGGCACAAAGCATTACAGGTATTTTTCCCCCATCTATTTTATGTTTCATTCTCTCATGCCAACATCCTTCCGTTCAAAGCAGCTCGCAGAGTGCAAAACACAAATCCGAAAAAGTTCATTAATAATTTGAGCCTGGAAGGCTTGCATGTCCTTCTTTCCAGAATTTAAAGAAAAAAGCCATTTGAACAAAGCTGCAAGCTTCTGCAAATGCCCCAGGTACCCCCAAATACCCACCAACCCACCCAATGCTTCAGAATCTCAGACCAAACTTCTAAGAACCATTTTGTTTTATTTTTCTGGAAAGCAGCAGGAACAGAAAATTTCACTTGAAATGCTGGTGACTGGACTGAGAATTCCAGTCCAAGAAGAAAGTGTGAAGACACACCAAGAAATGTAGAAAAACCACGATACTTCGGTAAGAAAGGGTGTTCTTATTCACAACCCAGCTGAGGAACTTCCAAGCTTTCCAGGGGAAACAGTGAACAGAAATTGGATCTTGCTGGGAGATGCTGAGGTGCTAACACCCATGCAGGCACTTGGTTAAAAGGAACAAAGTCAGAATTTCTTTCCTGTTGCTTTAGCCCACAAGACAGTGTCAAGCAACCTCAGCCTTGCGGAATACAAAGTTAACACACGAAAAAGGAAGTGGGGTGGGAGGCAAAGCCAAAGAACTGCACAACTCACTCTGTGCACCCATCATGGTGCTGGGATCTTGTATTTCAAGAACCATCCAACACTTCCCTCCCTCCTCCAAAAGGAAAAAAGGAGTAGCACAGGAAACCAGTTTGGAAATTCTGGGGAATTGCATAAGCAGCCTAAACTTGAAAGTGGAGGCTGAAGACACCAAAGTCTGACACCGCCAGTCCTTTGGATCTAGACAAAAGGAAGCCATAAGCTCCATTGTGAAGGGGATAGAGGTGTGCCATTCTGACTGGCCATTTCAGTTTGCATAGTGTTTTTTTTTTTTTGAGGGGGGGAAGCTCAACATTCAACCCCAATGCAGCACAGGGGGAATGAGGGGTAGGATAAAAGATTGGGACATCTGAATATAGGATGGAAGCGCAAGTTGTCGGGGGCCTGTGACGTCCTATAAGCAGCAATGCAATCCCTTTAGAGGGATGGATCTACTCAGACGGCTGGCACAGCTGCCCAGGGCACATGTCAGGCTCAACACCTAGGGTGGATTGGTTGGTTTGAAGGCTCACTTGGCAGTATAAGAAAAAAAAATCTGGAGACCGCATCGTGGCTTGGGTACATAAAATATTTCCTTATCCCTCCTCTCCCACAATTATTTCTATACTAAATCCACAAGCCCTTTGTCTTTCAAGTGTTGGGTTGTGCTAGAGAAGCATCCCCTTTTCATGGTGCAAAAGTGTTTGCAAGATTGGAATCCACAGTCACAGGGTGAAGAATAAAAACAAAATCAAGAGGAATTTCAGACAGGCAGCAAAGGTGCATTTCGATGTTGTGCTCAAGGAGGAGCCTAGTGGACTCCATGGCAGGGGGGAAAACTCCATTCCTCCAATAAAAATAAAATGGCAAGAATTGAAAGCAGCAGAAAGCATCTGAGTGGTGTAAATAGACTGGATTGATGCACCGTGGCTGGCAAAAAAATAAACTGTTTTAAGTTTACTGTAAGAAAAGTAAATCACAAACATTAAGGCGAGTGCCCTTAAGAGGTGTAGAACATGCAATGCAAGTGCATGAACACATGGAATCACCCTGTCCACCACAACAGGAATTGCTTCAAAGCATAGAGTAGGGATTGGGTGGAGAAACACAGAATATAAATGAGTTGAGCAAGATTTGGCAACTTGACACTGTATAAAAATTACACTTGGTAATAAAAAAATTTCATCAATATATATAAAAATGTCAGGACATTGATCAATAATGGAGTTCTCATTGTGTGCTTGCAAGAGAGGCAAGCAAACATGTTCTCTCTCTCTCTCTCTTACACTCGGTCAGGAATTTCAGATTAAATTAAAATGAAACAAGAACAACCCATCAAAGAAATATTCCAAGGAACACAAAAAACCCTAAAAAAACCCCACAAATAAAAATGAAAAAAACAAAACACAGAAGAGGTCGATTCGCAGCTCTCCACATTTGTATGCCGTGCTAAAAGTGCACAGAATTTTAACCTGTTGTGAGGCTGTGAGCTAACACGAGACTGTAATATTTTGTGAATGGTGCAGCACTCCTGCCACTTCACAGGTGGGGGATCCAGACCACCCCCACCTTGAGACAAGGAGCATTAGTGGCTCTATTTTACCATTGGAAGGAAGGAGAACAGACAGCTTGCAGCATTGCAGTAAAGGCACTCGCCCACAGTTTAAGTACATAACTGTTGCGTCAAAACAACAACAACAGATGGGGCAGCAGCAAACCCACTTTTAAAACAGACGGAAGACAGTTTCCTTGTCAGCTTTGCAGTAAGTGCTGTGGTGCCTTGTGTTATCATATATAAGGGGGGAAATTCATTTTTTCTGCAAAGGAGAGGGTAACAGTGTTAAAATTTTCCTATAAACTACCAGTTTTCTTTTTTTCTCTTCTTAACCAATTAAAGCATCTTGTATTCTAAAATATTAGTTTTTATAAATCTAGTCATCTGTTTTAAGGCTCTAAAAATCCCCTTTCCCCCCACCCACCCACCAAAACAAAAAGATCTTACCAACGTTTGGATTTGGCATTGGAGGACCAAAACAGCTATTTTCACAGTTGAAAGTCTAATATTGCGTTCCCACCTCCCCCAAACCCTCCCTCCCCACCTGCCCTGGCAACAAAAACCTGCTTTGTTTTGATTGGAAGTTGGATCCTTTCCTTGGTTTAAATATATTTTTTGTTTGGTCAGGTAACTAGAAAGCCTGAAGCACAAAGAGTCTCTTGCAACACTACACAGGTGTGTCCATCCGGGTCAGTAGCAACTCCCGCATTTGCACTGGAGAATGCCGTCCTCCTGCCTCCAACACCTTCCATGCCCTGCAGCGATTTCTCATTGGAAGCCCACTCAGTGCTTCCAATGCTTCCTTTTGTTTATTGTATGGCTCCTACAAATCTGAAAGCTTTCTGGAATGAGGTAAAAAAGTTAGGCTTTCAAGCAAAGTACATGGTACGTAAAGTGTCCTGGTGAACTTGCACAGCCTTGGCAAGGGCCTGAGGGTCTCGACCATTGCTCTGGCCAGATATGTGACTGCCTTCACCACTGAAAGAGAAACAAGAAAGAAGAGCATTAAAATGGGGATCTGACAAATGTTTCCCCAGCAGATTTACAATCAGTATTTATTACCTGCTAAGCAAATTGCCTTAATATTCAGTAATATATGATCCATATAAATTGGTATAAAATGGTTCTAGAGTGCCTTATTGGGAGGTCTTATTGCAACTCACCATTGATCCACTCCCCATTGGCCTCGGCTCCCAGAATGGCCCACAGAAGCGAGCTTGCAGCAAATTGATGTTTTAAAGGAAGTCATTACCAGTAGCTTCCATGGTGCATTCTGGTGCCTCTAGAGGCCAGTGCCTCTAGGCTTAGTATGGGGGTGATGGTGACACACCACAAAGAAAGTCACAGCCGGCAGTTCAGGAAATTCTGCCCTTAACCATGACTTGCACATAGAACAACGGTGTGCTCTGCAAAAGGAAGAAGAGGTCAGGAGGCTCAGGTCATCAGCTTCTGTATGGTGTCAAAATAGTCAGCCAGAAGACCAGCTGGGGTAGCTCCTCTCCTGCCTTCTCAAGACCGTTCTGGTACCTAGGAAGTTGCCTGAGACCAAACCCTGAGTAACCCTTGGGCTACTGAACTCCTCTGGCCCAGAAGGATTCAAGTTCAAACTCAAGCAAATGTCTGGGCAGAACTCAATAAAACCTCTGTCCAAAAACCTGGACTGCAGTTGTGAGTGTGCAGGGTGAGCCACCAGTGCCTTTGGCCTTGACTCAGCAGAAAGCAGCTCTACATACATAGGTATCCAACATATCGTGAATCAAATAAAGCAGGCAATGCTGGAAAGACTGTACTGCAGGTGAGAGAGGAAAGGAGCAGTCACCCCTCACCTATAGGGACAGGACCTCTACAGCCCCTCTGCTTACCTATCATGCTCTTTGTCTACGAGGTGGTACCGTGCCCGAAATGCCACCAAGCGGGCATAATATGCTGGTGCTGGGATGGAGACAGAGCGAGTGCAGCGGACATAGGTGTGGCAGAGCTGATAGGTGAGGATTTGTAGCTCATCTGCTGTAAACCGGTTGTCATCCCAAAGAACGTAGTAGTGAGAAGGTCTGCTTGTACCCTGGGAGGGATGGAAAACTGGAATCAAGGGGGTAGTTGAAGCTTTGAAGTGTGGCAGTCAAGAAGACGTGGTGCGCAGTCAAAGAAATAAGTGTTCTAGCTTTGATAGGCTAGAGCAGGGATTTCAACATTTTTCTTCACACAGAATGCCAACCTCTATGTTCTCCTCTTGCTCATGATGTCACCTCCGTCTTCCAGCAGATTGTTCCAGGTTCTGCAGTTGTTTCTAGGGCAATTGCCCATAGTAACAAATTGTCCCTCTTTCTCCCCAGCTCTGCCAATTTGTTACTACAGCCAGTTGCTCTAGAAACAGAGCGAAAGAATCCAGAAAAGATTTTCAACCACTGTGCTCCAAACTCCTGTGGCACACCTAGACTTTTCGCAACACACCAATATGTGGAAGCACAGCGGCTGTAAAAAAAAAAGTGAGCTAGAGGGAACCAATGTTCTTTTTCGTAGTCCTAACTGGACAGAGGTCCTTTCTAATGTGGTAGCTCTCTTATTTAGCAGGGGAAAGCAACTAACTCTTTCTACTCCAGCTGTGTCTTTCTGAAGTAGTCCTTTGCCAACATCTCCCTTGCATTTCTTTCTAGGTTTGGTGTTCCTTTCTCCCACAAGAACCGTTTTCTCATTGTTGTCTATTTTGTAAATTATTTTGGGTGCACTTTTCAACAAAAGTGGCTTTGAACACAGACAATAGCACTAATATCCTGCCTTTGTCCCATGATAGAACACACACACCCATACACACCATGCTTGATACAACACAACACACACCATACACACCACACCATCCAAGCCTGGCTATTTTACAGCACTTTGACAGACTTTCAAGATCATGCCAAATTCTTATGGAAACATCAAGACAGATTTGACAGATGGCATAGTAGTTTCGGAGTTAGACTTTGACCTGGAAGATCCAGGTTCAAATCACTCAACTAGGAAGTGCTTCCTGGGTGGCCTGGTGCCAGTCACCATGTCTTAGCACTGCCTACCTCACAGGGTTGTTGTTAGGATATCCTTAGACCTGCTCCTTCCTCACATTGTCCCTTCCCTTTGTAAGATGGGAAATGGGAATTCCAGGGTTGGTTGGTCTATAGAAGCACCTTTAATTGGGGGCATGGGACTGTTTTTTCTCCACAGCGTCTGTTCCAGTGGCTGCTGCTGGTGTCTCTTCCATATTTTTTTAAAAATGACTGTCAATCTTTGGAGGCATGGAACCTACCAATTTGTTTTACAATGTAAACCACTTTATGAACTACAATATATCCTAACTCACTGACTGACTCATCAATGCCCAGACGAAACTGCCAGACCTAGAAGTGTGAAATTTAGGGAGGGTGTTCTTTCCATAATGGAGGAACCCACTAAGAACTAGTTCTTTGAAATTCTAACTGGAAGGGGATGAAAAGGGGCGCTAATATGTTTTCCTCCCTATACATTACATTGAAGAATCCCTGATTGAGGGATGCTCTGCTCCAACCCCTGGACCTTGAAGCATGAAATTTGGGGAGCATATTCAATCCATGACAGGAACACCGACCAAGAACCAATGTTGAGGAAACTAACCCCTATGGTGCTAAAAAGGAGTGCAACACATTTTTGGCCTATACTTAACATTGAAGACTGATCAACACCCAGTCCCAAATCCTTTACAGCGGGGAAGACACGCTGCACAATTTTGGGGAGGGGCATGTTGCACAATGGGGGGATCGCGTACAGAGGGTATTTCACTCCTGCAACACAGGTATATTTCGCTAGTACTGTAATATAAAACAAAAATTTAAAAATGCACAGGTGATAGAAGTACAGTAGGGAGAGGAGAGTGTGTGAGTGTGCTGGCTTTGTAGAAACCAGCTTCTGAAACAGCTGATCACCTTTTCCACCTCAATTCATTTTGCAGAAGGTGAAAAGGATAGAACTCATTTCGCATAGATGCAAATCAGTCTTTGCATCTTTGCAAAACAGGTCAGCCTCTGCAAAAAAGTCAGAAGGAATTAGCTAAAAGAACCATTAGCACTTGAGAGCTAGGTCAGAAGTTCAGCTCATCTGCCTTGTTACCATGGTAAATAATTGCCTCAGTTAACCGGAATCAAATGTTGGAAGGTCTTGCTTGTTAAAAAGAGGCTCTACAGAAGGTCAGCTTCTGGAAAAGGTACAAAACCTTTTGCAACTTCTGCAGAAGGAGACCTTGTCTGCCTTGTTATTAAGTAATACAGTAATATAACCAAATGTTCCAAGGTGTTGCTCATTATTCAAGGCAGAATTGCATAGAAATTGTTCTTTGTCGTTCAAAACACTTGCAATTCAAGTTGCCCATCTTTCAAGGTACAACTGTATTCTTTACATAGATAACAACTATTTCTGGGATGACTGCCACAATCTCAACCCTTTACATCAAAGGTAAGGTGTAAAGACAAGGTACCTGAATGCCAGCATGACTGCACAGATAGAAGTCAAACTCAAAGGGATGAGTAATGTTTGTGTCCACTGTGGTTCCTGCCGGGATGTTCCCACTTTTGCCAATCTGAAGAACAAAAAAACAGAAGCCTGAGACGTGGAAGGACATGGAATGGAACGAGAATTTGTTTTCATGATTTTTCCATACAGGAAAGAGAGGTTTAGGAGGATTCTTTATTTTAAATAATTTTTTAACTCATACCTTGTAACTCATAACTTGTAAATTTTATTTAAACTAATTTGATTTAGTTAAATTGGATGGTATTGAAAAAAATTCCTTCTGGATGTCACTTCCAGCCACAACATTGTTTCTGGTGGATCCCAACAGATGGCCATTCTAAAAAGTGGGTCCTGGTGCTAAAACGTTTGAGTATCACTGCTTTAGGGGAAGAACCATTATGGAGCATAAGGCAAAAAGTCCACAAAATGCCATGGAAATGTCAAATGTAAAAAAAGAACCCCTACCCTCTCATTCTTATCCGCACAGAAAAGGCGAGTGTGATGTCTTTTCTGTACAACAATATATGTGATGCCTGGTTGATAGTCCTTCTCCAGTTTAATGCATGCATCACGGATGGCCAAGAGCTCATAGTGAAGGATCTAGGAGAGAGAGAGAAAGAGAGAAAAGATGGCCATGCTAACTATAACCTTTTTTTGCATGTCATTTTTACAGAGCAAATTTTTATGCGCAAGTGGTTCAAACAGAGAAAAGAGGCAGACCGTACCTGTGGAAGCTGGCCTTCTGGCACGCCATCACGGTAGAAGATGATGCGGGTGGGTTTGAAGCGAGTTGACTTGTAGAACTGGATGAGCAGCTCCCTCACCATGTAGGACAAATCCTCAATGATCTCCTGGCGAGGCCGCTGCACCCGCACAGTGGCACAGTAGCGGCTTGGATGGGCGTCCATACTACCCACCACCTGAAACAAAGGGGGACAAAAGAGTGAGACCCTCACTTTGCCACCAGGCAGAGGCAGAGGCAAAACGGGGATCAATTTGTTTAACCAAAGGCCTAAGAACTAAAAATAAGAGGCCCAGGTCTTGTGTGTAAGACCAATCAAAACTAACCTCAAATAGGTTGAAATGAATCTATCCCCTCAGGAAGTTCATAGACCCAGAGTTGGAAGGTACCCAGTAGGTCATCTAGTCCAACCCTCTGCCTGTAGCAGGAAATCCTCCTAGAACATCTCCGACAGGTGCTCATCAAGCCTCCGCTTGAAGATCCCCAGTGAGGGAGAGCCCACCACCTCTCTTGGCAATCTGTTCCTCTGCCTAACTGCCCTCACCATCAGGAATTTCTTGCAGTTTGTACCCATTGATTCTAGTTCTGCTTTCAGAGGCAGCTGAGAACAAATGAGCCCCTTCCTCCATATGACAGTCCTTCAGGTATCTGAAGAGGGCAATCAGGTCTCTTAGCCTTCTCTTCTCCAGTCTGAACATCCCAAGTTCCCCCAACCTTTCCTCGTACAGCTTCCCTTCCATCCCACTGATCATTTCTGTTGCTCTTCTCTGGACTTGCTCCAGTTTGGCTGCATCTTCCTTAAAGTGAGGTGCCCAGAACTGAACACAATACTCAAGGTGAGGTCTGACCAATGCAGAATAAAGAGGAACTATAACGTCTTGCGCCTTGGAAGCTACAGTCCTCTAGGCATAGGAGGCAACTTGAGTGACATCATTCTTTGCCACCCTAGTTCAATTTTTCAATCATGTTAGCTTAATTCCGCTCCCCAAAATTACAATGGAAAGATTTTCTTTGTTTCCCCCCCTTTTTGGCTGTTGCTAAAAAGCTAACTGGGCAAGGGGCATGTTTTCACTTAGAGGTGTCCCTCTTTTATTTAGCAGGGGAAAAGTAACTGGCCCTCCTCACCCTGGCAATTTCTTCTATATTAGCTTCTACTGTTTTTTTTTTAAACTTCTTTTTAGATTGTGAGCCCTTCTGGGACCGAGAGCTATTCGTTATTTCATTTTCTTTGTAAACTGCTTTGTGAACTTTGGTTGAAAAGTGGTATACAATTGATTGATTACAAAAATATAATGAGAGTTTCTACTGATTAATTATGTTTCGCATTGTAGTTGCATTATTTTTTTGTTCTCTGACGCTCTGGGTTCCAATCCATGTGCAGCTATAAGGCAGGCTAATCTGATGACAGGAATTTCCCTGACAGAAGTGGAAATGAGGCCCTGGAACTGGAAGTCCGGGTATGTGGGGGCCTTTCCAGCCGTTTCCTAGTATTTTAGGCCTTTTTAGGCCACTCTTTAAGCCGTTTAGGCCCACTGAGGCTGCTGGTTAAAGGAAGAGGGAGGGAAGATAATTGTAGTTTTTCCCCTCCTCCCCATGCTAAAGCACCTTTCCAAGCCATCTTCCAGATGTACATCTGGAAGAAGTACATCTCCCAGCACGCATCGCACCACATCCCCCAAGTAGCTCCATCTACCAAATGGCTAGGAAAACGGTTGTGCTTAGCAGTGAACTCCCAGTTCCTGCAGAGAAAAAGATCTGGGGGGATGAGGAAACTGTGCTTGCTGTACAAAGAAAGAAAGGAAGAAAAGAAGGAAGGAAGGAAGGAAGCTCAGCTGAGGCTGCTAGAGAGCAGAGGAAGGAGGGGGCTTGGAAGTGGAACTACTCTGAAACTTTGCAGTGAGCTTAGCTTGGAGGGAAAGGAGAGGCAAGAACTCCAGCCTCTCCTGTTCCTATGCTCATGTAGATGGATTCACCAATATATACTTTGCACACAAAAAAGAATGTAATTCACAACAACGGCTTGAGTTGTCCACGTTTGGGGCCTTTCATCCAGCTATTCTCAAAGCAGAGGAGCAGGGGCTGACTGTAAAGATGGCAACCTTCTCAGGGTAGGGATGGTGGGGGTAACTCCTGGCTTCTTAAGTTTTAAGCCTCAAAGCCCAGTTGTGTCCACTCAAAAGCATTATAGTCAATGAAGCTTATATTGTGCAAGTGGGCAAAATAAAGTAGGCTGAAAGACAAGTCTGTGTATGCCTGCCTGGATCACTTAAACACGTGCCTTTTTGGTTGGTATTTGGTCCATTGCAATGAGATTTGTGCAAAAATTAAGTACAGGAATGCAATACGAGTGTTTTTAGCTTTATTTTAATGTCCTACATTTTGGGGGGTGTCCTACATTTTTTTAACTGGTAAGTTGGAGGACAGGAATTTTAGGGAACTTGGGGGGAATTTTGGGTTTGGCATCTGGTGACCCTGCTATAAGGTGATTCTGGGCCAAACACACATAATCTGGGAAAGCAAACCTGCATGAGTGTGGCAGAACCAATGAAGTTTTTATGCCCAAGATCTCCACCTTCTGGCTCACTTGGTTATTGCCACTATTATTTCACCTATTCTTGTCATAGTATAGAAGAAAAAGCCAGAGGTTCTGATGCATCCCTATTACCACCATCCCCCACTTTAAGGCCAGAAGTAAAATATATGAATACCTCCATTGTTCCCCAATGTCAACACTGCACATTTTTGTGTAAGCACTTAGGAGTGAAAAGATGCCTGTTCCTAGCAGAGTCTGGTGGTGAGCAACACAATAGGGTAGCTATACAAAAAACACAAGAATAGCATGTACCTTCTATAAGAGATGCAATACCAATAAAAAATTTCTAAGTTTATAAGACACCCCACCTAGGGAGGGAGGAAAGGCTCACCGCTGTGATGGAGGGTTTCTTTCCATCTCCTGCCGGAGGGTGAGTCACATCAGCTCCAAGGAAAATAACTGGCTGCTGAAAGACAGCAGAACTGCAAGACAAGCAGAAACAAGAAGCAGAAGAATTAACCTCAAAATGCTATCAGATATTTGGGATAGACACCCCCTTCTGAAAGAAAATTACACCACTTTTAAGTTTGAGCATTTGGAACTGGCCTATGATAAAAGGAACAGTTTATTTGATATTATTGTAGGGCTGATGATGACAATGGCTGATTTAGGGACACAGTTGGAGAGTTTTCTCCTTTTAAATTCAACACATATATTCCTATTATTATAAACAAAAAATGCCATAATTTGTCAGTTGCATGGAGATGAAATTCCCAGGATCATAAGCATCTGTATAAAGGCATTTTGTGTTAGAGTAAGTAGGTTTTTTTGTATTTTTTTAAAGCAACACCACAGGAAGGAACATCAAGGAAATTACTCTTCCCACAATCCCATTCACTTTGACGTGGCTCCACTTACCGCTGATGGGGCACCAGAATATTGTTGATCCCACCTAGCTTGACGTTGATTTTGAGGCAGAGATTGGAAAGGGTCTGTGGCGAAGTCTTCACCACGTTCTTGACCTGCACACACTGAGTGGCCATGCCCAGGAGGGTATCCCCCACACGTTTGACTTCCGCTAAGGATGGAAGGAGAGGATGTCACTCTGGGTATGTTTGGATATGCTTCTCCACCTCAGCCTCTTCCTCCTTGGAGGGGTTTTCCAAGTTCACAGAGATATAATATATAAAAAGACTTCATATTTGGGCACAAAGGAAGAAGTTAGTAGTAGAATCTCAAGCTGATTCAAACATGTAAGAAACACCACCTCGATCCTCAATTACCAAAAATTTCTTCAAGGAATAAGAAATAATTTCTTCAAGATATAAACTGAGGATATAAACTCCTGCTGAGAGAGTGAGCTATGAATCAGGAGTTCCTGGGTTTGAATCTCACTTCTACCATTAATCCTTATTTGTGAAAGCCACTCAATTTCATGCTCATCTACAACATGGGGATAAAAACACTTTAGGGTGCAATCCTGAAGAGTACTTAGGCCAGCATATTTAGCACTGGGCTGATGTAAGTTAGAATCATAGAGTTGAAAGGGACCTAGTAAGTCATCTAGTCCAACCCGCTGCCTGCGGCAGGAAATCCTCCTAGAGCATCCCCAACAGGTGCTTGTTGAGCCTCTGCTTGAAGATCCCCAATGAGGGAGAGTCCACCACCTCCCTTGGCAATCTGTTCCACTGCCAAACCGCCCTCACAGTCAGGAAATTTTTCCGGATATCCAAGCAGAATCTCCTTTCTTGCAGTTCGTACCCATTCGTTCTAGTTCTGCTTTCAGAAGCAGCTAAGAACAAATGAGCCCCTTCCTCACTATGACAGCCCTTCAGGTATCTGAAGAGAGCAATCATGTCTCCCCTCAGTCTCCTCTTCACTGGGCTGAACATGCCAAGTTTCCCCAACCTTTCCTCATAGGGCTTCCCTTCCATCCCACTGATCATTCTTGTCACTCTCTAGTCTGGACTTGCTGCAGTTTGGCTGCATCTTTCTTAAATTGAGGTGCCCAGAACTGAACACAGTACTCAAGGTGAGGTCTAACCAACGCAGAATAAAGAGGAACTATAACTTCTCGCAACTTGGAAGCTACAGTCCTCTTAAGGCAGCCTAAAATGGCATTTGCTTTCTTTGCAGACACATCTCACTGATGACTCATGTTCAGCTTGTGATCCACAGCGACTCCAAGATCCCACTCACATGTTGTGCTGCCAAGCCACGTATCTCCCAATTTTATATCTGTGTTTTTGGTTTTTATTTCCTAAGTGAGTGCAGAACCTTGCACTTCTCCCTGTTGAAATTCATTCTATTTGTTACAGCCCAGTATTCCAGTTTATCCAGATCCTCCTGGAGGTTTCTCCTGTCTTCTGTTGTGTTTGCTACTCCTCCCAGCTTGGTGTCAGCCACAAATTTGATCAGGCTTCTCCATATCCCTTCCTCCAAGTCATTGATGGAAATGTTAAAGAGAACTGGGCCCATGACAGAGCCTTGGGGCACCCCACTTGAAACCGACCTCCAGGTGGACACAGAACCATTTACTAAAACCCTTTGAGTGCGGCCGTCGAGCCAGTTGCGGATCCACCTAACGACTGCCTTGCTAGCCCATATTTTTCCAACTTCCCAATTAAGATGTCATGTGGGACCTTGTCAAATGCTTTGCTGAAGTCAAGATAAATAACATCCACAGCATTGCCACTGTAAGCTTGTAACCCAATCAAAAAAGGAGATCAGATTTGTCTGGCAAGATTTACTCTTGGTAAATCCATGCTGGGTTCTTTTGATCACTGAATACTTGTCTAGATGTGCATAAGTTGTGTGTTTTATGATTTGTTCTAATATCTTCCCTGGCATTGAAGTCAAACTGACTGATCTATAATTTATCTATAATAGTTGAGATATGCCAGCCTAGCTGCCCCAGAAAGGGCGTGGGCTGGCATAAATAAACTTATGCCGACACAAAGCAATGGACGTGAGCTAGCCTACGCAGCTTAGGTTGAGCATTGCCTAGAACAGTACAGTTAGGCTGTATCCAGAGCCAGTTTTCAGGACAGAAATATCCCTTCCCAGCTCTTCAAAGTTAGACCATCCCAGGAGCAGGAATAAATCCTGATGAGCTAGACCCATAGGGGCCCATGATAAGGCAGAATAAGAACAGCAGTGTTGTTCGAAAAAAATCTGAGTTCTTGGCGAGCCTAACTGCAACCCCTTCCTCTCATCCAAATGGGGGTGCGGGATCATTGGCTGATGCAGGGATGTGCTTGCATCCCCAAAGAGGTAATGAAAACATGGATGGTGCAGAACAGCAGATTAAGGCTGACAGAGAACTGGTTCAAAACCACTTAACTGGCCTAAATGAACTGAAGTCATTTGGACCAGATGAGCTGCATCCTCGAGTTCTTAAGGAACTGGCAGATGTCCTTGCAGATCCTCTGTCAATCATCTTTGAGAAATCCTTGAGGAGTGGAGAAGTGCCTGGACTGGAAGAGGGCAAATGTAGTCCCAATCTTTAAGAAGGGGAAAAAAGAAGACCCGGGAAATTATAAACCAGTCAGTTTGACTTCAATCCTGGGGAAGATATTAGAACAAATCATAAAACACACAATGGGATGGAAGGGAAGCCCTACTAGGAAAGGTTGGGGGAACTTGTGATGTTCAGCCTGGAGAAGAGGAGGCCGAGAGGAGACATGATTGCCCTCTTCAGATACCTGAAGTGCTGTCATAGGGAGGAAGGGGCTCATTTTTCATAGCTGCTTCTGAAAGCAGAACTAGAACCAACGGGTACAAACTGCAAGAGAGGAGATTCTGGTTGGGTATCTGGAAAAAATTCCTGATAGTGAGGGCGGTTCGGCAGTGGAACACATTGCCAAGGTTGGTGGTGTACTCTCCCTCACTGGGGATCTTCAAGCAGAGGCTCGACGAGCACCTGTCGGGGATGCTCTAGGGGGATTTCCTGCTGCAGGCAGGGGGTTGGACTAGATGACCTACTAGGTCCCTTCCAACTCTATGATTCTATGATTCATCCTCAGGATAAGACAGAACTATCTATCTACAGTATTTATATACCACTTTTCAACTATCAAGTTCACAAAGCGGTTTACAAAAATAATAATATATTATTACAAAAATAATAATAGCTAATTAAAAGCTAATGGGTCCCGGTCCCAAAAGGGCTCACAATCTAAAATGCAAAAAAGAACACCAGCAGAAGCCACTTGAACAGACACTGCTGGGGTGTGTAGGGCCAGTTACTCTCCCCCTGCTAAATAAAAGAGGAACACCTACTTGAAAGAGTGCCTCTTGCTTGGTTAGCAGGGGTTGACCTCAGGATACAGTACCCCAGTTAGCAGGGTTGACCTCAGGATACAGTACCACTTCAACAGGCCACTCCAACAATCCCCTTGCATCCACCCTCCACTAGAGTACTACTGTACTGCAGTCTCATGCTGCAGCTGTTACTAGTAGTCAGGGACTCCTGGTCTTCCTTATAAGATAGGCATCACAGCTGTTCCTTGTTCAGTGTGATCTGAGGCAGGCCTCCCCAGGTGCCATTTACTTGGTACTGAGTCCTGTGGATTTGGCCTATCTTTCTGCTCTGGATATAGCCTACTTGGGCCAACCCAGCTGGGCCATTCTCACTGGCCTCACGTCAGGATTGCTTACTTATATAAGCAAAGACCATTTATTAAATGATTGAATGAATGATTGAATGATTAAATGATTGAATTATTAAATGATTAAAAGACCAGGATTGCTTACTTATATAAGCAAAGACCATTTATTAAATGTGTCAATATATACCTTGCCCTTTGCCTGAGGAGGCACCTGATGCAATTTTCAAAATATAAAAAACATAAAAATTGTATGCATAAAATACAGTTTTAAAAGAATAGATTACAACAAAATACCACATGTAGAACCCTTTACACACTAAGAAAGGACTACCTAAAAGTATTATTCAAATACTAATTCTGATAATGGATATAGGATACCCCCAATAATGGATATTCATCAAGTATGCTACATGATGTACAAACAATGATATTCAGGCATCTGAATATGCAGGAAAAATGCACAGCTCTTGGGACACTATGCTAACATGTCAAGTAGAGGCTTTTAGCCAAAAAACTCCCAGTCCTGCTAGTTTTTCAGAGAGCTCTCCCCTCACCCAGAGGTGCTTTACAGAACAGTTCTGTTAACTGGAACTTCCCTTCCCTCTCCTAGGCTCCTTTCTGCTGACTTACCATACACTGGCGTCTTCCCAGGTAGTATGACGATGATGAGCTGAAGCCCAGAATAGGTGTTCTTCAGGTGCCGGAACATGGGCTCCACACTGTCGGCGCCCTGAGCATATTTGCAGAAACATGGCTGGCCCTGGATGGGCATCCCCGCATCCTTGGAGATTTTGCGCAGTTGGTCAGTGAAGTTCCTGTGTCAAGGGAAGAAAAGACTGGGTTCAGGATAAAAGTGCAGGGGCTTTGTAGCTGTAAAACCCTCAGGGGTGTCCAAACCTTTTGGTAGGCGGGCCTCATCATCTCTATGACACTGTGTCAGCAACAGGAAAAATGATTTACATTTAAATTTGAATAAATTTGCCTACATTTCAATATAAGAGTGTGCTAGGCAGTCCTGACGTTCCGTATGGAACTTGTTTTTAAAGGGCTGTTGACCAGTGCGCTGCTGCCTTTAACTGCCCCCAAATACCACCACCGGCCTCCAGCAGCAGCCCTATCCTCCATGCAGCCGCCTAACCATATCTACTCAGAAGTAAGCCCCATTGTGTTCAATTGGGTTTACTCCCAGGAAAGTGTCTAGGATTGCAGCCTCATAACCATGTCTACTCAGAAGAAGGCCCCATTGTGTTAAATGGGTCCTACTCCCAGGAAAGTGTCTTTAGGATTGCAGCCTAAGGAGACTTCATAGCATCATGCACACTGAATGCATGTTTTGAATTCAGTTACAGTGTTTTATCATCATTTTAACATCCAGTTAATATTTTTATATGAATTTTTTTAGTGTTGTGGAACCAATCGTCTGAGTTTCCATTATTTCCTATGAGAAAATCCTCTTCATATAAAGAGCGTTTCACATAACAAGCATGCTTCCAGAACGAATTGAACTTGTTTCGTGAGGAACTACTCTAGTCCTTTCCTAGAGATCCCCTGACAATCCCACTTACTTCAGGACCTCTTCCCTGCACTGCTTCTGAGGTGCAAAGCAGGCAATGGCCCAGACTTTGATCTCAATGCCGTTGTAGAACTGCTTTCCCCTCATGTCCCACACCCCTTGGTTGGGGGTGGCAATGGCTCGGTTCTGCAGGGAAATAAAATTATTTTTAAGAATACACCACATCTGCCAACTTTGCACACTTGACTGAGTTCTCTGCCACACACACTTTCACAAGAAACCATTTTAGGAGTTTGCCCAGTCAGGTCAAGAAAGTGGTTCTCAAAAGACTGACTACGATGGTCACATTCCATAGTGTATTAAGAGGGGGTACTCCATTCCCATCCTCCACTCTCTGGATATGGGGAAAAGGGAGTTTGAGCATAAAGGAAATGGAGGACAGAAGAGTGGTTGGTTAGGGAGTCTCTCCACCACTCTGGTCTGCTTCCCTTCCTCTTCTGCTTCTTCTCCATCTTTCCTTTTTAAATTCATTGAGGCCTTCACACCTGGTATTTCACCAAGATGAAAGCACTGGGACTACATGCCTTTAAACAAAGAGGAGTCAGCCCTAGATGATCCTTCTCAGGCACCTCTAGATCTTATGCCACCCCAAGCTGAGACAGCAAGCATATTTCATCATGGATGGGATAATACAAAAAGACACGAGAGTCTCAGTACAGTCGAAAGCACATGGGCAATATCTATCTGCATAGGGAATTTCCTCAAAAGAACAGAATTTTAGGGAATTTCCTCAAAAGAACAGAAACTTTTAAAACGTGCTAATAAGAAAGCTCTGTTTCTCTGAGGTTTATATAAATATTGATGGTATGGGGTAACATGGCCATAAGTGACTAGGGCCATTGAATTTAAAAAACATAAACGTACAGTGCTGATCCTCATTTCTAAGCCTTTAAAGCCAGCATTGTCCAAAGACACTTCCGTGGTCATGGGGCTGGCATGACTGCCGAAGGCGCATAGAACACTGATTTACCTTCCCACTGAGGTGGTACCTATTTATCTACTTGCATTTACATGCTTTCGAACTGGTAGGCTGGTAGGAACTAGGCTAAGGACAGAAGCTCACCACATCATGTAGGACCCAGGTCTCGAACCCTGGCCTGTTGGTTAACAGGCACAGTGTCTTAATCACTTGCTCAGTGTCTTAATCACTTGCACCACAGCCCACCGCCATTGAATTTAAGGGGGAGCAAGCTATTTGCTGCACTGGATAAATTATGCATTTCAATGTCAATCAGTTTAGGATTAATATGTACAAAATTTGACCCTGGAAGCTGAAGAACCATTTGCTTTTTCAGGCCTACCAAGTATCCAAATCTCAACACAATATAGCAGCCATTCCCCATGCGTGCCCTATGGCCCCCTGGGAAGTCCTGGAACATTCGACTGTTGAAGTTTTTTTGGTGTTCAGTGACACATGATTTGCTGTTTATCCATTCGTGCTGCATCCTTGTTTGATATGGGAGGAGCCCTGGAACTCAAGAAGAGCTCCTAAGGGACTGTAGCAAAGAAGAGTTGAGCACCAGAACTGAGAGGACCCCAATCAAGTGCATGTCCAGCCAAGAAGAAGAGCATCAAGATGGCCTTCTGCTGCTTACCCGACCTCCATATTGCAAGATGGGGGCTGGCAAGACACGCCCAGTCACTTCCGTCATATCATCCTTCACCTTGATGCCAAATTCCTGGATATAGGGGTCCAAATTGTAACTGGCATTCTTCATCTGAAAAGACAGGGACCAATATATTTCTCCATACAAACAAGACTCTAGAATCCAACAACTTTCAACCTTTTTCATTTCATGGTCTACTGAAAACAGTCAAAGCACACAGTAAGTTTTTGGACCATTGATTGACAAGGCACACTATCCTGCCAGCCGGGAAGGGGATACATTCCCCATTGGGTCCACTAATAAATGGCATACCTGTGGATCAGTCACAGCACACCAAAGTGCCACTGAACACTGGCTGAAAATCAGTTATATGCTAATCTGTCAGATAACTTTATACCTAGGAGGAAAAGATGCAGACAATATATTCAGTCTTGCATAATTTGAGATGGTGCAGAGTGAGTGAGGCTTTTTCTTGACTTGAGACCTGGTGTAGTGTAACCATAGAAGTTAACACACTGAGCCTGGCAATAAATAAGGAATTCACAACAAAGACTTCATCTGGAGAAGGCCAATAACACGGTGTTGAGAAGGTATTTTGGGGATAGGTCTAAATAAGAAATGCATTTATGTTTCCTATACACAGCCCAAGGGTAAATTTATACAATATTTTAATAATTTTCTGCATGCAACAAAGTTCATGTACACTGAATCATAAAAAAATAAAGTTACTATCTCAGTCACCTCCACTGACCACCTGTGCTTACTGGGCACCAACACCATTTCTGCCTCTGAATTCACAGGCTACTGATAAACAATCTCTTACACTTGTGGCATCATGTCTGTGCTCAAAAGTTTTGGATTGTGGAGTATTTCACATTTTCAGATTCTCAATCTGAACCAGATTGTTCAAAAAGAACCAGGAATGGTGAGTGAGTTGGAATGAGACTTAGAAGATCTAGATTCAAATCCCTCCTTGGCCATGAAGCTTCCTGGGTAATCTTGCACCAGTCACTCAATCTTAAACTCACAGGGTTGTGGTGAGATCAAAACAGGAGAGGAGGATCTTAAGCTCTGTATACCACATTGGGCATTTGTGTTAGCAAATGTGAAAAGGGGAGATATAACAAGAGAGAGAAACAGAGAGACAGACAAAGAGCAAAGGGACAAATGACACCTACTAGCCGGCTGATCTCCTCTTGCCTATCTGGGGCAGACCTCGCTGTTGCTTTGATCATTGTAGAGGTCTGATTGTCCGTGAGTTTCTTGATGCATCTCTGGCCAGCCACAATGTTACACACCTGGCAAAATTGGTGCACTTTAATTAACACTTACATTACATTTTGACCAATATTAAATATAGCAATGTAACAGACTTCAGAAACAATGGATACTGTCTCCTTCATTAAAAATTACAGTTTTGTGCAGGTGTGCCCAAGTGGGAGCTGCCCAGTCAAAGTTTCATGGCTAAAAGGCCAATTGTCTTTTATCTGTTATCCCGATGGCTGGACAAACCAGTCTACCACATCCCAGCTACCAACGGGCAAGACCACTGACAGGAAGGTTTCAGCCCAACCTCAAGTGGACCTTTGAAGCCACTGAAGGGGATGGGGGAAGGACTGCATAGCCAGGGCTAGGAGTCCTCAATGACAAAACTCCATAGAACTTTTCCCAGCTTTTAAAGGGGCTGCTTTGGGCATGCTGCCCCCACCTGAGGTGGTACAGCCAGTCTCCCACCCACCTTCCTACTCTCTCTTGGACAGCACTACCTCTGCTTGTCAACTTGCATCACTTTCTCTCCCCCGACCTTCTAAAATACAGTTGGCACTGCAGCCACATCCTTTACATTCTGCCTTCCCTTCCCCTTGGCCTGGAAGGCAAACAGGGGCATGAAGATTAGTCTATGAAACTCATTGTCACAACATATGGTGATGGCATATAGAATGGATGTCTTTAAAAGACCAGAGCCACCAAACAGAGTGGCATCATCCATGCACACAACATCTGCACCAACCATCAGAACACTCTGCTGCTTTAAGGCTTCGCCTCCCCAGAAGCCCCCCTTCCCACTGCAGTTCTTCACCTCCAGGGGCAGGTATGTGTGCTTCTGCTCCTGGCCAACCTGCAGACATGGCAGGTGGGGATACTTCAGCTGGAGGTTGTATTTCTGCTTGAAGTATTGCGCTACCGTACACTCCACCGTCTGGCCACTCTCCAGCTGCAAGGGGAACCTGTCAGATAAAAGGAGACACCAGCTCCCTAGTGAGCTTGTGGACACAATGGGAGGAATACTGAGAATCATTGTTTTTGAAGTGTATGCACCAGGACATCTATGAATATTCACAGCTGCTGACCAGTTCAGACTCTCCATCCACCAAGCCCAGACTGTTGGCCTTAATGCAAAGATGAAAGGGAATTAGCTGCCTTGACTGGAGGCTGACTCTTTTATGCCTCTGAATGAGTTGCAGTTCTGGGCTGGCTGTCCTCCAACTGCAGGAAGGAGGAATCTCATCCAGAAATGGGAGTCAAAGGAATCTCATCCAGAAGAAGGAATCTTATCCAGAAATCCACCTACACCAAAAAGATGGCACACTCTCCTTCCCTGGGGATCATCATGCAGAAGCTCAACAAGCACCTGTTGGAGATGCTCTGGGAGGATTTCCTGCTATAGACAGGTGGTTGGACTAGGCAACCTCTTAGGTCTCTTCCAATTCTATGAGTCTATGACTCTGGTGGCAAGACAAAGAGGTCAGCACCTTTAAGAATGGACAATTCTTAGCTTGGACAGAATGATTATTGCATGCCAAATTTCAGGTGGAAGAACAGGCAAAATGGCCCTAAAATAGAATTAGATCTAAAGAAATTAGGGCAGCAATATTCAATGTTTTTCTTCTCACAGCATATTGATCTCTATTTGTCCTGGTTCTGTGACTCTGTTTCAAGGGCAACTATCTGTAGTAGCATATGGTCTGCAGTCAGTGGAAGCAGATGGGCAGTTTACAGTATTTCTTTAGACAGTTATCCTAGGGACAGAGCTGCAGAACCTTTCAGCAATTTTTAACCTCTGTACTCCAAACTCTGTGACACACCCCGCATCTTTCACAGCATACCAATGTGCCACGACACACCGGTTGAAAACTGCCAAGTTGGGAATTGGCTGAGTTGGTCGATTGACGGAAAATTGCTGATTTGCATTGACTAAGGATATTTCAAACCCAACTGTTTGTGACAGCATCAGGTGACATGCAAGTCCTGCTCCCAATCTGTTCCACAATGACTGAACTAGAATTAGCAACAAATGGATAGACCTAATCTGACCACACAGTGCTAGGGGTAGGTTAATTCAGACAAACAGCACTGGAAGCCACAGGTGGAAGGAGACCAAGAAGGAGGTATCGCCTCTAATAAGGAATCCATTGTAAGTGGGGAGTAACATGGTCTCATATTCACTCCTTCCAATTATAATAAGTCTTCTAAAGCCCAGCCTTCTTTTCCCAGAGCAACCACAAAAAATGCTCCCCACTACTACTGCTGCATGGCTTACGTTTGGTGACTTGCTGGCCGCCGAGTTACATTGCACACTCGGTATTTCCTCTTCATTTGCCCACAGTGAGTGACCTCCACTTTCAACCCTAGTGAAAAAACAAGAGTCTCAAATCTAAAAGGTGAGGCCCTTCCTTCGTTCCACCCCTTCCCACTGACTTAAAACATTAATATATTCCACTTAAGAGAACATATCACAGATGCAAATTCTACGGTGATTATGCCAATGCTTCAGATTACAACTGGTTTAGCCAGAGACCTCTGCATCGCAGCTCCTCTTATGTGGGGCAAAACAGTTATTTTCCACAAATTTTTGCAAATTTTTGAAAACCTGAGTCTCACATCCAATGTGTTTTTCTTTGCAGGGTCATAAGTAGACATTTTTCAGTCCACCTAGGCAGTTTTTTCCATGCCACCAAATGGTATACCAAGCTCAACTGAATCCTGAAGCCCATAAGTTTTTGGTATCCCATGATAAACTTTCAGTAATATTTATTATTCATGTCATGTCATGAGTAAATGACCAAAGAAGTAGTGCAGACTTTTTTTTTTTTTACTTAACTCTGTATATATTAGTATATTTCCATATAATTTTGTAAATCTGTGAATATAATCATACCAAAAAACAAAGGAAAAATAAGTTTAAAAGAAATGTTTTCTTCTTGAAAAAGTTTAAACCTGCAGCCCTCCACACACTCCTCTGCAGCCTGACGCTCATGATTAGGAGCAGCCATTCTTTCACCTTTTGAGCCAATATGCATAAATCACATCATCGTGTTCATCATTCAAGAACTTTGCATGTTGAGCCTTTACTTCTTATCCTCATCCATAGCTATGTGCTCTACCCTAGATATCACCCTGCCTCTTTGGCTTAATAAAGCTCACCAGACACTGATGACAGGTTTTAAAGAGTTTTGAAGAATAATGGCGTATAGAATACAGCCCAAGTGCCTGTCATCTATGTATAGCCCCTCTCCTTCTTTTGCCAGCCTGACTTCATTACCAAAAGAAACCCTGCAGGAAAAACATGTGGCTTTCAAAAGCCTCCATCCTTGACTACCTTTGATCTCCTTGGTGAAGCGCACTCTCTGTGAGTCAGTCAGGGGCTTGGGTTGCTCATCAATGTTCCGGATATCTAACACCTCGCACATGAATTCGATGACGGGCTGGGCCTTGTAGAATGCAGTTGCAGATACTGCAATGGATCAAAGGGAAGAGAGGAAAACTCAGGAAAGAACAGCCTGAAACAACCTCTCCAGACATCAATAACAGTGTGATGATTAGGCAGTTATACCTACAGGCAGGCAGGTGTGCATGACCTACAACTCAGTAACAACTATCCCATTCCTGCAATTGGACAATATTGTAATATTTGGCAGGTTTTTTCTTAAATGTATTTGATGTATGAAAATGTGCAAAATATATTTGCACTGGTCAATATTCTGGGTTACCAGAAACAAAGAGAAACAAGAGTGCCTCTTCTATAGTTAAAGGTATAGGCACTTTGTCCCCCTTTATATGTGGTACGGCTACCAATATTCTAGAGAGCATTTATAAACTTGTGAAGCTCTGCTGATTCAATCACTGGTCCATCTAGCTCAGTATTTTCATTGCTTGACAGTAGCTCCTCAAAGAGTTTAACACCCTTTCCAGCTCTAACCAGTGATTCAGCCAATGATTGAACCTTCTGAATGCAAAGCAGATATCATTGAGCAAATAGCTTTTCTGCACATTAACCCTACAATCCAGAGTAACTATGGGAACACGTAAGAGACATTTACATCAAAATAGTTAACAGCACTACCTAGTGAAAACCTATGGGAAATTCATATTGCAATCCCAAGTAAATTGTTCTTACGTCGGAGCAAGGACTCCCCGTACTTTGGATTGCGCCCTCAATGTACGACCACAAGGTCAAAATGCTAAAGGGTATTGAAGACTTTTTCCCTGCCATTGGTTTTCACCCGAAGTTTGACTTTAGGAAGGTTTTCATCCCAAATATTAAATCAGGTATTACAAGGTTTGGCAGGGCTCTTTTCCTAGAATGTTTAAAAATGACAGTCAGTGATGTGGAATAAACACCATCTTATATTCACAACACTCCAATGCAAGACTTGAAACCAGGGGAGAGGGAGAGCTTGAGCAGGCGTCAGCATTTTATGCATTCAAATAACCAAATTCTGCATCAATACAAGCAAGTTATACAAACTAAACCCATGTGTAAGATTTATGAGTTTCTGCTTCAGATGGGGTGTGTGGAGAGTGAGGGTCCATGAAAGTTAAGCCCAATTATTAAGTTCTGGAAATATTAGGTCATCTGGGGCATCACTAGTATTCACGTCTCCCAGTGTGAGAGGCCAGCGTGTCATGCAGTGGGAGGACAACAATATGGATGGTGGGCGTGGTAATGTGCCATTGCCTGACTTCCATTTGTTTTTTGACCACATGTTTTGATAGAATAAATATATTTCAAAGAGATTTGTTCCATTACATTCTGCTGTAAATTATGCATATAATGGTATTTTAGCCATTTGGGCCACTAGTGGTGTCAGAACTCCCCCAGATGTTTATTATTGTAGTGGTTCTCAAAATTTTCAGCTTGGGACCCACTTTTTACAGTGACATCTGTCCAAGATCCACCAAAAGTGATGTCAAGCTAGAAGTGATATCATCAAGCAAATTAAAACAATAATTGTAAAACATCAATTGTAAATACATCAAGTAAATAACCTCAACCTCTACCCCCAAAAAAATTCAGTCAGATTTTTTAGTCCTACCCAATGCTGAGTTCTGTTCAAGTTCTTATGTCTAAACCAGTTCAGTGTGATTTGGGATTAAATCAGTTTTAAACCCAGAAAAAATTTGCTTTACATTTGTGCTAGATTACGGTGACCATATGTCATAATCGTAGAGACAACCCCCTCCAAAATGTAGGACACCCAAGAAAAGTGTAGAACATAATAAAAGCTTGTGTATATTGCTTTCATGTGCTCAACTTAAGCATTATATTACTGAATATTACATTTGAAATTATTACTTATAATTTATGACATACTAGTGAAATGTACCCGCATTGTGGGAGTACAATACCCCCCATGTGCCATCCGCCCATGTGCATCAAACCCCCATGTGCATCAACTCCCCATGCACATTGTACCCCCTGTGCAACATCTTCCATGCGCAACTTCCCCCATGCACCTCATCTCCCATGTGCATCCATCCTCCTTGTGCAACATCCCCAAGCGCGTCAACTCCCCATGTGCAATGTTCCCCAATGTGCAACATTCCCCCCATGCACAACTTACTCCCATGTGCACCCTCCCTCCCAGTGCATTAGGCACTGGGCACCAAATTGACCGGGTGTTGATCAGAGTTTTCAATGTTAAGTATAGAACAAAAACATTGCACCCCTTTTCACCCCCTTAAGGGTTAAATTTCTCAACATCGATTCTTGGTGGGTGTTCCTGTCATGTAAGGTACACCCTCCCCAAATTTCAAGCTTCTAGGTCCAGGGGTTGGGGCAGGGCAGTGATCAGTCAGGGATTCTCAATGTAAAATATAGGGAGAAAAACACGTTGTGCCCCTTTTCACCCCCTTCTAGTTGGAATTTCCAAAAACTGGTTCTTAGTGGGTGCCTCCATCACAGAAGGAACATCCTCCCCAAATTTCATGCTTCTAGATCTGGCCATTTTGGCTGGGCATTGAGAGTGAGTGAGTGAGTGAGTGAGTGAGTGAGTGAGAGAGTCAATGATTTTTCAATTTTATATACAATATATAGATAATTTATTAATTCCAAGCAGGATATAGGCTGCCTGCTCAAAAGGAAAAGGAGGCCAATGAAGATTTTCTTCCAGGATACAAGGGTAAGAAGAGAGCATGTTCTGGAAAAAGAGAACATCTGATTAAAAAATTAAAAAACAACCCCACCCCACCCATCCTCCAAATAACCAACATTAAACCCCAGTGGATTAAGGATGGGAAATTCGGCTTGGGAGAGAGGGAAAAGAGTTTGGACTATCATCTGGCTTTACAAATAAAAAATAATTTAAAAAGTTCACATTACCTGCTGAGCCAGGTTTAATCTTTTTTTCATTTGGAGGGGCGACTGCCTTCTGGAGCACTTTTAAGCTCCAGGTGCATGGGATCAGGGACAGTCTGCAAGCCTGCACCCACTGGAGTGAACTTCCACACCAGCCAAGGCACATTTGTTTACTCATAAGTAAATGCAGCTGTGCAGTTTTACTTTAAATGGGGTTTAATGCAAGGAGAAGCTTGGAGGAGGGAACCTCTTTCTGGGGTGATTTGTAGGGTGATCCATTAGATCAGGACCCTTCTAATGTCCTTGGATTGCTCTCAGCCTTCCCTTTCTGGCAGACTATGGCACATTTGCCTACTCGAGTGTAAAGCTGCAATATACAATAAAGTGATTACTTCCACTTTACCATAGAGCTCTATGCATATTTTTGCTTTTTCATTTTTTGGCCCTAACTTCTGATAGGAAGGAGATATTTCAAAACAGCTGTTGCCTTGGATCATGCTCTTCAATATGCATACAATGACACATTATATGATGGGATAGTGCACTTCGTCATGAATTTACTTGGGGGGGGGGCATTGCAGAGTCACCGCAACACCTGGTGTGGACTGCAACCCCCTAGCAACTCCCCTGAGGGCATCCACTAGCTCATTATTTTAGAAGGCATTGCCCATACTTTTCAACTACATCTTTCCAGTGAGGAGATCTGAAAGCTTGGCCTTTAAAAAAATCCACAGAACTCTCAGGAAGCTCAATGACACAGCTTTATAGAATTGAGGAAGTTTTAGCCCTGGACATTGCGGTCTGTAGGTCAAGACACATTGGCATTCGGTCTTGGTGGTTTCACTGGTGGATCAAAATGTCATGAATTTGCAGAAGTATGTTATCTCTGAATGTGACGTTACCATCAATATTCAGCATCATCTTCCACATGGCAGGTCTGACAGACTGGTGGAAGCCAAACCAGACCTCCCGGCCTCCTCCCAGTGGGTGATAATACCCTTCTGGCGGAGAGAAAAAGGAACGGCCCACCGGGGTGTACCTGAGGAAACAAAATAAGTTGAAGAACATTAGTATTAAAACGCAAAGATTGACAAATCAACACATTAATCTAGGGGAACAATAAAACTCAAGGATTTCCCCGGCCTCATTTCCTATTTGTAGTACATAGTATTAACTCCATGGTTGCCAAGACCGGAGCCCTGGATGAGAAAGGAGGA
The DNA here is from genome assembly GCA_030015325.1 of Cryptoblepharus egeriae. Classification (NCBI taxonomy): domain Eukaryota; kingdom Metazoa; phylum Chordata; class Lepidosauria; order Squamata; family Scincidae; genus Cryptoblepharus; species Cryptoblepharus egeriae. The sequence goes on from JAREYC010000014.1 coordinate 13,509,603, forward strand.
GGGCTAGGGGTCAGGCTTGCAACACAACCCTGTAAAAAACTAAGCCGCTACAGAATCACAGAATGAAACCCAGCAAACTCACAACCATGATGATGGATCTGATGTCCCCTTTGTGAAGGGATCAGGACAAACCAAAAGGAACCCCAGCACCTGATGCGGCCACAGATCCTGAGTACAAAGATAGGAATATGGAACATGCAGACAATGTACCAGGGTGGCAGATTTGCCCAGTTACTGAATGAATTTGATTGTTATAAACTAATTTGTGAAGTCTAATGGACAGGAAGTGGAAAAATACAGAGTGATGGCAAGATAATCCTATATTCTGGACATACTGATCAACATGCACAAGACGGACTCGTATTGAATGATGTTGCCAACCATGCACTCACGGGATGGAAGCCTGTGAATGACCACTTTATAGCATACTTTCTTTCAAACCACAAAACAACAATCATTCAGATATATGCACCAATGGAAGACGCAGATAATGCTGTTAAAGATACAGTGGTGCCTCACATAAAAAGTTTGATTCATTCTGGAAGCATGCATGTTATGTGAAACGCTATTTATGTGAAGCGGATTTTCCCATAGGAAATAATGGAAACTGAGACGACTGGTTTCACAATGCCAAAAATATTCATATAAAAATATTAACTGTATGTTTAAAATGATGACAAAACACTGGAATTGAATTCAAAACATGCATTCAATGTGCATGATCCTATGAAGTTTACTTAGGCTGCAATCATAAAGACACTTTCCTGGGAGTAAGCCCCATTTAGCACAATGAGGCTTACTTCTGGGTAGACATGGTTAGGAGGCTGCAATCAAAGACACTTTCTTCTGCAATCCAAGGCAATTTCAAAGTGTCTCCCCACTTTCTCCTTCTCTTCATCCGGAGCCTTTCTCTTCCCTGCTCCCTTCTGACTAGCCCTCAGCTGCTACCCTCTTCTCCACTGCTGTTCTCTCCCTCTGCCCAGTGGACACCCAGCCACAGGAGGAATAGCATGGAAGTGTTACTTTCGCTAAGGGCTGGTGCATTAGGCATCCCTGACGCTTTTTAAAAGGGCTGCCAGCCAGCGCGTCTGCCCCAACTGCCAACAAGTGTGCTTGTTAAGTGAAGAAATTTTTGGTTGTTATGTGGATCACTTGTTAAGCAAGGCACTTGTTAAGTGAGGTACCACTGTATAATATCTACTGAAGATGGTGCAGATGCAGATATCACCTCTTGCCTAACCAAGGCAACTGGTATGTTCCAATGGCTACAATGGGTATGGTTTAAAGAATTACGGTAATAGTCTGCCTTCCTCCCAATCTTGGCAGCTTAATAAAACATGAAAACAATTAAAGCACAGGTCTCCAACCCAGCTGCACCCCACAAGAAAGCCTCTAACCAGGACGCAGCCAGCCTTTGACTGGTCCCCTAAGAACAGGATGACCATATACCATAACCAAAAAAGAGGATAAGGTCCTCTAAAATGTGGGACATCCAAGCAAAATGTAGTACATGACAAAATACAAGCTGAAAACATATGCTGAAAACACTCAAATGCTACCTGTGGAGCATTTGCCGAGTTCCAGGTGCGCAGTATCAGGAACATTCTGGAAGCCTCGCACTGCCTGGAATGAGCTTCCACACCAGCCAAGGAATCCTTGCTTACTTGTGAGTAAAGAGGCAGGCTCACTTTAATGCAGTGGAGCTTGTAGGAGGGGTTTCCTTATGGGGTGCCTGGTAGGGGCTGCATTCATTGGATCAGGACCATATACCTCTCAGCCTGTCCTTTCCAAATACCTAAAGGCAAGTTTGCCTATTTGAAAGAAAAGGCAAAACACGGCTCCCTTTCAGTTCCCATAGAAATAAATGCAATTATCAGGGGCCTCCTTCTGAAGTGATTATGGAGGCTGTGTTCATTGGATCAGGACCATTCTAGTGTCCTTTGATTCCTCTCAGCCTGGCCTTACCAGCAGACTATGACATGCTCACCTACTCACAAGTAAAGCCACAATATGGGGCATTTTGCTTTCCTATAGAGCTCAATGCATATTTTTGATTTTTAATTTTTTGGCCATAACATTTGGTAGGAAGGATATATTTCAAAATGTATTTTTGCTTTAGATTCCGCTCTTCAATATGAATCTAATGACATACAGTGGTAGCTCACATAAAGAGCTTAATTCGTTCCAGAGGCATGCTCTTTAAGTGAAACACTCTTTAAGTGAAGCGGATTTTGCCATAGGAAATAATGGAACCTCAGATGATTGGTTCCACAACCCCCAAAATATTCATGCATGTATGTAAAAGTGTATGTAAAAATGATGTGTATGTAAAAATGATGACAAAACACTGTAATTTAATTCAAAACATGCATTCAATGTGCATGATCCTATGATGTCTACTTAGGCTGCAGTCCTAAAGACACTTTCCTGGGAGTGTCTTAACACAATGGGGCTTACTTCTGGGTAGACATGGTTAGGAGGCTGCAATCAAAGACACTTTCCCGGGAGGCTTAGCTGGGCTGCTGCTGGAGGTTCAAGGTTGTTGGTGGCTGGTTCAAGGAGCACTTGGGGCAGTTAGAGGCAGCTGCCTCTGGCACTCCCAGGCAACTGTCCCCAAGTTGGGGGCAGTTAGATGCAGCAGCGCTGGTCGGCACCCCTTTTAAAGAGCCTCTACGGGGAGCATCAGGGAATAGCATGCGTGCCCATAGCATGTTTGCTTGTTAAGTGAAGTAGAATTTGTTATGTGAAGCAAAAATTCTTGGAAATTTTTACTTGTTACGTGAAACACTTGTTATGTGAGGCACTTGTTATGAGAGGTACCACTGTAGTTCCAATCACCACCACAAAGTTCCAAAATGAAGTCAAAATAGAGGACAATGAAGCCCTTTTGGAGGACACCTGGACAGTTGGCTTAAAAAGAGGACAAATCTGGGAATTTCCAGTCATATGGTCACCCTGCCTAGGAGCTTCTGACCACATGTTGACAAAAATGACTAGAGTTGTGATGGCAGGGTGGGGAACGGGACTCCATTTAAGTGTGTGCTGCCATCTCTTTCTGCCCTGTCCCCCTGGGCTGCATGGGGAAGCCCCATGCAACCCCTAAGGAAACAGGCAACAAAAGAGGGGTGGGTGCTGCCAGTGGGCTACCAATGGCTTCTGTTCTGCTGCTGGCTACTCTCTGGGGGCCTTGTGGGCGTTGCCCTATGTGGCCCCCATCAGCTCCTATCTTGGGGGCACCATCATCTTGCTCTTACTCTCCTCCAAATGCATGCCACCATTTTAGCCGCTCTCTCTTCTCCTCTGTATGGCTGGAGACTGATAATTTTTTTAAAAAAATTAAATAAAAAAATTTAATTCAACATGGTGTGAGCAGCTTGTCCCACTTCTCCCCCACTCTGAAGACCACTGGGCTAAATGGATCCAAACCATCTGCAGTAAAGAGGAGCCAATATGCTCCAAGACATTTTAAGACATTTTGATCCTGTCTTTTCCTGACACAGTAACTACCCCACAATGGTAGACAACATAAGAATCCCTGCTTAGAACAGCACAAGTGTGTTTATATAATGCAATCAATATGCACCTGCTGCTTTACACAGAAGAGATGAATCCCAGGCAGGGATCACAGTATGGAAACACACACAAGAGAAACAGAGGAAGTTAACATTATTTCACACATAGATATCCAAGCTTAGCTACAATGGAGTACAGGGGATTGTGGTTTAAAAGTTAAGACAGAGAGGTGTCTTGCCAGTGATGAGGGAAGGAGCCTCAAGCCTTAAGGAGTACAAAGAAAAAGACGCTGAAGGTGGTGGAGCTGGAGGACTTGAAGCAAGTGTCAAGAGTACAGCACAGTGATTTTCAACCTTTTTTATCTCACGGCACACTATAAGGGCACTAAAATTGTCAAGCCACACCATCAGTTGTTTTTTACCATTGACAAGGCACACCAGGCTGTTCAAATCCACCAATTTTCCTATTAAATTAATGACCCTCCCTAAATTCCTGTGGCACACCTGAGAACTATGTGCAGCACACAAGAATGCCATGGCACACTGGTTGAGAATCACTTGGAATAGCAGGACTTGAAGCAGAGAAGATGCAATAGCCACACTATAGAGGGCTCTCAAGGAACTGGTGCTAGAATACGGAGCAGACAGAAACCAATACTGAAGAGCATGAAAAGATCATGGCAATGACTAAGGGGGATGATCTTTGAAGAAGAACTCTGGCTGGAGTGGGACAATAGAAGATGAAGGACAGACAACCCCAACAAAAACTAGCCTCACCACCTAAACACTATGACTAGTATTATAGCCTCCCCCTTTTGGAGCTAACAGAATACCTTCCTTCTGAAACACTCTGTCTAGCTATTCCCCCTATAGTGATTTTCAACCAGCATACCACAGCACATAGGTGTGCCATAAAAGGTCCACAGGTATTGGAGAAAAACAGTTTAAAATAACAGAAAAACTGTTCCGAGTTCTGTGGCTCTATTTCCGGGATCACTGTACAGGAACGAATTGTCTGTCTGCATTCCCAGTGCGGAAAGATGGACAGACAATTTGTTACTGCAGACGAATTGTTTTCCTGGGAAATAGTCTCAGAACCCAAAACAGTCTTACAGACTGGAAGTGACAAGAGGCAAAGACCACAGAGACAGGGGCAGGGAATTATGTAGTACATTTCAGCTTTTTGCTCCCTCATTCACCAGCAAGATCACAGGTGAAAATCAGGCTTACCTCATAGATGCCAGGTGTCTCATGGCAACATCCAAGGCCTGTACAGATTCAAGGGGAACCGGGATCTGCCCGCTCACCAGAGCCTCATGGAGCATCCTCCAGCTCACAATTGCCATCCACTTAATGGAGACCTTGAAAATCCGGTCTTTGCCTTCTCCTGGAATTGTCACCTCAAAGTCAACCTACGAAAAGAGAAAACAAGCATCAATTAAGGGCTCTGGGTTGCAAGGATGCAATGGTATCCATGTGCATCTGACATCAAAGTGCTGTTTCACAAAGGAAATAGTGTCATCCAATGGTTAGAATAGAGACCTCCACCAGTAGGACACGTTTTCCAGGCTTCCAATCACTGACGCACACATCCTATTCTAAAAGCCTCAGTCACAAGTCTTGCCAGTTCCTTTCCTTAAAAATCTGCCACCACTAAGGATTCAAGAGAACTGGTTTTTCTGAACTTCAGATTCCATTCCAACATACATTTAGAATGCACACTGAACTATCACAGAACTATCACAGAAGTCAAGCTTCCCAAGAAGTCTTGACTTTGAAGGCTTGGCCTTCAAAAAATTATTCTAATTGGACCTCTTGTCAACCTGACTGGACCTCTTGTCAACCAATTATTCTAACTGAGGAAAGAAACATCTTTTTAAAATGGGTGTTTACTTGCATCCCTCTGGCCAAACTGAGGCTTGGCTGCATCCTCCAATTTGAAAACGAGTTAGTTCAGAATGCAGCAGCCAAGTGGTTTCAGGAGCCAGAAGCTATGACTCGCCTGGACCACTACTCCAGCAGCTACATTGGTTGCCCTTTAACTTCTGGTCCCAATTCAAGATTCTGGTTCTAACCTCTAAGGCCCTACATAAGCTGAGCCCAGGGTACCTAAAACATGACCAGACCACTCTCTTAGGTCTACTGAAGAGGTGCTTTTGTAAGTGCCACTTCTGTCCAGGTAGGAGAAGTAACAGCTTGGGGACAAGCACTCCCTGTAGTGGCACCACAACCATGGAATACCCTTTTGCTGGGAACTGAGAAATAATCCTCTTTCATTTCTTTTTGCTGAGGGCTCTGTTTGTTTCATCTATTCTTTGGCTGCTGAATGGCTATGATATACTCTTTTTATGACTTGCATGCTTCTCTGTACTCTCATTGGTCCTCCACTGGCTAACTGAATTCTTTTTTTCCTTGAGCTGTACTCTGTTTTTATGAGTCTTGTAATGCAAAAAAATTGTTTACTGCTAATTTAATGCACAGCCTCTACGTGCTTTCTGAATCATCCGGTATGCCGCTGTGTGATACCAGAAGCTGGACTAGATGGGCCTTTGGCCTGATCCAGTGGAGGCTCTTATGTTCTTAATGATGTTTTGATGTTAGACTTCATGTATTTCATGCCATGCTTAATTTTAACAGGATTTTAAAAAAATGTTCTAGTACCATATTTGATGATTTTTAAAATCATTGTATTATTCTGTACTTGATTTTAAAAACCTTGTAAGCTGTCCTAGGCATCTGTGCTGACATGGGAAAAAGTAAAGATTTATATTGCTAGTTAACACCGACTGTAGGGTGCAGTGCTCATCCCAGCTTCTAAGCAACGTTGTCCAGAGATACTTACATGATCATGGGGCCAACATGACTGCCGAAATACGCATGGAATGCTGTTTTTACCTTCCCACCGAAGTGGTACCTATTTATCTACCTGCCTTTACATGCTTTCAAACTGCTAGACTGGCAGAAGTTGGGCTAGGGATGGGAACTAACCCCATCCTGTCGGACCCAGGTCTTGGTAAACAGGCACAGTGTCTTAACCATTTGCCCATTCGCTACTGCCCATTGGCATAGGAAAGGCAGGGTATAGATGTTTTATATTTCTCATAATGACGTTCTAAAAAATATTGTAATTGTTTTAACCCTTAGATGACCATCTAAAAATAGCCTAATTTGCATAAATTATAATTGCCGTTCAATGGATCCGGTTGTAATTTTATGATTTTTGCATTTTTTAGGATTTGACTTGGGTCCCCGTAAGAGGAGAAAAGCAGGATAAAAATCCAGTAAATATAATAATGCTTCTCTGTCCTCATATTTGGCAGGTGCTACTCAATGCCAGAAGGCAAGTGTGCTTCACATTTAGAAAAAGCCCAAGTTCTTCTACAACCTCTAATCCAAAAAAAGAACTTTTATAATTTTAGCTCAGTGGCACAGAAGGGTTAGAATAGTACTGGGACCCCTTATTTTCCAGTATTCCTGACATTTTAGTTGATAAGCTGTCCACCCATCCAAAGAATTGCTGCCTGCTTACCCTTTCATTTCCAATCGGCAAGGCTGTGACTGTGTAGATGTTCTTCTTCCCATCATACACTGGTTTCCGTTCACCAAAAATCTGAGGTTTGAAGTGTTGTACCATATATTCCACAACCTCCCTGAAAATAAATATATATTGAATTAGAAATGTGTGGGAAGGGAGAAGCTAAAAAGACCTATCTGATTTTCACCTTTAGTAGAACAGGTATGGAGAGCGTGGCAGCTAAGTCCGGAAAGAGCTCAGAGTCACAGAATGTTAGCAGTTGGAAGACATCTTGAAGATCATCTAGTCCAACCCCCTGCTTACTATAGAAAACTGCTAGAGTGTCCCTGACAGATGCCCATCTAATTTCTGCTTTAAATGTCAAATGAGTGAGAGCTCAAAACACAGACTATTCCAGACTGGACAACTCTTCCAGTTAGGAAATTAACTGCACAGCCTGGAAATTAACTGAGGGGAAATTAACTGAGGGAAATTAACTGAGGGGAAGCTGGTGTATGTCTGCACTGGTGTAAACCTGGAAGGTTTACACCAGTGCAGACATACACCAGCTTCCCCTCAACACCACAGGAATGGAGAGCAGGTGAACTGTGCTGCCCTAATTTGATTAGGATTGTGCCCTGAGTCTCCTCTTCTGGGAGGAGGAAGGAAGGGTGCTCTTGACAGAATGGGTGGTGCCTTTGCTGGCAGGCCAAACACTGACAAATCTCTTTTCTGGGGAGGGCACCCACAATTCCCTTGTCTAGTCCAGCCACGCCAACGGCCGGACAGATTGGGAGTTGGCTGTTCCCTTTCTCCTTCTTCTTTTTCTCTCCTAACTCCCCAATGTTTCTGCCTGCCTTGCCAATCTTTTGCATGGGCAGCAACCAATCAGACACCTAGCACCTGTGCCTTGCATGATGTTGTGACTCCATTGCACCCTCAGACCTCAGGACTTGCCAGCTTCACAGAGTGAGTGTGGGAGTCCCAAGAGCCACAGAGACACAACTCGCATTGCACAACCTCCACAACCCCTCCACAACCCCTGCTACTAGGTGAATTGGGGGGGAGTGTTCGGTAGCCCCATTTCAGCTACAATTCTGTCAGCAGGACGGTGCAGACAATCAGATTAGAAGAGATAGGCAGACGTGATGTGCATACTGTACAGTGTACACACCTACACATATAGTCTAGACCCTATCAAGCAGATTTTTTTAACAGCAGCCATGCTGCCCAAAAACAGCTTGGACAGCTATTTTTGAAGTCTGTGAGCATAGCCAGGAACACACAACTGCCATAAGCTGACCAAAAGAACTGAATCACCAGTGCACAGCAGTGAGGGAAGGGAGACATTTAATGCCCAACACGGGTGGGAGGAAGGAAGTGTGGGGGGCATAGGAAATCCACTTCATCCCCAACCCATGTCGGCTTCCAGGGCTAGCCCCACCTATGCCAAGGGCTGACTCAACAGGCAGGAGAGTGGCGTCAAGTAGTCAGAGCAGCAATTGTCAACCTTTTTATTCCATAGGACACTGACAAAGCACTAAAATAGTCAACACAGTTTGTAGACACTTATAGCACAGAGTGTCTACATATTGAGTGTCTACATATGGAGGGGACTCATATTTCTACTAATAAATTACACCCCCCCCCCAAACTCTTGTGGCACAGTTGTGGACCATTTGTGGTACACCAATGTCCCACAGTATACCTGTTAAAAAGTCCCACAGTATACCTGTTATACATGAGTCAGAGCATGAGAAAACAGAAGTGTCTTCAGAAGTGTAGTTCCCAGAAGCCAGCAAAAGGCAAGGAGTTGGCAGAAGACGGTCCAGTGGCTCAGATCCCTCTGTGCCTTTTTGCTTCCTTCCAAAGGGGCTGGATCAGGGTTTAGAAATGGCTCAATGCTAATACTTGCCTTACCTGTTGACTCTGCGCGGACACTTGTCAGGCTTGATGTCCACTTCATAGTGATAAACATCGATCTTGGGAATGTCCACCTCAAAATAGTTGGCGAGGAGCTTGATGGGCTTTCCAACGGTTCCTATCCCAGGCCGGCGTGGAGCTTGGAATACCTGCTGCAGGGGAGGCAGGTAAGTGCCCGCAGCAGTGGCTGGATCCAAAGAGAGAAGGGAGAAAGAGATGAAAAATGTGGCATTTCTAAGATGTTTTTAAGAATGTTCATCGAAGAGCTTCCCAAATGCAGGGGGCCCCTCCTTAGCCTCAGGGGTTTGATTCCAAACTTCCCAACCTGGATAAGGAATTGTTGGAGTCCCACTTATAAATAACTTTAAAAGAAATTGCTACCTTTGATCTGTGCTCCCAGAAGACTCTTTGGGGTCTAACTGATGCCCTGTGATTTCACAGTCCTAGTGTTCACCCAAATGCATCAGGGCCAATGAAGCAGATGGCAGCCCTCTGCAAGACCCAAAAAAGGTTCCCTCGACCTGCAGGGAAACGTTGAAGGTCCATAGAAAGGATGTGTGGACAAGGGTGGCATTGTGAGCTGGTCAGCTCATCAACTCTCAAAAGGCCCCTGCATCCTGACCTGCAAATTGAAGCACTCTCCAGAGGCCCCCCATCACTGCAAGGCCTTAAAGCTAGGGTCTCCAAACCCCAGCCATGGGACCAGATGCGGCCTTCGGCAAGCCTCAAGATCCCTCTATCCCACATCTGGGTAAGACCTGTAATCCACTCTCAATATTTTTATATGTAAATTTATTCAAATTTGAAATGTAAAATAGGTTTTTTTACCCCAGACACAATGTCAAAGGGATGATGCTGCCCTCATGCCAAAAAGTTTGGAGACCCCTGCCTTAAGGGCATGAAAGAAAAGCCTGCATATATGCAGGACTGTATGTCCAGTCCTCTCTCCCAATGCACCACCATTGCCCTAGGAACCCCAGGAGCCCTGGCTTGTGAGCTGGAAGGGGCAGTATAGAGGAGATAGGCCTTCACTTCTTGTGCTGGTCAGGCCCACTTCCAAGCCACAGAGTCCTCCTCCCCTTAACAAGCACCTTCTTCAGCCTGAGCTACTTGTGGCGCATTAGTTCCTTAAGGAGAAGGGACATGGGGCAGAAAGAGGCCATTTGATGGGGGTGCGTGGAGAGATGCAAGCCAAAACAACTGGGAGTAGAAGCTTCCCTACCAATCTGCTGGCCACTGCGACCACTTGAGTTCACTTCATGACAGGGCCAGCCCCAGGGGCAGTGGGGAAACACTGCTGAGTTGCCAAGAAAGCTGGTTTTCCATAGAGATGAGACAGCTCAAAAAGGACAGGGCTGGGGCTTGAGTTCCAATCTACCAATGGCAGAAGTCCCTGACACTGTGCAAAGGAGGTCAGCCTTGGTTCTTTAAGCCACCCATCCCCAAAGAATCCTGGCAGGACGTGCTCCCTCCAGACTCTTCCTTCCCAGATGGCCCTCCCTCTCCAAGTCCATCTCCTGGGACCTCTGGCTCTTCGACAAACAAAAGGCCAGAGTTAACCACCATCTGCCCTGGGAAACAGGCAGTTCAGTCTGAAGGCAAGGCCTAAAAATAGTCCAGGAGAGGTTTGCCAGAGTGACAAGTTGTGCGGAAACAGGCACAATATGTGTACCTTGATGGATTGAAGAACGCTGCAATGCAAGCTCTAGTAGTGTTCTGAATGAATCAGCAACAGATAAAATGTAAATATGGGGAGTAGCCCATTTCCAAGTCTAGATCAGCTTTTCAAAAATCTTTCTAATTACTACACTTAGTAATTAGCCAAAGACTGAACCTGAAACCCTCAGCAGACCCAGATGGAGTTCTACCACTTGGAGTTCTACCACTTTTGTCCCCAACAAAACCACCCCAAGGAGACAAAAGGTAGCTTAAGTCCTCCAGGTGTCTTCAGTGGTTTGCCAAAAGCTCCCCACTATTCACCTGCTCCTATACCAGCTTCTGCGCCTCCTAATCCCTGGACTGGAAGTGGACCAATGCCCTGCTTGACTTTCTCTTTTTCATCATCCCTCCTTTCTTTTCTTATCCAAGGAACAGCAGGAGCAAAGGAGGCAAGAGGTTGAAGGGAGAAAGTCCCCTCCCACCAATCTGCTGTCTGATTCAATCACCTAAGTTGACCACATGATCCAACTCTGGGGGAAACAGCCTTAAAATAAGGATTTAAACCCCAACCCAATCTCATCAGTGAATTCCTGACATAAACAGAGGTGAGGCGGTGAGAGATATTCCCAGCAGTTTGGCTTGGCCAGTTTGGCTGTCCCACCCCATCACTATGGCTAGTTTCACACAAGGCACCAGGAGGAACAGCTGCAGACACTTCACACTGTATTGCGTGCCCTTCTTTATTTTTAAAATTCCCTGAAATAAGAAATTTGGCACATCAGGGACAGATGTTCTAACCACTAAAATTCTAAAATTTTGCTAATTTTCTATTTGAATTTTTTTTCTAAATACAGGAAAACTGAACAGAAAGATTCTCCCACCTATCATCTGGAAGAGTGTAGTTAATTCTACCACCTCAGATCAGAAGTTTATTCTGTAGACACATGAGCTTCACCTTAAGGCTATTGAAGATTTGGAGAAAGCAGGAAAATTGCATCAGGATACCCCAATCCCCACATTTTCAAAATAAACTTTTTATAGTGCACCCCCTTGAATGCCTACTAGCCCCACAATTAATCCTAACAGCCCCTACCCTGCCTTTAAATCCACCTGCTTCCCTGCTGAACAGAAACTGAACAGTTTCCTTCAAGGTCACCCACAGGCTAGCACCCCATCCCAGTACCACTTTTCAAGATCTTGTCATGATTTACAAGCTCACTATGAAAGGAAGCTTAGTGTGGCCAGAGGAGAATGGGGGAGAAGGGTCCTAACAAAGGCACCTCCTACAATGGATTATAATCAGTCCTACGGATTGAAAGTGAATAATCCATCTCCATCCTTGACCATGGACTGTAAGCAACTATATACTCACCCATTATGCTAATCACAAGCAGGAGGGATAGTGGAAGAGGGCAGATTCAGACACAGCACCAGAGCATAAAGGATGCAAATAAAACCTAATTATTGAGTACACTGTCTGTACTCAATATCAGAATCCAACATTTAAAGGAGATATGATAACCATGGTTTGTGACAACTATGGTACTATAGTCAAATAGATGAATCATGGTAATTGATCCACTTCTGGAGGATGTTGCACAACAAGGATAGGAACAAACTTGTGAAGACAAAAACCAAGAACACAGCAACTAAAAGCACACCAAAATTTCAAATGATGTATTTGGAAGGTCAAAAATGGTTTGGGTTCTAAACCATGGTCAGCCCAAACTACAGCTTAGCATGTTGTTTCTAATGTATTTAGAATAGAAATTGTTCAAAAAAAATCTCTGTACACACACGCACACACACAAATACAAGTTCTTATATTACTTATGAATCAGAATTTATAACTAGGCTAGACACCGACACTTGCAGGGCTCAATAGTGACAATCCCTCCCCAAATCACATTACAGAATTAAATTCGCTGAGCAATGACAGCACTGAATTATCACAACACTCTTCTTGTAACAAGCTGAAAAGTACAAGACTATCCTTGCTTGTTTCCCACTGCAACAGATTACCATTTTTAGCTTCACACACAACACCCCTCTGCCTACAGGGATTTCGTTTCATACAAATAAAAATGGATACAAGCCCACAAAATCTTATACTACAATAAATTTGTTATTTGACTCAAGGTGCATGCATAACTCCAGCAATGTCTGTTCTAGTGGCTTCTGCTGGTGTTCTTTTGCATTTTAGATTGTGAGCCCTTTTGGGACAAGGACCCACTAGCTATTAATTAGCTATTAATTTTTTTCATTTCCTCTGTGAACTGCTTTGAGAACTTTCTAGTTGAAAAGTAGTACAGTGGCGCCTCACGTAAAGAACACCTCATGTAAAGTATGTTTCACATAAACAAAAATTTCTCTAGGATTCTGCTTCATGTAACAAAATGTGCTTCACGTAAAGAACACATTCGTTGGCAGTTAGGGAAGATGCGCTGGGCTTTAAAAAATGTTTAAAAAGCATCAGGGCTGCCTAGCGCACCTGTCCATAGTGAAAGCAGCACTTCAATGCTGTTCCTCCTGTGGCCGGGTGTCCGCTGGGCAGAGGGAGAAAAGAGCAGTGGAGGAGCAGTTTAGGGCTAGCCAAAAGGGAGCAGGGGAGAGAGGTTCAGGATGGAGAGAAGGAGAAAGTGGGGACACAACTTTGAAAGTTTCTTGGATTGCAGCCTCCTAACCATGTCTACCTAGAAGTAAGCCTCATTGTGTTAAATGGGTCTTACTCCCTGAAAAGTGTCTTTCGGACTGCAGCCTAAGTAGACTTCATAGGATCATGCACATTAAATGCATGTTTTGAATTCAATCCCAGTGTTCTGTCACCATTTTTACATCCAGTTAATATTTTTATATTTATTTTGGGGGTTGTGGAAACAATCGTCTGAGTTTCCATTATTTCCTATGGGAAAATCCACTTCATGTAAAGAATGTTTCACGTAACAAAAATGCCTCCAGAACGAATTAAATTTGTTACGTGAGGCATCACTGTATATAAATCATCATTGGCATCCTTCAGTCTCGAAAGACTAAGGTATCTTGCTCTTAATGGAGGTCCTAAAACAGCATCTAGTACAGCTAAAAAAGCCGATTCAGGAGTGGCAATCCCTTCCAAACGGAGGACAGATAAAGTCTGTCCTGTGTCCAGCCCCCAGATTTCGCATGGAGTGTTGATGCACATGCGGAGGTTGATGAGCATGGGGATGATGCGCATGGACAGATGATGCGCATGGGGGATGTTGTTGCGTTGTGGAATGATGCGCATGGGGGAATGATGCAATGGGGAATGTTGCGCATGGGGGTTGATGCAATTGGAGGATTGATGCGCATGGGGGACTGATGCGCATGTGGGGATGTTGTACATGGGGGTTGATGCGCATGGGGTGAATGAACATGGGGGATGCTGCACATGGGGGGGTTGATGTGCGTGGGGGATTGATGCGCAGTGGAGGGATGTCGTACGGGGGAATTTTACTCCCGCAATGCAGTTACGCTTTTCTCTAGTCTATATATATGAAAGAGAAAAGTCACTGACTCACTGACTGACTCACTCATCAACGCCCTACCAAAACCGCTGGGCCTAGAGAGTGAAATTTGGGGAGGGTGTTCCTTCCGTGATGGAGGGATCCACTAAGAACCGGTTTTCAGAAATTCGAACTGGAAGGGGGTGAAATGGGGTGCAACACGTTTTCCTCCCTATACATTGATGAATCCCTGACTGAGGGATGCTCTGCCACAAACCCTGGACCTAGAAGCGTGAAATTAGGGGAGGGTGTTCCTTCTGTGACATCAACACCCACCAGGAAGTTAACTGAGATTAACTTGGACTGAGAGCATTTTGCAAGACAAGCAAACAATTGTAATAAACTTAACTTGATATACAGTTAGGTTGGCACATATCCATTGTACTAGCATCAGGATGTCAAAGACTCCACTTCCAAAAGGGAGAGGAAGGGATGTTCTAGCCTCCCCACATCAAAAAGCCAAAGCCAAAAAGACCCCAGATCTGGATGTTTCTGAAAGTCCAATGCTATAAAGAGAACTCTGCATAGGAACTTGGAAGTCAGATCTATGAATCAAGGCAAGCTGGACATGGTCAAACAGGAGATGACAAGACTAAACATCAAAATCTTGGGAATTAGTGAACTAAAATGGACATGAATGGGTGAATTTAATTCAGATGACCATTTTGTTTCTGGGGAACAAACTATGATATATGGGAAAGCTACGATAGGGCTAGACATACCAAGAATGTGTATATTTGAGTACACCTCTGAACAAGCTATCTTGCAGCCTTGAATATATGCTCAAACTCTCCCACATTGCTGAGAAAGCACAATATGTTTAGTGTGATTTGAATTCCTGGGAAGATCTAGCATGATCTTTGACCATTTGGAAGCCTGGGCAGAATCCATCATCATCATCCTGCTCCATTCATACTTATTCCAATTCCACAATGAACTCCAGCACCAAGAGTTACTCCTGTCATTTGCAATGCCGTTGGCAACTGAAGAGAACCCTGCAGCCAGCAATGCTCACTATATCCATCCATCATATTTATACACAGTGGTACCTTGTAAGACAAATAACTTGTAAGACAAATGCTTTGTAAGACAAACTAAAATTTCTAAGGAATTCTGCTTTGTAAAACAATCAGTGCCTTGTAAAACAAACAGTTTTACAACAAAAACTTGTAAAATGTAAAACAAACAAATTGATGCATCTGCATCATGAGCAACAGCAAGAGGTTATAGAGATGTGATCTGCAGGTGAGGAGGAGAAAAAGGAAGCGGAATCTCTCACATCAAGTGAGATTAAGGAACACTGTAAACACTGGGAAATGGTGCAAAATTTTGAAGAAAAGCACCACCCAAATAAGGCTGTAGCAGCGTAAGCAATGATTAATGACAATGCAATGTCACATTTCTGTGAAATCCTCAAAAGGAGACAAAGCAAGTGTCATTAGATAGGTTCCTTGTTATTTGCTCAAAAAGACACCAGTGACTCTTTTAGTGAAAATTGAACATCCTTGGCCATAAAGTTTTTTCTTTTCTGTTTCACTATATAGTATACTACAGTGTTTTTATTAATATTACAGTAATTGTGTTCTGTATTATATTGTTTTGAATTCAATTCCAGTGTTTTGTCATCATTTTTACATATAGTTAATATTTTTCTATGAATATTTTTGAGTTGTGGAACCAATTGTCTGAGTTTCCATTATTTCCTATGTGAAAATCCACTTTGTATAAAGAATGCTTTCTAAGACAAACATGCTTCCTGAAGTAATTATGTTCATCTTACAAGGCACCACTGTACTGCTTTTCAACCAAAAAGTTCACAAAAGTTTACAAATAAAATTAAAAAATTCATGGCTAATGGGTCCCTGTCCCAAAAAGGGCTCACAATCTGAAAACATACAAAAGAACACCAGCAGAAGCCACTTGAACAGACATTGTTGGGGTGAGGAGGGCCAGTTCTCTTCCCCTGCTAAATAAAAGAGGAATACCCAATGCCTCTTGCCCATTTAGAGTGCCTCTTGCCCATTTAGCAGCTTAAATGCTGCTAACTTCTCTCACCTTAAATGCCCTCTGACTCTCTTATACCCACTGCCCAAGAGTCAGAGAAAGTAGAGGAATCCGCTTAACTCAAGCCGCTCTGCATCGAGCTAACCAGATTATCAAGAGACTGTAGATGATTCCACAAGGCCGGGGAAGTGCAGTCCTTCCCCTCTGAAAGGAACAAATGTGTATGTACCTCCAAGATGGCCATGGAGCCATCACTGTGTAGTTGGCAGCACCAGAAGAAAGATCTACAGGAAGTCCTTGCTTAAAGTTGCTGAAAGGCTCTTAGAAACTGCAGCTTCAAGTGAAACCACTTTGAACAGACCTCTTTTATTTCAGGCGGGCTCAAGAACACAATCACTGGGGGCACCGCAAAACACTGTCGCACCCAAGAATGCCTTGTGGCTGTGCAAGAATGCCTTGTGGCTGTGTGTGGCTTGGGGCACCGCAAGAAGTGGGCTGGAGGCTCAGAGGTTGCAGGCACAGAGAAATCTGGAAGCAGTTTTTGATAGCCTTACAGTAAAGGTTGTACTGCAAGTCATGACCAACTATAGCATGTGGTGCTCATTCCTGTTTCCAAGCTGAAGACTTCCAAAGATGCAGAGAACACATGCAAAGATGCACAGAACGCATGTTACCTTTTCCACCAAGGTGGTACCTATTGATCTACAGTGGTACCTCGCTTAAAAAGCGCCTCACTTAACAAGTGTTTCACATAACAAGTAAAATTTCCAAGAAATCTTGCTTCACATAACAAGTTCCGCTTCACTTAACAAGCTAGCGTGCTATGGGCATGCTTGCTATGCAGCCCTAATGCTCCACACGGAGGCTCTTTAAAAGAGGTGCCCGCCAGCGCTGCTGGACTTTTGCCTACCATGTTTCCCCGATAATAAGACACTGTCTTTTAAGTCCATAGGTCTTATTTTCAGGGTAGGCCTTATTTTAATTGACATTGACAACAAAATCTAGGACAATGAAGCAAAAATGTAGGACACCCGGCCAGGAGGCTAAAAATCGAGACAAATCCAATCATATGGTCACCCTGGGCACAGAAGTAAGTCCCATCCATCCCCACCACACTCAAAGGGCTTACTCCGAGGAAAGTCTGACTGAAAGATCCCTATTCTGTGTGCGTCTGCACAGAAGGGTTGAGCTTTGAGGCTGCCATCCCATCCACACATGCCTGGAAGTAAGTCCCACAGACTATAATGGGGCTTACTTCTGAGCAGCAATGCAAGGATCAGGCTGAGGCTGCTATCCCATCCACACTTGCCTTGGAGTAAGTCCCACTGATTGTAATGGGGCTTACTTCTGAGTAGCAATGACTGGGGGGGAGAGGTGTCTGAGAGGGGGCAAGAAGGGAGGGGCTTCTCTGCTTGTGCCCCTTTACCAGTTCCTCTCCTGGCCAACAGCAGCTGCAGAATGACACTGAGCAGCAGAGGCAGAGCCAGAGCAACAACAGCACCAGCACACTGCTCTTTGCCCTCTTTTCACTGGGCAGCCATGAGGCTGGGGGAGGAACTTTCCTCTAGAATAAAGGGTGGAAGCTTTGAGACTGCTACCCTTCCACACTTGCGTGGGAGTAAGTTCCCACTGATTATAATGGGGCTTACTTCTGAGTAGATCTGCATAGGCTTTGATGGGAAAGCCTATATGGAGGTGGGATTTTAGTAGGTCTTCTTTTCGGGAGAGGTCTTAATTTAGACCTCAGGGCAAAAGTCTGGGTAGGTCTTCTTTCTGGGTATTTCTAAATATAGGGGAAACTACTTAGGTATTCCCCAGATCCCTTACCTTCTTTATCTTATCCTTAACCCACAAACTCATCCACGACAAGTACATATTTTGTATCCTCTTTTTCTCCTGGAAGAGCAATCGCTACAGAACCATTAAATTATAACATCTCAAGTAGTAGGAGATGAAAGTGACAAAACTTATTTTAAGGCAAGAACAAAAGGAGCAGCTCACTCCCCTGTTTTATACTATAGCAAAGTTAATTTCTCCTCATCCTCTCCCCCAGGAAACAGGCTGTTCTCTTGGGCACCAAGGCATGACCCTACATCACCAAAAAGACAGTGGTGCCAAATTTAACCATTGGAGGGCCGTGCATACGCATGAGGGTCAAACAAAGGAAACAACTGGATACGAGCACAATTTGCAGGATTGCACAGATCAACTCAGACCAAAAATTTGTCTCCTCTTCTGAACTTGTGATGCCAGATCCCCTGCTGTATCACTGTACATGTTCGCAGAAGGAGGGGGTGGCGGCAGCAGGAGGAATGAATGGACAAGGAGCAGCTGCAGACTGGAAAGACACAATAGGGATCAAACTTTCAGAGTCCCTCAGGGCTGATTCTTTCCAATGCATCATCCTCTCCCTTCTTCCACTAGAACCTGCAATCCAGACCAAGTGGAGGATTAGCCATTATTTTTCTGCAGCAAAATCTTAGCTTTTTCCAAAATGCTGAGAAGTTTCAAGGACATTGGAAAGAAAGCATGTGCACACATGGACATGTTATGGGAGGAGAAGTTGCCATCCAGTGCTCAACGCTGCCAAGACACCAGGAAGGCTTTTCTGTGCACAAAACACAAACAAGCACATTTGCTCAGACTTTCAGACCACCACCATCTGGAAAGTCTTGTGAATCTGGCATCACAAGTCAAGGAATCAATGCATTGAGTGAAAGCAAATACCCAAACATGACACAACCCAGGAGTCAGGCTGGTTGAATGATCGCTGAACCACAGGGCAAAGCCAACTACAACAGGCATTTTGGGCCTCCACATCAGGTTGGAGATCTCACTGCCAACAATCCACATTCCTGCTCCCTACCCAAGTCTCCATACCTCCAGAGCACCCACTCTCTTCTCTCCTTTGTGCCTGCAGGTCCAGATTCTCTAAAAAAAGGAGGAAGAGAAAAATTACCCTGCCCTCATTGAAGCACCACTAGGTTTACTCAGTCCTGCTCTCACCATCTGAGAAACTGCACCATGGCTGATTTTTAGGTACTTTGTTGAAGCTGGTGAAAGAGGGAAGAACAGACTAGAGTGGTTCACCCAGGAGGTAAACACAATGTTTTGGTACACTGTAAGTGTGGGACAAAAATACTTGCAAGGCCCTTTGATGGCATGTTAAAAGATACAATTTTGGCCTCAAATGCAAGGCCAGGCCTTAGGTTTGGCCAGGCCAACCCCCAACACCACTCCAGATCAACAAAAGTGGTCACCTTAGGTGGGTCAGCAGGAAGTGTCTGCCTCCCACATTCCGTTTCTCTCTGCCTAGACTGAACAAGAAGCGTGAAGGGAGTGGTTCCCAAACCTTTTAGCACTGGGACCCACCTAGAAAAACGGTTTCACTCAAGCCCCTGGAGCTATAATGGTTACTGGGCAACAGTGCTTCCCCCCCCCCAAAAAAAAGTAGCAGTTTGTTTAAACTTTGATGCACAATAGCCTAATATGCCCTGTAAGTTTTGCAAACCACCAAAACCACTTGTGCCACATTTTGGGAGCTGCTGCCCTCCAGTTTGCACAGAGAGGGGCCATGTTTCCTCTCCAGTTTCCATGGAGAGGGGCCATGATGCTCCGTACAGCTGCACAAAGCATTACTGGATGTCTCTGGGTTGTGGGTTGCACTTGTGGGTCCTGCAACAATCCCATTAGTCTCTACACACTCCAGAATGCCAAGTGAAAGCAAATTGGAACTTGCAGGCATAAACCAAGAAAACCAAGAAAATTATATTTTTCTTAATTTCTGTACATTTCTGTTGTTAATTTCTGTACATTCCTTGTTCCTTGCAACACTGTCTGGAGTTTGTGGGAGGAGATACAAACTTTTAAAAAATGAAATATGGCACTAAAATTGTGCCTATTTTTTCAGGCCTCAGTGCTTCACATGTAAGATGGGAGCCAATCATCTGACAGAAAGGTTGGCGAATAAGTAACCACCGCAAAGGTCAGTTAACAGAATCAGGGCGCAATCCTAACCAGCACAATTCACCTGCTCTCTGTTTCCATGGTGATGTGGGGAGATGGGTGCATGTCTGTGCACAGGCCTAACCCCCACAGGAGTGGCACCACAAGAGCCTTACAATGTTTTTTGACACCCTTTGCCAACATAGGACTGGTGCCAGGATTTGTGCTGGCCTAACTAGGGGTTAGGATTGCAGCCTCAGCGCGCAATCCTAATCCTGGTTAAGCTGGCACTAGTCCCGTGCTAGCCCAGGGGTTTGTAAAAGTGCCGCAAGGCACTTCTGTACCACTCCTTTGGGGTTTAGGCCAGTGCACAGACATGTGTCAGCCTTCCCAAGCCACTACAGGAATAGGGAAATGGGTCATTTGTACTGGTCTAAATTGGTTCAGATTGTGCCCTCAAGGATTTTTCTTAACAATTTGTCTATGCCCCGAGATAGCCAATAAGACACATGGGGGTTACAATGCACTATTCTGTACCACCAAACCACAGGGACATGAGCTAAGCCCACAAAGGATGGGCACCCAAGCCAGGACTGGAGATCCAGCCCAGACAGCTGCACCCTTCATGAGGCCTGCTTGGGGAGGGGGGTGCCCCCTTGCATACCTCCACTCACCATGGCAAAGCTGTATTAAATTCCCGCTTTGTCATGCAAATGAAGAGGGGCACAAGGAGGAGAGGTGGGGATGGGAAGAGGAGAGGAAAGTGAAACTGTTTTCAGCCAAAGCAAAGTGAAATGCATTCAAATGGAGCAGTAGCACAAGGAAACCACCCTGGATTTCCATTTCACAGACTTTCTTAACTGCAGACAGGGTAATGGGACAGAGATGTGGAAGCAGAGCCCTTTGTTCCTGGCAGAGCCTCTCTGTACAACTCTGCTGGACCAAATACATTTTACTTGGGGAGGGGAAACCCAGGTCCCTCCCCCTGTTTTCAGATAAACCCATTGGAAAACAAAGGATTTGTCTCAACAGCTGTCAGTCTGCTCCAGCACAACAGCTGCTTGCTGGGGAGGGACCTGCCCCATTAGGGCTGCATGAAATTAACATGTCTATTTAGAATCTTGTGCCCCAACAAAAGGGAGGGGGAGAGGGATGCGCCAAGGATCCCAGACAATACAGACACAAGGAACAGTTTCTCTTTTCAGGGCCAGGCTTGGAAGAATAAACTGCCCTCCCCACCCTGGCTCTCCTCTCCCAAGCCCTCTCCCTACTACTTCAATAAATTAAGCATGGAAGTGAGGGGGAGAGGAGGAAGATAAAGAATTTTAGGGGGATGTGAAGACTATATACCCTCCCACACCGTCGCAACATAAAAAGACAGTCAAAGGAGGTCTAGAGGCAACACATGTCATTAATCAAACAACTCTAAGAGATGGTCCTTAATCTGCCAAACTAGCAGCATACAAAGGAGATGCAATGAAGTTTCCCAGCCACAGAGGAGTGCAGCACTGCCAGGGAATAGGGGAGAGAATGCCCCCAATTCTCCCACTTACTGTCAAGATATGCTTAGGAAGTGATGGCAGTGGAGGCTGTAAAAAAATATTTCCAATGTACCCACTTTTTGATGTACTTTCTAGTCCAGCACATTCCAGAAGATAGACCTCTGCCTGCCTTGGAGTGAAAAAAGTCAAACCAGAAGTGACATTTATATCCCACTCCTCTCCCCTCAAGGAATCCAGGGTAAGAAAAAATTTGACTCCTCCTGCCCTTTCCTTCACAGGCACCCCAAGAGGGAACACCAACTTGTTCAATTTTTATGGCTCAGTGAGAGTCAAACCCAGGTCTCACTATTCCCAGCCTGGCATGGTCACTAATAACCTACATCAGTTCTTGTCTTTAGAAGTGACGATCAGTTGCTCAATCCTGGTGTTTGCCAGATGAAAGTGGCTCCAAAAGCTTCAGTCCTACACATGCATGAGTATAGCCCAGCATTGATCACCAGAGAGAAACTTATTTCCACAAATGAACCTAGCCAGGAGGTGTTGCTGGAAACGTAGCTGGGATGGCCCAAAACTCACCTTTACCATTCTGCTTTCATGTTCTGCTGTATCTCTGCCCATGATCTGGTGCAACAAACGGTTCCCTCTTCTCCACTGCTGTCCCTTTTAACTGTTTACTCCCCCCCCCCAATAAGAGAGGCTACTTTAACTTCAAAACTCTCCTTTCCAATGAACCTTTTGGCACTACACCCTAATCGAGCAACGCTGAACGTTTTTCTTCTCACAGATCACTGACTCCTTTGATTTCCTCTGTAGTCTTTGGTTGCACCTGTGATAGCACTTCCGCTTCTGGGAGACTCTTTTGGGTTCCACAGGTTTGTTTTTAGGGCAGCTGGCTGAATTATCTTCTCCTCTTCCTCAGTCAGAGCACAGGCAATTTGTTACCATTGCTCTGAAAACACAGCCTCAACCCAGAAGAGTTTCTCAGCAATTTTCAACAGTTGTGCTCCAAGCTCCTGTGGTATCAATCCTTTGTGGGACACCAGTTGAAAATCACTGCTCTAATCCCACCCCCAGACTCCAGAATTGGTGCTCTGGACAGATAGACAAGTGACCACTGGAAATGAAAACTGCTTAAATACAAGTAAATACAGAGTAAGATCAAGAAATAGAGATTATAAACTTGATTTTAAATGATGCATTATGCAAAATAAGCAAATGTTTAAAAATAATAGTATTTGCTGGCCTCCAATTTTGCCACATGAACATAATGAAACATGAAGCAACCATCTGTGGATCAAATGCTGGAACCAACTAGCCAGGTATGCAGGCGCTGCCCAGAGCACCAGGCTCAGAGATCCTTCCACTACATGCTGAACCCCAAAATGCTGCATGCAACAGAGGCCTTATTGCCCCCCACACAGAGACATATATGACTCATGATCTACCTCACTCTGGAAGGCAGCAGGAAGGCTATGTCACCAAATCATTCATAGTACAATCTTAACCAATTTAGGCCAGCATAACTCACATGTCTCCCCATTCCTGTGGTGAGGCCGGCATGTTTTGCACTGGCTGAACTCTGCCAGGAGTGACATACCACTTTGGTGACACCTCTGGGTCAGCATGGAACTTGTTCTGGTACATTTGCCAGCTTAACTGGGGTTAGGATTGCAGCTTCAGAGCTCACAATCCAAGTTAGGAAGACATTTTGCCAAGGCAAGCCATCTAAAAGCCAGATTTCAAGGAATGGTTCTTGAAATTCTTGTCACTGATTTGGTCATGTGCAGCTCACTGCTTAATGAATTCTGAGCTTACACTTTAAAAAAAATTCAAAATGCAAGATAGAAGCAACCATCAGGAAAACAGAAAAGAATGACCAAATAGCATAAAGTAGGGTCTAAAAATAAACAGTATTGTTCTAAAACAGTACTGTTTATGTGTGCAGTAAAATAGCCTATCGTATTAATATCAGACACATGATCACGGACCACCCATTTGTTTTTCTCCCCCTCCTCCAGTGATCAATAGCCATTAACAAGCCTGTTTTCTCTAGTTTCATTTAACCCTTTTAAATGGTATTTTATTTTAAATCATGTTGCATTGAGTTCCACTGGTTACTGATCAAACCAAGGCAGCAACAGCTTCTGCATGAGCCATTACAGTCATACTTCAAACACTGGCAATGCTTTTTAGAGAAAACGTCAGGCTTTGAGTAACAAGCTCTGGATGGAATCTGTGTCATAACCCTCGAAGGGACCTCTGTCCTGTCTAGCAAATTAACTTTGACAGACTAGACCAGAAGTTGGGAAAGAATCAGGAAAATTTACAAATATCAGGACAATTTACAAAGTGCCTGCATTATCTCACCTGAACAGTGCCCTGGTGTGGTGCCCCCACTCCCCCACCTCCCCACAATAAATTTACTTAATGCCAGAAAGTCTGGAAAAAACATGAAGAGCATTGTGAGGATTTATTCCATTGCAATATACTCAATGATAGTGCACAGACCCCTGCATATCCGTACTTGATGCTAGGGATGCAAATCAGGAATCTAATGTCACATACTAGCAAAATCTCACTGCTAATCTTATAAGCAGATCATACACAAGCTCCACCTTGAGAAGTCCTTTATCTTGACTTCAGCAAGGTCCCGCATGACATCTCAATTGGGAAGTTGGGAAAATATGGGCTAGACAAGACAATTGTTTGGTGGATCTGCAAATGGCTTGACAGCCACACTCAAAGGGTTTGAGTAAATGGTTCTGTGTCAACCTGGAGGTTGGTTTCGAGTAGGGTGTCCCAAGGCTCTGTCTTGGGCATGGTTCTCTTTAATATCTTCATCAACAACTTGGATGAAGGGAAATGGGGGAGCCTGATCAAATTTGCAAATGACACCAAGCAAACACAACAGATAGGAAAAACCTCCAGGAGGATCTGGATAAACTGGAATACCGGGCTGTAACAAATAGAATGAATTTCAACAGGGAAAAGTGCAAGGTTCTGCACTTAGGCAATAAAAACCAAAAACACAGGTATAAAATGAGGGATAATTGGGTTGGCAAAACATCATGTAAGAGGGATCTTGGAGTCGCCGTGGATCACAAACTGAACATGAGTCAGCAGTGTGATGTATCTGCAAAGAAAGCAAATGCCATTTTAGGCTGCATTAAGAGGACTGTAGCTTCCAAGTCACGAGAAGTTCTAGTTCTTCTTTATTCTGCATTGGTCAGACCTCACCGTGTTCAGTTCTGGGCACCTCATTTTAAGAAAGATGTAGCCAAACTGGAGCAAGTCCAGAGGAGAGCGACAAGAATGATCAGTGGGATGGAAAGGAAGCCCTACGAAGAAAGGTTGGGGGAACATGGTATGTTCAGCCTGGAGAAGGCTGACACTTTCCTGGGAGTAAATCCCATTTAATACAATGGGGCTTACTTCTGGGTAGACATGGTTAGGAGGCTACAACCAAAGACACTTTCTTCTGTAATCAAAGACACTTTCAAAGCTCCCAACTTTCTCCTTCTCTTTATCCTGAGCCTCTCTCTCCCCTGCTCCCTTCTAGCTAGCCCTTAGTTGCTTCCCTCTTCTCCACTGCTGTTCTCTCCCTCTGCCCAGCAGTTTCTAGGAAGAACAGCGTGGAAGTGTTGCTTTTGCTATGGGCAGGCGCGCTAGTCAGCCCTGATGCTTTTTAAAAGGGCTGCTGGTCAGCGCTTTTTAAAAGGGCTGCTGCCAACAAGTGTTTTTGTCACATGAAGCAGAATCCTAGATAAATTTTTGTTTGTTACATGGAATATACTTTACGTGAGGCGCTTGTTATGGGAGGCACCATTGTATATTCATATAAAAGAAAAGTCACTGACTGAAATCATTAATGCCCAGCCAAAACCGCTAAGCCTAGAAGCATGAAATTTGGGATGGGTGTTCCTTCCATGACAGAGGCACCCGCTAAGAACTAGTTTTTGGAAATTCCAACCGCAAGGGGGTGAAATGGGGTGCAACGTGTTTTCCTCCCTATACTTTATATTGAAGAATCCTGGCAGAGCATCCCCCAACCCTGGAGGAGCATGAAATTTGGGGTGCGCTGCGGGAATTTGTGGATTGTCATTGTCAATAGAAAAAGTGAACAGCCTGGTGTGCCTTGTCAATGGTAAAAAACAACTGATGGTGTGCCTTAACAATTTCAGTGCCTTTTAGCGTGTCTTGAGATGATGTTGAAAATCGTGACATAAAGCCTCATGAAAAGGATCAGATCCCGTGACTGAAGGGAAAGGCAGGGATTAATCACTGCCATCCATTCAAATAAGAATGGTACAGACCAGGAAGAGAAGTATGGAGAAGTATTATGGAAACATGTCTGCAATCCTAATCTCCAGTTAGGCTGGCATAAATCCTGGCACAAGTCCTTTGCTGTCCTGAGAGTGTCACAAAAGTGTTGTAGGGCACTCTGTATCATTCTTGGAGGGAGGTAAGCCAGTGCACAAGAATGCACCAGCCTCCCATGCCACCACAGGAATGGGGGGACAGGTGAGTTGTGTTGGCCTAAAATGGTTAGGATTGCACCCTAAGTGTCCCTATAGCTCTCATCTGAGAATCTAATTTCTGGGAATATGTCTAGAAAGGGAGCCAATAATAGGCCCTCAAGTTCAGGTACCAACAGAACAAAATTAACAGCATTCCTACAGCCTTGTGCCTCAAAACACAAGCCAACACTAGTCAGCTTCAGAGCAACTGGTAGCAAATGTTCTCAGCAGACCTCAACCCTCATTCAACCAACATGACTGGGAGATATTTAGAGGCACAGCAGAACAAGAACGTGAGAGACTATGAGCACAATCCTAACCATGTCTACTCAAAAGTAAGCCCCATTGTGTTCAATGTGTCTTACTCCCAGGAAAGTGTCTTTAGGATTGCAGCCTAAGTTGGATGTGGTGTCCGAGGCAGAAAAAGACAGCTTCCTGTACCCGTAAGATGAGGGGAGGAGGAACCTGGAAATGATGATGCTTTGGATCTGCTACTTCAGCACAAGACCAAAAAAAAAACTTCAACACTATTATGGTACTCCCTGTGCACTGCTATGAAGCCAGTCCTGCACTTCCGAGTTTCACAGCAAGACATGAAGAGCAGATTGTTGCAACTTGTATCAGAGGTAGGTTGGAGGACAGTCACAACTAATGTTCCTTCTAATTTTCGGTAGGCTGTGTGCATGCAGCTTTTGAAGGAAGGTTAAATTTTTATGTGCCACATAATGACAACTGGAGTTCATAAAAGCTCCTGCTATTATCTTGTGTTTGTACCTCTCATTGCTATTGTTTTGACATTTTCAATCAAATGTAGGATGAACTTCACCGCCAAAAGAAAACAAACTTTTGAAAAAGGACATGTCCTGGAAAAAGAGGTGTGCAGTGCATGGCTCCTTTACCTGTCAGGGCTTTGCTCCTGTTGAACTTCTGCCTGTGTTGCCTTGACAGCCCACCAGAGCATAGCTTGAAGCTTCTCTAGAGCAGGACAGGGGAGGGAAAGTGATGCACCAGATCCAAGCATCACTGGAGACGCAGCACCCCGCATGCTAACCTCCCTCCCCCAACTTGTGCACCTGCTCCTCCTCCATCAGCAACTCCTCCTCCTCCTGCGTCAGTGCACCTGGATCTGCCAAAGTTAGGTAGCTGGCTTTGTGTGTTTTGTAGAAACTTGTGTGTGCTAGTTTGGCAAGCACCACTTAGATGGAACTATGGTCACAACAACAGCAGAACTGGGCTGAAAGACATCCTGAATTTGTCATTGCTGCAAGAGCCCTTCCAGGAGATCCAGAAAAGTGGATCTCAAGCATTTCAGTCGGAAACCCCTGTTGAGATTCACAATCTGCCTGGGACTGCCTGGATTGGATGTCAACAACCTTGGAAATGATATCATGGTCAGAAATGACATCACTATGATGTGAAAGATCCTCCGTGTAAAGTCAGAAATAAATCCCATTGTGTTCGATGAGACTTACTCCCAGGAAAGTTTGACTGCAATTTGGGAGTGTGATATCTAAAGGCGGCAGTTTCCAACTTATCATGATCCCTCCATCCCGGAAATCAAGTTGCAACCTCCTCCCATGGGGGTCCTGATCCCCACTTTGAGAACCTCTGATCCAGAAGGAGTTACAGAAAGATACAGCCCCACATCCAAGAGAACTTAGGGAGACTTTCCCATCTCCTGGCAGGAGGGAATCAGCTGGAAGCAGGTACCGCTCTTTGCAAAGAAGAGAATTGGATCCAAATGCACACTGACACCTTCTACAGTATTTTACTATTTAATTGATTATTTATTTTATTAGTATTGCACACTGGTGCCTTGGTTTTACAAGCATAATTTGTTCTGGAAACATGCTTGTAATCCAAAACACTTGTATATAAAGCAAATTTTTCCCATAAGAAATAATGGAAACTCATATGATTCATTCCACAGCCCAAAAATATTCATATAAAATGATTATAGCACTGTAATATAATACAAAATGTTCAAAGAAAATACAAAATATAACAAAAAATAAAACTAATTAATCCATGCTTAGTCTCTCAGGCTGCAATTTGCCCTCCCACATGAGTTCCACTAATTATAATAAGGCTTACTTTAGAGTAGACATGTAAGGCTAGTTTCAGGCTCCTTTCCATTGCCCCCTTTAGATAGAGTTGAGCCCCATTGACTATAATAGGCTTACTTCAGAATAGACATGCACAGGCTGGTCTCTCAAGAGATGTTGAGGAAGTGTTGGTGGAGCACTGAAACTGGTCGGGAATATTTTTTGTGTTTATTTATTAAGGCAAGTTAAAATTCATTAGAAATGTTTGCTTGTCTTGCAAAACACTCTCAATCCAACTTACTCTCAATCCAACTTTTAGTATAACTGTTGCTACATACTGTTACTAAGCAAAAAAGCCTGTTCTCTTCCATCTCCCAAAAGCCTGATGGAAACCCATGCATTGCTGATCTCCCTTGCAACCCCCCCACCCCAAGTCACTTTAATGTTACTGGAGGAAAAAGAAAATCCAGCTGCTGCTTCTGCTGCCCTTGTCCTAACAACAAATCCTTATCCTTCACCCCTTCCCTCTTCAGACACTCTTCACAGCTAAGGTCTCCATCCCTGTCCACCCTTTCATAAGGGAATGAAAGCAGTGCCTACCTCCTTTCCTTCTGCCCTCCCCTCAACTGTGGCGTAGCTAGAGGGGGCAAAGCACTTAGAGCACAATCCTAACCAGGTCTATTCAAAAGTAAGCCCTGTTGTGTTCAATGGGTCTTACTCAGTGGTGGGCTCCAGCAGGTTTCGCACCTACTCTATAGAACTGGTTGTTAATGAGAGATAGTACATATAAAGTTTAAAAATAGCCATTTAAAAGTGGCTGCCAGATGGGCATAGAACCGGTTGCTAATTTCTTTGAATCCCTTCACTGGTCTTACTCCCAGGAAAATGTCTTTAGGACTGCAGCGTAAGTCTTGCAGGGAGAATCTCTGCAGCATGCAGGCTGCCTGGAGCCATGGGGGGGGGGGTAGGAGTGCAAAACATAGCCGTACTCACAGCAAGTCTTAGTGCTTTGACGCCCCCCCTCTAGCTACTTTACTGCTGTTAAAGACATGCAGCCCTTGTTTGCCCAAGCAAATCACTTTTGACTCCTGATTCAGGACGCAGCCACGTGCCCCCCCCAGGACCTCTGCCCTCCAACCTCAGCCCCGACCCAGCTGCACACCCTTCTTTCCACAGATCCCTCTGGATCTGCCTGCACCACCCCCCTGGAAGCCTGGCAAGCCCCATCAAACCCTGTGTCACCCATCCTTTCAGAGAACCCCAGCTTCTGCCCACCTCCATGCAGCCCCAGTACTGGAGGCACACTCTTCTTGCCCCCTGCCCGCTCAGGGGCACTTTTCCCACTGACAAGCCCCACAGAGCGCTCACCCTCCCCCCCTCCTTCCAGGACCCCCATATAGCCCCAGATGTACACTTTTTTCACACACCCCCTGAAGGCTCCACAACACCTCTCCCCCAAGGGCCACCCACCCCCCACTTCTGCCACCCCCTCCCCCCAAGGGCCACCCACCCCCCACTTCTGCCACCCCCTCCCCCCAAGGGCCACCCACCCCCCACTTCTGCCACCCCCTCCCCCCAAGGGCCACCCCACCCCCCACTTCTGCCACCCCCCTCCCAAGGGCCACCCACCCCCCACTTCTGCCACCCCCTCCCCCCAAGGGCCACCCACCCCCCACTTCTGCCACCCCCTCCCCCCAAGGGCCACCCACCCCTCCCACTTCTGCATGCCCCCCTCATGCCCCCCAGCACTGAATGAATGTCCTTTTCCACACAAGCCATTTCACCCCACATACCCCCACACACCCCAGTTCCTCTCCCCCAAGTGCTTGGCAAGCCCCACAGGACTCCCCCAGCCCCCTACTTCTCCCAAAGCCCTCCCCACACGCACTCCCTGGATGCACATCCTTCTCCCCACAGACCCTCCCCTCAGGGCCCCTGAGACTCTCCCCTCAGGGCTTGGCTCACCCACCCCTCACCCCACTCCCTCCAGGGACCCTCCAGAGGGGCCTTCCTCCTCCGCTGCCCCACGGAAGACCCAGACCCCCAGGTCCTCCTCACCTGCTCCCGAGGGTCCCGCTTCCATCCCATCCACGCGGGCGTCGCCCCGAGCCGAGCGGGGACAGCCTGGGGGCGGCCGGACAGAGCCTCGTTCGCGCTGCCGCAGCCGCCGCAGGCTCTGTGCGGGGCGGCCGCCTCAGCCGGCAGTGCGCATGCGCCGCCCACACTCCGGCTCCTCCCGCCTCCCGCGCGAAAAAGGGAGGAGTCTCCGCGCCAAGAGGAAAGGCAAACTTAGACACTTCCGGTACTCATTCTACTCTTGAGAGGTGAGTGGCAGAGAAATCCCTTTGACTTCCTGTTAGAGGGGCCGGAAGCGGAAGTTCAACAGGAAGACGTCACCCCCTGTTTGGCGTTGGGCTTTTCCGGTTCTGCGTTTCACCCACCTCGAGTCCCACTAATGGCGGCTCCCGCAGCTGCAAATGGGAACCAGAGTCTCTCCGAGGCCTTATTCAGCCTGCAGCTCTTTAATCTCCACCCGGCTCCTGGGGAGCTGCAGCGCCCTCTAGCGGAGCCTGTGGGGAGCGCAGGAAGAGCGCCGCATTCCGCTGGGGTCCTAGAGAGAGTCTCTTTATGGAAGCCATTTTGAAAGCAGGAGTTTAAAAAGAGTGGTTTTCAAAGTGGTGGGTCAGGACCCCCTTGGGTGGGTCATGGCAAGCTGGGCCCAGAGGGACCCCATGACCTCTTTTTCCAGGACATGTCCCCTTTTTAAGCTTTGTGTCCTGGAAAGAACTGAGATTCCTCCTTTTTTCCTTCTGAGTTGGCAGCATGTAACCTTTTAATTAATAAATATTTAATTAATAATTAATCAATTACAAGAAATTGAATATAATAAATTTATTATGCTTAATAAATAATGGTTTTAATTTTAAATGTAATCACGCGTGTGCCCCATGCAGTTTGTACTGCTAGTCGGGACCCTCCGTACAGTAGAGTGTGTTGTGTTTATATAGTGTTTAAAGTGATCAATTTAGATACAGTAACTTGGGTTTATTTATTTAGTAGCTTAAAAGTCTACACAGAAACTGTGTGGATTTTAAAGCCAGACTAAAGAAACAAATACGTTGTCTCCGGAAGTCAAATGGCACGTCTGCCAATTTGGGTCAGACACAAATTCCAGTGCTGGATGCGGAAGCAGCAAATGAAGGGGATCATTCTAATTCCAAAAAGGTCAGTGACCACAATCCCAAACATGTCTACTCAAAAGTAAGCCCCATTGTGTTCAATGGGTCTTTCTCCCAGGAAAGCAGGGTGACCAGATGCCAAACCCAAAATTCCTGAACCCCAAGGCCAAAATTCCTACCCTCTTTCAGTTTTTTGACCATAACTTTTCATAGGAAGGAGATATCTCAAAACTGATTCTTGCATTGGGTTCTGCTCTTCAGTACGAATTCAACAACATATGACATGATGGGGTACTGTGCACTATTGCAAAGTTTCAAAATGAAGCCAAAATATATGACATCCTGACAGGAGGATAAAAATCAGGACCAATCCGGGCTTTTCTGGTCATCTGATCACCCTGCAGGAAAGTGTCTTTAGGACTGCAGCCTTTAGAACACAATGGTGCTTACTTCTGAGTAGACGTGGTTAGTATTGTGCTCTTAGTACAACTAGTGTGACCCGAGTTAGAGGGAGTGTGTGTGGCGTGTGGGGGTTGAGATATGTTGTGTCCATCCCAAGATCATCCTGATTCCAAAAAGGTATATGTTTATGAAGAGCAAGTGTGGCCCAAGTTAGAGTTTCAGACATTCAGAATTTTTATTTTATTTTTTCATTTATAATTAATTTTGACTTAGGTTTTTAATTTTTTATTTAGTTTTTAATTATTTGTTGTCTGTTTTATTTACTGTTTTTATCCAGTTTTTAAATTCTAACTTATAATGCCAGGAGTCATGACTGTGTAGTGAATAGAGTTGGACTGAGTCGTGGAAGATCAGGTTTTGTTATCAATTGAGCTGCTATAAAATATTTGTAAGGAGAATAAACAAGAATTGCTCTCACCAAAAACTTTCCTTTGGGATCTTTCGCCAATAAGAACAGCGTTTCAACAGATACATGACTTTAGAATGAGCTCGAGAGAGTGTGGTTGCAATCCTAACCTCCAGTCAGGCAAGCCTAATCCCACCCTAGCCTAAGCCCATAAGGGTCTGCTTGTGGGGGCCTAACCCCCACCCCAGGTTATGCGACTGCACAAGCATATGCCAACCTCCCCACACCACCATGGAAAGATGTGCCATGTGAGTTAGGCTGGCCTAAATGGGTAGGAATTGTGCACAACGTTTCAGAACAGAGATTTATTATAAAGGACATCAATCAAAATTACATTAAATACCGATAAATTTATATGATTATTTAAGCTTACATGTGTGTACCTTAACTGAAAGAAAGTAGGGAAGCAGGAAAAGGGAAGATTTTTATGGGATCCTAAGAAGTGAAAAAGAAACAAATTTGAGAAAGCACAATGTTTTTGGTTGAGGAAAAAGGAGGGGTGGCCTTCTTTAGTCTGAAAGATGCTCTCTTTGGGGGAGGGAAGCTCTAAGAATCTGAGGGAAGGATCCTCAAATTTTATCCATATTTTGAACTTGCATGTGTGGCAGGTTTTGGTCAGTAAGTTAAAGATTGTTTTCAATTTTCCAGAGAGTTTTGCTGGGTGTTTACTGAGGCCAGACAGAACACAGGTATTTCCATTGAGTTAGAATTGCCTTAGATCAATAGTGTCCAAACTTTTTGACTTCAAGGCTCTTGGACCTTTAGCAGGCCTCCATCAGTCTTGAAAGACTACGGTATCGTGCTCGGCGCTGCATACGCTGCATGCGAAGCACGGAAGCCTGGGTTGGATTGTTATGGAGGACAGGCTGTTACCCAAGCAGCAAATCCCCCCTCTCCACGCCACTGAATTAGTCCAATGGAAAGGCAGAGCCGATACGATTGGATCCAGCTGGCGTCGCAGAGCTGGGCTATGGACAGGAGCTCACCCTGTCTTGTGGGACCGACCCGGGGCTCGAACTCTGGCCTGCTGGTTAACAGGCACAGTGTGTATTCACTTGTTAATTTCATCAGTGAATTTCATCAGGTGCAGCTTTTCATCTTACAGTTCACAAGTTACGTTTGCTGAAATTTCCTCTTCTACACACTTGTTAACGGTCCAAGAGCCCAAAATTTGGACACCCCTGTGTTTGGATTAAAACATGGCTGGGGCTAGAGTCCACATTCTTAGAAAAGGGCTAGAAAGGGTCATATTCAATTCAGCTTATTGAAGAGGCAATGCTTGGCATTATGGAGGAACACATTTGTACTAATGTACCCACATTGCAGGAGTAAAATACCTTCCATTGAACATCACCCCACTCCCGGGCCCAACATCCACTACCAGGTCTTCAGTGTTTAGGCCTAAAATGAATTGCACCCCTTTTCAGCCCCTTAGGGGTTAAATTTTCAGAAATCAGTTCTTGGTGGCTGGCTGTTGATCAATCAGCCTTCAATGTTACAGGGTGAAAAAGATGTTGCACCCCTTTTCCTTAATTTAACTCCTTAAGGGTTAAATTTCTAGGAATTGGTTCTTTGTGGGTGCTCGGTCACAGGAGGAAAACACTACCCAAATTTCACACTTCTAGATCTGTAGGTTTGGGCTGGGTGTTGATGAGTCCGTGATTCTTCAATGTTAAGTATAGGGCCAAAAATGCATTGTGCCCTTTTCTCATCCCCTTCCAGTTGGAATTTCCTTATCGTTCTTTACATCACAGAAATAATGGAAACTCAGATGATTGGTTACACAACCCAAAAGTATTCATATAAAAATATTAACTGTATTTGACAAAACACTGTACAGTGGCGCCTCACTTAAAGAGCTTAATTTGTTCCGGAGGCATGCTCTTTAAGTGGAAAGCTCTTTAAGTGAAGCAGCTTTTCCCATAGGTAATAATGGAAACTCAGACAATTGGTTCCACAACCCAAAAAATATTCATATAAAAATATTAACTGTTTATAAAAATGATTACAAAACACTGCAATATAACACTGTACAAAGCACTGTAATATACAGTAACACACAGCACTGCAATAAAGAAAATACTGTACAGTACTGAACTGTACTGTACCTTTGAAAACCTTCATGGCTGGTGTGAGGGTTACAGAGAGGGGATGACTTTGGCTGCAATTCTAAAGACTTTCCTGGGAGTAAGACCCACTGGACACAATGCGGCTTACATCTGAGTAGATATGGTTAGGATTGTGCTCTTTCACAATCACTAATGGAGTCACTGCTATCCATTGGCTCAATGGAATCTATTGTCTATTTGTGCAACTTTAACATTCCCAAGCTGCTGACGGGGTGCAGCACTAGAACACTGATAAGGCACACCTTCCACACTGCCACACACAGATCCCACATACAGACTTGACTCAGGCTGCTCCCCCTGCTGGACGTCCCATGAGTTCCCTGGCAATGGAAGCAGTGGTGGGCTCCAGCAGGTTCGCACCTACTCTATAGAACCGGTTAACAAGATATAGTACATATAAAGTTTAAAAATAGCCATTTAAAAGTGGCTGCCAGATGGGCATAGAACCGGTTGTTAAATTCTTTGAAACCCATTACTGGGAAACCTATTCCAAACTTTACCCAGGGCCCCACTGTAGCTCAAGCTAGTCTCCTCGTCCCGCCTGTGAGTTCCCTTGTCATGGAAGCCTGTTCCAAACTTCCTCAGAAGTGCTCTTTATTCAAAGCAGTGCTCTTTAAGCAAGTCAAAATTTCTGAGAAAATTTTGCTCTTTATACAAAACACTCTTTATTCAAGACGCTCTTTATTCAAGTTACCACTGTAATTGAATTCAAAACACTGTAATATAATACAGAACACAATTACTGTAATATTAATTTTAAAAACTCTGTAATTTAAAAAACTCTGTACACTAAAACAAAAAGAAAAACCTTTATGGCCAAAGATGATCAGAAAGATCACAAAGATGATCACTAAAAGAGTCACTAGTGTGCGTTTTTTCACTAAAATGTCACACTAAAAATGTCTTTTTGAGCAACTTTAACAAGACCTGCTAAAGACACTTGCTTTTGTCTCCTTTTGAGGATTTCACAAAATGTGACACTACATTGTCATTAAACAGATATCCTTAACCTTATTTGATGGGAGGGATTCCTCCTCCTTATTCTCCTCCTCCTCTGCAGATGAGATCTCCTTGCTCACGATGCAGATCCATCAATTTGTTTGTTTTACAATGATTTTTCATTGTAAAACTTTGTTTTACAAAGCAATCTTTGTCTTACAAGAATTCCTTAGAAATTTTAGTTTCTTACAAGGTACCGCTGTATATAGATTCACTCATGAAATAATAAATTGATTTTGTGGTAGCATATCTGATAACAGGTTCAAATCCCCCTCAGCCATGAAGCTTCCTGGGTGACCTTGGGCCAGTCACTCTTAAGGCACAATCCTATGCATGTCTACTCAGAAGTAAATCCTATTTTGTTCAATAGGACTTACTCCCAGGAAAGTGTGGATAGGATTGCAGCCTTAGCCTCACCTACCTCACAAAGATAAAACAAGGTCAAAAGGATAAAAACTTTGTAAGCCTTCTTGGGCATTTATCTTGACATGGGGAAGGCAGGGTCTAAATCCTTTAAAATAAATCATCTTAGGGAGCAATCCTAACATTTCCTCTTGGGGATAAAGGCCAGATACAAATTAAATAAATGATAGGCGTTTTTAGCTTTTCTTTTGCCATGTCCCACATTTTTCTTTGGTGTCCTGCGTTTTGCATGACCTTGTCCTCTATTTATGGCATACGGGTCACCCTGATCTGGCACAGGGTGCCACTGTCTTGGAACAGGGCATTCAGGCTGCTTTCTTTGGAGTTAGTCTCATTGAACACAATGGAACTTGCTTGCAAGGAGGACATAGAGGCACTCTGGCACAAGTGGTGGCACTTCCTGTTCTGGCCATGACATCGCTTCTAGGTTGATGACATTACTTTCAGGGGTGGGGGTGAACAGATTGTCATTCTGAGAAGGGGGTCCTGGACTGAAATGCTTGAGAACAACCAATCTAAAAAGGAGAGGTAAATTCTTGCCTGTAGAAAAGCAGCTCCAGAAGCATCATTGTGATGCTTGCAGAGAAGGGCTCTATTTACAGAGCAGCTTTCCAAGGTTGCATTGGTTTGTCTTCTCTCCTTAACAAAGACCTCTAAGACAGTGGGCCATGACCATTTTTGCTCCAGGGACCAGTTAAATGGGGAAATTTTTTTCCACTAACTGCCACAGTGGTGATGGTGGTGGGCCATTAGCATAATATGGGGAGCAAAGAGTACCATGTGGAACCAAAAAAGGGGACTTGAGGCTGCCCTTGGACCACCTATGCCCATAATACAGTAGCTGCAAAGCACAGCATTTCTTCCTTGCCAGCCCAGATGAGTCCACCTGCTGCTGGGAGGCTGACTGGGTTTCTCTGCCCACTTGAGACTCAGCTGCAGTCCCTGAAGCATTGGTGCCGGTGCAGCTTCTGAGCTAATAGTGGTGCCAGTGCAGTGCAGGCTGAAACAGTGGTGCCAGTACAGCTTCTCCTCCCGACTGTCAGCAATGCACACTCCTGTCTGCCTGGGCCCTACTGTACCTGTCCATGGTTCTGCTCCTTGAAGGCTAAAGAAGGCTAACGTAGTGGCAGGTAGAGAAGCTGTGCTGCTGCTGCTTCAACTTTCAGGGACTGCCATGGGCAGTGACATAGGCAGGACCAGGCAGACTAGAGTGTGTGCCCTGACTTCTGCAGCTGCTTGCCCATGTCCCAGCAGCCCAGTTTCTAACAGGCCACAGACAAGTACCAGCCTCTGGCCAGGGGTTGAGGATCCCTGTTCTATGGCACTGGTCAGCGCCATCTCTTATTGGCCAGTGGGTGGCAACTGGGCCACATTGGGGCTCCTGGACCTTTATGGAGAATTTCAGCAGTCAGTTTGCATCTGTAATGACACCTGTCACCTGCTGAAATTCCCACTTCTATACAGGGAGCACCATGTAAAGGGGCACCCATGTCTGCTCCACCCATTCACTGAAAAAGATGAGAGGGAATATGGACAGAGGGTGCTGAGCGAAAAGATGGAGGAGCGGGAAAACAGAGGCTGGCACATCTCTAGATGAAGGAGGGCAATATCTGCCAGGCATGCTTGCGTTTCAGGCATTCCTGAGTCAGCCCTGACGTGAAGACACCTGCCATTTCAAGCATGTCCATCCTCTCCCAAGTTCATCCCTGGTGAGGGCAAAAGTGTGCCTGAGTCACAGTAGAGGAAAAATTGTTTCTTGAAAACCTATCTAGACTCATCCTCTGCAAGCATTAAATCCAGAGCAGACACACATGTTCCTCTGCTCATAATATCACAGCTTACAAGAGTGAGCTTTGGATAACCTTTGAAACCCTGCTGGGCTAAATAAAAATAAGCTGCACATGACATTCTAATTATGACCATACTAAACACGGATTGGTTCCAGGCTATGTATGCTTATTTAGGCTGATGGGACTTGGTCCCAAACATGCCCAGAAATGCAGCCTTTTCAAGTGCTCATTTACTCAGCAAGACCCACAGAAAAATGCTTGACACTCTGGGCTAGACAGAGCATTTAAACAGCCTTCTTAGTCCCCTGCAAAACTGGGCACAAAGCTATTTCAGTCTTTGAACTTATCCACCCACCAGCATTTCAGGGAATCCAGTGATGTGGTGGGCAGTCTTGGCAGGCACACACAGAGCACGGAGTTATTTATAAAGGAGATCAAATACATCTGGCATACTTGACAGCCCTGCAGACTGATAGAAAAATACTTTTCAGCTACACCTAACAAGTCAAGCAAACATTATAGATGATCCTTCATATTGGTGTGAAAATGTATTCTTCGAACTCAGTCTAATTATGACCCAAAGTTCTGCCATTGGGGATGGTCAACTTCTATTCACTGCCTGAATAACTTTACAATAATCCTCTTCTTTACACCCCTCCCCCCAAAATACTTCAACCCTTTTATGCCCTTGCCACTCACATTGTCTCCAAGAGTGGAGATTCCTTTAGAAGTCCTAGTGTCTGTGGGCAGGACTTCTTCCAGGAGTCACTTGGAGATGGAGGCTGGACCCATAAGTTCTGCCATTGGGGATGGGCAACTTCTATTCACTCTCTGAATAACTTTACAATAATCCTCTTCTTTACACCCCTCCCCCAAAAATACACACACAATTCAAGACTTTCATGGGGAGATCTCCCAACAATTTCTTGGTTATTTCAAGCACAACAATTTCAGAAGGGAGTGACCAGTTATAAACTGTATTCAGGCACACCATGGATTCCTCTATGGTGGTGCTACAGCATCCACTGTCAGTTCCTTTTCCCTACACAGAATTTGACTTTCAACCACAAGCAGAGTCAATGTGCCAGTTGAACTACCTGCCACAATTCTAAAATGTTGCTTGTTTATTCTATCAGATCCCTACAGGGAGGCCAGACCTAGTTAGGAATTTCTCAACTGCCCCCAGGCACTTCAACCCTTTTATGCCCTTGCCTCTCACTTTGTCTCCAAGAGTGGAGATCATAGAATCATAGAGCTGGAAGGGACCTAGTAGGTCATTCCTTTAGAAGTCCTAGTCTGTGGGCAGGACTGCTTCCAGAAGCTACTTGGAGATGGAGGCTGGACCCACAACTTGCTCTATGCTAAGATATGGCAAATGCTATTAAGTTCTCAAGCAGTTAAAGGTGTCCCCTGCAGGTTATACTGCTTGTCATGACCGACTGTAGGGTGCAGTGCTCATCCCTGTTTCTAACCCTTTAGAGTTAACATTGTCCAAAGACATGGAATACTGTTTTACCTCCCCACTTGAGGTGGTACCTATTTGCATTTCCATGCTTTAGAACTGCTAGGTTGGCAGGAGCTGGGCTAAGGAAGGGAACTCACCCCATCTTGTAGGATCAGGTCTCAAAACCTGGCCTGCTGGTTAACAGGCACAGCATCTTAATCACTTGCACCACTACAGCCCTGACTTAACTTTATTAACTTACCTTTATTAAGTTCTCAAGCAGATGATTTATAATTAATGATGTAAACAATCGTACTGCTTGCCTTATTATGCAAACTATGCGCTTTGCATGTCAAAAGGAAAGGCCTGTTAAGTCTTTAAATCATGTAAAGATGCTTCTGTTACAAGGAAAAAACTATGTTGCAAGCTATTTTTTTATTATACACCAATAAAGAAAAACATTTGGCACAGAAATGCCTTTATTTTTTGGACACATCAACACAAAATCCCTGCAGGCTAAAAAAGAAAAAAATACATTGCAGTTATACACAGCCAGAATATTATAATAATGAGAGGGCTGCCAGCCCCCTTCCCCAAATAGGGGTTTCGTTCTTTTTCAAAGA
Organism: Cryptoblepharus egeriae; assembly: GCA_030015325.1. Lineage (NCBI taxonomy): Eukaryota > Metazoa > Chordata > Lepidosauria > Squamata > Scincidae > Cryptoblepharus > Cryptoblepharus egeriae. The sequence continues at coordinate 13,549,203 of JAREYC010000014.1, forward strand.
AAAGTACCTCGTATTGCTATAGACGTACATCCAGTCCAATTTTAATAAAATACAATTTAAAACATTACAAGTCTAACAATATAGAAACAAAAAAGAAATACATCCAAAGTCAAAAAAATGAACTGCAAACAAGTTTTACATATTAGTTTCAGGCTCTAGACATAGAAATCTCACAAAAGTTGTCAATAGCAAGGTATAAAGAAAAATTCTTAAGTGATATTCACATATGATCTTTCCTCAAATTGCACAAGGAAAAAACCTTGCAGATGAAACAGTATTGATACAATGCCCTCCAACCTCTGCTTTCCTAAAATGAAAGCAGAGCAACTGCCTTGCTATTGGAGCAAGAAGGAAAAAAAATCTACAGCACATCCACCAAGATAGTTTGCGGAGGGGAAGGGCAGGGTTGGAGATCTGTTAACCTGTCCAAAAAAATGGGCCTTTTTGATACAGGTGTTTGATATCACGGCATGTGGGAGAAGAAAGGCAGACACATTCCTGGATCATACAACATGCACTGCACAGGACACAGCTTTTGCGCACCATGACAATGCCTCTTTGGATGGCACCCTCAGGTGCCAGGCAGTCACAGCATAAAAAGCAAACTGATGCACACGCACGCACACCCAAATTGCTACAGACCAAAAACTTTCCAGTGCCCCTCCAGGATGCAAGTGCTCAGAGGAAGCAGAATCAGTTTGGAAAAGAGTGAAGTACCTTGGCTGCTCTTTCAAAGCCAAAAGATGCCTTCCCCAGTTTCCACTCCACTATCACAATTTTGCTACATTAGGAAAATCTTTTACAATGTATAGCTAAACACAAGCCAATAACTGGCTTCATTTCAACAAAAAAGCAAAAAACAAAAAACCCTCACACCCCAAACTACAGCTACAGAATGCACGTCTTCCCATTGATTGACACATGCATAACAATTCAGTCCAACCCTGGGGAGTCTGTTCCACAAAGCAGAGCCAAGAGACTGGTACACCAGAGTACTACTCAACTGGACTTTGCTGTCCTGAAGGTCTCTGAGGCTGCCACCACTCTTCCTAAATCTTCCACTTTGGAACACTCCCCAAAGACATCACTGCACTCCTCAGCAAAGCAGAGAGTTGAACATTTTTGCACAGGAAAAAAGTTTCAAAAATGGGAAAAAAAGGAAAATTCATGAAAACTTCCCAAGAAAGTGCAAAAGTTGGCAAAAAGTTTTGCTCTATAGACATTTTTGGATGATAAAATTTATTGTGACAACGCTAAAAAAAAAGAAATAATGCTACATATATATAAACACAGAAGACTTCAAAAAGATAGATGCTGTCTGTAATACACACAAAAGTATGCTGATCAGACATTTTTTTCCCCATGATAGAAGACAAAAAGGCTAAATTCTCAGCTAGCCCTGGCCATATTGATGAGAGATAAGAGCGCAGTTCTAACCAGTTTTCTAGCACTGGCAAAGCTGTGCAAGTGGGACACATATTGCCTCCTGTAGTTGGGGGAGCAGTCACGGAGGCCTCCTCAAAGGCAATGTTTGTTCCCTTACCGCAGACATGACACTGCTGGAAAGTTGATTAGGATTTCACCCTAATTTAGAGAAGCCCAGACCAGGGTTAGTGCGAATTGAGCCTCCACAGTTTCAGGATTAAGGAGTCAGTTTGACTGCCAGCAGGCAAACAGGAGCACCTCTCTGCTCCCTGTACACCTGGAGTGCTTGCTGAAAGGATAGCTACCTGCCTACCAGTTGGGATCACACTTATTCCCTTCTTCAGTCCTCTCTCGCTATGTCCTTCCCTAGTGCAATAAAAAACCTCTATATGCTAAACAGGTGCTTATTCTCTCTTCAAGGTGCCTCAGCCCTCCATGTGTTGGAGTCAGCAGGAGTCCAATTTGCAACTTCTCCCTGAACAAGTATTTAAAAGAAAAAGAAAGCAGCAGACTCAAAGAAGCAGCGGTCACTCGCCCTCCCCTCCTGTCCTGAAGTGTGTTACCCAAGTGAGGTATTCTTAAGGAAAAAAAAAGTTTAAAGAAATCTCTATTCTAGACCTGTACCATGTGGTGGTGCTGAGCTTGCTTCAGCTCTATTTCCAGGTGGAGAAGAAAACTCTATTGGCCTGTCTGCACCTGGATGCACAGCTCAGAAGGAGCTTTCAACAATGCTTTTGAAGACAAACTTCAGTGTACTCTGGTACAGCTGAACGACATTATTTAGAAATGTAAACTTTCACTTATTTACAAACTTTATGAAAAAGACTGAAGGAAAAATAAAAAACCTTATAAGCATATTGCCAACTTTGGCGGACCAGTGCCAGAGCCAACAGGGTTACACGACTCCGCCAACACCAGCTTGTTTCAGAGACTAGAATGCAATTCTTGGCAAAATCCCCAACCTGTCACAGTGGTGTCATGTCATCTCAGGTCAAAACGAGGAATTTAAAGCATCTGGCACTAAAACTCAAACCCGTCCCCACTATTGTCAGCAGGTCCTTCCCTCCCCTTTTTGCATTATACATTTCAGTGGAAGAGAAGCAGGTCAATAATAGAGGCCCAATTAATAGAAACAGGTCAAAAAACCACATTAAAATTTACACTTCACACATGCTACCAAATGTTAACTGTACATGCGGACAACCTAAAATGCTCAGGGAAATAAATTTTTTAAGTGCTGGTTAAAGTCCTCAGACTGCTACTGTCACACTACACAGAGCTGTACATATTGGCAAAGCATTTCCTAAACCAAACACCCACTTTCCACACTTATAAAAAGGGACAGACAGACCAATGGAGAATATAAAACAGGTAAAAATCATCCTTTATAAAAGCGTGACGGGAGCCTTTTCTGAGCTGTTTTTAAAGAACCTAATTTATCTTCCGCTTACACAACATTGTTGGCAGTAACTCCTGCCAAGTATTCAAGCCAGAAAAGTTACTGCCAAGGTATTCCTCAAAACAAAATTATTGCCAAAGTTAAAATTTCCTATAAAAAAGCATTTTAAAAATGATTTCAGTTCATCCAACACAGCAGCATAAAAATTGACATTTTTTTTTGTTGATGTTGGAAAGACACCTAAGTCTTATATTTTAGGATTCTGTTGCGTACTATTCGTTAGAGGGGAAGAGCTCAGGACTCTGAACCCTGAAGCAGACAGCAGCCACTGTGTGTAACCATCATGATTTCTATAAGCCCAGTCCAAGGACTCTGCAACCTGTTGCAACATGCAACCTGTTGCATCACATGTTCACAGAACAAGAACCACAGAGTTGTATGCGCAAGTATAGTGCAATTGCTTCCACAGCCTATGACTGGAGAGAGAGAGAGAGACACATACAAAAAAGGACTTGTAAAACTAAATGAAAAGAAACCCAGCAATACATCAGTAATGCCACATTTGTTGAACAGCATTTACAGCAGAAAGAAGTTCCCCTTCCAAAGTCTATGTATGGCCCCATGCAGCTGAACAGAGAGGAAGATGTTTCGCCATATCTGGAGACTCATTAAGCAGTGCGAAGAAACCTAGAAGGAATTCAGCTTCTCAGTGAAGCCAAATGGGGGACAAGGAGGTAACCTAAGACTGATTAGCAAAATATTTCAATAAAAACCTTCCATGACAAGTCCTTAAAATTATTTTTTGAATATTTTTTTTAAAGAGGATCAGCCTTCAGCACTTTGAGGTAAAAATTCAGTCCAATGCTAAGACCGTCTGTGAAATTTATAGTTACTGAAAACCACAAAATAAAAATGGCTCAATTGTGTGTCTGTGTCGGATGTTGTGGCAAGCATCGATTCAGGACGACCGGCACAAATTGCTGGTGGTAGGCAGCATGAAACCAAACTGAGCCCTGGCAACCAGTACTGAGTGGTTTTGTGCAGCTGGACCACCTGGGCTCCTGATCAGGCAAAATACATCGTGTGCTGTGTGTCGTGGTGAATCTGCACTGCCTTGGCCAGAGCCTGAGGATCACGGCCGTTGCTCTGTCCGGAAACATGGCTGCCTTCAGCACTGCAAAGAAACAGATAAGCAGATTACTAGATAGCCTGGTCTCAGTTTCTTAGCAACCGTCACCTCCTTCCACTACCAGTACTGCCCCTGTTTATGCTCCTTAATATCAAGAGACCTTCCCTAGAGCCCAGGGGCAAATAACTTTTGAGAGTTGAGGAGGGGAGCCCCATGACCCAAATCCCTTTGCGAGTACAAGTTTAACCATGATCCTGATCCTTTGACTATGCACACTCCACCAGGATTCCCTGTCAACTTAATCTATTGCTGAGGCTTCAGACTTGTGGGTGCAGCCTTTGCAGCCAGTTCTCAGCCTTGAAGCACCCAATCGTAGAAATGCAAATACAAAGCAGCTTGTTTTCATGGAAGTATTCCCCCCCCCCCGACCTTCCCCCAAACCCACCCATTCTGGGTTTTTCACTGACTCACACCAGTAGACACCAGTAGAAAGTGTAATTAATGTAAGGAATTCATGTAAGGTTCTTCTGCAGCAAGACACTTACACAGCTTGGTTCCAACCACAGCCACTCTAACCACGGTCTGGTTAGGATCCAAAAACGCAAAACAGAATCAGGAGAAAATCTTCCCTCCCAGGGCTCTTCTCAAGTGAAAGGCTAAATGGATTCCACATTGGGGTGATTTCCTATACTCTTCACACTTAGTGATAGAGAATCTGCATCTCTTCAATCTCAGGCAGAGCCCATTTTTAACCCTATGACTGAGGTTTTATATAAAAAAAGCAGGGCTCCATCAGTCTTGAAAGACTATGGTATCATGCTCGGCACTGTATACACTGCATGCGAAGCATGAAAGCCTGGGTTGGATTGTTATGGAGGATAGGCTGTTACCCAAGCAGCAAATCCCCCCTCTCCATGCCACTGAATTAGTCCAATGGAAAGGCAGAGCCAATACAATTGGATCCAGCTGGCGTCGCAGAGCTGAGCTAAGGACAGGAGCTCACCCTGTCTTGTGGGGCCGACCTGGGTCTCGAACCCTGGCCTGCTGGTTAACAGGCACAGTGCCTCACCACTTGCGCCACCCACAGCCCATTGAGGTTATATAACAATGGCAAAATTGAACTTGAGACCTTCTCTATGAGATCTTCTCTATTGAGTACACATGTATACATGTACTCTATGACACCTTCTCTGTTGCAGGCACATGTTCAGAAAACCACTTCACAAAACTTTTGTGTTGATGTCTCCTCTCCAACCTTCTCTAAAACATACACTGAATCCACTTGGCAGTGGTATCCTATAAACTAGTGCCACTGCAAGCCCAGGTGCCACTCTTTATTACCATTCAACTGGGCAGCCAACTGCTCCTTCAAGGGAAGAGATTCGGAAATGCTAATCCTGCAGCAAAGGTCAATCATAGCATTCAACATCAGACACACCTTTTGATATATTTCCTTCCAATACGTCACATCAGGCACCCTGTACAACAAGTCACCTCTTTGCAGAAAAGACAGGTTGAAGTGTGCAATCAGACAGAAGATGAAGGTAATGAATTTGGATGGTCAAATACATCCTACTTGCCTGCAGGAACATTACCCCTGCTAACTGGGCTAGAGGCACTCTTTTTTGTGGGTGTTCTTCTTTTATTTAGCAGGGAGAGAGTAACTGGCTCTCCACACCCCAGCAATGTCTGTTCTAGTGGCTTCTGCTGGTGTTCTTTTTGAATTTTAGTTTGTGAGCCCTTTTGGGACAGGAACCCATTAGCTATTAATTTTTCATTTTCTTATAAACTGCTTTGTGAACTTTTCAGTTGAAAAGTGGTATATAAATACTGTAGATAGATAACAGAAGTACACACATTCCACACTGATCCCATGACCACTTACCTGTCATGATCTTTGTCCACAAGATGGTATCTTGCCCTAAATGCCACCAGCCTGGCATAGTATGCTGGAGCAGGGATGGAGACAGACCGTGTGCACCTGACATAAGTGTGGCAAAGCTGGTATGTCAGTAACTGCAATTCATCAGCAGTGAAACAGTTGTCGTCCCACAAGACTTGATAATGAGAAGGGCGGCTAGTTCCCTAGGGGAGAAAAAGCAGTTAGCAGACTACTTACAAAAAAACTGGTAGATTATAACGTCTTACTTACTAGCAATCCTCTTCTTCCCAAAGTTAAAAATCTAAATCCAGAGAGGAAAAAACCAGTCTCTTTCCCTTTTAAAAAAAAACCCTCTCCTCCTTAATACAAGGACTCTAATTAGCAAAGGAGAAGGCTTCTCAGTTCAGGGATGAGCATCATCCACTAACACTACAATCCTAAAGACATTTTCCTGGGAGTAAGACCTATTGAACCAAATGGGGCTAACTTTTGAGTAAACACGGTTAGGATTGTGCTCAAAGACAGGGATTTTCAACAGCTGTGCCACAACACACTGGTGTGCCATGAGGGTGCCAGGTGTGCTGCGGGAATGCTGAGGAGAAGCGGCAGCTTTGAGCTCCTCAGTCAGCTCATTCAGCTCCTCAGTCACTTCTCCCACACTCTCCAGCCTCTGTCCCCTCTTTGTTTCCTGTGGGAGGTGGTAAAGAGGGGCTGACCCCTGAGGAGACAGATAGGCGTGCCCTGCCCCCAAAGGGAGTGAAGTCTCCCACAGCACAGGTACAAAGCATGGAGCAGGGGAGGGCAATCACCAGTGCTGCTGGGCTGTAACTGCAATCCTATCCTCCTTTTTCCTGGAAAGAGTCCCATTGACTATAATGGGCTACTGCTGTTTGTAGGAAAGCACAGGATTGGGCTCTGAGGCTGCGATCCTATTTACATTTTCCTGGGAGTAGGCTCATCAGCTATAGACATGCAATAGACATTTTTGATGTCTAGTTGGATGCCTAGTTTGGGCTCTCTTCCCCCAACCCAGATGAATCATGCACTTGTTTCAATCAAGTCTTCTCACCCCCTCCAGAATGACCATCTGTCCCCCTCTTTCCCAGGACATGTCCTAGATTTCAGCCTTGTGTCTTGGAAAAAAACTTCAAATTACTTTAGAGCACAATCCTAACTATGTTTACTCAAAAGTAAGCTCCACTGTGTTCATTTTGTCTTAATCCCAGGAAAGTGTCTTTAGGACTGGAACCTATTTCTTTAATTCATGATTTATATATAATAATTAAATTAATTTATTAATTAAGGCTGCAATCTTATACACCCTTTCCTGAGAGTAAGCCCTATTGAACACAATAGGACGTACTTCTGAGTAGACATGCTTAGGATTGTGCTCTAAATAATTTAAATGTACTTATTGTTTTATAATAATTCAAAGTAATTTTAAAAACTGATGGTGGGCCTCAATGTTTTGTGTGCCCCAAGATGAAAAAAGGTTAAAATCCCTGCATTAAGAACAAAACTGTAGAAGGGGACACTTCCCCCAACTTCTCTATGCACATTAGAGAGGCTGCCCTACAACACTTCAATACACCAAACAAGAAACAATCCTGCTGTGAGATAGCTATCCAATACAGTGGGCCCTTAGAATCTATAGGGCAGTGGTGGCGAATCTATGGCACGTTTGCCAGAGCATGCTGATCGCTCCCGGCTGGCATGCAATGTATTACTGCCCCATGCCACTAGCTCCTTAAGCCCAAACACACTTGGCCCTGTCAGTACGGCTCAGTGCTGAAGAGGACTGCTCCTCTTTGGTGCTGAGCCAAAGTAAGTGCACTACTGCGCACCATGTACGACTGGAACTCTGGACATTCGTAATGGGTGCAGGGGGTTCCTGGCCCACTATGGCACTGAGCTGAAGTGAGCACGCAAGTTCACACCACACATGTCCAGAGCTCAGGGCATGCATAATGTGTGCAAAGAACTCTTGATCCACTGTGCAAAGAACTCTTGATCCCTAAGTTTTGGGCATGCTTTGTGGGCACCAGCAAGTGTACTGGCACTGATGCCATCAGTCGGCATGCTGTGCCAGAAAGGATCACCACCACTGCTTAAGGAGATCCATCCCAGGACAACCCGCAGATTTCAAATTCCATAGATAATTAAATCCACAGAGGGCACTCAGCAAATCAGAAGTGCATTTTATAAGGACTCCCCAATGCTTCTGAAAGGCACATCCAGTTGCATCTAGGAGGTCTTGGGAGGCCCTCCAGCCACAGTCTTGGCATCCACATACAGTATATTGAAACCTGCAGGTGAAAATTCTGTGAATAAGGGGAGTTCCCTCTACACAACTACGAGAGCTCTACCAAATACCAAGATTGCACAAATTAAGTTATTTTAATTTGTTGCCTACCTGAATTCCTGCATGGCTACAGAGGTAAAAGTCAAATTCAGACGGATGTGTGATGGTGCTGTCCACTGTCGTGCCTGCTGGAACATTCCCACTTTTCCCCACCTGTGGAACACAAGCAAATTGAGAAGATTTACAAGCCTACCAACAGTTGTGGCACAGCCTTTTGCTCAGTTCTCTCATACTCTCAAGACACTAAAGCATAATTTTTCTACTACTACAATACATACATATTCAACCCCCTGGGAATTTCATAATTGCAACAGGCAGTGCAACACCTTACGGAATGTGCTGATGCATTCACTCAAGGAGAAAAGTGTGGCACTCACTTGCAAGCTGCAGCATGTTCAATAAGATGCCTCTCCTCCACCCCCAAGCACATACCCTTTCAGTTTTGTCAGCACAGAAGAGTCTTGTGTGATGCCTTTTCTGCACAACAATGTATGTGATTCCTGGTCTGTAGTCTTCTTCCAAACTGATGCAGGCCTTCCGGATTGCTATGAGTTCTGGCCAAGCAACCTAAAGATTATAGAGATATCAGCTGTGGATATCTGTATTTTTATTCAGTTGTCCAAGAGATAAGTACTTCCCCAAAGGGATATTGAACCAACACTTAAGGGATTGACCTTAAGTGATATTGATACTGATATTGACTTTTTATCTTTGGCCTATACATGTAGCTTTCAGGTACTACCAGTATAATACAAGTCACTCAGACATGGAGACAGACTGCTTGCACACAGCATATACACAGCATACTTTCAAGCATATATGGCTTGGTATGGAGAGATTTAATGGTACAGTAGTATCTAGGACAGGGCTCTCCAAGTGTTTTGGCAGGAGGCCACATCATCTCTCTGACACTGTGTTGGGGGCTGGAAAAATGATTTACTTTTCAAATCTGAATAAATTTACATACAGAATTGTATTAGAGACATTACAAGACTTGCCCGTGGGCCGGATAGAGGGGTCTTGCCGAGAGCTGCCTTTGGTCTCCAGGCCTGGGTTTGGAGACCTCTGATCTAGGACAATCTTCTGCCTTACTTTAGATCACAGTTCAGGCAGTTCACAGTTCACAGTTGCATAAACTCTCTTCCACTTGCTGCCAGGTCCCACCAGGTAACACAAGAACTTGAGTGTTTACCTATTACTTGCATAGGTAAGAAGCAAGCATGGAAATAACTGTTTTTTTTTCTAGGGAAGGACAAGTGCCACATGACACAGATGAGGCAGTTAACGGGTTAATGGAAAAGGCGAAGACAAAGGCATATCATTCCCCCTCAGTGTGTACTTGACTGCTTTTCCTGGTTCAACATGCATGCACCTGGACATCAACTGGTTTTTCAGGGAGTACTAGACTTTCCATTTCTAACAAATGAAATAGCATCTTTCCAAAGACTAAGCTCTATAAGATGAATGTAAAAAAGATTATCTATTCCAGATGGTTTTAGGATACAAAGGACACTTGCAGACATTGCAAATGCCAACCAAGGTTCTAGAGCAGTGGTTCTCAATCTTCCTAATGCCATGACCCCTTTATAACGTCCTCATGTTGTGGGGACCTCCAACCATAAAATTATTTTCATTAAGACTTTATAACTGTAATTTTAATACTGTTGTAATGTAAATATCAGATATGCAGGATGTATTTTCATTGTTACAAATGAAATGTGTGTTCTATGTACCCATTGAACACAATGGGATTTATTTCAAAGTAGGCATGCATAGGATTGGGCCCTGAGACTGCAATCCTATCCACATTTGCATGGAAGTAAAGGCCCCCCTGACTAAAATGGGATTTATTTCAGAGTAGGCATGCATAGGATTGGGCCCTGAGGCTGTCAGTCAGCCCCAGTGTGCGTGTAGCTACAGCCAGAAGTCTGGCAAGCCTGACCTGGCCCCCTGCACCAGGGGTCTTTAGGCGACGCCCAGAGGGGTCCCGACCCCCACTTTGAGAAACGCTGTTCTAGAGCCTCACTGTGTGTTACTCTATGATTTTTACAAGGTTCTGGACAGTTACCCTTTGGAAAACATAGTACAAGTTACTTGCTTACTTCCCAAGTTGTCAGCATGGGAAAATCCAAAGCTGTCACCAGAGACAGGAGGTGTCCCAAGGCTTTATTGGCGATTTCCACCACTACTTGATCTAGCTGGGAGGAGCAACAGCATTTGAGCAAGGGGTTGTAGCTTAAGCTGATACTTATAGGCCTATTGATATTTCAGGACCTCTAAATTGAGTGCAGTTTGTTGAACAATCTCAAAAGTGCAGTGAATCAAACATCCAAAGTAAAATTTTGGGAAAAACATATTTTCAGGCCGTCTTGTGCCACAAGTGAGTGTTGCAACAGTTTGGGAAGTCCAGCCTCCTTCTTACATTAGCAGTTGCCAGAGAAATACCTGTTTCATCTGCCCTTCTGAAACACCTCCCCTGTAGTAGATGATGCGCGTGGGCTTGAAGCGAGTGGACTTATAGAATTGGATCAGCAGTTCTCGCACCATGTTGGTCAAGTCCTGAATCACCTCCTGGCTGTACAGTAGCTCCTGAGAAGTTTCCTGGCGGGAGGTCTGCACTCGCACAGTTGCACAGTAGCGACTAGGATGGCCATCCATGCTCCCGACTACAGCTGCAATAGAAGGCTTCTTCCCGTCCCCAGCAGGAGGGTGAGTGACATCTGCACCCAGAAAGATCACTGGCTGCTGGAACACAGAGGGCCTGTTCCACAGAATAAGAGACAGTTCCAGTAGGCAATCAAGGACTGACAATCAGCTAAATGTTCCCTTCCAACATTTCTCTGCCTATTAATATGGGCACAAATGCACACATGTATTGAAATATATTCTGAACTAAAAGGCCAAATCAGAATTCAGCAGAGTAGCACAGCAGTTAGAAAGCCAAGTTCAGACATTAAGAGATACAAATCCCTACGCAGTTAAGAACATAAGAAAAGCCCCATTGGAGCAAGCCCAGGTATCCATCTAGTCCAACCATGTATCTCTTAGTGGCTCACCAGAGCATAGAAGAAATTTGCCTCATGCCTCAGGGAGCATAGAAGATATTTGCATCCTGGTGCTATTCCCTGACAGCTGGGATTCTCATTTAGCTTACTTCTAAAACCAAGAAGTTACATATACCCATCACGGTTACAAACTGCGATGGGACTTTTCTTCTAGAAATCTGTCCCTTCCCCTTTTAAAGGTTTCTAGATCAGTTGTCATCATCAGAAACAGTGGAAAGGAGTTCCACAAATTACAGTTGGTGTCTTGAGCAAGCAGAAAGCCAAAACATTAACTGTCTTTATTTAATGGGTCTGGGTTCAACATGAACCCATGAACAATCAATAACTAGCCTCTCATCCTTGAGCCAAGCAGTTCAGTTCCATTTCACAGATTTTCAAAACTAATTTTGAATTTAAGTCCTAGAAATAAAGATCTACTCTGAAGGGTCTAAAAGGTAGTTTTTAGACCTGCATGCTGCTCATTATAGGCTCAGTGCAGTTTTACTTGTCAGAGTACAGCAGGCTGATATTCTAAAATACAAGCATCAGGGGCCCTCTTGCTAAACCATTCCAGCCAATATTTTGAAACCCCAAAGTGATCCATCACCAGACACCTATTACATTCAATCTTCCATTACATGTAAGTTCACACTGACCTTTGATGTGGTACAAGCACATTGTTTATTCCACCAAGCTTTGCATTGATCTTTAGGCATAGGTTGGATAGAGTCTGTGGAGACGTTTTTACTACATTCTTCACCTGAACACACTGAGTAGCCATGCCCAGGAGAGTGTCCCCAACACGCTTCACCTCCGCTAAAAGAGAAAAATTCTTTCAGATGGACTCCAGTAACACTCCATCCTCTGTGGCTCCAAGGCTGGATGCCCCGTTTTATCAACTAGTGAAATGTACCCGCATTGGGGGAGTAATGCACCCACTTTGGGGAAGTAATGTACCTCCCTATGCCATCCCCCATTTCACATAAACCCCATTGTGCAACACTCCCATCCCACCCAATGCATCAGGCACTGGGCATCAAATTGGCTGCATGACGATCAGTCAGTCTTCAATGTTAAGTGCAGGACAAAAACACATTGCACCCATTTTCACCTAGTTAAGGGTTACATTTCTCAATATCACCTCTTGGTTATTTCTCAGTATCACATCACTTAAGGAACACCCTCCCCAAATTTCAGGCTTCTAGATCCAGGGTTTGGGGCAGGGCTTGGTTCAGTCAGGCATTCTTCAATGGAAACTATAGGGAGGAAAATGCATTGTGCTGGTTTTCACCACATTCTGGTTGGAATTTCCAAAACTGGTTCTTAGTGGGTGCCTCCATCACAGAATAACCTCCCCAAATACCCTAGACACTTCTAGATCTGACCGTTTTGGCTGGGTGTTGAATGAGTCAGTCAGTTTTCAGTTTTATGTATATAGGTAGGGTAAGGGGATGCCCTGAGTTGTACATACTGTATGCATTAAGAAAGTCTAAGTCCAAGATTCAAGGAGGGTGAGCAAATGCATCAGCCTCTGTGACTGTGCACAGACTAACAGCAGTATGAAATCAAGTTACACCTCCCTTACCGTAAACTGGTGTTTTCCCGGGGAGAATCACCACAATAAGCTGCAGACCAACATAAGTCAACTTCAAGTGTTTGAACATTGGCTCCACACTGTCCGCTCCTTGCGCATATTTGCAGAAGCATGGCTGGCCCTGGATTGGCATCCCTGCATCCTTGGAGATCTTGCGCAGCTGGTCAGTAAAACTCCTAAAGAAATCAATTTTCCCTCTGAGGCCAATGGCATAGCAATTCAACAGTTTAAAACATTGTGTCCCATGATGTTTCTTTGCCAAGCATTATGAAACTCAAGAAACTCATAGCCTCGTGATACAGTAGTGAATACAAGTCAAGATGGCTTCCAAAATAAGAGGATTAAGTTAATTCTTAGAGGACAAGTTTCTCAATCACCATTAGCTATGACTAGAGGCATTTGTTTTTATAAGACAGATTTACAGCCCATGACTTAATGAACACAAGTGGTATATACAATGGGTATACAGTAGAACTCCAAAATCGACCACCTCTCTATATAGACCACCTTTTTCGTAATTAAAGCTCTAAAAATATTGTAAATACAGTATTGCATATTTTTCTGTATGTTGACCACCTCCCTACTTTGACCAATTTCCTCCAGTCCCTTGGGTGGTCAACCTAAAAAGGTTCTACTGTACTTCTGAGTAAAATAACTTTCAAACACCAATTGGCATCAAAATGGAATTTCTACACTAGAAACACTTCTTGACTGCTAGGTAGTGGAGACAAAGGACATTTTCTTCATGCTTTCACATTCCTACAACAGCAGTTCTCAGACTATGAGTCATCATCCAATTCCCAGGCTGTGGGTCAAAGGGCCAGCACTACCCAGAAATGCAAGGCATTTTGGGTCATGTTGCGCCCCAGTACTCCTTGTAGCTTCTGGGTAACACTGGCATACGACCCATTTCACTGGTTGTGTTGTACCCAAGAATACCTTGCGTTCTGGGATACAGCCAAGAGTTTGGAAGCCATTCTGGGGTGCTATGTGACTGCCGTGGCTGATGAAGTGAGTTATGGCAGTCAAACGTTTTGAGAACTGCTGTCCTAGAAACATGTGGTTGGTTGATCACTGGAAATAGGATATGGCAGTGTTTCTCAAATTTTAAGTCAGGACCCACTTGGTTGGTCACAGGTTAGTTTAAGAGCACAATCCTAATCATGTCTACTCAAAAGTAAGCCCCTTGTGTTCAAATGGGTCTTACTCCCAGGAAAGTGTCTTTAGGATTGCATCCTAAGTCACAATGTTTTTTTTAATCTCTTAAGACTTGATGATACTATGAGTATATGACTTCATCTGAAGAAATGCTACAGATCTGTACTTTTAAAAGGCTATTATGTATTATTTTTAACAATAATGGAGCTTACTCATAAGTAAGTACAGATGGGATTGCAGCTTTTGAAATTTTTAAAGAATTTTTGAAATATAGCTCAGCAAGTGCTTGGGAAGATTCTTTAAATAAAATTTTAAACTTATACCTATTGTAAATTTTTACTTGCTTGATTGATTTTGTCGTAAGGGTTTGTTAAAGTTTTTCCTGCTTGATTATATCACTTTAGGCCATGACATTATTTATATATTTTAAAAAAATTTGTATCCTGCCTTTCTCAAGCTGTCTAGCCCGACTCAAGGTGGCAGAAACATAAAACACAATTAAAAACATAATTAAATACAGTAAAAACAATTAAAACGTATAGGCTAAAAGATACAGTAAAAACAATATAAAACCAAAGCCCCCCCAACCTCTGCCCTGTTAAAAAGCCCCTTTGAAATAAAAGGTTTTTAGGCTCCGCCCGAAGCCCTGCAATGGGGAGGGAGTTCTTAATTCTATGGGGAGGGAGTTCCAAAGCCAGGGTGCCACCACCGAGAAGGCCCTATCTCTGGCCGCCACACCTCTCACGTCTCTTAGTGGTGGCAGTCAGTAGGGCCCCCTCAGACGACCTTAGGTGACGGGTTGGATTGTACAGAAGGAGGCGGTCCCTCAGGTACCCTGGACCCAAGCCGTTTAGGGCTTTAATGGTCAGGACCAGAACTTTGAATTCAGCCCGGAAACGAGTAGGCAGCCAGTGTAGTCGCTGAAGCAGTAGCCCGACAGAAGAGTCGAACCGATGAGCCCCTGCAACCACACGGGCCGCCGCATTCTGAACTAGTTGAAGTTTCCGGACCGTCTTCAGAGGCAGCCCCACGTAGAGTGCATTGCAGTAATCTAGTCTCGATGTCACTAGGGCATGGGTCACCGTGGCCAGATCTGAACGACTCAGGTATGGTTGCAGCTGGCGGATCAGCCGAAGCTGAGCAAAGGCTCCCCTGGCCACAGCCGCCACCTGGGACTCCAGGAGCAGCTGCAAATCCAGGAGAACCCCCAAGCTGCGAACCTGCTCCTTCAGAGGGAGTGCAACCCCATCCAGAACAGGATGATATTCCAATACCCGAGTCGAGGCCTTCCAGACCAGGAGAACCTCTGTCTTATCAGGATTTAATCTCAGCTTGTTCACCCTCATCCAGTCCCCCACTGCCTCCAGACAACGATTCAGGATTTCAACTGCCTCCTTGGACTCAGGAGGAAAAGAGAGGTAGAGCTGGGTGTCATCAGTGTACTGATGACACCTCACTCCAAACCTCCGGATGACCTCTCCCAGCAGCTTCATGTAGATGTTAAATAGCATGGGGATAGAATGGAACCTTGTGGCACCCCACACCGAAGAGGCCAGGGTGCCGAACAAACATCCCCCAGCACCACCTTCTGGGATCTGTCAGCCAGGAAGGAGCTGAACCACTGCAAAACAGTGCCTCCAATCTCCAGCCTGGCCAACCAACCCAGGAGGACACCATGGTCGATGGTGTCAAAGGCCGCTGAGAGGTCCAGCAGGACCAACAGGGACGCACTCTCCCTGTCCATTCCCCAGCGTAGGTCATCCACCAACGCGACCAAGGCAGTCTCTGTCCCAAACCCCGGCCTGAAACCAGATTGGAAGGGATCCAGATAATCAGCTTCATCCAGGACCCTCTGAAGCTGGGACGCCACCACCCGTTCGACCACTTTGCCCAGAAATGGGATGTTTGAGACTGGCCGATAGTTGTTTAGGTTTTTAGGATCCAGGGAGGGCTTCTTCAGGAGGGGGACATCACTTCCAATGCATCCAAAGCAGATTGTCCCAACAGACTGTCATTCTAACAAGTGGACCCTAGTGCTAAAAAGGATGAGAAGCACTAGAATATGGGGTTAGATTGATCTTTCTGGATTATCCAGAAAGGCTATTTTTATGTTTATCTGAAATTCAGTTCACAGCTAGGATTCAAGCAAAATTTTATTTGCACTTGCTCCCCTATTTGCACTTGTGTTAGGTAGATAAAAACCTAACACAGACCTGTGCTTTCCCTTTTTCAGAAGGCAGGTAAGTATTCCATTTAGCCAGTACCTCTAACATGTATACGGCAGCTCTAAGACAATACAATGCCACCAAGAGACCACTTCCAGCAGTTCCATAGGTGAAGGCAACTTACTTCAACAAGTCTTCTCGGCATTGTTTCTGAGGAGCAAAGCAGGCGACAGCCCAAACTTTAATCTCAATGCCAGCATAGAACTGTTTTCCTCTCATATCCCAGACACCCTGATTTGGGGTAGCAACTGTCTTGTTCTAGAAAAGGAGTTTTTTAAAAAATCACACCATTTTTATTCAGAACATTTTAACCATCTGTACAAATATATCTTTCTGTGCAAGGTTTTGGTGAATATTTAAAGCTGAAACACAGTGCTAAATATAGCTACCAGTTCCAAGTCTAAGCAACTTGGCAAGCTAGAAAACTAATTGGCCATTAAGTGATGTCTAATAATTTAAGTCAGCTGCTACTCAATGGAAACCAGAAAGAACTTACCCGGCCTCCATACTGCAACATTGGTGCTGGCAACACCCTGCCTGTTAGCTCTGTCATTTCGTTGTGGACAACAATCCCAAATTCCTTCAAATAGGGGTCAGGTCCACCAACCATGCTGTTACTCTTCACCTAGAAATAAAGAGGCATCTCAAGAGTTGTGTGAATTTGTGTGTGTAACTACCCAGCTCAACACAGGGCTGCTGAGTTCTGCAGGGTTTTTATCACAAGGTTCCCTCCCACATGTGGGGGGCAGGGGGAATCCTTGGTGGCTGCCATTCCTGGCTGGAGAGAAGGTTATCAGCATAGAGAGAACAACTTGGCCCATTTACTTTCAAGCCATGCATCTCTGCAGCTGGGATCCATTTATGAAACACTGAGCACAAACCTAACCATGTCTACTCAAAAATAAGTCCCATTGTATTCAATGAGTCTTACTTCCAAGTAAGTGTTTTTAGGATTACAGCATTTATTTCTTACAGCCAGGTCTTTTATTCTGGGGGTACTCACCGGTACTCAGTACAGTACTGGCACACTTGTCCCCAGAAAAAAGCACTGCTTAGAGCAGTGGCACTTAAATTGGGGGGGGGGGGTTGTCACTAATTTTGTCTTATAATAAGCACAAGGAAGTATGGGGAGCCATGCACAGCCCTCCCCAAGCTTTAAAATGTTTAAAATGCACACAATTGTTCCCAGTGCTTTGGAACGCTCATTTATGAACATTTGTGAAGGAAGGAATCCCCCATTTTTCCTCCTCAGTGTTGCAATCCTGGAGATAAAGACACTGTCCTCAGCCCACCCCTACCAAGATTATCTTGGGAGTAAATCTCCCTTAAAGAATAACTAACTTGTGTCAGCAGGTAACTTGTTTTGAGTAAGAACTGCACAACTTGAAATGCAAATTCAATGAAATGAAATGGACTTAGCTACTCAGGGCATCTCCAAATACTCTTCTCCCTTATTCTTCACTTTATTTATATGCTCTTAAGTGAACAACAAATGAGCAATATGTTGTGGTAAGTAGTCAGCAAGTTGTGAGACTTAAAGTCACTTGCATGACTTAATTTTTAAAGCCTGGAAACCAGGGGTCTCTCAACTTATTGGCAGGAGAGCCACATTGTTTTTCTGATACTATGTTGGGGGACGGAAGAAAAAAAGAATTGGTTTATATTTCAAATTTGAATAAATTTAAACAAATGAATATTTTAGTGATGGAACTTGTGAATGAATGAATTGAAATCAGTTCATAAACACTTTCCAACACAAGAAGAGGGTGATCTTAAAACCAACTGATCAGCATTTTCATATACAGAGAGAGGAGGTGTGTGCAGCCTTTTCAACCCTCAGAATTCCCCTCCAAGTTGTGGAGAGCAGAGCTTCCCTCACCTCTATAGAATTATAGGGCTCCCTGAGGGCCACATCTGGCGCTAGGACTGGGGTTTGGAGACTCCTGGCACAAGTTACTCACTAGTCTACTGATTTCTTCCTGCCTGTCAGGCGCAGATCGTGCTGTTGCCTTGATCATAGTTGAAGTCTGATTGTCTGTTAGCTTCTTGATGCAACGCTGGCCAGCCACTATATTACATACCTAAAATCAGAAAGATGGCATTTATAGGGGAATGCATTGTTACGCAGTGGTGCTAAGAAGTAAAAAGTAACCTGTTATTTTACCTCAAGGGGCAAGTAAGTGTGTTTCTGCTCTTGTCCTACTTGGAGACATGGAAGATGGGGATATTTCAACTGCAGGCTGTACTTCTGCTTAAAATACTGAGCTACTGTACACTCCATTGCTTGGCCATTTTCCAGCTGCAGAGGGAACCTGTGAAGACAAACATATCACACAGACTGTACAGGAAAACTGCTCTGCTCGGCAGGAATGCCTGGTGCCCACGGCTGCCTGATGGTGCCTGCTGGTGTTTGCTGCTGCCCGGTAAAGATGGCTGCCAAATGCTCAGTGATGTCCAGTAAACCCTCCATGTGCATCATCCCCCCATGCACAACATAACGCCCGTTATCAACCCCAAATCAGCCTCTCACGTGCAACATTCCCCCTGTGCATCCATCCCCCATGTGCATCATCCCACCCTGCACATTTACCCCATTCATCATGTGCAACATTCCCCATCATGTGCATCATCCCCCACAACCGTGGGCTACCAAGCAGGTGCAAGATTTGGGGCTGAGTGTTGATCAGTCTTCAATGTTAAGTATAGGCCTAAAATGCATAGCACCCCATTTCAGCCATTTCAGGAGTTAGATTTCTGGAAATCGGTTCTTGGTGGGAGCTCCTGTCATGGAAGGAACACCCTCTCAGAATTTTATGCTTCTAGATGCAGTGGATGGGGCAGAGCATCCATCAGTCAGGGATTCTTCAAAGTAAAATACAGAGAGGAAAAGGCGTTGTGCCCTTTTCCCCCCCCCCCTTCTGGTTGGAATTTCCCAATTATTAGTGGGTACCTCCATCATGGAAAGAACACCCTCCCCAAATCTCATGCCTCTAGGTCCAGTGGTTTTGGTGGGGCGTTGACGAATCAGTGAATATGTCAGTGACTTCTCAATTTTATTTACAGTACGAGTATATAGATGAAAATGAAAAATCACTAACAGATTCACTGACTTGACTCATCAACCATCCAGCCAAAGCTGCCAGACCAAGAAGCATAAAATTTGGGTTGGGTATTCCTCTTTTGTGATGTAAAGACTGATTAAGAACCAATTTTTGGAATTTCCAATTAGAAGGCAGTGAAAAAGGGATGCAATGCGTTTACATCACTAAACATTGAAGAATCACTGCTGGTGCCCCCTGGTGTCAGCTGTCTGGTGTTACCCAGTAGGGATGCCTGGTGCCTACTGGTGCCCCCTGGTGTCCACTGCTGCCCATCACTGCCCCAGTACCCTTTGGTGCCCAGTGTCCACTGGTGTCCGCCACTTGTGCCAGAACATAGTGTCCACCAGTGCCTGGGACCCACAAATATTCTTGAAATTTTACTCTTGCAACGATGGGTTAATCTATAGTTTTATATATATATCACTGACTCACTGAAAAATCACTGACTCACTGAGTCACTCACTAACTCATCAACACCCAGCCAAAACCGCTGGGCCTAAAGCTTGAAATTTTGGGTGGGTGTTCCTTCCGTGATGGCGGTAGTCACTAAGAACCGGTTTTCAGAAATTCCCACAGGAAGGGGGTGCAACACGCTTTCCTCTCTATAAGTTCTATTAAAGAATCCCTGGACATAGAAGCATGAAATTTGGGGAATGTGTTCCTTATGTCACATGAACACCCACCAAGAACCGATGTAGATGTGGAAAAATTTAACCCTAAGGAGTTGAAAAGGGGTGCAATATGTTATTGTCCTATACTTAACATGGAAGACTGACCAACATCTAGCCAATTTAGTGCTTGGTGCCTGGTGCACTGGGGGGATGTTGTTCGGAGAGAGGGGTTGCACTGGGGAGGATGCTGCACATGCTGCACATGGGGTCATTGCACATGGAGAGGTGATATGTATGGGGTGATGTGCATGGGGGGGATGTTGTGCATGGGGGGTTTGATGCACATGGGAGGATGGCGTACGGGGGTTATTGTATTCCCACAACGCAGGAAACAGGAGGAGGCTGAGAGGAGACATGATTGCCGTCTTCAGATACCTGAAGGGCTGTCATAGGGAGGAAGGGGCTCATTTGTTCATAGCTGCTTCTGAAAGCAGAACAAGAACCAATGGGTACAAACTGCAAGAGAGGAGATTCCGGCTGGATATCAGGAAAAAATTCCTGACAGTGAGGGCGGTTCAGCAGTGGAACAGATTGCCAAGGGAGGTGGTGGACTCTCCTTCACTGGGGATCTTCAAGCAGAGGCTAGACGAGCACCTGTCGGGGATGCTCTAGGGGGATTTCCTGCTGCAGGCAGGGGGTTGGACTAGATGACCTACTAGGTCCCTTCCAACGCTATGATTCTATGATTCTAACATTTCCTGGTTCTATTTATAAAAGAATAGCACAAACATGCAGCCTAAAATCTAAACTTGATTCACAGCTTTAAGCTTATAAAAAGCAGGCCTCCGTCAGTCTTGGAAGAATATGGAATCATGCTCTGCGCTGCATGCGAAGCATGAAAGCCTGGTTTAGATTGTTATGGAGGATAGGCTGTTACCCAAGCAGCAAATCCCCCCTCTCCACGCCACTGAATTAGTCCAATGGAAAGGCAGAGCTGATACGATTGGATCCAGCTAGTGTCGCAGAGCTGGGCTAAGGACAGGAGCTCACCCTGTCTTGTGGGGCCAACCTGGGTCTCAAACCCTGGCCTGCTTGTTAACAAGCACAGTGTCTTAGCCACTTGCGCCACCCACAGCCTACTTTAGCTTAAGCTTATAGCTAGATAGATAAACCAAATTTTAACATTGTTGGGGTGTCTCTGTTTCCAATTATTTAATAGCTTTAAAGTATTCACTTATTCTGAAAAGAAAAGCACAGGCATACGTACGTCTGATGGCTGGCTGGTCGCCTAGTAACATTGCAAACTCTATATTTTCTCTTCATCTGACCACAATGAGTAACCTCTACTTTTAGACCTGGAAATCCGAAGCACACACATACAAATATGCATCAATAAAAAGACAGCATGACAGCGAAGAGCATGTTTTGGATCAAATAGGGAATCACAGATTTAAATACATGCTCTTATGAATGTATCACTACAACATTATTGTGGCTATTTTTAGCCAGTTTGCCCATGTCTACACTTCCAATTCTAGATAAAAGTTTTAAATATCATAGAGGTGTAATATTGCCTTTTGGTTCCTCTTGCAAAATTAATTTGCAGATCAAACTTCATCCCAAGAGTAGAGTAGTGGTCTTCAGCCATTTTGGCCTGGGATCCCCTTTCAAACTTTAGAATCTGCCCAGAACCCCCTGTCAAACTTGCTTCTACCTTCAACTCAATGTGGCTATATGTCAAAACCAAAAAAACTAGACAAAACAGCCCAAAAATGTAGGACACTAAAATGTAGGACACCAAAATTGTAAATATGAGAAAATACAAGCTAAAAACATCTTTACAGTGGTCCCTTGTAAGACAAATAATTTACTTTGCTTTGTAAGACAAACTAAAATTTCTAAGAAATTCTGCCTTATAAAACCAGCAGTTTTACAACTGACTTTGTTGTAAAAACAAACAAATTGATGGATCTGCATCGTGAGCAACAGCAAGAGGTTATGGAGTAGATCTCATCTACAGTGGAGGAGGAGAGTAAGGAGGAGGAATCCCTCACAACAAATGAGATTGAAGACATTTGTAAACATTGGGAAATGATGCAAAATTTTGAAGAAAAGCTTATTTATGAAGTACTATACATGTTACATGTAAGAAAAGCTTACATTAGCCCTCTTCCAGTCTAGTGGCACTTCTCCACTCCTCGAGGATTTCTCATAGATGATTGACAGAGGCTCTGCAAGGACATCTGCCAGTAAGAACTCTAGGATGCAGCTCATCTGGTCCAAATGACTTGAATTCATTTAGGCCAGTTAAGCGGTTTTGAACCAGTTCTCTGTCAATCTTAATCTGCTGTTTTGCACCATCCATGTTTTCATTACCTGTTTGGGGATGCAAGCACATCCCCGCATCAGCCAATGATCCCGCACCCCCACTTGCACAGCCCTCCTTTCAATAATAGACGGACGCAAAGTAGGAGTTGAAGAGCTCTGCCTTATTCTGGTTTCCAGGCACCTGTTGTCCATCTTTGTCCAGGAGCAGCCCAGGAGCAACTCCCTCGTTTCTCCTCCTGTTCCTTTGGGCATAACTAAAGAAGCTCTTTTTGTTATCCTTAACTTCTCTGGCCAGCATCAGCTCATACTGAGCTTTATCATTCCTGATGCCCTCCCTACAGGACCGGGCTATCTGTCTGAACTCCTCCCTGGTGATCTTTCCAGTCTTCCATTGCCTGAACTTCTCTTTCTTTAACTTCAGCTGATCCCCATGTTGTTTGCGGAGCCAACCTGGTTTTTTCAGGTTCTTTTCTCCCTTCCTTTTTCACAGGAATTGTTTCTGACTGTGCTTGCACAATCTGCCTCTTAAGGAGCTCCCAGACATCTTGGATGAATGGAGTGCTGAACTCATTTCATACAGAGTTCATTTCATTTGAACTCATGAATTCATTTCATTTCAACTCATTTCATACAAGGAGTGTTGAACTCGTTTCATACAGACAGCCTCAAGTGCCACCTGAGGGCCCGAATCCAATGATATGCATGTCTACTCAGAAGTGTCCCATATAGTCAATGGGGCTTACTCCCAGGAAAGTACTGGGTGACCATATGTCCTCTTTTATAGCCTTGCTTTATAGCCTCTTTTATAACCTCTTTTATAGCCTTGCTTTCTGGAAAAAATTTCATTGCCCTCTTTTTCCTTGTGAGCAGGCAACTTGTAGCTTTCTTGGAATTAATCAGATACATGTAATACATCTATCTACATGTAATAAAATACATGTAATAGTTTTAAATTTATACGTGTTTAAAAATAAATTAAATCCACATGAATATACCGTATTTTCTTGAATCTAATGTGCACCTTTGCCAAATTCAGAGCAGAAAATTGTGCACATTAGAATTGAGAGTGCATTAGATTTGAGTACAAATAGCACACAAAATCCAATGAGCTCCCTGGGCTGAGAGGAAGATGGTGTTCCCCCATTCCATTCTCCGGGAGTCCAAATCACGGAGGGACTCCCAGAACCTGGAGTTGGGGGGAACCCTTTTCCTTCCCAATTCAGGCTCTGGGAGTCCTAATTGCATGCAGAACTCTCAGAATCTGGAAAGGAGGGGAGAGGGAATCCCCACATTCCAGGCTCTTGGGAGTCCCAATCGCACGGTGGATTGGGCATGGGGATTAATGTAATGTATGCACACCCTTAAGGTGCCCATCCCCAAGAACTTTGGGTCCCCCCACAACAGGCTCTGGGAGTCCTGATCGCATGTGGGTCTCCCAGAACCTGGAATGGGGGGAAGGGGGTTGAATATTGCAGAGTGAATCTAATGCGCACTCCATTTTGAAATGCTTGGCATTTAGGTGTGCATTAGAATCAGCAGGAAACTTTTTTTCATCTCAAGCCTTTTAAATTAGAGTGCACATTAGATTTGAATAAATAAGGTAGCTTTTATTTTTTTACGTCCTACAAGAGGACCTTGTCCTCAATTTTGGTTATGACATATGGTCACCTTGCTCCACAGGGTTTTAACAAGGAAAGGTGCAGAGGGCAGGAACTACCGGGGAGAAGGGAAGGAAAGGAGGGGGTGATCTGAGAATCCTGTTCCTTCCAGTCTCACTTGCAGGTTGACTCCTCCTCTTTTCTGATCTTGGACCGACCAGGGCTGCCCTCTGAAACGTGGCTGATCAGGAAGGTGCCCCATATTTACATGAGAGTGACCACCCACCCCAAACTGTGACAGTGGCTGCAGAAGAAGGACAAGAAAAGACAGGGAAGCGGGATTGCTAAGCATGTATAGTACTTCATAAACAGTGGCTATGTGATCCTATCAGGTGCTGTGGGGGTAGAGTGACCGTATGTCCTCTTTTTCCAGGACATGCCCTCTTTTTTAGCTTTCTGTCCAGGAAAAAACTTCATTCTCCTCCTTTTGCTTCTGAGCTGGCAGCATACAGCCTTCTTGTAATTAATAAATTATATGTAATACTTTTAAAATTAGTAACATGTAAGAGACTGGAATCCTAAAGATACTTTCCTGGGAGTAAGTTCCATTGAAGTAATGGGGCTCACTTCTGAACAGACATAGTTAGGGTTTTATTAATCATGCTTAAATTTACCACATGAAAGTGTTTCATGTGTTATGAATAGCTTAGCGTTTTTAGCTTTAATTTTGTAATGTCCTATATTTTTAGTAGGTGTCCTACATTTTTGGGGTTTGTTGTCCTGGCAAAGTGTGGGCAGGGTTTTAGGTGTAGATCCCAACCCTGTGCATGTCTCCTCAGAAGTAAGTCCCATTACAGTCACTGGTCTTACTCTCAGGAAAGTGTGGACAGGGTTGGAGGCTTGGAGCCAAGCACTGCCCCGCATAGTTGCCACTCTGCATCTTAGAGGGAGATCGCAGCAAGAAGCCAGCCAGCAGACTCTGCTTGCTGTTGCCCGATACCTCAGTCTGTCACCTACTGTTCTGGAGAGCTCCCTGATGAGCACCCAGCCTGGCCGTCTTCTGTCATCATGTGGGAGGTGGCTGGCACTGGGACAGAGAAGGCCAGAAAAGCCAGGCAGCCTAGCCCTGCCTGGCTAATGAGTGCCTGGCCCTCCTGCCTGCACCCACATGGGCAAACTCATGCAGTCTCGTTTTGGGAGACAACTGGCGCTAGGAACCAGCAGGCTCCTCTTTGTGCTCCCAGCCAGTCCACTTGGCTGGTGAGGCCTGCACCACCCAGCCATCCACCTGTGCCCACATGGCACCACCTCACACTGTTTCCATGGGAGTGGCAGCTGCTGACAAGCGCCTCTTGCGGGGGAGGGAGACAGGCTAAATAGCTAAATGAAATGGCCCTACAGGTCAAATTTGGCAGGCAGGACTTGTGTCTGACACCTGTGGCATATGGTTACCCTGGTCATAACCAAAGAAAGGACAAGGTCCCCCCAAAATGTAGGACACACAAGAAAAATGTAGAACATGACACTATTAAAGCTAAAACACACATATATATTACTTTTACAATATACAGTTAATTAAAACTGTATATTGGTTATTACTAAATCTGAAACTATTACATCTAATTTATTAATTCCAACAACAAGACTACATGCTACCTGCTCAAAAGGAAAAGGGGATAATGACATTTTTTTCCAGGACATAAGGCAAAAAAAGGACATGTCCTGAAAACAGAGGATCCTGCCCTGGTCATCCTGCCCCAAACCCTCAAGTTCTCTCCCACGCCCCACAAGTCCTCGGACCCTTTCCCAACCCCACAAGCCCCCAGACCCTCCCCAGTACCTTTTGGGGCTGGCTAGCTTCACGAGATGGGGGCACGACATAGGCGTGCATCCTGACCTCCCCCTCAATCCCTGTGCACTACAGGAAAGGGAGGAGTTTAGCCTCCCTGTACAGCCAGCTAGCCAGAAGCTCCTAGCATGGCTCACTGCTACTGCCTACACAGCCATCTTCGCTGCTGTGGAAGGCATGTTGAAGGAAGTTTGGGGAGCACCCCAGCTTTTCTTGACCTCCCTGGAATGGCTCCACAATCCCCTTGGGGGGTGGGACTCCTACTTTGAAGACCACCAGTTTAGAGGCTTCTGAAAACAAGTCTTGAAGGATAAAGCAAGGGCCAGTGAATAAGAAATGTTGCTGCAGAAATTTGTCATAAATTACAGACAACTACACGCAGACAATTACACGCCAGACAATTACACGCAGTGTGACATTTATTATATCTTTAAAGAGAGATTATACCAGAACAGTCTTCAAAAATCAGCTATCAAAACTCAATATCAATTCAATAGATGTAAAATGATCTTCCAAACAGTTACCTCTGATTTCTTTGGTAAACTTGACACGCTGGGAATCTGTAAGGGGCTTTGTTTGTTCATTGATGTTCTGAATATCTAAGACCTCACACATGAACTCAATGATGGGCTGAGCACGATAAAATGCAGTGGCTGACACTGAAAAAAAAGACATGGAAACTCAGAAAAATATGCTTTTGAGCTCTCCCACCATCATTACGAAAATAAGATTCTCATGTACCATCTATGTTGAGCATCATGTTCCACATGGCAGGTCTTACGGACTGGTGGAATCCAAACCAGACTTCCCGGCCACCTCCCAGCGGATGATAATAACCTTCTGGGGGCGAGAAGAAGGAACGGCCCACTGGGGTGTACCTAAGGAGAACAGGAAAGCCAATGACGAGTTTTTTCCTCAAAAGATCTTGCAGGTAAGTAGACAGCTAGTGCCAATATCCAAATTAATATCTAGCCAAAAGTAATATCAAATTGTATAGATACAGTAGGTGGACATTCTCTCCTCTGGTCAGTTGATGCTTAAAAATACAAAGTTTTGCTGATTCACTATACAAGCAGCAGCATAAATTTTACAGGGACACCCTCCTGTGGGGACCATTTAGCTGGCTTCAGCTGTCAGGAAAGCAATTTGTTAGAAAGCTGCATTAAGAACTCACCTCATGGAGGGAAGGTGCCGTGTTATGACATCAAGTGCCTGTACAGAGTCTTCTGGGACTTCATTCAGATGCCCTGCTAGAGCTTCCAGAAGCAGCTGAAGGCTAACCACAGACACCCACTGAATTGACACTTTGAAGGTTTGGTCCTTCCCTTCACCTGGGAGTGTGACCTCCATATCAACCTGGAGTCAAAAAATGAAGTTTTAGCTCCACACTGACACCAAAGCAGAACACTGAAATTCTGATGAAATCATCTTTGTGTGAGACTGAACTCCCTGAAGACACACCTTGGAGTCCAACTCAACTAATTTCAGTACAAGATAAAAGACGTCACCTGCAGCAATTTCCCAGTCTAAAATCTATT
Source organism: Cryptoblepharus egeriae (assembly GCA_030015325.1). Classification (NCBI taxonomy): domain Eukaryota; kingdom Metazoa; phylum Chordata; class Lepidosauria; order Squamata; family Scincidae; genus Cryptoblepharus; species Cryptoblepharus egeriae. The sequence goes on from JAREYC010000014.1 coordinate 13,576,446, forward strand.
TACAAACCTAAATTATGAGTTTGAATTATTTAGAATGAAACTGTAAGAATTCCATAACAGCCCCAAAGCATTATAAGTATCTTATGAAACACAAAGCAGTAAATCACTAATAAATCTAGACTAGGGACCTCTAAACGTTTTGGCAGGAGGGTCACATCATCTCTCTGACAGGGGCCAGAAAACCAATTCACATTTCAAATTTGAATTTCAACTTTCTGTCAGGGGCCAGAAAACCAATTTACATTAGTGGATTAGAAGGCTTGCCCAAGAGGTCTTGCCAGAGGCCACATTGAGGCTTGGTGAACTGGGGCTTAGCTGAGCCAAGCCGGGCTGGGGTTTGGAGACCCCTGATCAAGGTGACATTAAACAAGTTCTCACCTCGTAGCAATGGGTGGTTTCCTGCTATGTGAGGAAAGAAACTGTAGGATACAACCGAAATCAGTGAGCTCAAGCTTTAAGTTTTACTTAAAGCATTTATAGAATTATCTGTGTGCACAGCCCTAAGAGCTGGCATTAATGTTATGACCTGTCTTATTCCTATAACGTTTAAGGTCAAGTGGGCTGCGGGTGGCACAAGTGGTTAAGACACTGTCCTGTAAACCAGTAGGCCAGGGTTTGAGACCTGATCCCTACAAGGCAGGGTGAGCTCCTGTCCTTAGCCCAGCTCTGCAATGCAGCTGGAACCAATCGTATTGGCTCTGCCGTTCCACTGAACTATTTCAGTGGTCAGGAGAAGGGGGATTTGCTGCTTGGGTAACAGCCTATCTTCCATATCAATCTCCCCAGGCCTTCATGCTTCGCATGCAGCGTCGAGCACGATACCATAGTCTTTCAAGACTGATGGATGCCAATGATAGTGTTAAGGTCAAGTAAAAACACCTAAGGAGCCAAACATCAAGTTTTTCAACTGCACACTGTGCATAGCACCTGATAATCCCTGTTTTCACTTACCCTATCCCTGCCAATAGGCAGAGGGTGGGCAGTGTACATGTTCCTCTTGCCATCATAGCCAGGTTGTCGATCCCCAAATATCTGCATCTTGAAGTGTCTCACCATGGTATCCACTACCTCCCTGAAAAGGTGCAGATTAAGTGAGATTAATACAGAGAGTGAACATGGAAGCATTAACAGTACCTATCAAACGTGCTACTGTTATGTATACAGTAGACCCCTTCCCCCAATTTGCATGGGTTCCTGGAGCCCCTGCAAATTTTGAAAAACTGTGAATTGCTGTTTGTATGCCCCCCCTTCCCCTCAGGCCAGGACACCTCCCCAGCCAGTAGCTGCTCCCCACCTGGTACTGCTCCCTGCCTGGCACCACTTCTTACCAGTAACCAGAGCTGCAGTGACGCAGAAGGGCTTCCTAGAGACCCCCAAGAGCATGCTTGCCAGCCCACTTCCTGGGCGCACTCTGGGGGATGTCCCTCAGAAAAGTGCTCATCAGAGCAGCAGGCGACGGGCAGCTCATTATGGAGTGATCCCACCTGGACTTGGGTGGACACAGAGCCCTCCAAACCCAGGCACGGACCTCTCCGCAACGACCTGCCTGCTTTGTGCTCCAATGAGCGCTTCTCTGAGGGACCTCCCCAGAACATGCTCAGGAAGTGGGAAGATGAGTACATGCTTGGGGGTCCTGCATCATCACAGCACCGTGCTCCAGTAAGGAAGGGTATTTGTCGTGGAGTGGGGGAGGCAGCATCACGGTTCCAGATTCATGGCCCTAGAAAATCAGCAAACAACTAGGGCCACAAATCTAGAACCACAAATTAGTGGGGCTCTACTGTATTTATATTCCTCTCAAGCATCCTACAGAATAAGTAAAATAAAAAGAAAACTTAGTTTTAGATCAAGGAAATAGGGATTTCTTCAGCTTCAAAACTAATGACAGATTCAAGGAAGTAGCAGCAGGATGCAGGGATCTCATCTGAGACTTCCTCAGATATCCTGAGACATCTGGTGGGTCACGGGGAGATGCAGGAAGCTGGAGCAGATAGGCCAACAAGGCTCTTCTCACTGATTTTTCAGTTGTATATTTAACTGCAATACAGTAGTCCCACTACAGTACCTGAAGTAGTTTAGTTGTAGGCCTCTTCCTCCCCCTCCCCCCTCACTGTGGTCCTTTTCTTAAAAATAAAAAATAAGTGAGAAAATAGCCCTCTCTGTCTTCATTCTGTTTCATAATTTTTTAAAAGGAGACTCCCACATTTACGGCATCCACAGATAGTAAAATCTGCAGATGCCAGATGTGGGGATAAGGCAGATCCACTGTACTCTAAACCTGACTGCCTACTCCAGTTCTTTTAATAAAAGAACACCTTGAAACAAAGTTATATTAACTGGAAAACTGGAAAATCAAGTTTGAAGCCATCATGTTAAATCTCACCTGTTCACCCTCCGGGGACGTTTTTCTGGTTTGATGTCCACATCATAATGATAAACATCAATTTTAGGGATCTGCACCTGGAAGTGATTGGCCAAGAGACGAATTGGTTTTCCAACGGTTCCCAGACCAGGGCGACGGGGTGGTTGGAAAAGAGTGGCAGGTGGACCTGTGAAAATGAAAGTGTGTTGGATTGTAATGCCATTTTGCCAGGAGGCTAACCTCATAGTTTAGTGAGCCCCATACAAGATCAAAGCGCAAACTTGCCAAGTAAAGATGTTACACACTTTTAATAATAAGCAACAGGTCTGATGGCTCTAGCTTCAGCATAGCAAAAAACCCAAAACAAAAACCAGCAATGAGGTTACGATGAGCCACATTTTACATAGCTGAACCTATCAAAGCATTAAAGAGAATTCTTCCACTCTTAGCAATTTGCTAAGGGCATGCTATAAAAGGGCTGCAGTGGCTAAAACACTGGCATTGGAACTCTGACTGGAATTCCGCTTAGCAGGCCAACAGTTCAAAACCTGAGTTCTGCCAGATGGGTTGAGCTCCCATCCTTATCCCAGCTCCTGCCAACCTAGCAGTTCGAAAGCATGCAAATGCAAGTAGATAAATAGGGGGAAAGGCAACGTCCTGTCAACAGGCCCGTGTGACAGGCTGGCCAGGTATCCCCATGTCGCATCCATTATGGATTGGAGGAAGCTCCAATCCACAACAAGTGGACACGCTGAAGTTGCCTTTACCTCATGCTATGAAAGGACAGCAAAAGTTTATTTTTTTGTGCTTAGCAATTCTTGAAGCAGTTTTCACCAACATGTGAGGAAATGAATATGCATGACTTGAAATTCAGAGTTTCTGATTTTTGCCCCATGCACATTCCCTTTATCGCCCACAGGGCATCTCCTGTTTAAGGGATGTCTCCTAGCCAGGGCATGCTACCAGGAAGGGGGCAGGAGAAGGGGAGGTTTAAAGCACACTTGCAATAAGGCTAATTACAGGTCTGACCCTGTTGTACACAGATTTTTTATAAATGATTTGACTCAACACAAACAACCACCACTGCAAATCAGTTTAAAAAACTGCTTTTCAACTGTTGTAGAGAGGTAGCCATGCAAGCAATTGTTCCATTTTTCAGTCCCAGAATCAAATCAAACCCCTGCATATATCAAGGCACTACCTTATTCAAGTAAGCACAATAGAGAAGCAAGAAACCTGGATGTGGCCTTCTAGACCTATTTTTCCATTGTTTTCTTTATACACATTTTTTATTCACAGGAAGTTCCAAAACAAACCCTAGTGGATAACGAGGGACACCTGTAGTTTATACAATTCCAGTAGAGATGGATGGCTTCTGGGGTCAAGTCTTAGCAACATCAATTAGCACAAGACCAAAACCATCACAAACATATCTATATACAGTATCTATCATTCACTCAATGACTCACCCAGCCAAATGAATCACCCAACCAAGACCTAAAAGCGTGAAATTTACAATTCCTTCGAAGACACTAACCAATAACCAATTTTTGGAAATTCAAACCGGAAGAGGGTGAAAAGGGACACAACACATTTTTGTCCCAATACTTAACATTGAAGAATTGCATACTCATCAACATGCAGTCCAAACCCCTAGATCTAGAACAGGGGTCTCCGAACCCTGGCCTGGGGGCCAGATGTGGCCCTCTGTGAGCCTCAATGTGGCCCATGGCAAGACCCCTCTATCCAGCCCTTGGGCAAGCCTTCCAGTTCAGTGGTGACTGGTGGTGCCCAGTGCCTGCCAGAAGCCACATGCGTCCCAGTACCTAGTGCCGCTGGTGTCAACGGACCCCATGGTAGGGGTTGCCTGGTAGGGATGCACACTTCCCAGTGCCCACTATTGTCCAGTGATGCTTGCTAAGGAAGCCTGGTGGTGGCCAGTGGTGCCCGCTGAGCACTGCCTGGTGGTATCACTGCCTGCTGGTGCATGCTGCCTGGTGCTGAAAGTGCACACTGGTGCCCAGAGACCACAAATATTCTTTAAATTTCATTCCCACAATGAGTAAATTTTATTTACTCAACAACAAACTTTATTCTCTCCTTTGATTATGGCAAACTCAAACATCCAGATGTTGCATATAAAGCAGGCCTATGGCAAAAATCAAAGTTTCCTCCCAACTGCTTGTTTCCTCCATTTTGCAGAGATTAAGAATGTCTAAAGACTTTTGTGATGTTCAATATCTGCAAAATCAAGTGTTCAAGTTCAAACATGGAAATGCTCTGGTTACTGACTTTGGTAATTAATATACCATGTTCCTGGATTACAGCATGACCAGATGCCAAACCCAAAATTCCTACCCCCCTCCCACTGACCAAGCCAAAATTCCTACCTGCTTTTAAAAAATGCCAAAAATGTATTTTTTGGTTTTTATATTTTTGTTTTTTGGCCATAACTTTTGATAGGATGGAGATATCTCAAAACTGATTTTTGCACTGGATTCTGCCCCTCAATATGAATCCAATGACATATGACATGGTGGTGTACTGTGCACCATCATGAAGTCCAAAAATGAAGTCAAAATGTAGGACACCTGGACAGGAGGCTAAAAATCTGGACAAATCCAGGTTTTTCTGGTATATGGTCATCCTGCTAGATTACTAAATGACTTACAGGAGCAGTACCCAGACCCTTCTTATGGTCAGCAGAACTACCTAAGGAAAGGAAGGTATCCAGCTATTTGTGTTTACAGACTGTTTTCCACTTTGGAAGCATTGTGTTCACTATCTGCCTCTCAAATTATGTCAATCAATCCCATTTTCCCTTCTTGCATTACTTTTGACTTTCTAGATCTTCTCCCCTTTTAATCTTTGTTTTAACTCCTGTTTTCACCTATTGCCTATCGACTTAAAACAGCAAGGATTGTCAAACATCCAAGATAGTCCCAGTCTCACTTATTTGTTTTGTTTTTTATGTAAGTGGAAATCCCCTGAATGTTGAAACCCCTTATCAGATCAGAGAAACTTTCCAAGAAACTTTCCTTTGATTTTCATGAAGCAGAGCAGCAGAGTCCTACAAACTCCCTCAGCAAGACCCCTTTAACTGGCCTGTGGGCAAGCCTATAATCCTGCAGAGTGAAGGGGAGCTCTGCTTCCTGCTTCTCTGGAGGGTATTCTAAGGGCTGGAGAGGCTGCACACACCTTCTATTTCTGTGTATGAAAGTGCTTATGAACTTCACCCCTCTCTCTATGTGTTAGAAATTATTTAACTGATTTGAATTCATTCATATCAGTTCTGTCTCTATATTCATTTATGTAAACGTAAGTAAATTCTTTTTTTCAGCTCCCAACACAGTGTCAGAGAGGCCCTCCTGCCAAGAAATTTGGACAACCCTGATGTAGACCAGTCAGTCAAAGGAGGAAGAGTCAAAATCACTAACCACTAGGTTTTGCCTTCAACCACACTTCCTGTGTATGCCCACTTTCCATCTTAAGACTGAAGAGTCTCTTTTAATATTGCCTGCTATTTAGATTTATTATTTTTATTAACAAAAGGAGTAACCAGAACAGCTACAATCTAACATGTAACAAGTGGGCAAGTTGGGCTATTTTTGGGATCCTGGACCTTTAATAGCTGTATAGAAAATAAAATTTCAGCTTGCAAACTTCTGAACTAACCCAAAAACCCAAACCTGACCAAACTCAGCATACCAAGGGAGCAAAGGGAGCAAATGACCTAGATACCAAAATTACTACAGGGACATCACCAGCCTTACATTCCCCATCACCTGTTTATCTTTTTTCAAGAGCAAGAAGTCCACTCCACCAACTTCTTTCTTTTTATAAAAACCATCCTCCTCATGAGTGAGGGGAAACAGGCTTCAAAGTAGATGTGAGTTGAAGTTATCATAAAGGACAAGGGAAAGAGGCAGCTCTAGGCATAGATGCCTTTTACAACATTGCACCCCTTTTCACTCCCTTAAGGGTTAAATTTCTCAACATCAGTTCTTGGTGGGTGTTGATGTAACACAATGATCACCCTCCCCAAATTTCATGCTTCTTTGTACAGGGGTTAGGGCAGGGCATTGATCAGTCAGGGATTCTTCAATGGAAAGTATAGGAAGGAAAACACATTGTGCCCCCTTTCACCCCCTTCCTGTTGGAATTTCTGAAAACTGGTTCTCAGTGTGTGCCTCCATCACGGAAGGGACACCCTCCCCAAATTTCACGCTTCTAAGGTCCAGCTGGGCATTGATGAGAGTCAGTCAGCTAGTGAGTAAATGACTGAGTCGGTGACGCTTCAGTTTTATATATATAGATTTTTTTCACTTTTTTAATCCACAGATTTTTACCCATGAGATGTTCAGTATTCATTTCAAACCTCAAGCAAAAGATTTACTTTTCTTTTTGAGCATGAAAACGAAAAAGTACATAAAATGTCCAGAATAGCTCATGAAGATGAAAGTCATTGTTTTCCATTTGAACTGGGCTAGAGTGCTTCACTTTACTTTCAAAAAGTATTGTATCATGGATCAAGGACAGCCAAAGTTTATGATACTTATTTGGATACTCAAGAGCTGATCCACTAATCCTATGCTAATTAGGCTGATGCAGCATTGCTTTTGTGGGCCAGTGATCTGCTCAGCAAGATTACACTTATGCCCTTACACATGACTATGCTGCATGGGAGTTTGGATTTGGCCAGAGTAAGTTACTTTCCATCAATAACTCGATTATTACAAAACAACCTTAGTTGTTTTGTAATAAACAAAATAAACATGTAATAAACATGTTTGTAGTTCTTGTCTTAAGTACTGTACTTCACATTTCCAGAGTAACCCTTAGAACAGTGGTCTTCAAAGTGGGGGTTGTGATGTCCCCCAGAGGGATCATAAAGGCTGAGGAAGCTTGGAGGAGCATTGCAGCTTTAAGGCTGCTTGGGAGACATTTAAAGGCAGCCTGAAGCCTGCCCACTGCTGCAGGAGCGCTCCAGAGGCTTTCCTGCAAGGCACTGTTTCAAAGTATGAGCGTGCCCAAACAGAGCCCTGGCAGAATGGCTGGCTGGGGGCTTCTGGTGCTACTACTTGGGCTGCACTTCCTCCCTTCCCCCCCCCAGCCTAGCGATAGGACACAGCACATCACGAGAAGCCCCCAGCCAACAGTTCTGCCAGGGATTCATTTGGGTACACTCACCCTAATCCCTGCAAGGCGCTTTGAAACAGCGCCTTGCAGAAAAAGCCTCCTAAGCACTCCAACTTCTGAGGTGGAAAGAACTTGGGAGACCCTCCCAAGCAGGAGCCCACAGAAGGGGAGTGGAGATGAAGAAGGAGCCCCCACTCACTCACAAGCTCTGTGTGTTCATGTGAATATGTGTACATGTATGCTTGTATACCTACATGTAAGTGCATGTGTGTATATAAGTGCATCTGTGTGTGTAAGCGTGTACATGGGTGCATATGTGTGCTTTTGTATATGTGAGTGTATGTGAGTATGAGTGCATGTACATGTATGCGTGTGCATGTGCACATATGAGTGCACATATGAGTGCACACATGAGTGCATATGAGTGCTTTTGTGTATGTGAGTGTATGTGTGTGTATGTTACTGCATGTGCGTGCACGTGTGTAAAGGTATGTATGTGAGAATGCATGCGTAAAAGTTCGTGTGGGGGGGCCTTGGGTGGGTGAGAGAGGGCTGGGGGCATGGTAACCATATGTCCTGTTTTTCCAGGAAATGCCCTCTTTTTTAGCATTGTGTCCTGCATTGGGAGTCACAGGTTTGACAGGGGGTTTGACAGGACACATTCCAAAGTTGGAAAGGCAGTCCCAGGCCAAAATGGCCAAAGACCACTGCCTTAGAAGACCCATGAAAGAACCCTTAGAAGACTCCACATTACAGAAATGGAGCCATAGATGAGAATATGTGGCATTTAAATACTGCCTTCCCATTTCCAAAGAGACACTAAAAGAGGCTCTTGTTCTATTAACATATAGCTTTTAAAAAGAACTCTATTGCTGATAGTGCCAAAGTGCAATAGCGCCACTGGTGAAGTTATGGTTAAGACCTGAAACGAAGATAATCGGGCCAACACTCTAGAATACCTTGAGAAACACATCAAAATCCTTTTGTTACCTTATTCCAGGCCTTCTACATGTGGGACATTTTTTGAGGACCAGAAAATTAGTCACATTGGTCCAAGCAGATACCTCAGAAGGATCATATGGTACAACAAGTAGCAAGATGGGTTTGACCATGAGAAGCCCAGGTTCAGGTATGTACCCTGTGCACCTAATGACAAATACTGTATTTACTCGAATCTAATACGCCATCAAGTCTAATGTGCACCCAATCTATATATATATAAAACTGAAAAGTCACTCACAGACTCACCAACATCCAGCCAAAACCGCCAAAATCATGAAATTTGGGGAGGGTGTTCCTTCTGTGACCATCAACACCCACCAAAAACCGATGTGGAGAAATTTAACCCTTAAGGGGCTGAAAAGGGGTGCAACGTGTTTTTGTCCTATACTTAACATGGAAGACTAACCAACATCCAGCCAATTTAGTGCTTGGTGCCTGGTGTACGGGAGAGGGGATTGCACTGCAGAGGATGCTTGTGCATGGGGTGTGTTGCATGTGGAGAAGTGATGCACGGGAGGAATGATGCGCGTGGGGCAGATGATATGCATGGGGATGGCTTATGGGGAAATTTTACTCCTGCAATGCAGGTATGTTTTCTGTAGTACCTATAATAAAATGTTGTATTTACTCTAATTAACCATCAAATCTAATGCGCACCCTGATTTTGGAGACTAAATTTGGCTGAAAAAGTGAGCCTTAGATATGTGCAAATTCAGTAGTCTAAACTAGATGAGTAGCCACAACAAATATATGTTATGAGGACGATGGAGGAATACCATAAGAATGGCAATTACAGTCCCAGACTGTTTTGCAAAAGCAGTATGTCACGTGAAGAGAAGGAGTCACAGGATCAGGCAACTTTGTTCCACTCCTGTTTTTCCCCCAAGAATAACTTATCATCAGGAAATTGAACAGATTTGTACTACAAATCTGAGCCAATTCACAAAACTCACAACTGAGTACCTTGCCTAACAAGCAAAAATTTCCAAGAAATCTTGCTTCACACAACAAGTTTCGCTTCACTTAACAAGCAAGTGCGCTATGGGCACACGTGCTATGCAGCCCTGACGCTCCACATGGAGGCTCTTTAAAGACTGCTGGCCAGAGCTGCTGCCTCTAACTGCCCCCAACTTGGGGGCACTTGCCCAGAGGTACCAGAGGCAGCTGCCCCTAACTGCCCCCAAGTGCCCCTACTGATCACCTTGAACCTCCAGCAGCAGCCCAGGTAAGCCTCCCAGGAAAGTGTCTTTGATTGCAGCCTCCTAACCATGTCTACCCAGAAGGAAGCCCCATTGTGTTCAGGAAAGTGTCTTTAGGACTGCAGCCTAAGTAGACTTCATAGGATCATTCACTTTGAATGCATGTTTTGAATTCATTTCCAGTGTTTTGTCATCATTTTTACATTCAGTTAATATTTTTATATGAATATTTTGGGGGTTGTGGAACCAATTGTCTGAGTTTCCGTTATTTCCTATGAAAAAATCTGCTTCATTTAAAGAGCGTTTCACTTAAAGAACAGGCCTCCAGAACAAATTAAGCTTTTTATGTGAGGCACCACTGTACTTCCCTGTTTTAAATATCACCAGTAAGATTATGGAAGTGGCGGATTTAGGCATAACAGGTTTTATAGGAAGCAGCCAATTAGTTTGGTGGGTTTTTTAAATAACTGCCTAATGTGTAGCTGACAGCACAATCCTAAACATGTCTACTCAAAAGTAAGCCACATTGTGTTCAATGGGTCTTACTCCCAGGAAAGTGTCTCAGGATTGCAGCCAGAGTCATTAAATTTAGTAAATTAATATTAGCCTTGGAGACAATTTATCTTCAGTATGAAACATTTAAACAAAAACTATCAATATTGTAGGCCTCCTCTTTCTTGTGTGTATTTTTAGCTGTTTTAACCTTTGAAAAGGCGAACAAAAGCAGGTAGAGGAAAAATTAGGTTTTAAATGGCTAAAAAAATCCAGTAGTCAGCATGCAGCAGATGATTACAGCTGGCTAGTAAAATCTTAGATTCTACTCTTTTAGGTTGATCAAATTTCAGAATTTGAATTATCTGCTGCAACAGCAAATAAGAATTCACACAAAAAGCAATCAAATTCAAGATGCAAGTCTCCAGCAATAGGCGAGTTTCAGCTGAGCACTGTCATCTGATTGATCTTTACAACTCAGTATTTTGTAATAGCTATTCTATTCTTTTAAAAAACAAAGTTTACTAAAGAAACATCATTAGCTATCTGTCATATTTGCATACTTTTGTTGGCTAGTCCTTCAACAGTTCATTTTATCAACAGTTCATTTTATCAATTTGTGGTCTTGTGTTTCCTGACAGCAAAATTCTATATAGGTTTTTTTTTAGCATCATATATATGATCCTAACAGAATTAGTTTAAATACAGACAACTGAGATTTAAAGTAGCTGAAATCATCATATTTAAGATGCATTAGGCATTTGAAAAAAGCCACACGTGAAGGAAACAAAACTGATTCATAATAAAGTCCATGTATTTTTCTTTCCGTTTAAAAAAGCTTTATACATTAAAACATCAATCCATGTATAGTGGTACCTTGCAAGACAAATGCCCTATAGGACGAACGCTTTGAATAACGAACTTAAATTCCTCTGGGTTCTGCTTTGCTGGACGAATGTGCTTTGAATAACGAACTCCCTCTCCTCCTGCCTGTATGTATGTATTTTTACCTACAGGCTAGCAGAGGGAGAACAGGAACATCTTCAGTCTCTCCAGCAAGCCTGACCCTGGAGCTGCATATCTGGGCTTCTCCTGCAGCCAGGAAGCAACATTCCTCCTGCACCCTGTTCTGGAGCCCCCCTCAAACAAACCCCTTCCCCCAAGAAAGCGCCCCACTGCCTGGACCGCACTACAACTACCCCTCTTCCCCCCCCACCACTATCTTTTCTGGCTGGAGTTTTCCTTTCCTGTGAGTTAGCACCACACTTTCCTGTAAGCCCCTGTGCATACAATGGGGCTTATTTTTGAATAAATAATAAATGCCTTTATTACGGTCTTTGACCAGCACAAGATAAACAACAGACAGCTTAGTTACAAATGCGTCCAAAGAAGAGAGTATAAAATAAGAACATAGCAACTATGAAAGTATACGTGAATAGACATGGTTAGGATTGTGCGCCTAGGCAGGACCCTGTGGACCACTGTGATGGCATAGCTAGTTGGAGCTATAGTTGGAGCAGTCAGTCTTGGAGGGAGTCTCAACCCACTTTTGCATCCAGGCAGAAGTCTTTGCTGCTGCTGCTGCAAATTGGAGTCAGGCTGGCATCCTGTGAGTAAGCCCCAGTGGATTCAATGGGAGTTGATTCTGAGTAGACAGGAAAGGATCTTTGTTCCTTTTGCATTCAGGCACAAGCCTTTGCTACTGGTCTTGCTGCAAACTGCCCATCTGGTTTGCATAGATAGATCTCACACACAGAGAGGCTCCTTGTTAAAGTTGTTAAAGTTGTTAAAGGCAACTTTAACAAGTTGCTCAAAACGACACCAGAGACACTTTTGGTGAAAATGAATCACCCTTTGCCATATAGATTTTTCTTTTCTGTTTTATGGTACAATATATTACTATGTTTTATTACAGTGATTGTGTTCTGTATTACATTACAGTGTTCTGAATTTGATTACAGTATTTTGTCATCATTTTACCATAGTTAATATTTTTATATGAATATTTTTGAGTTGTGGAACCAATCATCTGAGTTTCCTTTATTTCCTATGGGAAAATCCATTTTGTAAGAAGTATGCTTTGTAAGACAAACCTGCTTCCAGAACGAATTAAATTTGTCTTGCAAGGCACCACTGTAGTTGAACAAACACACATAGTACCTGAAAGACTTCAGATAGATTGCTTCATGTATGAGCTAATTACAAAATTGCTCTCCAAGCAGACATAGGGTTGAATCCTAAAGTTTCCTTCCTTCTGTGGAAGAAATCAGGTACAACCCATACACTCATTTTTAGCCCCAACTGCACAGCATGTGGTCAGCAGATCATCCAAATTTTTGGTAATGAGCACTACACGTGTGTGTCCTAATGGTTAACCACCATTAGGACACACATGTGTCCAACATTTAAGTTTTTTGTGAAGGAGCCTTACTACAAATTAATGTCACAATCATAACATTATTGGGCATGCATGTGGAAAACTTGGTTTGAAAATGAGGTGCTCATTAGCTCTATAAGCAGCTGGGAAGTCTGCACTGTATCTCTCTACAAGTTCCTGTTTGGCTCTTTGTTATTCTACCATTTGCCTCTGAGGATGCCATTGAATATGTGTGGCAAAACATTAGGCCTCAAACAACCACTTTCCAAATGGCCAGAAAACCTGAGACAAAGCATTGCTTTGAAAACTTTGCTCAGGCATCAAGTTTAACTAAAGTTGCATTGGGCAAGCCTTCTCCATAGTGCCACAATTATGGAAGAACTGAGCTCCTGTCCTTCGCCCAACTCCTGCCATGCTATTTAAATGCAAATAAATAGGTACCACCTTGGTGGTAAGGTAACAGTGTTCCATGTGCATGCATGCCCCATGTCCACAGTGGCGTCTTCGGACAATACTGGCTCTATAGCTCTAGAAAGAAGGATGATCACCACCCCCTAGAGTCAGTCATGACTAGCAGGGAAACCTGTGGGAGACACCTTTACACCTTTAACACTCCTCAAAGTGAGAAAATTATCCTATTCTATCAATTGTTCTCATTTTGCTTCAGGGTCCAATCTTGTCTGACATTCCAGCATTGATGCAGCTGTGCCACTGAGACATGCTGCATCCTGCAGTGCCTCCTCAAGGGATGGGAAAGCTTGTCCCCTTATCTCAGGGCTGTGCTGAGGCTGCATCAGCACTGAAATGTTAGATTAGATTGAGTCTCCAATCTTGCTCATTGTAAGTTAAAACTGTGAATTAATAAATTGTTTTAAAAGTGTAGTAACATATGATGCAGGAAAAAAGGCAGATCCAAGGGTGGTCATGGATTCATGACCCCCAAAGTCATGAATATACCTTCTTCAGGTATATAAGCCTTGGTCCCTGAGGGAGTGTGCTGCTGGGCATGCTGTTGGGAGACTCCCTTGAAGAGAAACAGCTGGGTTCCATCCACTGACCGGCCTCACCCTTCTTCAGGTATATAAGCCTTGGTCCCTGAGCGAGTGTGCTGCTGGGCATGCTGTTGGGAGACTCCCTTGAAGAGAAACAGCTGGGTTCCATCCACTGACCGGCCTCACCCTTCTTCAGGTATATAAGCCTTGGTCCCTGAGGGAGTGTGCTGCTGGGCATGCTGTTGGGAGACTCCCTTGAAGAGAAACAGCTGGGTTCCATCCACTGACCGGCCCAGCAGACCAGTTGAGGACAATTTTGGAGACTGTTGCCTTGGAGACTGTGCCTCCCTCCTGAGGGAAAAATTAATAGAAACCTGCCCTAGCTGCTTGGCTCCGCCTGTTGCTCTGTAGCAATGTGTTCACCACCTGGAGGGAGCGCAGGGGAGGGGAAGTCGGCTGGGAGTGCTGCCACCTTTAGTAGAGTGACGGGTCATGGAAGATATGGTGGGAGAGGTCAGGCAGGCCGTTACAGGAGGAGGGTCAGTCGTAGACAAGACTGTCCCTCTTTCTGGCCCTCCCCTCAACCCTCTGACCTTAGGCAGCCTGAGCAGCAGCCTCCTGAGTCTGAACCTGCTGCTTCTCAATGCCAGGTCAGTAAACAATAAGACCTGCCTGGTCCAAGACCTGATCCTGGACCAGAAAGCTGACCTGGCCTGCATCACGGAGACCTGGCTGGATGAGGCCGGAGGTGTGGGCCTCTCTCAGATCTGTCCGCCAGGTTTCCGGGTGCTGCAGCAGCCAAGACTTCAGGGGCGGGGAGGTGGGGTTGCGATAGTCTACCGTGATTCTATCCCTCTCACCAGGTCCCCTGTCCAGTGGTTCACAGGGTTTGAATGCCTCTGTGTTGTGCTGGAGGGGCGAGACAGAATAGGGATTCTGTTGGTGTACCGCCCGCTGTGCTGCCCAACAGTCTCCCTGCCTGAGCTGACCGGGGTGATCTTGAGCGTGGCGTTGGAGTGCCCTTGCCTTTTAGTGCTGGGGGACTTCAATGTCCATGCCGAGGCACCCCAAACATCTGCAGCTCAGGATTTCATGGTCTCCATGGCAACCATGGGTCTGTCTCAAAGAATACCTGCCCCTACTCATGATGCGGGACACACACTGGACCTTGTGTTCACTGCTGGGCAGGTTGATGGTGATCTGGATGTGAAGGACATCTCCATCACCCCATTGCCATGGACAGATCACTACCTGGTGGGATTTAGGCTTATCGCAGCCGGTAGCCTCTGCACAGGCGGGGGACCGCATTCCATGGTCCGCCCCTGGAGACTGATGGATCCAAATGGTTTCCTGATGGCTCTGGGGGATTTTCCTGCTGCCAGAGCTGGCGACTCACCCGGCTCCTTGGTCAATCTCTGGAACACGGAGATGACCAGGGCCCTGGATGAGATCGCTCCTGAGCGACCTTGGCCCTGCCGTAGATCAAACGCAGCTCCTTGGTTTTCTGGGGAGCTGCGGGCTTTGAAACAGCAAGGTCGACGTTTAGAGCGACGGTGGCGAAAGACTCGTGTCGGTTCTGATCGGGCAGAGGCCAGGGCTCACTGGCGAGCCTACTCTGCAGCGGTGGTGGTGGCTAAAAAAGAACACCTTGCTACCACCATCACATCCACAGAGAACCGTCCAGCAGAGCTCTTCCATGTGGTCCGGGGCCTACTCCATCTGGCCCCCCTCACTGACGTAGAGCACACGGAGGCTCGCTGTGGCGAGTTCGCGCAACACTTTGCGGACAAGGTCGATCAGATCCAGCATGACTTGGACACCACTTTAGCAACATCCAACGATGTCCCCGGGGCACCTGTCTTATCCATCTTTTGGGATTCTTTTCAGCTTGTAGAACCTGAGAATGTGGACAGGATTCTCTGTAGTGTGAGACTATCTGCTTGCCCGCTAGACCCTTGCCCAGCCTGGCTAATCAGACTGGCCCGGGATGGACTGGCCGAGTGGCCAGGGAGGGTGGTGAACTCCTCTCTGGGGGAGGGGATGTTGCCTTCTGCATTAAAGCAGGCAGTGGTTCGCCCCCTCCTGAAGAAACCCTCCCTGGACCCTAAAAATCATAATTATCAGCCAGTCTCAAACATCCCATTTCTGGGCAAAGTGGTCGAGCGGGTGGTGGCGTCCCAGCTTCAGAGGGTCCTGGATGAAGCTGATTATCTGGATCCCTTCCAATCTGGTTTCAGACCGGGATTTGGGACAGAGACTGCCTTGGTCGCCTTGGTGGATGACCTACGCCGGGGAATGGACAGGGGGAGTGCATCCCTGTTGGTCTTGCTGGACCTCTCAGCGGCCTTCGACACCATCGACCATGGTGTCCTTCTGGGTCGGTTGGCCGGGTTGGGGATCGGAGGCACTGTTCTGCAGTGGTTCCGCTCCTACCTGGCTGACAGGTCCCAGAAGGTGGTGCTGGGGGATGCTTGTTCGGCGCCCTGGCCTCTTTGGTGTGGGGTGCCACAAGGTTCCATCCTATCCCCCATGCTGTTTAACATCTACATGAAGCCGCTGGGAGAGGTCATCCGGAGGTTTGGAGTGAGGTGTCATCAATACGCCGATGACGCCCAGCTCTATCTCTCCTTTCCTCCTGAGTCCAAGGAGGCAGTTGAAGTCCTGAATCGTTGTCTGGAGGCAGTGGGGGACTGGATGAGGGTGAACAAGCTGAGATTAAATCCTGATAAGACAGAGGTTCTCCTGGTCCGGAAGTCCTCGACTCGGGTATTGGAATATCATCCTGTTCTGGATGGGGTTGCACTCCCTCTGAAGGAGCAGGTTCGCAGCTTGGGGGTTCTCCTGGATTCACAGCTACTCCTGGAGTCCCAGATGGCGGCTGTGGCCAGGGGAGCCTTTGCTCAGCTTCGGCTGATCCGCCAGCTGCAACCATAGCTGAGTCGTTCAGATCTGGCCATGGTGACCCATGCCCTAGTAACATCGAGACTAGATTACTGCAACGCGCTCTACGTGGGGCTGCCTCTGAAGACGGTCCGGAAACTTCAACTAGTCCAGAATGCGGTGGCCCGTGTGGTTGCTGGGGCTCATCGGCTTGACTCTGTCGGACCACTGCTTCAGCGACTACACTGGCTGCCCATTCGTTTCCGGGCTGAATTCAAAGTGCTGGTCCTGACCTTTAAAGCCCTAAACGGCTCGGGTCCTGGGTACCTGAGGGACCGCCTTCTTCCGAACAATCCAACCCGTCACCTAAGGTCGTCTGAGGGGGCCCTACTGACTGTGCCGCCACTAAAAGATGTGAGAGGTGTGGTGGCCAGAGATAGGGCCTTCTCGGTGGTGGCACCCTGGCTTTGGAACTCCCTCCCCATAGAACTTAGGAAAGCTCCCTCAATACAGAGCTTCAGGCGGAGCCTAAAAACCTTTTATTTTAAAAAAGCGTTTTAAACAGGGCAGAGGGTGGGGGGCAGTGTTTTAGTGTTTTTATTGTTTTAATGAATGTCTTTTAGCTTGTTTTAATTGTTCTTAATCTATTATTCTAATTGTATTTTAAATGGTATTTTAATTATGTTTTAAATTTGTATTAGCATTTTAATCGTGTTTTATTCTTTAATGTTAGCCGCCTTGGGCTCCCCTTATGGGGGAGGAAAGGCGGGGTACAAATTGATTGATTGAATAAATAAATAAATAAAGTGTAGTGCCAACAGAAAGTTTAGTGCCCAAAAGAAAGTGTAGTCCCCCAAAGCGTAGTGCCAACAGAAAGGGGTGCCCTCTGGGATGGCAAGTGAAGCTGGGTCCCAGGGAATGCCTACTTGGCAAGACCCCACCCACCTGACCCCCTGGTAACTGGGCAATAGGCACTCTTTCAGGTGGGTGTTCATCCTTTATTTAGCAGGGGGAGAGTAGTTGGCCCTACACACCCCAGCAATGTCTGTTCAAGTGGCTTCTGCTGGTGTTTTTTGCATTTTAGATTGTGAGCCCTTTTGGGACAGGGATCCATTAGCTAATAATTTTTTTCCATTTTCTTTGTAAACCACTTGTGAATTTTTTAGTTGAAAAGCAGTATATACCTAAATACTGTAGAGTAGATAGATAGAAAGAGGCAGTTCCAGAGGATAGAGCTGGATTGGAAGCCCAGGTCTAGTAGGTAGATCTAGGCTCAAAGTCTGGGAGGGAAAGGTCTATATATCCAGCAAACCTTGGCCAGAGAGGCTAGACTGGGACTGGGCTCTGGAGTTAAGGTAAAGCTCATTTCCCCTCCCCCCAAAACAAAATACTGACAAATTTAGGAAGGATGAGCCAATCAGGCATCTTGTCCTGGGCCCAAAATCTGCTCTAGAAAAGCTCACACAGGGTTGTTGTGTTGCTCCCAGGAGGTTTAACTGCACTCTGTATCATATATAGTACTCTGCCTACATCATTGCTGGCTGTGCTCTCCCACACACCTGCCCTCTCCCACTGTTGTACCATATTAGACCTTGTTCCAAGAGTTCACCAGATCCAAGATAAACTGAAAACCATCTTAACCCATCAGCTGATGGATTACCTAAAATGATGTTCTATTTTTGTGTAGCTCAAAGAAAGCGAAAGATACATACACCAGGCAGTGAACCAAAGGAGGAACCACATGGTCCCCTCTCCATGAATCATCTGAAACCAATCCATAATGTTAACACAAATCAAACAGTAAGTCCTGATCAACAGGGTTCCATGAACTCTTGAGCCATGGAATCTTACACACCACCTCTGGCCTGACAAGTAACCTTGGACAAGGAGCAGGATGGACAAGGAGCTGCCTTGTTAGGCAGCAGAATGGGAAAGAACCCAGTCCCCTCCCGATAGTCTAACACAGCATTTCTCAAAGTGGGGGTCGGGACCCCTTTGGGGGTTGCCTAGAGCTTTCCTGGGGGTCGCCTAAAGACCCCTGGTGCAGGGGGCCAGGTCAGGCTTGCCAGACCTCTGGCTGTAGCTGCGCATGCACTGAGGCTGACTGACAGCATCAGCGCCCAATCCTATGCATGCCTACTCTGAAATAAATCCCATTGTGTTCAGTGTGTGCATAGAACACACATTTCATTTGTAACAATGAAAATACATCCTGCATATCGGATATTTACATTACGATTCATAACAGGAGCAAAATTATAGTTATAAAGTAGCAACAAAAATAATTTTATGGTTGGGGGTCCCCACAACATGAGGAACTTATAAAGGGGTCATGGTGTTAGGAAGACTGAGAACCACTGATCTAACACAAGCTCAAGGCAGAGTTTCTTGGACTGGAAATTGTCTCTGGACTGCAACAATCACCTTCTGCACTCATTTCCTAGTCAATAAAGCCTACCTGGAGCTAGCATATGGAGCTGATACTAATACTAAGGTGACCCAGGCACACTCTCCCACCTCATCTACTCAGACCCTGGTAATACATACCATAGAAGACTTCTCACTGGTTACTCAAATCATGAATAGCTTATATTTTAATGTGGCTCCACCTGGAATTAAAAGAGTGCCCACGAGAGCTCCTTGTTCTTTCCCTTTTATCCTCTTAGCTCTTCTCCCTTTTATCACTGCCTTGTATAGATAGTACAGGCCAATGTTCCTACCAGTACTAGAATATCTGCATTGCCAATTCTCTGGCTTAGCATACTTAGTTCTCAACACACACCAACCAGCCTACAGAGAATGGAGTTTTATTTAAAGGAAGAGGTAAAAACAGAATGGTTGCAAATGCACATCTTGGTGGGATCTGCTCAGCTTGACACAGGTTTAACACACCAAACTCTCACCAGGAGCAAAAATTGGAAAATAGGCTAATTCTTGGTATGCAATCCTACCACTGAATTAAGCAGATGCCCTTTAAACTGGGAGCATTAAAACCAGAAACATTAAGGAATGGCTAATATGGATAGTTAATTTTTCACACTCAGTGACTGATAGCAATTAAAAGAAATAGTTCACTGCCAGCAACTTCAGCACAAACCCAAAGAACAACCTATTTGGTGTTCCCTCTCCAACAATGACCTGCTTTAGGAAGCCACCTAAAGCCAGTACAGTGGCGCCTTCACATAACACTCACACAAAGTACGTTCCACATAACAAACAAAAATTTCTCTAGGATTCTGCTTCACATAACAAACTGTGCTTCATGTTTCATGTTACATCCATGTTGGCCATCAGCCTTTTTAAAAAGCATCAGGGCTGCCTGTTGCACCTGCCCATACCAAAAGCAACGCTTCCGCGCTGTTCCTCCTGTGGCTGGGCATCTGCTAGTCAGAGAGAGAGAAGAGCAGTGGAGAAGAGGGAAGCCACTCGGGGCTAGCCAGAAGGGAGCAGGGGAGAGGCTCAGGATGAAGAGAAGGAGAAAGTGGGGAGACACTTGGAAAGTTTCTTTGATTGCAGCCTCCTAAACATGTCTACCCAGAAGTAAGCTCCATTGTGTTAAATGGGTCTTACTCCCAGGAAAGTGTCTTTAGGACTGCAGCCTAAATAGACTTCATAGGATCATGCACACTGAATGCATGTTTTGAATTCCAAGTCCAATGTTTTGTCATCATTTTTACATCCAGTTAATATTTTTATATGAATATTTTTGGGGTTGTGGAACCAATCATCTGAGTTTCCACTATTTCCTATGGGAAAACCCACTTCACGTAACAAATGTTTCACATAACAAACATGCCTCTCTGGAACAAATTAGATTTGTTATGTGAGGCGTCACTGTATATTTATTTCAAAACATCTATGCCATCTTTTAGTTTGGTTATATTAACCAAACAGTAGGTATGCTAAGGGCTTCATCCACTTTTAGGTAAGGAAAGCACGGACTTTTGAAAGTGTCCAAACATAGCAGCTGTGGAAGAACACACAAGGAGAACAGACTCATGATGAAACCTAAACTATGAATGACACCTCCAGGGAGAGGAATTTTGTCTCATAGTTTACTTTTAAATGAACATTGAAATCAGTTTCATTCTGAAAAATATTTTAGTTATCTTACTTGACTGAGGATGTAATCCTAAGAAATTTAGGCTGGCCTAACTCACCCGGCCTATCTTTCCATGATAGTGTGGGGTGGTTTGTATATACCTATTCATTGACCTACCCCCCCACCCCCACCCAAGGAGTGGGGCAGAAGTGTCTTACTGCACTTTTGTGACACTCCAAGGCTAGCATGTGACTTACGTCAGGGCTTAGGATGGCCTAAGTGAAGGTTAGGATTGCAGCCAGAGAGAAATCTTTATTGCACATAAAATACATAAACAAATGCTGGAGAAGACCACAAATTTGGACAACATAAAATATGTTACTTCAAGGAAGAGATATTTAAAGGAGGAAGCAAATTAACTGAACAATTTCAGAGGCCTAACATACATCCAAGGTTAAAGAGATGACAGAAAGCAAGAATTCCTGCAACTGAGAATCATTGGTAACCTCAGTTTTGCCTCCATGAACACAGCTGATCCAAGTTCTGCCAATGACCAATAATGTTGCTAGCCTCACATTCCACTATCATCTGAAGCTGGACCAAAGAATTTTGACATCTTCTTTAATTAAAGGTGAAGGTGTCCCCCGCAGGTTATACTGCTAGACATGACCAACTGTGGGGTGTGGTGCTCATCCCTGTTTTTAACCCTTTCAAAACCAGCATTGACCAGAGACACTTCTGTGGTTATGGGGCTGACACGACTACCGAAGGCACACGGAACACTGTTTTATTTTCCCACTGAGGTGGTCCCTATTTATCTACTTGCATTTACCTGCTTTTGAACTGCTAGGCTGGCAGGAGCTGGGCTAAGGACAGGAATTCACCCCCATCATGTAGGGCCAGAGTCTCACACCCTTGCCTGCCATTTAACAGAGTCTTTAACCACTTGTACCACCACTGCCCTTTTTTAATTAATTGCCTTATTCCCAATTTGGATTCCCACCTTGTGTGGATATTAAAGAGTCTATTAAACTCAGAGTGAAGTATCAGTTGTGGTTCCAACACAGTCAGACTGTTACAGGAATGAGCTACTTAGGAGACCCCATTAGCAACAGGATGCCACTCCTTCACCTTCACACCAGGAACACAACAGTTCCAGGAGGGGCTTTGCCTGTTAAGAGGGCATTCGACAGTCCAACAGCACCTTCCTCAGACTGTTACTCCAACGATAAGGTGAGCACCAGACTTGACTCTCAGCCCTTCAGCTGCGCCATGCTGAGGGCCCCCCTTTGGAGCACAGCGCGAGGTGGAGGGAGGCCTGCCCAGGGCATGTGAGGAGCTCTCCCGCATGGACCGAGCCCCCCCGCCCGACTGTTCCTCCCCCTTCCAGGTACTGAGAGGAAACCCCTCATGGGGTGGGGAAGGGGAGGGTGCTGAGGCCCCAGACCCAGCAAGGCAGCCCCGCCCTACCTGCAGGCCGCTCACCTGGTCCCAGCGCCTCCATGGCGGCGGCGGCGGCGGCGGCGGCTGAGGCGGCCTCGCTCCGGTCCCCCCCGGCTCCGGCCGCCCCTGGCCCCGCGGCTCCGGCCGCCGCCGCCGCCGCGTATCTCTTGATCTCGGGAATATTGGCGGCGGCGGGGGAAGCGGCGGCCCCGCCTCGCACACTACCGGAGAGCAGGTCGCGCACGCGCGCTCCTCTCAGCGCCTCGCCTCCCTTCCTCAGTCACACGACGACGACAACCGACGCCGGGCCGACGGCAGCGCAGGTGCGTGAGTGCGTGCGTTGCGTGCGGGTGCCCGTGAGGGGAAAGAGACGAGGGGCGGGGCTTCTCAGTTTTTCCTCACAGCTTTTCGCTCGCGCGCCTCTAAGCTCCGCCCACTCCAGTGGGAGACGGGGCGGGGCTTAACCAGCAGAGCAGCACGGGTGCGTGCGTTGCGTGAGTACGTTCGCGTGCCCGCTCCGTGATGAGAAAGAGTCGAGGGGCGGGGCTTCTCCGTTTTCCTCTCAGCTGTTCACTCGCGCCTAAGCTCCGCCCACTCCAGTTGAAGATGGGCGGGGCTTAACCAGCAGAGCGGCTTCCGATTGGCCCAGCGGCGCGCGGGCCTCCTCAGCTCCAGAACTGCGCATGCGCAGTCGTAATTTGCTCAGAGGTGGGAGGGGGCGCACCTCCTCAGCTCCGTAACTGCGCGTGCGCAGCCTTACGGGAGGGGACAACTGTCTCGGAAGGTTCAGACCCTCCCTCCAGTGGCAAGGAGTTCCAAAGAGCCAGGGTGACCAGGCAAGGAGTCCAGTGGCAAGGAGTTCCAATAGAGCCAGTGGCAAGGAGTTCCAAAGGCCAGGCTGACCAGGCCTAAGCCTCAGAAAGAGGACAAGGTCTTGGATTCCTCTCAGCCTGGCTCTTGCAGCAGAGAATGGCACGTTTTCCTACTCACCAGTAAAGCTGCGATATGGGGCACTTTCACTTTCCCACAGAGCTCTATGCATATTTGTTATTTTCAGTGTTTTGGCCATAACCTCTGATAGGAAGGAGATATCTCCAAACTGATGTTTGCTTTGGATTCTGCTCTTCAGTACGAATCCAACGACATGTGACATGATGGGGTCCTGCACACCATTGCAGAGTTCCAAAATGAAGCCAAAATGGAGGACAAGGAAGCCATTTTGGAGAACAGGAGGCTGAAAAAGAGGACAAATCCAGAACAATCTGGTCGTCCTGCAAAGGCTAATTCACCTCAGAGGAGCTTCTGCTGCGTCAGGCTCAAGGAGACTCCTCTGGGGGGACACGACCATATACTGTGGCAGGGAGTGCCACAGGATAATCTGTATCAGAGGAGCCTCTGAGGTGAATTGGCCTGAGGGTGCAACACGTTTTCATCCTATACTTCACACTTAAGACTAATAAAACCCAGATCCAAACACTGCACTTGCCTGGTAGGTGTGCATGGGGTGGGGGTGCGCCAGGGGATGTTGCCCGTCTTAGGGGAAGATGCTGCACGGAGGGTTAGGGGACCATCACTGCACTGTGGTGCACAGCAATAGCAGGCCTCCGTCAGTCTTGAGAGACTGTGGTATCATGCTCAGCGCTGCATACGCTGCATGCGAAGCACGAAAGCCTGGGTTGGATTGTTATGGAGGAATATCCAGCAGGAATGTCAGATACTACCAAAATTTACCTGCTGCTGTGGGAGTAAAATTTCTGGGCACAGCTGAGACTGCTGGGCACTCTGGCACGCAGTGGGCACTGACAGGCACTGAGTATTGGGGGGTAGTGGGAGGCAGCAGCAAGCACCAGCTTCCTCAGTATTTTGCTAGGTGTCATTAATTGCATGGTGTGAGTGTGCAGGGAAGATTGTATTCCATGGATAAATGTGGCAACTCTTCTCACTGGCATTAATGATTGATTCATACGCAGCAGTGAATAGTTAACACAGAGAGCAGAAATCAATAGAAACCATGGAATGTCACTCAGCATTGGGCTGGAGAATTTAGAAAAATAGGCTGGTATAATTAGCCCCTGAACAGTTCAACTGTGATAGGCCCTGATCCTGAAAAGGCACCACACACATTTGTCACACATAGGCTGCAATCCTAAAAACACTTTCCAGGGAGTAAGATCCATTGAACACAGTGAGGCTTACTTTTGAGTAGACATGGTTAGGATTGTGCTCATAATCTTACAAAGTCTGAAGCTGAAGCCCACTGATTATTTTTGAGAATTTGAGGAGTATCACAGACCATGGAAACACAAATCATAGTTTTTTAAATAATTTATTTAGGAATTCATCCCCCCACCTTTGCCATGCCAGTGGGAGTGTCAGATGCATTCATGGAGTGTCTCCAACCGCGTGGAAATACAATGGAATTGTGAAATGGCTCCATAAAATCAGTGGCGCATCAGACACTGAAGCCCACAATTGTGTTACTTCATTTAAAGTGTGGCAAACAAAATTTCTCTGAGTTATGATAAACAAGCAAACTGTACCCGCGTTGCAGGAGTAAAATATCCCCATTGCACATCATCCCTCCATTGTGAATTGTTCCCCGTTGTGCATCATCCCCCATGCACAACATCCCCAATGCACATCAGCACCCCATGCGCATCAACCCCCCATGCACATTGTCACCAATGCACATCAAACCCCATCACCATCAACCCCCATGTGCAACATCCACCCATGCACATCAACCTCCTTGCGTATCAACCCCCCTGCACAGCATTCCCCCATACACATCAACCCCCTTGCACACCATCCCCATGTGCACTCTCTGTCCCCATGCCTCAGGCACCGGGCACCATAGAATCATAGAGTTGGAAGGGACCTAGTAGGTCATCTAGTCCAACCTCCTGCCTGCAGCAGAAAATCCCCCTAGAGTATCCCCAGCAGGTGCTCGTCGAGCCTCTGCTTGAAGATCCCCAGTGAGGGAGAGTCCACCACCTCCCTTGGCAATCTGTTCCACTGCTGAACCGTCAGGAATTTTTTCCAGATATCCACCAAATTGGCTGGTTGTTGATCAGTCAGTCTTCAGTGTTAACTATAGGACAAAAACACATTGCACCCCTTTTCACCCCCTATAGGGTTAAATTTCTCAACATTGATTCTTGGTGGGTGTTCATATCACAGAAGGAACATCCTCCCCAAATTTCATGTTTGTCAGTCCTGGAGTTGGGGCAGAGCATCCCTTAGGGATTCTTCAGTGTAAAGTGAGAGTCCACAAGTTAGCACCTCCTGTTTTCTGTTTGGGAATGCAGGATACCCAAAGTCTTTCTCTCTTGGCCGTATGGGATAATGGGCATCCATTAACCTGGACTCACAACTTCAGTCTGACTGTAGTCTTTGTAGATATCCAGCCCGGTCTGGCGCTTCCATTGCACCAACACTTCAGGATTCAGTGGTTCCCCACCTGTCAAACAGTGCCTCAGACTCTTGAATTTGCAGCTTAACACATGCAAAGAGAAATGGGTAGATATGAGTTTTATCCCACAGTCTGCAGTTCTTCAAACTTTGGGGGAAACTAAATGTGGAGGGCATGGGACCCTTGGTGGAGGCAGTTCCAGAGTGGGGAAGGATCTTGAAACAGATGGTTATTATCCCCACCATATCTGATCAATCTGAATGTCCCTCAAACACTGACTGATTGATGGATGGGCTGATTTTCTATACATTAATTCAGTGTAGCTCATAGCATTTCTTTTCATCCCTCAAGGTGCTCCTGATCTAGGACTCAGAATGGAATATGTTCAGAATGATGCCCGAGTCTAGATGAACAGGAATTATTACTGATACCCAGATGAACATTATTTAATGCAAACACCCTTGTAAATATCACACTATTTATGGAAAAAAGAGCACAGGGCCTGTTAGCAGGGCTGGCTGGCCCTTTCTCACACTGGAGGCAATTCTGCCCTCCTTACACTGGATGACAGCCTCCACATTTTGGATCTGTAAGCAAGAAGGAAGCCTTAACCCTGCTCCCCACACATTTGGAAAGCCTCTTCCACACCCCACAAGTTTTTGGATTTTTTTAAAGGTGAAGTTATGATCTGCACAAGGGCTTTTCTTGGTGAGTCTCAAAGATGCCAAGGTCATGCTGCACCAACATGCAATAGATGGTTGGAGCACCACAGAGTGTTGTTACAGGAAATCTGGAGAGAGTCTGAAGAGGTTTGACAAGATGTAAGAACTTGCAGTTGCTTTGAAAAGGTGCTTTGGCTGCTGGGCACATTTCCCAAGATAATTGATGTAGTAAATCCTACTCAGGGCTGGCAAAGACCTCCTGATACTTGAGACAAAATGTCAAGGGCTACCCCCACCTGATCAGGTGATCATCTTTGCTCTTCCCACTCACCAATGTCTTTCTGTCCCTCCACATTTGCTCCCCATCTATACTCCTTTCTTATGAAAAGAGGATAGCAATGGAACAATCACCATGATTCATGTACACTGGCAGAGTTTAGTTAAAACAAAGTCATTTGCAGCCTCTTGTTCTGTAAAATTTGCCTGCAAATAGACATGCCAAGCTGTGTTTGCAATGGGAATGAATGGTGGCTTTTGAGGCTGAGAATTGGGTCCACTGACTTCCAGGTGGTGTGCCTGCTCCAGACAAAGCGGCATCTCTGGCTGTTGCCTGTTTTCTTAGGTGGGTGGACTGCAAAGACAGTCAGGCCATTTCTGGATTTGGTTAACAGATTCCCCCACCCACCGGCACTGTTTAGTAGTTGAGTAGCCTTATGATACAAACAGGTCCTGTTATTAGAGCTAAGAGTGCAGTATGGCTAGCCCACCCAGGAGGCCAGATGAAATAGTTGCATCAGGTAGCAGACTGATGGGAGAGTGCTTTTGTCCATCTACTTTCTTGGCTCCATTCATGCCAAGATTTATGCCAAGATTTATGCTCAAATCATGCCAAGATTTATGCATGAGACAAGGTGATTTAAACTGGACTGTTTGTGTATGTGTGTGTGAGAGAGAGAGAGAGCGAGAGAGAGTGTGCACACTAATCTTAGCTCTGGGTCTACTGCCATTCCCAAAGAGATTATTAATGAAAATCCATTTGCAAAATGCTTTGTTTTTGAAAACAAGAATTTTCATAATAAAAAAGAGCATTTGCCATTTGCTAGCTAAAAAAACATTGGAAGCAACAGTTATAAACTCAAAAAAGACCAGGTTCCACTTTCAGATGTTTCCGCTTTTCTCTGCATCTCCAATCCCTAACCCCTCAAATAAGTGGGGGGATGCTTGTACAAATGCTTTGCTCATCCTCAGTTGGGGGAGACATTTCCTTGCCTAGAGCAAGGGTCTGAGCCAGAATCAAGGAGCAAGCCTGCTAAGAAAAATCCACATAGTTACCAGTTGTTGACAGTTACAGATTCATTCAAAAGGACTCAAGAATTGTGATTTAGAGTGTCAAAAGTCATCAAGACTCAAGCCTATTTAATTTTTTTCACATTTTCTTGCTGCCCTTCTTCCAAGATGTTCAAGGTTGGTGCCTCATCTCTTTTTGTATACAACAACCCTGTGAGGTATGTGAGGTGGAAACCTTTTCCCTTACCCCAGGTAATGAATGCAGCAGCAGCAGAGTTTACTTGGATCTGCATCACTGATACAGGTAGTGCAGATCCAAGCAGAACAAAGCAGACTGGAGCTGCTGGATCCAGCACAAGTGCTGTGTCCTAGCCTGGTTCTTACTCCCCACTTCCCCATAATGCAGTACTCCAGACCTGCAGTGGTGTAGGGTGACTGGCACAACTCCTTGAGCTGGAGTCCCCTCTTTACTGGGTGTTGCAGACATGTTTTATGGCACATGTGCACCTCATGTCCTGAGAGCCCATTGTCACCCATGAAGTTTCATGGCTGAGTGAGGAATTGAACATGGTCCAAGTCTGTGTCCTGTCCATGACTTCCTCCTGGCTCTGTTGATTTTGGTGAAATTCAAGGTTGCTTTGATGGACTTTCCATCCAGGCACTTGCCATCCCTTCACTTGCCAAAGGAGAAGAAAGTTTCCTTCTCCCTTCCTGATCTCAGCCAAATGGCTGCCTGTTCTTTTATACCAAGAAAGCACTCTTCTTGCCAGGCCCCAAGGAATCGGAACACAAGTAAACTCTCAGAGACAAACCAACTGGATTTACTCAATACGTTCATTCAAAAGTACCACTCACACTGACAACACATTCACACAGCCAATTCATAGGTTACTCAAGAAAACCTATGGTTTTACCTAAGAGCTTCTTCTCCCAATTTTGGGTGATCAAGTCTGAGGTGGAGGTCATGGGAGAGGGTGTCCCTTCTCCCAATCAAAGGTGATCAGTCGCAAGATGGAGTTTGCACGAGAGATGCACCTTCTCGACTGGTCTGGTCCAGGTGACGAGGTCTTATTCTCTTCACCCACTTCAGATCCTTCAGAGCATTGTCTTCAGGTTGGCACAATGGGAATTGATGGGCTTTGTTGGGCTTAATTCATCAGAACTGTTTCTGGTTGTTCTGTGCCCATTCTGACAGTCCTCATATTCACCAGGGGTCTCCCACATGCCCACCTGAAAGGTATGCTTGCTTTTAGTGCAGCTTGTTCAGAGTAGAAAATGCTCTTCCTGTCAGGAAGAAGCCCATGGCTTCTGGGGGCCACATTTGGCCAGTGGGGCTAATGTTTGACACACCTGCATGAACTGAATGTGTTAGCCATCATTGGGTACCAGCAGCTCAGGCTATGAAGCTTGAGACTTCATAGCACATACATTATGGAAAACACATACACGCTGCACCTTTATAGCTAGCAGCCCAAAGTAATGAAGGGCTGCTGGCTTTAGAGGTGCAGTGCGCATGCGCAAAAGTTTGTGTATGCACACGACAGAGAGGACAAGTGCTGGCCTCCTGCTGACACAAACTGGTGGCACCCCTGCTACCCCACATTATTTGGCCTCAGTGGTTTTCCTCCAGGGCCAGATTTATGCACACAGTAGGTTAGATGTTGTTATGAGTAGGATTGTGCATTCAGCGCACAATTCACTCTTGAAACACCCATATGCACTCAAAAGAGATCTGGCCAAAATCCAGTACACTGGAGAATGGAATCCTAGGTTCTCAGTTTTGTACAAATCAGGGGGAGGCAGATCCCTTTCATAGTAGCACCCGACCTGTGCCCAGAACTGCTTTGGTGGTGACTCAGAAGTAGGGGTGAGGCTGTCCTGAACTTCCAGCTCCTGCAGGTGGTTCTTCCTGTGAAATCCATACTAATAGGCATGGACAATGCTTCTGCACATAGAGCTGGACAGTGTAGACATACTTTGATGGACTTTCACTGATATATGTGCACTGAATTGTGAAATGTGCATGGTACATACGAAATATATATAATATGCATAGACATGTACATGTTTACATGCATACATGTACACATAAAGATGTACATGCACAAACATGCATACATATATATACAGTGGCGCCTCACCTAAAGAACGCCTCACGTAAAGTATGTTTCACGAAAGAAACAAAAATTTATCTAGGATTCTGCTTCACATAACAAACTGTGCTTCACATAAAGAACACATTCGTTGGCAGTTGGGGCAGACACGCTGGCCGGCAGCCTGTTTAAAAAAAAGTCAGGGCTGCCTAGCGCACCTCCCTATAGTGAAAGCAACACTTCCATGCCGTTCCTCCTGTGGCCGGGTGTCCGCTGGGCAGAGGGAGAGAAGAGCAGTGGAGAAGAGGGAAGCAGCTCAGGGCTAGCCAGGAGGGAGCAGGGGAGAGAGAGGCTCAGGATGGAGAGAAGGAGGAAGTGGGAAGACACTTTGAAGGTGTCTTGGATTGCAGCCTCCTAACCATGTCTACTCAGAAGTAAGTCCCACTGTGTTAAATGGGTCTTACTCCCAGGAAAGTGTCTTTAGGACTGCAGCCTAAGTAGACTTCATAATATGCACAATGAATGCATATTTTGGATTCAATTACAGTGTTTTGTCATCATTTTTACATCCAGTTAATATTTTTATATGAATATTTTTGGGGTTGTGGAACCATTCGTCTGAGTTTCCATTATTTCCTATGGGGAAATCTGCTTCATGTAAAGAATGTTTCATGTAACAAACATGCCTCCAGAACAAATTAAATTTGTCACGTTAGGCATCACTGTATATACATTTATATACATTTACATATATACTTGAGTATAAGATGATCCGAGTATAAGCCAAGGCACCGAATTTTACCACAAAAAACAGGGAAACCTTATTGACTTGAGTATAAGCCAAGGGTGGGAAATGCAGCAGGCTCTGGGAGGGCTCTGAGGCTGCTGTCCTGTCTACACTTTCCTAAGAGTAAGCCAATGACTATAATAGTACTAATTTCTAAGTAGATATGCCTAGGATTGAGCTCTAAGAATACAATCCTTTTACACACTTTCCTGGGAGTAAGCCCCATTGGCTCTAGTGGGACTTGCTTCTGAGTAGACCTGCCTAGGACCAAGCTGTGAGGCTGCAATCTTATGCACACTTTCTTGGGAGTAAGCCCCATTTACTCCAGTGGGACTTACTTCTGAGTAGACATGCCAGCTGGAGGCTTGCAGTGAAGCACTCCAACTGGCTACAGAGGCTTCAGGGCGGGTGCTCCTGGTTGCACCCGCCCTGAACCTTTTGCAGCCACTGGAGTGCTTCATTGCAAGCCTTCATTGCAAGCTTGCAATGAAGTACTCCAGCTGGCTGCAAAAGCTTTAGGGTGGGGCAACCCGAGTATAAACCAAGGAGGCTTTTTGAGCGCCAAAAAAGGGTTCAAAAAACTCAGCTTATACTTGAGTATATACGGTGTGTGTGTGTGTGTGTATACATTGCAGGAATATATATATATATATTGCAGGAGTAAAATTCCCCCGTACGCCATCCCCCATGGTGCATCAACCCCCCATGCGCAACATCCTCCCATGTGCATCAGTCCCCCATGTGCATCAGTCCCCCCAGGCACAACATCCCCCCATGGGCATCAATGCGTTGAGCCCCTTTCCACCCCTTTCTGGTTGGAATGTTCAAAAACCAGTTCTTAGTGACTCTCCGTCACCGAAGGAACACCCACCCCAAATTTCATGCTTCTAGGCACACCGGTTTTGGCTGGGCGTTGTCAGCCATCAGTGGGTCAGTGACTGAGTCAGTCAGTGACTTTTCTCTTCTGTATATATAGATATACACACACATGTCCATATATAAATTTTTACATACGTAGATACATGCATTACATACATATGTGGTGTGGCATGTGCTGTATGTGAATGTCTACTTGATATGCATGCAGCACTGAAACAACTGCAGCTATTTTGCTTGAGAGAGCAGGAGTATTATGTCATCATCATGGCCATTACTGTGATGTCACAAACCCTGAGCAAACATTCTCCTGTGGTCAAGGCCAGGACGGGCATTGCGTTGTGGCAATGGCAGAAAGGAGGTTGCGCATGGCATTGGCTCCCTCCCTTTCCCCCTTTCCCTGCCAGCGCAAGTGGCGCCTTCACATTTCGGCATCCCATTGCGGCAAGGCGGCACATGTGCAGTCCTTGCTGTCTAGTCTGCCCAAGTGGCGTCTGTGCATTTCAGCCTCCCCTCACAGTGAGCTGGCACATGCACAATCCTTGCCCTGCAGCCAGCCCAAGTGGCACCTGCAGGTCTCAGTGACCCCACCTGGACCAGTGGTTCCTGTGCAGATGTTCCACTGTTCCCCAGCCCTCGCCAGCTACCTGACCTGGCGGGAGGAGGTGCGGCTGGGCAGAATACAGCTCCCCTATCCGGGGCTGACATGGCCTGGCGACGACTTGCCAGACAGCATCAGGCAGAGCAAACTGGCAGCAGCGAAGAGAAAGGTGAGGAGCTGCAGGGCCTCAAGGAGGGGGCAGGGCTGCACAGCTCCTTGACACCCCACCAAACAAGTTTGGGAAGAAAAGCCACCCCACTGTCATGGTGCTGGTTGGGAGGGGCTCTGCTGGGCAATGCCCCTAGTTGAGGTGGGAAGGGGGTGTGCTGCTATTGATGGGGTTCAGATCACCCCGTGCAGCTTACAAACCCTGCAGCCTGGGAGTGGAGCTTATCCTCTCCCCCCTTATGGGCCCCATTGAATGCCTGGGGAGATCTCTGACCCCCTCCCAATATAGACTCTGTGTGTGTTGAGTTAGTGTGGTGTGTGCATCTGTTGCCATGTGACGTCGTGACGTCATGCATGCCATGGTGCACAGAGCCCCCACGGTAAGGGCCAGTTTAACACATGGCCCTGATGGGCACTTGTCCGGGGTGCCCACGAACAGAGGGGCCCCATGCTAATCTGTGTATGTCAAGTGACTTGCCATAAATTACTACTACTATTTATTTATTTATTTATTTAAGGAATTTGTATCCCGCCTTTCTTCCCCCAAACGGGGGAACTCAAGGCGGCCAAACAATTAAAAAACAATAAAACACCACTAAAATTACATATGGTAATAAATAGAGATAAAAACACATTAAAATGTAGTTAAAATACAATTAGATTAAGCTAAAAACATAGACTATAAGCGATAAAACAAAAAAGATAAAAACCCCGTCAGATTGACTGGGACGCTTACAACCGTTTTAACATGGAGCCGATGGGGGTGTATATGGGAGAGAGCACCTGTATATGGAGGAGACCGGATTACCCCTCCCTGGACATTAGAGACTTCCCCGACTCCGTGGAAGTGTGGACAATGCAGGACATGGTCAACCTGTGGCGCATGGGGGGAAGGGGAGGGCCCAGACAAAGGGGAATAACTGTTGGGCCGTCAACCTGCTGGTATGCGCAAGGAGGGGTGTCCTCATTGGTGGGAATCTGGCGGGAGGAAATGGGCGGGGGAGTAGAGGATATAAGAGACCGGGAAGGAGAGGTGGAGGAAGTCTTGTGGCGGGAAGAGGTGCCCTGGAGAGAACCTAGCACCTATGAAAAGTGGAGAAGACCCCCCCCCCAGAACTGTCCATGGAATCCCTGTCCCTAAGAGACTCAGAGAACCCTCAGGAGGGTGGAGCAGAAGCCTCGGGAGCCGCATCCGGTGAGAAAGGAGTCGGAGCTGTCAAAGGTGACAGGAGAAGGGACACAGAAGGGGGGAACCTGTAAAAGAAGGTGTTGGACGTTTGGTTTATTTGAGACTGAAGATTGGGCTAAAGAGACACTTACCTGTTATGAAGGTAATGGGGTTCTGATAAAGTTGGGTTATGGTTCCTGCGTGGACCTGTTAAGAGAGAAACGTTGTTAAAGACTTGTGCAGGAGAGTGAAAGAGAGAGAAAGCAAGGAAAGTAAAGCTTGTTCGTGTTCCTTACTTACCTTGTCCGGCGTCATGTATTCCCGGGGGGGTGATGAAGATGAGACACAAATCTCAGTTATCCTCGAGGAGCAAACCCCTGTTGGTAGAGCAGGTGGGGGAGAGCAGAGGAGGACCCGTGACACCCCCCAACCTCTGCCCCCATTTAAAAAGCTTTTTTAAAATAAAAGGTTTTAAGGCTCCGCCTGAAGCTACTACTACTACACTATAGATTACACTACTACTACACTATAGTCTAGACCAGGGGCTTCCAAAGTGTTTGGCAGAAGGGCCATATCATCTTTCTGCAAATGTGCCAGGGGTGGAAAAAATTTAACTTATATTTTAGATTTGAAAAAATTAACTTAAATGAATAGTATATTAGAGACAAACTTATTGAATCAAAAAATTAATAAAAATTAAAAATTTTTCCAGTATTTGAAGGAGAAGGAAAATCTCTAGAGCACTTCCAGACTATGGGGAGATCTCATACCACTAACTCTCTCCAATACTCAGATATGGGTGTTAAGAGAGAGAGTGAAGAAAATGATTATGACCCACTTCCATGTTCAGGATCGCAAACCAGAAGTGGGACCTGGGGAACCCTATGGAGACTGGCACTGACCTCCACACACATCCACAAGGCTGCTGCAGCTCTAGTGACTTCAGGCAAGCCTTTGTGCCCCTCCAATGGTGATCGTATAGCTCTATCCTTACCCCCTTCCAGCCTCTTAAGTCAGCAGTGTGGCTTCTCAGGAGTAAGGAGGAGGGAAAGAGAAGACTCAGGGACAGGAAAGCATGGGATAGTGAAGGCTCTGGGGAGTCCTTAGCAGGACGGATTCCATTGAAAATGGGATGCCAAGTGGGAAGTCTGATTGGAACCCTGTGGGGGCCACATCCGGCCCCCGGGCTGGGGTTTGGAAACCCCTGGTCTAGACTATACTAAACTATAAAATATTTGCTGCAATGTTCCTGTGTTACAAATGGACATTGTGATTTGTCTCCAATTTAGTATCCCTGGGTTAGTATTGCAGTCTCCTCTGCATAGTGCCGCATAGTGCCACTTCACATGCAAATTCTGTAGGTCCTTGTGGGCCATACCATGTCCCCTGCCTGCCAAAGGGGGGAAGGCAGAAGGAGCAGCAGAGCAGATAATAAGCCCCACAAGTGCCACCCCTGAGTGGGCTTGGATATTGCCTCTGTGCCTGGGGACCAGCAGGCTTGGGCAGTGCAGGGAGAAGGGGAATTCTTGCTTGGGATCTCCATCCTCTTCCCTTGGCTGTGCTCGGTGGAATGAGTCTCCAGACCTTCTGCTCACAAGACAGTGGGGGGTGGAGGAAGAAGGGGGCAACACATTTTATTCCTGTGAGTGGTGGTCATAGGAGCCCCAGCGCACTGGTTTGCCCAGGGGCCCATAATGCTTTTAAGATGGCCCTGCCCTCAGTACACCTCTGGCTATTTCTCACTTTTCTTTGCAGAACTTCTTGGGAGCCTGTTCTGTCTATATTGGGCAGGCAGCTTCCCAGGCAACAGCTGGAGGACTGTCTTCCTCCAAAAACTGCTGTGTTTGCACCTCGATGTTAGCCTGTTCCAGGATACTGGGAAGTGGAATGGCTAGTTTCATTGACTTGGTCATGTGGGATTTGTAGGGATGCAGCCAGTGGTGGGCTCCAGCAGGTTCACACCTACTCTATAGAACCGGTTGTTAACAAGAGATAGGACATATAAAGTTTAAAAATAGCCATTTAAAAGTGGCTGCCAGATGGGCAGAGAACCGGTTCTTAATTTCTTTGATGCCCATCACTGGATGCAGCATTCACTTTGAAAACTAAAAAACAATGAAGCAGGAGTCCCCTTGTGGGGCTGGAGACTTCAAACCTTAAATGAAGAAGTTGGATTAACCCTACAATCCATAGTAACTACAGGAAGGGAAGACGTAAGAGGCACTTACTCTGGATTGCTCTATGCATTTCTGATAGATTTCCCATAGGTGGCACCATAACTGTGTCGGTGTAAAAGGTCCTATAGTTACTCTGGATTGTAGCCTAAAACTTCACAAACTGCTCCCAAAGCTGTTGCATTTTATCTGTTGTGTGTGTATGCAATGTGGTGTCAAATCCTAAGGACTCCAGAGAGCTTGAGATTGCAATCCTAACTGATTTTCCAGGTAAGAGAGATCAGGGATCCCTTCCAATTAACACATGCCCCACTACCACAGTGCTAGTTAGGACTGTGACCCCCCCCCAAGTTGTTTCGGAAAATGACCCCCCCTGCCCCCAGTCTGAATACTGACTACCACGCATGCATTGGAATCCTCGGACTGGGCAGAACAATTTCTGTGTGAAACCTTGAAAAGCAGCCAGTGGCATACCTATGTCATTTGGCCCCTGGGGCCCACAAATTTTTTGACACCCCCATATTTATTTATTATCTGTATTAATTAATAAAATATTAATATTTTCATATTTTAAAAATCACCAT
This sequence comes from Cryptoblepharus egeriae, assembly GCA_030015325.1. NCBI lineage: Eukaryota > Metazoa > Chordata > Lepidosauria > Squamata > Scincidae > Cryptoblepharus > Cryptoblepharus egeriae. The sequence continues at coordinate 13,612,186 of JAREYC010000014.1, forward strand.
ACCCACAGACAGCATAATCCTAACCATGCCTACTCAGAAGTAAGCCTCACAGTATTCAATGGATCCTGCTCCCAGGAAAATGTGTTTAGGATTGCTGTGTAAGCTTTTGTTTTATTATTTATTGAAAGGGAGACAGGCTGCCTTCTGTAGCACTTGTTGAATTCCACTTTCATTGGCTTGGGACCATTCTGGTGGGCCTTGCAATCTTCTGTGCCTGACCAGAACATGACCCAAGACATGTTTGCTTATTTGTGGATAAACTAAGCTGTGTAGCTCAGTCTCACTTTCTATAGGACTTCCTTATGGCTTGATTTGTGGGGGCTGCGTTCATTGGATCAGGACCAATTTTGGGGCTTTGGATTTCTCACAGTCAGGACCTCAAAAGTAAAGGTGCAATACAGCTCACGTTCACTTTCCATAGGCTTCTTGCATTTTTGTTTTGTAGCCATAATGTTTGATTGGAAGGAGATATTTCAAAGCTGTTTTTGCATTGGATTCTGCTGGTAAATGCACATCCAATGGTATATGACATGATGGGGTTATTTTAAAAATCCTTGTTTTTTAGCTATTTTTGTGGTTGTTGTCACCTCAGTGTGTCACCCCCCTGAGGGTGGCACCTGGGGCCCAGGGCCCCTTACGCCCACTAGGTATCCCACTGGAAGCAGCTGCCAGTCAACTGAACTAATCACCTGTGATGCTGTGAGTGACCCACTATCCTGTGGATCAACAGTTTACCTTATAACCAGATACTGGGGCAGTATATCACTGAGTACTATGTGCAGGGGAGTGATAGCAGGGGAGATTACTGACATTCACCCACTGCTTGTCAGGAAATATTTCTGGCCATTATTATTATTAATGTCATGTCTATCACTACTATCACTCAGCCTCACTTACCTCACAGGACAAAAAAGGGAAAAAACTACATCCACCACCCCATGTGGTGATATCAAATATGAAAATACTAATATTTTATTAAGTAATTGAAACTAATAATTAATTAAGTAATTGTGCCATATAGGGGTGTAAAAAAACTATTGGCTCTGGTGCCAGATGACCTAGTGATGATCAGAGTACAGATTGCACCCATATTTGGGAAACCTTAATAGGTATATCTTAATAAATATATCATATCTTATCTTGTTTGTTGTAAGTTTGAAAAGGGAGCGACTATTCTTGTAAGGTAGTGACTATTCTTGTTGGGGCTGAGTTGGGACAGAGCCTTCCCCAGACAGCAGAGTGTGTCAGCTTAACTTCGGCAAGCGAAGCTGTGTGACTCCCCTGGGTGGGCGAAGTGCGCAAAAATGCCACTGTTAGAAAACTGTCATAAGCACCTAATTAACTCAATTGTAACACTCTTAAAGTGTTAAGTGACATTCATTAGTATGTATAAAGAGACAATAATTGAAATCTGATTCAAAAATCCTCATTTATTAATCATACAGCAAGTAAAACCAAAATCACTGAAAATTCATACCCGCCTCCATATTGCCTTATTGTTTTCATGAAAAAGAAAGACACATGAGCATTAATTATGAGCTGAACTGGAAATATAGGCACAGCAGAGTCACTCTGAGTCACTGTTGGGAAGCTCAGCAGTTCAGTTCTGTGACTGAAAGGCTTGTCCAACAAAAGCCTCGAGGGCCACATTTGGCTTAGAAAACCCATAGATGCTGCCCTTGTTGGCCTGCATGTGTTCTCTGTTCCTGTTGAAATCAACAGGAAAGAGAACAATAAAATTCAGGAGATGCAGCTATCCCTGGAAGGTGAAACCAACACCTCACCAAAGTAGGGGGGAAAGAGTCTTGGAAAGGAGAAACATCCATATCATCAACAGGGTCAGGACAGGGTCAGGAATCCCATGAACAATGGGAGAGTCCTACCTCAAGGCAAAGAGGACTTGTTCATTAGCATGTGCATAGATAGCAATCAAAGGTGTGAAGACAACATGAGCAAATGGTCAGTAAAATGCAGGCTGAAATGGCTTTTTTCAAAGACAAGAGAAAAAGACAAGAGAAAAAGCAAACAGGAGTACATGCTTGAACTGTATCTAATTGGCAACCCTAGGAAAAAATATGTACAAAATATGTACAATATTATAAATAAAATAATAATATCCGCAATCTTTGTAATTTCCATTCATAAAAAGAGCTAAATAAACAAGTTATGATGAATATAAAAGGAAATAAGAAACTTCCAAAAGTCAGCGTAGGAGAGGCAATGGTGGTAAAAATTTGCCAGGAGGGGTCCCAAAAGCTCCCCAGAAAAGAAGCTGGAAAAATGAGTAGGGGGGTTTCAAACAGCACCTAGAACTAGGAAGGTACCAGGAGGGGCAGGCCTCTTAGCCATCATGGTGCAGAGAGGGAGCAAAAACAATATCAGGTGGAAGTCAACTCCCAGTTTCGCCTGACGTAGGTTAACCCGTATGTAATGGATGATGTCAAGAGCCTAGTACTAGCTTGGTGCAGAAAAAGATTGAGGCAAACACAGGGAGTTAAAGAACCAAAACAAGTTTGTATTACAGTAAACAGTATCCAATGTCAGTTTATCAGTGCAGAAGTCTTACACAGGTAAAGGTGTCCTTATACCTTATAACAGGATAAAATCAGGAACAAAATAATTAGGGAAAGAATTAGAACAAAACAAATTATATTATATAGAAAAACAGCAAATTTGCTCAGTGATTTGCTCACTTGGAGAGGTAGGAAGACTTATAAGGCTTAAGAGAGAAGAAGGACGAAAGGTAGACCCAGAGTAAGATGGGGAGATAATATCAAAGACATACTATCAGGGTGACCAGAAGCCAAACACAAAATCCCCTGAACAGCAAGGCCAGAATTCCTGATTGAAGGCCAAAATTCCTGCTCTCCCCAAACCAAAATTCCTGCAATTAAAAAAAATTGTAGGATACCTGAAAATGTAGGACAAAATGTAGGACATGTTAAAATAAGCTAAAAACAATGATATTGCTTTCCTGTATTTAATATAGTACACTATATTACTTTTTAAATTGAAAAATGATGAACTCTCTGCTCACCCCGTCCTAGTCTCGTTGGGTGAGTTTTCCAAACGACTTTGTTAAATGAGGCATTCAGCTTCAGGTTCTGTCCAGGTTTGAATGAATTGAGGGTGGGGGGAATTGGCACTTCTGTTTTGGCATTATGGAAAATAAAAGCAGATTTTTTAAAATGCCCAAACACTAAGCCTTTTGCACCAACCTTTGCAATCACCCAGATGCAGACATTTGCACTAGTCCAACCCCCAGGAAACATCTTTGCAAAGGACCACAGACTTTTGCACCAATCTTTTCAAGCAAAGAACCAGACCAGGCTTTGCACCAAACATAACACAGAGTTTGAAAGGACCCCAGTAGGTCATCTAGTCCAACCCCCTGACTATAGCAGGAAAGATCTTTTTAGTCATCCCCCCTTTTTCTTCCTCTCCCCCCCTTCTTCCCACATATAAATACACACAAAATATACAGTGTATATATATTTGTGTATACACACACACATATATAACACACACACACATATATGCATGTGTATTATATATGTATTTAATGTGTATGTATTTTATATATAATAAATATATATATATATACACATAAACATACATATAACATATATATAATACATATATCAAATACACATATATGTATTGTATATATGTATTATATATATGTACGTGCATTATATATAATGCACACACACATAAAATACATATATAATACACACATTATATATATATGTATATATATAACATAATATAATAATGGGCTGTGGGTGGCGCAAGCGGTTAAGGCGCTGTGCCTGTTAACCAGCAGGCCAGGGTTCGAGACCTGGGTCAGCCCCACAAGACAGGGTGAGCTCCTGTCCTTAGCCCAGCTCTGCGATGCCAGCTGGATCCAATCGTATTGGCTCTGCCTTTCCATTGGACTAATTCAGTGGCGTGGAGAGGGGGGATTTGCTGCTTGGGTAACAGCATATCCTCCATAACAATCCAACCCAGGCTTTCGTGCTTCACACGCAGCATATGCAGCACCGAGCACGATACCATAGTCTCTCAATAATGACAGAGGCCTGCTTTTATATATAATACATCTATATATATATAAAAGTCACTGACCGACTCACTCACTCACTCACTCACTCACTCACTCATCACCGCCCTGCCAAAACCGCTGGGCCTAGAAGTGTGAAATTTGGGGTGGGTGTTCCTTCCGTGACTGAGGGGTGCACTAAGAACCGGTTTTCGGAAATTCCAATGGGAAGGGGGTGAAAAGGGGAGCAACGCGTTTTCCTCCCTATACTTTGCATTGAAAATTGATGATTCATCAACATTCCGCCCCAACTGCTGGGCCTGAAGCATGGAATTCTGGGAGTTCCTTCTGTCACCTGAACACCCACCAAGAACCAGCTGCAGAAATTAACCCTTCAGGGGCTGAAAAGGGGTCAACGTGTTTTTGTCCTATACTTAACATGGAAGACTGACCAACCTCCAGCCAATTTAGTTCTTGGACCCTGGTGCACGGGGGGGGGGGGGGGATGTTGTTCAGAGGAAGTGGTTGCACTGGCGAGGATGCTGCACATGGGGGGAAGTTGCGCATGGGGGATGTTGTGCATAAGGGATGATGCATATGCGGAAGTTGTGCATGGGGAAGTTGCGCATGGGGGGAAGTTGCACATGGGGGATGATGCGCCTGGGGGAAGTTGCACATGGGGGTTGATGCGCATGGGGAAAAGTTGTGCATGGGGAAAAGTTGTGCATGGGGAAAAGTTGCACAGGGAGGATGATGCGCAGGGAGGATGATGCACAGGGGGGTTGATGCGCATGGGGGGTTGATGCGCATGGGGGGTTGATGCGCATGGGGGGTTGATGCGCATGGGGGAAGTGGCATATGGGTGGATGTTGTGCATGGGGTGTTTATGCGCCGTGGGGGGATGGTGTATGGGGAAATGTTACTCCCACAATGCGGGTATGCTTTTCGCTAATGTGTGTGTGTGTGTGTGTGTGTGTGTGTGTGTAATACACAATGCATATAATATGTGTATTATACATATACATACACATATACGTACATAATATTTATGTATTATATATACACACACATGCACACATATATACATACACACACATTATTAGGGGAGAGGTAGTGGGTACATACAGGGGTGGCTGGTGGGGGTATTGGGGAAAGGGGAAAGTAGGTAAGTAAGGGATTTGTGGGGGGAGGGGAAATGGATGCATGTAGGGACAATGGCAATGCTGTGGATGTAATTTATCTTGACTTCAGCAAAGCATTTGACAAGGTCCCACATGACATTTTAATTGGGAAGTTGGAAAAATATGGGCTAGACAAGGCAATTGTTAGGTGGATCTGCAACTGGCTCAACAACCGCACTCAAAGGGTTTTAGTAAATGGTTCTGTGTCAACCTGGAGGTCGGTTTCAAGTGGGGTACCCCAAGGCTCTGTCTTGGGCCCAGTCCTCTTTAACATTTTCATTAGTGACTTAGAGGAAGGGATACGGTGGAGCCTGATCAAATTTGCAGATGACACCAAACTGGGAGGAGTAGCAAACACATCAGAAGATAGGAGAAACCTCCAGGAGGATCTGGATAAACTGGAATCCTGGGCTGTAACAAACAGAATGAATTTCAACAGGGAGAAGTGCAAGGTTCTGCACTTAGGCAATAAAAACCAAAAACATAGGTATAAAATGGGGGATACTTGGCTTGGCAGCACAACATGTGAGCGGGATCTTGGAGTCACTGTGGATCACTAGCTGAACATGAGTCATCAGTGTGATGTGTCTGCAAAGAAGGCAAATGCCATTTTAGGCTGCATTAAGAGGACTGTAGCTTCCAAGTCGTGAGAAGTTCTAGTTCCTCTTTATTCAGCATTGGTCAGACCTCACCTTGAGTACTGTGTTCAGTTCTGGGCACCTCACTTTAAGAAGGATGCAGCCAAACTGGAGCAAGTCCAGAGGAGAGCGACAAGAATGATCAGTGGGATGGAAGGGAAGCCCTACGAGGAAAGGTTGGGGGAACTTGGGATATTCCGCCTGGAGAAGAGGAGGCTGAGGGGAGACATGATTGCCCTCTTCAGATACCTGAAGGGCTGTCATAGGAAGAAAGGGGCTCATTTCTTCATAGCTGCTTCTGAAAGCAGGACTAAACCAATGGGTACAAACTGCAAGAGAGGAGATTCCGGTTGGATATCCGGAAAAAATTCCTGATGGTGAGGGCGGTTCGGCAGTGGAACAGATTGCCAAGGGAGGTGGTAGACTCTCACTCACTAGGGATCTTCAAGCAGAGGCTCAACGAGCACCTGTCGGGGATGCTCTAGGGGGATTTCCTGCTGCAGGCAGGGGGTTGGACTAGATGACCTACTAGGTCCCTTCCAACTCTATGATTCTATGATTCTAGGGGTGACTGGCAGGGTGACCAGATGACTGGAAAAACCCGGATTTGTCCGGATTTTTAGCCTCCTGTCCGGGTGTCCTACATTTTGGCTTCATTGTCCTACATTTTGGCTTCATTTTGAAACTTCGCGATAGTGCACAGTACCCCATTATGCCATATGTCGTTGGATTCGTACTGAAGAGCAGAATCCAGTGCAAAATAAGTTTGTAGATATCTCCTTCCTATCAAAAGTTATGGTCAAAAAACCGAAAAACAAAAACAAGAAAATACATTTATTGGCAATTTTTTTTTCAACGGGTAGGAATTTTGGCCTGGGATTAGGAATTTTGGCCTTGGGGTTCAGGAATTTTGGGTTTGGCATCTGGTCACCCTGGGTGACTGGTGGTGGGTGGGTGGGTGGAGGTAGTGCAGGGCAGGCAGCAGGGCTGGCTGATGGTGGGTGGCTGGAGGAGGGAGAGATTTCTCCCTCTCCCCAGAGAAACTGTGCAGCAGTGATCCCAGACCTCCCAGGGTGAGAGGGAAGAGGGGGGGCAGGCAGGGTGTTTGGGGTTTCTGTGGAGTGGGGGGAAAGAAGGAGGCTCTGGGAAGGGTTTGTTGGGGGTGTCCCTCCTACCTGGAGGCTCTGGTGCTGGGGAGGCTCAGGCTGTCAGGGAGGAAGGACTGGGGATTCATCATACTGAGGAGCCTCCAGCCAGCTGATGGGGCTTCCTCTGAAGGGGGGAAGCCAGGCAGGGATAGCTCTCAGCCTAGGCACACCTCCTCAGTGGTTTCAAAGCTGCAGGGGGGAACACTGGGGAGGCTTGGCCAGCCCCCGCCTGGCTTCCCCCCTCCGGAGGAAACCCCATCAGCTGGCCGGGGACTGCAGGTGGCTGCCCCTCACAGAGCACTGGTTTTTCAGGTGACAGGCTGCCTTTTTTCCCTGCCCCAGAAGGGGGTGCTTTTTGGAGGAGCCCTCCGGGGGAATCTGGGGGTCTGGCAACCCTGAGACATACTGCATCAGCATCACATGTAATTGGAAGAGGTTGCTAGAAATGCAAGCTCCAGGTCCTTATGTCTACCTCAACATGAGGAGGAAGAGGAGAGGAAGAATGGTTGCTACTACTACTGTTACTACTACTAGATGGGCCTTTGGCCTGATCCAGTGGAGGCTCTTCTTATGTCAAAGGGTCAGGCTTGGTCCTCTGCCTGTGTAATTCCTTTGTGTGATCTCACTAGTATTGACTCTGTTCCCACATGACAACTGGGGAACAGCATGTGGTCAGTTCCCGCATGTGGTCTGTTGGGGAACAGCCACAGAGAGGGGAAGTTTTGAGGGTCAGTCTAGATTTGGGAGACTAGTCTCTAAACTTCAGCTGAGTCTTGAAGTTAGCCCAACAGAAAGGCTCATGTTTGGTGTATTTACACCATAGGTTTAAAAAAATTAGTGTATTGAGTACAATACATGGACTTATGGTAAATCAGATGTTAATGTTCAGTCCATGGGGATCCACCATGGGGCTGTCTGTATCCGTTTAGCTCATGGTCCTTTGGAGAGAGGAGAGGGAACTCAAGCCAGTGCATGTTCCACCCTTTTTTCCCTGAAGCCTCTTTTGAAAGTGTTTTCAGATCCAGCCCATGGTTTCAGGAAGGATTTTTAAAATTGACCTCCTACTTTGTTATCTTTCTTCAGCTGAAGGAATTTCAGCAGAGAAGCTGCGCTGGATCAGCAACCAGAATTAAGAACAAACGCAAGGCAGGAAGTGATCCAGAGACTCAAGGCAACCAGGAAACCCCTCGAAAAGTGAGTGGCCGACTATTTTGTATGCTGCAGTGTCTTGTGCTTTTTGTTTGAACAGACAGAAACAGAACAGTTCTGCAACATTTTATGCCTCTTTTTCTGATTTAAGACAGAGGCAGGTAGCTCAATATAAAGGGGCCTTTATAAGGCAAAAAGGCAAAAAGTACAATGGCTGAGACCCAAAGATCATAGGGCTAAACAGAACTGACTGGCATGCAAGCTGTTAACCAAAATGAACCCCTTCACCCCATTGTAAGGGAGATGCAAGAGCATGCTTAGGGTCCTGATACTACCTTTGGATGAGTATTTTGCAGCAGAATGCAGTTAAACAAACCACCTTGAAATATCTTTATTCTATTAAAATGTGTAGCTAAAAAATCAGTGGAGGTGGGGCAATGGCACACCCACCATCCAGGTATTGTTCCACCCACAGGTTGGGGGTGATGTGAACCCTGCTGACCACATCTGACCCTCAGCTCCTTCATTAATCCAGCTGTTCTGTGCTTATCTTATAGGTCCACCCACAAACCACTGAGGTTCTGGTTTCTCCAAAGTCTGAACTGCAGCTTGGCCTCACCCACGCACAGCAGGCTGCTGTGCAGAAATCAGGTGGGCAACATCTCAGGGTCTTGACTAACTAATTGGGAAGTGCTCTTTTTCTCCTCCCTTTGTGGCTTCGAACACTGGAAACAGCTTCCGGATCTTGTCTTTGTCCGATAAGGAGCTGAAAATAAGAGTTCATAACAGTGTCGTCAAGATGCCAAGATGCAGAAGAAGATGATTCTCCTGTCCTGCTATAATTTGGTGCAGGAGAACCATGCTGTATGATGCATTTTAAAGACGTGTTTTAAAGACATTTTTAAGGGGCTGCAGCTGAGAAGTGGTTCATTGTAGGAATATCTCTTGGTTCTTTTGATTGGCAATTAGAGGAACTGTCTACTTGCATTAATGTGGTTAATTCTCCACTGATGAGCACCAGCATGTTTCCTCCATTGTGATAGATATGTATGCTCAGAGCTGGGAAGTCAGAGTTTCACCAGACTCAGAGGCACTGACTTCAGAGATTGCATTGTCAGCCTACACTGAGAGTATTCTGAATGAGCAACAGGGACTACTCTTCCCTTATCTGCAAGAAGAGGAGCTGTAAAGCTTCAATTTTCAGTTCTGAGCAGCGGTGTAATTAGAGCAGTGATTTTCAACCGGTAATTAGAGCAGTGATTTTCAACCGGTGTGCCGTGGCACACTGGTGTGCCACAGATAGTCCTCGGGTGTGCTGTGGGAATTTGGGGACTGACATTCATTAACAGGAAAATTGGGGGATTTGAACAGTGTGGTGTGCCTTGTCAATAGTAAAAACAATTGATGGTGTATCTTGACAATTTCAGTGCCTTGTTAAGTGTGCCGTGAGATGAAAAAGATTGAAAATCACTGAACTAGAGGGTGCAGGAGGTGCAGTTGCATGGGATAGCAAGTTTAGGGGGGCATCAAGTTGAGCTTGACACTAGTGGCTAACATTGTGAAAAACAGGGTATGATAATACATTAGTTCCCTGCTAACTGGGGAAGAGAGACTCTTTCAAGAGGGTGCTCTGTCCTCTTTTATAAGCAGGGGAAGAGTAACTGGCCCTTCTCACCCCAGCAATGCCTGTTAATAGTGGGTTCTGCTGGTGTTCTTTTGCATTTTAGATTGTGAGCTCTTTTGGGACAGGGACCCATTAGCCATTATTTTTTTCCCAACTTTTTAGTTGAAAAGTGGTATATAAATACTGTAGATAAGAGGTTAGCAACCTTTTAGTGATGTAGTGCCAAACTAATGTTACAGTTTGCCAGTATGATTCTAAAGTTCTATATGCACATGCAGAGACCATCTCCTTGGGGTTTTCTGTCCTCCAGCCATCAAGTGGCTTCCTCTCCCACCCCCCCACCCCCCCCCCCCCGCTTCTCCATCCCTGCACTGCTGTGGGAGCTGAAGAACATCTGGATCCTATTTTAAGAGTGGCTCTTGCAAAGGGGCTTACTTCAGAGAAGAGAGGAACAAGATTTGGCTCTAAGGATGCACTCTTCTCCGCCCCTTACTAGAAGTATGCTCCATTGACTGCAAAGAGATTTACTTCTGAGTAGAGAGGTGCAGGAAAGGGCAAGCTTGAATGGGGCAGAGCAGCAAGGCAATCCTTTGCTCGCCCTCTACAGGGCTTCTGGGTGACAGACAGGGCCCCACACTGCCCCTCCGGCCTCCCTGGCACCCTGTTGGTATCATCCACCTGCCTGGCCGTGGTGCCCCCCAGGCCTGCAGCTTCTTAGCTGATCCTGAGAGGGCTGCAGAGAATCACAGAATCATAGAGTTGAAAGGGACTTGTAGGTCATCTATTCCAACCCCCGAATGAAGCTGACCCTTGGAGAACTGCATATCTGCTGTCCTGCAGAAGCTCCAGGGTGCAGGGCCTCTGCCCCAGAGCCTTCCATTCTGATGGTGAGTGGAGGAGAGATCATGTCTGGGCACTGTTGGTAGTGATGGGCAGTCATCTGCTGGCAATTGGGGCAGTGGCAGCACTGCTGGCTGTGTCGGCCAGGGGTGCCTTGGTGTACCAGTAAGCACCATTCCATGTGCTGAGCTTGGCGCCCATGCTGGGGGTTGCCTACCAATAATACCAATAAAAGATAATACCATCATATTATATATCATTAGAAAGGTATGTTAGAAGAAAGTTATGGCCAATTAAACAGACAATGAAAACACAAAAGCCTATGGAACAAAAAGTAGATTTTCTTAACTTTTCCATGTGACAGATTCCTCTGAGACCCAATGAGATGTAATTCTGATACTATGTAGAACTAATAAGGTGTTAATATGAATCAGCTCTCATTTCCATATAGATAAATCATAATACCCATGCTAACTGGGTATGCAGGCTCTTCTAAGTGGTTCTCCTTTTACATTTATCAGGGAAAGAATAATCATTCCTCTTTCCCCAGCATAGTTTCCCTAACACAGTGGTCTTCAGCCATTTAAGCTCAGGACCCCCTTTCAATCTTTGGAATCTATCCAGGACCCCCTTGTCAAACTTGCTTCCCCCAATCAGGGACACAAGGTTAAAAAGAAGACCTTTTCCTGGAAAAAGAGGACATATGGTCACTCGGTGCCCCACGTCCCCATGCTCTCTCCCATCCACCCCCGTCCCAACCCCACCGGGTCCTCTCTTACCCCAATTTCCCCAAGTTTCCAGACTCTTCAGTGGGACCTATTCCCAGGAAAGTATATTTAGGCTTGCAGCCATAATTTATTAATTCCAAACAGGCTATAGACTGCCTGCTCACAAGGCAAAGGAGGACAATGAAAATTTTTTTCCAGGATACAAGGATAATAAAGAGGACATGTCCTGGAGAAAGAAGACATCTGATAAAAATAAAAATAAGAAGAAAATTGGGGGAAACCCTGCCTCTTCCTCCTCAGCCATCCCTTCTCCATAACCATCCCCCCAAAAGCATTAACATCCCAGAGGGATAAGGACAGGAGGGGGAAGAGGAGTTTGGACTATTTTTATAAATATATTTTTTTTAAAATTCACGTTACCTGCAGAGCCAGTTTTTATCATTTTCAGTGTTAGCGGGGGGGGGGGATTCTGCCTTCTGGAACACCTGTAAGCTCCACATACTGGAAGCCTTGCACCCCTGGACTGACCTTCCACACTATCAATGGAGCTCAGTGCAAAGGGGAAAGAGGGAACTTCCTTCTGGGGTGATTTTGGGGGCTGCACTCATTGGATCAGGACCCTTCTGGTGTCTTTGGATTGCTCTCAGCCTTCCCTTTCCACTGAACTATGGCACATTTGCCTACTTGTGAGTAAAGCCATGAAATAAATTACTTACATTTTCCCATGCATTTTCTATGCATATTTTTCCTTTTTAGTTTTTTTGGCCATAATTTTTGATAGGAAGAAGATATTTCAAAAAGGATTGCATTGGATTCTGCTCTTCAAGATGAATCCAACAACATATGACATGATTGGGTATGACACACCATCACAAAGTTGATTTTTTAGGTTCCTCAGAGGATGGGGACCAAGATAGTGGTCCCTCAGCCTTTGCGACCCCCCTGTGGGGGCTTCATGACCCTCACTTTGAAGACCACTGCCCTAACACAATTTTCATGTTCTTAGAGCACAATCTTAACCATGTCTACTCAAAAGTAAGCCCCATTGTATTCAATGGGACTTACTCCCAGGAAAGTGTCTTTAGGATTGCAGTCTTTGTTGTTGGAGGGGTGAGGGGAGACAAATTCTTCTTGACTCCAGATAGCCAATACAGTGGTGCCTCACATAAAGAGCTTTATTCGTTCCAGAGGCACGCTGTTTAAGTGAAATGCTCTTTAAGTGAAGCAGATTTTTCCATAGGAAATAATGGAAACTCAGACAATTGGTTCCACAACCCCCGAAATATTCATATAAAAATATTAACTGGATGTAAAAATGATGACAAAACACTGGAATTTAATTCAAAACATACATTCAATGTGCATGATCCTATGAAGTCTACTTAGGCTGCAATCCTAAATACACTTTCCTGGGAGTAAGCCCCATTGAACACAATGGGGCTTACTTCTGAGTAGACATAGTTAGGAGTCTGGAGTCAAAGACACTTTCCTGGGAGGCTTACCTGGGCTTGTTGCTGGAAGTTCAAGGTGGTCGGTGGGGGCAGTTAGGGACAGCTGCCTCTGGCACCTCCGGGCAACTGCCCACAAGTTGGAGGCAGTTAGAGGCAGCAGCACTGGCCAGCAGCCCTTTTAAAGAGCCTCCATGCGGAGCGTCAGGGCTGCATAGCACGTGTGCCCATAGCGTGCTTGCCTGTTAAGTGAAGTGGAACTTGTTATGTGAAGCAAGATTTCTTGGAAGCTTTTGCTTGTTATGTGAAATGCTTGTTAAACGAGGTGCCACTGTAGTTACTTTAGCTATGCCACTAACATAAAAATTTGTGGTGAACAGCAGGTTTTTCCTCAATTTTCTTCTTAAAAATACCCAGGGATGACATCACTTCTGGGGCAACATTTTGAGCTTTGCACCGAGCTGCATAATTATTAGCTATGCCACTGGTTCTGAGTCAACTGCAGTTTCCAGTTGTACTTAGACAAACCTCTGTTTCTCCCGTTTAAGTGGGACTGGTCCAAACAAACCAGGATTTGAAATCATGGCTTGAACATATTAACCATCATTAGAATAAGCCATTAAGTATAAATTAGAGTGGTGATCAAATACTGCCTATTTGCTTGCTTGGACTACATTGTTCTGTATTCCTCTATGCAGAAAAAGCTGAGGACCTGGTGACACAGTTGCACTTGTCTCAACAGAGAATTGCAGAGCTGGAAAATGCCTTATCCACACAGCTGCAGAAAGTAAGAATGCCCTGAATCTCTTTCCATGCCCCTTTAATCTACCCCCTGTACACAGTGTTTCCCTCTTTGGCAGTCAGGAACAGGAATTTAATAATAAGCTCTATAGTATTTAAATTAAGCGCTTGAAAGCAATACATATGAGCAGTGGTGGGATTCAAATAAATTAACAATAGGTTCTATGTCCTAATAACCTAAATTAACAACAGGTTCTATGTCCATAGAACAACAGGTTCTGTGTCCCATTTGTAACCGGTTCTCAGAACCAGGTGGTCATTAGCAAAGGGTTCTATAGAACCTGAGAACCCCCTGAAGCCCACCACTATAGACTGTTTTTAGCTTTCATTATGTCATGTCCTACATTTGGGGGGCCTTGTACTCTTTTTTGGTTATGGCATGTCGTCACCCTAGTTCAGATGAGCCAAAACCTTTGAAGAGATGTTGGTTTTTGATTTGGCTCTGAAGTGATGCTGGTTCTTGATGTGGCTCTGAGATCTGCAGGCTTTTCCAAAGCTGGCCCTCCAAGCAGACCACAGTATGTTGGAGAGTTGATTCTGCTGCAGAAGAAAGGTAGTCTTGGCCTTTCTCACTCAGCAAGCAGAGCTCTGGCTTATTTAACACACGGTGGAAAGATCTCTGCTTGCTCCAGACAGCCTCTTGATTAGAGCAACCTTCACATTTTTCTCAAGGAGAGGAAGCTGTGCATGGCATGGTACGTTCCATCTGCTACAAATTCAGGACTGTGCAAACCAGACGTGCACATTCTCTTGCAGCAGTTCTGGCAGCTGGAAGCTTGTTGCATGCATCAGTTCATTATGTGTGTGATTAGTTGCATTATTTACTGAATCCACAACACCTTTTGTAAAAGTATAATAATTTAAAGAATATAGTTAAAAATCTAGAGAAGTCTATGGCCATTTGAAATATTTAAACACTAAGCAGTTTAAAACATGGAATTCTATTACTTTTGAGGTCCACAAAATACACATCCATGTTTGTGTTGAAATAAAATTAGACATTACATTGACAATACCCCAGCAGCTAATCAATAAAAATGGCAATTATGGTATTTAGCACAAGATGCATCTGCAAAGAAGGCAAATGCACCCTCAGCCTGATTAGTAGAATGGTTGCTTCGAAGTCACATAAAGTGATGTTTCTGCTTTACTCTTCATTGGCTGGATCTCCCATGGAGATTTCTTGGAGATTTGGGGCACCTCAGGCAGCTTCATAGCTGTTTCTCTCCCAGGAGTAATGACTTTCTTCACATTTTCCTGTCTTTTTCCCTTGACATTTTTTCTTCCTTTTTCCTTCTCTTTTTTTCTTTTCCCCTTTTCTTGGTCTTCGACTTCCCTTTTGCCCTTGAGCAGCAGTCGGAGCTCCTTCAGCAGCTGCAAGCTGAGCAAGACCGACTTCGCCACAGTCAAACTGGTAAGGCGAGTGACAGCAGCATCGACGAGGCTCAAGCAAGGCCTTCTTCATTCAAACACACCCCACAAGCTCACCTGTTGTGCCCCCTTCCTCCTCCTGCTTCTATTCCTTCAAGTGTCCCAAGAACTGTTTCTCCAGGATGGGCACTCAGTGGCACTTGAGTGGGGAAGATCTTCTCTTTTTGGATCTTTTCTTTTGCCTGGGAGGCAAATGTAGACCTGGCAGTCTTTGAAAGGTTGTCCGGAAGGGTTGTGAGTGGGTTGGGGACTATTGGCTGCTGGCACAAAGGGCACCCCTAGCCAAACTGGTGAGGCTGGGTATCAACCACCATGACCATCTCTGGTGAGGCCCTTGATTGTGCCAGTGAGCTTGGAAGAAGCAGCAGGATCACCTGTTTGACCATCTCTCTCTGGCTTGCCTTCCCAGCAGCAAAGCTCTTGGATGATGAGACCACTGCCCCTGCGGGGCCCACAGAAGTTCAGCGGCAGATGGAAAAGCAGCTTGCTGAGTTACAGCAGAAAAAGGAGGTGCTCTGCAGGCAGTATGAAACACAGGTGTGGGACAACCAGCAACTAATCTGCCTTAACAGGGAGCTGGAGCTGGAGATGACCCTCCAACATCATGCTGAGGAGGTTGTGGATAGGAAGCAGCATCTGGAGACCCTGCGGAGTAACCGAGCCACCATCAGCCAATGCCTGAGACAGAATAGGGCCCTCAAAGCGCAGCTGGCCGAGCTTCAGGATGGCTTTGTAAAGCTGGTGAGTGTCTCTTGCTGTGCTCCTGCCTCTGATCTGGGGGTGATGTGAACCCTTTAGTGAGAGCCCCCCATCAGATGCCCGTAGCATGTTCTGCAGGAGGTAGCACCCTGCCTGTCAAGTCTCCCCCAGCTGTTGATCATCCCTCTGGGTCTTGAGGGATTCTTGTCCCTCCCTGTCCTGTCCTGCCACAACCTGGTAGGCCCGTTTTGCTTTCTACTCCTTTCTACCCCCCAGTCAAATGACAAGATGGACTTGAGGACAGCCTTAGACACTGAGAAGCATGTAAAGGAGCAACTGTCCAAGAAGCTGGGCCAGGTGGAGGAAAAGCTCAAGGAGGCGGTAAGCTCTGACTGGAACAAGGGAGCTGGCTATGCTGCCAGCGAGAAGGAAACTAAGGGATAGGGGAGTCCAGAGCCCAGCTAAAGGGTAGGGGAAAACCCATCTATTGCCCCCCTGAAGTATGGAAGTTTACAATAACCTCCCGTCTTTGTGTCTTCTAAGGACACAAAAGCCAGGAAAAGAGAACAAGAGGCCCAGAGGCTACTGGAGGAACGCAATGAAATTTACATCTGCCTTCAGGAGTATTTGTTTGCATTCTATAAAGTCTCCCGAGAGAAGCAGCAGCTGCAGAAGGAGACCTTTGCCCAAATGCTGCTCATGGACCACCTGCAGCACCAAATGGCACAGGGCAGAGAAGCAGCTGAGAATTACCAGCAAGAATTACAACAGGCCCAGGTGAGGACTGGAGTTTGGCAGAACTGTCAGTGCCAGTCCCAAAAGGAGGGCCTGTGAATTGAGCAGAATGGAGATGCTGGACAGCCAGGGTCCTAAACCTGTGGCCTCCAATATTGAGTGGTTGATTTCTTGCAGGAAAACCTGGAAGCAGCTGCCAAGTTGAACCGAGTGCTGAGGTCCTATGTTGGGCATCTCCTGGCACAGCTGGATGTGAAGGTGCCAACCCTGGCAGAAGGTGAGTTGGCTCTATGGTGGGGAGGGGGCAACACGGTAGGGCTCATTCCCTCACCCTTGTGATCTTTCTTTGCTTGCAGATGGTCTGGAAGTAGATACCAAGACTGCTCCTCCCCTGATTCCAGAGGACTTGGAAAGTCCAGGAGAAATGGTGTTTGCTTCGGCACTTGCTTGAGATTGGGAGGGGGGTCATGTGCCTGTTGTGCTGCTACTGGTGATGGGGTTCAAGACTCTAACCTAAGGGGCTTACAAGCCCTGCAGCCTGGGAGAGGGGCTTTCCTCTCTCTCCTCCATATGGATCCATGGAATACCTGGGAGAGGCTCTCTGCTCACGAATATAGATTGTATTTGTGTGTTAGTGGGTGGGATGGCCACCTTCATCAGGATATTATTTAGGAAAACCTAAACCTAATTTCAATTTTATAAATACCTATTTTATAAATAGGTTTGGATCTAACTGTGACAGGCCAGGAGAGATCTCAGCAGACATCTCTGTGAAAATGTCAACTGTGAAAGCGGTGCAGGTGAAGAATGCTTAATTTGATGGTAGAGATCATTTTAATAAAGGCTTGTGATTAAACAGCCAAAGTTATATTGCCCTGGTACAGATCATTGGTCAGGCCCCATCTGGAGTATAGTGTCCTGTTCTGGTCACCACATCTCTAGAAGGAAAGGTGTAGAATGTTGAGTTAGGTTTTGTGTTAATTCTTCCTCTTCTCTTCCTTCTCCCATCAGATCAAGAGCCTCCCAACAGGGCTCTTCCTTAGTGGGAAGTTTTGGACTGGGCAACAGTGCCTTGCAGTGACTGCTTTCCTGGGTGGAAGAGGTGAGGAACTTGTCGGAGGTGGAGCTGCAGGGGCCCTTGTGGAGTGCCTGCCAGCGGAACAGAGTGACTGTCCTTGTTGAAGTCCAGCTGTCTGGCAGTGGAGGAAGCTCTCCCCAGCATCTTGCGCTAGAGATGAAGAAGCAGTGATGGAGGGATGGCAGGAGCAGGCCTGAGGCCAAGCAAAAAACCTAACGCACTCCCCCACAGCTGGGGAAATAGCAAATTTTTCATATTCCCAGGGCATGCACACACTCCTCCAGCAACCTTCTAGCCAAAAGTAAAACTAGCCAAAGAAGAACCACCAGGACTGTTTGCTGCAGGGATTTAAATTTTCATAAATAAGTCAGAAAAAAGCAAAAATAGAAAAAGCAAAAAAAAAAAGTTTAAAAGGAGGGTTTTTAAAAATTCAATTAGAAGTACTTTTTAGTATCATTTACTTTAAATAAATAAAATATTAAATATTTTAAATATTTAAATATGCACTTATTAATACTAATTATATAATATTAATAAATAAGTGTATTATATTTAATAATAATATTTAAGTGTATAATATTAAGTGTATAATATTAATAAATAAGTGTTTGTTGATTTACTGACTTGAATATGCAACTTGTTCCTAACAACAGTCATGGTGTCAGATAACTGGGGGGCAGCAAACATCACATCATTTTTTAAGAGTAGGAAACTATAGGCCAGGCATTCTAACGCAGTGGTTTTTGACCATTTTGGCCCAGTACCCGCTTTCAAAACTTTTGAATCTGTCTGGGACCCTCCTGTCAAACTTGCTATCCCCAGTCCAGGACATTGCTAGAAAAGAGGACATGTCCTGGAAAAACTGGACATATGGCCACCTTGCTCTCCTAAGACCCCAGGCTCTCTTCCTCCCCAACTCCCCCAACCTCCAGCCCTCTCTCCAGCCCACCCACTATCTCCAGCCTACCCACTATCCTCAATCCCTACATGCGCTCTCACATACACACACACACACACTTTTCATTCCATGCACTCATTCACTCACCCACAACACACATAAACACACATACTCACACACACAAACATACACACCATGCACTCACTCACAGACATATACCATGCACTCACATAAACACGCACATCATGCATGCACACACACACACACACACACACACACACACACAGAGAGCATGCATGGACTCTTTCTCACACTCACACAGCATGCATATACTCATTCACACACACTCTCTCTCTCTCTCTCACACACACACACTCACTTTAAGGCTGCCCCCCTTCCTGCTGGAGCACTGGAAGACACTCCTGCAAATCGTTCCAGGGGCACACAGCTAAAAGGAGCTCCACCAGAGCAGCAGTGAGGCTGTCTGGAGGTCCTGGCAAGGACTGTGCCTTCCTACTTGGGGAGGGGGAAGGGCATCCAAAACGGGGAACCACGGAACAACTGAGGACTGGAGACCCCTCTTCTCAGATGCTTTTTAATGTCAGTAAATGAAACGTTATACACACTGGGGCAAAGATTCATAACTTTACATATAGAATCCTAACTTCTTCTTTTTAAGAAGGGGAAAAAAGAAGACCCAGGAAATTATAGGCCAGTCAGTTTGACTTCAATCCCGGGCAAGATATCAGAACAAATCATAAAACACACAATTTGTGCACATCTAGACAAGTACTCGGTGATCAAAACAACCCAGCATGGATTTACCAAGAATAAATCTTGCCAGACAAATCTGATCTCCTTTTTTGATCGGGTTACAAGCTTACTGGCCAGTGGCAATGCTGTGGATGTCATTTATCTTGACTTCAGCAAAGCATTTGACAAGGTCCCACATGACATTTTAATTGGGAAGTTGGAAAAATATGGGCTAGACGAGGCAATCGTTAGGTGGATCCGCAACTGGCTCAACGACCACACACAAAGGGTTCTGTGTCAACCTGGAGATCGGTTTCAAGTGGCTCTGTCTTGGGCCCGGTTCTCTTTAACATTTTCATTAATGTCTTAGAGGAAGGGATACAGGGGAGCCTGATCAAATTTGCAGATGACACCAAGCTGGGAGGAGTAGCAAACCCAACAGAAGACAGGAGAAACCTCCAGGAGGATCTGGAAAAACTGGAAAACTGGGCTGTAACAAATAGAATGAATTTCAACAGGGAGAAGTACAAAGTTCTGCACTTGGGCAATAAAAACCAAAAATACAGGTATAAAATGGGGGATACTTGGCTTGGCAGCACAACATGTGAGCGGCATCTTGGAGTCGCCGTGGATCACAAGCTGAACATGAGTCAGCAGTGTGATGTGTCTGCAAAGAAGGCAAATGCCATTTTAGGCTGCATTAAGAGGACTGTAACTTCCAAGTCACGAGAAGTTATAGTTCCTCTTTATTCTGCATTGGTCAGACCTCACCTTGAGTACTGTGTTCAGTTCTGGGCACCTCACTTTAAGAAAGATGCAGTCAAACTGGAGCAAGTCCAGAGGAGAGCGACAAGAATGATCAGTGGGATGGAAGGGAAGCCCTACGAGGAAAGGTTGGGGGAACTTGGGATATTCAGCCTGGAGAAGAAGAAGTTGAGGGGAGACATGATTGCCCTCTTCAGATACCTGAAGGGCTGTCATAGGGAGGAAGGGGCTCATTTGTTCATAGCTGCTTCTGAAAGCAGGACTAGAACCAATGGGTACAAACAAGCAAGAGAGGAGATTCCGGTTGGATATCCTGAAAAAATTCCTGACGGTCAGGGCGGTTCGGCAGTGGAACAGATTGGTAAGGGAGGTGGTGTACTCTCACTCACTGGGGATCTTCAAGCAGAGGCTCAACAGGCACCTGTCGGAGATGATCTAGGGGGATTTCCTGCTGCAGGCAGGGGGTTGGACTAGATGACCTACTAGGTCCCTTCCAACTCTATGATTCTAATGGACTCTGAGCTATCCATGACAGAGCAGGAGAGAGATCTAGGGGTGCTGGTAGATAGCTCAATGGACATGTTGCCCCAATGTACGGCAGCAGTGAAGAAGGCAAAATCCATTCTTGGGGTTATTAGGAAAGGAATTGAGAACAAAAGGCAACAATTACGGTATGTAGAAATCAATGGTGAGGCCACATTTGGAGTATTGTGTTCAATTCTGGTCACCACATCTCCACCTCGAATTTCCTAAAGAGCAGTGTGTATGGGGGGAGAGGTACTGCCTAGATGCTGATGTGAAGAACTGTTCTTAGGTGATCTGATAGGCTTTCTTGCAAGTGCCACCGTTCTCCCAAGTTAGAGGGTTGGTGATATGGCGCAAAGATCTCAGTAGTAGCACAATTATGGAACTCTTTACCAGGGGAATTAAGATCTACTCCCTCATGGCAGTTTGATAAGGGTTAAAAATATTTTTGTTTTGGTTGATGGGTTGTCTGGATGGGAATTATCAATGTGCATCAATAGTTCCTTGGGTGTCAATAGTTTTTGCCCTCCAATTTTTTTGTTATTTCCTGTTCTCTGTAAGAGGGAGGGAGGGTGCTTTCAGCTGTAAGGTAGTGCCCTTCCCCCATGCTGGTAGCCTGGATGAAGAGTTTCTCCTTCCTGGGAGGGTACACACAATTCCCCAGTCCTGTCCAGCCTCGCCAAGAACAGGACATATCTGGAGCTCTCTGCTCCATTCTTCTCTTTCCTTATTTCTTCAGCCCCCCCAACTTCTCCAGAGGCTCCTTGGTACACACAAGTGTGCGGCTGGCCAGGCAGTTGGGTTGAAGAGGGGGAGCGATGTGGTACAAGCAGAGGCCTGGTGGAGAGCATCCTGCTGCGGAGCACTGCTGGCCACAGGCACAGGTGTGACAATCGTGTTATGAATTTTTATATGAAAGAACCAAAGTGCAGTCATGTAAAACTGAAGAACGCTTGGAGATGGTGGTCTTGTCCTCATATTGTGAGTAACCTGAGGGGGGCTAGAGACCAAATGGATATCTGTAATAAAACCATAAAATGTAAGTTATTTGCCAGACCACTCTTGGAATGCGCAGGGAAGGGAAACAGCCTTGAGGAGAGTGTGAGAAAGTATGCTTTTAAAAACAGTTGCTTGCACTCTCTTTCACTCACCCCCAGCCACAAAATGGAGTGCTCAGTTCTACAAGGAGTTTGCAAGCACTTTGAATGAACTGTCCTCTGACAATACTACTTAGGTAGCTCTTCCTAAGCCATCAGTAAGCCCCCACATCCCCGTTAGTTTCTTTTCAACATACCGGTATGATCTGATGATGTGAATAGTATCATTGGGAGCTTAAGAACATCCTCCTGCCAGCTTGAGTAATGCAAGGGTAGGGCTAGAAGATTGAATTGGACCTATTATAAACCCATTCTTATGGAAGTATTGCCCAACTTCCTAAAGACAGCAATTTTATGCCTCCTTAAAAAGCAATAGCTGGACTCCAACAGTTTAAACAACTGTCAAACAGTTTCTCAACTTTCTTTTTGGGGAAGGAGATTGAGCTTCAGGGATTCCTAAATGAAAAGGTCTATCTGGACCGCTTCCATTCTGGTTTCAGGTTAGGTTTCGGAACAGAGAAAGCCATGGTCACTGTAAAAGATTGACCTTCAACAAGGACTAGATGAAGTGCATCCCTCCTGGGTCTGCGTAATGTTCTGCAATGGTTCAGTTTCTGCAAGTCTAATTGTTCCAGATGGTGATGCTAGACTACCTGCTCTGCACCGATTGCTTCATTCTGGAGTGCCCTCACATTAAGATTTAAACTGTAAATTCCACTCAAGTGCTGAAGCATGTGTGTGGATTGGAGCTCTCTTTCCTAGACCATCAGCAAGCTGGAAGATGCGGAACCCTCTGAATCAAAGGTGGCCTGGGGTGACCTAGCAGTGAGCCAGAAAACTAACAGGGACTTGCCTCAACCAGTCCGTATTTGACCACAGCATTTTATCCCAACCGGGCCTTGAATACTTTTTTTCGACAGACTCTGGTCAACTTGCCGGCCAACTTGATCCCAGTTCAAGTGTTCTTCTGCATCCCCATGCTTCGCTAAACAAGATATGACAACTCCAAAAGGATAAAGCTTTTAGCTCAAGTTCCTGTCTAGTCTCCAGTGTTATAGAAATAAGTCCATCAGCACCAAAACTATTCTACCCTTGACAATAAATACTGCTAACCTTAAATTAATTAGTGTAGCAAGGATTTAGAAAAGATACAGTAAAACCTTGGATTGAGAGTGTTTTGGATTGAGAGCATTTTGCAAGACAAGCAAACATTTTAAATAAATTTTCTTGCAATACAAACAAAAAAAATAGTCCTGGCTGGTTTTGGTGCTCTGCCAGCATCTGCTCAGCCTATGCATGTCTACTCTGAAGTAGATGGGGCTCACTCCTATGTTAGGGGGGCAATGAAAAGGAGACCGAGACCTAGCTTTGCATGTCTACTCTAAAGTAACCTTTACTATTAGCAATGGTGCTCATGTAATGAGGGCAGATTGTGTAAGGGGGGCAGATGGCAGCCTGAGAAACCCAAGAGACTGGCCCTACAATCCAGAGTAACTACGGGAGCACGTAAGAGACATTATGTGTACCCGTAGTTACTGCACCATCTAATGAAAACCTATGGGAAATTCATACTGCAACCCACAGCAAATTGTTCTTACACCAGAGCAAGGACTCCCCGTAGTTACTCTGGACTGCACTATAAGTGTAGGTTAATTTGTTTTATTTTTCTTTATATTTTGTATTTTCTTTTTTGTATTATATGACAATATTGTAATCATTTTTATATGAACATTTTTGTGCCATGGAATGAATCATCTGAGTTTCCATTATTTCATGTGAAAAAATTTGATTTGATTTACAAGTGTTTTGGATTACTACCATGCTTCTGGAATGAATTATACTCATAAACCAAAGTAAAACCACTAAAAACAGAAAAGACTGGAAGTCAAAAACGAGGCTTCCTGTGAAACATTTCCATAGATTATAATCCAATTTCTATGGATTTAAAAACCACCTGTTTATTATGGAGTATCACATTCTTCATAGACACTATACCAATCCTGCCTTATACAATGCACATGCTTGTGCTTATGCAATAAATTTAGACTGTTAAATTGCCCTCTTTGAGATTTTGGAAGAATAAATTTTAAGGATACCAAAAACCAGGAATGCGAATGCAATGCAGCTTCAGTATTGCACATTCAAAGCATAGCCAGAAGAAGGTAACAGAATCCCAATTGTCTTCTATATGCCAAATCCTATCTCAAAATTGGATATAGCAGTAAACGAAGTTCTCCCTCCAGATCCCAAGTTCATCTTTTATAAAAGCTTTAGTGTCAAAATACATTTATAGAGCGCTGAAAAGCGGCAGATGTTACTGATTATAGAAGATTTGACACATTTTCCCCTTTGATTCAGTTTCAAGTTTTGTTAAAGTGTGTGTGTGGGGGGGGGGGGTGTTGAAAAAGGTGTAGGGAGCAGACAAAAAATAATGTAGGTATCCAGTCCTAAAACTTTAAAACAATTAAATTAAAACTGGATTCAAATATAATATAGAACTATCTGAGATATATCAGCAGGGTGATGTCTTCAACAATTGCTGGGTAGAGAGAAAACAAATCCATTTCAGCATTGACACTGCTGTGAATGCTGATGCACATGAAGCTTTGTACAGGCACATGAAGCCTTTTCAACCCAGAGTACCTTAGTGACTTTTGGAGACTGCAGATCAAGGGGCTGAAGGAACCCATAGAAAAAAGTGTGTCATGAGTACCCCTTTTCCTGCTTTCCAATCTGCACTTGAGAGCAAAACAAAAGGCCACAACTCCAAACACGCAAGACGGAATGACCCCAATGGCACCAGAAGGCTGCAAACTCAAAAGAGCAACTCAGTCTGTGCGTTGCAAGTGAATGCTGGATTTTTTGTAGAGTACAGGCAGAAGATGCAACAAGGCAGGTACAAACACAAGGATAGGTCCACCCTCTATCTGCACCTCTTCTTTATCTCTCCAAGAACTGGAAAATGCTCCGGGTGTCTTGAGCCATGGCACCATCAGGCCGTAGCCGTTTGGGAGAAGGCATCATTGCAATGGCAAGAGCTCTTTTCTTCACCTGCTAGGAAGACAGACCAATACATAATTTGTTACTAAAGACTGATATAGCAATTTCAGGCAGTGCTCAAAAGGCAGGTTGCACAAGACTGCAATCAATTAAGACCTACACAGTAAAAAGCATTTAAAAGCCCTCTTGATCAACAAATCTAGGCTTGGCTCAGGATCTTCAAATGTCTTCCTCTACACTAGCATCAGGCCAAACTCCGCACCTCAGCTCATCCTACTTTCTAAATCGAAAAAGGAGGAAGAGAGCACAGCAGCAGCAGAAGTATGGAAGAAGAGATAGCTAGTGTTTTGAGGCTTTCCCCACCCTTATTACTTGATATCATTTAATTCCTTTTCATCAACCTGTGGATCATGACCCCAATTCAAGGTTCCGAGATATCTGGAAACCCCCAGACACATCTAGAAATGAGGCTCTTCCACTGGACATCCAGAGAAGAGCCCCACTGTCTGGCACGCTGCAGGCCTGGGCTCACAATGCACACACCCCTCCTGCGCGCAGGAGGATGCCTCCAGAGCCCCTGTTGCTCCAGAGTCCCTCCATCGCCTGAAATGCTGGGGCAGGGAGGGAGAAGAGGCATGCCTCGTTTGCATACACCACCTGAGTGATTCCCTAGCCCACATGGGAG
Source organism: Cryptoblepharus egeriae (assembly GCA_030015325.1). Taxonomy (NCBI): domain Eukaryota; kingdom Metazoa; phylum Chordata; class Lepidosauria; order Squamata; family Scincidae; genus Cryptoblepharus; species Cryptoblepharus egeriae. Next base: position 13,637,451 of record JAREYC010000014.1, read on the forward strand.
CCGCTAGTAGCTGAGTGGGGGGGGGCACTCAGTAGCTGAGTAGGGGGGTCCAATGCTCCCTGACCATGAGCCCCTGAAAGAATGACACCGATTCAGGCAGCAGCTGCTTTGGACCGTTTACATGTGCTTAGTTGGTGGAAACATGTTTTGGAGGGTCTGGGTTCCCTGGATCATGGCATAGCCACTTGCATGCATTTGGGTGCTTAAAACAGGTTTTGGGGAGACTGGGGTCCCTGAGATAGGACCATGCCTGCTGTGAGCCACTTGCATATGAAAGGGTGTCTGCTTTGGAACACTTACATGTGCACTATTGGTGAAAACAGGTCTTGCAAAAAGGTTTTCAGTTTTCAATTTAAAAATAAGTAATATAGTGCTGAAATTAAGTACAGAAAAGCAATAAGAGTGTTTTTAGCTTTTATTTTAACATGTCCTACATTTGTCCTACCTTTTCGGTTGTCCTACATTTTTTAACATGTCAGGAATTTATGCTTGGATGTTGGGAATTTGGGGGGACCTTGTCCTCTTTTTCGGGTTTGGTATCTGGTCACCATTCCCCAACTGGGTTGCAAAGCCTCATTTGTAGTTTTTGGCTTATAGTCCTGCCTTACTAAAACTGAATTCTTTATATAGTCCGGCAGTCTCTTGTCACCCTCCTGCCTTATAGTTCCTAAGGTCAACTCTGCTCAGGATGCTATCTCATAGGGTTGTTGTGAAGATAAACAAGGGGACGGGCAGGAGTGGGACAGGCAGGGGCAGCAGGTGAGCAGACCAGGACGTGAAGCCAGATTATTAAAGGGTCCCTAGTCTCATTATTTATGGGGGTTACAGCATATAAAAAGGGTGAAAATCTCTGCCTGAATTCATTGTGTGATATATTATGTGCTTGATATATAGTGTGGAAAAGTACAGCAACACCTTGCACTTTTATTGATTCTTGGTTAAGAATCAGAGCATGGATTAATGACAACTCATACCCTTATTTAGCTTGCAGATTCATTTTGGCTGGCAAAAAATGTAAGTACAGGTAACTATAAAATACTTGCAAATATGTGCAAAACTAAATGAACAGGAAGAAAAACACGGTCAATAAACCTCATGGGAGGTTGAATGAAGTTGGAGAGGATGAAATTTGAAAGGCGGTTATGTCTGAAAACTGCTGAAGGTGCAAAGTAATGAAAGTCAAAGTCTTGCTGTATTTTGGAGGGCAAGAGAAATTCTTGCCACCATCAGGCGTCTCTACTACTACTAAACTAGGGACCCTGGACCCTAAATGCACCCAGACTTACTTGGAGGGAGAGTCTCAATCTGCTTGCCAGCAGAGAGTGCAAACGCTGCCCCAAATATCTTCTACTGAGGCAAAACCAGTTCAGAGCAAAGGTCAAGTTCAGTGCAGGGACTGACCCTTGTAACTCAACACTTACCTGGGGTTTAAACTTCTCTCTGACCTCTTCACTCTTAACAGGAGAGAGAGTCTGGAAGACGAAATTCCGCGAGTTCCGAGGAGCGTTTGGGTTGAGGTCCGACATTGCTGCCAACTTCTGAAGGACAGCCTTGGGCCGGTTCAGCAGTGACCCATTCTTTAGCTGGGTGGGATAAACATTAAATAGTACTGAGTACACAGTATTTCAGCCTTCATAAGAAAAGCCCATCAAGTTCTCCATAGCAGACTTTACATTCAGAAGTAGCTACCCATTTCATCAATAGTTCTAGTTATTTACCAAAATTATTTCTAGCCCATTTTCTCATCTTTAAAAACAGACACAGGCAGTCACAACATACGCAAATAAAAACCATTTAAAAATATAGTAGTCTAAAAGATGGAAACATTTTGATGATTTAAGTAAGGTTATAAAGTAAATGCAGATGAAAATAAATATTTACAATAAAATAAATTTTACTCCACAGAAAATGTGGTAATCTCACCACTTTTTCTTGACCTATTACTACAAGTAATACAAGTGTAACAACAGTAACACAATACTGCTGAAGCCAGCCAAGCATCATGTCTTGTAGATAATCTCCAACAATCCCCTACGGTCAATTTGACTACCTCTCAGAGAACATGACAATTCTTCTGTCCTTTGAGATTCTCCAGCTGGAAAGCTGGGGACCAAATCTGCAGTTCAGGTGCTACAGCCTGTTCTGCAATTTGCAAAGGGTTCTAAGCCCCCTTGCCTTTTACAATGCAAAATTGGGAGGAGAGGGAAGGTAAATCATCTGTATATCACACAGCTACTAACCCGTGGGTCTTTGGCAGGTCTGAAGGCTTCAAACGGATTTCCAGATAGTGCTTTAGTTTCCTGAACAGCTACTGCAACAGTTGCTAGGAGGAAAGAGGGAAAAAAATACCTTGCAAATTAATTTTCACAATTTTACACCGTCTTTCATCAAGAGAGGGCAATATTTATAGTTCCTTCCCTCCTTTCCCTCAAGAGACGTAACAGAAGATGTCCAAAGGGTCTTAACATGAGAACAGTCAGTCTCGTTGTGGAAGACCTTCCCCAAGAAAGCAAATCTAAACAATCTAATTTAACCCAAGGAATACAACTGTGGCTGCTTTCTAGTTTCTTTTCTATAGTTTGCCATTTGTTTTATGATTACGTATTAGGTTTTTATGAACTAATGCAGGGGTAGACAACCCCTAGCATGAGTGCTGAGCAAGGCACACAGACTGTTTCTTGGCGGAATGCCAAGACACCTGACAGACAGCCAAGAGGTGCCACTGCTGCCCTAATTGCCAGCTGGCAGCTGCATGTCACAACCAATGGTGTCCAGAATGACACCATCTCTCTCCTCCCGCCACTGCCATCAGAATGAAAGGGGTGAAAAAGAGTGCAGACTAGGAATCCAGTCCAGCACCTCTCAAATGGGCTGTGGTGGTGCAAATGGCAAGACACTGTACCTGTTAACCAGCAGGCCAGGGTTTGAGACCCAGGTCCTACAAGACAGAGTGAGCTCCCATCCTTAACCCTGCTCCTGCCAACCTAGCAGTTCAAAAGCATGTACAGTGGTACCTTGCTCAACAAGCGCCTCGCTTAATAAGCGTTTCACATAACAAGCAAAAATTTCCAAGAAATCTTGCTTCACATAACAAGTTCCACTTCACTTAACAAGTAAGCGTGCTATGGGCACGCGTGCTATGCAGCCCTGATGCTCTGCATGGAGGCTCTTTAAAAGGGCTGCCGGCCAGCGCTGCTGCCTCAAACCAACTTGGGGGCAGTTGCCTGGAGGTGTCAGAAGCAGCCGCCCCTAACTGCCCCCACCGACCACCTTGAACCTTCAGCAGCAGCCCAGGTAAGCCTCCCAGGAAAGTGTCTTTGATTGCAGTCTCCTAACTATGTCCACTCAGAAGTAAGCCCCACTGTGTTAAATGGGGCTCACTCCCAGGAAAGTGTCTTTGACTGCAGCCTATTAACCATGTCTACCCAGAAGTAAGCCCCACTGTGTTCAGTGGGGCTTACTCCCAGGAAAGTTTCTTTAGGATTGCAGCCTAGTAGACTTCATAGGATCATGCACATTGAATGTATGTTTTGAATTCAATTCCAGTGTTTTGTCATCATTTTTACATCCAGTTAATATTTTTGGGGCTGTGGAACCAATTGTCTGAGTTTCCATTATTTCCTATGGAAAAATCTGCTTCACTTAAAGAGCGTTTCACTTAAACAGCATGCCTCTGGAATGAATTAAGCTCTTTATGTGAGGCACCACTGTAAATGCAAGTATAGTGATGCCTCACATAACCAGGGTTACCAGACGCCAAACTGGAAATTCCTGCACAGCAACCCCAAAATTCCTGATTTAAGGCCAAATTTCCTCCCAGTCCAAGCCAAAATTCCTGAGAAAATTCCTGTAATTAAAAAAATTGTCCAAAAATGTAGGACGAAATGTAGGACATGTTAAAATAAGCTTAAAATACTTGTATTGCTTTCCTGTACTTAATTTCAACACTAAATTACCTTTTTAAGGTAACAGACACACACACCCGGGGGGGGGGGAGGAGCAGTGGGTGCATTCAGGGGTGGCTGGTGGAGGGTTTCTCTGGGGTGGGGAACGTAGATAAGTGGGAGGTTTGTGGGGGGAGGGGGTGAATGCAGGGCTGGTGGGGGTTTTCTTTGTGGTAGTGGGCACAGGCAGCGCCAGGGGAGTTGGTGGGGGTGGCTACAGGATAGTGGGTGCAGCAGGCAGCAGGGGAGGCTGGTGGGGGCTTACTTTTGAGTAGGAATGGTCAGAATTGTTTTCTAAGGCTGCCAGTATGAAGATCCCTCTCTGGGAGTAAGACTCATTAACTGCAGAGGGGCTTACTTTTGAGTAGACATGGTCAGGAGTGTTTTCTAAGGCTGCAATCCTGAAGATCCCTCTCTGGGAGTAAGACTCATTAACTGCAGAGAGGCTTACTTTTGAGTAGACATGGTCAGGAGTGTTTTCTAAGGCTGCAATCCTGAAGAACCCTCTCTGGGAGTAAGACCCATTAACTGCAGAGGGGCTTGCTTTTGAGTAGACATGGTCAGGAGTGTTTTCTAAGGCTGCAATCCTGAAGATCCCCCTCAGACCTGGCTCCCTCTGGCAGCAGCTGGGAGCGTTTGGAGGCTCCTGCAGCCTCGACCCTGGCAGCCTCTCTTCTCCCTCCTGGCCAGGGACGATGCTGAGCCCAGCGGGGAGCCCCGGAGGAGCAGGGCTGGGCAGAGCAAGCAGGCAGGCAGCCGCTTGCAATGGCTCCCGCGCTTTACTGAGGGAGCGGCTCCTCCCCCTCCCCGCCTTCTCTGGCCTCCCAGCCACTCAGAAACAGCAAGGCAGGGAGGGAGAGGAGCCACCCCTCAGAATAAGCACAGCTGCTGTGCAGCGCGCGAGATTCAAAGTGGCCGCCGCCACCAAGCCTCTTTTGCTGGTGGCGGCCAGCGTTTTTCCGCTTCCGGAAGGGGGCAGGAGTCTCCCAGAGGCGGAGCTTGTTTTCAGGAGGCCTCCGGGGGATTCCGGGCATATGGGAACCCTGCACATAACAAGTTTAATCTGTTCCAGAAGCCTGCTCGTTATGTGAAATGCTCATTAACTGAAACAGATTTTCCCATACGGAATAATGGTAACTGGATGGGTTCCAGAACCCAGAAACTGGATGGGTTCCAGAACCCCAAAAATATTCCCCCCAAATTGCTGCCACATACCGTTGGCTGCAGCTAGAGGGGGCAATTGGGGCAGGCTGGGTTGCCCTGGCCCCTCTTGCGGCATGTCCACTGCTTCCGGCGGTTCAGCTAAGGTTAATGGAGGGTTTCAGGGGCTTTCCCCTCTCTGTAGCAGCCGCTCTAGGACTTCCACAGCCACTCTAGGGCATTCTTAATGGTTGGGAGTGGAGAAAAGGCTGGGGAACAGAAAAACCCCAGGAGGTGGTCTCTGCGTGCATAGATATGTAATACATACTATAGTTTATTTATAATAATTATATTATTATATAATTTTAGAATAACACTGTAACATAAGATTGGCACTACAGAGCTGAAACATTGCCGACCCTTGAACTAATGTGATGTGATTTCAATTACTGCAAGTCCTTCCTAAGACAGAAAGTGGAAAACAACTGTGAGCACTATAAATAATATCCCATTCGAGTGCAAAGGACATCCCAATCACAGCTTTGGTTGCAAATTTTATACTGTACTAACATTTTAACTCCCTTGTGCCACCCTCATCTGATTTTCAACTTGTACCTTGAATTTTTCCAGAAAGAAACTGCTGTACCTTTTTTCTGTAAGGACTTGATTGTGACTTTTTTAGCCAGTTTCATGAACTGGCTGTTTTCTTCAATCTCCTCTTCTTCCTCTTCTTTCTCTTTGGCTGACTGCAAAAAAGCAGAACCTTGTTAGATGAGAAAACAGCAACTAATAAAATGTGGAAGATGCATTATAATAATGCAGAAGTAGTTCAAAAGCAATTATTATATGTGGAAACCACCCAGCAAAGCAAAATTTCCCTCTATCTAACTAAGTGTTGAAAAATAGAGGGCAGGGAAGGGGCTTTATTATAGAAAGACAGTGTTACTAGTTTCTTACGATATGAACTCATGAACAATAGGTGGAAAAACTTCAACTTCTCCCACATATATTCTACTTGAATCAATGCAGACAGACTAAGATGTTCCAAACAGTGACCCACAAACCATGCTCCATAGGTTACCTGTTCCCGCAACCACTGCTCACGCTCAAAGCGCTCTTTTCTCCACTTGGCCTCTGCCTCATCAAGATGCTCCTCGTTCTCATCATCACCAGCATCTTTATGAAACATGTCCATCTGAGAAGCATCGTCTGAAACCAGAAGAAAGAGGTTAAGCTCTCCCTCATACAGTCTCAAAGACCCATTGGAGCCACTTAAAATTAAAAGTCCAAACCATCAACTGCAGAAAAGCATCACTGCTCACTAAAAATGACACCAAAGCTGGAACCAGAAAACCAACCCTACTTCCACAGCAGGGCTGTGAGGAGATTAGCAAAGGTGAACATCCGAGGATCTGTTGGAGAAGCTAGTTCTAGCTTGCTGTAGCCTGCAGACGGCCCATTCACACAATAAAGGCAGCAAACATTTCTGACAAGCGTCACAATTGTTTTGAAACTTAGGGAAATGCTATAGGGGGAATTCCTGCTGCAGGCAGGGGGTTGGACTAGATGACCTACTAGGTCCCTTCCAACTCTATGATTCTATGAAAAAGAAACTGCAAAAAAAATTGCATGTATTCCCTTCTCATCCATGTATTTGACATCGGAGATTTGAATATATGCAGATGCCAACCTCTCAGCTAGAAGGGCTCCCCTACACTTTGGAAAGGCACTTCCAGTTTTTCAGCAAACAAGGACTGACTTCCAGTTCCATCTGGGAGGCCTTCTGAGGCACAGGGTAGTTATGCTCGCCTCTCCTCACATCAGGCCTTCCAGATGCTCCCTCCTTGCAGATTTCATTATTCACAGAATTAAAAGGGCCCCTTGTAGTTGGACAAAGAGGGGGCCCTAGTATCCACTGTATCCTATCTCTGATACAGTGGTACCTTGCTTTATGAACATAACCTATTCTGGAACTATGCTTGTAATCCAAAATGTTCACGTATCAAAGCAAGCTTTCCCACAGGAGATAATGGAAAATTATTTGTTCCTCAGCTCTTCAGCACTCCTGAATTCCACTACTCCTGTTACGTAGGAGGTCCCATCACCACAAAATTAATATTATGATGGTCATACAAGCATATATGAGCAAGGATATGTTTCTCCCATAAGCCCCAGGTATACAGGCCAAACTGAAGGCCTAGTCGAGCCTTTGTCTACCTTTGTCTTACTGTTGTATTGTGATAAGTAAGGATGCGTAGTGTGATCAGTCTGTCTGTCTGCCCTGGCTATGTTTTAATTTACTCACCTTTGGTCTAAGGCACTTCCCATTGTCTGAGCTCAGTAAACACTCAGTATACAATCAAGGGAAATTCTTACTATCAATGTCAATACATCTATTATTTGTATCCTGTCTGATTAGACCCAGTGAAACATCCAAAGGAAATCTCTGGATATTTGGAAAACCAACTTTAACATTAACCAGAACCACTCATGCAGACAGTTCAAAATATAGCATGTATTAAAAGTTAAGGTTTTTCCCACTCTAAGTGCTGGGAATACCCTGCGCACACAGGGGTTTCTCTTGCAGGTCTACATTAGCGTCAGTGGTGATGCAGACCTGCACACTTGATGTCTTGATTGTTAAGCAAGAAGACATCACTTGCATTGTCTTGCGAAATACTCACAGTCCAAGGTACTCATAACTGAGTAACCACTGTACTAGTATCAGCCTAGTACCAATCTCTATAATCAGACCTCTCTGTAGCGTAAGATTTCAACATCATATCACAGGAGACCAAGAAACAATTTCCTTCCGTGGAATACCGGTAATTTATTAATAAATGAGAGGGGGCAGTTTTAGCATCCTCCCAAAAGCATTATTTTTTCAGCCATGGGTCTTCCTATTCTTTTTGTCACCTGTTTTACCACTGGGTTTTACCATTTCTGATAACTGATGGTTTCCCAAAGTCAACTCAGACTCTGACCAAACATCATAAGCTTTTCCTTCATTCATTAAATCACAATGAGTCAATATTCCAATCTCAAACTGCTTTTGAGAGCCTAAGAATGGCCTTCCAGATTATACCTAAAGACTAAGTAGAGAGGAGAAACCCATCCTCTCCTTTCTCCCTTCAACAGCACTGTACCTATGTTCTTCCATCTGAACTTCCTTGTACGACCAGGACCATCACTGTGCAGGTCTCCATCAGCCAGGTACCTTTCTTGAATCAGGCGCAGCTGCCGTTTGTCATCATCCAGCATCACTTTCCTAAAAGGAAACCCCACGTGAGAGAAGAAAGCTAATATTATTGTTTAACCAAAAATAAAGTTGTTTAAGAACTTGAACTTAAACATGAGCAACAGTGTTGCTATATCTGCAGATACTGACATGTGTATTTTGTTGACTTGATCCTGCAGTTCCACATCAGTGGGGAGGGCCTCCTCAATAACTTCTTCTTCATACTCATCCAGCTCCTCACCGTCATATTCGTCCTCACTCCCCAGTTCACTCCCTGACAGCTCTGCCTCATCTTCCATGAAGTCCTGCAGTTGACTGAAAGTTTCCAGGAAAAATAACAGCTCTAAGTCAGAGATTTTCAACCATTATGCCATGGCTAAAGGTTTGCCACAGGTTTTGCTAGGTTTGCTAAAAGTTTGCCACATGCTAAAGGTTTGCCACAGGATTTTGGGGAGAATTGGGAGATTTGAGCACCCTACCAACAGCATAGTGTGCCTTCTCAATGGATAAAAAAACCTGATGATGTGCCTTGACAATTTTAGTGCCGTGAGAGAAATAAGATTAAATATCACTGCTCTAAGTATATGGTTGCTCCTTTAAATCCTACAATAGGCCAAGAAAGTATTAACACTGAACAAAGAATCTGAAATCCTGTTCTTCCAGGTCTCCAGTGCAGACACACAACTTAGCTGAAGGAGATATAAAGATGTCATGCCAAGAGCCAAACATGAAGCCGTATACATGCGCAGCATGCACTTATTCTTCTAATGAAGCGGTTTCTAAACTTTTTGGCAGGAGGGCCACCTCAACAGCATTTTCCTTGTCAGCAAGGCTAAAAAGAGTTGCTCACAATTTCTTCTTCTGTCCTTCTCTTTTTCTCAACACTTCCTCTTCATCGTCTTCTGCGTCTTCATCATCATCATCTTCCTCCCCCACCACCTCATCTTCTTCATTGTTTTCCTCCTCTTCAGACCCTTTCCTCTCCTGCTCCTAGCAGTCAAGAGAATATTCAATTTAGAAATCCCTGCAGCATCACACAGCCACCTTCTCTACTCCCTACCATTTCAACTTGTTCTTCCAATTCCTACTTTTGAAAATACAATTCTGTGGCAGCATAAAAAAATGAATATAATACTGTATGCAAAGATAACTTCCACAGATGGTCTCAGTTCTTTGAAATCAGCAAGCTCCTAAACCCTACAGCTAAAATAAGCTTGAATATGCAGGATGGACAATTTGTTTAAATCTCAGAAACCCGGGGGTGGATGGACAGGGATTTCCAGACGGGGCTAAAAAGTCCTCCAGATCTCCTCCCAGTGACTAGCACAGGCAGAATAAAGAATGCAAAATAAAAGAATGCATGTTAAACAATCCTTGCCTAGAAGTCGATCTCAAAGATAACCTAAGGGCAAGTCCTGAACCAAAAATTCATGGAATTTTCTATGATCCTCGGATAAGTTAGGGAGAGAGTTAAAAGGGGCTTCTCGCTATAATTTGTCTGATTACAACAGAGGTCATAGCCTAAGTAATTAACCTCATTGTTCAGTCTAATTCATTAAAATATCGTAAAAGTTCATAAGATACATTTTTATTCATTAACTTCTTAAATTCTGATTTTCACAACCTTTTGGTAAGCATGAGAATGCAATGTAAACAACATAGAGTGGTTCCTTGATTTACTTGAATTATGAGAAACATAACTGAATTATGAGCAACAATTTCTAAGCAATACCGCCTTGAATAACAAGCTATCCCTTGAATAATGAGCAACACCTTGGAATGTTTGGTTACAAGAAACTGATTCCAAGAACCAAATTTAGTAACATGGCAGACAAGGTCACCTTCTGCAAAAGTTGCAAAAGGTTTTGCACCTTTTCCAGAGACTGACCTTCTGACCTCTTTTGCAGAGTCTAACAAGCAAGGCCTTGAAACATTTGGTTCCAAGAACTGATTAACTAAGGCAATTACTTACCATGGTAACAAGGCAGACAAGAGATGACCTTCTGCAGAAGATGCTAATTGCTCTCAAGTAATAACGGCTCTTTTAGCTAATTGCTAATTCCTTCTGACCTCTTTTGCAGAGGCTGACCTGTTTTGCAAAGATGCAAAGACTGATGTTTTGCAGATGCTGCCCTTTTGCAAAATGAGTTGAAGTGCAAAAGGTGCTCAACTCTTCCAAAAGCTGGCTTCTAAACAAAGTCAGCACACACAGACACAGACACATATACTCTTCTCCCTACCTGAAAACTATCACCCTGACTTTTTATTATTTTGTATTATATTACAGTATTGTAATCATTTTTATATAAGTATTTTTGGGTTGTGGAACAAATCGTCCTATTCCTATGGGAAAATCCACTTTGTATAAAGAGCACTTTGAATGACAAGCATGCTTCTGGAACAAGTTATGCTTGTAATTCAAGGCACCACTGTACCAGCAGAATGATTAATCAAATCTTATTTAAGGTGCCTGCTGTGTTAAGCCGGAGACTCAACATTTAAGACAGGAATGTGCATATGGATACCCAGTGGTGAGCAAAGCAATAAGGAATGAGTATTACTCAAAAGCAAGCTCACTGCTTTCTAATGGCCCTCTAATAATCTCTGCACATCTTGTCTGCCCTTTTGCTACCTGAACATTGCTGAATGACACAAAGATAAAGCAAAGATTTTTTTCAGCCAGTCACTCTCAACCTCACATATCACGTAGGTTTGTTCCAAGGACAACAGGAAGGGAGTAACTAAAGCCTCTGCATTGGCATGGGTGCACAAAGCCTGGGTAAATACAGCCCACAAGATCCTTGTTTAATGGACAATTAAATAATCAAATAGGAGGACTTTAGGCAATGGAGCAAGACCTATTTGGACACCTGGAAGAAGAAAATGGTTTTTAAGGTGTGGGCTGTGAATCTTTATGTTCAGTTTTGGCATGGGGGTACTCACATCCTCCTCACTGTCAAAGTCATGGTCAGCTGCCAAGAGCTGAAAGTCTCCAAACTCCTCCTCCTCCTCTTCATCTTCCCCCTCCCTACATGAAAATGATTTCAAAAAGAAAAACAAATTTTTTTATGAAGCATCTAGAACATAATGGAGTGAATATGGAAGTGTAATTCCTATGCAGGCAATTAAGTAGAACATGACACAGCAAGAGATATTAGAGCACATTAGAGGCTTGGCCTCTAATAGCATCATACTTCCACCACAATCATCTGCCTCTTATCTCTGGAGTAAAAAGATGCATAATAAAAACGGCACCCACCCCTATCAGAGATCAGGTTGACAGAGAATTCTGTTTAACAGGAAAACACTCATATTCTGTTGGGAGAGAGACTGGCCTGATTAAAGGATATGCACTCCAGGCCCTGTTCCTTTGTCTCCCTGAACATGACAGTTGTACACAAGGCATCCTTGCCTAGTCAGGGTGCTCTTTCTGCCACCATGAACAGAAAACATTTGGAGGACTGTAAAGTTTGTCTTTACTAGACTTCAGGACTCACTTGTCTGAAGGAAAGGAACCTGAACAAAGGGCCACCACCTCTGCCACTGGGTCGTCCAGGCTGCTCTCCTCCTCTAGTTTATTGGTGGCCAATGAGGCCTGGGTTGGAGAATCTGCAAAAAAAATGAGAAGACATTCAAATGAGATCCACCCTTGTTCCAAGGGAGTTCCAAAGCTGGGGTGCTGCCACCAAGAAGGCCCTATTCCTGGCTTCCACACTTCTCTTCTCCCTTGGTGACGGAGCAGTCAGGAAGGCCCCCTCTGATGAAAAATACAGTGGTGCCTCACATAACAAATTTAATTCATTCCGGAGGCATGTTTGTTATGTGAAACGTTCTTTATGTGAAGCAGATTTTCCCATAGGAAATCAAGGAAACTCGGACAATTGGTTCCAGAACCCAAAAAATATTCATATAAAAATATTAACTGGATATAAAAATGACAAAACACTGTGCATGATCCTACGGTCTACTTAGGCTGCAATCCTAAAGACACTTTCCTGGGAGTAAGCCCCATTTAACACAATGGGGCTTACTTCTGGGTAGACATGGTTAGGAGGCTGCAATCAAAGACACTTTCCAAGTGTCTCCTCACTTTCTCCTTCTCTTCATCCTGAGCCTCTCTCTCCCCTGCTCCCTTCTGGCTACCCTGAGCTGCTTCCCTCTTCTCCACTGCTGTTCTCTCCCTCTGCCCAGCGGTCGCCCGGCCACAGGAGGAACAGCGCACAAGTGTTGCTTTTGCTATGGGCAGGCACACTAGGCAGCCCTGCTTTTTAAAAGGGCTGCTGGCCAGCGTGTCTGCCCCAACTACCAACGAGTTTGTTTGTTACGTGAAGCACAGTTTGTTACGTGAAGCAGAATCCTAGAGAAATTTTTGTTTGTTACATGGAACATACTTTACATGAGGCGTTTGTTATGTGAGGCGCCACTGTATCATTCCATCCTTTTGTGTGGAGGAATAAGAATAGGTATAAATTAGGCAGCCAACTGACCCAGGAGAAATCCAGTAAGTTTCCTTTTGGTTACAAAAATTGCCAAATAACTGCAGAATTGCAAAACCCCATTTTATCCCTCTTTTTAAAGTAATGGGCTATCAGGACCCACTGGAAATGATGATGTTAATCTTAAAGTGAAGTGACATCATCAAGTAGGAAATTTAACATTACCCATTTAACATTACCCATATCAAATCAAATTAGAGCCCAATCCTAACCATGTTTATTCAGAAGTAAGCCCATTGTGTTCAATGGATCTTACTTCCAGGAAAGTGTGTTTATTAATTAAGCCTTAATTAAGTAAAGTAGAGCACAATCCTAACCATGTATACTCAAACATCATTGTGTTCAATGGGTCTTACACACCCAGGAAAGTGTCTTTAGGACTGGAGGCTTAATTTTACAATAAGTATAAGTTTAAAAATTTATATATATATACAAGCAAAATGTACCTGCGGTGCAGGAGGGAAATACCCCATGTGCCATCCCCCTTTCCGCAACACCCCCATGTGCAGCGTCCTCCAACGCACAGCACTCCGATGCCCATCACCCCCATGCACAACACCCCCATGTGCAACATACTCCGTACAACATCCCCATGCGTGTCACCCCCATGCGCATCACCCCCATGTGCACCATCCCCCCAATGTGCATGGCCCTCTGCACAACATCCCCCCATGTGCAACATTCCCCATACGCACCATCACCCCTTGCGCACGCTCTCTCCCAGTGCATCAGCTGGATGTTGATCAGTCTGTCTTCAATGTTTAGGACAAAACACGTTACACCCCTTTTCACCCCCTTAAGGGTTAAATTTATCAACATTGGTTCTTGGTGGGTGTTGATGTCACAGAAGGAACACCCTCCCCGAATTTTATGCTTCTAGGTCCAGGGGTTGGGGCAGAACGTCCCTCAGTCAGGGATTCTTCATTATAAAGTATAGGGAGGAAAACGCATTGTGCCCCTTTTCACCCCCTTCCAACTGGAATTTCCGAAAACCGGTTCTTAGTGGGTGCCTCCATCAAGGAAGGAATACCCTCCCCAAATTTCACTGATCCAAATGTACCCCCCAAATGTGTACCTGCCTGGTGTGCAAGCGGAGGTGATGTACATGGGAGGCGATGCACATGGGGAAAGTGATGCACCTGGAGGGGGCGATGCTTTTTGTGGGGATGGTACACGGGGGGGGGGGCGGGATTTTACTCCTGAAATGTGGGTAAATTTCGCTAGTTTAAAATAAAGCACTCAGCATATCCTCCCAAGCAATTGCTGATGTTTTTTTTTTTAATTCCCCTGACAGCCCCCCAAAAACTTTATCCACATATTACACTTGTAAGCACTATTGATTTTTATTATTAAAATACTTAGTAGCCTGTTCTGTAATATGTTTGTAACATTTTTTAAAATGAAAATGGGATGCTACATTTAGTAGCATCAAGTCCAGTATATTCAAAATAAACATTGGAATGACTGGGGACCCACCTGAAATTGGCTTGCAACCCACTCAGTGGGTCCCAACTGACAGTTTAAGAAACATTGTGCTAGATATAAAATTTAACCAACTAACAGCAACCACAAACATTTAGATTTAAAATTTGCTGACATGAACTACATTTCTGTTACTTTCTATCCTTAGATCTGCCATCAGCACTTTGGTTTAAAGTGCAAACCCTCAGTGAAGATTTTGGCACAGAACCTATGGAAGTGAGTGTACAGTTTTAGCACAGCTGCATACACTGTGCAGTGGTTCTCAAAGTGGTTCTCAGAGTCTCAAGACCCCCTTGAGGGTTTGCAACTTTGTTTTGTGGTGGGGTGTGATGAAAAGCTGAACACTGCCATCTTGGAATGGGGTACTCAGAATGCAATCCATACTTTCCTGTATTCAACATTGGTTTTTGGTGGGTGTTGATGTCACAGAAGGAACACCCTCCCTGAATTTCATGCTACTAGGTTCAGGGGTTGGGAAACCTGAACACAATGGGACTTTTTTCTGAGTGGACATGGAAGAGCTCTAGCTTCACAGTGATGTCACTTCTGGTCATCACATCCTTACCATGTTGATGACATCACTTTTGGGGGGATTCCCCAGACTGTCATTTTCAGAAGAAGGTCCTGGGCTGAAAAGCTTGAGACCCATTGGGGTACACCTTGAGCACAGACACAGGCCCTCCCATGTCTACAAGACTCACCCTGAGATGCAAACTTCCCAGATATAAGACCAAGTAGTTCTTCCACATTCGGCTTCTTAGCACTGTCAGTGCTGAGCAGTTGTTTGTTCTGGGAGGCAAACTGGCCAGAACATAGCCCCAGGAGCTCATCCATGTTAGCATCCATGGCATTCTCATCCATACTAGCCAGTGGCAACTGGTTCTTGGAGGACTGGTATTTATTCCGGTGAGGGCCAACGTTTAAAAACCTGGAGCAAAAGTCACAGTCACACAATTAATTTTTTTATAATAATAAAAATCTGCTACCAACACAGCAAGATCAGATTTCTGAGGAGCAAAATGTCATAAGGTACACAACCCTGGTGAGACTTAGGGATGCCTCTCTTCCTCCAGAAAGTGCCCTGCTGCCATCTGTAGATACTCAAATCAATAAATACAAAAAGAGCATTATACAGTGATGCCTCACATAAAGAGCTTAATTCGTTCCGGAGGCATGCTCTTTAAGTGAAACACTCTTTAAGTGAAGCGGATTTTCCCATAGGAAACAATGGTGGTGGACTCTCCCTCACTGGGGATCTTCAAGCAGAGGCTGAACAAGCACCTGTCGGAGATGCTCTAGAGGGATTTCCTACTACAGGCAGGGGTTTGGACTAGAATAGATGATCTACTGCAGCGTTTCTCAAAGTGGGGGTCGGGACCCCTTTGGGGGTCACCTGGAGCTTTCCTAGGGGTCGCCTAAAGACTCGTGGTGCAGGGGGCCAGGTGGGAAGACCTGGCAGAAACGCTGGAGCCACTGTGGCTGGAAGAAGCCACTGAGAAGCAGCTCAGAAAGAGCCTCTGAGCAGCTGTGAGACAATGTGGAGCCTTGGGGGCAAGGAGGATTGCAGCCTTAGAGCCCAGTTCTATGCATGTCTACTCAGAAGTCTGTCCCATGATAGTGAATGTGACTTACTCCCAGGAAACAGTGACTGGCTCTGCTGCCTGAGATCCCAATCCTATGGAGGCCTCCTCTCACCCAGGTACTTACCTTCCCATTCCTCCCTCTCTCCCTCCCTCCCTCCCTTTCTTTCTTTCTTTCCCAAGTCACCCCTCTTAGCCATGCCATATCTATCTATCTATCTATCTATCTATCTATCTATCTATCTATCTATCTATCTATCTATCTATCTATCTATCACGTATTGTTTTTATGATTAATCACAATGCTTTAATTATGTTCAATTTGTAACAATGAAAATACACCCTGCATATCAGATATTTGCATAACATATTCATAACAGTAGCAAAATTACAGTTATGAAGTAGCAATGAAAATAATTTTATGGTTGGGGGTCCCCACAACATAAGGAACTGTATTAAGGGGTCACGGCATTAGGAAGTTTGAGAACCATTGATCTACTGGGTCCCTTCCAACTCTATGATTCTATGATTCAAGGCATAACTAAGTAATGACCTATGCAGACCCAATGTAGTATGTTAGAGCAGGGGTCCTAAGGAGGCCTCCCTGATGTGACCAGAAGGCACTTCCAGTACACACCACTGACTCCACACCACACCAGTTCATGTCTGGGAGGATGTTTAGCCTTGGGCTCAGCATCCACGGATACAAAAATCTGTGGAGGCCAAGCCTGTGAAAAAAGGAGGCCCACCATACTGTCCACAGAAGAAAGCAAACCTTCCTATGACATACCCATCTGCATCGAGCAACTGACTCTGAGTGTCATCTTCCAGGGAGAACTGGAATTGAAATCTCTCAGATGCGGGGAGTGGGCTTTTTTCTTCAGGCGTAGCATTGTAGAGATCTTGGGAATCCTCTATGGGGAGGGATGGTTCAGATGCCTTTCCTGAACTCTAAGCAGATTAAAAAATGAAAAACATTTAAAACCACAAATCATTATTTAGAAGGAAGACACAGCTCAGGCTGGAAAAGGAGCCTTGGAGGAGTTGTAGAGACAACTAGGACAGAGAGATCTAAAAAAACCATCTTGGTTACAAAGCCTGTATATAGTGGGTTAATCAAGAAATTTGCAAAGGTCTAGAATTCCTAAACAACATGCAACACATGGGTCATTAAAGAGTTATAGGCACAGAGAAGAATTAGTTGCCTTGAGTGTCCTTTTAGGCAGAAGGGCAGCATATAAACTGAATAAAGAAATTATTCAGGGTGCAATCCTAACCAACTTTCCAACACTGACACAGTTGTGTCAGTGGAGCATGTGCTGCATCCTGTAATTGGGGGACGGTCACAGAGCCCTCCTCAAGGAAAGGCAATGTTTGTTCCCTTACCTCAGAGATGCATTGTTTTTACCCCAGAGGTGGAAAATTTGATAGGACTGCACCCTCATGCCAACTGCAATCCTCATGCCAATAGGGCATGAAGATTTCTAATTCCTAACCAATAGAAATTGAAATATCTAGTGTGCAATTTACTGGGAAACAAACGAAAAGAACTGGGAAACAAATGAATTCCACATTACACAGAACAAAGAAGCAAGAACAGAAGCTTACCTTGGATGCTGAGCTAATAAAGCTTGTTTTGAAAAAGCCAGGAGAAGGAGAACAGACTTCTCCGAGGGCAGACTGGAAGTTGCCCCCTCGTGCCATTTGCTTATTACAAGGCTGATAAGAAGGAATCATGGAACCTATCAACTCAAAGCTGCTGTTGTGGCTGTTTTCCTTTGTCAAGTTAGGCAGGATAAAGGAATCTTCATCCTCTAAGGAAAGAAAAATGACAGGATGGGGGTTCTATAGATATTAAAGTGACTGACCCAGTGTTAACCACTTGTCTCACTACGTAATTAGTGTTGAGCTGGTAGAGGCAGTTTTAGCTGTTGCAAAGCACCCTCCACCAATAAGTGTTGCAGACGTGCCTTTAGGGATGCCACAACATGCCAGGGGACCACCCCTTGTGGGGAATTTGAGGAAGATGGGGAGGGAGTAAAACGGGGTAGGAAGAATGCAGACATGGGACAGATCAGGGTGAGGAAAGGGAAGTACTAGCAGCAGCAACATACACTGAATCCTGACCCCCTTTCCGGGCCTGATCCAGCTTCATGGAGCAATGCTGACTTGTGCCAGCAATTGACCTGGCATTCACGTTCCTGAGAGTAAGTCCCATATAACACAATGGAACTTACTTCTGAATGGATATGCTTAGGATTATACCCTAGGCTGCAATTCTAATCCTCAGGATGGTATGAGTCCCATGCTTGTCTTGGGATGTTGCAAAAGTGCAGTACGGCACTTCCACAGAAACAGGGAGCAGGTGAGTTCTGCCAGCCCAAACTGGTTAGGACAGTGCCCTAAGAAAGCAGTTTTTGAAACTGTGATTTGCAGTGGCCATGTTGAATCAAATCCGTGTATAAAAAAAATACAGGTTGGGCCTGTTTTACACTTGATTCACAACAACCCTGTGAAGAAGAAACAGCAACTGTCAAGTCTTCTGGATCGCCATGTATCCTGTTCAGGAAGGCACAGGATACAAACACAGTCAGCAGTCTTACCTGGCTTGCCAGATCTTTTGCCCACAGATTCTTCTATTTCAGCTTTTCCCCCGGGAAGAGAATATCTACAAGAAACAAATCAGCCCAAACAAATCACTACATGGAAAAGATAAAAGAGATCCTTTGTAAGGAATCCACAGAGACAACTTGTTGAACTTGTTGAAGTCCTGGTGATGCCATCTAACAAGACTGTGCACACTTTTCGTAGTGGCTCCTCCTACTTGCATTTTCATAGTTTTTGCTCTGGTAAAATAGGTTCTTACCCTGTTTTTGAGGAGTTATCCTTGAAGAGAAGCAACGTCAACTCAGTGGTGGGTGATTTGAGCACAGCAGAACACTGTATAGTTTTGATTATTTTTTCCGTGTCAACCAAGTCTTGGTCAGTTTCCTTCTCAACCCCAAGGTCCTGCTCTTCCAGCTCTTCATGATCCTCTTCTGCTTCACCAAGAAGATACTCAACAGTCTAATGGAACACAAAACACACACCCCACATTATGAATAGAACCAAGAAAACCACTAGCATATAAGTCTATCTCATGGATAAGTCCAGAGCAAGTTTTAAACCAAAAATCATAGACATGATGAGGTTGGCAACCTGTACAGTTTCAAAAATAATAAAATTTGCAATGATGTCTGGATAAGTCAAGGCTAAAAGTTAGGGAAGTTGAAAAAGACTAATAACTGTTCTGTGGCAACAACGGAAAAAAGGGGAAAATTTCTTCTTCAAACTGGAAGGGAAATGGAGAATTGAGGCCTTTTTGAAAAATATAGCATTTTTATAGGAACAGCCCTCATGAAGCCTAAAATTTCCATATTGGGAAAGTATACCTTCACCTCTATTCCTGTTGGGAGAGGATAGTGACATGGCTCAGTTTTTTTGTTTGCTTTTTATCGCAGCCTGAGAACAATTACTGGCAAGTCTTTTTTAAGAAAATTGAAATTCAGAACAAGTGCTGAATAAAGCAGAGCAATAAAATGGTTCTGCTTTATTCTATTATTTATTTAAAATTAGATTACACAGAGAACTGTAAACTATGAATATAAGTAAAAAATGGAGCATCCAGGTTCAGCAGCAGTGACTGGAAACAAACAGCAGAGGAAGAATGTCACACCTGTGCCTAGTTTGCAGTTATCTAATCTGGCTACTGTCACATTAGGAGGCAAGAAGGCTCTTTGCATGTTACACAGCTTCTTTATCATCTTATTTCGGTTACAGTAAAACTTTTTATCTTTTGAATACAGAGAGTATCTTTTTTAAAAAAATCATTCTAAAGAGATGAGGAGGTTAGAGGAGGGCTGGAGAGTGAAGGGACCAGAGGTGAACCCTTGGAAGGTATCACAGCACCCTACAAGGAGAAGGGGAGAAGGTGGAATACTCTGCAAAGGAAACAAGGTCAGGAAAAAGTGGCAGTGGTAACATGACTCGTAGACTGACTGTTGCTCCTGCACGGAAAACATAGTGGCGTGGCTGCAACAAATGGCTACATTGAATGCTAAGCAAAGCCACAGCCTCATTACCTATAGCAGTGATTTTCAACCTTTTTCATCTCACCGCACATTTAAGAAAGCACTGAAATTGTCAAGGCACACCATCAGTTGTTTGTACCATTGACAAGGCACACCAGACTGTTCAAATCCCCCAATTTTCTTAATACGGAATGTCAATCCTCAAATTCCCGCGGCACACCTGAGGACTATCCGAGGCACACCAGTGTGCCATGGCACACTGGCTGAAAATCACTGGCCTATAGCCTCTTGTTCAGCATCTCATTTTGCGCTATGTAATTACTGCTGTTAACGCCTTATTTTGATATTTTTATATAGAACTATGCTTTTCCACTGTTTTATATGCTTTGTTAGCTGCCTTGGGGATTTGGGGAAAGACAAGATATAAATCTCCTAAATGAATAAAAAATAAAGGTGAAGAGCTAAGCTTTGCACAGTCAGCATTTTCAGATTGTGCAATCTGGCTGGGCAGTAGCATTTCTGCATCTACTCTCTCTCCATGGTATCCTCAAAGATACCATGTGGGGAAGTGTGGGGAAAGGGAAGGCATGTCATGGCTGCAACTACAGTCTTTGCTAGGAGTTCTCCTCCTCCTGTTTTGTGCAACTTAGAGCCCAATCCTAACCATGTCTACTCAAAAGTAAGCCCCATTGTGTACTACGGGTCTTTCTCCCAGGAAAGTGTCCGTAGGATTGCAGCCTTAGGCAGATTGAGTGATGAACGTTTTCCAGCACATCCAGTCTGCTGCAACAATGGTTACCTCACTCCACATGACATCTACATGTTTTAAGTCCTCTTAGAATGTAGATCTCCTTTAATGCCAATAAAGGTATTCGCATTCTTCAATGTAGATCTCCAAGTTTTTATTTGTCTTCCACACAGTCAATTGCAGCCTGGTGGTGTCCATATTATTACAATTGCTGCTGGTCTACTATTCGGTAAGCATAGAATATGACCCGCCAGATGAAGGTGATAAGCTACTAAAGTTTGTAGTCGTAGACCACTGCTTCACTGCAAGACCTCCTTGTTAGTAATTCAGTAAAAGTAACTAATACCCAATATGCGTCATAAGCAGTGATGGTGAAAAGTATCTGATTTCTTTCCTACACATACTGTAATCCTCCATATTTCACTATCATATAATACTGTAGATAGAACAAGTGAATTATTCAGACAGAGCTTTATTTTCGTAACAATTGACCGTGGTGACAATACCAGTTGTAGCCACTGGAACACACCAGTTGCCTTGCCTAGCCAGGAGATGATATCTGCATCTGCACCATCTTCAATAGATATTATACTACCCAAATAGGTAAATTTGGGTAGTACAAATTTGGTTACCCAAATAGGTAACCCAAATAGGTAAATACCCAAATAGGTAAATATATACTACCCAAATAGGTAAATAAGTACTTCCTGTAATGCCTGGCCTCCAATCTGGATCTGTGCATGCTGACTTCCAGTGCCAACTTGCATGGTCTTTGATTTAGCCATACTGATGCTCAAACCAACTTTGATGGCAGCATCTTCCAGTGATAGAATCATAGAATCCTAGAGTTGGAAGGAACCCAGTAGGTCATCTAGTCCTGCCTGTAGCGGGAAATCCTCTGAGAATATCTCCGACAGGTGCTTGTTGAGCCTCTGCTTGAAAATCCCCAGTGAGGGAGAGAGTCCACCACCTCTCTTGGCAATCTGTTCCTCTGCCGAACCAACCTCACAGGAATTTTTTCCTGATACCCAACCAGAATCTCCTTTCTTGCAGTTTGATGTGGTGTCTGTAATGTGGCAGGTAACTGCCAACTTGTTGATACGTTGAGTTCCTCACAACAAAATCAACGACTAGTAGGAACAAACCCTTGTGAAATGCCCATGTTGACGTCAAAGAAGTCAGTTGTCCCATTCTCTGTCCTGACACAACATCTTGAGCCTTCATACAGACTGTTGAAGATGTTGGTCACTGTGGTATACCATATTGTTGAACAATTTGCCATAGTGACTCCCCTACATACGCTGTTGAATGCATTCTTAAAGTCCACAATGGTTATTGTTAATTGTCCGTGGAACTCAAGACTCTGTTCTACAATGTTATGCAAGGTAAAAATCAGTTCTGAACATGATCGTGCAAATCAAAAGCCCGCCTGTTCATCGTGGAGCAGCTGGTCTACTTTAGTTTGTATTTGATGTGGAAGTACAATACAGAACACCTTGGCTGGGTTAGAGAGTAATGTGATGCCACGCCAATTACCACAATCAGACACATTTCCTTTCTTGGGAATTTGAAAGGTTGGGGGAACTTGGGATGTTCAACCTGGAGAAGAGAAGGCTGAAAGGAGACATGACGGCCCTCTTCAGATACCTGAAAGGCTGTCATAGGGAGGAAGGGGCTCATGTGTTCGTAGCGGCGACTGAAAGCAGAACTAGAACCAATGGGTACAAAGTGCAAAAAAGGAGATTCTGGTTGGATATCTGGAAAAAATTCCTGACGGTGAGGGCGGTTCAGCAGTGGAACAGATTGCCAAGGGAGATGGTGGACTCTCCCTCACTGGGGATCTTCAAGCAGAGGCTCGACAAGCACCTGTCGGGGATGCTCTAGGGGGATTTCCTGCTGCAGGCAGGGGGTTGGACTAGATGACCTACTAGGTCCCTTCCAACCCTATGATTCTATGATTAAATAAATTCATTACATGTTCCACCACTGTTTGATTAGCTCAGGTGCAATGTTATAATCACCAGCTGCCTTTCCGTTGTTCAGCCATATCCAACTAGGTGTTGGATGGAGTTGTAGGCACAAAACAAAACAGCCCTAAACAACTAATTGCAAGTTATAAAAGCCTTTAATTGCCCATTTCAAAATAAATGTTATCTGCTTGGAAAGGGGTCAATATTAAATATGGCACACTCTCCAAATTATTGACTTCCTGGCAAATTGATGAGAAATCAGAAAAAAATTCAAAAATTTGCTCAGGTAGACAAAAAAATGGCAAAGAAACAAACCTCCAAACTGCCTTCCTCCTGCTCCTCTTCCTCTTCATCATCGGACAAATCAGTCATCTCCTCTTCCTCTTCTTCCTCCTCCAACATCTCCTCATTATCCAGTTTCAACAGTGCCTGCCGCTTCTGGCGTTCCTCCATTCTGCGGAGCTTCATGGCCTCCTGCAATTTTGCCTTCAGCACTTGCAGCTTTTCACCTGTGCATGAACACATTTTAAAAAACATTTTTAAAACCATACACACTTCCTTATGACAAAGCAACAAAGATTAAGTTTGACTACCTAGTTGATGCTTAGACCCTGTAATCAAGTTGACATCATCCAGCAGCAAAAAAGCAAATCACTCATACACACAAAATCCACTATACCTGGACCAGATAAACCTAGCTCTGTGTGCTGTGTCTAGCAGAGAAACATTTCACATTTCTACACTGCCCTTCCTCCAAGGAGCTCAACATAGGGCGCAATCCAGAGTAACTACGGGGAGTCCTTGCACCGGTGTAAGAACAAGTTGCTCTGGATTGCAATATAAGTTTCCCATAGGTTTTCACTAGGTGGTGCAGTAACTACGGGTACAAGTAATGTCTCTTACGTGCTCCCGTAGTTACTCTGGATTGTAGGGATAGTGTACATGCTTTCTTTTTTCCTATTGTCCTCACAACAAACTGTTAGGTACATGAGGCCAAGAGACTGTGATTGTCCCAACATCACCCAGAATGCAATCCTAACCAATTTAGGCATGCATAATTCACCCATCTCCCCATTCCTGAGGGAGTGTGGGGAGGCCGGTGCATATCTGTGCACTGACCTAACCCCTCTAGCAGTGACACAGAAACACCTTATGGCACTTTTGTAACACTGCCTGGCAAGCACAGGACTTCTCTTAAGACTTATGCCAGCTTAATCAGGGGTTAGGATTGCAACCCCAACAATCTTTAAGGATAAGCAAGGATTTGAACCTGGATCTTCCATGCCTAAAGTCAATTTCCCAAAACACTACACCACCCTGGCTCTCACCTGTTGCACACAGGATTCCAGCCTCAGACTGGGACTTCGCATTGAACAGAGTGCATGCAAAGGACTGCACTGCTGGTTTATTATATGAGTTTGAGGGCACAATTCTCTCCTACTTTCCAGCACTAAAGCAAATATGCCAACAGGGAAGGCTCTCCATGATGGGGGCAGCCACAGAGCCCTCATCCATATTAGGGAATTATTATTCCCTTACCTTGGGGCTGCACTGCAAAGTTGGATTGCATTGGGCCCTTAGTCAAACCAATCTTCATATATTCGTAACTAATTTAGGCTGGCCTAACACAGCTGACATATCTTCCCCTGGTGATGTAGAGAGGTTGGTGTATGCCTGTGCACCAACCTGATCCCTCTAGGAGTGGCACAGAAATGCCTAATGGAACTTTTGCAACACTGCCAGGCAAACATAAGACTTGTGCTGGGACTTTTTTGGCACTTCCAGGTCAGCACAACCTTATTTAGGGGCTTATGCTGGCCTAACTGGAGGACTGCAGCCTCAAACTGGACTTTTGGCTGGGAAAATTTCTGTTTCAGGCCTTGGTTGGCCTTACTAAATCTGTATTTAGTTCCTGCTGGTAGTTTCCATATTTTAGGTAGCAATTAGTCCTTTGACAATGCATGGCAAAACACTGAGAACTAAACACAAGGAACGTCTTAATACTCACGGGAACAGACTCTTCCATTTGACTTGTGTCACCCTTTTGCCCACCTCTCAGTAATGTAGTTAAGGGGGTGGTGGTACAATAACTATGCAGGTGTTGACTGTTTAACTGGCACCTCCCACTAGCTATCAAATCCATTCTGGACAGCATTGCAGCACCTTAAATACTTTCTACACTCTGCCAGCCCACCTGCGTACCTGGCTTGGTGTGTGTTGCCTCTTCCACAGCCTCTGCACCCAGTTTCACAAGCACCACATCTGCTTTCAGCTCTTCCTTGCCTTCTTTTGAAGTCTCCTTACGAACAATATTCAAGTTTACCATTCGTTCAGGTTTTGGTTTGGTTGTGGAACAGGAATGCTTCACAAAACGCTCTTTCAAAGCTTCCAACTCTATAGTTTAATTAAAAATTTATCACTGACATGGTGCATTTGTAGGTTTTGCAAATTTTAAAGAGTGAATTTCTCTGCAATGCATGTTTCTAAATTAAGGGGAGGGGGAAAAAGATAAGCATCCAAGGAGCCTTTCTGTTAAGGGTTTAGTATAGCAATGCAATTAACTCATGTTCCTTAAATTTATGTCAAGATGCAGTAAGTTTATTCTCAAAGGGAAAGAACTCATCTCAAAAATTAAGATTACTACACTTGCTCCACTAATCCTCTTTTGTAAAGAAGTGCTACTGTGGTGCCACATTGCACATATCTAAGATGGTAGGTCAACTAACAAATTTACTTGTCCACTATAGAGATTATAAACTACCAGTAGGACAGCAGTTCTCAAACTCTCCAGGAGAGTTTGAAGTATTTTAAGGGTGTGCAAAGGAGGGGAGAGACTGAAATGTGATTGCCAGGACTCCTACAATGTGGAGGGATACAAGGGTTTCCCTTGGCTCACCCTCGCCTGCAGCAGCCTCCCAGGTGTGTGAGGAGCCATGCACCAGTCTCCACAGATCCCCCAGGTTGCGGAGGGAGTGAGTTGCGATCACAACCCACTTTTGCTATTGCAAACTGGAAGTGGGTTGTGAATGCAATTTTCACTCTCTCTGCAAGGTGGTTGGGTGGTCCTCTGAAAGCTGGTGCCAGGCTTCCCACATCCCTGAGAAGCTGCTACAGGCTGGGGTGAGTCCAGGGAAGCCCCTGCACCCCTCCCTAGTGTCATCATCCTGGCAACTATGCTGCTGCTTCCTCCTTCCTCTTCCCTCCTTTAAGGGGACAGAACCCAGACCGCTCTGGCAGGGATGTCACAATGCCCCAGTTTGAGAACCACTGATTTACAGAGCCATGATAGGAAGGAGATATACAAGGAAAGAGAGTTGGTTTCTCTCCCCTCCACTGTTGCTGTTGCCTATACTGCAAAATTTCCAGAGATGCAAGCTTGTGCAAAAATATTCAGAACGTGAACTAGTAATTTCCATATTCTTGCTCAATTGCACATAGTTGCAATAAAATACTAATACAGAGCTGAGGTTTAATTAATATGCCAGTCTAGAGGTAGAATAATGCAGAGTGAACCATGCCATGCAACTTTTAGGAGTCCCACCATGCCACCATTGCTGGCTGCAATGCACAGGAACAGGCAGCTTGTCTCAAAGTAGTCTCTGAAAAGAGAATCCTCCAATTGTCGCTGCTGCCACCTCCTGATCTGTACTCTCTTCTGCTCCGACACTGCCCAACCTGTGGTCCTTTAAAAGGCAAATGCACTACCTCCAACCCCCAGCAATTTCCACTTTGAGCAGAGTCCAGCCAAGAGCAGAACCATAAGGTCATCCAGGCAGTGGGATCATCTGCCATACTATGAAGTACCACTACCAATGGTTGAAAAGTGCCATCCCAAGCAGCAGGCCTCCATCAATCTTGAAAGACTATGGTATCGTGCTCAGCCCTGCATACGCTGCATGCGAAGCACGAAAGCCTGGGTTGGATTGTTATGGAGCATCCCAAGCACAATGCACAGAAACTAAACACTACACATTTTCCCTAAACCAGTGGTCTTCAAACTGGGGTCACGACCATATTGGAATCTGGCACTGGGCTTTCCTGGGAGTAAGCCTCATTGAACACAATTGGACTTACTTTCAAGTAGTCACAGAGGAGCATCTCAATAAGTTTGACAGGGGGTCCTGGACAGTTTTAAAAAATTTGACAGAGTATCCCAGGCTGAAATGCCTGAATACCACTGCCCTAAACAAAGCAGCAGTTGGCAGCTGATCAACAGTCAGGGCAACCTTAAGAGAAAGTAGACCTGCCATTTGAAGCCCCATAAAGCAAAACACCATCATGCACCAGTGGGTGATGGGCTGTTAAGTGGACATGGCACACCTTGTTAATACTTTGCAGAAACCATCAAATAGATACAATACACCAGGTCTTTGCAAACTGGAACCATACCAGGGTTTGACAGAGGCTCCTCTAGGTTAATAAACGTATCTCCAGAACAGATTCTTGGCTTGATTGTCAGGTCCACTCCTAGCTCCTGAAGTCGGTCCAGCTTGGACTTTTTTGTTTTTATACCCACAGCTGCAAACATGGATGCTGATGACTGAACAAGTTGCTCAGGCTCTGCATAGGATTCCAAAGATGGCTCCTTTTCTTGTTCGATCACATTTTCATTCCCTCTGTTCAACTCACTGCCTTCAGCAAGGATTAAGTCAGGCTTCTTATGCAGTCCAGAAGCAAACTCCCCTTGAGAGCTTTTGGGTTTGGAATCCTGTCTATGTTCATTTTGCACAAGGGCTTTGTCAGCTACATTTCCGATCCCTCCATCAGAGGATCCACATGCCACAGCAATAGGCAGGTTCAAGAGGGCCAGATCTTGCAGGTTAGTTCCCTTTTCCAATTCCTTCATTCCTGGTTGATCAATTTCCGTTATCCCAGTCTCACTGCTATTGAGAACAGCACTACTTCCATCTAACAGTGGCTGGTATTTTGCTAATCTGCCAAGAATAACAGAGTTAAGACAAAAATCCCTTCTTATGGCTCCTCATACAAAGCTCATGGCAATCAAGCCAAAGGGACATAGCTGGACCAAAGACACCTCAGGCAAGGGGATTGGCAGTGAACAAGCATTCCATCTTTGCCTGCTCACCTCCTCCACACCTCAAATTTCCAAAAGAAGAAGAGGACACAAAGTACAAGGAATTCTGGCATAAAAGAATAAGCAGCTTTACAGCAAGATTCAACCTTGGGCTCCTGGGCACTGCCTGAGAGACAGCCACTACAAAGGTAGTGCAAGATACATCACAGTGGCCTGAAAGATGGAGGCATTTTATGGAAGCCAATGTATGTAGGAGCTGGACCTTTACACTAGTCAGAGGAACCCCAGTAATGTTGCCAAGTGGTGGTGGTGTGTTCTGGGGCAGGGAGAAGGCGGAGAAGGGAAGATACAGAACAGAGGGCGATGAGAAATAGCAAGGAGGCAGAGGTAGGGCAGAGGTTCAGGCCTGGGGGGGGGATGGGAACAGTTAGCAGGCCTCTGCCACAGCTTAACCCCCATATCTGAAAAACCTACATGGGGCTACATGTTCTTGTGCCAGCAATTGAGGTGCTCCAGATCCAGGTCCCCTAACAGGGTTGAGGCTCAGCATGAGGTAAAGGAACTAATGTTTCCTTACACAAAGAATACTTCTAAGTTGCCCGTTTCCTCCATTCCTCCTTTGCAGGAGTCGGAAGACAAGCAAGGAAAGCAGTGGCTGGAATGTGTTAGATTAGGTGGCAGGACAAATGTAGGCCTCCCCCTTAAGAGCAGAGAGGTCTTCAGAAAACCCTGAGAAATCAACTTAACTTACTTTAGCAAATTCATAGCACTTCCCTGGAAGGCAGGCCGAGGTTTGCGTCTGAAGAATTCATGGATGCTTTTGATCTCTGGGACATGATATGGGAGAGGCATGTTGGCTTCTACCAGAAGAGAAGAATTAAGAATGAGAGTTTTATATTCTACTAAACTTGAATGTTTGGACTAGTTTAGGGCCTAAGTTTACCATTTATTTATTTATTTAAATACTTGTATTCTGCCTTTCCTTCGGGAATCCAAAGTAGCAAACATAAAAACAACGTAAGATCAGTTTAAAACACCATCAACCACATCTCATAAAATCAAAAATACCATAAAACATTACAATTGAATAAACACAACACAATAAAATTATAACAAGAAAAACCAGTTAAAGCAGTGGCATCTTATACCCAGAAACACTACATAAAAATAAGATATTGTAAAGTCAGAAGGATTGTCATTAACAACAAACTGAAAATATGAAGCTTCCTAGATCAAGTCATGGCATTGGTCCCCCAGCAAAGTGGTTCCTAACTTACCAAGATCAGTAAGTGACCCTTGTGACAGTGATCCTGCAGCCTCTTTTCCCTGACTCTGACTGGTGCTTCCATCCTGGATCATGTAAAATGTCACATGATCTACTATGACAGCTCCTACTGGAGTTCACAAGAGAGGCGACTGGGGAAATCCGACGGCAACCCTATGTTTGTGCCCAGGTGTACAGTTTGGGAACCACGGCTATCGCCCAAACTGCAAACTATGCTAATTCATAGAATCATAGAATCCTAGAGTTGGAAAGGACCTAGTATGTCTTCTAGTCCAACCCCCTGCCTGTAGCATGAAATTCTCCTAGAGCATCTCTGACAGATGCTTGTCGAGCCTCTGCTTGAAGATCCCCAGTGAGGAAGAGTTCACCACCTCCCTTGGCAATCACCCTCACTGTCAGGAATTTTTTCTGGATATCCAACTAGAAACTCCTTTCTTGCAGTTTGTACCCATTGGTTCTAGTTCTGCTTTCAGAGGCAGCTAAAAACAAATGAGCCTTTTCCTCCCTATGATAGCTCGTCAGGTATCTGAAGAGGGCAATCACGTCTCCTCTCAGTCTTCTATTCTCCAGGCTGAACAGACCACGTTTCCCCACCCTTTCCTCATAGGACTTCCAACTTCTTAATTAATTTTTCCAACTTCCTAATTAAGATGTCATGTGGGACCTTGTCGAATGCTTTGCTGAAGTCAAGATAAATGACAGCCACAGCATTGCCACTATCTGGTAAGCTTATAACCTGATCCAAAAAGGAGATCAAATTTGTCTGGCAAGATTTATTCTTGGTAAATCCATGCTGGGTTCTTCTGATCACCGAGTACTTGTCTAGATGTGCACAAATTGTACACAAATTGACAGATACTTTGACAAAAGTGGTCTTTTCCATCTTGCTTCAAAAAACCAAGAGATAAAAAAGATGTGGATGTGAAAAAGTAGTAGGCTGGATATAGAGCATGGATGCATTCTCTTATCTACCCTACAATCCAGAGTAACTATGGGAGCACGTAAGAGATATTTACGTCAACATAGTTATGGCACCTTCTAGTGAAAGCCTATGGGAAATTCATATTGCAATCCAGAGTAAATTGTTCTTACGTCAGAGCAAGGACTCCCCATAGTTACTCTAGATTGCACCCCTACAGTCCCTTTCACAGTCAAGATATTCTTTACAAAAAAATAGTCATTGTCCAGACAACTGCAAGTATCTGAAAAGAAATTTGAACAAGACGTTTTTTGGATGGGTGGAGGTCTTACCCCTAACAAGGCGTTGAGTCTCACTATGCAGCTGTTTGATAGCTTCCTTGCTTGACCTGGCCGCCTTTCTCTCCTTGAAACAAACAAACAAAAAAGACTTTGGATTTATGAAACAGTCTTAAAAGTACAGTCTGACAGCACTTAAAGGCCATTAAGAATTTGGCATGCCAGGATGGAAGAGAGTGAAGAGGAGTCACTGTCAAATTCCATAGAAATGCCTACCAGTATACTGTTTTAAATCGAATGCTCACCTTTTTCAGCCGAATTTAGTCTCCAAGATCAGGGAGCACATTGGATTGGATGGTTAATTAGATTCAAGTAAATGTGGTATTTTGATTATAGGTACAGGGTTTGCATTAGATTCAAGTAAATCTATATATTGTATATATAAAATTGAAAGGTCACTGGCTGACTGACTGATCAACACCCAGCCAAAACTGCTGGACCTAGAAGTGTGAAATTTGGGGAGGGTGTTCCTTCTGTGACAGACGCACACACTAAGAACCAGTTTTTGGAAATTCCAACCGAGAATTGATGTTGAGATATGTAACCCTTAAGGGGGTGAAAAGGGGTCCAACATGTTTTTGTCCTATACGTAAAATGGAAGACTGACTGACATCCAGTCAATTTGGTCCTGGTGCCTGATGCACTGGGAGGGATAGTGCACATGGGGATGTGTGGTGCATTGGGGTTAGCATAAGGGGGTATTTTACTTCCAAAACGCAGGTACATTTCCTCCCCATTGCACAACACCTCCCATTGTTCAACACTCCCCATTGCGCATCACCCCCAATGCACATCACTTCCCCATGCGCACCACCCCTCAATGCAACCCCCCATGCCAGTGCATCCTACCTCCCAGTGCATCAGGAACCTGGCACCAAATTGGCTGGCTGTTGATCAGTCAGTCTTCAATGTTACATATAGGACAAAAACATGTTGCACCCCTTTTCATTCCTTAGGTGAAGTTTCTCAACATCAGTTTCTCAACATCAGTTCATGGTGGGTGTTCACATCACATAAGGAACACCCTCTCCAAATTTTGTGCTTCTGGGTCCTGGCATTTATCAATCAGGGATTCTTCAATGTAAAGTATAGGGAGGAAAGTGTGTTGTGGCCTTTATCACCCCCTTTCCAGTTGGAATTTCCAAAAACCGGTTCTTAGTCGGTGCCTCCATCATGGAATGAACACACTACAAGTCACCACAGAACACTGTTCAGTAGGCAGGTGTTATGGTGGTTGAGTGCAGAGCTGCTGAAGATAGTTAACCATGCAAGGACCTGGACAGCTCCTGGACAGGAGACTGAAAGCTGATAAAGCTTGTCATGAGTCATCAGAGCCAGAAGGTGCTGCTTTTTACAGCTTGGCTGACCTGAAAACTCCTGATGGAAGCGTGGAAAACAGCTCCTGATACCAAATATGCCGACCACACTGTGAAGATTCCACCTGGGAGAGAAGAGTTCTACAAACCGCATATAGAACAACGGTCTGCCTCACAGGATTGCTGAGAGGATAATCTGTGGTGGCACATGTACATGCAGTGGCTCAGCACTCCAATAATTGGTTGAGTCTGTATGCTGAAAAGTGCACCTGAATTTCATTGTATAATTGTGTACAGTGGCAATAAAGTATTATACACTGCAATGATCTAAAGACAAATCACAATTCCCCTCCTCGCAGACTGATGATTTGCTAACTTGTAGGGCGTTGCCCTTGACAGTGTCTAACTGCATCATTTGGGACAGAGGCCCACCTCTACTGGCAGGTTCGAGACCCAGGTCGCAGGTCCTATACAGGAGTGAGCTTTAGCCCAGCTCCACTGGGCTAACTAGCACTGGTTGCCTGTAATCTTTCATGTGCAAGGAGAGGTCTTTCATGTGCTAAGTGTTTTTGCATTCAAATCTAGTTTCTCTGCCAATTTTCCTGCAACTGACCTTCTGGTTCTTCATTTTCTCTTTTGCAACAGCTTTGATGGACTCCAGTGACTCTTCATCTTGGAAGATGTCTGTTTCCTCTTCTCCTTCCAAGCCAGTCTCAAAGAGGTCTTTGTCAGTCAGCAGGCACCCACTGTCATCAAAAGGAAATCCCTCCACATTCTCCTGATCCAAGAAAAATAGAATAAGAACATATATTTTGTTGTATGACGTTATTTCTCTAGATACGATTTGTTCTCCCCACTACGGAAGTCAGCTAGCTGTACAACAACGAGGTATAACACTACAATTACCATTTTGGTTTAACAGTAGAGCTGCTGAGACAGAGATGTACACATCACCTCTCATGAAAAAGGAAGCATAAACAAATGCATACAAATACACAACATGCTGTCGGATGAGAAAATTAAATATTGCTACAGTGTGCATGCACACACACCCACATGCTGGTTCCACAACAATCCTCTTTTTTTGTTGTTCCACAACAATATCCTCTTTTTTGCATCATACCTTTTCTTTGCGTTTCTTGTCCAACCTTTTCATCTGCTCAATGGCCTTTTTGGTCTTCTCTTTCTCCCTTCTTCTTCTTGAACTGCCCTGCTCTTTACCGTCAATTTCCTCCCTGTTAATATTATGGCTCTTGTGTTTTCTCTGAGGGTTTGCAGATGTCTCCAAGTTCTTCAGCTTAAATCCAGGAGTGCCAGGCCCTGTGCCCATTTCAAAGCTCCCTTCTTGCAACAGGTGGTCAACAGCATCACTGTCATCACTATCTAGCAGAGCGTGACGGATGCGGGAGGATTTTTTTTTCTTAGCAGCAAAGTCGGCATTATTTTCCTTAGCACTTTCTCCATCACCAGCTGCAGCCTCTGATGTGTCAGGAGCAAAAGCTTCTTCCTCACTTTCACTCTCAGAGAGCACTTTCTTTGATCGGATTTTCTTACTCGCACAAATCTCTTCATCTGAATCTACCAAAAGTAAATTATACATATCCTTATGGAATGCACCTCCTTTTTAAACCATGTACTTTAATAATTAAAATTCAGTTTTCAACTTCTTATTCCCCTTACTGCCCTTCATAGGAAGGCAATTTAGGTCCCTCAAGTCTAAGACTTTCTTCTTCTCTGCAACTATGCATAAACTGTCTCTCACCAGAGCTTAAGGATCAGACCTGTCCATGGACAGAATCAGGACAGACAGTGCAGAGCTAGATGGACAAATGGTCTACACTCAATATAAAGCAACTCTCTACATTCCACAGAGTTCTTTCCTTACTTTAATTGCTTAAGTACCAAATAATCTCTGGGGTGCCCTTTTGTTTTTCATACACAAGGAGATATAACAGGAAGTTACTGACCTTCGCCATCAACAGATGCAACCCTTTTGCTCATCTGGGCTGGAGAGCTCATTTCAGAGCTGCCCTGTCCACTGTCTGAATCACTGCCATAGGTTTCCTCAGACATCACCTCACGGACATCCAAGTGAAGCTGCAATCCAAGAACACTTATTAGTATGAACGGGACTTGATGTGAAATCTGATGCATGTCTATTCAGAATTTATTCTTACTACAGAAGGTTGTGTATGAGATGCAGCCTTAAATATTTTAAAACTGTGATCTGAAATTGGAAGCCAAGTCCAGAAGAATCCACTCCTTGCTTCCAAACAAGCCTTCCCCTAATAACTGTTTTGCAGTTTCCACCTATACCACCACAATTTTAATGTCTTCATGGGAGTGGCTTAGTATGGGGAGGGAGGAGCCAGAGGGGCAATTCCCCTGGGTGTAAAATTTTTAAAAAGTAGGAATACGTTTTAGTGGGTCCTGATAAGATGGTAACAAACATCTTGGAAAATGGCAATTATTAGTTTTCACAGTACAATATTATTACTGTACAAATTTAAACCAGGTAATTTTAAATGCATGTGCATATGCTACATTAAATTAATTGTACTTTAATTACAATGGTCCAAGGGTTAGAAGGTGCAATACTTGCCTTGCCCAGGACTCTGGCAACCCACACTATGCCACTGCTTCATGACAAGATTGCTTTTGAAATTCTGGATCAATCAATATGCCAATCACACCCATTTTACTTTCTTACTTAAATCCAATGCACCAATGAGAAATGGAAAATTATTCAAAATTCTTCATTTTCCTTCATAAATATACCATTTCTAAAAACGTATTGATTCATGAAATGAAATTGACAATAATGAATGAATGCAATACCAACTAAATTGTACAATCTGAGAGTCACAATAACTTTTTCTGTGATGTCTATCTATTTATCTATTGTCTTGATATACTGCTTTTCAATAAAAAAATTCACAAAACAGCTTACAAAGAAAATGAAATAATTGATCCATGTGTCCATGTCCCAAAAGGGCTCACAATCTAAAATGCAAAATAACACCAACAGAAACCATTTGAACAGACATTGCTGGGGTGAATATGGCCAGTAACTCTTCCTCTGCTAAATAAAAGAGGAACACCCCTTGAAAGAATGCCTGTTGCCCAGTTAGCAGGGTTTTCTCAACTCATTCTCTGCTCAACCTTGCATCTGGAAAGCTAGCACAGCAGAGAGTGCTTGACCTCTCAGGACAAACAGTACAGTGGTGCCTCACATAAATAACTTAATTCGTTTCAGAGGCCTGCTCTTTAAGAGAAACACTCTTTAAGTGAAGCAGATTTTCTCATAGGAAACAATGGAAACTCAGACGATTGGTTCCACAACCCCCAAAATATTCACATAAAAATATTAACTGGATGTAAAAATGATGACAAAATACTGGAATTGAATTCAAACCTGCATTCAATGTGCATGATCCTATGAAGTCTACTTAGGCTACAATCCTAAAGACGCTTTCCTGGGAGTAAGCCCCATTTAAAACAATGGGGTTTACTTTTGAGCAGACATAGTTAGGAGACTGCAATCAAAGACACTTTCCTGGGAGGCTTACATGGGCTGCTGCTGGAGGTTCAAGGTGGGGGCACTTGGGGGCAGTTAGGGGCAGCTGCCTCTGGCAGCTATTTATTATTATTTTAATGATGTTTTATTCTTCTCTTATGTTAGCCGCCATGGGCTCCCTCTTGTAGGGGAAGAAAGGCGGGGTATGAATTAGGAAATAAATAAATAAACTAAACAAATAAATAAACAAGTTGGGGGCAGTTTAGAGGCAGCAGTACTGACCGGCAGCTCTTTAAAGCCTCTACATCAGCGTTTCTCAAAGTTTGGGGTCGGGACCCCTTTCGGAGTCGCCTAGAGGTTTCCTGGGGGTCGCCTAAAGACCCCTGGTGCAGGGGGCTAGGTCAGGCTTGCTAGACCTCCAGCTGTAGCTGCACACGCACTGGGGCTGACTGACAGCCTCAGAGCCCAAACCTATGCATGCCTACTCTGAAATAAATCCCATTATAGTCAGGGGGCCTTTACTCCCATGTAAATGTGGATAGGATTGCAGCCTCAGGGCCCAATCCTATGCTCAGTCCTCTGAAATAAATCCCATTGTGTTCAATGTGTGCATAGAATACACATTTCATTTGTAACAATGAAAATACATCCTACATATCGGATATTTACATTACGATTCATAACAGTAGCAAAATTACAGTTATAATGTAGCAACGAAAATAATTTTATGGTTGGGGGTCCCCACAACATGAGGAACTTATAAAGGGGTCATGGCATTAGGAAAATTGAGAACCACTGCTGTACATGGAGCATCAGGGCTGTATAACTGCTCTTTAAGTGAAGCGGAATTTGTTATGTGAAGCAAGATTTCTTGGAAATTTTTGGTCTTTATGTGAAATGCTTGTTAAGCGAGGTACCGCTGTACATTGATTCTCAAAGTGGAGGTTGTTACTTAATTTCAGGGGGGGTTGTTGAAAGTTGGGCAACTGGAATCTGGCACTGGGTGCCACTGTGGCAGATTCCAAGATGATATCACCATCCAAGATGCTAGGCTTCTGCCAAACTCCAGAAATGAAAGGTTTCAGAATATAATGCTCTGAAGCATCCTCACTGGGGACTCTCCCTGACTGGGGGTCTTCAAGCAGAGGCTTGACAAGCACCTATCGGAGATGATCTAGGAGGATTTCCTGCTGCAGGCAGGGGGTTGGACAAAGAACACAATCCTAACCATGTCTACTCAGAAGTAAGCCCCATTGTATCCAATGGGTCTTACTCCCAGGAAAGTGTCTTTAGGATTGCAGCCTAAATGACCTACTAGGTCCCTTTCAATTCTAGGATTCTATCCTCACCATTTCCCCGCCCCACAGCAGCTCTCCCACCTCTCCTAGGCACAGCTACTGTCCACCTACTTGGCCAGCCACCATGGTGGCAGCCCTGCAGAGTAGGCCTCTGCCACGTGGCAGCCCTGCAGAGTAGGCCTCGCCTATTCTGCAGGGCTGCTGCGTGGCAGCGGCCTACTCTGCAAGACTGCCACGTGGCTGGATTAACCTGCCTCCATAGGGGAGTCTTGGGAAGTCAAGGGATTGTGGTGTCAGCCACTCCCAACTGAGGAAGCCTGGAACACAACAATGCCCAGATAGGAGGCCCCATGTCTTGGGTGAACTCATTGGTGGTCAAGGGCAGTCTTGAGGTGGGAGGCCAAGCGTGGTCATTCGTGGGGTGAATCCACTGGTGGTGAAGACTGTGCCAAGGGGAAGGTTTCCCAGCCCTGTTGATGCAGGTGGCCAAAGGGCAGGCTGGTCTTGGAGAAGAGGCAGGGCTTCCTGGGCACCAGAACTGGGAAGGAGGACAGAACCACCATCCACTTGGAAATGCTGTTGCTTTCCCGGGAGTAAGCCTCATTGAACACAATGGGAATTACTTCTGAGTAGACATGGAAGAGGCCTGGCTTCATAGTGATGTCATCCCACTGTTTGGAGTCACTTATTGAATTTGATGACGTCACCACTCAGAACCAGAGTCTGCACCCTTTTAGGCTTGGCCCCTCCCAGGGACCCATTGCATCTTGGGAAACAGCCCCCGCCCTCGCGTTGCACGCTGGGACCCGTAGTTCCCCTTTCTTGAGTAGGCTCCCGCCCGATCAACAATGGTCGCCGCGTGGCATCCTGGGAGTCTAACCCCGCCCCTGCACAGGACAGCCGGGAGAAGTGCATGCCGGGAAACGTAGTTCCGGTTTTCTGAGGCGGTTTCCGCCGAACCACCGCGGACAAAAGTGGCTCCGCCGACCAGGCGGCCTCACGCACGAACAGCTCGTGCCTCGCAACACAGACGCGGATGACTCACCTCGGTGTCCGCGGCTTCCGCCGCCATCGCTGCGGAGATGAAGGGCTGACAGCGCAGGCGGGGATCAGCAGCGGCGCCTAGTCTTCGCGCTCTCGTTCGAGGACGCCCCGCCCCTCAGGCACGCAGCCAATCACGGCTAAGCACCGCCCTCTCCACGTTCCTATTGGTCATGCCTCAAGTTTCCCCGCCCCGAGCCATTGCTCTGACCAATGAGGAGCTCGCGATTCCTCTGGGGTACCGCCCTCTGCACTTTGGCCCCGCCCCCACCATAGAGAACGGAAAAGGACAGAGTCACAGAACTCTGCATGGGGCACTTCAGGGTTCACCCAGACCCTGCTCTGCTCAAGACTGCGGAGAAACAGCAGACTCCAGCTGGGGCTGCAGACTCCAGTTCTACCCTGCAGAGGAGGCTGAGCAGGAACAAGAATCCAGAGCACTTACAGTCCACCAACAAACCTTTCATAGCACTGGAGGAGAGGAGGGACCAGACGCCAGACCCAAAATTCCTGAACCCCAAGGCCAAAATTCTTACCCACTTTAAAAAATTGTTTTTTGGTTTTGTGACCATAACTTTTGATAGGAAGGAGGTATCTCCAAACTGATTTTTGCATTGGATTCAGCTCTTCCATACGAATCCAACGACATATGGCATGAAGGGGTAAGTGCACTAGCACAACGTTCCAAAACGAAGCCAACATGTAGGACACCCGGACAGGAGGCTACAAATCTGGATTTTTCAGGTCATCTGGTCACCCTGGGAGGGACAGAAGGCTCCTCTCCACAGCCCTGTAATTCCCTGTGATTGACCCAAAGCTCCTCAAACATTAAGAGCACAATCCTAACCATGTCTACTCAAAAGTAAGCCCCATTGTGTTCAATGGGTCTCACTCCCAGGAAAGTGTCTTTAGGATTGCATCCTTAGTTAACCAGGTCTCCATCAGTCTTGGAAGACTATGGTATCGTGCTCTGCGCTGCATATGCTGCATGCGAAACACGAAAGCCTGGGTTGGATTGTTATGGAGGATAGGCTATTACCCAAGCAGTAAATCCCCCCTCTCCACGCCACTGAATAGTCCAGTGGAAAGGCAGAGCCAGTACGATTGGATCCAGCTGGCGTCGCAGAGCTGGGCTAAGGACAGGAGCTCACCCTGTCTTGTGGGGCTGACCCAGGTCTCGAACCCTGGCTTGCTGGTTAACAGACACAGTGTCTTAATCGCTTGCGCCACCCACATTTAGGAATAATTTTATTAATCTTATTTCTAAGAACAGCCTAAGATGGAGGATTCTTGGTCATCTATTTCTGGTCATCCAGTCCTGGTCACCACATTTGTGAAAGGATTTGGTGGAAATCAGAGGCGTACCTAGGACAAAGGGTGCCCATGGCAAGGACTGAAATTTTGCCCTTAACAAAACACCTGAAACTCATCTTTTAGCTAATTTTGCAATTCAATTATATCAAACTATTATAAAATCAAATAATATCAAAATACCAGTCAAGCCTTTCAACTTTCCGTTACACTTTGGTGAGTTTGCACAAACTATTTGCAGCTCCTTTTCCACCCCTTGGAGATCTCAACCTTTCCAGGGCCACAACAGTTTATTGTACCAAATACATTTCACTGTTTAAAATGCACACTATGCTTCGTCCAAGGCAACTTCCACATCAATTCACTCATCTCCCCAGTTGGCTTTGATACTCTTCTCACAATGGCATTCTGTGAAGATCATTGTTACTGCATTAAAGAGTCAGAGTCTCTGGCACCGCCAAACCCAATTCCCTCCTTTTTTCCTTCTTTTTTTTTGGGGGGGGGGGGAAGAGAAATATGTGTGAATTCACTGCATGCCAAGTACTGAAAAGTCAAAGAGGCAAGGAAGGCAGAATCCCCAAAGTTACCAGACCATAAGTCAAAATCCTAGCTCATATCAGTCATACAAGAGAAAACAACCAAGTTAGCCAATTGGAAAGCCACAGACCATTGAGATTCAATATATGGGAAGGGATATAAACTAGGGTGACCAGATTTCATAACAAAGCAACCCAAAATGTAGTACATCCAAGAAAACTGTAGACTATAAAAATGTGTAAAACACTCTTACATGGATTTCATGTACTTCTTATATGGATTTCATGAGTAGACATGAATAGGATTGCACTGTATGTGAGGGGATGGCATACGGGGGGAATTTTACTCCCACAATGCATTTACATTTTCACCAGTTACTGAATAGTTAACAATAATGCATATAAATAATGGTCATCATTATCAGGCCAGGGTTCAAGGCCCAGGACGGCTCCACAAGACAGGGTGAGCTCCTGTCCTTAGCCCAGCTCTGCAATGCCAGCTGGATCCAATTGTATTGGCTCTGCCTTTCCATTGGACTAATTTAGTGGCGTGGAGAGGGGGGATTTGCTGCTTGGGTAACAGCCTATCCTCCATAACAATCCAACCCAGGCTTTCGTGCTTCGTATGCAGCATATGCAGCGCTGAGCTCGATACTATAGTCCAGCACTTTTCAAAGTGGGGGTCAGGACCCCTTTGGGAGTCACCTAGAGCTTTCTGGGGGTCACCTAAAGACCCCTGGTGCAGGGGGCCATGTCAGGCTTGCCAGACCTCCGGCTGTACTGCATGTGCACTGGGGCTGACTGACAGCCTCAGGGCCCAATCCTATGCATGCCTACTCTGACATAAATCCCATTGTGTTCAATGTGTGCACAAAACACACATTTCATTTGCAACAATGAAAATACATCCTGCATATCCAATATTTACATTACAATTCATAACAGTAGCAAAATTACAGTTATGAAGTAGCAACAAAAATAATTTTATGGTTGGGGGTCCCCACAACATGAGGAACTTATAAAGGGGTCACAGCGTTAGGAAGATTGAGAACCACTGTCATAGTCTTTCAAGACTGACAGAGGCCTGCTGTATGTGTATGTGTGTGTGTGTGTGTGTGTATAAACAATCATATTAATTGTCAATATCATTATTTAGTAATGATTATCTGTGATAAGTAATGAATAATTATTAGCTGAATTATAATGAACAATAATTAAGGAGTAATTAATGGTGTGACCATTATTAAAATCAATATTCCTGACACGTGGCATTAATATTTATTTGAATTAACCTTTATTGTTATTAAAAAGACTAACAAGGGGCGTGGCCTACCTCCGTCCCGCCCCTTCCTCGCTTAAGGCCCCGCCTCTTAACCCAGGCCCCAGCTTCTGCCTCCCTCGCTCTGGGTCACGTGTTCAGAGCTTGCTTTTTTTGAGGCGGTCGCATTAGGAGGAACTTTGTCCCTCGCAGGCCACCGTCGACATCACAGGCCACGCCCGCCATTTTGTTCCCCGCGGCTTCTCCAAGCTGCCGCGGCCGCAGCCAACGACGACGGCCTGGGCTCTGCGGGGTCGGACGGAGATGGGTGAGCGGGGAGAGAGACGTGGGGCGGCACGGCAGCCCTCAGCCGCTTCCCCTCTCCTTCTCTCCCATGCTGGTCCCCTTCACCCGAACTTCGGCCACGCCCCTCCCCCAGGCCACGCCCCCTTTGGTAGCCCCTCCTTTTAAAGCCTTTTCAGGTCCTTATCTGTGCCAGCCCTCCAAGCCACGCCCTACTAGTAGCCCCTCCCCTTGAAGCGCTGCTGGGTGCTTGACCACGCCCACTCCCATGAAGCCACACCCCTGTGTCCTCAGCTGTACTGGGGTAGACTGCATCTTCAGTTGGAGGCTCTGCATGTGGCTGTGCATGAGTTGAGCAGAGCCAGTGGCCCTGGCTGGATCTGGTGGCAGGGAGTTCCACTGGGTTACCCAGCACAGAAGGCAAGAAAGAAAGCTTCCTTCTGCTCCTGGTGGGCTGCTTCTTGTCTGTGTGGGGGTGACCCCATAGGACCGGCCTAGCATATCAGGACCTTTCTGGGGGGGAGACCCCAAGGGCTGGGGGGTCTAGAAAGGAGCCTCTTCCCTTTGCAGCCATTCCAGGTGGGGGACCCACTGGCATACCTAGAGGGGGTGGAGTGGCCAACCTTGGAGGGATGGAGTGTGGTGGAGTGGCCTGCATGCAAGGGGCACCTTCTGTTTGGAGCCATTCCAGGTGCGGGACCAGCGGCATAGCAGAACGGGGGCAAAGCATTTAGTTTTGCAGGGACTCGCCCTGCAGCATGCAAGGGGCTCCTCTGTTTCCAGGCGGGGGAGAGCAAAACAGAGCCACCTGGAATGGCTCTGAAGAGGAGGGACTCCCTACAGGTCACAGTGAGGCTCCCTCCAAGACTCGCTGCTTCTCCCTCTCTAGCTACGCCACTAGGCAGAAAGGGCAGATCCTGTTTGACCACCACTCTCCATCTTTTGTGCGCGTCTGCATGAAGGAAGCCTCAGAATGGTGAAGGACTGCCTTGTGCAAGAACCTGTGGCTGACATTGTTATTTGGGGGTTCTTGAGGTTATAGTAGGAGGGAAGGGGCTGGCTTGTGAACCAGTGACCCTTAGTTCTGACCTTGACTCTGTAAGAAACTCACAAAGGATAATTGGGCACATCGCAGGGCACAATCCTAACAAATTTAGGCCAGTGCAATTCACCCATCTCCCTGTTTCTGTGTTGGTGTGGGGAGGCAGTCGCATGTCTGTGCACTGGCCTAATCCCACAGGAGTGGAGCAGAAGTGCCTGATGGCCCTTTTGTGACACACCCAGGCCAGCACAGAACATGCGTCGGGATTTATGCCAGCCTAACTGGATTTATGCCATTGTCTCTCCACCTGTCAGCTGTGTTACAGGATAACAATCCTTTTGGGATGCTTGCTGGAAGGATGATGGAGAATGTGCACAAAGCACCCTGAAGGCATTCCTGTGCCATGAATAAGCCTCACTGAAATGATCTGGGTTTGAGTTAGGGTTAGCCTAACTTATGTCATGGTTTTCAGTGGTGTCTCATCAGTATTTACTTATTATTCCTTCAGTTGTGGAGTTGTGGACTGTGTGGGAGACAAATGGTGCCTTTGAACTCATTTGACGCCAGGAAACGTTAAATCTAACAAGGATGTCTTGGAACTAAAACAGGCATCTCTCACTTATTAGATGGGTTAAGGACCGGAGCAAAAGTGAAAGCTGTGAAAGTGGAACCCAATCTTTTTTTAGTTTATAAATTATAAGCACCAGAAATACTATCAGTGGTGGGCTCCAGCAGGTTCGCACCTACTCTATAGAACCAGTTGTTAACAAGAGCTAGGACATATAAAGTTAAAAAATAGCCATTTAAAAGTGGCTGCCAGATGGGCAGAGAACCGGTTGTTAATTTTTTTGAATCCCATCACTGAATAATATATGTTTCCTAGAGGCCCCCAACCCAAATGCACGTAGAATCATAGAATTGTAGAATTGGAAGGTACCTAGTAGGTCATCTAGTCCAGCCCCCTGCCTGTAGCAGGAAATCCTCCTAGATCATCCCCGACAGGTACTTCTCAAGCCTCTGCTTGAAGACCCCCAGTGAGGGAGAGTCCACCAACTCCCTTGGCAATCTGTTCCACTGTCGAACTGCCCTCACCGTCTGGAATTTTTTCTGGATATCCAACCGGAATCTCCTTTCTTGCACTTTGTACCCATTGGTTCTAGTTCTGCTTTCAACGGCAGCAATGAACAAATGAGCCCCTTCCTCCCTAAGACAGCCCTTCAGGTATCTGAATTGGGCAATCATGTCTCCCCTCAGCCTCCTTTTCTCCAGGCTGAACATCCCAAGTTCTCTCAACCTTTCCTTGTAGGGCTTCCCTTCCATCCCACTGATCATTCTTGTCGCTCTCCTCTGGACTTGCTCCAGCTTGGCTGCATCTTTCTTAAAATGAGGTGCCCAGAACTGAACACAGTACTCAAGGTGAGGTCTGACCAATGCAGAAAAAGAGGAACTAGAACTTCTTGTGACTTGGAAGCTACAGTTCTCTTAATGCAGTCTAAAATGGCATTTGCCTTCTTTGCAGACACATCACACTGCTGACTCATGTTCAGCTTGTGATCCACGGCGACTCCAAGGTCCCGCTCACATGTTGTGCTGCCAAGCCAAGTATCCCCCATTTTATACCTGTGTTTTTAGTTTTTATTGCCCAAGTGCAGAACCTTGCACTTCTCCCTGTTGAAATTCATTCTGTTACAGCCCAGTATTCTAGTTTATCCAGATCTTCCTTGAGGCTTCTCCTGTCTTCTGTTGTGTTTGCTACTCCCCCCAGCTTGGTGTCATCTGCAAATTTGATCAGGCTCCCCTGTATCCCTTCCTCTAAGTCATTGCTGAAAATATTAAAGAGAACTGGGCCCAAGACAGAGCCCTGGGGCACCCTACTTGAAACCAGTCTCCAGGTTGACGCAAAACCATTTACTAAAACCCTTTGAGTGCGGCCATCGAGCCAGTTGCGGATCCACTTAACAACTGCCTCATCTAGCCCATATTTTTCCAACTTCCCAATTAAAATGTCATGTGGGACCTTGTCAGATGCTTTGCTGAAGTCAAGATAAATGACATCCACAGCATTGCCACAGTCCAGTAAGCTTGTAACCCGATCAAAAAAGGAGATCAGATTTGTCTGGCAAGATTTATTCTTGGTAAATCCATGCTGGGTTGTTTTGATCACCAAGTTCTTGTCTAGATGTGCACAAATTGTGTGTTTTATGATTTGTTCTAATATCTTTCCCGGGATTGAAGTCAAACTGACTGGTCTATAATTTCCCAGGTCTTCTTTTTTCTCCTTCTTAAAAATTGGGACTACATTTGCCCTCTTCCAGTCCAGGCACTTCTCCACTCCTCGAGGATTTCTCAAAGATGATTGACAGAGGCTCTGCAAGGACATCTGCGAGTTCCTTAAGAACTCGAGGATGCAGCTCATCAGGTCCAAATCACTTGAATTCATTTAGGCCAGTTAAGTGGTTACGAACCAGTTCTCTGTCAATCATAATCTGCTGGTCTGCACCATCCATGTTTTCATTACCTATTAGGGGATGCAAGCACATCCCCACATCAGCCAATGATCCCGCACCCCTATTTGCACAGCCCTCCATCCGAGAATAGACAGACACAAAGTAGGAGTTGAGCAGCTCTGCCTTCTCCTGGTTTCCAGACACATGTTGTCCATATGTTCCTATATGGGTTGCTTTCCAATGCTTTCTTAGCTGGCAAATTGCAAATACCTCTTTTATTCTACAAATTTCTGCTCCCACCCAAAGTTTTCTCCAAATTGATTCTTATTAATAGAAACTCTTTCAGAAATTGGATGGGACCAGAAGCTACAACATAGGGAGGGCAATTTTGGCCTTTAGAACAGCA
This sequence comes from Cryptoblepharus egeriae, assembly GCA_030015325.1. Lineage (NCBI taxonomy): Eukaryota > Metazoa > Chordata > Lepidosauria > Squamata > Scincidae > Cryptoblepharus > Cryptoblepharus egeriae. The sequence goes on from JAREYC010000014.1 coordinate 13,682,171, forward strand.
GAGAGAAAGCGAGAGAGGTTGAAAGAGCAGATCATGCATTGCACGAATGAGCTCTGGGTATAATTGAAAGGTGTTGAAAGAGTGGATTGTCAGAAAACAAACTGTCAGAAAGTGGAGGATACCTGTAATGGCTGATGAATAACAGATATTTTCTTTTAGTTCTAGGAGTGAACAGTCTCCTCTGAAGAAAGACGTTGGCCCTTTCTGCTCAGTTTTCAGTCTGTTGGTGGTTATGGCAGGGGGAAGAAGGGGATCTAATCGGACAGCCTATTGTCGCAATCCTCTCTGTGAAACAGGCGCCGCTGGAGGTGCCAGCCATTCCACTAGTTCGTCCGTCACAAGTGTGCGTTCACGAACCAGGTGGGCACAAGCACTAGAAGTTGTTGAGTCATTCTGGCCTAGGAGAAGTCTAAGAGTTTTCCAAGACATTTTCTTGCATTGGAGAAAGGGCATGAAAGGACGAAAGGGCAGAATACACAAGGGTTGGAGACAGAGGGTGCTAATGGATTAAAAAAAATAAAAATGGAATGGGGCAGTGGATAGATTTTTACAAGTTGTGGTCAGTTTCAATTAGTGACTTGTTTAAAACCACTTTCTGGAACATACATCTTCAAGTTTATAACTCTTCTTAGCTTTTAAAAATTATATCTGTTTATTTTTTGGTGTGATAGGAGTGGCTCAGGACCTGGTCTTTCCAGCCCCCCTTTGGCAACCCAGACGGTGGTTCCCCTCCGTCACTGCAAGATTCCAGAGCTGCCCATCGAGAGGAGCATCTTGTTTGAGCTCCAGCTGTTCTTCTGTCACCTGATTGCTCTCTTTGTCCACTACATCAACATCTACAAAACTGTGTGGTGGTACCCACCCTCTCATCCTCCTTCCCATACGTCATTGGTAGGTATCTTATATTTTAGTGCCTGTTTTCAAGATCACAAAATAACAATTGAAAAGCCAATGAAGTACAAAACATATAAAACATTAAAATATTACTCCTAAAAAAGGAATGCATTAAGAGTGGTTTCTTAGAAGTATGGTTACATAGTGGCATCTACTGATAGGATGCAGTATTACAATACAGTTTAAGCAGGAGGTCTAATTAAAACACATAAATGTGTGTAAGTTCTGACCTTAATATATGAACATAGGAAGGACAATCCTTCCTAATGTGATCTCCCAGCATTAGTAAAACATTTTAATTCAGGAAGACTAAAGAGAGCAAAAAAGAGAGAGAAATGGAATCATGAGGAGCAAACCTAAACACCTGTCTATGCTTCAGGTCTAGACTGCCACAGTTTAAGAACCCAGAGTTGTTCTGTGGATACATACCAACCCTGTCTTGTTATTACTGTTCTCTGTAATTGTGATAGAACTATTAACGTTAATAACTTCTAGGGGTTTAAAAAAAAGCAGGCCTCCATCAGTCTTGGAAGAGTATGGTATCATGCTTGGCGCTGCATACACTGCATGCGAAGTACGAAAGCCTGGGTTAGATTGTTATGGAGGATAGGCTGTTACCCAAGCAGCAAATCCCCCCTCTCCATGCCACTGAATTAGTCCAGTGGAAAGGCAGAGCCAATACGATTGGATCCAGCTGGTGTCGCAAAGCTGAGCCAAGGACAGGAGCTCACCCTGTCTTGTGGGGCTGATCCGGGTCTCGAACCCTGGCCTGCTGGTTAACAGGCACAGTGTCTTAGCCACTTGCGCCACCCACAGCCCATTGTTCTAGGGGTTAATAATAGGTTATTTCTTCTCTATAATCGTGAGCTTGGGTGATCAAGTACCTGCCTGTTTGGGAATGTTTTCTGTGGGTGATTCTCATTTCCACCTCTTGAGATGAACATTCACATTAACTGGAACTTGGATCAACTGGACCAATCTAATGACCCAGTTAATGGTTGAGAGTGGCATTGGAAGAGGAGAAGGAGTGAAAGTTGAGGGCAGGAGGAGTGCTGGGCCAGCTTATTGTATCATGGAATTCAGTTTTGAGGGTTGTGGGGTGTGTACATGAAGATTAAAAAACCCTTTCTGCACTCTGCTACCTTTCTCCTGAGCTATATAGCAGTAAAGTTCATTCCTAGTTTAGCCCTAAACAGCATGATCTGTTTTGCCATCCCCAAGTTCTGAAAGATGTCACAAGGCTCCTCTTTCACTGCAGCACAGTGCTGTGTTCCCCCGTTTGTCTGCCTGTGTGTACTGATGTCTGGCATCACCTTGTTTGTGAGGTGGCTGTTCATAAACCAGCCAGATCCTCTTTTCTTCCCACAGAATTTTCATCTCATTGACTTCAATGTCCTGGCGGTGACAACCATTGTTCTGGCACGAAGGCTGATTGGTGCAATCGTGAAGGAGGTGAAGGAGGTAGAGGTTTGGCACTCCTCGCCCCACTTGCTTGGCCTTGGCTTGTGATGTCGGGAGAAAGGGTGCTTTTCAGCTCCTGTGAACGTTAGTAGGTTTAATGGGGTGTTGCATCCATTGGTTGCTGCCAATGAGGAATGTAAGAAGAGGGCCAAGGGCCACCTAGTCCACCTTCCTGTAGCTCAGATTGGCCCATCAGATGCCTCAAGGAGCACTCAAGACAGCAGGAACCCTGAATTCTCGTGCCACCCCCTTGCATCTGGAATTCAGAGGTAGCCCACTTTGGATATAACCAGTATTTTTTCTGGGTGAAAGGTGCTGGTACTCACCTAGGCATGTCCATTCCGGAGTACTCTGGTGGACAAAAGGTGCCAATATGGAGTACCGGTGAGTACTCCCTGAAAAATGGCTTTTCTTCCATCAACCTATCAGGTCTGTCCAAGCCCCTTTTAGAGACGCCAGGGCCAGACACCATCACCACATACTATGGCAAGGAATTTCCCAGATTAATTACATGCTGACTAAAGAAGTGGGAGGCTTCTCAGGAGAGCAAATTGGGAAGAAAAGGATCCTTCCTCTGGACCAGCACCAACTTTGCAGTCATATATTTGGGGATTAGGCAGAATTGGCTGCCCTTGATTATCTGCTTGGGGGGCCTCCGGTGGGGAGTGGGGCACTCCCTAGAGCAATGATCTTCGGCCAGGTAATAGAGGTGGCCCCAGAGATGAACCATTGCTGCTCTTCCTTTCCTGACTGGTGGAAACCAGTCAGCAAGTGATGCTCCAGTGTTGCTCCATGGCACTCACATTGTGATCAGAGGAGGATGATAAAGGGAGTGGGTGGGTGGAGGGAGCGTTGTGGACAGGAAGATAGACTGGTGAGTGGGAGACTGAAGGGGATCTCTTAACCAAAGCCTCCCCTTCAAAGGTTGACCGTCTCAGGATTACTGGGCCTAGTGATGCTCAGAACCACATGGCAGCAACTGCAGTTCTGCCTGAGGTCAGGTTATGACCCATCTGGCAGGTCTCTGCCCCAAAAGGTGCTGATGTAGAGCCTCTTAGAAACCTCTGTGGTGGGATATCAATAGCAGCTCTGGATTTCTTTTTCTGGTTCCTGCAGGCTTCTCACTCAGGCAAAGTATCCCTTCCGCGCTCCATTTTCCTTGTGGTAACTCGCTTTGCTGTCCTTACCGGAGCAGGGTGGAGTCTCTGCCGATCGATAATCCACCTTTTCAGGACATACTCACTCCTCAACCTGTTGTTTTTGTGTTATCCGTGAGTACTGGGTCCCCTAACCCCCACACTCTTGGTTCTGCGGGTGGGGTTGGTTTTGTTGCCTGGGAGCAAAGTGGCCTCTAAAAATGTGTCTCTGAGTTGCATTGTGGATTAACCAGGGCAGGTGGTGTTCTTAGCATTCCAACAAAAGAAATTCTGCAACAGGGTCAACCAAATTGACTCGGCAGTGGAACAGATTGCCAAGGGAGGTGGTGGACTCTCCCTCACTGGGGATCTTCAAGCAGAGGCTCAATGAGCACCTGTCAGGGATGCTTTAGGAGGATTTCCTGCTGCAGGCAGGGGGTTGGACTAGATGACCTACTAGGTCCCTTCCAACTCTGTGAGTCTGAAATTCTTCATCTGTTGTGAAAACAAAATGGGAAAGATGGGGGTGAGGTGGGAAAATGGGAGAAAGATGTACATGTGTCACTTTAAGCACCTAGGAGTGAGGAAAGGGGGTAATAGGTGTATTTTATTAGAAGTCCCATGTGCTCTGATGTTGTGAAGAGCGACTTCCAGTGGTGTCACTACGCGTCATAGCACCCAGGCCCCCTCAACTTTTTGGCACACCCAAAAGGGGGTATATGCCTGCCCTCCCAGATTCCTCCTCCCTCAAACTTACCCCACAGGCGGCTCTGCCGAGGTGCTCCTCCAGGGTAACTTCCAGGCTCCACAGCACCTCCCTAGATCTGTGACCACACTGTCAGGCCTGGAGGGCCCATCTTACGGCCTTCCACTAGCCTGCTGCTTCCTCTTGGATGGACCTCTTCGACACTTCCTTCCTCAGATGGACCCTCCATGCCCAACAGTGTGTCTGATAGCATGCCGCTCACTAGCAGACCAGGGTGGATGGTGGCAGGGCAGGAAGCCTTGTCGGCTGAGCGCTCTCCACTTGGGGTTGGGCAGACCCCAAGCAGGAGCTCTGAGGCACAGGGACGGGGCAGGGGGCAATTTTCTCACACCTCTGCCTCCTGGTACTTAGGGCTGGTGCCTCCCCCACCCCCAGCCTGAGATACCACTGGTGATTTCAGTAACCTACTCTTCCTCTCACAGGTTCGGCATGTACGTCCCCTTTCTGCAGTTGAATTGCGACCTCCGCAAAATGGGCCTCTTCTCCCATGTGGCCAACATTGGCCCTCGTGACACCAGCGATGTTGGCTCAAGGGGCAAGGACTATCTGTCAGTCCTCAAGGAAACCTGGAAGCAGCACACCCGGCAGATGCATGGCATGGAAGCTATGCCCACACATGCCTGTTGCCTCTCCCCGGATCTGATCCGCAGTGAAGTGGAGTACCTGAAGGTGAACTTCAACTGGCGGATGAAGGAAGTGCTAGTGAGCTCCATGCTTAGTGCCTACTATGTGGCCTTTGTGCCCGTCTGGTTTGTGAAGGTGTGTGGCACTGACCACCTTATGGTCTTGCTTTCTACATAGTGTATATGCATTGTAGGTAACAATAACTTTACATGAATCTTTGGGCAGAATCTTAACCAACTTAGGCCAGCACAACTCTCCCATCTCCATGTTCCTGTCCCCCAGTCATGGCTTGGAAGTAAGGCACTTTTGAGACAGGCCTGGCCAGTAAAGGACTTATGCCAGCTTAACCAGGGGTTAAGATTGTGCTCCCAGTGTGTGAGTGTATCATAGGCGTGTCCAAACTTTATGGTAAGAGGGCCATAGCAACTCTCTTATTGAGTACAGGGGGAATTATTTACATTTCAATTTTGAATACATTTACATATGAGAGTGATTTAGAGACAGATCCTGAGGATTAAAAGGCATGTCCAATGGCTGGATGGAGGAGTCTTGCTGCAGGCCACATTGAGGCTCGCTGCAGGCCACATATGGTTCCTTGGTGTAGCAGAACAGCTCATAGAGAGTGTTCTTTTGTTTCTTTCTGGAAAATTACAAAGCATCTCACCCATTTGAGTAGGCTGAGAAACTACACCGAAGCACGCATACTTTCTCTTTTAAAATCATTATAACTGGATATATTTTTTCAGCCCTGTGTTTTAATATGTTTGTGGGGTAGTAATGTTTGTGGTTGTTGCTTGAAGCCTGTTCTCCAGTATTGGATTTTAAAATCAAGTGCATTTAGGATTACTCTGAACTGTGTTGCCTACTCTGTTGGGACTCTTTCAACTACCCTCAGGGAATAGGATGGTTCCTGAGGACACAGAAAAGGCCCTTTGTGTCCCACAGCCTTCTCTCTGCCTTGAAGTGATGGATGGTTTCTCCATGGTAGGTATGATGGAGTCTCCATATGGTATGCTAGATGGAGGTTCAACTTTAGCTCTTGAGGTTCAATCTCCCCTTTACTCTCTGTCTCTTGCACCTCCCCAGAACACTCAGTACTATGATAAGCGCTGGTCCTGTGAGCTGTTCCTCCTGGTTTCCATCAGCACCTCCGTCCTCCTCATGCAGCACCTGCTGCCTGCACGCTACTGTGACCTTCTCCACAAGGCTGCGGCACATCTGGGCTGCTGGCAGAAGGTTGACCCTACGCTCTGTTCCAATGTGCTCCAGCATCAGTAAGTGTCTTCATTTTAATGCTTGTGTCAACAAGGAGCGATTTAAGCCTTCTAGTGCAGGATGCATACTTTCCTGTCTTATTTGCTTTTGAGTTTATACAGTGGTGCCTCACATAAAGAGCTTAATTCATTCCAGAGGCATGCTCTTTAGGTGAAACACTCTTTAAGTGAAGCAGATTTTTCCATAGGAAATAATGGAAATTCAGACAATTGGTTCCACAACCCAAAAAATATTCATATAAAAATATGAACTGGATGTAAAAATGATGACAAAATACTGGAATTGAATTCTAAACATGCATTCAATGTATATGATCCTATGAAGTCTACTTAGGCTGCAATCCTAAAGACACTTTCCTGGGAGTAAGCCCCATTTAACACAGTGGGGCTTACTTCTGGGTAGACATGGTTAGGAGGCTGCAATCAAAGACTCTTTCCTGGGAGACTTACCTGGGCTGCTGCTGGAGGTTCAAGGTGTATTTTGTTTTAATGTCTTATTGCTCTTGCTTTTATAATTTATGGGGTTTTTTCGTCTTTTATTTATATATATATATATATATATATATATATATATATATATATATATATATATATATATATATATATATATATATATATATATATATATATATATATATATATATATAGAACTAGCGAAATGTACTCAGGTTGTGGGAGAAAAATACCCCCCATATGCCATCCCCCATTGCGCAACACACCCCCATACGCCATCCCCCATTATGTAACACACCCCCATTGCGCATTACCGCCCCACAACCGTGGGCACCCATACTGGGTAGGTTCAGCACTTGGGACTGAGCATTGTTCAGTCCTCAGTGTTAAGTACTTGTAGGCCCAAATGTGTTGCACCCCTTTTCAGCCCCTTAGGAGTTAAATTTCCAGAATGTGGTTTTGGTGGGTGCTCAGAAGTCAGTGACTTTTCAGTTTCCTATACAGTAGAAATAGTTGTTCTATACAGTAGAATCTGCAAAATGTACCCGCATTGTGGAAGTAAAATACCGCCTGTATGCCATTTTCCCATTGCACAACACACACACCCCACCCACTCAGACACCCCCCCCCCACACATGCGCGCAGATGTCCCCTAGTTCTGGTGTTATGTCAAAGGAAAAAGTGCATCTCTCTGTCCATCCCTTGCATAATTTTGTATTTCTCAGTCATGTCCCCCCTCAAGCGCCTTTTTTCAAACTGAAGAGCCCCAAATGATGTAGCCTTTCCTCACACGGAAGGTGTCCCAAACAGTCAGTCATTTTGGTCACTCTCCTCTGAACCTTCTCCATTTCCTCTATATTCGTTTTGACATGTAGTGATCAGAACTGGACAAGATACTCCATAAGTAGTCTCACCATTGATTTGTACAATGACATCATAATTTTTGCTGTCTTATTCTCTATTGCTTTCCTACTGACCCCAAGCATGGAATTTGCCTTCTTCACTGCTGCCATATATTGGGGCAACACTTTCATTGAGCTATCTACCAGCACTCCTAGATCTCTCTCCTGCTCTGTCACAGATAGCTCAGAGCCCATTAACCTATAAGTAAAGTTAGGATTCTTTGCCCCAATGTGCATAACTTTACATTTACTGACATTAAAACACATCTGCTATTTTGTTGCCCATTCTTCCAGTAAGGAGAGATCCCTCTGAAGCTCTTCACAATCTATTTTGGTTTTCACCAATCGGAATATTTTGGTATCATCCATGAATTTGGCTGTCTTGCTGCTTAACTCTCCTACTGAGTCATTTATGAAAAAGATTGAAAAGCACCACTCCCATGACCCCTTGGGCACCCCACTTTTCACCTCTCTCTGTTGTGAAAATTTCCCATTGACACCGATCCCCTGTGTCCCGGCTCTCAACCCAATCCATGAGTGGACCTGCCTTCTAATTCCCTACCTGTGTTTTCTCTGAAGTCTTTGGTGAGGGACCGAATCAAACGACTTCTGAAAGTCCAGATATATAATGTCCACAGATTCCCTTGCATCCACATGCCTGTTGACCTTTTCAAAAAATTCTAAAAGGGTTTGTGAGGCAAGACATGCCTTTACAGAACCCATGCTGATTCTCTGAGCAAGGCCTGCTCATCTATGTGTTTTACAATTTTGACTTTAATTAGACTCTCCACCATCTTACCTGGAACTGACATTAGACTGCCCAGCCTATAGTTTCCCAAGTCCCAAATCCTACCATTTAAAAAAATTGATATGGTGTTTGTCGCCCTACAGTCAACTGGCACTGTGGTCGTTGTTAGGGACAAGTTGCATATTTTAGTCAGTAAATCAAATTCATTCTTCAGTTCCCTAATGACTGTTGGGTGGATGCCATCTGGGCCTGGTGACGTTGACCTTTAAATTGTCAATTAAAGCTCCTCTAGTAATCTCTATCTGTCTTAATTCTTTGGTAAGCAGGTGCTTTTTGGGTAGTGATATCTGCCCAAAGTCTTCTGCTGTGAAGACAAATGCAAAGAACTCATTTAATTTCTCTGCCAGTTCTAAGTCTCTTTTTATTTCCCCTTGGCCTCCCTCATATGATGTGCATGGGAGATTGATGCGCAATGGGGGATGTTGCACAGTGTGGGGATGTCGTACAGGGGGTATTGTACCACTACAATGTGGCTACATTTCAGTAGTATGTTATAAGCTGCCTAGTACACTCTCTTATTTGGAGGGAAAGGGAGAATACAAACATTTTAAATTGAATACAGTGGTACCTTGGTTTACGAGCATAATCATTCCAAAAGCATGCTTGTAATCCAACACACTTGTGTAGCAAAGTAAATGTTCTCATAAAAAATAATGGAAACTCAGACGATTTGTTCCACAACCCAAAAATGTTCGTATAAAATGATTACAATACTGTCATTAAAAGACAAAATAATAAAGAAATGCAAAATATAAAGAAAAAACAAATTAACCTGCACTTAGAGCACAATCCTGACTATCTCTACTCAAAAATAAGCCCCATTTTGTTCAAATGGTCTTACTCTCAGGAAATGGTCTTTAGGAATGCAGCCTAAGGCACTTTCTTAAGGCTGTGATCCTAAAGACACTTTCCTGGGAGTAAGACCCATTGAACACAGTGGGGCTCACTTTTGAGTAGACATGCTTAGATTGCGCTTTTAGTCTTTCAGGTCTTTCAGGCTGCAATCTGCCCCCCTTATGCTGGCATGAACCCCACTGATTATAACAGGGCTTACTTTAGACTAGATGTGCAAGGCTAGGTCTCTAAGGCTGCAATCCTAAAGACACTTTCCTGAGAGTAAGACCCATTGAACACAATGGGGCTTACGTTTGAGTAGACATTTTTAGGATTGTGCTCTAAAGTTCCTTTCTATTGCCTTCCTTACACAGGAGTGAGTCCATTGTCTGTAATAGGCTTATGAGGCATAGGCTGGTCTCTCAGGAGAGGCTGAGGAGTAGCTGGCAGATCACCAAAACTGGTTGTTCCCTGGCTGGAACCTTTTTTTGCTTGTTTGCTTATCAAGATACTGCTTGAATATCAAGAATATCAAGAATATCAAATATCTAAAAAAATTTTTAGAAATGTTTGCTTGTCTTGCAAAACACTCTCAATCCAAGTCACTCTTGATCCAAGGTTTACTGTATATGGAAAGTGATACTGAGTGTAACCAGATGCCCTGCCATTCTCTTGTCTGTGTATCTGGGAGTCACACTCTTCAATACAGCCATCAGTAACCTCGAAAAGAGGCTTGGGTTTTGTGCCTTTCAGGTAGGATGTGTCCAGTTTTGAGATAAGCCTTCCTCTCCCTACTGGGCTGTCCTGAAAAGTTAGTTTTTCCTGGATTTTCTGCTGCTGCAGGTGGACCGAGGAGTGCATGTGGCCCCAGGGGGTGCTGGTGAAGCATAGCAAAAATGTGTACAAAGCTGTGGGTCACTATAATGTAGCGGTGCCTTCAGACGTCTCCCACTTCCGGTTCCATGTAAGTTCCTACTGCTAACTTTCTTTATGTTAACTTTCTTTATAGATTTTATTTTATTTCCGAAAGGAAAAAAAGTATGGTTAGGTGAAACAACAAAGACATGGGGTGGGGAATAGAAGGGACAAAACAAAAAGCAAAAAAACACATGAGATCCTGTGTTATACAACAATTAATTTGTAGTCATCTAACATTTCTCTATATCATTTATTAATTTCTAATCATCTCACATGACTCTATATTTCCACATAAAATTGCAACATTATCTTCATTAACCTACTGTTAACTTTCACCATTGGTGCATAATAAGTCAGACTCTGCAGCCAGAGTTTACAGCAGTTGTTTTCAATCTGGTAGGTCACAATTCACCAGATCAGATCTCTTGTCCCTTTAAGGCAGTGATTTTCAACCTTTTTCATCTCACAACACTTAACAAGGCACTGAAATTGTCATGGCACACCATCAATTGTTTTTACCATTGACAAGGCACACCAGAGTGTTCAAATACCTCAATTTTCCTGTTAATGAATGTCAATCCCCAAATTCCTGTGGCACACCTGAGGATTATCTGCGGCATCACTGCTTTAAGGGAAAATCACTGCTTAAAGGGAAAGAGGCAAGGATAGTGACACAATCTCCAGGGTTGTATTTCTAAAGGTGAGGCAAAGGAGGAGCTTTCATTTTTACCTTTTTGGGGCTGCTGCAAGCTCCAAGAGGTGCAGGGAGCCCTGTGTAGCCCTCTCCAATGTTTGGAATGTTAGCAAATGAGCACTCAAAGCAGTTTCCCCAACTAGGATGTGATTGTGAATGCTCACCTGCAAACATTACAAACCACAGGGAGAGCTGCATGGGATTCCCTGCATCAGCCCTGAATAAGTAAAAGCATTCCCGAGTGCCCCACCTTGGTAACACAATCCTGGGGATTTCATCATTGCCCTTGCCCCTCTTCCGCAAAGACTTCCTTAGGGTGTAAGGCTGCAATCCTAAGCTCCAGTTAGGTGGCCTAAGCCCTGGCACAAATCCTGTGCTGACCTGGGGGTGTCACAGAAATGCTGTAAGACACTTGTGTGCCTCTCCTGGGGGAGGGTTAGGCCAGGCACAAACATGCACTTGCATCACCACAGCAATGGGAAAACTGTTGAGTTGTGCCAGCCTAGGTTAGGATTGCACCCCAAAATCTCCCTACAAGTTTGAGAACCACTGATGTACAGCATTGTGGACCAGGTACACAGGCTGCAGGATTTGCAGGTGTCTGTCCAGTGGCTGGATTGCCCAGTGGCTGGATTAGTGCATAAGACAAGCTTAGTGCTTCCCCACTAGGCTCTGTTACATCACCAGCTTGGAAGAAGCTTTGTTTTCTGAGACGGTGACCAGAGCAGCAGTTTTCAACCAGTGTGCTGCGCTCTGCACTGTGAATGGTCCATAGGTGTGCTATGAGTTTAGGGGAAGCTCATTTTATAGCAGGTTTACTGAGTATGTGTACCCCTCACCAGCAGCACAGTAATCCTTGTCAATTTGTTTAAAAACGGATTGCGTGCACTAACAATTTTAATACCTTGTTAGTTTGCTATGAGATGAAGAAAGTTGAAAATAGCCAGATTAGGGGGTTGGACTTGAGTGAGCTTCAAGTCTTGCTTTTAGCAAACATCTAACCCTTAATTACTCCATGTGTAAAACAGGAGAGAACATTGAAGCTACTTGAGGCTGTTGGGAGGGAGGATGCATTTAAGGCTCCAGTTTCCTGCTGCACGTAGCGCAAGTAGTTAAGACACTCAGCCTGTTAACCAATAGGCCAGGGTTCAAGACCTGGGTCCCCACAAGACAGGGTGAGCTCCTGAACTTAGCCCAGCACTGTGACGCAGCTGGAACCAATCGTATAGGCTCTGGCGTGGAGAGGGGGATTTGCTGTGTTGGTTACAGCCTATCCTTCATATCAATTACCCAGGCCTTCACGCTTCGCATGCAGCTTCGAGCGAAACCATAGTCTTTCAAGACTGATGGATGCCAAGTTTCCTGCCCAGATGGATGTGGCCTGCTCTGGCACCTGCTTGTGATTTGGTTCTGTTGCATGTTCAGGGCGCATGTTCAGGTTGTGTGGATGTTGCCGGACTGCTAATCTCATCAGCTGCTCCCTAGAAATTGCCAAATACAACTCTGCAGCTTCACACTGTAGTGTATGGTTTCACTGCCATTGATGGTCTTCTCTCTGGGGGAATCTAAGAACCCCAGAATTCCTTGGGCACTCCTTTAAAAAGCTGTTCAAAGTAGACATATTTAAATAAGCTCTGCTTATTGGGAAAGTTTGTGTTCCTTGAAAAATGTTTTTCATGTTTGGTTTTTTACTATCCTGGAGAGAGACTGAGAGACACGTTTCTGGTCCTCTTGTGGGCAAAAAAATCTAGGCAGTCCCCAGGATCTTAGCAAAATTATGCAAATTATGGATAGAACGGATAGGGAGATGCTGTTTTCCCGCTCACATAACACCAGAAATGTGTGGGAGAGTGGGACAAGAAGAAAATCATAGAACCCTAGAGTTGGAAGGGACCTAGTAGGTCACCTAGTCCAATCCCCTGCCTATAGCAGGAAATCCTCCTAGAGCATTCCAGCAGGTGCTTGTTGCGCCTCTGCTTGAAGATCCCCAGTGAGGGAGAGTCCACCACCTCCCTTGGCAATCTGTTCCACTGCCGAACCGCCCTCACTGTCAGGAATTTTTTCTGGATATCCAACCGGAATCTCCTCTCTTGCACTTTGTACCCATTGGTTCTAGTTCTGCATTCAGAAACAGCTATGAACAAATGAGCCCCTTCCTCCATATGACAGCCCTTCAGGTATCTGAAGAGGGCAATCATGTCTCCCTTTAGTCTCCTCTTCTCCAGGCTGAACATCCCAAGTTCCCCCAACCTTTCCTCGTAGGGCTTCCCTTCCATCCCACTGATCATTCTTGTCACTCTCCTCTGGACTTGCTCCAGTTTGGATTGAGTCCAGAGGAGACATCGTTACCTGTGTATAATTATTTTTAAATAAAAATATTTATTTAAAGGTAAAATATCCCCTGTGCATAATTATCCTTTAGAACTCCTTGCCACAGGATGTTGTGCTGGCATTAGCCTCATTGCATTTTAAAAGGGATTCTTAGAGAAAAGGACCATCACAGGTTACAAGCCATGATGTGTGTGTTTTTGGATGGATAGACGGATATAATCTGATTCAGATGCAGGTGTCTTGTGTGCTCTGTGATACATCTGCTGGGCTACTGTGTGATACAGAAATCTGGACTAACTGGGCCTTTGGCCTTTGGCTCTTCTTATGTTCTTATTATCCCACAAGTGCCTCACGTTGGGGCTTCGTGCTCTTCCAGTTCTTTTTCAGCAAACCATTGCGGATCTTGAACATCCTGATCCTCCTCGAAGGGGCAGTCATCTTCTACCAGCTCTACTCACTGATTGTATCAGAGAAGTGGCACCAGACCATCTCACTGGCCCTGATCCTCTTCAGCAACTACTATGCCTTCTTCAAGCTCCTGCGTGACCGACTGGTGCTGGGCAAGGCCTACTCGTACTCTGCCAGCAGAGAGGCAGATCCGAAGTTAAACTGAAAGTAACGAACTTACTATGTGAAACATGTCCCAAAGACCGTGCAGGGGAGAGGGTGGGAGGAAGCACTATCCACTGTCTGCAAGAGCTGTTGACCTCGGATGCTTCTACCACCCCAGTGCTGTCTCTGTGCTTGCCAAGAAGTGTCCCTTGGGAGGGTGCCAGAGCGCAGCCCTCAACCCCTGTGCAGTCGGGCCGGCCCTGAGATCTTATGTCTTTTTTTACTGATGCTTTTGTTGGTGGTTGTTTTCTTTGATAACTGATATGATAAGGAAAATATATTATTTTTGTACTCCTAACCATTGTCAGCCTAGTTTGTTGAATAGCAGAGGCTGAGATGCAGTTCACCCACGGGAATAGGATTGCCATATGTCCTGGAAAACTGAGATGGTTCTGGTTTGGGGGGATTGCCTTCACATACTGGCAAGTTTGAGAATGGGTCTTGTGGTAGAGAATTATGGCAACCCTCCCTTTGAAGGTGTCCCCCAACCTGAACTATAAGCTGGTTTTATATTTCTTAAAGATGAACCCCAAGGGCTGCTATGCAGAGGTAAGCAGGACAGGTGCCCATTCACATGTCCTCTCTATGTTGCAAACTCTCTGGGCTGCCATCTGCTAGTCATGGTCACCTTGGGGTGGACGAGTGAGAGGAGCAAGCAGCCACTTACCTTCACTTCTCCCTGGATTTGAAAAGGAAGTGTGGGGGAAAGTTCAGTAACATGCAAGAAAATCCTTACCTGCTTTTCAACACTTCCTCCTGGGTGCCAGCCCCTGCTTTCTTTAACTCATAGAATTATAGAACTGGAAGGGACCTAGTAGGTCAGCTAATCCAACCCCCTGCCTACAGAAGGCAGGAGGTTGGACTAGATGACCTACTAGGTCCCTTCCAACTCTGATTCTGTGGGAGAGAGTCTTTGAAGCAATCCAGGGAGTGAGAACTCCAGGGAGTGAGACATGGAAGCAATCACTGCCTCCCTGCAGGGGGCAAGGGAAGCTCCTGGTACACTACATTGGTTTTAGGTAGTCACAAATCCAGCTCTGCATTCTATCCTACCTTGCAGGCCTACCTTGTGGGAAGCAGTTTTGAACCCATGACGCGGAAGAATATGAAGATTCAGGAGTACAGGTGTCCCCTGCTTTCTGACAGTTTGGTTTCTGATGATCCACTCTTTCAATACACTTCCATTATACCCAGAACTCATTTATTCAATGCATGTTCCACTCTTGCAACCATTCTCTGCTGTTCTAAAGTCCAAAATTGCCCACCCCCATGTTGCCCACCCCATGACCACCCACCTGAAAGAGTTTTAATGAGAATCCATTTGCAGAAATCTTTGTGTGGGAGCAGGCATTTGCAAGATAAAAGGGACATTTGCAATTTGCTAGCTCAGAAAGCATTGGAAGCAACATTTATAAATGAATGTTGGGTTTCAGTTTTCAATGGTTTTCACTTTTGGATGGTCCCTAACCCATCCAATAAGTGGGGGATGCCTGTAGTTTCCTTATCCCAACTCAAAGGTGCTTTAACAGAGTAGTTCAAGTTCATAACAGCATGTGGGCTCAGGGGGAAAAATCAGTGGTAATAAACAAGGATCTCAGTGTGGGTGGATGAGAGGGAAGGTTATTGAAGGGGGACCTTGTGGAGTTGATAGCTGCAGGAAGAGCATCAAACACTTGCTCTTCTAGTGTTCCAAAATTCTGGCTCTGAGTTATCTGCAAAGGTGCTGGTTTGCAAAAGGAAGCCAGGTGGTTGTGGATGATGTGGTTAAAATTGCCAAAATTGCATGTTTTAGGAGAGGGGTTGGGGGAATTTGCAATCCGGTGATGACCAAAGATGCCCCCTCTCTCCTGTTTCTGGCACTGTCCATGGTGACAAGTGGCCACATGTTACTTGATGGAGGGCTTGTGCCATCCATGCCCCAAATTGCTAATAAAGTTGGGCTTAGCAAATCACTGCGCCACATTCTGGATGGTAGCCACTGGTGGGAGCAAGTGTTAATCCTATGCTTCACCAGTGTTCACCAGAGTCTAGCAGGGGATGTTGGCTCTCAGTGGTCTCTCCTCCTCCCCAGAGTCCTCTGTACTTCTACCTCTCCTCATCCGTTCCCAATTCTCAGTCACTCCTTTCTCTTAGTGTTGTGCATGTGAATTCCACCAGCTGATAGGCAATTCACCTGTTCTGCTTGCACATCAATGCTCAAAACTTGCAGTTGTGCAATTCGCCACATGGTGGCAGCCACGTTTTCTAGAACCATGGGTCTGTATGTACGGTTGTGTGTGTGTAATTCATCATCCTATGTGCCAAGCCATGAGTTTACTGCCTGTTTGGTGAGTGAATTGGAGAGTGACAAATGGCCTGGAGTGGCAGCACGTCAGCCCCTAAGGTCTCCTACCTGGTGCAGAATTTCTAAAAACTAGTAGGCAGCACCCTTTTGGACCACCCTTGCCTGTCTGTGCCTTGAAGGAATCAGCTATGGTGGCACATCCCATGTCCCCTGCCCCCAGTTGAAATCCCTCCCCTCTGTGGCAGGCCTGGGTCTGTGTTTTGCTCTCTCCACAGCTCAGAGGACTCCTGCTGGCTATTTAGGCCACCGGGGCACCATCTGTCCCTGGCAAGATTACTACAAATGGAAGAAGAAAAGTCTTACCCAGAGATTAAATATTTAATAGACCTGTTTATTCAACAGAGAAGAACTGCCTTCTGAAAAGGGAGCGAGGTGTGCTTCCTTGGCATTTCCTTCGGCTGCCCTTTCCCAGTTGGGACACTCATTGTTTCGTCCCCACATGACCGCAAATGCTTACATCAGTGCTCTGGATCTAAGCATGGCAAATACCAGTATCCCCTGCCGTCTGACAGTTTGTTTTCTGAACCATTTTCTGATCCACTCTTTCAACCTCTCAATTATCTCCAGAACTCATTCATTCAATACATGTTCTGCTCTTTCAACCTTTCTGCAGTTCTAAAGGCCAAAATTCCTCTCCTCCATGGTATGGATCCAGGTCTAATCCCATTCCTAAAGGAATTAATAAGAATTAATTAGACAAATCTTTTGGAAGAGGCAGAAATTTGCAAGATAAAGGGGAGTTTGCAAATTGCTAACTAAAAAAGCATTGGAAGCAATGTTTATATACTAGAAAAGATTGGGTTCCACTTTTCAATGGTTTTCACTTTTGGATTGTGCTCTGGTCCCTAACCCTTCCAATAAGTGATGGGGATGCTGTAATGCCTGCCAGGCTACCAGATTGCTCTGCTAGTTGTGGTGCTCATCCCCATTATAAGGCCAAAGAGGCAGCATTGTCAAAAGATGTCTCTGTGACTTGATGTCTTAATGACTTAATGTCAGAGGCATATGAAATGCCAGGGCACAAACAAACTTGTTTAATGTTTGGCAAGCAATTCCTGGTTAAATAAAAGAGGCACAATAAAAAATGGCTCTTACCCAGTCGCCATGGACCACACTATTGCTAACACGAGACTTCTTGGGCCTTGAACCTTCCGAACATGTGGCAGGGATGCAGAGAGGAGATGAAACTCTGTGTATGCTCAGAAACAGTTTGATCATTGATCCATTCCACAAATTCATAAGTCAACCACACATCAGCCACCATCATAAGGTGCAAATGTACACAGAAGGAGTAAGGTGAGTTGGAAGGGTCCTCGCAGGCTTGAGGCTTATGACATTTATGTGTGGTGTTCTTCTCTGAGTAGTGGTAAAAGAAAGCAGTAAATTGCACAAGGCTGAGCTGCCTTGCACAGAGCAAGGACAAACACAGAATGCAAAGGCTTGAAAATATGTTTGGTTGTGTGGTGTTGAGTATATGCGGTACCAGTAACTAAGTGTGGGGAAATCACACAAGGTACACAACCTGTGAGTAGGAGAGGCAAATGTTAAGGTTGGGAGCAAACCCTCCTCCAGGCACCTCTGCGGCAGATCATGAAAATAGGTTCAGTCCACGGCAAAGGTGTTGGGGCAACAGTGGTCCACACCCCCCCACCTTGGCCTCAGATCCAGATATTCTCCGATGCTCTAGCCCAACCTTTCACAAAGTATGCTCCTAGGAGCCCTGGAACTCCCTTAGGGCAGTGGTCCTTAAAGTGGGGGTCAGGACCAGTGATGGGCTTCAAAAAATTTAAGAACCGGTTCTCTGCCCATCTGGCAGCCACTTTTAAATGGCTATTTTTAAACTTTATATGTCCTATCTCTTGTTAAGAACCGGTTCTATAGAGTAGGTGCGTACCTGCTAGAGCCCACCACTGGTCAGGACCCCATTGGGAGGTTGTGACTTGTGAGAGGGTGGGATCAGTCATCCTGGAATCTGACTTTCCTGGGAGTAGGTCTCATTGAACACAATAGAACTTGCTTCGGAGTAGAGGTGGAGGAGCTCTGGCATCGCTCTGATGTCACGTCCTGGTAAGTTTGAAAGGGGGTCCTGGTCAGATTTTTATGTTTTAAAGGGGTCCTGGGATAAAATGCCTAAGTACCGCTGCTTTAGGGGACTCATGTTCTCCACCAATCAGGTGACTACACTCTAAATGACCACCTTTACTCCCACCTGGCCTGCTTATCTGTCCCTCTCACCTTTCTGCATGTGGCTCTCCTTCCTCATTCTCCACCTGTTCTGGATCATCCCCATTGAACATTGGTGGGTCTAGCACCCACTGACCTGTGTGAGGAGGGGTCTCTCATCCAAGCATATATCTTTCTAGAGCAGCGTTTCTCAAAGTGGGGGTCGGGACCCCTTTGGGGGTCACCTAGAGCTTTCCTGGGGGTTGCCTAAAGACCCCTGGTGCAGGGGGCCAGGTCAGGCTTGCCAGACCTCCAGCTGTAGCTGCACGCATACTGGGGCTGACTGACAGCCTCAGGGCCCAATCCTATGCATGCCTACTCTGAAATAAATCCCATTATAGTCAGAGGGGGCCTTTACTCCCATGTAAATGTGGACAGGATTGCAGCCTCAGGGCCCAATCTTATGCATGCCTACTCTGAAATAAATCCCATTGTGTTCAATGTGTGCATAGAACACACATTTCATTTGTAACAATGAAAATACATCCTGCATATTGGATATTTACATTACGATTCATAACAGTAGCAAAATTACAGTTATAAAGTAGCAACGAAAATAATTTTATATTTGGGGGTCCCCACAACATGAGGAACTTATAAAGGGGTCACAGCGTTAGGAAGATTGAGAACCACTGTTCTAGAGAAAGCAAAGTGTCTTTCTAACTTCAGGAGATGTTCAAAGGTGTGGAGGAGGAGCATGTACCCCCCACATGCTCAGAAGGCCTTCTCAGATGCACCTCTGGGATTTTTTTGGACAAACTGTAACTGCTCCTCAGAAGCATCTGACAAGCCTTCTAAGGTGTGAGGAGGTCACACGCTGCCTCCCAGCACCTGAGAACATCTCTGGATGTGCCTCCAGAAGGCACAGTTGGAGGTCTTCTCATACTCACTTTCTAAGTGACTTTCTAAGACTGCGTTTAGGTTTGTAAAGAAGATGCTGTATCCTGAGAGGATGAAGCTGAGAGGATGAAGCTGCTCCTCTCATCCATTCCACCATCCTCCAATTTTTGTCCTCCACTTTGTCTTCAGTTTTCAAACTGGGAAGCCCATCTGGGAGATGTGCAGAGTCTTTAGGGGTCCCCAAGTGTCAGCACATGGGTGGAATGGCATAGTGCTGAGCTCACCAAATTTTTGGAACTGAGGACACTGGTCCTCAGTGGTGGCCATTGTGAGCAACCTTCATCTGCTAAGCAGCTCAGCCTTGTCAGGCAGTATTGAGGATGGGCTTGCATTAGGTGTCATCATTGCATCGTTGCCCCCAAAGTTGGGCATGATCTTGATCCAGTTGGTCTTGAAAAATGAATATTTCATGGATATATATTGCAGTGATGGAAAAAGGTGCCGGGGATGGAAAGCCATCAGCCTGTCCATCAGTTCCTTATGAGCAAATCAAAATGGCAAACCAGCCATTTTGGATGCAGTAGAGGCACATCAGAAGGGTTTTTAAAAAATTAAAACAAATCAGGTGTCCAAGGAATTCTCTCTGGGATGTTGGGATTGCTTGAGCCTCAATTTCAATCTTTGAGGGACTTTGCCTACTCAGGCTCAGGCAAGGTGGTGATAGGATGACTATATATCAGAATCACAAAAGAGAACAAGGTCCTCCCACAATGTAGGACATCAAGGAAAAATATAAGACACGACAAAATAAAAGCTAAAAGCAGATGTGTTGCTTTCATGTGATTAAACACTATATTGCTTATTATTCATTCTAAAATGGTTACATATAATTTGTGACATACTATATTTACTGGAATCTAATGCTTTCTTTTATCAGCCGAATTTAGTCTCCAAAATCAGGGTGTGCATTAGATTCCATGGTTAATTAGATTTGAGTAAATGTGGTATGTTGATTATAAGTATCAGGTGCGCATTAGATTCAAGTATATACAGTAATTCATTAATTACAAGAAGGCTACATGCTACCTGCTCATAGGGAAAAGATGAATGAAGTTTTTTTCCCCGGGACAGGCTAAAAAAGAGGACATGTCCTGGAAAAAAGGGCATGTGGTCACCCTGGGTGTGAGAGGGGGAGATTTTCAGGATGATTCAGTCCAAAACCCAGATTCTAAAATCTACGGATTTTGTCCAGAAGCAGGTCATTCTTATGTGCCAGCAGCAGTGGGCACCCAAGCACCATTCCTCTCTCCTCTCCAAGGAGGTGCCATCATGGCATCATGCTCTGAAGTCCATATATACTCCAAGTGTGTGTTTGGGTGTGCCTGTATTTGGACAGGGCAATGAAGAGTAGGGAAGCAAGTCTGATTGTAGATGAAAAATTCAGTAGGAAGGAAAAATGCGTCACAAGCAAGGAAAACCCCTCATTGTCCTTGCTGGGATTACAGCCCATGGGGTAAGATGGGGAAAACCCCTGGGGACAGTTTCTTCCAAGGGGCCTGTTCCTCCCCCCACCACCACTGGATGTAAATGTACTGTTTATCATAGCCAATGACTTCTCCACTTTCAACCTCAGTGCACAGATGTACACACAGAGAAGTGTGCCTCTGAGTATGTACAGAGTTCTTTCTCTTGGCTTCTATTTCACTAATGGGGCCAAAGGTATGGCTCGCAGGCCCATAGGAACCTGTACTGTGTCACATACCTTAAAAGAAGGGTGACCAGATATCATAACCAAAAATGTAGGAAACCCAAGAAAAATGTAGGGCATGTAAAATTAGGACAAAATAGAAGCCAAAAACACTTGAATATATTGCTTTCTAGTGGTTAATTTAAACATTACATTACTTAGAACATGACAAAATAAAACAGATATGTTTCTTTCCTATGATTAATTTAAACACTTATTATTCAGTTTATTAATTTAAACACTTACTATTATTACTTATTATTCAGTTTAAAACACGAATAATTTATTGCATGTAATTTATGAATTCCAAGGCTACATGTTGCCAGCTCACAAGGAAATGGAGGACAGCAGAGATTTTTCCCAGGTTAAAATCAAGGTTAAAATAGAGGCCATGTCCTGGTCATCCTGCCTAGAAGCCTTGCCAAACTGATTTTATAATCTGGATTTTGGGCTGGATCTTCATGAAAATCTCCCCTCTTCCACCATCCAGGGTGGTGTCTTCTTTTTCTGAACACATCTTTTTTTTAGCCTAGTATCCTTGTAGAGGGAGAGTGGGAGACTTTGGGTGGCTCAGACATTTCTGTTAGCCCACCATGTGCTTGATCCAGCCTGGAGGTCTTGCTGTGGCAGTGAGTCCCACAGGCCCTCTGTGATGTTTCTCACTTGGCTGAGGATTTCCCCTCCTGCTTCAGGCTCCTTTTCCCAGACAGGAGATTCTGAAAGTGTGATTAAAAGCTTGCTTGGAATCCCTGGTGCTGGGCCAAGTTCGGGTGGGGGAGAAAGTGACTCATCTCAGCAGAACCTGTTTGACAACTCCTCATCACAGCTGGGCTGACCCGCATGCTGGGATTTGTAGTGGCAGACCAAAGTGTGGGAAACCCCAAAGGAAAACATTTTTGGGGAGCCAGCCGCAGGAAAAAAGCATATCATGCACCATCTTGGCCACACTACAAGCTGGAGACAATTTGGGAACATCAGACACAGCTCAGCATCCTGTTTTGTGCCTGTCATTAAGGAGTGGTCTGCATCCAGATCTGTATGAATGGACACAGCCAAAGATTGCGGAGCTGGTGATAGGTTGAATTATTATTCAGGGCACGGAATAATAATAATAATAATAATAATAATAATAATAATAATAATAATAATAATAATAATAATAATATTCTGCCTTTCTCCCCATGAAGGGACTCAAGGCAACTAACATGACATACCAATGCACAATCAAATCTAATATACACCCCGATTTTAAAAATCTTGAGATTAAAAAATGTTTACTGGTGATTGTAATGCACAGCTGCAAAGCAGGTGCAAAATTTAATTTTACTGCATTTAACAATGAATTATATGACAATGGATTCATGTTATGATTTTTACCTAATTGCAGCAGGTAATGAATTTGTTACATTTTTATTACAATAAACTGTTAAACTCAGTACTTATACTAATAGTGCAATCCTAAGCATGTCTACTCAGAAGTAAGTCCCATCGTGTTCAACAGTACTTACTCTCAGGGAAGTGTGCTAGGATTGCAGCCTATGTTACATTTTTATTACAAAAAAACTGTTAAACTTAATACTTACTTATAATAAAAATACTGTATTTATTCAAATCTAATGCACAGTTGAATCGAAGGTGAACCCAGATTTTGGAAACAAAATTCGGCTGAAAAACTGAGCATTAGATTTGAGTAAAGAGAGTATATACCAGGGGCCTCCAAAGTTTTTGGCAGGAGGGCCACATCATCTCTTTGACACTGTCTGACAAATTTGAATACATTTACATACATTTACATATAAGAATGTATTAGAGTGGATTACAAGGCTTGCCAGAGGATCAAATAGAGGGGTCTTGCCCAGGGTGAAACCCAAAATTCCTGAACCCTAAGGCCAAAATTCCAAATCCCATGCCAAAATTCCTACCCGCTTAAAAAAAATTGCCAAAATGTATTTTTTTGTTTTGGTTTTTTTGTTTTTTGACCATAACATATGATAGGAATGAGATATCTCAAAACTGATTTTTGCATTGGATTCTGCTCTTCAATATGAATCCAATGACATATGGCATGATGGGGTGCTGTGCACTATCGCGAAGTTTCAAAACAAAGCCAAAATGTAGGACACCCGGACAGGAGGCTAAAAATCCGGACAAATCCGGGTTTTTCCCAGTCCTATGGTTACCCTGGACTCTTGCCGGGAGGCCACACTGAGGCTTGCTGAGGGCCATATCTGGCCCCGGGCTGGGGTTTGGAGACCCTTGTTACATACAATTAAAAACAGCTACAATAACATTTTAAAACATTTTAAAATCCAAGATTAAAATTAATTAAAATCATTATAACAAAACCCACCAGCCCTCAGTATTCATTAAAAACTAGTAAACAAAAAGTTTTTAAGGCCCATTCTAAAGCTCTGCAAGGAGGGAGCAAATTCTCTGGGCGAAGGGAAGGGGATTCCATAGCTGGAGTGCAGCAATTCCTAGCTGCCACACACCTCATTCCTCTTATTGGTGGCACAGTCAACACAGCCCCCTTAGATGACAGGTCAGATTGTATGGATGAAGGTGGTCCCTCAAGGACCCCAGCCCTGAACCTATAGGCTTTAAAGTTCAAGACCAGCACTTTGAATTCAGCCTGGAAATAATGGGCAGCCAGTGTAGCCACCAAGGCAGTGGCTTGACTGAGTTGCATCAACAAGCCCAGCAACCACATGGGCCGCCGTATTCTGCACTAGTTGCAGAAGGTGGATCAGGCCCTGGAAGGGGGCATATGGCACCCGCTAAATCTTAATCACTTTCCCAGGCCTGATACACTTTCACAGGTTCACATCTATCTACATCTACAGTATTTATATACCGCTTTTGAACTAACAAGTTCACAAAGCGGTTTACAAAGAAAATGGAAAAATAATAATAGCTAATTAATAGCTAATGGGTCCCTGTCCCAAAAGGGCTCACAATCTAAAATGCAAAAAAAGAACACCAGCAGAAGCCACTTGAACAGACATTGCTGGGGTGAGTAGGGCCAGTTACTCTCCCCTGCTAAATAAAAGAGGAACACCCGCTTGAAAGAGTGCCTCTTTCTCGGTTAGCAGAGTTAGCAATATCGCTGGCCTGGCACAGATCCAAGTTAACTTATGGGGGCAGTTAACTTATCCCAGGGCAGTGATGGCAATCCTTTTTGGCACCAAGCGCCGAATGATGGTGCAAGTGCCCAGTGCACATGCCCAGAACTCTGGGCATGCGCACTGGGCTCAGGGTGCTCTGCTTCAGCAAACTGCTCCTCTCTGGAGCAGAGCTGACTGAGAGCGCCATTGATCAGTGCACATGCCCAGAGCTCTGGGCATGCACGCTGGGCTTTGAGCATTCCCAGACTGGGCGGTATGGCTGCATGCCAACAGTGTGCCTGCCTTGGCACCTGTGCCATAGGTTTGTCACCACTGCCCTAGGGCAATTAATATCTCTCCTCCCAAGGAGGTCTCCAAAAGCCAAAACTCTTCTGAGGGATGAAGTGGATGCCCCCTTTTCATCCCTACACACTGCCTGGGTTGTTAGGCAAACTTGGGCTGTGTTAGTCTTGGTTCACAGGTGGCAGGCAGGCTGCAGGCAACAGTCAGTGTCTAGTTTCACAGACAGCTTTGTCACCTTTCACTGCCACCAGCCATGTGCAGGTGGCACTGCTTCAAGACACAGCTGGTACCTCTGTGCCCAGCAACATCTAGCCACACCATATATATTATTATATACCTTGTAAGCAGACTCCTTAAGAACAAAGGCAACCTGACCACATGTGACTACGTTTCTCTATAACATGGGTTGCCAAATGATCAGAAAAAGCCAGTTGGACCTGCTCTTGTGCTTAGCAGCCGGCAGACATGCAGAAATCCTAGCATGATGTGTTGGAGCATTGCACAGCATGGAGCTCAGCCTGCTCAAATCAAGCATGGCTTTTGAAGGCACAGCAATATAGCTGGTCAAAAATAGTGGCAACCTTCTTTGTTTCCTACCTGCACGGCAGAGAACTCCTTACTATCCTCTTTTCCAAAGTGTACGCACATGTGTGTGTGAGTGTGCATGCATGTGCATGTGTGTGTAAGCGTGTTCCCCCACTGCCCTGGAAGTGCTCAGTGCTACGTTTTCAAGCTTGACAACACTGGCTTCCTCCCTCCCATCCGGTGTCTGGCCTCCTCTACTCCCACTTTCCTTCCAGCCAGTGAACTAAAAATAGCTCCTCCGGGCAATTACTGGAGCTGTTCACACACATAATTCCTTTTACTTTCCCACCACTTGGGAAGCAACATGCTGAAAGGCGGTTGTGTCTAGAGTCCTCTGCCAACAGCAGAGATAAATGAGATCCAATGAGAAGTACAATGAGATCCTGGGTGGCTCTTCCAGAGATCCTGCCTTGCTGAGTGGGGACTGCGCCCAGGCCAGGTGGCACTTGGCTTATTTGGATTGAGATGGGCAAGCATGAGTAAATATTGCCAAAACACAAGCCTAGGACATGAGGACATCATCCAGGCTCACTGCTGTTGTCATTGCATTTAAGTCCTCCCCAACTCTGGTCTTAAATGATTTTCTCCTCTTTGAAGAATTACCTTGAGTACTGTGTTCAGTTCTGGGCATCTCACTTGAAGAAAGATGCAGCCAAACTGGAGCAAGTCCAGAGGAGAGCGACAAGAATGATCAGTGGGATGGAAGGGAAGCCCTAGGAGGAAAGGTTGGGGGAACTTGGGATGTTCAGCCTGGAGAATAGAAGGCTGAGAGGAGACATGATTGCCCTCTTCAGATACCTGAAGGGCTGTCAAAGGGAGGAAGGGGCTCATTTGTTCATAGCTGCCTCTGAAAGCAGAACTAGAACCAATGGGTACAAACTGCAAGAGAGGATATTCCGGTTGGATATCCGGAAAAAATTCCTGACAGTGAGGGCGGATCGGCAGTGGAACAGATTGCCAAGGAAGGTGGTGGACTCTCCCTCACTGGGGATCTTCAAGCAGAGGCTCAACGAGCACCTGTCGGGGATGCTCTGAGGGGATTTCCTGCTGCAGGCAGGGGGTTGGACTGGATGACCTGCTAGGTCCCATCCCTTCCAACTGTATGATTCTATGAATTTTCTGCAATCATCCCACCTTGACTTCACTTGCTGGTGTGCTGGTAGCCGATGGAGATCTGAACAGGGATGGTCACTCTCCATTTCCTCCCTGTCAGCCTTCAGCTCTTTTCCTGAGATATTTCTGGAGCTGGGAAAAGGGCTCTAGGAGTTGTGATGCCTAGATGGTCTTGTCCTCTTTTTTAGTCTTGTGTCCTGGAAAGAAAATCCTTGCTGTCTTCCATTTCCTTGAGTCGAGGCAGCATGTAGCCTTCATGGAATTCATGTAATAAATTATATGTTGCTATCTTTTATATATATATAGAGAGAGAGAGAGAGAGAGAGAGAGAGAGAGAGAGAGAGAGAGAGAGAGAGAGAGCTGACTTGGATTTGCTTCCTAGGAAGAAATATGGGATATAAACTGAATAAATAATTATAATACATAATCATTTAAAATTTAATAAGTAAAATAATTTTATATGAACCACATGAAAGCAATATGTATGTTTTCAGCTTTTATTTTGTCATGTCCTACATTTCTCTTGAGTATCTTACATTTCAGGGGGCCTTATTGATGCAGCCCAGCAGCAAATGTCTGTGACAGACAGTATATTTCTTCACCTTAATAATGGTAATGATAAATAATATGCTTATTAAGTGAAGCCAGATATATAAAAAACTGTGATAGATATCGCAGTGGGCCAATATCATTAGTATAAGTATTAGTATTCTTATGCAATCTCAAACTAAGATCAGGCAAGCCATTGCAGTCAATTTCTTTGCAGATTTGGAGGATGCTTAGAGTGGATGGCAGGGATTAAGGCTGCAACTGAATATCATTTCTTGGGAGTAAGTCTCATTGATTCAAATGTGACTTTCTTCTGAATACACATATGAAGGATCTGGCTTTACAGCTGCAATTCTATACTCTTGCCTGGAAATAAATATCATTGAACTCGAAAGAGGGATGCAATTCTGAATAGACATGCAAAGGAGTGTGCTATCAGTGGTACGTTCTTGATTTGTTTTAATTTTGTGATGCTCCCTCTTGGTATCAAATGTTGGTATCAAACCAACCCCAGGCTGGGGTTGGTATCAAACCAACCCCAGGCTGGATCTGATGGGAAGGCATGGACAACTGCACCAGATTAGGCCTTCTTCCTCTTCCTCCCTAGCAGAGCTGCCATTTCTGCATTCATATTGCTGCCCTGCTTTTTTTTTTTTTTTTGGGGGGGGGGGGAGGACAAGGAGCTTTCTAAGCCCCTGAATGATTGCCATGGAAACTAAAGGAAAAGGTTACTACTGTCCCCATGGGAACCACTGGCGTCAGATCCCCCCTCCCACCACCGCCACCTCCCACCCCTCTCTCTTCATAAAGCAACTGGGGCGGGGAGGTTGACAACTGGACAACTGGAGGGATGGAGGGAGAGAAGATCCCCTGCAAGTTGTGCAGGAGAGGGCACCGGAGTTCTTGGGTACCCAAATGCGGGTACCTAAAAGAGAGCACCCATCCACCACATCTGAGTATATTGGGATATTGGGATCTCAGTGTGTGAGTGGGGGTGGAGGGTGGAAGACTCCATCCTATGCCCATTAATGCCCTAAGAAATACCTCCTGCAACACCTGGACATATGATCTTGTGTTCTTCAAACACCACATTTTCTAGGAAAGGATCTCATCTAACACAGTCTCCACCTCCCTTTCCAACTTCTTCAGTCTCCCCTGAATTGAATTTTAGTTGGTAAGATTCTGGGGACCCTTACCCTTTTAATTTGCAAAACAGGATGCTCATGGGTGGCCATGTGTCAACTAATAACAGGAGTGATAAGGAGGTCAATTAAAAATGGAGTTGCTGAGCATGTGCAAAGTATTTTGGGAGTCACAGATCAGAGCTGGGAGTCACAAGTCAGAGCTGCCACACAACTGAGATCCAAGTGGGATTTAGCCAAGACAATGTTAGTGCCTGCACTTTTTAAAAGAAAAATGTCAGCTCTGGGCAAGAGTTCTCTCTTTTTATATTGGTCACCCTAGTGCAAAAATACTGATCCCCAGTATTAAAAATACTGAGAACCAGTCTCGGTATCCTCTATGAAATCTGACCAACAAAAGGTTCAAGACATGCTAAAAGAGACTATTGTCACACTGCAGGACTGTAGCTAGGTGGGGGCAAGAATGGGTGTCCCCCCACAAAACAATCACCTGCCCCCTCAGGACTTTTCCCTGACTTGCTTTTCCAGCCAGTTATTGTCTTTCTAATGGAGGTGCTTAAGATTCTTAGTGGTTGTGCTTAATGTTTATGATTCCTGAATGTTGCATCCTTCCTGCAATCAGCCTTGTCCAATCAGGGGAAGGAGGCAGGGAAAAGATTGCCAGGAGGGAAAAGATTGCCAGCCGGCCCAGCCATTCTTTGTTCCCCCTCCCCACTGTTTGTATTTGTGTCTCCTGTCCTGTTCTGGACCTCATGGCTCTTAGAAAGCAAGGTGACCAGATGTCCAAACCTCAAAAGGAGGACAGGGTCTTGGAATCCTCTCAGCTTGGTCTTTCTGGTGGACAGTGGCATGCTTGCATACTCACAAGTGAAGCTGTGATATTGGTCACTTTCACTTTCCCATAGAGCTCAATGCATATTTTAGATTTTTAGTTTCTTGGCGGTAACCTTTGATAGGAAGCCGTTATATCAAAAACCCATTTTTGCATTGGATTTTGCTCTTCAATATGAATCCAAAGACATATAATATAACTAGCGAAAAGCATACCCGCGTTGCGGGAGTAACATTTCCCCATATGCCATCCCCCGACGGCGCAACTTTCCCCCATGCGCAACTTTCCCCCATGCGCAACTTTCCCCCATGCACATCAACCTCCCATGCGCAACTTCCCCCCATGCACAACTTCCCTCCATGCACATCAACCACCACGCGCAGCATCCTCCACAGTGCAACCCCTCCCTCTGAACAATATCCCCCCAGTGCACCAGCACTGAGCACCAAATTGGCTGGATGTTGGTCAGTCTCCCATGTTAAGTATAGGAGAAAAACACTTTGCCCCCTTTTCAGCCCCTGAAGGGTTAAATTTCTCCAGATGGTTCTTGGTGGGTGTTCAGGTGACAGAAGGATCCCTCCCAGAATTCCATGCTTCAGGCCCAGCAGTTGGGGCGGAATGTTGATGAGTCAGCAATTCTCCAATGCAAAGTAGAGGGAGGAAAACGCGTTGCGCCCAGTGATGGGCTTCAAAGAAATTAAGAACCGGTTCTCTGTCCATCTGGCAGCCACTTTTAAATGGCTATTTTTAAACTTTATATGTACTATCTCTTGTTAAGAACCGGCTCTATAGAGTAGGTGCGAACCTGCTGGTGCCCACCACTGGTTGCGCCCCTTTTCACCCCCTTCCGGTTGGAATTTCCGAAAACCGGTTCTTAGTGCACCCCTCCGTCACGGAAGGAACACCCACCCCAAATTTCACACTTCTAGGGCTGGCAGTTTTGGCAGGGTGGTGATGAGTCAGTCAGTGAGTCTGTCAGTGACTTTTCTCTTTTATATGTATAGATGGGCTCCTACACACCATTGCAAAGCTCCAAAATGAAGCCAAAATGGAGGACAATGAAGCCCTTTTCGAGGACATCCAGACAAAAGGCTAAAAAAGAGGACAAATCCGGAAAAATTCAGTCATATGGTCACCCTGATAGAAAGCCTCTGCTGTGCTGCCAAGAAAGTAGTGCCAATGCTAGGCAGGTCTACTCAGAAGTAAGCCCCATTATAATAAATGGGGCTTACTCCCAGGTCAGTGTGGATTGTGTACAGTGGTGTGCTTCAAAGAAATTAATAACTGGTTCTGTGCCCATCTGGCAGCCACTTTTAAATGGCTATTTTTAAACTTTCTATGTCCTGTCTCTCATTAACAACCAGTTCTATAGAGTAGGTGCGAAACTGCTGGAGCCCACCACTGATCGTGTATAAAGATCAGGCAAATGGAGGAAAGAGGGAAGGAGGCTGGGCCAGAGGTGGAGACTGTCTGGCTGGTTGAAAATGGTCTTGTTTGGGAAACCCTTTTCCTTTCTGTCTTTAGCACTCTAAAGCAAATCCCCTATCTTGCCTCCAACAAAGGCACTTGCAGAGTTAAGCCTTGTACCCATGTGCCCACTCCTAGGCAGGTTATAGTCAGTGGGGCTTATTCTCCAGTAAGGAAGGCTAGGATGGCTATCTTAGAGTCCATTCCTATGCCTATTTACTCAAAAGTAAACCCCATTATAATAAATGATGTTTACTCTCAGGTAAGTGTGGATAGGATTGCAGCCTGAGATCGCAATCCTACCAGAGGAAACATCTGTCCCACTTTCCCAGGATATCCTGGATATCCTGTGTCCTGGGAAAAACTCTTTTGTCCTCAATTTCTTTGTGAGCAGGCTACATATAGCCTTCTTGTAATTCATAATTTATATGCAATAAATTATATGCAATCGTTTTAAATTTAATAATAAGCAATATAGAGCACAATCCTATCCATGTCTACTCAAAAGTAAGCCCCTTTGTGTTCATTGGGTCTTATTCCCAGCCCAGGAAAGTGACTTTTGGATTGCAGATAGATAGATAGATAGATAGATAGATAGATAGGGGGTTAACTTTTATTTTGTCATGTCCTCCATTTTTCTTGGTGTGCTACATTTGGGAGGGGGCTTGTCATCTTTTTTATATGGTCACCTTGCTCCCTCCAAAATGTAGGACACCCAAGAAAAATGTAGGACATGACAAAATAAATGCTAAAAACACTCATATATTGCTTTAATGTGGTTAATTTAAACACTATCAGTACAATCCTATTCATGTCTTCTCAGAAGTAAGTTTCATTGAGTTCAGTGGGGGCTTACTCCCAGGAAAGTTATCTTAGGATTGCAGCCTTTGTTACCTATTATTAAATTTAAAACTATTATACTGTGTGTGTGTGTAAGCTGTATAGGAAGGTGGTTCATTTGGTGTGCAAATGACTTTTTAAAAATTCATTTTAATTTTTTGTTGGGGTGGGATGAATTGGGTGGCCCAACCCTGTGTCATCTGCAACTCTAACCAAAGAAGCTAGTCTCCCTAAGTCCAGTGATTTTTCAACTGGTGTGCCATATGGTTTGGGGGAAAGTAATTGTCTGTAGAAGTTTGAGGGAATGTACCGTATTTCCCGCCTTATAAGACGCATTTTTTCTCCCCAAAGGGGGGGAAATGTCTGTGTGTCTTATAGAGTGATAGGGCCAATCCTGGAGCACCGTACCCCATCGTGTCATATGTCGTTGGATTCATATTGAAGAGCAGAATCCAATGCAACAACATATGAGATATCTCCTTCCTATCAAAAGTTATGGCTGAAAAAGTAAAAATCAAAAATATAAAAACAAAAAAATACATTTTTTGGCCTCGGGGTTCAGGAATTTTGGGTTTGGCATCTGGTCAACCCTGGCACAGTTGCAATCCTAAGCAGCCTTCCCTGGCTTGGAGACTTGCTCCAAAGTAGACATGCACAAGATCTGGTCCCTGCTGCTCCATGCCTGTGCCTCCCTCACTTTTCCCTATCTATCTAGATCCCCTCACCTTTCCCTGCCTACCCCCCAAAGAGCCCCCACAACTTACCTGCCATTCTGGATCATTTGCAATGAGATTTGTGCAAAATGTTGGTGTCTGATCATTTGCAATAAGATTCGTGCAAACGTCACAAATCACTGACGCTAGAGATGATGAGTTTTTGGGGTTACCAGAAAATTAGAAGAGTGCTTGAAGCTTAAAGTCTTTCCTCATTTGTTAATGACAGTGATAATGGTTCTTAATACCACTGTTGACATTACATGTTTGAAATATTATTCTGCTATATTTTATTAAATATATTAGTATACCATTTGGTTCAGAATATTTTTTTTTCTTGTTTTGCTCCTCTAAACTTTGGTGCGTCTCATGGTCCAGTGCGTGTAATAAGCTGGGAAATACGGTAATTGTTTAGAAGGGACCTTGGGATGTGGGCCTCACACTGGCAGTACATCAACACAGCACAGTCAATTGTAAAAAAAACTGATGGTGGGTCCTAAGAAAATAGTGGGTCAGTGAGATAAAAAGGGCTGAAAATAATGGGCTGCATTGTTAGGTGGGCTGCATCCTGTTCCCCAGTCTTGGGCCACACCTTGTGCTGTCTTGTTGCCTCTGAGTGCTTCTATTGGTACTGTGCAGCCCAGCCCCAGGACCTATGTGCTGCAATCTGTGCTGCATCATTATCCCCTGTGAATAAACCATGTCTCAGTTAAACAAACAGGCCCTAAGCCCTTAATTTGGATCTCGGCTTCCCTCCTGCACATTCGCTGCGCGTGGGAGCCTCCGCCCATCTTTGCACCTTAGCACAGCCTTCCCCGGACCCGCCAGACACCCCTATCCAGTGTTGCTCTTCTGCCTCCCTTTGCTGTTGCAGCCCTCTGACCCAGAAAAGCCCTTGATCCAAGCAGTCTCTGTCACTCCCAGTTAATTTCCTTTTGTTGAAATGCAGCGGGACACAGAAGAAGGGGATTAGCTGCACCATGCGCACCCAGCCACACAGGAGAGGCTGGCTCTCTGGCAACAGCCACCACTACATACAGCCATGTTGCCAGCGGAAAGCAAGGAAAAGACTTTTTCGGGGAGAAAACCCAACCAAGTGTGGGACAGTTGATTCCATTTTGTATGAGATTGGAAAACTGATTTTTTTCCTCCCCCTTTCATAGTACCAGACTCAGCCTTGAAATCTGACCAACAGAAGGTTCAAGGCAACCCAAAAGAGATTCTGTTTCACAGGACGAGCCACTGATGTCCATGAAATGTGTCCTCTTCTCTAGGTGTGGTGAGGGCTGAATACCCAGGTGTCCTATTTTCCCAGGACATGTCTTCTTATTTCACCACATATCCTGGGGCCACATGTCTTGCAAAAGAAGGCTGCAGTGATAAAAAGTGCTGGGTCTTGTCAATCTGAAGATCAGCAGGTCAGCATTTAGCCCAGCTCCTGCCAACCCAGCAGTTTGAAAGCATGTAAATGTATGTAGATGAATAGGTATCACCTTGGTGGAGAGGTAACAACATTCCATTCACATGTGGGCCACATGTTCACGCAAGCGTCTTCGGGCAATGCTAGCTCTATGCAGGGTGACCAGATGCCTGAACCCAAATTGGAGGATAAGGCCCCCAAAATTCCTATCACTCCCAAAAATGCAGGACAAATGTAGGACCTGTTAAAATAAAGCTAAAACTCTCGTATTGCTTTCCTGTACTTAATTTCAACACTATATTAATTATTTTTAAATTAAAAACTGATTGAACTCTCTACTCGCCCCCCTCTTGGTCCAGCTGACCATGTCTAACCTTTATGGGCCACCGAGATGTATGTCCCTGCTGGACAATAGCTGCTTGCTATTGGTTCTCATTGCAAATGGTCTAGGCAGGCAGGTAAGTTTGGAGGGTGCTTCTTTTGGGGGGAGTGGGGGTCCAGGCAGGTAAGTTTGGGGGGTGTTTTTTGGGGTGGAGGGGATTCAGGCAGGTAGAGAAGGGTAAGGGTGTTTATTTTGGGGGGGTTCAGGCAGGCAGGTAAGTTTGGGGGGTGTTTCTTTTGGGATCTAGGCAGGCAGGTAAATTTGGGGGGTATTTCTTTTGGGAGGTGGGGGTTCAGGCAGGTAGGTGCCTGGATGGTGGGATAGGTAGGTGCCTCGGTGGGGGATAGGTAGGGTCGTGGTAGGCTGAAGAGGAGGCAGGGAGGTTGAGGGAGCCTCCAGAGGCTGTGGTTTGGCTCCAGGGGGGTGGCGGGTGGCAGGGCAGCCCACACAAGGTTGCTGGCTGCTGGCCAACCAGGAAGCAGGGGAGGGACCTCCTCCTGGTCCTGCCTCTTGGTTTCCTGCTCTGGGAAGCCCCAGAGCTGAGCACAACTGGAACTGTGCGTACATGGGAAATGGCTAGGGAAATGCCCAGAACCCTGGACAAAGGGGGATTTTACCAGGTACCCAGTAAAACCCACCTTTTTCCAGTGCTGTCCAGGCATTTCTGGTGTTCTATGCACCCTGACTCTATGGCACTAAAAACGGGAATGAGCACCACTCCCCAGAGTTGGTCAGAATTAGCAGGACAACCTGCTGGGGTTGTATAAAGAACATAACATCCTCCTTCCATAAGCTTTGTGAAATTATTTATAATGAAATAAATGTATAGATTAATAATGATTTATCTTCTATATATAAAATTGAAAAGTGACTGACTCACACTCACTCACTCACTAACACCCAGCCAAAATGGCCAGACCAAGAAGCATGAAATTTGGGGGAGGTTGTTTATTCATGGTAGAGGCATCAACTAAGAACTGTTTTTTTTGGAAATTCAAACTGAAAGGAGGTGAAAAGAGGGACAAGACCTTTTTGTCCCTATACTATATTGAAGAATCACTGACTCATTGACATCCAGACCGAACTTCTGGACCTAGAAGCATGAAATTTGGGGAGGGTATTTCTTCCATGACATGAGCACCCACTAAGAACTGATTTTTAGAAATTTAATCTACTAACACCTGATTGGTACCTGGTGGTGCCTGGTGTGGTTTGCTGCTGCCTGATGCAAGCTGCTACCCAGTGCTTGCTGCCTGCTAAGGATGTCTGGAGGTGCCTGGAGTTGTGTGCTACCCATTGCCACACAGTGGTGCCCAGTGCATGGAGTTGCCTGGTAGGGATGCACTATGCCTGGTGGTGCCCGGTGGTGCCCAGCGTCTGGTGCCCTGTGCCTGGTGCTGCTTGCTGCCCAGTGGTGCCTGGTGCCTGCTTGGATATCCAGTGCCTGGTGGTGCCCAGTGATGCTTGCTATCCACTGATTGGTGGTGTCCTGCGCCAAGTGATGCCCGTAGCAATGTCCGATGACTGGTATGGATACCTGGTGCCCACTGGTGACTAGTGGTGCCCACTGCCAGATGGTGCCCACTAGGGGTGCCCGATGTCCAGTGGAGGCCACTGCCTGCTGCCCACTGATGCCTGCTACCCACTGCTGCTGTCCACAGGTGCCCATTGGCGCCTGGTGCCACCCAATAGTGCCTAGTACCAGACACCTAGAACCACAGGGCACTGTAAATCCCTACCAGGCACCCAGCAACAATGGGCAGTGGGCACAGGGCACCATCAGGCATGGCACAAGACATTGGATTCCTGGCACTATCAGGCACTGTGCATCCCTACTGGACACCAGGCACCTCCGGGTGGCAGTGGGTAGCAAACAGCATCAGGCACTACTGAGCATCCTTAACAGGAACCCAGTGGGCACTGGGCATCAGTGAGCAACACCATGTTGGTTGTTCAAACGTTTCCCAGCTCCTGTCAACCTAGCAGTCTGAAAGCATGTAAGTGCAAGTAGATAAATAGGTACCACTTTGGTGGGAAGGTACCTTTTGCGTTTAATTATGCCAGTCACATGAGCATGGAGATGTCTTTGGACAACATTGGCTCTTGTAATGGATAAGCACTTTCCTTGGAGTCAGTTCAGGCTGATCAGATGTCAGGGAAGCCCCAGACATGTCAGAAAATTGGATTCTTCTGCTGAACATCTTGAAAAATCTCACCAAGCCCCTGGAGAATCATGTCTGCTTGCCTTTGGACCATGTGGATGTGGATAGGTGCAGGAAACAGGTATTGGTGGGGCTGGGTCTCTGGGGCAAGATCAGATCTCCTTTGAGTTGCAGGTGAATGGGTGCTGGAAACAGGTCTTGCAAAGAGGTTTTTAGTTTTCAGTTTAAAAAGAACATAGTGTTGAAATTAAGTACAGGACAGCAATATGAGTGTTTTTTTAGCCTTTATTTTAATGTCCTACATTTGTCCTACATTTTTAAAACGTGTCAGGAATTTTGGCTTGGATGGCAGGAATTTTGGGGGACCTTGACCTCTTCGGCATCTGATCACCTTGAATCAGTCATGTAGTCATGGCAGCCTGCGGGGGACACTTTTACCTTTTAGTATAGTTTTAAATTCAGTCGTAAATAATATAGAGTTTAAATTAACCACATGAAATAATACAGTTGTTCCTTGTTTCAGTTAGGAACTGCCCATGGAAAAAAATCAGTGGATTTAAAAAACAAAGGTAAAATAGATTTAAAGGCCCATTTCCAGCTTGACAACAGTTTTTCTTACTGTTGTAGAGAGGCAGTCAGCAATTAGAAATGCAAAGGACCCTTTGTCTTTGCCTGGTTCAGCTGACAATTGAATGATTGCTTGCATGACTGTCTCCATACAACAGTAGAAAAGCAATTTTTAAAGCTGTGATTTGCAGTGGCTGTTCATGTTGAGTCAAATCCATGTATAAAAATCCATGTATAACAAGGTTGGATCTGTATACAAATGTTTTGAGTTTCTATTTTGTTGTGTCATGCATTTTTCTTGGATATTGTCCATTTGGGGGTGCCTTGTCCTCTTTGGCAGTTGTGACCCTGGGCGAGAGCCACTCTAGATCAGCGTTTCTCAAAGTGGGGGTTGGGACCCCATTGGGGGTCGCCTAGAGCTTTCCTGGGGGTTGCTTAAAGACCCCTGGTGCAGGGGGCCAGGTCAGGACTGTCAGACCTCCGGCTGTAGCTGCACTCGCACTGGGGCTGACTGACAGCCTCAGGGCCCAATCCTATGCATGCCTCATCATTGGCATCCTTCAGTCTTGAAAGACTATGGTATCGTGCTCTGATTGGAGGTCCTGAAACAACATCTAGTGTGGCTAAAAAGGCCAATTCAAGAGTGGCAATCCCGTCCACACTGAGGACAAATAAATTCTGTCCCCTGCCCAGGCCCCAGGTTTCGCTGCTTTCGGGTCTGTCTCTTTGCTTCAGCCTGCCAAACAAGTGTCTCTTCCAGTTGGAGAAGGCCATGCTGGGTCTTTTGCCTCCACGCTGAACGATTGGAGGTCAAGGTTTCCCAGCTGTTGATGTCCATTCCGAAGGCCTTTAGATCCCTCCTGCAGATGTCTTTGTATCGCAGCTGTGGTCTCCCTCTAGGGCACTTTCCCTGCACTAATTCTCCATATAGGAGATCTTTTGGGATCCAACCATCAGCCATTCTCACGACATGCCCAAGCCATCGTAGATGTCGCTATTTCAGAAGTGTGAATATGCTAGAGATTCCAGCACGTTCCAAGACTGCGTTCCTATGCATGCCTACTCTGAAATAAATCCCATTATAGTCAGGGGGGGGCCCTTTACTCCCATGCAAATATAGATAGGATTGCAGCCTCAGGGCCCAATCCTATGCATGCCTACTCTGAAATAAATCCCATTATAGTCGGGGGGGGGGCTTTACTCCCATGCAAATGTAGATAGGATTGCAGCCTCAGGGCCCAATCCTATGCATGCCTACTCTGAAATAAATCCCATTGTGTTCAGTGTGTGCATAGAACACACATTTCATTTGTAACAATGAAAATACATCCTGCATATCGGATATTTACATTATGATTCATAACAGTAGCAAAATTACAGTTATAGAGTAGCAATGAGAATAATTTTATGGTTGGGGGTCCCCACAACATGAGGAACTTATAAAGGGGTCACGGCTTTAGGAAGATTGAGAACCACTGATTTAGATGGTTATAGAATAGAAAGAGGTGGATCTATCAACCTCATTGAGCAATGAGAGCTACATAGACCCTCCGTGTCCAAAGGCTGTTTACCTCTAAGCAGCAGAAACAAGAGCAGGAGGAAGCTGTTGCCATCCTGCCCTGGTTGTGATTTACAAAAAGATCTGGTTGGCTGCTTTTTCCAAACGGAACAGATGGGCTTTGGCCTGATGATCCAGCAAGGCAGTCTTATACCAGGCTGGTTCCCCTCTGCAATCTGCCTTTCCCTTACCCCACCTGGTCGCCATCAACAGCTTCCTGGATTGCACGTTTGCTGACTCAGGGCTCAGGTCTCAGATCTGGAGGACATGGAGTGACTCACTTCCCTCTTTCACATGACCCAGAGTGATGAAGGGCACCAGGCAGGGCGTAGACTGGATTTTGCTAAGAAACCTGGAGGGTAAAATCCTCTCTTTACATTCTCCTTCCCTGTTCTAGTTGTCTAGTGCCTGGGAGTGTCACAAAAACGTCTGCGCCACTCCTGGGGAGAGGGGTTTAGTTAGGGTAGTGCACAGACATGCACCAACCTCACTACACCACCACTGGAATGAGGAGCAGATAAGTGTCAGCCTAAATTGGTTAGGATTACACTCTCAGTGTCCAAGACTTAAATTTTTTAGTATGCATTTTGCTAAAATTCACAATGCAGTCCTCTTGCTTCCCAATCCAGTCTCCTCAGGTGTGGGAATTGCTGGGAAGTTCCAGACATAGAAGTGTGGAGGAGAAGAGAATGACGTGCTAGAGTTGCTCACAGGAGAGGCTCTAGCCTGCCATTCTCTTCTCCTACATTTATTTGCTTGTCTTTCTAGTGCAGGGCTCCTCAAACTACGGCCTGGGGGCCGGATACGGCCCACCAGGGCCCTCAATCCGGCCCGCCGAGGCTTGCTGGCCGCCACTGGGAAAAGAGGCTTGGTGGCAGCTGCCATTTTAAATTTGGCACGCTGCTGTGTGCGCTGTGCACACAGCTCCTTCCCCTCCCTGCCTCGCTGTTGCTGAGTGGCTGCCAGGCAAGAGCAGGCAGGGAGGGGGAGGAGCCATCCCCTCACGACAGCGCCGGGGTGGGTGCCCACCATGGCAAGGGGCTGCCTGTTCGCTTGCCCGCCCACCTGCTCGCCCAGCGGAAGAACTTGACTTGGATGGGGGGCTGCGCAGCTGAAGCGCCCCATCCACAGCTTCCTTGCCCAGCCAGGGGGCTTTGATGGGGGACCGCGCAGCTGCAGCGCCTAATCCACAGCTACCCTGGCCAGCCAGGGGGCTTGGATGGTGGCCACAGGGCTCCACAGGTAAGTGCCTCCCTTTCTTCCCCCAATCCCCACCAGACTTCCAGTAACCCCACCCCCCAGAAACCCCCCATTAGCCCTGCCAGTAACAGTATCTGAGGGACAGTGAACCGGCCCCCTGTTTAAAAAGTTTGAGGACCCCTGTTCTAGTGGATATAGAACAAAGAGGGCTCCCTAACTGGCAAGCCTAGTTTTCTGATTAGTTGGAATTTATATGGATAGGGTTGCAATATGTCCTGGAAAACCAGGACTATCCTGGTTGGGGAGGGGCGGATTTTGTTCACCTACTGGCAAGTTTGTCCTGGTTTTGTGGAAGAGAATTATGGTGACCCTAACTATGGGGTATTCTTTCCTATACACATAACTCTAATTTTCCCTCTCCACTCTAATGCCCATCACAACCCATTCCTCCCCACTTCTACATTTTTTTAAATCAAGAAGCAGAGGTGGAGGCTGGCACATAACTGGCTAATGGGGACAGTCAGCATTTGGTGTGCCAAATCAGATGCTGGGAGGTCTTGTGCTTGTCTTCCCGAGTTCCTCTTTTTGGAATCGACAGGGTGTTTAGCATCAAGAAGATGCCATATGTTGGTTGATGAGGTTGATTTTGAACTGTAGCTCACACACAACAGGACAATCAGAGCTTTTTAGTACATCAGTAGCAGACATTTATTTAAATTTAAATAAATAAATAAGGGCTGCTCATGTTTCAAAACAGAGCAATTTCAGAAGCAGAGTGCATGTGAAGCAGAGTTTTGGTGTGTTGTGATAGTGGAGGCAGTGGCTCCCCAACTGTGAACCATAGTTCCCTAGGAAATCATAGAAATCAGTCAGGGGAGCAGTGGAATCCTCAAAAAAATAGCCCGCCATCCTATACAATGAATGGGATTGTAGCCCTAATGGGATGCCACAGCAAATGGATAAAAAGTCAAGGGAGTGGCCAAGCAAAAGAGTCTGGGAACCACTCACATAGAGGGGATAACTTTAAGCATCACCATGTTGTCCAGCCCTGGGTGCCAAGAGACTCCAGTTTGATGCTGCAGTATATTGCTGTAGCCCTCTGCTTGTTAAATCAGTGCTGGGCCTGCTCATGTAGACAACTAACCAGCAATGTGTGTAGTGGGCTTGAAAAAAATACTTTTTGAAGAAAATCAAGGGTGAGGTTGCATGATCAGATGTTGTCACCATTGGGGGAATTCCAAGTACACCAGAGGGATCTGCTTCTGAGAAAGGATCTGCTTCTGAGAAAGGCCCAGAATTTCTGATTGGATCTTCACACTTCTATGGTTCCCTCGCTGTGTTTTCTTCCCAGTTTTGAGACTCTTGCAGGTCTTCTTGGCTGTCAGTCCCCTGACACCTATTGCCAGGGGATTGGCACCGGTGATCATGATGTGGGAATCCAAACAGCCTCCATGGTCACATGACTCAAAAGTGGCTCACATGTCTCAATTTCTCTCTAGGGCTCATCGAGTCCCAACTCGCATAATCTGAGCCGGTTTTCTGTCCCCCTGTTTCAGGGGGACAGGGTGCCAAGATTTATAAGAGATGCTATCAAGATATGGCTGCAACCCATTCAAGGCTAGCAAAGTAGGAAGCAAGCCTCGAGAGTGTACCTTGTTGGGCATGCCCATGACACAGGGGGGGCATAGCTCAGTGGGTAAGGTTGCCCCTGAGTGGTCAGAAAACCAGAAATGCCTGGACAGAGCTGGAAATAGGGCTCTTTCATTGGGCATCTGGTGGCCTATGTCCGGAATCCCTTGCTCTGGCTGGCCGCCTGCACACAATGCACACACCTTCACTGCCAGCTCTGCTATCCAGCAGACTTAGCAGCCAGCTGTAGCTGCACAGAGTGCCTGATGCGCAAAAACCAATGGACAGAGCATCGGCAGAAGTTCCGCTCATGCCTGGTATTCACATGTCAGGTGCTCTACACAGCCACAGTTTGCTGCTAAGTTCACTGGACAGCAGTGCCAGTGATGGAGGTGTGCACACTGCAGGTGTCTAGGGGGAGGATCATGTCTGCTTTGAGCCACTTCTCATGTGTAGGGTTGGTGGAAATAGCTTTTGGAGAGACGGGTGCCTGGGTGAGAATCATGTCTGCTGTGAGTTACTTAACATGTGGAAACAGCTTCTGGAGAGACTGGGGTGACCTGGAGAGACTTGTGGCACCCGGCCAGCGAATAGAGGCCCCTGTCTCTTGACAGGGACCTCCCCTGACAAGTGGTTGGGT
Organism: Cryptoblepharus egeriae; assembly: GCA_030015325.1. Lineage (NCBI taxonomy): Eukaryota > Metazoa > Chordata > Lepidosauria > Squamata > Scincidae > Cryptoblepharus > Cryptoblepharus egeriae. The sequence goes on from JAREYC010000014.1 coordinate 13,723,238, forward strand.
GGACAGAGCAGGGAGCAGTTGCTCTGTCCTGACCCTCACTATCTCCTGCCAAGGATACCTCAATCTCAGACTCACTAACCCTCTCGTCTTCCATTCTGAACATGCTTCCCCCCCGGCTGGTCACCAAGGATGAGTCCAGACAGGTAAGTAACACAAGTTCCTTTTATGTAAGAAATAGAGGGTAAATCATTTATCAGTCACACAACAGGGAACACAGGATGCACGGATTTGGTTACAAGACGGGCAGAGGGGAGGTTCACTCTCTCTTCCTTTATACGATAAAGTCCGTTTCCCCAAGTCCTCAGGCCGGTTGATTCACCGCCTTTTGGATCAAAGTCTCTCTTTCCTTAGTAACTCTGTCTCTTTCTATCCACAGGTAATCCCTCTATCCTTTATCTCTCAGGATCTCCAGGTAAGTCTATACTGGCTATATTGCAACAAGAACAGGTAAGTCCAACCATCAACATGAACTGGTATCTAACTTCTCTCTCTTTTCTGTTTGCAGGTCCAGGAGCAGCACACCTCCTCTGCTGGACAGCGCCCGCGCTGGCTTGCCCTCCGTCCTCTCTCTCCTCTCCAGCAACTGCCGCTTCCCCTTCATGCCAGCCTTTATATACATCTGCCACCTCCCCGCTCCCAGGGTCCTCCCGTGATCCACCTCAGGGCTCCCAACGAGCGGGAAGTCCCAGGATTGGGTCGGTCGGTTATGGGGCGTCCCTGGTAGACCCCTGTTCGCCCTGCGCAGTATAAACGTAACAGGTCCCAATAAGAATCTGACCAGTACGCTCTGTCCTCCTTGGTAGACTCCAACACCCGGTCCCAAGGAGGTCTAGGCCTCACTTTCTGGGCCCACATGCTGTCTCCGCCTCCTTCAGCTCCACCACATGCTCCTTGTCATTTCTGGTCAGGGAATGGCTGGAAACGCACCCAGGTTCCTCCTCTCAGTGTCAGCAAGACACTGAGGGAAGGGACCTGACACGCACCCAGCTGGGGTGTGCAGGATTTTAGCATCGGCCTGGTGCCACCTGTGTGCACCAGCTTGGCACATGTGAAGAGCTTCCCTAGCTCTGTGTTGGGCTGAGTAGCCTGGTGTAGAGGTGGGGAACTGCAGGGCAGTGCTTTTTGCTGCCCCAGGGTTGTTGGTTCCCAGGTTCTGGCTGGGTCATGACCCTGGAATCCATGGGCCACCTGGAAAAACTAGGGAAATGGCAACCATATCATTGGGAGAACCCCTGACTCCCATCCAAAGAGTTATGGGCCCAATTCCCAGCAGTACCTGCATTTATGGCTAGGAATGATGCCTGTTTGAGACATGAGAAATCCCATCAGACAGGTCAGACAATTCTTAGCCGCATGGATGAAAGCAACTCCTATTGTACCCTGTCATGTAGTTTTGCAAGCATGAGATTTGTTCTGACAGAGTAGAGATATTGCTGGCAGGATTAGAATCCCAGATCCTCCAGCTCAGGGTTGAGCAAGGTTGGAAGAGCTCAACCATAGCAGGACAATGTCGCTATCTCCGTTTCTTAGATCCCGATGGGCTCCCTAATTGGCATGCCAAATTTCCCTTCTGTTTGGCTTGAAACCCTATGGAGCATTCTTCCTGTGAACAGGGTCCCTGAGCTGTCAGGCAGAGATTTTTTAGTGCCCATCACATCCCTTCCCTCCCCCCTTGTGCTTTTTTTTCTTAATCCAGGGAGAAAATGGAAGCTGGCAGATGTAGCCAGACCAATTTGTTGCCTTAGACAGCTGTCCCATTCGGACTTATGGACAGGCCAGCTGCATCTCAACTCTACATATACAATTGAGACTAAAAGAACACATACCTCCTTAATGTGGTACTGGGCATTTCCGGACATGGTATGTCTCTGTACAGTCTAGCCTGCCTCCTTAGGTTCTGAAAGCCTAAAAGAAATGAAGCTCCCCACTGAAGATTCTTTGTCCAAGACAGATCTTTAAAAAAGTTGGCAGTGGGGCAGAATAGCTGGCATTGGTAGTTTGTTTTATATCATTCATTACAGCTGTGGGGGTGGGGATCAGCCGACTGGTTTTTGGTGCCAAGCAAAGCCTTGTCCCTCCACCCTTCTCTACTGTCAATGGTCAGTTGCTGCCCACTCAGAGACCCACACAAATAAGAGAAATGCATTCTCTGCACAGTCCCTGGGCTGGGAAAATTCCTTCTTCCACATTCAAGCACTTCACCCTGGGAGGTGACCCAGAGCGACTCCTGGTCCTCTGTCTTTGCACCGGCCTGCTGTTGTATCCCTTCTCTCCAGCCTTTTCTGCAAAGTAAATCCTTTTCAGAGTCACCATGGTCACCGGCAGCTCCCCTGGGGGTAGCCTGTGCTTGCCTGGCCCTCCTTCAGATGCTTCCTCTGCAGACTGAGGCTGGAGGCCACAGAGACAGTGCCATTCTCAAGGATGCACTCCAAGGGATGTCTACGTAACAGGAAGTGCCTTCTGGAATCAAAATGCCTGGGAACATTCCTCCAGAACAGGTCACCTGGTGGAAAAGTTTGGGCAAAGATTCTCTGCTTCTTTTCATCTATGGTTCCACCTTCACTAATGTCGGCACCGCATGTTCAGGACCAGTGCTGGGCACTTACCGGTACGGGCCTACGCGCCCGTACCGCTTCTTCCAGTTTCCCAGCCGCTAGCGTACCGCCAGCGACAGGGAAATGCAAAACATAGCGGACTGGTACGGTCCTTCCTAGAGGCGGCCTGCCCACTTCTAGGCAGGCTCTGTGTGAGCGCCGACGTCGGCGCTTGCGCAGAGCCTTCCTAGAAGCCGGTGCCAGCTTCTAGGAAGGCTCTGCGTGAGCGCCGGTGGCGGCGCTTGCACAGAGCCTGCTTAGAAGCCAGCCTGCCAGCTTCTAGGCAGGCTCTGTGTGAGCGCCAGTGGCGGCGCTTGCGCAGAGCCTGCTTAGAAGCTGGCAGGCCGGCTTCTAAGCAGGCCCTGCGCAGGCGCCAACGTCGCCCCTCCCCTCGCCCCTCCCCAGTCCCGCCCACACCCCCTGACCCCGGCTGGCCCCTCCCACTTCCAGCGTACCGGATCTTGGGATGGGGCCAGCCCATCTCTGTTCAGGACCCTTTGGCTGGTTGTTGGTGGTTTACCTTGCTGGGTGAAATTTTCACAAGGTGAAGAAGAGGGAATTCAGGAAGGTGCTGCTTTTTAAACCCTTCTATGATAAACTAAACCTTCCTCAATTCCCTGTTCTGTAGAATGATTAAAGGTACCACCACCTGCCTGTCCTCCACTCTATATGGTCACCCTGGGTGAAATGGACCATACAAGGTTGGCCTCAAACATCTTAGCACTTAATGTAACTGCCAAAAGGAGCCCCATCTTGCCAGTGGGTGTACCAGCCTCTGCCAGTGGCATAGTTGGAGGGGGTGGAGCAAACAATCTTAGAGGGAGCCTCACTGCAGCATTGAAGGGACCCCTTCCCATATGGCTCCATTTTGCTCTCCATTGCTCCGAAAGGAAGGGGCCCCTTGCACGCCTCCCTCCAAGACTGCCTGCTCCACCCCATCTAGCTATTCCACCGATCCCACAAAAGGAAGAGAGAGTGGATGAAGGAGAAAGTGTGGAAGAGAGCATTATTGTGCAGGGATTTCACAAGCTCTGAGCGAGCATCAGCTGGCGGGAATGCAGATTTCCCAATTTAGACCAAGAAGTCTGACCATTACTGGTAATTGGGTAACATCTGGTCTGTTTTGGAGCCTGGCTAGGAATGACATCATGGTGGTTTTGTTCAGGTTTAATCAAACCTGTTCAGCTCACCTTTGGACACATGTTTTGGTTCACCCTTAGTGGCCCTTGGTCTAGTGCTGCCAGTATCATCCTTCCATGGGTTGGCTGAATTTTGGAAGTGCTCCATGTGCACCTGTGGTCCAGCAAGACTGAGTGTGTCATTGCTTTCTCCTGCGTTCTAAGCCAAGGGAGCCCAGTTTTGTCCCTGTTGTGCTGAATTTTGGTGACATCTAGAATGCAACACTCAGAGCCTGGAAGTGGAATTGCAATTCCCTCCAACAATGTATTGACTTCATGACTATTCAGAGGCAAGAGTGCCACTCCAGAGTACCCTACTACTTCAGGGGATTCTGAACTCCTCTTTTCCAGTATCCAGAAAGGACCGGTGATTTTTGTCAGATTTTTTAAAAATGCATTCCCCAGTGGTGCATTTGAGAACCTGTGGAATCAGTCCACTTCCAGTTCACAAGGAAATCTCAGACAATGATTCACAGTAGTGCTGGGTTTGCAAAACAAGGTGGGACAAGGGAAGGGGTGTGACATGATAGAACTATGTGCTTGCCATAATCCACAAGGATTGAGATACAAAATACCTCAAATTGTACCACTGTACAAATGACAGTGCCTGATTCATTCACATATTTTAATCTCAACTCTTAACTTAGTTACTTATTTACTTATTGAATTTAAAGTGCTCTTAATTTGGTTATAGGCCAGCTCTCAAAGAGGGTAAAGGACACTGAAGCTGAGACCGTCCCAAAATGTATCCCAGACATTTCTGTCAATCATCAACAGTATTTATATACTGCTTTTCAATGAAACGTTCACAAAAGTTTGCATAAAAAATGAAATTAATGGCTAATTGCTAATTTATTATCCATCTTCATGATCATCCCATTTGAGGACCATCATATCAATTTCATCAGAACCTTCATTTTAAACTGCTCAGTTAAAGAGATTTGGGGCTTCTACCGTTTGATTTGGGGCTTCTGTCGTTTGATTTGGAATTAATTGAAGCTTCATGCACACCATGTGGAAGGCAAGTGTGCCAGCTGTCCAAACCTTCCATAACACCCCTGCATCTACTGTTTGTCTTCAAGGGGCTAAACCCTAGGAAGCTCTTCTGCTGATTCAGAAGCGGAGGCAAAAGGGTGTATAGAATCATAGAGTTGGAAGGGACCTAGTAGGTCATCTAGTCCAACCCCCTGCCTGCAGCAGGAATTCCACCTAGAGCATCCCCAACAGGTGCTCATCGAGCCTCTGCTTGAAGATCTCTAGTGAGGGAGAGTCCACCACCTCCCTTGGCAATCTGTTCCTCTGCTAAACCTCCCTCACCGTCAGGAATTTTTTCCAGATATCCAGCCGGAATCTCCTTTCTTGCAGTTTGTACCCTTTGGTTCTAGTTCTGCTTTCAGAGGCAGCTATGAACAAATGAGCCCCTTCCTCCATACAACAGCCCTTCAGGCATCAGAAGAGGGCAATCATGTCTCCTCTCAGCCTAATCTTCTCCAGGTTGAACATCCCTAGTTCACCCAACCTTTCCTCATAGGGCTTCCCTTCCATCCCACTGATCATTCTTGTCGCTCTCCTCTGGACTTGCTCCAGTTTGGCTGCATCTTTCTTCAAGTGAGGTGCCCAGAACTGAACACAGTACTCAAGGTGAGGTCTCACCAATCCAGAATAAAGAGGAACTATAACTTCTCGCGACTTGGAAGCAGCAGACCTCTTAATGCAGCCTAAAATGGCATTTGCCTTCTTTGCAGACACAGCACATTGCTGATGTAGTTAGTTAGAAGGGGTGCAAGGGGGGTAACAAGTTAATTCAGTGATTTGCAACCTTTTTCATCTCATGGCACATTAACAGTGCGCTGAAATTGTCAAGGCACACCACCAGTTCTTTTTACCATTGACAAGGCACACCAGGCTGTTCAAATCTCCCAACTTTCTTATTAATTAATGTCAATCTCCAAATTCCTGTGGCACATCTGAGGATTTTCCATAGTTAACCACTGCATTGGTGTAGAGTGAGGGGATGCAAAGCCCTAGAATTTGCAGGGAGCCTTGCCACAGCATGCAAGCAGCCTTTCCCCTTCGTTTGGAGCTGTTCCAGACAGTGAGAGCTGTTGGTTATTTGATTCCTCTGTAAACTGCTTCTTGTTGAAAAGCAGTATATATGGTAAATACAGTGGTACCTTGCTTAACAAGCACCTTGCTTAACAAGCGTTTCACATAACAAGCAAAAATTTCCAAGAAATCTTGCTTCACATAACAAGTTCCGCTTCACGTAACAAGCAAGCACGCTATGGGCACGCGTGCTATGCAGCCCTGACACTCTGCACGGAGGCTCTTTATAAGGGCTGCCGGCCAGCACTGCTGCCTCTAACTGCCCTCCTGGGCTCTTTCTCTGGCTCAAAATCAAGGCGTGTAGGGTGCGCAAAATCAAGTGTGCTGCCGCCACTACTGAGCTGCTTCTGGGGGTAGGGAGATCACTCTAGAGCCGCGGGTGTGCCTGCAAAGGGCCGCATGTAGCCCTTGGGCCACCAGTTTGACATGCCTGTTCTAACTCATCACTCTTCTCCCCTCCACATTCCTTCTCTCTCCTCTTCTTCCTTTTCTGTTCCATGGAATTCAGAGAGGAGGAGGACTCATGGGTGATTCCAGTGACCATCTATGGAGCCCCAAGGCCATCCTATGGTGTGTGTGGAGAGATCTGTTGGGTCCTGTGGTAGAAGAGGACCATGGAGGTAGTTCACATGATGGTCTGGGACTGACTTATCTCATTGTACTTCATAGCCTGACTTCAAACTCAAAGTGTCATTTGGTTGGTGCCTCAGCTCTTGTGTACAGACTGGTCAGCAGATACCTCATGGTCAGCAGATACCTTACCTTCCAGCAGATACAATTGGTAGTTTAGATGAAGAATGGGGAAGACTCCACATGGGAAGGTTTTTGTTTCAAACCACATGCCTTAATTTCCCTTGTAACCAGTGAATAAGTTCTCTACCTCTGACAATGAAGGAAAGTCTAAACGGCAAAAAGGGCAGTGGGATTTAAAACCACACTTAATTCTCCTCTCTCTTTTGGCTTCTTCCTGGTGATGTAAATCATCTTGATTTCCAGCAGACTCGGCCTGCTGCAGCTGCCAGCCTTTCGAGCTCTCTGCACAGACAGGAAGCATCATGGCATTGGGGAGAGCATCACTGTGTGCCATGAGTAGGCACCCTGTCTGGATGCATGGCTGAGGTGGGGGCAGGGGTGCATATATATGTGCTGATGCTGCATGCCTGAGTGAAATGAAATGAATGAAATGCAGGCCTGATGACACTCCCTGAAACAAGATGAATAGGGCAGATTAGTGCAAATGACTTGACCGTGTCTGCATGCCTTGCAGGGTGCTCCCGACAACCTGTCAAACCTGTTTGGTCTAAAATGAGTGTGAGATGAGGAAGAACAGCATGGACAACAAAGCATCTTTCATACCACCCCACCAGCACCATCTTCAATGCTCTGGAATAATCATAAGTTCTCTCCAACCTTGTCCAAAACATGGAGATGAGAAGGAAGACCGCTAGGAAGAAACAATATGATGGATGAAACCAACACTCTATCTAGCCCAGGCTCCAATTTCTGGCAATGGACAATTCAGTACTTTGGAGAAACTCAGAAGGTTGGATGGACATTACCAATCCTACCCCGCTTCCCTCCCAAGAAGTGGTACTTAAGGTCGACTGCTACTAATTATGGAGGATCCACTTAACACTCATTAAGAGGCCTCTCCTTATCCATCAATTGTCTCACTCACTTTAAAATCTTCTAGTTGTCCTCACTGAATCTTGTGGCAGTGAATTCCACATGTTAAATGTGAAGAAGCATTTCCTTTTGCTTGCCTGTGGCATAGCTAGAAGGGGGGCAGAGAAACCAGTTTTGTAGGGAGGGATGCTAGGGTTTCCTCCCCGTTGGAGCCAGGTGGGAATTCCATATAGCTCCATTTTGCTCTCCTCACCTGGAATAGCTCCTGTGGTATGCTTCCCTCTGAGACTGACTGCTCTGCCCCCTCTACCTATGCCACTGCCCAAAGCACTTGCCAATCAGTGTGATTTTTGATGCCTGCTATTTTGCAGTGTCATGAGAAAGGGAAACATTATTTGCTCTCTCCACATTCTCTCCACCACACCTCATTTTTGACCCAAATTATGCTATGTTCAAGATGCCTCAAGTTCAGAATTTTTTTCCCCAGCATCTCCTGGGAAAGAAAATGCACCTGTAGCAAAATCGTGCAGTTGGATGTGAACCATTGCACTGCACTGTCTGGATTCTCTGTGACCGGCAATGTGATCGCCATGCATCGTGCCATGTGGGGGATCAGTGGGAAACCCACTGAGGCTGCCATGCCTCTAGCTATGCCACTCAACCTACATAGGCCATGAGCTGTGCCTCTATGGCTCACAGCCCCACTGGCTGTAGGACCGCCTGCCTGCCTGGTTGCCATTCTCTGGCTTGTGGGGGGGGGGGGAGAGCTCATTTGTCAGGCTGGGCACATCTTCCTGTGCAGCAGAGCATAGAAAGGAATGTCTGAAGCAGGGAGTGGGGGAGGGAAGCCTCCGAGCAGGCAGCTCTCTGCTAGCACTGCTGTAGGAGATATTCCCCCACCCCATCCCCAGCCTTGTTGATATTCTGGGCAGGGACAGCTTGAGCTGCAGAAACCATGGTTATGCAAGGCTGGGGACATGGCGCCTGGGCTTGAGGGGACGTGGGCCTGGGTCCCCATTCAGAACTCTCTCCACTGCAGGGCACATGTTCACTGGGCCTTATGTGAGACAAGCATCCACCTGCCAGGACGGATCCCCCAGTTGCAAATACATAATACTGTACGGACCGGCATTAGAATTCAGCAACAGATCACTGGTACATCTTATTGAATCCAGCATGTAGCATCTCTCCAAGGTCTCAGGCATTTATGCTCGGCTATCACTCTACATGCACTAGTGCACCACACACAGCTGTGTGTTGTTATGATGTGCCATTTTCCCCTGAAAAGCAGCCATGGAGGATTGCAAGTCAGACACCTGCACATTTCGTCCTACGGGGTGGAAGGTAATTCTGCACAGAGGGACAATTCTGCACAAGGAAAAGCCTGAACACCTCCCCACTCAGCCATCTCTCATTCAAAAGCTCAGCATCTTACAGGATCAGCCCATCATTGAGGCTGATTGAGACCATTTCAGGTAGTTGGTTGGGTCAAGGCGTTCAAGAGATGTGCTCTCTTCCTCCTGGCCCACCACCTGTTACACCAATCTCAGTTGGCCACGTTATTGGGCTGGCTGGCCTGGCCAATTCTTATGCTACTTGGATTGAGAAAGAGGGAAAAAGAACCAAAAAAGAGAGTGGAGGAGAAATGTGCTATAGTTTCAGAGATGCTCAAGCAAAGTGTCAAAAAAATTATTTTTTTATATATTTTTATATTTTTTATGTTTTTTTATATTTTTTTAAATTATTTAATTTCTAATTTGAATAAATTTACATATTAAGAGTGTATTAGGAAACAGATCCGGAAGATTACAAGGCTTGCCCAAGGCTGGATAGAGGGGTCACTGCAGTCACATCTGGTCCTTGGGCCGAGTTTGGACACCCTTGCTCTACTATCCCATTTCCTCTATTTTCTACTTCCTTTAGCAAGAGGAGGAGAAAGAGCTGCCGCAGCGTCATCCGAGAAAGGATGGAAACAGTTTCACTTGCCTGGAAGTATTTGAGCCAGCCACGGATGTTCACATCTGCTTATCATGAATGTTAAAAAAGAGGAAAGCTTTGGGGAAGGGAGTGAGTTGCACACAATTTTCTTTGTCCCTGAGCTGGAAATGTCAGTTACTGAAATATTTACTGTCATTATCAGAGTTTTTATATTCTACTTTCCAAGAAAAAAAGCTCTCAAAGCAATTTACAGGGGGGGAAAATTCAAATAAAGAAATGGCTCCAAGTCTCAAAAGGGCTAACAATCTAAAATCCAGTGCAGAAAAACCCCAGCAAACAACCATTAGAAAATACAGTGGTGCCTCACAGAAAGAGCTTAATTCGTTCCGGAGGCATGCTCTGTAAGTGAAACACTCTTTAAGTGAAGCAGATTTTCCCATAGAAAATAATGGAAACTCAGACTATTGGTTCCACAACCCCCAAAATATTCATATAACTAATGAAAAGCGCACCTGCGTTGCAGGAGTAAAATTCCCCCGTACGCCATCCCCCACTGCGCATCAATTCCCCACACCATCAATCCCCATGTGTATCCACCCCCATGTGTAACATCCCCATGTTCATCCACCCCATGCACATCATCACCCCTATACACATCAACCCCCCATGCCCAAATCCCCCATGCACAACCCCTCATGCCCAAATCCCCCATGCACAACAACCCCCATGCACAACATTCCCCATGTTCATCCCCCATGCACATCAGTCCCCCATGCGCATCAAACCCCCATGTGCATCAACCCCCATGCACAACATTCCCCACGCGCAACATCTCCCCATGTATGGGGAGATGTATGATGCGCATGGGGGCTGATGCGCAAAAAGATGTAAGGTTGCTTGCCTTTTGTCCCATTCATTTTGAATCACACTGTATAATAAACTATTGAACTAAATCTGACATATGCTAATAATCAAAATACCATATTTACTCAAATCCAATGAACCATCAAATCTAATGTGCACTCTGATTTTGGAGACAAAATTTGGCTGAAAATTTGAGCATTAGAGTCAAGTAGACAAGGTACAGTGGTCCCTCTCATAACAAGTGTCTCACATAACAAGCATTTCACAGAAAAAGCGATTCCATAACAAGGAATCCTGCTTCACACAACAAGTTCCGCTTCACTTAACAAGCAAGTGCGCTATGGGCACGCATGCTATACAGCCCTGACGCTCTGCGCGGAGGCTCTTTAAAAGGGCTGCCAGCAAGCGCTGCTGCCTCTAACTGCCCCCAAATGCCCCCACCTTGAACCTCCAGCGGCACCTTGAACCCTGAACCTCCAGCAGCAGCCCAGGAAAGAGTCTTTGATTGCAGCCTCCTAACCATGTCTACCCAGAAGTAAGCCCCTTTGCACTAAATGGGGCTTACTCCCCGGAAAGTGTCTTTAGGATTGCAGGCTAAGTAGACTTCATAGGATCATACACATTGAATGCATGTTTTGAATTCAATTCCAGTGTTTTGTCATCATTTTTACATACCGTTAATATATATATTTAAAAGAGAAAAGTCACTCATTCACTCACTCATCAACACCCTGCCAAAACTGCTGGGCCCAGAAGCGTGAAATTTGGGGTGGGTGTTCCTTCCATGACCAAAGGGTGCACTAAAAACTGGTTTTCCGAAATTCCAACTGGAAGGGGGTGAAATGGGGCACAATGCGTTTTCCTCCATATACTTCGCATTGAAGAATTGGTGACAGAGGGATGTTCTGCCCTAATCCCCGGACCTAGAAGCGTGAAATTCAAGGAAGGTGTTCTTTATGTCACATGAACATCCACCAAGTACCAATGTGGAGAAATTTAACCCTTAAGGGGCTGAAAAGGGGTGCAATGTGTTTTTGTCCTATACTTAACATGGAAGACTGACCAATTTCGTGCTTGGTGCCTGGTGCACTGGGGGAATGTTGTTCGGAGGAAGAGGTTGCACTGGGGAGGATGCTGTGCATGGGGGTTGTGCATGGGAAGATGCACATGGGTGATGTTGCGCATGGGGAATGATGCGCATGGGGGAATGATACGCACGGGGGGTTGATGCTCATGGGGATGTTGCGCATGGGGATGTTGCGCATGGGGGATGTTGTGCATGGGGGATGTTGTGATTGGGGAGATGATGCGCATGGGGAGATGATGCGCATGGGGGAATGATGCGCATGGGGGAATGATGTGCATGGGGAAAGATGCGCATGGGCGATGTTGCACATGGGCGATGTTGCACATGGGGGTTAATGTGCATGGGGGTTTGATGTGCATGGGCGATGTTGTGCATGGGGGGTTGATGCGCATGGGATGTTGCGCATGGGGGATGTTGCGCATGGGGGGATGTTGCGAATGGGGAGATGATGCGCATGGGGAGATGATGCGCATGGGGGAATGATGTGCATGGGGAAAGATGCGCATGGGCGATGTTGCACATGGGCGATGTTGCACATGGGGGTTAATGTGCATGGGGGTTTGATGTGCATGGGCGATGTTGTGCATGGGGGGTTGATGCGCATGGGATGTTGCGCATGGGGGATGTTGCGCATGGGGGATGTTGTGATTGGGGGTTGATGCGCATGGGGAGATGATGCTCATGGGGGTTTGATGTGCATGGGGAATGTTGTACATGGGGGAGTGATGTGCATGGGGGATGTTGCGCACAGGGGATGTTGCGCATGGGGCTTTGATGTGCATGGGAGGTTGATACCCATGGGGGTTTGATGCACATGGGGGATGTTGTGCATGGGAGTTGATGCGCATGGGGGACTGATGAGCATGGGGGCTGATGCGCATGAGGAGATGTATGGGGACAAAAACCTTACATCTTTTTGTCCCATTCATTGTGAATCACCCTATATTGTAATAAAAATGCAACATAAACCCATTGTTTTATAAAGTAGTGCAATTAGGTAAAAATCATAACTTAAACTTATTGTAATATTATTGTCATGTAACTCATTGGGGAATGCACTAAAATTAAATTTTGCAGCTGCACATTCCCATCGCCAGTAAATTTCAATTTCAAGACTTTTAAAATCAGGGCACGCATTAGATTCAATGGCATATTAGATTCGAGAAAATACTGTATACTGTGCTTGGGTGAAGACAGACACTTGCTCTCCCCCTACTAAATGTTTGTTTAATGCCCTACTTTCCCCATGCCAACGCAAATGCTCAAGGCATCTTACAAAGCTTTCAAGGCATCTTACAAAGCTTGCTGTCTTCACAACAACCCTGTGAGGTAGGCGAGGCTGAGAGTGAGTGACTGGCCCAAGGTTACCCAGGAAGCTTCATATGGCTCCGTTTGTCTCCCACCACCTGGAATAGCTCCAATGGGGTGAGGCTCTCTCCAAAACTGACTGCTTTGCCCCCTTGGCTACACCACTGCCTTGGTTTCAATTGCTTTGCTTGCCCAAAACAAATGTTGGATCCTTTGCCTACTGAGAAGACCACAAGAGCAAAAATTGTGATGGTTTTCTCGCCAGTTCGGATCACCTCTGGACCTGACTCCACCACCCTCATAGGCCTGTGCAAATTTCTGTCCCAGCCAACCTCCTCAGCCCAAATCTGCCAATGAATTCAAGAGTCCCAATCGGCTCTTTACTCAGCCCCGGCTGCCTTGTGCTTCCACTACTCTCTGGGGGATGGACAGGGAAACTGAGACAGGGCAGCTGCTCCTTGGAAGCCTGGGCTCAGTCACACATTCTCATCCTGTGAGATGGCAGTTTCTTTCTGGGCTTGAGAATGCAGCTTCCTGGCCTCTGGGGCATTTGATTCAAAGCCACATCTCCTACACAGCCCATCTGAGGCGAAGAACTCCGCCACAATCCCACATGTGCGACTCTCATGCCCTCCAGTACAGGAATCCCATTGCGTCTTCAGACTGAAATGGACACCTTCTCCTGGAGACGCAAAAGCAAACATGGGAAAGGGATGGCAGCACTCACAGGGTCCCGCTCAGATGTCCTCTGATTGTAAGGAAATTCCTAACGGAAGCCAAATGCGGAACTATCCTCCTTTTGTGAGTGCAACATTGGGTACAAGGGTACTTGTGATCTCACCAATTCTGTCCTGGTCACTGGCATCCCTGGGCATTCATGTCTGGTGGTTTTCTGTGTGTCCTGGATATTTGTATTCCATGGGGTCACGACATAAGCAACAACATAACTGGGCAACGCGCTTTGGGGAGAATGTGAAAATGTGGCTGCAATCCTAACTCCCAGTTAGGGCGGCATAACTCCTGGCACAAGTATTGTGCTGGCCTGGGGGTGTCGCAGAAGTGTCATAAGGAACTTCTGCACAAATTCTGGAGGGTTAGGCGACTGTCCAGACATGCACCAACTTCCCCACATCATTATAGGGGGATAGGTGAGTTGCGCTGGCTTATATTGGTTAGGACTGTACCCTCAGTTATACATAGTTTTTCTTTTGAGGGGGTACTCACCCAGTGGCATAGCTAGAGGGGGACAGAGGGGTGCTCCGCCCTGGGTACTACCTATAGGGCGGTGACACTCTAGGGATGTCACCTAATATCTCCTTAATATCTCCTTGCTACCAAACGTTATTGCCAAAAAATCTAAAAAGAAAAAAATATGCATTGAGCTCTATGGGAAAATGAAAGTGCCACATATTGTGGCTTTACCCACAAGTAGGTGAATGTGCCATAGTCCATCGGACTATGGGCAAGCTGAGAGTAATCCAAGGACACCAGAATGTCCTGATTCAATGAATGCAGCCCCTCACATCACCCCAGAATATGTCCCTTTTAATTACATTGACCCTATATAAATTGAAAAGGAGTATTATTGTTCCTTTACTTCTCACTTGGCCAACTTGCCTAAATTCAGATAAGGGGAAGCAGGTCCTGATCCAATGAATGCAGCCCCACCATTCACCCAAGAAGGAAGTCCCTGCTCCAGGGTCCACTGCATTGAGCTCTATGGAAACAGCTGTGTTTACATGCAAGTAAGCAACCATGCCTAGCCTCCAGTTCAGGTCAGGCTCAGATGAATGCAAGTCCCCCAGGATGGTCCTGATTCAGCAATAGTGGAGCTTGGTCAGTGGTCAGTAAAAATATTTCACCTCCACCCCAAAAGGCTTGGGTTGTAATTGAAGGGCTGAAACGGTTATTTTTTTAAATATTTGTAGGGGGTGCTGTTGCAGGCAGGCTATAAGACAGAATTCATTTGGTGTAGGGTGACCACATGTTCTCTTTTTCCAGGCCATGTCATCTTTTTTAGCCTTGTGACCTGGAAAAAAATCTAGACTGTCCTCCTTTTCCGCTTCCAGGCAAGAAGACCTGGTCTCCAGATGCTGGGAAAGTATATCACTGAGTACAATCAGAACAAGCACAGGTTTGGAGTAGTGAAATTTCTTCTAAGTCACAAAACACAGATAAAATTTTGACTCATTATGCCGAGTTATGTTATGCTCTTAAAGACTGACAGAGAACTGGTTCAAAACCACTTAACTGGCCTAAGTGAATTCAAGTCATTTGGACCGGATGAGCTGCATCCTTGGGTTCTTAAGGAACTGGCAGATGTCCTTGCAGAGCCTCTGTCAATCATCTTTGAGAAATCCTTGAGGAGTGGAGAAGTGCCACTGGACTGGAAGAGGACAAATGTAGTCCCAATCTTTAAGAAGGGGAAAAAAGAAGACCAGGGAAATTATAGACCAGTCAGTTTGACTTCAGTCCCGGGTAAGATATTAGAACAAATCATAAAACACACAATTTGTGCACATCTAGACAAGGACTTGATAATCAAAACAACCCAGCATAGATTTACCAAGAATAAATCTTGCCAGACAAATCTGATCTCCTTTTTGGATTGGGTTACAAGCTTACTGGACTGTGGCAATGCTGTGGATGTCATTTATCTTGACTTCAGCAAAGCATTTGACAAGGTCCCACATGACATCTTAATTGGAAAGTTGGAAAGATATGGGCTAGACGAGGCAATAATTAGGTGGATCTGCAACTGGCTCAATGCACTCAAAGGGTTTTAGTAAATGGTTCTGCATCAACCAAATTGACTTGGCAGTGGAACAGATTGCCAAGGGAGGTGGTGGACTCTCCCTCACAGGGGATCTTCAAGCAGAGGCTGGATGAGTACCTGTCGGGGATGCTCTAGGGGGATTTCCTGCTGCAGGCAGGGGGTTGCAGGCAGGCAGCAAAGAGCATGATACCATAGTCTTTCAAGACTGATGGAGGCCTGGTCAATTAGATGAGATGATAAGAAACTTAATTATTGCCAAACAAGCTTCTCATAGAGCTAAAATTTGGGGAGACCTTGAACTTTCAGCAAAAGGGAAAAAAATTCCGCTTTTTTCTGGAACACAGTATCAGGCCTCTTGAAGGAATGCAAATTTCAGTTTGATACCCCCACTGCTGCTTCAGTTTGGAAGGATTTTAATAAAATTTATTTGCTAAACAAACTCTTGATAACTCATCCTTTAATGTGCTTCCACCATTGCCTGCTGTTATGATTTCAGAGATTGAATCAAATATCCACTCGCTAAAGCCAAATAGAGTGCCTGGAGAAGATTTTCTTCCTCCAGAACTTTTTAAGACTCACATTGATTGGTGGGCCCTCTTATTAGCAGGGTTGTTTACATATTAATACAGGTTGCATACCAGTTGGTTGGGAAGTTGCCATTATTGTCCCCATCTATAAGAAGGGTGATAAAGGTGACCCAAAAAATTATAGACCAATAAGTCTTATTGGCATCGTGGCTAAGATGTACAAGAAACATTTGTTGAGCAAAATATGTGATTGGATGCTTGAGGGAAATCTGCTGGCAGAGGAACAAGTGGGTTTTAGGCCAGAGAGATCCACAATAGATAACTGTTTTGTTTTGCCTCATCTCATAACAAGGCAATTAACAAATGGTAAGAACTTGTTTACTGCCTTTATTGATCTTAGAGTGGCCTTCAATTCCATACATAGAGGTATCCTCAGGAAGAAAATATGGAGCTTAAATATGGAGCTTAGGCTTCTAGCTTTGGTCGAGGCCCTTTATTCAAATACACAAGTGAGTCACTCCATGTCCTCCAAATACACAATTAAATGTTCGTACAGGTGCAAATGGTTCCCTTTCTAAGAATTTATCAACTTATAAGGTTGTCAGATAAAGTTGCATCTTGGCCAAAATGCTTTTTAATCTTTATGTAAATGACTTACCAGGTTATTTGTTTGATGCAAGAATGTTAAAAATACATGATAACTTTATTA
The DNA here is from genome assembly GCA_030015325.1 of Cryptoblepharus egeriae. Lineage (NCBI taxonomy): Eukaryota > Metazoa > Chordata > Lepidosauria > Squamata > Scincidae > Cryptoblepharus > Cryptoblepharus egeriae. The sequence goes on from JAREYC010000014.1 coordinate 13,739,951, forward strand.
ACATCTTGTTATGTGCTTATGACATGGGGTTAATGGCTCATTCTCAAATAGGCTTGAGAATTGTTACAAAAACTAAATTCCTATTGCACTAACAACTCTTTAATTACTAACAAAGCTAAATCTAAAGTGATGGTTTTCAGCAAAAGAAATGCGATCTATAAGTGTCAAATAAATGATGAGCCTATTGAACAAATTAATACTTTTCCTTATTTAGGAGTGGTGTTTAGCTATATAGGGTCGTTGTTAAACCACTTCAAAAGAAGTTCTTTAAGGGCTGAATTAAGCATAAAAGGATATTTAAATTATCTAACTATAGTTACCCTGGTACCTTACTCCCGATAATGAAAGCATTTCAGGCAAAAATTGTCGAATGCTGACTTATGGTGCTGAATTGTGGGGCCAAAATAAAACTTCTCCTCTGGAACAAGTCCAGACCCACTTCTTGAGAACCGATAAAAATACGGCCGCTTCTACAGTCAGAGCAGAATTAGGAACTTATTCTTGCCATAGTTACTCTGTAATTAAGGTCTTTTCCTTTTGGTTGAGAGTTCAGTTAATAGACTCCAACAGACTTCCTAAGCTTTGCTTAATAGAACAGTCTGGTGGGGTCCTGCTCAATTTCTGGGCTAGTCAGCTTTGTAAGACAATTGAACAACATGGGATCTCCACTGAATATTTACTTTCTAGGGTATCTCAGGCTAAAGAAATCTTTAAGCAGAGAGTCTGGGATATTAATGCCCAAATGTATATGGAACTACTTCTAGGAATAGATCTTTAGACTGGTTATCTAAGAACAAAACTGTTTTTTATATTGAAAAATATTTAACAATGTGTCTACCCCAACCTCTCAGAGGGGCCTTTACCAGACTAAGGTTTGAACTGTTGGACTCCATGGACAAACAAGGACGTTACCATCATTTTCCATTTCATGAAAGAACTTGTATCAGAATATTGCCCATATCTTGTTTGAGTGTGAGTTATATTGTATTGCTAGGCATAACCATTTATTGGCCACCTGGAAAAGACAGCTTATTGGAATGTGAATTACACACTTTCATATCTCCTTCAGAGTCCAAATATTCAGGTTGTCTGCAGGACTGTCACCAAAATTTATGTGTAAGGTGACGAACATAAGATCCCACTACATTGATCAACATGGAGTTTCCTGTAGAGGTGATTCTTTAAACTAATAGTGTTTTATCTTGCTTTTACTTGGTTTTACTACTGTATTGTATTTGAATCATATCTAGTTGTTTTACCTTGCTTTGTATGTTTATTTGTGTATTGATATGGTCGAGATGACTAATCAAATAAAGTATCTAATCACTGTGCATGGGTTGGGATATCAGGCGAGGGTACTGACATTCATCTACTGTTTGTGAGGAAATATTCACTGCATATATTTTCTGGCCATTATTATTATTAACTAGCAAAAACATACCTGCATGAAAGGGTGATGCGCATGGGGGTTTCACGTGCATGGAGGGTTGGTGAGCATGGGAGGGTGATGTGCATAGGGATTTTGTGCGCATGGGGGGTTGGTGCATATGGGGGGATGTTGCGCATGGGAAGTTGCTGCGCATGGGGGGTTGATGCGCATGGGGGTTGATGGACATGGTGGGTTGATGAGCATGGGGGATGTTGCTGCACATGGGGGGTTGATGCATGTGGGAAGGTCTTGCACAGTGGGATGTGTTGTGCAATGGGAGTGTTTTGCAATAGGGGATGGTGTACGTGGGGATCTTTTACGCCTGCAACACGGGTACATTTCATTAGTCTATATATATAAAATGTCACTAACTCAGTCAGTCACTGACTAATCAATGCCCAACCAAAACTTCCAGGCCTAGAAGTGTGAAATTTGGGGAGATGCAAGGTGCTCTTTAAGCAAGGTACCACTGTACTTATAATCAAAATACCATATTTACTTGACTCTAATGTACCATGGAATCTTATGCGCACCCTGATTTTGGAGCCTAAATTCAGCTGAAAATTGTGCACATTAGATTCTAGTAAATACGGTATTTGGTAGAGTGTTGAGGGCCAGAAAAAATATTAAATTTAAATATAAAATTAAGTTCAATTAGAGATAGGACTGAGATTAATGAACAAACTAATGGGCTAAGATTTCCAGGTTTTCTCCAACCACCAACTCTGAAGAAACAAAGTCCACACTTGAACAAAGTCCACCATTCTCCCACCCTACAAACTGCTGACTTAAAGATACAAGAATAAATAACCTATATTAAAATAACCTGTATTAAAAACCTGTATTAAAATACACAAATAATGTATCCTACATTTGGGGGGGAGGGGGCTTATCCATTTTTTTTATGACATATGGTCACCCTGGTCTTGTGGCTGAGGTAGAGAGACATGCCTGGACCATCCAGACCCATATGGACAACCCCAAAGCAGAGAGAGAGAGAGAGAGAGAGAGAGAGAGAGAGAGAGAGAGAAGTAAAGGAGTGGAAGTGGAAGAAAAGGGCAAATATAGGGGGCTGGGGGAGAGGGGACACTCTGGACAGTCACCCCTTCAGACAGCGAGCTAGCAGGGAAGCCAAGGGAGTATCCTTGGCTTTGGGCCATCTGGTGGGGGTCCTGCTGGTCTCTCTAATCCTGGGATTAGTGGATGAACAGCAGGTGTGTACTTGCCACAGGTGATCAGAGAGGAGATGGTGCTCCTCTGAGTGCCACCAATTACTGCTAATCCTGCACCTGTGCCTGACCTGGTGGGGTGAGAAGTGGGTCTCAGTGCATCAGTGGGGAGGGGTGTAGGGATATGGATGAGAATAACATAAAGAGGCTACTGGGTTAGAGCAATTGGTGCAGTCTGGGTCTTGGGAAGGTGGAGGCAGAGAAGCAGGCTGGACCAACATTAGAAAAAGGGAGGGATGGAGTGGAAGAGTGGAAGGAGTTGTCCCCAGCTCTTCAGCCCACCCCCTTCCTTTCCTCTGCAGATTATCTTCTGCTTTGTCCTCCTGATCAATGGAGAGGTAGAAGCAGAGCTGAGAACAGAATAGGGACCGTCACGAGGCCTGGGGCCTCAGGTGTGGGGTGGCCCTTGTCTGGCCTTCTATGCAGGTTTGGTGTTCTCAGCTGTGCGGGAAGTGGGTTGTACTGGCCAGAAATGAAGCTGATGCAGTGGGCACATTGAAAAAATCCCCATCTGTGTCTTGGGGGACAATGACAGGAAGTACAGTGGCCTGGGTACCACACTTTGAGGGATGACAAGCTGCATCCCTCGAAGTGTGGAGGTTCCAACTTGCACCCCCAGTGGCAGACCCAGGGTGAAAAAAACAGGATGAGGCCTTCTGAGGCTTAGAGAGCCCATTCACTAACCACATGGAGTCCACAGAAAGGCACTTTTGAAAAGGTATCTGGCACCTGGGGTGGGGTGAAAACTGGAAGTGTTAAAAAATTTTGGTGCCCCTGATGTCGGGTGCCTTAGTTAAGCCACTTGTGCCTTAGCAATGCTATGCTAAGCCACTGGCAAGGAATCCTGGCTTGTTTTCACAATATGTAATGTGAAAAAATGTGTGAGTTGTGTGACGAATCACTGCTGTATGGTATACCTATGTAAGGTATTGATAGAAGGGCAGAGTTTTTTCACGTAAGCAAGTGTAACCTAGTCCAGTGGAAAGGGTAAGCAGAGAGCAATCCAAGGACACCAGAAGGGTCCTGATCCAATGAGTGAAGCCCTCAAAATCACCACAAAAGGAAGCTCCCTCCTTCTGCGCTTTCCCTTTGCATTGAACTCCACTGAAACTGCACAGCCATGTTTACTCACGAGTAAGTAAGTGCTTTGGCTAGTGTGGAAGGTCAGTCCAGTGGGTGCAAAACTTCCAGCATGGCCCTGATCCCAGGCACCTGGAGCTGGAAAATGCTCCAGAAGGCAGCCAACCCCCCAACACTGAAAACGATAAAAACTGGCTCTGTGGGTAATGTGAAATTTTTTAAAACAAATTTTATTTGTAAAAACAATCCCCTCTTCCCCCTCTCCCCAAGCTTAATTTCCTGTCATACCTTTGGGGTTTTAATGCTTTTGGAGGGGATGGGTAAGGCAGTTTTAATTTTTTTTATTAGATACCCTCTTTCTCCACAATATGTCCTCTTTATCCTGTTATCCCTTTTATCCTGAAAAAGTCTTCATTGTCCTCCTTTTTCTTGTGAGCAGGCACAGCCTATAGCAGTGGTTTTCAACCAGTGTGCCGTGGTACACTGGTGTGCCATGGATAGTCCTCAGGTGTGCCATGGGAATTTAGGGATTGACATTCATTAATAGGAAAATTGGAGGATTTGAACAATCTGGTGCGCCTTGTCAATGGTAGAAACAATTGATGGTGTGCCTTGTTAAGTGTGCCGTCGCATGAAAAAGGTTGAGTATCACTGGCCTATATGCTTGGAATTAATAAATTATGGCTGCAATTCTAAACACACTTTCCTGGGAGTAGCCCCCACTGAATACAATAGGAATTACTTCTGAGTAGACAGGCTTAGGATTGCACTGCATCTCTATCTTTCTACAGTATTTATATACTGCTTTTCAACTAAAAAGTTCACAAAGCGGTTTATAAGAAAATTTAAAAATTAATAGCTAATTAATAGTTACTGGATCCCTGTCCCAAAAAGGCTCACAATCTAAACATTCAAAAGAACACCAGCAGAAGCCACTAGAATAGACATTGCTGGGGTGTGTAGGGCCAGTTACTCTCCCCCTGTCAAATAAAGGAGATCACCCTCTTGAAAGAGTATCTCTTGCCCAGTTAGCAGGGGTTTAGTTAGCAGGCATATGTAATAAATTGTATATGTAATGATTTTAAATGTAAGATTCAGTAGTATAGTGTTTAAATTAAGCACATGAAAGCAATATACACAAGGGTTTTGAGCTTTTATTTTGTTATGTTCTACACTTTTCTTGGGTGTCCTACATTTTGAGGGGGGCCTGCACTCAGAAAGAAGGGGGCAGTCAGACTGGGGGGGGGGGGAGGGAGTGCATCAAAATGGAGTGCCAGGAGCCCCCAAGCCAACCTCTCTGTAGGGCTTCTTACTGCAGGTGCCGCCTGATCCCTGACAGGTTCCTTATAAGGCCACCTTCTCCCAGGAGTATGGGTTGTATGTGTATGAGAGAGAGTGAGTGAGTGCATGGGTTGTGTGTGTGTATATGCATGAGTGTGTGTGTGTGTGTGTGTGAGAGAGAGAGCATGGGTTATGTGTTTATTCATGTGTGTGTGAATGCATGGGGCATGTATGTATGTGAATGAGAGCATGGGATGAATGGTGCATGTGTGTGTGTGTGCGTTTGAGAGTGCATGCGGAGGTTGAGGGTAGTAAGGTGGGAGAGAGTCTGGGGGCTTGAGAGCAGTTGGGGGTAAGAGAGGACCTGTGGGGTTGGAGACAGTGGGGTAGGAGAGAGAATGGGGACTTGGAGAGGGCAGAGTGATCATATGTCTTCTTTTTCCAGGACAGTCCTCTTTTTTAGACTTGTGTCCCAGATCAGGGGTAGCAAGTTTGATGTGGGGGTCCCAGACAGAATCCAAAGACTGAAACAGGGTCGCGAGCTGAAATGGCCAAAGACCACTTGTCATGTACAGCCATGCCTGAGCCTGAACAACCTTCTGAATATGTCTACTGTGTTAATCTAAAGTTATTCTTGGTGTAGTAGATCCTGCAACAGCATGATGGGCATGGGAGGAGTTGGCTTGAGTGAAAGGGGACTGAGGTGAAGGAGAGACGAAGCCCAAAACTGTTCAGGTGATGGGCTCTCCACAAGAAGAAGAGGCCTGTGTGGCACATGCACATTGGTACCTCAACTGGGAACGTGAGGCTGTTTGGGCCATGTATTAGTAGCATAAAAATGTATTGAGCAACCAAGTATAGTGCAGGAGGGTAGTTTTATTATTTTCATATTCCGAATGTTAATGTGCTTGAGATTGTTACTTAAGTATGAATTGGTCTAGTAATAAAAGTTTGACCTTAACTTAGAATGCTTTGTGGAAGTGTCACTATATCTGATGCCAGGATAAGAACTCTTGAGGAAGAGTGGAGACTGGCCGAGTGGGGCTCAGAGGCAGTGCTTCCTCTTACCTCATAGTCTCTGAGCCAGTGCAGAGTTGAAGGTAGACTTTGGCACTGGAAAGAGACGTCTTTGGGACCTCAGAACCCATTAAATTGGGCATGGGGCAACCCGGTTCTGTGTTGTAAGACCAACCAGAACAGCACACCACTGTGTTAGAGGACCCACATAAGGCAAGGATTATTGTCCTATCTTCTGCTGGAAGACTTAAAGATGATGGGTTCCCGGAGGCTGCAACAGGGAAGTGGTGGCAGAGGGAAGGTTGGAACCCAGAACTCCAAGTTCCCCGAAGAGAATTATTTTTAGGTGTGATGAGATGCACTCTGCACAAGCCCTCTCTCCTCCAGTCAATAGACCATCACAGCCAGCATAGAAGAGTGAAACCAGTCCAAGACTGACAAGGGTTTAAGGTGGTGCAGCAAACCCATTTACTACCCTATGGTGTTTTCTACTACAGCTACTCCTGCCCCTCCTCCTGCTCCCCAAATTTAAAACGAAAATGTAGGGGAGGGATTTCATCTTATATTTCTTGTACAAATTTAGGCCAGCACAACTCACCTGTTGCCCCCTTCCCTCAATGGTGAGGGGAAAGGGAGTAAACCATCCCAGGAGTGGTGAAGAATTGCCTTATGGCACTTTTATGACAGCCCCAGATCAGGTCAAGGGCCAAACTGGGGTTTAGGATTGTGGTTTGTGCTGGTTTAATTTGGGATTAGGATTGCATGGACAATCAGCCTCATGGGTGGGACAACTCCCATCAATAGCAAGAGTTAAGGTTTTCTTTTCCCATCATCATCAATCACTTGTCCTTTTCTTAAGTCCTTCTTGACTCCTCTTGTCTGGTGCAGCAAAAGCCCTCACCACACTTTTGGAAAAATATTATGTCTGCCTAGTTCATTGGCTGTCCTTTAACAAATCCCAACCCTGACCCTGAAGATCATATAGCTCCCCAAGGGTGATCATATAGAATGGACGAAAGAATGCTTGTACCTTTAACCTTTGCATAGAAGAGGAACTTTAGGCAGATTCAGGTCAACATGGAAGATTTAAAAATCAGCACCTGCCAAAATTCCCTTTTCTATACAGTGCTTAAAAGTAGAAGCACTCTGTCCTCCATTCTATATTGTCACCATATCTGGGCACCGGCAGTACTTTGGTTTAAGGATCTTTCTGCCCTGGTTTGCCCATTACTTACTAACTTAGAACACAATTCTAACCATGTCTATTTAAAAGTATGCCCCATTTTGTTCAGTGGGTTTTACTCCCAGAAACGCGTGTTTAGGATTGCAGCCTTACTTACTTACTTACAGGATTTGTTCCCCACCTTTTCCATACTAAAGCAAATGTAGCTTAAAAAGCTTTAGAATAGCCTCCCCTCCTGTTATCCTTATAACAACCCTGGCAGGTAGGTGAGGCTGAGAGTGTCTGGCCAGTGGTGGGCTTCACAGGGTTCTCACAGGTTCTATAGATCCCTTTGCTAATGAGCAGTGGGTTATGAGAACTGGTTACTAATGGGACATACTCGTAGAACCTGTTGTTCTATGGACATAGAACATGTTTAATTTAGGTTATAGTGATGCCTCACATAACAAATTTAATTCGTTCTGGAGGCATGTTTGTTACGTGAAACATTCTTTATGTGAAGCGGATTTTCCGATAGGAAATAATGGAAACTCAGATGATTGGTTCCACAGCCCCAAAAATATTCATATAAAAATATTAACTGGTTGTAAAACTGATGACAAAACACTGGAATTGAATTCAAAACATGCATTCAATGTGCATGATCCTATGAAGTCTACTTAGGCTGCTTACACTTTCCTGGGAGTAAGCCCCATTGAACACAATGGGGCTTACTTCTGGGTAGACATGGTTAGGAGGCTGTAATACACTTTCAAAGTGTCTCCCCCCTTTCTCCTCCTCTTCATCCTGAGCCTCTCTCCCCTGCTCCCTTCTGGCTAGCCCTGAGCTGCTTCCCTCTTCACCACTGCTGTTCTCTCCCTCTGCCCAGCGGACGCCCGGCCACAGGAGGAACAGCGCGCAAGTGCTGCTTTCACTATGGGCAGGTGGACTAGGCAGCCCTGATGCTTTTTAAAAGGGCTGCCGGCCAGTGCATCTGCCCCAGCTTCCAATGAGTGTGTTTGTTACGTGAAGCAGTTTGTTACGTGAAGCAGAATCCTAGAGAAATTTTTGTTTGTTACGTGAAACATACTTTACGTGAGGTGTTCTTTACATGAGGCACCACTGTATTAGGACATAAAACCTGTTGTTAATTTATTTGAATCCCACCATTGTGTCTGGCCTAAGGTCATTCAGGAAGCTTCATGGCCAACGTGGAATCTGAACCTGGATGTTCTAGATCTCTGGTCAAGTCCCAAATCACTACACCATCTTGGCTCCCACACCTTGTGATGGGTGTGGGCGACTAGCCATGCCCATCCTAGGTGGTCTCTGACATGACCCTGACTGTACTGCCCTTTACCACCTCTCAAGCACTCAGCTGCTGCTTGAGTAGATTCTTCTCTCCTGAGTGGGAGAATATAATTTTCCAGGCAGCACAAGACTGGACCCTGGGGGATGCTGCAGCTATTCCTGAAGAACCGTCCAGCACATTTAAAGACGGGAGGTGAGCCAGGCCCTCGGAGTCACAGAAGGGCAGACAATTTGATCACAACTCCAGGACAGCCAGCAGAGGAGAAAGAAAATGATGTACCCTGAAACAGCCCTCTTTGTGGTGAACTACATCCTTGCACGGTATGTAGTCCCTTGCCTTGCTGGTCCCAGGGATGGAGGGGCAGGTGGCTGATCAACCCAAACAAAAACATTTTTATTATGTGGTGGTGTTGTTGCTGTAGTAATAATAATAATAATAATAATAATAATAATAATAATAATAATAATAATAATAATGGTGTCACTAATTAATAATAGTGGTGTCACACAACAAACTAGGATTTTGGGATCCTTACTAAATCAAATGCCACCCAGCTGTTTACAAACTGGTGAGATGCTACCATAAATCATTCCATGGAAAAATGGTGGGAAATGCAGAAAAAATGTAAAAATGGCTTATCGCAGTTGTTCAGCTTTTATCTTGTCATTGCTGGTGTTGGCCAAATATTTCTTACTCATGTAGTGGTTCCAAACCTTTTTGGCTGGCAGCTCAACATAGTATTCAGGCTACAATACTATGTATAGGGAATACATAGTAGAAACAGTGGGTTTTTTGCAAGGAAACTTTGGTGGCCCAGCCAGTTTCTGGGGCTCCCCCAGGGAACCACAGCTCACAATGCTGGTACCACTGGGGATTGTGCCTGGTGCACCAATGACGATAGGGTTGTGGTTGTTTTCTTTCCCCATCATCATCAGTGCTTTTTTCTGAGGGTTCTCACTGGTAATCAGAACAAGCCCCTTTTCCCACCAGCTCCCCCCCTCCCCCCCAGCTAATTACGGTAATAATTAGTCATATGGGGATTACCTGTGGTGAGTACCAGCACCTTTTTCCCCCAGAAAAAAAGCACTGACATCATCTATCACTTGTCAACAAAAAGTAGTTCAGAAAGTGTTTTATGTAGCTAAATTAATAAAGAGGGGGCTCACAATCTAAAAATAAACTCAGTGCTTTGGCTCTCTATATAAAGAGATCCCTTAATAAAAACAGAATGTCAGGATTAAAAAGAAAAAAGGGACATGCCCTCCGAGGAGTTGAAAGGGACCTTCCAAACCCCCATGGGTCCTTTCTAGATGAGTAGGGTGGGAGCAAGTGACCTACACAGATGTGTATCGTTTTCTTCTGGGTAGGGCAGGATCTTTCCCCTTTGCCTATTAAGTACAAAAAGGGGCTTGTTCAGGGCATCTGCTGCTGTCAGCCCAAATTCCCTGGGCTAAGCCACTAGGCCCCCTTCTGCTCAATTCCTCCTGAGCCAGGGGATTGTACCCCAGGACCCATCTAGGCACTAAAATCTTTGATTTTCTAGCATTGTCAGCCTGAAATGGGGGCTAATTGAGAGCTGAACCAAATATGAAGATTCCCAACATCTAATTTATTTCTCTTTATCCCGTTGATATCTCATCTTCCTTGGTAAAAATCAAGGCCTCATCTGTGGAGGTTCTCTTGCAATCACCAGGGAGAAGTGGTGGAGGGCAGGTAGACTGAAGAGGGCATTCCATGCTTCACAAATGCCTGATGCTCTAGCCTATCACTCTCCTCTTCCCCTCCACGCTTCCTCTTTCCATCTTTCTTTTTTAAGCAATGAATGTGGTGGCTTCTGCTAAGAGGGGTCCACCTGTGGGTTGTCTGAGAGTTGTCAGGCCACCTGATATGGGATTTGTTCATCCTCTCAGCATCACTGACCCATCTCTCTCCAATGCTTCAGGAGACCCCGCACTCCTTCCCCCCGTCGGGTCATCGCAGAGATCCCTTTCTATTCCAGCAAGAGGCATTTCAGCTTGCATTCTGCACACTCCAGTAGTCAGGGCCTGCAGGATTACTGGATCAGCCCCCAGAGACGTTACTCAGCTGGCAGCGCCTGGCGCACCTCCACAAAGAAGATGCTGATCCTTCCTGGGAGCACTGGTGTGTCAGATGTGGAGTCTGTCCACTGGCCCAGCTCCGGCCAGTACAAGCGCAACCTCATGTAAGTAAGTAGCCAGTTCAGCTTGGTAGGTGCTGGGATGGTCTGAAAGAAAAATGCAGTGCACTGGAGTAAATACACTGGATTAGATACATCTGTTCACAAACATGTCTTCTACAAGGGCAATCTGCGTAACCATTACTTTGGTTCTGTTCTGCTCATTTGTTGCAATTATTCCTTATGAATCAACACACCCTTAACACCAGTGGTTCTCAAATCACTCTTTATCAAGCCACTGATCAAGGGAGAAATAATTTTATTTATTAACTTATAAGTAATATTTTATTTATTTGTTTACAAAAAGCTAGATCTATTTCTCATAATGAGGCAGCCATAATGAATAGCCTCAAGGCACTAGAGGCTCAGTTATGGGACCACCTGCCCCGCAACCTGTCATTGACGTACTTGGAAACAAAACATACCAGAAAAAGACACTCCTGATATTTACATGGGCCTTGAAAACTGCAGGAGATCAGCTATTTGCAGGGCGGCTAGCAACTAATAGTTCTCTGATCTTTCCATCATCCATGTTTTCTCTGGAGGATTTGTGGGCCTTGTAGTGCACCGTGTTCTCCTTTGCTTGTCCCGGCCCCCTCTCTGTGACGTAGATTCCCTTAGGGGAGGCTACCTCCATATCTGCATCACTATCAACTTCCAACATCTCTGAAGATCCCAAGGAGGAGACACACACAGGCAAGTGACTGAACAGAAGCTTTCTTTACTTCCAGAGGAGGCTCATACACGTATTGGTTTCTCACAGGTTACTCTCTTGGTTACAGGTACAAAACAGTGCAACTGAGCACGCAGGCCCTTCAAATAGGTATGGCAAACAGGTGAGTCAACATCTATATACTCATCCAAGTAAGTGTAAATGAGTCTCTAATGTCTCTTTCTTTCTCTTGCAGGTTTCTCCAGGACCAGCATTCTGCTCAGCATCCTCTAGCCCAGCTGCTTCTGGCTCAACCATACTACACACTCTGCAACCTCTCACCTCCTTTCCTTGCTGGGTTCTGACTTTTTCCCGCTTTTCCCTTTTTTATTTCCTCCAGGTGTCCCTCCCTTTCTCCCTCCAGGGATTGGAAGGCCTGGGATTCACTGCTGTCCTTCCCCCACCGGGGCAGGCTGGGATTCTTACACAGCCTGTTGTAGTCCTCTTGTGTCTCCCAATCCTTATCACAGGATTCACCAAAATTTGGACCTGCAGTTTGAGAAATGGAATTCTCCCTTTCAGCTCTTGCTATGACACTAACCAGCAGTGCTCCAGAGTGGAAGAGTGAAGGAGAGAAAAGAAGTGGGGTAGAGAGGCTCTCCTTTTCTCTACACATCCTCTTCTGCTCCGCCACCCTCTTCCCTTTTAAATTCAGGGAGCAGGTACCATGGGAGGTTTGTCCTTGACTGAAGTGGCTACTTTGGTTATCCTGACACATAGGCTAAATCTGTGTGTAAAGAACCATTTAGCACACAATTTCAGGTGGCAGGAAGTTTTGGGACAGCCTTATATTGACAAGGTGCATGTCAAAAGACAGTTATCTTCAGATCCTGCTGAGCATTATAATTTTCCCCTACCCTGACAAATATGCTGCTGGAAATGGTGCCCTAGGGAGAGAAAAAGACATGGAGACAGGAAAAAAATCCTTTGTAGCAATCCAGGAAATATATTTAAAGAGAAATTAAACTGGCTCTGAGTCTCTCTCGCTCTCCTTCTCCCTTGAGCTCATCAGACCCAGAGTGACCACATGTCATAAGCAAAAAGGAAAAAGAGGACATCAGATCACCATGGTCCTAAACCCAGCCCTCTCTGCAGCACTTGTGCTCTGCCAGCACTCCCCTAATGCATTAATAAGCTGCTCGCAGTTGCTGAGTAACCACATCCTGCCTTCCATGTGTCTTAAGCCAATGGGCGTTTGTTTTGGTGATGTCATGCGCCTCATGTGTGAGCACCATTGGCTGGGCTCGGGTGTTACCTTTTAATATTCCACCACAACGGTTACCTGGGTGAAGTTCTGTCTTTGCTGGACCCCTCCAGATTCTTCCAGCTGGGTGGAGATGTTGCATCTCTGCATCTTCCAATGGAAGCAATTTAAATGTCCTAAAAGGTCACTTGTAGTTGCCTGTATCACCCGTGCTGGTTGTGCATGGTTGCTCACAAACAGAAATATTAAGAAAACACAATACGTCTTTAAAGGAGACATTGTGCTGCAGGGGGCTTTACATCCTCCCTGGATCTTTTGAAAATGAACACACAGGACATGCTGAGAATTGAGATGCAGGGTTTCAGTTATCAATTCTCTTTCACATCCATATCCAGATGTTTAAGGGAGATATTACTGTATTTGGCTTCTATTATGCATTTACTTCCATTAACTGTTGACAACGGGTGCAAGTTTTGAACCTGAAATGTAGAATTACGCCCTGAACATGCCTACCATACTCCATTCTGATCTCTGATGTGTTAATTCAGAGTATAAGGTGAGCTAGCTCAGTGATTTTCAACCAGTGTGCCGTGGTGAGAGAGGAGATTCATGGGTATAAGGAAACAGCCAAACTATCCTATACATACTTTCCTGAGAGTATGTCTCACTGAATTAATCTTAATTCTAAGTAAACATGCATGGGTTTGTGTTCTTGGTGTCTAAAGAAAAGCCATTTTACTGTACCTTAGGTTGTGATCTCTCTGACTGAGACATATTCAAATGACCTGATCTCATTAGGTCCATAGGCTCCCTAAATACTCTCAAAGCAGTTGCCCCTTCCTTCTTCTCTAAACATTCTCTTTTCCTAGTACTTTCTGAAAGATCAACCCTGAAATGTTGGAGTTACTATCCTGAGAGAAAGCTGCTTGGCCATGCCCACTCAGCAAGTTCATGGCAGAGAGGAGATTTTAACCAGGCAAGTCATCCCAGTTTGTAGCTCAGCCCCTTAATCCAAGAGCTGTCTCAACCCTCCACGTATTTCCTTTCTTCCCATCTATGAGACCAATAGTTGAAGACACTCTAGCCTCACTGCTCCTCCGCACTTTCTCTTTTGCCTCATTTCCTGTCTGCCTTTATAAAGCCAGTGGAGATTGGCAGCAGGCAGAGGGGAGCGGGTTCATCCCTGTTGAACCACCACTTAAGACCAGTACACCAATTGGGTTCCCCACTGGGTCAGCCGAGTGGAAACATTTCTGCATTGCAAGAAACAGGACAATCTATAAGATGGCAATATGCTGTGGATGCCTTTAAGCCAAATTGGCAAGTTGGTTAAAAGGCTGACAGTTCATCTACTGAAAGCTCACTGAAGTTGAAATCCTAACCCCTGGTAAGACTGGGACAAGTCCATACCATAGACTGGCAGAAGTCCATGTTAGCCTGGGGGTGTCATAAAGCACTTCTATGCCACTCCTTGGGGAGTTAGGCCAATGCATATTGGTATGGCAATCACCCATACTGTCACAGGAATAAGGAGAAAAGTGAGTTGTGGCTTACTCCAGAAATTGGTTAGGACTGCGCCGTGAATCAGTCAAATGTAATTGATATCATGAAGTCCCTCCAGGTCTCCAGAGACTGATCTAATAATACCATTGCCAAGCAGGTGGCTTTTGGGGGGCAAGGAAGGAGATACCTAGAAGAGGACAGTATAGATCACAGAGTTCCCTCTTAATTCTCTGATTCCCCCTGGATTATTAGGCTATTTCCTACCTCTTCTTGCAATGCCTCCTAATATCTCTCTTTCTGCCCACCCACCCCATAACCTCCTGCTTTCAGATTTCCTAGTGGCACTTCTTTGCTCCTTCTCCCTGCCAGTCCATTCCTGTCCCTTCTCACTGTAATTGGAACGTTGGTGGCCCCTTCCCCACTTGCCCCCTTGTTTTCATGTTTTCTGATTCCAGATGAGTCTCTCTCTCATTGTTGGCTTTCTCCATCTGTCCATCTTTCCATGCAGTCTTGTGAAGCTGCCAGGACCAGGAAAAGCCTGGGACCTGGAGCCTGGCAGCCCCCCTCCCTGCTACCTTGGGGCCAGAAATAGCCCTATCAAGAGGTGGGGAAGGGATGGGTGCAATGTGGTGCAATGTTCGGGACAGCAGAAGGAGAGGTAGGCCAATATGATGCATGGGACTCACCAGGATGTTCCCCTTTGAACTGTTTGCAATCAGTCAATCAACCAACAATATTTATATACTGCTTTTCAACTAAAAGTTCACAAAGCAGTTTACAGAAGAAATAAAATAACTAATAACTAATGGCCTCCTGTCCCAAAAATGCTCAGTCTAAAAAGATGTTAAATACCAGCAGAAGCCACTGTAAAAGACATTGTTTAGGGAAGAGGGCCAGTTACTCTTCCCCTGGTTAACTAATTAATAGTTAATCATTAGATTTATACCCAACCTTTCTATCTAAAACAGTGGTCAGGGAAGAGGGGTAAATTACCCCCAAATGGGGTAAAAATGAAATTACTGGGGTTAATGGACAGTCATGCTGTCTCAGCAGTGTGACTGTCCATTACCCCCAGGAATTTCATTTCATTGCATATAGAATCTATATATACAGTGGTGCCTCACATAAAGAGCTTAATTCGTTCCAGAGGCATGCTCTTTAAGTGAAGCAGACTTTTCCATAGGAAACAATGGAAACTCAGATGATTGGTTCCACAACCCCCACAATAGTCATATAAAAATATTAAACTGGATGTAAAAATGATGACAAAACACTGGAATAGAATTCAAAACATGCATTCAATGTGCATAATCCTATGAAGTCTACTTAGGCTGCAATCCTAAAGACACTTTCCTGGGAGTAAGCCAGTGGTGGGCACTTACTGGTATGGGCCTATGCGCCCGTACCGGATCTTCCAGTTTCCCTGCCGCTAGCGAACCACCAGCGACAGGGAAATGCAAAAACATGGCGGACCGGTACGGTCCGCCATGTTTTTGCCCCACCGCGCCTGCCTAGAAGTGGGGCAGGATGCTTCTAGGCAGGCTCTGCGCAAGCGCCGACATCGGCGCTCGCGCAGAGCCTGCCTAGAGGCGGCCTGCCCGCTTCTAGGCAGGCTCTGCGTGAGCGCCGGAGTCGGCGCTTACGCAGAGCCTGCCTGGAAGCGGCCTGCCCGCCTCTGGGCAGGCTCTGCGTGAGCGCCGGTGTTGGCGCTTGCGCAGAGCCTGCCTGGAAGCGGCCTGCCCGCCTCTGGGCAGGCTCTGCGTGAGCGCCGGTGTTGGCGCTTGCGCAGAGCCTGCCTGGAAGCGGCCTGCGCGCCTCTGGGCAGGCTCTGCGTGAGCGCCGGTGTCGGCGCTTGCGCAGAGCCTGCTCAGAAGCGGGCACCCGCTTCAGGGCAGCAGGCACTGCGCATGCGCCACGTTGCCCGCCCCTCACCCCGCCCCACCCCCTGACCCCGGCCTGGCCTCTCCCACTTCCAGCGTACCGGATCTTGGGCCAGGCTGGGCCCACCTCTGGAGTAAGCCCCATTTAACATAATGGGGCTTACTTCTGAGTAGACATAGTTAGGAGACTGCAATCAAAGACACTTTCCTGGGAGGCTTACCTGGGCTGCTGCTGGAGGTTCAAGGTGGTTGGTGGAGGCTCTTGGGGGCCAATTAGGGGCAGCTGCCTCTGGCACCTCCAGGCAACTGCCCCCAAGTTGGTGGCAGTTAGAGGCAGCAGTGCTGGTTGGCAGCCCTTTTAAAGAGCCTCCATGCGGAGCATCAGGGCTGCATAGCATGCATGCCCATAGCACGCTTGCTTTTTAAGTGAAGCAGAACTTGTTATGTGAAGCAAGATTTCTTGGAAATTTTTGCTTGTTGTGTGAAACACTTCTTAAGCGAGGTACCACTGTAGATTCTATATGCGTGCATTGCTGTGTGTGTTACAGTACTGTAGTGTTCAAGGACCTGACACAGTGCAGTGCATCCAGGGTGTCCAAACGTCCAGCTTTCTCCCGACTTGTCCTACATTTCCTACCCTGTCCAGGGGGAAGGGAAACACCTGAGCCTGTCCAGGATTCTGGGGGTGGGTGGGAGGGTGCTTGGGGGCACTGGGGAGCAGTCTTGAACCAGCTGCGGCTTTGCGCAGCTAAGTCCGAGCATTGCAGGCATCCATCTTGAAAAAAATGATGGAGCCTTTCCCCGCCTCCCTGCCTATAGGTTCTCATGGAGAGGCTTTTCTGTGAGTGGAGTGTTCTCTCCTGATCTCACTGGCACTTTCCCTTTCCTAATTGGAGGTGTGTGCTGGTGTGGTCAGGAGAGGATTGCCTACGGAGAAGCCTCTCCATGGGAACCTTTAGGCAGGGAGGGAAAGTTATACTATAATAAATAATTATTTTGTTGCCTATAAAGTGTTATTTATTTATAATAAATAAATAATTATTTATTATTCTCAAATAAATAATATATGATTTCCTTCCTTTCAAATCAAGGGGGTAACGTCGGCGTTTCTAAATATATTTTGGGGTAAAAGGTAAAAAAGTTCCCTGACCCCTGATCTAAAAGGAAACCCAAGGATATTTACCCAAAATTTGGGTTTATTTACTCAAATAAATGCCCAAATAAATTGGGTTTATTTACCCAAATAAATAAAAAAGAATGCCTCTTATTTACCCATTTCAAAGAATGCCTCTTGCCCAGTTAGCAGGTAATCACCTAACCTCATAACTCCCAAAGTTTGAGCTGGAAAGATTCCTGTCCCTGCTCCTGATATTTCATGAGACCGCCCCCAGCACCTAATCTGGCAGTCATGTGCCCCCCTTTGCCTAGGGGTGTGACAGCTGCTGCTGTCCCTGCCTTGCCTTGCTCTTTATCCATGCCCCAGCCAGTTTGGAAGAGAAGATGGAGAAGAATGTTGAGCAGAAAGCGGAGTGGTGGGCTAGAGCATCCAGACTCTCTACCCCACCATTCACACCTCCTCCAGATCCCTCCTGCTAAATTTGTGGAGAAGAACAGTGGTGGCATATCCCCCTTGCCATCTGCCCCCTGAAGTCTCCCCTGATGGGGTGTGTGTGTATGTGTGTGTGTGCGTTTGTGTGTGTGCTTGGCACGCATTTGGCCACACATGTGCCACCAGACCTGCCTCCCTCCTCACTCCATCCTCACCCAGAATATGCCTCATTCCTCCTCTTCCCCTCATTCTGCCCATAGTCCATACCCTCTGCATAGTCCAGACCCTTCTGTTCCACTAGTCAGGTCACTGGGCCACCAGTGATTGCAATGATGTCCTCACAGCACTTGCTGGTGCTGTGACATTGTACTGGAATTGCAACATTCTTTTCCACTGTGCTGGCATCCTAGCTGGCAGACTAGGAATTCGGGCAGGATTGGGCTACTGATCTCTCCTGGCTTTCTGATTGCCAGGAGAGTCAGGCAACTCCTGCTAGCCTAGTCAGAAGCACCTGTGGCAGACCAGGACCATCTGCATCTCACGTGCATGAACTAGGAAAATGGGAGCACTGCTCTTGCCAGAGCCATACAGACCTGGCTGTCTCATGTCAGCAGTAAGCAAGACTGTCGAGGCAAGTAGGGTATCCTAAACGGGAAAGGGTTCCCTTCCTCTAGGGAGAGGTGCCATGAGTCTATCTTGCAGGAACAGAGAGCTGCCACTTTGTGCAAGAGAGAAGCAGGTGGGACCTCTAGGTAAGATCAAAGCCAGGCTGCGAACAAGCCCTTATCCTCTGAAATAATGGTGGGAGCGGGGGGAGGGGGCAGTTCACCAAGAAGGGGCTGAGCAGCAGAGTGTCCTCAGGAGCCCGCCTTTTGGACTTTCCACATGTGCACCAAGGTCAGGCTGTTGAATCCAAGCTGGCCAGGTTTGGTCCTTGGGTAGGGTTGCCATATGTCTCCCCCAAACAGGGACCTGTCCTGATTTTGTGGAATTCCGTTTTGTGGAATTATGGCAATCTTAAACCTGGGATCAGACCTGTTTGGCATTCAGAATCAGGCTAGATCTCAAACCTATATAGTCATCACAGCTTGTAATGTCTGATGAACTTCTCCGTCCTCTTTGGTAGGCATCTAAGTTTAACTTTCCTGTGCCTATTTTAGAGCTGTCTTGAAACAGGGTCACCATATGTCATAACCATCAAAAGAGGACAAGGCCCTTCCCCAAATATAGGACACCCAAGTAAAATTTAGGACATGATAATCTAAAAGCTAAAAACACTCATATACCCATATTTACTTGAATCTAATGCACCATTGAATTGCACGCCAATTTTAAAAGGCTTGAGATAAAGAAAAATGTTTACTGGTGACTGTATTGTGCAGCTGCAAAGCAGGTGCAAAATTTAATTTTACTGCATACGAGTTATATGACAGTACATTAGGTAGTGCACTACCTAATTGCACAACATTCTACAGTACTGGGTTTATGTTACATTTTTGTTATAACTGTTAAAGTAAATACTGACCTACAATAATTAAAATACTGTATTTACTTGAATCTAATGCGCCATCGAATCTAATGCGCCATCGAATCATCGAATGCACCCAAATTTTTGAGACTAAATTCAGCTGGAAAAGGTGAGTATTAGATTCAAGTAAATATAGCATATTGTTTTCATGTTAACCACTGTTTATGAAATTTAAAATTGTTACATATAATTTATTAATTCCAAGAAGGCTACATACTGCCTGCTCACAAGGAAGAGGAGGATAACAAAGATTTTCTCTGGGACACGTTTTTTTAAAAAGGACATGTCCTGGAAAAGGAGATCTCTTGATTTCTGAGGCTGCCCCCCTGAAAGGCATGTCCCCCCACCCCCAGCCACCTCTACTGGTTTTCCATCCACTGCCTGTGTGAGAAGTGTGGAGAGGAGAAGAGTGGTGGGCTAGAGTGTCAGAATTGTGCCCTCCTCTGCTCTGTTTTCCTCTGTTGGACCCAGACAAAGTAGTAGCAGCAGGAATCCTGGACCTTTGCCAGTCCACCACCTGAGTCAGCCACGGTTAGTTTGTGTGTGTTTGTGAACCAGCCCTGGCCTGTTTTCCGCCTTTAAACGCCACACACCACATGGAACCGAAGTCAAGCACTGCTTCTCAGTCGCCAGTGTTGTGAGGCACCCTGCAGTCCTGCTTCTCAGCCTGTGGGGAGAGCAGGCCTTATAGCTGCAGCAGTGGCAGTGTTGACCATGAGACGGTCGCCTGGGAGAGCAGATGGCGCTTCACTGAATCCCAACACCAGGCATGGCTCAAGGAGAGCAGATGGGCTGAGGGGGAGACTCGTCAACAGAGAGGGAACTCCACTAAGCCAGATCTCAGCGCCTCCCATAAATACTTAACATCCTCCAAGCTTTCTCTTATTATGAAAGAGAAGTCTTTACACTGTCTTGAGTGCTGGCAGGGGGAACGGGGGTGGGAACACAGCTGGCGCACCTACGAGTTCACGCAATGCAGGTGGCATCAAACTGCAAGGGTTCAACAGTGCCAGTTGGGCCACTTTGGGTTGCCCTTTGGTCATCGCCAACTCCATCCACGCTGCCTCCAAAGCAAGCCTGTGGATAGTCCCACTCCTTGCTCTGCTCCTTGCACATTGTTGGTGAAACATTTATGGCTTGATGGCAGGGAGGGCCGAATGCCCTAGATACCAAGCTTTGGTAGGGGTGCTTTTCTGAGACCCGGGGAAGCCATACACATCCCTTATGAGCCTTACCCTACCATCCAGAGTAACTATGGGAGCACATAAGAGACATTAAGTGCATCCGTAGTTACTGCACCACCTAGTGAAAACCTATGGGAAATTCATATTGCAATCCAGAGTAAACTGTTCTTACACCAGAGCAAGGATGCCCCATAGTTACTCTGGACTGCGCCCTTAGAAGGTTTAAAAAGACTTGCCTGATTTTTGCCTGAAGATTCTGATTTTTGCCAGAAACACCTTTCTAAAGCCTTTGGGGTTGGGGGAGTGTTAAAAAACTTTGTACCCCTGGTTGCCACCTTTGTAGCTGGTGCTTCAGCTGGTGCTAAACTCAGAGTGCAATCCTAACCAATTCAGGCCAGCATACCCTGTTCCCACAGTGGTGTGGGGAGGCTGGCACATGTCTGTGCACTGGCCTAACCCCCACCAGGAGTGGTGCAGAAGTGCCTTATGGCACTTTTACAGTTGCCTCTAGGGCCAGCATGGGACTTATGTTGGTCTAAACAGGGGTTAGGATTGCGCTGTTGTTGGTTCAAATGGAGCTGGAGGTTCAGGAGGTTCAGGGTTAGGTTCAGGAGGGGAACTGGCCCTCCTAGCACATAAAATGCCATGCTAAATGCCACCCACTGCTGAACGGCACCCACCCTCTGCCTACACCATTCTTCCCCCTTCTACATTTAGAAAAAAAGAGGTGAAAGAAGTGTGGAGGGCAGAAGTGGTGTGCTACCCAGAGCAATGTTTCTCAATGCTGCTTTGCTGAAGTACTACTTGCTGTCACTTTCTCCTTGGTAGTACTACTGGAAGTAACTGGAGGAGATGACATTGCTAGTTACATTCAGGTTCAGAGCCTGCAATGGGTGCTTCCCATTTCAATGTCAGAAAGTGACTCAGATGCACAGGTGGACTTTTTCTCATTTGAAAACTGCACAGCATCTGGCTGAGCCTACTATCACTGTTGGAAATCCCTGTGGCAGTATGCCTGCAGACTGGTGGGTGCTGCACATCCCATCCAACATGGTATGAAATACCACCATTGGTATGTGTGCCACCAGTTGAGATCCCCTGAGCTAGAGCACTGGAGATGATGGAGATGCCCTAGCTTACCATCTCTTTCCTCCACACTCCCCTCCCAACTTCTGTGCTGGCCTAGATAGCCAACACTGCAATACGCCAGCTGAGCAGGTCCTGCATAGGCCTCTGAAAGCTGGCACATATCTATGCATCGGCTTCCCTCCTTGAACAATGACTTGAAAGTGCTTTACAGCACTTTTGCAACACTCATGGGCCAGTGCAAGCACCAGCACTGGAGACCCTCAGGATTGCGCCCTGAGTGTCCAGGTGTGCCCATCTCCTGTGTTTTGATCTCATGTATGATCCTCGGTCTACAAATACAGCCACATTATCAATTCCTATGCAAACTGGTTTTTAGCTAGAGCAATAGCAATCATTTGCTCGACACCCCAAAAAATCTGTGGGTGATATCATGTAAGATACACCTTGTTATACACCTTGTTTTTTATACATGGATTTGACTCAACACAAATGGCCACTGCAAATCAGTTTTGTAAACTGCTTTTCTACTGTTGTACAGAGGAAGTCATGCAAGCAGTTCTTGCAATTCTTCAGCTGAACCAGGCAAAAGCAGGGATCCTTTCCATTTCCAATTCCTGACTGCCTCTCTACAACAGTAAGAAAAGGTGTTTTTAAACAATTTTAAAGGAGCCGACTTTTTAATTTTTAAATTGCTTTCATGCAACACTTTTTAGTATCAGTATTACCAGAATCAAATCTCTCCAGAAACTGAGGCACAACCTTATTCAATTAGGAGCAACTGAAGACGCAGAGACCTGAAACTGCATCTTTCTCCACTGGTTTTTATCCACAAATTTTTTATCCATGGGAGGTTTTTGAACTTTATCCTAGTGGTAACAAGAGCTTACTATAAAGGGAAAGGGGCTTCCTGAGTTTGCAAAGGGCTCCTTGTGTATTATTGTGACAGAAACAATCCTAAAAGGCAAGTAGGCAAAATTATCCCCATTTTGCAGATAAGGAAGACTGAGGTACACCAGAGTCAGAGATTAGATTTGAACAAGGGCAGTCCTGGTATGCAATTCAGAGCCCAATCCTATGCATGTCTACTTAGACGTAAGTCCCATTATGGTCAGTGGGACTTACTTCTAGGAAAGTGGGCACATTTTTCTGAGAAAACCTCCAAAGTCTTTGGAAAGGTGCAATTAAACAGGACTATGATTTAAGCACCAGCTGGATGAATGGGAGATGCTGCTGTCACTCAGTCTGGGGGGGATTACCTCTTGCTGGATTTCCAGTAAGAGCCAATCAGAAACAGTCTCCTTCTCACAATGGGCCGGCCTTGCTGTTATTGATAGGGCTCTGAACTTCTCTTGCACTTGTGTAATCCGCTCTCTTTACAACTGAGCACTGAATGAACCCTATAACCTGAACCACAAGTCATTGTCATAAGCAGTTTCTTGGTCTTTCCTTGAGTAATTCAATTAGTCAGCTGTGCGGCTGAGTCTTGCAAACAGAAATAAGGAGGTACCTTCTTGACCCCCAGTGAGCCAGTCTGCATGGCTTAGGTGGACAACCATTTCTAAAGGCCTGACAAAGTTTGCCAACTTTTCTCCTGGCCCTGCTCCTCAATCTTCAACAGTAGCTTGGCATTTAGAACGCAGATGTCAGTGTTACATGACATGGAGATGAGTGTAATCACTTGCTTACTTCAGCAGATTGAGCATAGGAGCAGGCCAGAATGATCAGTTGGCAACAAACATGAGTGAGGCAACATGGTGTTGCCACTAGGTTGAAGTGTATGTCTAGAAAAACTGGGTTTAAATCCCATGAGTGGCCTCATTAGGGCTACAGAATGACTTTGGGCCAGTCATTAGCAGGCAACCCTGCCTCAAAACTCTTGTTATGAGGATAAAAGTGCATTGCCCTGTACACCATCTTGCAGTCCAGAAGCATGAGGTGGTCACCAGATTCACCCTGGACCTAATGGACTGTCTCACTTTTGCAGATGGAAAAACCGCTGGCAGTACCTCAACTATCATTACCTTGGAAAAAGACCGCCACGCCGCCAGTTCCTGCAAGTGAACTTCTGAGTTCTGCCCCAAGGGCAATCCACTGACAACATCTGGTAAGTGGAAAAGGTGATCCAGCAGGGAACAGCGGGAGCCGGAGATTGGTGAGAACTAGGAGATCAAAGGGTCACAGCTTCATGTCCCCCTCATGTGACTGCCAACTACCATGTGTAAAGAGCACATGTACACAGATATATTAGCTACTGCATAGACACGACATGTTTGTAAGGAAAGGACAAGTAAGCATGTTCACATTGCTGCACACTTCCCAACTACATTTGTATCTGTTTTTTGAATAAAGGGTTCCAGGGTTGGAAGAGAAGAGTTCCACGAGCTGCACATAGAACATTACCTACCTCACATTGTTGTTGTGCGAACCAAAAGATACCCCTGCTAACTGGACAAGAGGCATTCTTTCAAGTGGGTGTTCCTCATTTATTTGGCAGGGGGAGCGTAACTGGCCCTACAAACCCCAGCAATGTCTGTTCTAGTGGCTTCTGCTGGTGTTATTTTGCATTTTAGATTGTGAGCCTTTTGGGGACAGGATTCCATTAGCTATTAATTAGCTATTAATTTTTTCATTTTCTTTTAAACCGCTTTGTGAACTTTTTAGTTGAAAAGCGGTATATATTATCTGTAGATAGATAAAAAGCTATGTGAGATGCATTGGACATAAGCATAAGTTTTTCATGCATAAGCATGGGAAAGGTGGGGTATAAATCTCATCTGCAAACAAACAGATAGACCAGCAAACAACAATGAGCTCAAACAGAGTGGTACACACGGTTCTTCCCATCCTGTAGTTGTTTCCTTGTATCTAGCCATCTGTGGTAGCCTATTTCTAAAACCAGGATGTTGCATGTACCCATCATGGCTTGTAACCTGTGACAGACTTTTCTTCTAGAACTCTGTGCTGCAATCCCCTTTTAAATGCATCCAGGCCAAGTGCCATCACCACATCCTGTGGCAAGGAGTTCCACAGATATGCAGCGCAATACATGTAACCAGCACAAGGATTGGGGCTGCTGCTGCACTACTGTGGGGAAAGGAAAACTGTTTCCTTTTCCCAGAGTAAGGCAAGTATATCCCCAATGGCTCTACTTTGATTAAGATGAGGCAATAAACCTCCTTAGCTACGCCGCTGCAATGAGGCTTCCCTCTGAATTGTCATGCACAGAACCCCAATGATACTGCAAATGCTCTGATTTTTATTTTTTCTGGTATTTCTGGCATTACACAACAAAACAAATATCACAGTCTTGTTCATACTGTATTTTGTAAGCATATATCCTGACATATGGGTGACAGGATGCAGCTTATGTCACTCTGTACTCAAAGAGTACCAAAGCCCTAGTGAAGTCATCAGCCCCGAGGAGGTGGCGGAGAAAGAGATGGCCCAACAGGAAGTGTTGTGAAGGTTCCCGCAGTGCACAGGAAGGGGGTCTGTATAGTCATTATATATGACAATGTATATGTCATATACATCATTGTAGAAGGCCTCTATAAAGTGTTTGAAAGAGATGGAGTTGAAATCAGGTGAATAAAAACTGGAAGCCAACACAAAGAGCATCCTGCAGTACTCAAGTTCTTGGAATTTATGCCTCTCTCCCAGACAAGCTTATTCATAATACAACTCTAACCTTATACACAGATTTTTTTACACACAAATCTGCAAATCACAGATTTAAAAACTGCTTTTCTACAGTTGTAGAGAGGCAGTCATGCAAGCAATCATTCAATTTTTCAGCTGAGCAAGGCAAAGGGGGTCTTTTGCATTTCTAGTTGCTACTGCCTCACTACGACAGTAAGAAAAGCAATTTTGAAGTGACACACTATTTATTGCATTTTTAATCAGCCAGGAGTCCCAGAATCAAACAAGTACAGCTATTGAGGCACAACCTTATTCTCTTAGGAGCAAGAAACCTGGACGTGGGTCTATAAATCTATTTTCCCACCTTTTTATCCACATTTTTTAAATACATGTGAGGTACCAGAACAGAACACTAGTAGATAACGAGTGACACCTGTACATATCAGCAATGAATTCAGTATAGTGCACATATATTAATTACCCCCCCATACCATTTATTCTTTTATTTATTTATTTACCTACCATATTTTATATGACCCTTCCTTCAAGGTGCTGAGGATGGTGCCACAACAACCCTGTGAGGTATGTGAGGCTCAGAGAGAGTGATTGGCTCAAAATCTCTCAGGAAGCCTCATGGCAGAGAAAGAACTCAAACCCGGATCTTCCCAGCTGAATTCCAATTCCCAAATTACTACACCATCCTGCTCTTGGATTAAAACAGCCTGTAGCTTTTGCTCTCCTAGTGATAACAGTATGAATTTTCTTTTCCTTTCATGGTACTGTTATGAGCAGCAGTGGGTAGATTGATTCAAATCCATATTTTGAGATTCCCGATTAACGAGGCCAGATATGCCTTATTAATATGGAATAACTATCCTCAATTTAATAATCCTTGCTTCTGAAGAATTAATCACCATGTTAAATCCCTGGGGAAGCCTGAAGAAAAAGTCCACATGCCCCTCCCTCATAGCTCCATTTAGTTCCCCTGCGTGGAACGGCTCCAAAGAAGAGGGGCCCTTTGCACACCCCCTCCAAGACTAACTGCTCAGCCCCCTTTAGCTATGCCACTGGATAAGATACAATTGGTGTATGATTATCTTCATATTAAGCCAAACATCATCCAAAACCAGGCTGACAGAGGCAGGTATTGGCTACCTTTGCCCCCTGCCTTTGTCCTCTCCTGCAGAATGAGATTGACTGTGGGGCACAGCCCCCTGTGAGCCCCATTGCCAGATGAGGCCTGCCTCGCTTGGCTTACCCCACTATGGCCTATGTTAGTGGGGAGGGGGATTCCCTCTCCGACCGCCCCCCCTTTTCAGGTTGCCGCCATGCCAGCCTTAGTGCACCAGCAGCTGTCAGGGCCTGCATGCTTTCTGTCACAGCCAATGAATGGCCACATTATGCTTGGCTGGGCCACCCTCCCCTCCTTGGTTTGCCACACTGTTCCTTTTGCACTTGCGCCACTCACGCTGCGTTTGATCCTTTGCCACAACGACTGCACCTGCTGAGATCTGGTTGGGAGGGAGAGAGGGAAGGAGGGAGCAGGTGCTGCCGGCTGGTCTCCTTCAGATGCACAGGACCAACCGAAAGGGAGACTCAGTCTGAGACTCTTTCTGACTTGGAAAATACGTAGATGCTGGTCCCCAATGCTGAGACCTGTTTGCAGGCCTGTTCCCTCTGTGGCCTTGAGGGATCCGAACCAACTTAGGCTAGCACAACTCACCTGTCTCTCTCCCCATTCCCACATTGGTGTGGAGAGCCCGGCACATGTCTGGGTACTTGCCTAACCCCCCCGTAGCGCAAAAGTGTCTTACAGCACTTTTGTGACACCCCAAGGTCATCACGGGACTTGTGCCAGGATTTATGCCAACCTAACCAGGATTTAGGAATGCACTGAGTGGTTCGTGTTGCTTGTGGTGGCTACTAGTTGGGGGAGCCAAACCAAGGCTCATGAGCCACGTGCAACTCTGACTCATAACAGCTCTTTGAAATATGTTGGCCAAGCTTTTTGGCATAAATTAAAAAAATTCCAGCTTTATAATTATTTACTGGGTATAAATTGAGTGACCACTGGATTAAAATGCAAATTTGTCGCGGAGAGTAAGGGTAAAATCCAGAGTAACTACGGGGAGTCCCTACTCCGGAGTAAGAACAAGTTACTCTGGATTGCAATATGAATTTCCCATAGGTTTTCACTAGGTGGTGCAGTAACTACAGGTCATGTAGTGTCTCTTATGTGCTCCCATAATTGGATTGTGTGCTATATATATTTAAGAATTTTAATGCTTCTTAAATCTGGGATTCTCAAACATCTGAAGTTTATCATATGTGGCTTTTATGTTAAGACAAGTTTGGCCATTCCTAAAATATAGTTGGAGATGTTCTTTAGTATTTTTATTTTTTCACCAATTTCACTTTTCCCCAAAGTGGAAAAGCGCAGAAAATTGTGTTATGTGTTTTGATTTCAAGGGTATAAATTCAAATTACAAATTACAAAAGTGTATTATGTGATGCATGTGGTATAGTATCTGGTATAGGGGATATAGTTAATATTCAGACTGGTTTTATTTACAGTGACAGCGCACATTATTTGCAGAAGGATGCATGGGGACAGGCCCTAGTTGTAGAACGGACTCTGCATTTGCCCCTACCTTCCTGAACACAACCAACCAACCAACCAACCAATCAATAATAAAAGTTCTCAAAGATCACAAAATGATTTACAAAGAAAATGAAAATTTCTCCAGGTCAATAGCTATTCAAGGGCATCTTCAGCCCTATGACTCTGGCTCATCTTATCTGAGATCTGTTGCTCTCAGCCACATCTTGTGCATGATACAGTGGTATCCCAGCGACCTGCCCCCAGATCTCACTGCACTGATCCAGGACCAGCCTTACCAGCCTCATCCATCTCCTCCCCACATGCTCAGGGAGATAAGCCCATTTTGCCCATTCCTCATCTCATCTCCGCACTGATTCCCAGACCTTCCTGCCGACCTTGGCGTTCTGTCAGGCCGTTTTCCTGCCCTCTGCTTGTCCCTCCATCCTTCCTCTTCCTTCCCTGCTATTTCCTGCTTGGACTGTCCAGTGCCAGGTCTGCTGTACTTGATTTATTCCCTGTTTCCTGTTACAAAGGACGCTTGAGGAAAGGCTCAGCTCCCCACTTGTCCAGCGTGGAGCAGTCCAGGGCATGAACATCTCCAGGGACATCCTGGTATGTGAACCAAAGTCCCTTAACCAGCATCATGACAGCCACTTTCCCTGCCACTTGGAGAGGCTCTCGCCCACTCCTCTCCTCCATTTCCCTGGTTCTTCCAAATCCAGGGAGCAAAGTGGCAGGGTTGGACGGACCAGCAACCCTGTACAAGAGAAAAGAACAATTTATGACGGATGGGGGAAGGGTAACCATATCTCATAATTTTCAAAAGAGGACTAGTCCCCCCCAACGTAGGACAATCCAAGAAAATATAGGAAACAACTGGAAAAAAAGCTGAAAACACTTATGTACCGTATGTTGCTCTCATGTGGTTTATTTAAGGACTATGAGCACAATCCTAACCATTTGTACTCAAAAGGAAGTCCCATTGTGTTCAATGGGCCTTTTCCCCAGGAAAGAGTTTTTTGGATTGTAGTAGTGTATATTACGTATTATTAAATTTAAAATTGCTACATAATTTATTACATGCAATTACAAGGTGGCTCACAAACAAAAAGCCCCCCTCCCAATGTAGGACACCCCAGGAAAATGTAAGACTTGATAAAATAAAAGCTAAAAACACTTATGTCTATTGCTCTCATCTGTTTAATTTAAAGAGTATATTACTTATCATTAAATTTAAAATTGCTACATATAATTTATTACTTGCAATTTATTAAGGCTCACAAGCAAAAAAGAGATTTTCTTTCCGGGATACAAGGCTAAGAAAGAGTACATGTCCTGGAAATGAGGACAGATGCCTGTGTGTAAGGATTCCTCCCCCTCCCACAGTACAGAAGTCCTGCAGTCAATGAATTCTAAAGGCCAAGAAAAGGCCTCCAACCCTCCATATACCATGTGATTCCTCAAGCAAGCATTTGATTTAAAAATAAAGCATAAACCCATCCATGATTTCTGCAAAGAGGAGCATTCCTGCCCCATCACACCCCCAACAGCAATAGTTTTGTAGTAATTTGCATCATCTAAAGCAGTGGTTCTCAACCTTCCTAACGCTGTGACCCCTTTATAAGTTCCTCATGTTGCGGGGACCCCCAACCATAAAATTATTTTCATTGCTACTTTATAACTGTAATTTTGCTACTGTTATGAATCGTAATGTAAACATCCAATATGCAGGATGTATTTTCATTGTTACAAATGAAATGTGTGTTCTATGCACACATTGAACACAATGGAATTTATTTCAGAGGATTGGGCATAGGATTGGGCATAGGATTGGGCCCTGAGGCTGCAATCCTATCCACATTTACATGGGAGTAAAGTCAGACAGCCCCAGTGCGTGTGCAGCTACAGCTGGAGGTCTGGCAAGCCTGAGCTGGCCCCCTGCACCAGGGGTCTTTAGGCGACCCCCAGGAAACCTCTAGGCGACCCCAAAAGGGGTCCCGACCCCAACTTTGAGAAACGCTGATCTAAAGTTAAATAAATAAATATTATCTAATTTACTCACATTGAGTTGGCCAGAGATGAGGGAGGCTGGGTGGACCATGGGTGGACAGAAGACAGTTTGCAATGCAAATACAAACTGATGCAAATTTGATGGGGTGTTGGGGGGACACGAATGGTTGACTGATGGCCCCTTCCGTCCTGGCAATCTTTTGCCTGCCCCCTGACTGGACAAGGCTGATTGCAGGAAGGCTGATTTCCAACAAAAGGAAAGTTAAGAACATTCATTAAGGCTGAAAAAGCAAGGACAGGTGAGGGAAAGATCCTCAGGGGGGCCAGTTGATCACTCTATGGGGGGCACCCCTATTCACCCCCACCTAGCTATGTCCCTATGCCATGACCAGAAGTGACATCATCAGTTTAGGCCTCAAACCTACACTGCTATCACCCAAAGCTTCTATTACAATCCTAACCTCCTAACCTATCCTAACCTCCACTTTGGCTGGCCTAAGCCCTGGCATAAGTCATGTGCTGATCTGGGGGTGTCACAAAAGTGCAGAAAGACACTTTTACCCCATTTCTGGGGAGGGGGGTTAGGCCAGTGCACAGGCATATGCCAACCTCCCCACATCATCATAGGCCAGATGAGTTATGTTGGCCTAAATTTCTTAGGATTGCACTCATTATATAGTGTGCATGTGCTGTTTTTGTTTTGTTTTGCGGTTTGGAATTCAAATATTCCAGCACGAACAGAGTCCCTTCTCCAACCACACAGCCCTCGCCCCATTTCCAGCATTCCATTTTGTAGAATCCCTTTTAGGACAAAGCACCCAGTTTCTCTCCCACCGGGAGCCCACCCTCCCCAAAAGCTCAGTATCCTGTATATTTTCACTTTGTATTTTTAATGGAAACTACACAACACATATGAAATTGGCTTGTAACTCACTTAAGGGGTCCCTAACTACAGTTTAGAAATGCAGAGCTACTATGTGAAAGGGACTGAGTGTCCATTCATGGTCTGCCCAACACGTCAGCCCAACACCTCAGACAACATGTGATTTAGCTGATGCTCTTGGAATATAAAAAGGAAAGGGGAAAGAGCAGAACAGAAAGTGTGCAGGAGAGAAGAGTGGTGGGCTAGAGTGTCTAAGTGCTCATTTGACTCCTGCTCCATCTTTCTTTTTTGAGCCAGGGTGGGGGAATGCACAAGAGGAGGTGCAGCAGAGAAACAGGAAGACAATCCCCTACTTATTAACTATTACTAGATTTACCTCCTACTAAAGCAGGCCTCCATCAGTCTTGAAAGACTATGGTATCGTGCTTGGCGCTGCATGCGTAGCACAAGAGCCTAGGTTAGAATGTTATGGAGGATAGGCTGTTACTCAAGCAGCAAATCCTCCCTCTGAATTAGTCCAATGGAAAGGCAGAGTCAATACAATTGGATACAGCTGGCATTG
The DNA here is from genome assembly GCA_030015325.1 of Cryptoblepharus egeriae. Classification (NCBI taxonomy): domain Eukaryota; kingdom Metazoa; phylum Chordata; class Lepidosauria; order Squamata; family Scincidae; genus Cryptoblepharus; species Cryptoblepharus egeriae. Next base: position 13,771,003 of record JAREYC010000014.1, read on the forward strand.
CAGAGCTGGGCTAAGGACAGGAGCTCACCCTGTCTTGTGGGACCGGCCCGGGTCTCAAACCCTGGCCTGCTGGTTAACAGGCACAGTGTCTTAACCACTTGTGCCATCCACAACCCACACCTCCTTCTAGATTTTTGCTAACAAGATTTAGAGTGTAGATAAATATACCTGTACAAGAGGGCCAGGATGTGGTTAGGGAGTTTATCTGAGATCTGGAAGATCCAGGTTCAAATCCCTCTGGGCCATGAAGCTTTCTGGGTGACTTTGGGGCCAGTCACTCCCTCTCAACCTCACTGATCTCAAAGGGTTGTTGTTGTGCAGAGAGCAAGAGGGGAGGCACTAAAGCTTTGTAAGCTACCTGGGGCATTTGCTTTTGCATGAGAAAAGTGGGATATAAACAAATGAATGAACAAACAACAAATAAATAAACAAACAAACAACAAACAAATAATTTGCCAGCAGAAGCACCTGCATCAGCCTTCTCACAGTGTGCAATCAGGATCATCTGTATGTCTCCCCCCCCCCCTTTTGCCAAATGCTAAAAGGTTCGTGTGAACTGTGCCCATCAGTGCCTCTCCACCACCAGCAATATTTCTTCTTCCTGGTCTGCTCTGTATCTGATCCTGCTTTTCCTCCTGCTGTGTCAGTGTCCTGTGTCCCCCCAGAACTCCCAGTCTGGAACGTAAACACTTTTCCGGCTTTCAACTGAGTTAAGAGTTGGTGATTCACCCTGCAGGCTTGTGCAGGAGGAATGTCGCCAGTGTGGACATGCCCAAGAAGAGCCACGTCCTGCTCACGCCCGGATTCCGGTCAGGAAGGCGAGTCATGGGCCTGCAATGCTTGCATTTTTGGGTCAGGCATGCCAAAGCGCTCGGCCCTGAAAAGAGTGAGGAGTTGGGTCATCTTCCTTCCTCTGGTCCCACCAACTCACCCAACTCCCTGCCTTTCAACTGGGCCTTCCAAGGGAGCCTTCCTTTGTTCACCCAGCTGTAACCAGGAAAGGAAATGGCAAAGGGATATAAGCAAGCCCCAAAACGGAAGCTTTACTTCTCAGCTGATTTTCAAGCAGAGGTGTTGGATCCCAGCACTGTGTGGCCCTCACAGTCTTGGCCCTTCATCCCTCCTTCCTGATCTTGGTAACTCTGCTTCATAGCAGATGCACAGCTGCGAATCATGTCATCCCCATGTTGTGAATTCATTTAGCAGCCCCACCAGCTAGATCAGATCCCAAAGATGGCTGGGCAAATCCTGTCTCATCTAATGAATTTGTGGCATTGGGCAGTTAACCACAATGTTACATAATTCTTTTGTCCTTCCAGGATGTCCTGCCTAATTCCTGTATCTGAAGAATCAGCAGTGGCAAAGGAAAAAGAAAAAACACTCTGCACATGTACAGCTAGGCACCTTTTTATTGCTTCCGGGGCTGGAGTACTGAAAACAAGTACTGAAAACTGAAAATGTCATTTTATGCTGCATTAAGAGGATTGTAGCTTCCAAGTCATGAGAAGTTATAGTTCCTCTTTATTCTGCATTGGTTAGACCTCACCTTGAGTACTGTGTTCAGTTCTGGACTTGAAGAAAGATGCAGCCAAACTGGAGCAAGTCCAGAGTAGAGCGCCAAGAATGATCGGTGGGATGGGAAGCCCTATGAGGAAAGCTTGGGGGAACTTGGGATGTTCAGCCTGGAGAAGAGAAGGCTGAGAGGAGACATGATCGCACCGTACCCTTCAGATACCTAAAGGGCTATCATAAGGAGAAAGGGGCTAATTTGTTCTTAGCTGCCTCTGAAAGCAGAACTAGAACCAATGGGTACAAATTGCAAGAAAGGAGATTCCAGTTGGATATCAGGATATCATTTCTGATGGTGAGGGTGGTTCGGCAGTGGAATAGATTGCCAAGGGAGGTAGTGGACTCTCCCTCACTGGGGATCTTCAAGCAGAGGCTCAACGAGCACCTGCTCCAGGAGGCGGGGTTGGACTACATGACCTACTAGTAGTGGGTCCCTTCCAACTTTATGTTTCTATGATTCTAAGACTCATCTCTGAAAGCCTGGCTTAAGCAAAAACACAATGTTCTTGCAGGTCTGGATTCGAGACTGGCTTTTGCAGTCACTCCCAGAGCTGTTGGTGTTATCAATACCACATCTTGCCTGCACAAGAACAGCAGGCCAGAGTACTCTACCCGGCGCCTTGCTAAAGGAGTAAATATTTGCTAAAATCCTAGGTGATAAACATTTAAGCAAAAAAAATTTTTTTTATAAACCAACTCCTTGCAAAGCACAGGCTGCCACAACACAGACGTGTGTGCCAAACGGTGACAGCCATTGCCAGAGAGGGCACCCTAAACAAGGCATCTGGCAAAAACTTCAGAGCTGCCTTGGGAAGTCATTACATTTTAGAGCCAGTTTCAACTGGAGCTCTGGGGGTTTTCCATATACAGTGGTACGACACTTAACAAGTGATCCACATAACAAGCAAAAATTTCTCTAGAATTCTGCCTCACATAACAAGTGTTGCTTCACTTGACAAGCACACCCGTTAGCAGTTGGGGCAGATGCGCTGGCCGGCAGCCCTTTGAAAAAGCATCAGGGCTGCCTAGCGCACCTGCCCATAGTGAAAGCAACAAGTCTGTGCTATTTCTCTTCTGGCTAGCCCTGTTTCTGGGCGTCCACTGGGCAGAGGGAGAGAACAGGAGAAGAGGGAAGCAGCTCAGGGCTAGCCAGAAGGGAGCAGGGAAGAGAGAGGCTCAGGATGAAGAGAGAAGAAAGTTGGGAGCACTTTGAAGGTGTCTTTGATTGCAGCCTCCTAACCATGTCTCCCAGAAGTAAGCCCCATTGTGTTCAATGAGGCTTACTCCCAGGAAAGTGTCTTTAGGATTGCAGCCTAAGTAGACTTCATAGGATCATGCACATTGAATGCATGTTTTGAATTCAATTCCAGTGTTTTGTCATCATTTTTACATCCAGTTAATATTTTTATATGAATATTTTTGGGGTTGTGGAACCAATTGTCTGAGTTTCCATTATTTCCTATGGGAAAATCTGCTTCACGTAAAGAGCGTTTCACATAACAAACATGTCTCCGGAAAGAATTAAATTTGTTACATGAGGCACCACTGTAAATAAATAGGCAACTTCTTCAGCGTTTGTGTCGTGTGATATGCTGTCTGTTTGTCATGGATTGTAGTTTCCTCCAATCCATGCTGGACGCAACATGTGGATAAAAATAAATAAATAAATAAACAAACAAATAATTTTCATCAGCTGAAAAATAAGATGAAATTTCATCAGACGAAAAAGAACTTTTTTCATCAGTTTCAGTGCAATTATCACATGATGCAATGAGCTGAGCTACTAGAAGCAACCAGTGCTAGTGTGCTAGCATGCATGTGAGCGCACTGCCAGTGGATGCAGTGGATGATTTTACATAATTCCTTCCTATCCATGGGAAATGCTGCAGAAAGCTGGACCGGCTCCTCAAGCTAGTTCCCAGCCTGAAACCCAAGACTGCCTCTGGGGCGCCAGCAGCTGGAGTGCAGCTTCAAAGACCCGCATTCCTGGCTGTGCCTCTGGGGCAAGACTCCACCTTGGATGCAGCTGGAATTTCTTGCAGGTGCACATATGGGGATGTGGCCTCTTGAGAAGCCAAGAGGGCCATTCATGTGAACAGATGTGTGAGTGTAAGAGCTGGTTCAGCGTATCAGTTAAGAGATATGCTGTCCAATCCTAACTTGCTTAGGAACTGGCAGGCAGACTGGCCTCCAACCGTGTGAGGTGTGATGGAGCATGAAACTTGGAGCATGAAAATATTCATCCCCTTACCCCATGTTGCATGCCAGCCACCCCTGTGGGACTAAAGAGATCTGTGCCAACAGAAATCACAGGGAAGGAGATAAGGATCCAGCCTAAGGTAACAAAGCTGGTCTTATGCCCTTCCTAACCCCAGTCTTATGTACCAGCCCATCCTCCAAAATGCCCAAAATGGCCCTGTTACACCCTCCCACCACCTTCTTAAACCCTCTACTCCAGACACCCACATCCAGTGGGTGCTGCTTTCAGCAACACTGTTGAGGCCAAATCTGGCCTTCATGGGCATGAATCCTTCACAGAAGGCCCAAAATGCTTTCCAGCACATTTGGCACACACTGCATTATGTACATGTATGTATGCCACCCCCTGCAGACAAAGCACATGAAGATGGCATTTATAATTTGAACAATCTCCTAACCTATGCATTTTTTTAAAAATGGAGGCCACATGCTTTTAATTTATAATAAATTTAATCTAAACTTTATGGGGCACCGAGATGTACGAGTGTTCCTGCTGGACAAATGAGGCTTTCAGCTTCGTGTGGGCTGCATCCCAGTTTGAATGACTTGTAATGGCTAGCCAAACTGGTGGTGAATTCATACTTGTGTTTTGGCATTCTGGAAAATAAAACAGCAGATATTTCTGTTAATGACCAGACACTAAGACTGTTGCACAAATCTTTACAACCAAAGGACCAGACACAGGCTTTTGCACCACACATAGAATCATAGAGTTGGAAGAGACCCCAGTAGGTCATCTAATCCAACCCCCCACCTGTAGAAAGAAAGATCTTTACCAAGGACCAGACAGACTTTTGCACCAATATTTGAAATCAAAGGACCAGAAACTATGGCTGCAATCCTAAGCACATTTTCCTGGGAGTAAATAGTATTGAACTCACTGGGACTTACTTCTGAGTAGATTTGCTTAGGTTTGCACTGTAAGGCTTTTGCACCAACTTTATATATAACTATAGGTAATAAAACAAATGGCTGTCAGTGGTGCAAGTGGTTAAGACACTGTGCCCGTTAACCAGTAGGCCAAGGTTCAAGACCTGGGTCTCCACAAGACAGGGTGAGCTCCTATCCTTAGCCCAGCTCTGCGATGCAGCTGGAACCAATCGTATCGGCTCTGGGCTCTGCCATTCCATTGGACTTTTTCAGTGGCGTGGAGATGGGGGGGGGGTTGCTGCTTGGGTAACAGCCTATCCTCCATATCAATCTACCCAGGCCTTCGTTCTTTGCATGCAGCGTCGAGCACGATACCATAGTCTTTCAAGACTGATGGATGCCAAGGTAATAAAACTAATAGTTATATAAATAACTTTAATAACTTTTAATTTATAAATAATTTTAATAGTTAATATAACTAACTAACTCTCTCTCTTTTTCTACACACACACACAGTGGCGCCTCACGTAACAAGTGCCTCATGTAAAGTATGTTCTATGTAACAAGTCTACATTTCCAAGGAATCCTGCTTCACGGTAACAAATCTGCTTCATGTAACAAGCAAACCCCTCTGGCACCTAATGGGCACACGCACTATGTGGCCCTGATGCTCCACACGGAGGCTGTTTAAAAGGGTGCAGGCCAGTGCAGCTGCCTCCAACTGCTCCCAATTTGGGGGCAGTTGCCTGGGGGCGCCAAAGGCAGCTGCCCCTAACTGCCCCCAAATGCCCCCACTGGCCACCTTGAATCTCCAGCAGCAGCCCAGGTAAGCCTCCAGGAAAGGGTCTTTGATTGCAGCCTCCTAACCATGTCTTCCCAGAAGTAAGCCCCATTGTGTTCAATGGGGCTTACTCCCAGGAAAGTGTCTTTAGGATTGCACCCTAAGTAGACTTCAATTACAGTGTTTTGTCATCATTTTTGCATACAGTTAATATTTTTATATGAATATTTTTGGGGTTGCGGAACCAATTGTCTGAGTTTCTATTATTTCCTATGGGAAAATCTGCTTCACGTAACAAACGTTTCATATAACAACAATGCCTCCTGAATGAATTAAATTTGTTATGTGAGGAACCACTATATATATATCTATATATCTATATCTATATCTATATCTATATCTATAAAATGCAGTATAGCAAATATATAATATTTAAAAAGCAGGCCTCCGTCAGCCTTGAAAGACTATGGTATCGTGCTCTGTGCTGCATATGCTGCATGCAAAGCACGAAAGCCTGGGTTGGATTGTTATTGAGTTGAGGCTGTTACCCAAGCAGCAGATCCCCCCTCTCCACGCCACTGAATTAGTCCAATGGAAAGGCAGAGCCAATACCATTGGATCCATACCATTAGTGTCGCAGAGCTGCGCTAAGGACAGGAGCTCACCCTGCCTTGTGGGGCCGACCTGGGTCTCGAACCCGGGCCTGCTGGTTAACAGGACTATGTCTAAACTACTTGCGCCACCCATAGCCCATTATATAATATAATTAAAAGGCAACCTCTTCAGTGTTTGTACCATGTGGTACAACTTTAATACATAATTTTAATAGTTAATATAATTTATATATATAAGGGGTCCAGGCCAGGGCAGTCAGGTAAGTGGGGGGTTAGGGGCTCCAGGGGCAGTCAGGAAAGTGGGAAGGGTTTCTCTTGGGGGGGATGCAGGTAGGTTGGGAAGTTGGGTGGGAGGCTGGGTGGACCCCCCTCCAGTGAGACCAGACTCACCTGGCTGTGTGCCTACTCAGGTCCAGGACTGAGGAGAAGCTGCACAGGGAGGGGCTGAGGTGTGTGGCCTTTGTCGAGGCCCCTTTCTATGTCCCAAGAGGCAGCGGCTGTGGGGAAGGCTCTCTGGCATGGCAGCAGACCCAGACCCTGCCTTCCTCCTGCAGTGCTTGCTGCTTGCAGAGGCACACACGAGGGAGGCCATGCCCCCCATGTGTCCTGCACCTCTCCTTTCTCTTCTCCACCCCCCCAACATTGCCAGCAGTGGCGCTGGCACGTCTCTGGAGCAACAGGGGCTCCAGAGACATCCTCCTGGGCCCCGCCAGCACACAGGAGAGGCGCATCCACTGGTTCCTGAAGAATTGGGCTCTTCCCCGGATTTATGGTGGGGGCCCAATTTCCTAATTTCTCCGGGAGTTTTTGGTCATTTGGGAACCCTGCCCCATTGCCACTCATCTCGCCAGTTTCTGCCTATGTCTTGTATATTTACAACAACACTGGGAGGTAGCAGCTTAAACAGGACCAGCCTTAGGAGCTGTAGGCGAAGACAGCAAGAAGAAACTATACAAGATTATACCAAAAGTTCAGTGCCATAATCAGACTGGATCCAAGCCACTTCCTACACAGGCTTTGAATGGTGGCCATGATGACCCCCCCCCCCCATGTTTCATGACCTCGTTGTGGAACCAACCCACAGGTTGAAGAAAACTGATTTAGACTGGTTGTAGGATCTGGGTTTTGTTCAGGGCAGCATTTGGTGTGCCTGCTTGGCCAAAAATGTTTGTTTCCCATGGAGTAACACGCCTTCCTGATGAAAAGCCTGGCTGGGGAAGGGACAAGGAGAGGAAAGCACTGACCTTTTCACAAGCAGCAATGAGTGGTCCATGCATGCCAACAGGACACATCTGCATGTCTTGCAGTAGTGCTGAAGCATCTTGTTCCACCATCTTGTGCCATGACCAATCTCTAAGCATTAAGGGTCCCTCCAATTCAATCTTCTGCAAGTCTACTCAGAAGTAAGCCCTATTGGGTTCAGTGTGGAACTAGAATTCCAGTCTCTTTCCAAGCATGCTTCCACCCAGCTCTGCTTGAAATAGCAACAAGAGACTGTGCATTTGCATACCAGACCCTGGGCATTGGCATTACATCCCTACAACTATGTGCATACATGTCTTCTGGAAAAACCCCAGTGTTGCTTGTACACAGGGACACAATTCCATGTCTTGAGACACAATCCCAATCCCCCTTTTGGCATAGGTTCAACAAGTCACAAACAGGTTTGTGAACAGACAGATGTGAGCAACCATGTTCAAACCATCCTGCGGTAGGGAGAAGGGTGAGTGCATGCATAACAATGCATGCGTCCCAAAGCCACAGAGGCCCAGCACTCTCCTCTGGGGTCCTCGCTGGGCCCCTCCTGCTCTGCACAGCCACATTTGCCCAGCACAAAGGAAACGTCTCAGGCTGTTCCAAGTAGAACAGCTGCCACTGACTCTCTCAATTCCTCATTCATCTGAGCTCCATCAGACAGAGGATGGGGGTTTAAAGGGACAGTGAGCCATTATTTCCTAAGCCGGCTTGCTCATCCTGGAGGAGTCATCTTGGCACTCATGTCTCCGCTCAGCCTGGATGTGGCCAAGTGCTCTAGAACCTGGTGGAGGGCCTGGTGAAGGAGGATAACAGCCACCAGCGGGTGAGATCTTTACCCAGGTTCACCTCCACAAATGTGGTGGTTGGCAGGGGAGTGGGAGACCAAACACACACAAGGAGAAACCCCAAATGTCATGGGTTGTGTGTCCCATCCAAACAATCTTAAGTGATGAAAGAATGTTTCCGCATTGAAACATCACATGAAAAAAATTAAAATATAACCATCAGGCTCAAAAGTTTGTAAGTAAATAGACAGGACAGTACAGGGGTGTTTTCATGTTCCCCCTGATTTTGGGTGCAATCCTAAGCATGTCTACACAGAAGTAAGTCCCATTGTGTTCAATAGTACTTACTCTCAGGAAAGTATATAAAGGACTGAAGACTGATTTTTTATGTTTTTATTCAAAGTTCTCATTTTTATTCCTATTAAACATATAAGTAATCATTTATTCCATATAATTTATTAATTACAAGAAGGCTACCTGCTGCCTACTCACTAAGAAAATGAGGACACTGAAATTTTTTCCAGGACATCAGGCTAAAATCCAGGACATGTCCTGGGGGAAAGGGGGGCATATGGTCACCCTGTTTTAAATACTTTCAAATGTCTACTGTCTAGTCAAAATCCTATACACATTTACCTGGGAGTAAACCCTATTGAACAAAATTGGACTAAATCTGAGTAGACATGCATAGGATTGTGCTACACCAACAGCAGCCACAATATTCTAGCTGGGAAAGCAATCTATTTTAATTTCTTGAAAACCTTCTCAACACCACAGTGTGATGTTTTTGAGTTTTTAGGTGTTTTTAACAAAAACCTGTGCCAACAAAAAAAATTTCATGCATTTTTTTAATGGCATAATTTTAAAAGAAACACTTGCAAGCTTAAAAGTCTGATCATTCAGCTCCAGCCAAGCTGAGACAAGGAATGAACAGATCTGGTTTGACAGCCTTGGTGGAAACTGACATGCCTCTTTTGCTGTTTCAGCTTCAGGGTGGACCCCAGGAGGGCTTTGCCATACCCCTAAACTGCTTGCTCAGGTTGGATCACTGCTGGGATTCCTTATGTTGGCCTCCGGCAGAAGTGATGCTTCTCATTTAACCTTGTTCTACCTGGCTGGCTCTACGTCATTCACTTGAATAAAATCATTGTAACTTTGTCCATTTATCATTTGGTGCCTCTTCTCTGACTGGTGGCAGGTGACAGAACAGGCTGTGGGCCCAGGAGAGAGTCTGCTTCTGACACTGTAAGAAAAAAGATCCATGTCTTTACACTTGCCCAGACTGGGAAGGGATGGACAGGTGTGGAGCTAGGCACACAATTGGTGCTTCAGGACTGAAGCTGATATGGTAAACTCAGGTAGAGGATTTGTGGGAAGGTGCCCTCCTCCACTCATTCAGTTGCCTCTATGTTTTTCCATGGGCCACTTCCTAGACTCAGGCTGCAATCCTAACCCTATTTGGATGGCATGAATCCTGGCACAAGTCCTGTGCTGGTCTGGGGATGTCACAAAAGTGCCATAAGGCATTTCTGCCCCACTCCTGGAGGGGAAGTGCCCAGATGAAGGATTAAATACCTGTTTTTACTTAAATCTAAAGCGCCACTGAATCTAATGCACATTTCTAATTTTAAAGACTTGAAATTTTAAAAAATTGTAAAAACTACAACTGACAATTGTAGTGTGCCTAAGAGTGTCCAGTAGAGAGTAAACAGAGACAACCCAACTGCCCACCCACTCCAATTTGCTTCCCCTGCGCAGAAGGGAGAAGGCGCTGCCATGGTTGTGATCCTCTTTCCAACTGACTCTCAGCAAGCTTGCCAGTTCACACCCTTATACTGTACATGACAGTTGCACATCAGTTCCTGGGCAGGTTGGCCTTCTTTAGAAGGCCTGGTGATGCCACAGATTTGGGCACTACTACATGGCCTAAAACAGTCTGGCACCTGTATGGAGGGTCACAGTGAAAGAGCACCAAGAAAATAATCAACCAGCATAAGAACATTAGAAGTGCTCTGTTGGATCAGGCCAAAAATCCATCTAGTCCAGCTTCCTGGATCTCAAAGTGGCCCACCCAGGGTGACCAGATGGCAAACCCAAAATTCCTGACCCTCAAGGCCAAAAGGACCCCCACAAGTCAAAATTCCTACCCACTTTTTAAAAATTGCCAAAACATGTATTTTTTGTTTTTATATTTTTGGTTTTTGGTCATAACTTTTATAGGAAGGAGATATCTCAAAACCAATTTTTGCATTTGATTCTGCTCTTCGAAGCCAAAATGTAGGATAGGACAGGAGGACAGGAGACTAAAAATCCGGACAAATCCGGGTTTTCCCGTCATTTGGTCACCCTGGGCCCACCAGATGTTGATGGGAGCGCACAAGAATATAAGAGACCTGCATCCTTTGCCACTCCCTTGCTCCTGGTATTCTGAAGTAGCCTACTTCAGAAGATTGCACGTACCCATTACAGCTGGTAGGTAACCCATGATGGACTTTTCCACCACAAATCTGTCCAATCTCCTTTTAAAGACATCTAGGCCAGATGCCACCACCACATCTTGTGGCCAGGAGTTCCACAGACTGCAGTTACGACCCTTACTTATGAACATTTGAGATGCAAATTTTCAAACAAACTAACATAACTCTCTGTTTGTCTGCTGCATTCAAGGTACAGTAACAGTAAGGTACAGGCATAGTAACAGTCTATTGCAGGGGTCCTCAAACTACAGCCCGGGGGCTGGATACGGCCCGCCAGGGTCCTCAATTCGGCCCGCCGAGGCTTGCTGGCCGCCACCGGGAAAAGAGGCTTGGTGGCGGCTGCCATTTTAAATTTGGCACACTGCTGTGTGTGCTGTGCTGTCCTGAGGGAATGGCTCCTCCCCCTCCCTGCCTTGCTGTTGCTGAATGGCTGCCAGGCTAGAGCAGGCAGGGAGGGGGAGGAGCCATTCCCTCAGGACAGCGCCGGGCGGGCACTCACCATGGCGAGGGGCTGCCTGTCTGTTCGCTTGCCTGCCCGCCCGCCTGCCCAGCGAAAGAACTTGGCTTGGATGGGGGGCCGCGCGACTGCAGCGCCCCATCCACAGCTTCCCTGGCCGGGCAGGGGGCTTGGATGGGGGACCGCGCAGCTGCAGCGCCCCATCCACAGCTTCCCTGGCCGGCCAGGGGGCTTGGATGGTGGCCGCAGGGCTCCCCAGGTAAGTGCCTCCCTTTCTCCCCCCAGATCCCCACCAGCCTGCCAGTACCCCCCACCCCAGAACCCCCCCACTAACCCTGCCAGTACCCACCACCCCCAGAACCCCCACCAGCCCTGCCAGTAACCCCCAACCCCCAGAAGCCCCCCACTAGCCCTGCCAGTACCCACCACCCCCAGAACCCCCACCAGCCCTGCCAGTAACTCCCACCCCCCCCCAAAACCCCCACCAGCCCTGCCAGTACCCAACAAAGCACCCCCCTGTTGCTGTCTATCTGGGGCTGCACTACTTCAATTGACCTTCCTGGGGCATCCGAATTCCCTGCAGCCCATGGCCAGTTCTCTGGAGGCTCCCTCTTCCCAGAGGCAACCCGTCCTGCAGTGTTGGCTAGTGATGTCTCAGGTCCCTCTGGGGAACTGTCCAACCTCAGAGTGAGGGATCCGGCCAGAATCTCCTCCACACAAGGGGATTTACTGTAATTATATACTGGGTAAAGAAATATTTTCTTTTGTGTCTTCTAACTCTCCATTTCCTGGCACTCAGTTTTTATCCTGAAACAAAATCTTGTATATATTTTTCTTTAAAGAGGAGGTTCTCTGGTAGGAAAATGGCTGTTTTCATTTTTTTATTGTCTGAAATATTTTTTTTATTGTCTGAAATAAAGTCGACCTTTAGAATAGCACAGGCTCATTGGTTCCAATGCTGCAAAACCCTGCTGTCACATTACTGTGTCATCCCCAGGCATTAGGCCACCTGGTGAGGTGGTGGGTCTCCAAGGATCAGATAGTAAAGTCTGAACAGAAGGAAAAAGAAGCAGTGGAAGTAGACCTCCAACACATAAATCCCTGGTCCTTCACAGCCTGAGCCTCCTTTGATAATTTGAGATTACCTTCCACATTTTGAGTCATGGCTCTGGCTACTGCAGCCTTAGTTACTGGACTCATTGTTTGTGGGCCACTTAGTTTTGTGGACTGATTGGCAGGACTCTCCATAACTATTGAGTCAAAGGCTGCAATCCTATCAACACTTACATGAGAGTGAGCCCCACATTGACTGCAATGGGACTTACTTCTGAGTAGATATGCATAAGATTCGGATCAAACATCAGGTTGGGAGTCAGTTTATTTGGAGTTAGCACTGAGTACTAAGCAAACGAGGTGCAAATTTTAATTTTACTGCATACAGCAAGGAGTTATATGACAATAACTAGCGAAATGTATCCGTGTGAGGGTGGTGGTTGGTGCAGGTAGCTGTTCTCCCTGCTGCACTCAGCTGACCAGGGCTGGCAGCACTGCCGACCACAGTGTGCCACAGGCATGGTTGTTTCTCATCACCCCTCCAAGAGATCAGGAAGAATTCTAAGGGGCCCAGTCTGGCTACTAACAGGGGGTGTGTGTGCTGTGGGTTTTTCAAGAGCAGGCTTCCCAGCCTTTGACAATATCCGCAGTTCTGTGGCAAGGGACCTCGCTGTCACTTCCTGCCATGCACCACACAGGAAGCAAACGTGACAAGGAAGTGAGGGTGGGGGAAAGCCCCTGGGTGACCTTCCAACTTCAGCTTGGGAAACGCTGGCAGGGAAAGCACAGCAGGGAAAGGAGAGACGCTTCTGATTTGTCTCAGATTCTTGGTCTTGTCATTGTGACGAAACAGGCATGTGCCACAAGTGACAGTGGACTCTTTACCTCCACTAGGCAAGAAACACATCACAAGAGAGGCACAAATCCCTCTGGGGCTTTGTCATCTTTGGCAAGCCTCAGACGGACCTGTGAAATATGAAATCACAACACCGGGCAGGAGGATCTCTGAGCATGTGCAAAATGTCTTTTATATACCAAGGACCAGCCAAATTCCATACCCCTACATCTGGCACCAGCGAACAAGGCCAGAGGCTGTGGAGTGTGGTGTGGTGTGCCCGCATCTTTCATTTAAGAATCAAACCCAATCATATAAATTTTATTGTACTGTTTTAATTCTCTTATAATATAGACTTGTTGGTATTTAATATATACCTCTAAAATAAATTAAGCATCATATAAAATGTCAGATTTTATGAAATGCAATAATAATAGTTTCCAACTGATTTTGCTATTTTTATGTGAGCTGCCTTGGCCCCCTAAAAGAAAGGCGGGATACAAATATTGAAATAAATAACTCCTAACTTCTCGAAACTTGAGTTACACAGATCTCTTCATCAGGCATTCTCCCTGATGTGAAAGGGAAAATCCAGAGAGAAAGAGAAGGTTCTTAAGACCTACAACCATTTTCTGCAGAGTTAGGAAAACTCAACTAAGCTGAAACCCATTCCATTTCAGTTATTCTCCCAATTCAAGTCCCTAGGACATCCCCATACAGTTATTCCATGATATTCGGGATATTCAACATCAGGAGTGATAACTAGTTTTAACTAATGATTATTACTCTTAATTTGCAAATCACTTCTGCTGGCTTTGACTCATTCATTCTTTCAACAACCCTGATAGGCAGGGTGTTTGCAAAATTGTCTTACAGGGTTTGCAGTATGATCAGCTTGATCATACTGTTGACCTGTTGCCCTGTCTTGTGATCCAGCTTTCAGCAACTGTCCTATCCACACGTACCCGAGAGTAAGCCTTATTGACTTTAATTGGAATTACTTCTGAATAGTCATGCATAGGATTGGGCTCTAAATAACAGCTTGACAATGGGGTGATTCTTCCCAGATCCCTGAGTCCATGGAGCCATGGAAGAGGAGTTAAACAGAGAGCAGGGAGTTGAACACAACCACCTTCACAGGATCACACTGACTTGTGCTCATCTGGAGACCCCATCTTCCCAAGCCCTCCCTAATTCTGTCCCCTCCAATGCCAAACATCCCTCCCCCAGTCTGGTTTTTGGCAGGTAGCCAGATCTGATAGCAAGCCCAGACAGTGACTGCATAGTGGCCAGTGAACTGGCAAATGACGAGAGCAGCATCAACACTTTCTTATTGTGTGGGCATTAACACATGGTGCTGTGCACACTGAGCGGGTGTTACGGGTGCTGCTGAGACATCTCTTTTGCATAACTCAGACCCTGTGTCCCAATCCCAGCTGGAGCAAAGGTGAGCAGAAGGGACTATGCGCTGGGGTGGGATCAAGTCACACATTGTGCACCTATGTCTTTGCACCAAGACTTAGTGGCAAGAGGAGATACAGCAGAATCTGTGGGTGTGATCAATAAGTATCAGGACTGGTGGCATAGTAAAGGAGGTAAAATATCCAGAGTGAAGCCACTGCACACAGATTGACCTTGACTACAACTGTGCATGCACACTAAGTTTTAATGTCCTAGCTCACTTCCTTTCTTTACAGCAGTGCTTGGAAGGAATGTAGCGTGTGATGGTTGCATTGACCATTCCAGAGAAAGTTGAGCAGAGAATCTGAATCAAATTTTGCCAAAAGCTTGGTGATACCTGTGATACCTATGATACCTACAGAAAGTTGCAGAAAGTGTATGGAGAGGAATGTATGAGCTGCACACAAGTGTACGAGTGGTTCAGATGTTTCCAAGATGGCCAACAAAATGTAAACAGTGACAGACGTTACTGGGAGACCCAGAACCAGCAGAACTGAGAAAAAACATTGCAGATGTGCTTGCAGCTGTGAAGGGAAATTGTCAAATCACTATCTGGCAGAAACACTGGAGCCGCTGCGGTTGGAAGAAGCCACTGAGAAGCTGCTCAGAAGGAGCCTCTGAGCTGGTGTGAGACTGATGTGGACCCTTGGGGCACTGTCAGCACCTACTGCTTTGGTCACTGTTTTGTATTTACACACAAAATCTGGTTATCTGGCCAAAATGTATCTTTAGGGCTACAATCCTTCATCCGTTCTAAATTGACGCATTACACAGCATTATTTACAGGAAATAATTATGGACAGTGTACTTCATTTAGTACTCTTTGATGTGGGTGAGTTAGTTCTCAACATACCGTATTTTGCACAAAGCCACTGCTGGTCGATGAGGGGGAAATTTGCTCTGGTGTAGGAATTGCCTGAAGGTTGTTAAATAGCTGCTGACACGGGTATTATGGTCATGTACAAAGAGAAAGAAAGAAAGAAAGAAAGAAAGAAAGAAAGAAAGAAAGAAAGAAAGAAAGAAAGAAAGAAAGAAAGAAAGAATATCCCATTTATCCCAAGCCCCTATTACTTAACAAACTTCCTTCCCCCAAAGGGATTAGGTGTTGTGCCTTAAGGATTCTTCAGTTAGGATTCCAGGTTGCCACTTTGAAAAATGAAATTGCTGTTTTGGATAATTGGGAGTTAGAATTTCCACCAGGCACCCATGACCTGGTTGCCAATGCCATAGTTCATAATTAAAATGTTTTACAATACCACTGATTACACTGTGGCCACAATAAGCCCCTTGATGTCTGGACTTACTGTGCAAAAGAGTGATGAGTGGCAAGACACTCCACCATTTGCCCAGTGAGGAAATGGCAACCCTTTCAGAGAAGGGGAGAGACTGGGGCACTACCTATGTGCACCATTGCACGGGAACTGCCTCATTTGCTAGGGTTGTCAATTACCCATAAAAGAAAATAACCTGGCTGACTCTTGTGCCCTTTCAAAGGAGATTCACAGTGCAATCCTAATCCCTGGTTAGGCTAGTACAAATGCTGACATAAGGCCCATGCTGGTCTGAGAGTATGTATTTCCATGCTCTGGCCTCCCCAGTTGTGCTGACCTAAATTGGTTAGGATCAGTGATGGGATTCAAAGAAATTAACAACGGGTTCTATGCCCATCTGGCAGCCACTCTTCAATGGCTATTTTTAAACTTTATGTCCTATCTCTCATTAACAACCAATTCTACAGAATAGGTGTGAACCTGCTGGAGCCCACCACTGGTACTAGGATTGCTGTACAAATCCACCGGTGGAGCTTTTCACCTGCAAAGGGCTGCAGATCACATTATCTGTGAAATTCAGGAGCATGGCACCTTGGAAGTACTGGCAGAGCCAGCCCATTCAGGAGGCTGGAAGTGGTGGGCAACATAGGAGGCTGATTGGCAAAGAGGTGCCTGCTGTTGGCTTCCAGGTGCCCACCTGCCTTTGCTTCACCAGTTCCTGCTTCCCAGATTTAAAAAGGATCTCAGTGGAAGGCAAGGGGTGAAAAATGGAGAACAGTGGGCTATATCAGGTACCACCAGGACCTTGCCCGTCCCTAAGTGCTTTGCGTCATTGTGTCAGAGGATAAGAAAGAACATAGACTCAAATCAGAATCAGAAAAACATAGATTTAGAAGTGACCTAAGATGTCATCTAGACCAACCTCATGCCTGTTGCATGAAATCCTCCTAGAGCATCTCCAAAAGGTGCATGTCATGCCTCTATTTGAAGATCCCCAGTGAAGGAGAGTCCACCACCTCCATTGGCAATCGATCCCCTGCTAACTGGGCAAGAGGCACTCTTTCAAGTGGGTGTTCCTCTTTTATTTAGCAGAGGAAGAGTAACTTCTGCTCCTCACCCCAGCTATGTCTGTTATAGTGGCTTCTGCTGGTGTTCATTTGCGTTTTAGACTGTGAGCCCTTTGGGGACAGAGACCCATTAGCCATTAATTTTTTTTCATTTTTTTGGGAAACTACTTTGTGAACTTTTTAGATAGATAGATAGACAGACAGACAGACAGACAGACAGACAGACAGATTCATTCATTCCACTGCCAACCTGCCCTCACTGTTGGGAATTATTTTTCTGCTTTCTAATCAGAATCCCTTTTTGTAGTTTGTATCCATTGGTTCTAAATCTAGCCAAAACCTTCCCTTAGACCAGACTTCTTGGAAGCGAGAATGGTGCCAGCTGTTGGGGATGCCAGGACCAAAGGGCCCCCATAGTGTGTGTCCCCATCCTTTTAAGCACACGTGCCCCACCGGAGAGCCCTGAAACTGGGCTGCAGGTAGCTCTGAGGCCTCTTTGGTGTTGCCACCCACAGCTGTGGTCACTGGGAAACAAAGGAGTGGCCTCAAAAATGGGGGGATCTGGAACACAGACTGGGTGAAAAAGGGGAGGAATGGGGTTGGGAGGTTGCAGAATGCGGGTGGATCTGGCAGCAATGATATGGACCAGATCCTTTCCCCAATGGAAATTATCCCTGTCCCTTCTCTTCTCAGACGTGTACCAACTAAAGGAGTCTGGAGAGATCTATTGGATGCAATAGGTCCTGGGAGACCCATTGTAGGAAGGGAGGCTTTTTGGCATTGTGGACCAGGGTAAAAGGATAGAATTGGGCCCGAAGTGTGCCTGCTGCAATGTGGTTGTTTTCTTTCCTTCTTGGCCTGGAAACTTCAGAGCTACGTGCAGAACAGCGGACAATGCCTGCAGGGCTGGAAAGGCGTTCCTGATAGTGGTGGAACAGGTCAGGCCAGTCAAAAGAGCCACTGGTTCCAAAGAGCAGAAAAACTGAGCTTCCCTGAACTTGCTGCTCCTTTTCCTGCTGTTGCTCTTGCCTTTGCGTTCTGCAGGAGACGCCAACCTAAGCTGCTTATCGTGCCCCAACCCTTCATTTTTTAGAGAGAAAAAATGAAGTCCAACATGCAACGGAGGGAAAATCACCTGTGCCTGATTACTGAGAAAGTGCCGGTTGAGCATTCTGGGCAAGGGTAGAGGTTTGGAGGTCCTGGTTTTGAATCATTCCTTACCCATACTGATCAGACACACCATACCCTCTCGCCAATTTTTCCCTAATTTGCAGTTCAGGCAAGAGCACCCATTTGTCTGGGGTTTCTGGTGAGCAAATCCTATAATGTCAGAAAGGTATTAATTTCCCCACATTGTAGCTGTGGCTAAGAGGATGTTGTTTTCCTAAGGCCACCACACTGCACCTGTTCACAGTGGAGGAGTGACCCCTCGTGTTTTTTGGAAACTTCCAACCTTCAAGATACTACAAAGCCAGCTTGATGTCACTAGGGGCCTCCTGTTGGCCAAGCCAAGGCTGGCACAACAAGGACTGCTAATTAAAGCCAAATAGGGTGGCCAGATTCTGTCAGGTGGACATTTGCCCATTTGGAGCTGGACATCGACCAAGTGCTCCAAATTCCAGCTAGAGCACAAATGGATGGCAGCCAGACATCGAGAAGAAAGGATAAGATGCTGGTGTGGATTGTTTTGGGAGCTCTTCCTTCAATAGATACTGTTTCAAACAATCAAATAACCTTTTTGAATATGGAAAAAATTAAACAACTACTGTATTCCCCTTAGACAGGGGTGTCCAAACCACAGATCAAGTCCAAGGCTAGCCTCCTTGCACCAGCGTGCCTGTTCCAGCACAGGATCGGATTGCACTGCCTGGTATTCTCCATGGTATCTGGTCAGCCTGGGACCAGAGCTTCCAGAATAAAAATGATTCCTGTAGCACTGTCAGGTACCCTGTTCCCCTTTGCGTGCACCGACCCTCTCTCGGTAACGGGGATTACATTAGGGGAAGCCACCTCGGTATCTGCATCACTATCAACCTCCAACATGTTTGAGGATCCCAAGGAGGAGACAGACACCGGCAAGTAACAGAACAGAAACTTGCTTTACTTCCAGAGGAGGTTCATAAGCATACTGATTTTCCACAGGTTACTCTCTTGGTTATAGGTACAAAACAGTATAACTGAACATGCAGGCTCTCCCAAACAGGTATGGCAAACATATGAGTCAACTTCTATATAAGCATCCAGGTAGGAGTAAATGAATCTTTAAAGTCTCTCTTTCGTTGCAGGCCTCCCCAGGACCAACACTCTACTCAGCATCCTCCCACTGCCTTTCCATGCAGGGTTCTAACTTTTCCCGCCTTTCTCCCCCTTTTATCTTCTCCAAAATGTCCCTCCCTTCCTCTCTCCAGGGATTGGAGGGCCTGGGATTCACTGCTGTCCTTCCCCCACCGGGGCAGGCTGGGATTTTGAGTACACAGCCGGTTGTAGTCCACTTGTGTCTCCCAACCCTTATCACAAGCACCTATTGCACCTATTGGGCTGTGGTGGTGCACACTGTGCCTGTTAACCAGCAGGTCAAGGTTCGAGACCCAGTTCCTACAAGACTACAAGCTCCCGTCTCCAGCTCCTACCAACCTAACAGTTTGAAAACATGCATATGCAACTAGATAAATAGGTACCACTATGGGAAGGTAACAGTGTTCCATGTGCATGCAAGCCACATGTTGGACAATGCTGGCTCTAGGACTCTAGAAACAGGGATGAGCACCATACCCAACAGTCGGTGCTATAAGGATACTTCTATAGAAGCACAGAAGATGACTAGAAGTATAACCTATCACTATCACTATCTATCACTATCACTGAATCTATTCAATCTATTTGATCACTATTATAGAATAGATAGAAAAGAATATACTGTAGAATATCTATTCTATCACTTAATTATTCAATAAAAACCAATAGCAGAACCTGTATATGTGGCACATTTCCAATCAATGTGAACACAACACCAAAGTTCCTGCCCCAAAGAGCTTACAATCCAAATTTGTGGGATATCAACAAGAAAGGAGAGAAGTGGTAAAATCCCACAGACAGATGCAAAAGAAGACGAAGGAGGACTGAGGATTGAAATGCAAGCAGAGGCAGTTATATCTCTGTTTTGCTGAGCCAAATTTATTTATTTTATTTATTTAGCATATGGCAAATACATGGACTTATAGTAAATCAGATGTGAATGCGCAGTCCACCCAGCCATTCAAGGACAGAATGGTCTATATTGGGGGGGAATATCAGACCCTTGACCGGTGTAAGCTCTTGAAGGACTCTTAGAAACAATGTGATGAATATTTTGTTGAGGAGCACCACTGTCACACTGAGGGTGAATTACCCTACTTAAACAGTAGAGTTCTGGCAGACACCATGTTGTTTATGGATCCTGTTCAGAGGTGACCAATGCTGGCAACTATTCAGTGATGGGATTCAAAGAAATTAACAAAGAAATTCAAAGAAATTAACAACTGGTCTATGGCTTTGGTATGGAAAGTGGTGTCTTTACAAAACACAGAACAACATAAGGCCACAAGGCTGGTGCTCCATGAAGCCAACCAAGAACCCAAGCCTATCCAAATTTCCAGCACGGATGTAGCCACAATAGCCTCTAGGTTAGGGAACAACTATTTCCATACACTGAGGTGGTCTCTGTGACTACCGCTCACCACCATGGGACGCCATGCATGTCCCATTGGCATGGCTGCACCAGCACTGGGAAATTAGCTAGGATTGAGCCCACAGTCTGGCATCCCCGGTTGGCAGACAGTTCCCACCTGTTTGCCCATATTCTGCCACAATATATTTTCTGCTTCTTCCCTGGACTAGAAAGGAGGAAAAGGAAGCAGAAGAGAAAAGAGATATTAGCTAAAACATCTTGGACAATCTCGCCCACCACTCTCCTCTTCCATTCATTCTTCCTTTTTCAATTCAGGGAGTGGAAAGGGGAGGGGCTGGCATAACTCACATAACTCAAAGGTGCTGAGAACCAGCACCTTTTTCCATCTCCCCCAGGACGTCATTAATAACTAGTTGTATAGGGATAACCTATGGTGAGTACTGGCACCTTTTCCCCAGAAAAACAGTACTGCTGACAGTCATGAGCAGCCCTGAATGCTCCCAAGCGGTCCTGCCAGAGAAGATCAAAATATCAACCTATCCTGGTATCCTGTTTCCAGCATAGGACATAGGCTATGGAAAGCACACACGCACAGGGTGAGCAGAAAGGAGAAAATGCCTGGACATGTCCAGAAAATTTTCTGGGTTCCAAGCATTTTCCTGGCCATTTACATTTATTGTGCACACAGCTGCAGTTGTGCATGGCTCTGGAGCTTCTCATAGTGGAAAACCAAGAGGTGGGACCAGGAGGAGATCCGTCCCCCACCTCCTGGTTGGACAACAGGCCACCAGCCTCATGCAGGCCATCTCACCCCCCACCACACCTGCGCAGGCCCACATAGCCCCCCACTGCCTCTACAACCCCCCGCCACCCCTGAGGCCTTCATAGCCCCTACTCCCTCCTGCGGCCTCCACAGGACAGGGGAGAAATTTTGGCTTAGATGACAGGAATTTTGGGGAACTTGTCCTCCAATTTGGGTTCAGGCATCTAGTCACCCTGTGCATGCAGGACTTTCCCTGACTGTTCATTTCTCTATTACTCAGGTGGATGGATTGTGTCCTCCATGAATGCATCCATGGCCTTCAATGGCCGCAGCTCCAGGCAATCTGCAATCTTGTGGATTCCAAAAAGGTAATGATACCTTTTGTGGTGAAAAAGTCCTTTCTTGGTCAACAGTGAGGACACAATGGCCTATTCTCCCCACATCCTCTGTAATGTTTAACCAGAAGGACAATTTGTTAGCTTAAAAAGAAACACAGATAGCATTGTTGCATCCAGAGGTGCAGCAGAGTCACCATGTCTACAGAAGCATTAACAAATCTAGTGATAACTTAACCCCTTGAAAGCCCACTTAGATGGGGAGAGCTCTCCTTGCCCCTCAAAACGTGAGTGCTTGAGCTTAGCGGGGTCTCCTGGCAGGAGCAGGTATAGTGGGTAGTGTCAGACATTAACCCCTTTTCAGCAACAAAACATCCCAAGTAACCTGGAGCCAGTTGCTTTCTCACACCCTAGGTCTACCTTAAAGAGTTGTGTGGATAGAAGAGGCAGTATGACCTCTAATGCTACCTGATGCCAACTCAAGTGCACAGCCTCTGTGCTACCCAAGTAGCCAGAATTCTGGTGCTCCTTATCTGCTATTGCCAAACCAAGAAAAGTGGCCTTCCAATTTTATTACACCTTTTTAATGCAATAGC
Source organism: Cryptoblepharus egeriae (assembly GCA_030015325.1). Taxonomy (NCBI): domain Eukaryota; kingdom Metazoa; phylum Chordata; class Lepidosauria; order Squamata; family Scincidae; genus Cryptoblepharus; species Cryptoblepharus egeriae. The sequence goes on from JAREYC010000014.1 coordinate 13,793,120, forward strand.
AGCATACAAGGAGCACAGTAAGGAGGAATTTCCTGCTTCTTTGCTGCAGTGGAAGAAAGCAGATCTCTGTGGTTTGCACCAGTTTTGGGTTGGAGGGAAGCAGCAACAGCGTACTTGAGGTGTTCCTGGCTTCATGGGTGATCCTGTTCCTGGTGATAGGAACATACATGAAGGTCTTTGAAGAAAGAATTATGGAATAAATAGTGGCAACTTTTCTGGCTGGGGGGTGACCTCCTTTATAGCCCATTCCTCATTCCTCTCCCCCCATGCAGCTCCATCAGTGGAACATGTGCTGTATTCTGGGGGCAGTCTAGAGACTTCATTGAGGTGGTGGCATAGCTAGAGGGGTTGGAGCAATCAGTCTTGGAGGGAGACATGCAAGGGACCCCTTCAATTCAGCGCCATTCCAGATGGGGGGAGCAAAACAGAGCCATAAAGCACACCTCCGTCCAAGACTGACTGCTCCAACCCCCTCCAGCTATGCCATAGGGGGAGGGGCAAACAAACTATGCAGCATTTGGTGCAGGGTGACCAGATGCCCAAACCCCAAAAAGAGGACAATGTCCCCCCAAATTTCTGACATCCAAGCAAAACTCCTGACTTGTTAAAAAATGTAGGATACCCCAAAAAGTAGGACAAATGTAGGACATGGTAAAATAAAAGTTAAAAAAATTCATACTCGTAAAAAAATACACTACTTTAACCGTCCTTATTGTTAAATTGTAAAACCAAAAAGGCACATGTCCAAGTAATCCAAAACCAAAGTAGCCAACCTTTCTTAGGCCAGCATCTCCTTTGCACAAGATGACCATACGCCACAACCAAAAAAAGAGGACAGTTCCCCCCCAAATGTAGGACATGACAAAATAAAAGCTGAAAATACTCATATACTGCCTTGTGGAGCATTTGCTGAGCTCCAGCTGCAAGGATCAGGATCATTTTGGAAGCCTTGTACTCCCTGGAATGACCTTCCACACCAGCCAAGGCATGCTTGCTTACTTGAGAGTAATAGTGGCTGGGTAATCTCACTTTCAAAAGTGTTTAATGCAATGGTTCTTGTAGTAGGGTGTTTCCTTATGTGATGCCTGGTAGGGGCTGCATTAACTGGATCAGGACCAGATTCCTCTCAGCCTGCCCTTTCCAAATATCTAAAGCAAGTTTGCCTACTCGTGGGTAAAGGCATAATATAGCTCCCTTTCAGTTCCCATAGATAGAGATCAGGGGCCTCCTTCTGGGGTGATTTTGGAGGCTGTGTTGGACCAGGACTGTTGGACCACAACTATTCTGGTGTCCTTGTATTCCTCTCAGCCTGGCCTTTCTGGCAGACTATGGCATGTTCACCTACTCATGATTAAAGCTGCCATATGGGGCACTTTTGCTTTCCTATAGAGCTCAATGCATATTTTTGTTTTTCAGTTTTTTGGCCATAACTTTTGATAGGAAGTAGATATTTCAAAACCGATTTTTGCACTGGATTCTGCTCTTCAATATGAATATGAAGCCCTTTTGGAGGACACCTGGACAGGAGGTTAAAAAAGATTAGACCAGGAATTTCCGGTCGTATGAGCATCCTGATTTGGATTGTCACCTCAAACATCTGGAGATTGTGGGATCCCAGTAATAAAGAATAAGAGGTTTATTGACTGCTATATAGAACCTTAAACTCCAGAGGCAGCATACCTTGAATGCAAAAAGTCCAGACTTCTAGCCCTATGCATCACTTGCTGGTTATATGAGCATCTCGCTTGTCCCCAACTGGGCACTGCAAGGAATAACTGGGAGAAGTTCTGCGAGGAGTAACTGCGACTGGCTGCCCAGTTTATTAAAAGGCCCCAGAGAGGAATGAGGTCACCCTGCAAGCTTGGCAGAAGCAGGCTGATGTCTGCCAGGGCTGCCATGCCACACCAAGCCACAACGGGAGAGAATAATCAGGACTGAGAGGTGCCGGGCAGGATGCAATGGCACTCCCTGCAGCAAAGAAATTTTCCTGGCTGTTGTGCCTGCAAAGGGAATCAGAGGTGAAGGGTACTAGAGCTCTCGATTGATGCACTCCACCCCCCCATGTCCTCCACATCTACATTTGGTTGTTCAGATACATTCCTTTTGGGAAGAGATCCTTGCTTTGATAAAGCCACAGACCCCCATGCACAAGATGGAAGTGAGTCAGCATGGAGTGTGCGGTCCAGGAGCAGCATGTTGTACATGCAAGCAAGACTATGTGTGTGTGACAGAATTGGGGCAGCACATGGCAGAAGTATGCTTGCGCCTGATACTGTTTGTGCAAGAATGCACAAGGAGAACTTTTTGATAGATGCTAAGATCTAGGCCATTCAACTAGACCCTGGGGCTGTGCACTGCCCCATCTCTAGTGCCACTTGGACCCAGATAGAAGTCTTTGGGGAAATAGATTTTTAAATCTGTGATATGGCAAACTCCACTAACAGGTGTGTTTTAGAAATTTTGTATTAAATTTCCTGTTAAGCCCTAACTGAAGGCAGCTGGGGATCCCCTCCCTGGAAGTGCAGTGGGGAGATATTCCAGAAATACCCCAATCTTCCTCTTCCACTACCACCCCATCCTTCTTTTCAAATGCAGAATGGGAAGGGAAGGACGCTGAGCAGCTTCTATCCTGGAGCTGCCCAGGCCCATAACAGATAAGATACCTTTAAGATACAGTGGTGCCTCACATAAAGAGCTTAATTCGTTCCAGAGGCCTGCTCTTTAAGTGAAACACTTTTTAAGTGAAGTGGAAATAGGAAATAATGGAAACTCAGACGATTGGTTCCACAACCCCAAAAATATTCATATAAAAATATGAACTGGATGTAAAAATGATAACAAAACACTGGAATTGAATTCAAAACATGCATTCAATGTGCATGATCCTATGAAGTCTACTTAGGCTGCAATCCTAAAGACACTTTCCTGGGAGTAAGCCCCATTTAACACACACAGAGAGAGCACATGTATCTGACTGTGAATGCTACAGGCCAAAGACACTGCATAAAGGAGGGGTAGGGGGAGTGTGCATATGTTGATGCATGTTCATATATGCATACAGGATGGACCTTGCATGAGGGCATGAATGCAAACGCTTGCCTGTGAGCAATGCTTGCTAAGGCCAGCATGAGAGGCAATGTGACTAGGTGTGTAAGTGGGTGAATGAGCGAGGGAGCCAAGCTCTCTCTCTCTCTCTTTCTCTCTCTCTCTCTCTCTCTCTCTGTGTGTGTGTGTGTCTGTGAGAGAGAGAGAGAGAGAGAGAGAGAGAGAGAGAGAATGCTCCCATAGGCCAGTGCCTGCATTTCATGCATTTTTCAGCAGAACAGGGTTAGTGGGTCACTTGAGTGCTGGAGGCTTTTCTCTCCAGCTGAGCTGCTCTGCGGCTGCCAGAGCCTGGGGCTGATAGCTCCTTCCCACCAGTGGGTGAGCAAGCGAGCCACACGCAGGGACAGAGCAGTGGGGAGGATGGGGGACTGGTTGGCAGCCTTTGTGGAGCAGCAGGACAGGGCTCCTGCTCACAGGAGCCAGGAAGGCCAGACTGCTGCTGCAAATCTTCCACAGCCTTCCTCTTCCACCTTCGTGAGCCTGATCCAGCCATCACTTTCCTCACAGTCTGCTTTTAATTACAAGACTTGAGCTGGCAAAATGGAGAAAAGGCCCTCTGAGTGTGCACAGATTTACCTTGAAAGAAAGAAAGAAAGAAAGAAAGAAAGAAAGAAAGAAAGAAAGAAAGAAAGAAAGAAAGAAAGAAAGAAAGAAAGAAAGAACTGACTGACTGACTGACTGACAGAGATAAGAGAGGTGGGCTAGCAGGTCTCTCCTCTTTTTACAGACCTTCTACCCCACCTCTCTTCTCTCCTCCCCTCCACACTTCTGCTTCCATCCATTCCCCTTTCTTTTCAAATTTGAGTAAGAGGCAGTGGGCAGTGCTGATGGCCCAGGGTGACCAAAAAAGAGAGGAAAAGACTCCCAAATTTAGGACATCCAAGAAAAATGTAGGATGTAACAAAATAAAAGTTAAAAAAACTCATATATATTGTTTTCATGTAGTTAATTTAAACACTATGTTACTTATAATCAAATTTAAAACTATTACATTTAATTTATTAATTACAAGGAGGCTACATACCATCTGCTTACAAGGAAAAGGAGGATGTTGAAGTTTTTTCCCAAAACATAAACCTAAAATCACAGGATAAACAAATGTTCTCTTTTTCTAGAAAAGAGGACATTTGGTCACCATTTGGTGCAGCAAGGCATCCCATGGAGGAGGGTTCTTCCAGAACCAGGGGGCCTGAGCTGGCCCTGGTCAAGTTTATGACTTGTGGAGCACAGGCACTGTGGCTGTGCAAAGTCTGGACATCATGCATGAGCCAGATATTTGCCAAAACAAATGTACACACATGATTCAACTGATTCTGGCCTCTCTTCCGTCCAGGAACAGGGAAACAAATACCTGTGATGGGACAGAGGTCTGGCTCACACATTATGTTAATTAGTATGTGGCAAGGGGGAAGAGTGCCACTTGGACTTTATGCCTCGAGCACCCAAGCTTCCTGTGCCAGCTCAGTGCACAGTGATCACAATCAATGAATGAGTGCTTTGCCTGAATTAAACACCCCCCTTCACTCAAAACAATCTGCCTTGAGTCATCCCATCCTGAGGGACAACATGCAGGTCATGTCCAGCGCACACTGAAAATGCATGCTATGTAGAACCTCCATATTCAGGAGCAGCAAACCTGACTGACTGCTGCTGAAGGCAGAGGACAGAGTTGCTGCCTTCTGTTTGGGGCCACTTATGAGGCTATTTGAAGCAATATGTTCAGTTCAAGATCCCACTTAGTAGAGACCTTTTGGCACCCTACAAATTTGTAGAGTTGAAGAAATGAAAGGTTATGTCTGAAAGTGGTTGCAGTGATCAGGGTCAGCCCAAGTCCTCCCGATCCCTAAGAAGGGAATGTGCCAAATCCACTGTCCATCCTTACCTGAGCCACTTCTTACTCCCACCCTGTTCTGTTCCCTCCCCACCTCTCTCCTGCCCCTTGGGTGAACCTCAATGGAACCACCACCACATGTAGGGCCACTCTTGCATGACCGTGATATGATGGCCCTGAAAACATCCCACTACCAGAACACTAGTTCTGATGGCAGGAAAGGGGAATTGGATGGACCTAAGTTGAAGAGGAAATGTGTAGTAGAGAATGGTGGGTTGGCAACACACTAGTCCAGTGATTTTCAACCAGTGTGCCACGGGAATTTGGAGACTGATATTTATTAATAAGAAAATTAGGAGATTTGAACAGCCTGGTGTGCTTTGTCAATGCTAAAAACAAGTGGTGGTGTGCCTTGACAATTTCATTCTCCTTGTTAGTGTGCCGTGAGATGAAAAAAGGTTGAAAATTACTGCTCTAGCCCACCGCTCTTCTCTCCTCCACACTTCTTTCATTCTTGCTTAAGGTTTGGGTCCTTTGGTAAGAATGTGGCGGTGAGATTCTTTTTCTTATGGACCCACATATGCATATTCTAAGGGCTGAATACTGTCCAATTTTCCAGCACTGATGCAGCCCAAATGTGAGGAAACAAGCATGTCCTGACCTTAAAGAGGAGTCCATGACTGCCCTCCAGCATCATGCCCCATAGGCATGACTGCATCTGAGCTGGAAAGTTGGATCTGATTGGGCCCTAACTGTAAATAACTGATTTTCAACCTTTTTCAGTTCATGGCACGCTGGCAATGCTCAAGGCACACCATCAGTTTTTGAACAATTGTCAAGGCACATAAAGCTGCTGGTGGGGGCTGCAAACCCCATTTGGCCCTGCTTTCCAAACTTCCACAGCACACCTGCATACCACTCATGGCTCACCAATGTGCCACAGTACGCTGGTTGGAAAGCACTAGATAAAGGGAAGGAAGAAGGAGAAAGGAAAACTCAGATTGACCAGAGTGCTGAAGAGTTAGCACCAAATAAAGAACCAAATGTTCCATGTTCTCAGAATTTGCTGTGGTTTGAAACAAGGCATGGAGAAGCACTACTGTTCCCATAGACCAGGGATTTTCAACATTTTTCATCCCACAGCACACTAACAAGGCACTGAAATTGTCGAGGCACACCATCAGTTGTTTTTACCATTGACAAGGCACACCAGGCTGTTCAAATCCCCCAATTTTCCTATTAATTAATGATGCTTCCCAAATTCCCGTGACACACCTGAGGACTATCCGTTGCACACCAGTGTGTCACAGCACACTGGTTGAAAATCACTGCCAAAGACATTCCAATCCATGCAATGTGTTGCACCTTAATGGGTCAATTCCACCAAGCCATCCTCAGTGATTCTGACAGTGATGCTGTCACCCTAGGCTCTGGACCCACTGGAATTGTATAGAAATTGTTCCGGTCACCTTGGAGGAGGTAATTGGCACCTGTGAACCAATCTGCCTGCCTGGCACCCCTCTGACTGGATATCAAGAAACATTCCTGGTAGTTAGGGCTGTTCAGCAGTAGAATAGATTGCCAAGGGAGGTGGTGGACTCTCCTTCACTGGGGATCTTCAAGAAGAGGCTCAACAAGCACCTGTCAGAGATGCTCTAGGAGGCATGGGGATTGGACTAGATGACCTCTTAGATCCCTTCCAAATGACCTCTTAGATCTCTTCCAGATTCTAAAAGCATCTGTCCAAATACAGCCTTAGGCTTGACAAAGTGGTTTCAGAGAGTCAAAGTTGAAGCAGGATGAAATGTGGTTTTCAAACCATGTTCCAGGAAGCCTTGTGATTCCCCAGAAGCTATTTTCTGTTCCTCGATTAGGCAACCAGTGCAAACAAGCCTTCCTGAAAGACCTTCTTGGTCTGCAGCTTGTTTCCAGGGTATGGCTCCATTTTGCTCCCCTGTATAGAAGAGTTCCAATGGGGTCAGGCTCCCTCCAAGACTGGCTGCTCCACTCCCCTAAGCAGCTGTACATAGTAACAGTATTCCTCTGGCAGAGGAAAAAGGACAGATAATTTGTGACTACAGATAGTTGCCCTAAAAACAAAGCCACCTAACCCAGTAGAATCTCCCAGAATCTGGTAGTGACACCACAAGAGGCAAATAACATAAAGGTCAGTGTGCTGTAGAAAAACAAAATGTTGAAAATCACTGCCCAATCTTCTTCCTTTTAATGCACAACTGCAGGATTGGGAAGGTATTGAATGACCTTTTGGTTAAAGGAGTGTCAGCATGATCCTATCCCCTGGTTAGGTTGGCACAAGTCCCAGAACAAATCCTGGGCTGGCCTTGGTGTGTCACAAAAGTACCATAAGCACTTCTGCACAGGGTGACCATATGACTGGAAATTCTCAGATTTGACCTCTTTTTTAGCTTCCTACCCAGGTGTCTGCTAAAAGGGCTTCATTGTGATGGAATTTTGTGATGGGGTGCAGTACCCCATCAAGTCATATGTCATTGGATTTGTATTGAAGAGCTCAATCCAATGCAAAAATCGGTTTTGAGATCAAACTGATTCCTATCAAAAGTTATGGCCAAAAAACTAAAATAAAAATACTAATTGAGCTCTATCGGAAAACGAAAGTGCTCCATATTGCAGCTTTACTCATGAGTATGCAAACTTGCCATAATATGCCAGAAAGACCAGGCTGAGAGGAATCCAAGGACACCAGAATGGTCCTGATCCAATGAATGCAGCCTCCAAAATCACTCCACAAGTAGGCCCCTGATAATTGCATTGATCTCTAGGGGATCTGAAAGGGAACCATATTGTGCCTTTACTCATAAGTAGGTGAGCTTGCCTTAGATATTTGGAAAGGGCAAGCTGAGAGGAATCTGGGCCCGATCCAGTGAATGCTGCCCCTACCAGTCTCCACACCTGCAAGCTCCTCTGCTTTAAACTCTTCTGAAAGTGAGATTGCACACCACTTTTACTCTCAAGTAAGCAAGCAAGCATGCCTTGGCTGGAGTGGAAGTGAGTGCAAGGCTTCCAGAATGATCCTGATCCTGTGCAGCTGGAGCTCAGTAAATGCTTCACAAGGTAGCATTTGAGAGTTTTCAGCATATGACTGTTTTCAGCTGTTATTTTGTCATGTCCTACATTTTGCTTGGTTGTCCTACATTTTGGGGGGCCTTGTCCTCTTTTTTGTTTATGACATAAGGTCACTCTGCTTCTGCACCACTCCTGGGGAGGGGTTAGACCAGTGCACAAACATGTGCTGGCCTCCCCACACCATCATGGGAACAGGGAGATTGGTTAGGATTGCATCTTTGGTCACTCACTGTGGTTCCAGTTGTGGAAACACTACAGTGGTGGGATTTAAATAAATTAACAACAGGTTCTATGTCCCATTAATAACCGGTTCTCAGAACCAGGTGCTCATTAGCAAAGGGATCTATAGAACCTGTGAGAAGCCCCTGAAGCCCACCACTACGCTTGGCCTGATTTGTTGCAATCCAGGACAGCAACTTAGGAATTCCCAGGTTTGGACTCACAGTGCTGCATCAACAGGATATCTCCACTCAATGGGAGAAGAAGGGAGAAGTGGTACCCCACCTCTCCCCTCTCCTCCACACTTCCCTTTTTTCAAGTTGAGGAACAGAAGTGGGTAGGTAGACAGATGGGAGCTTCATGTTCAAAGCACTCTGATGGAGCTCCTGCTGCTCCACACCATCTACCACTGATCTGAAATGGGAATGGATGTGGGAACCCAGCCCTAGCCGCACCCCATCTCCACTCTGGCGCAGTTGGCTCAGGTGGCCTTCCTTGTCAGAGACTGGAAGGGGAGGAGCCGCAGATGAAAGGCTCCTGGAGGTTAAAAGTTAGCTTGGCAGACAATGTGGCGCTGGTGTGGCAGGCTATGTGCCCAAAATTCAGAGCAAACAGGCCAGATCTTTATGGCCCTGATAAAGGAGCAAACAGCCCTGCTGAGCAAGAAGCGGAGCAGCCCTGAAGGCCTTGATCTTCAGTGCCTCCCTTCTCCTTCTGCCCTGCTCTCCAGCTTGCTGCACAGTCAACACCTGTTTCCAGTCCACTTTGGAGCAGGAACATCCGAGTGCCTCCCTGCCACTCACATAGAGGAACACATAGAGCCACATAGAGGCTCCCTGCCACTCACCTTGAGGCACTCACGTAGATGGCAGAGGCTCCCTTCTGTCATCTCCTGCTGCCTGCTTCCACTGTGCTACAACAAGCCACACACACCATTTGGGGGCATGAGCCTTTGCAAAGTGTGTCAAGTGCTGAGGCATGTCAAGCAATACAAACAGTGAGCACTTATGCTTGGCTGCATCACTGCAGATTATCATTCCAGTGTGCATGTGCACGTATGTGCATGCATGCAAGTGTGTGTATCTGTTTTTACAGCTCCTCCAATGGCACTGGTTGAAAGGGCAATGGTTTTCTTTCTCTACAGAGGCAGCAATTCCAATAGTCCCATTAGTTCCAAAAAGCAAGCAAGCAAGCAAGCAATCTCTCTCTCTCTCTCTCTCTCAAAGACTTTTAGTTTGATGCTTATCAATTCATTGTCTCAACAATGTCTAATCACTGACATTGTGATGTCACATTGTGACACTGTGACTCTTTTCAATTCATTGTATCAACAGTAATTAATATTGTCCCCCCTCTTTCTCCCTCTGTGTGTGTGTGTGATTAATCAGTGGAACTCCTTGCCACAGGATGTGGTGATGGCATCTAACCTCAATGTCTTTAAGAAGGGATTGGGAAAAATTCCTAGAGGAAAGGTTACAAGCCATGAGGGGTATGTGTGTATATACGTAGATAGATGTGGCAACCTTAAAATGCCAGATGTAGGGGAGGGCACCTGGATGCAGGTGTGTTTTGTGCTCCCTGAGGCCCCCAGTGGGCTGCTGGACTAGATGGGCTGTTGGCTTGATCCAGTGGAGGTTCTGGCATTTTGAGGTTGTCCACTTCTACACAAACACTTTGTGGCTTGTAACCTGTGATGGTCCTTTCCTCTAGGAATCTTATAGGAATCTGTCTTATCCTTCCCCCTGCTGCCTTCCCCTTCCTCCTACCCCCCTTTCCCCTCCCTCTGCAGCTGTGCAGAAAAGGAGTGCACTCCATCCAGCAATGGGGTGGAGGATAGTGGAAGGCTTTGGAGGGGAAGATTTGTCTCTTTACCCTGCATTATCACTCCTGCTCCACAATTCGTCTCCTTGGACCCAGCTGTTTAGGTGGTGTAAATTCAAGGAGATCAAGGGGATGGTAGCCTATTAATGGAAGGGGTAGGATCTGGCACCCAGCATCACTGCCACTCCACCCTCTGCTGCAACCTCCCTGTCCCATCTCTCTCTCTCTTTGTCCCTGCAGTGGACCTGGCATGGAGGCAGATTTCCAGGTCATTGATCCCCACATGACTCTAGGACTATACAGGAATCCTGAATGTGGTGGGAAATTATACTTCCAGTTTTCCAGAGACTGTGGAAAACCTCTGAATGCTTCCCCAGTTGGTCTAAGAGTTGTGCAGGATCCATCATGCTCAGAAGATGGAGGAGGCGCTATCATGTGTGATTTCATGGAGTGGGAGCAGCATTGTGGACCTCTTCCCCAGGAATGGCGAGAGATATATCTGCCACTATCTCTCTGCTCACTTTTGCCTTCTCCTCGCTCCACGACTGCCTTACCTGCCTCTGTGACTGTCGCTCTTGTGGCTCCACTGATCACTCTGTGTGGCCATTTTGAACTCTGTTTTGAACTCTGTTTTGCAGTCAAAGCACTACCGCCAGCAGCCTGATCCTGTATATCCCATTCTGTCCCCTTGTTTGAAACCCAACACATGTGCTTAGGGTTGCCATAATTCTTTTCCACATTACCGGGACAGGACCCTCTGTCAAAACTTGCCGGTATGTGAATGCAATCCCTCCCAAACCAAGACAGTCCTGGTTTTCTGGGACATATGGCAACCCTGCATGTGCTCCATGAGGTCTGAGCCAGATGCATCCCTTAAATGGACCCAAGATTATTCTCTTATCTTTGCCTTACAATTAGGAGCAACAATTTATGCCAGCTTTCTCTCTTGCTTGCTCTTCCTCCTGCTTTCCTTCCCCCTCGTCTTCCACACAGCATCCCCTCTCCAGTCATGCTCCTCTTTTTCCCTTTGGCATCCCAGAGCATGAGCCGTGCGCTGTTGCTATGGCTACAGACGTGCACATCTTCTCAGCAGAGATGCCTCCTTCTCCTCCGTCACTGAAGTTTGCACAGGAGACTGCGGGTGGCAGAGACCTGAGGAGGCACATTCAAGATGACAGCAGTCTAGACTATTTTTCTTTTTCATGCCAAGACTTTGGCCTCAGGTGTTACCAGTAGAAGCTATGCTTGGACTTTCCTATGAAACATGGTGAGATCCCAAAGCCACAATCCCAATGCAAGGACCATGGAGAAGGTTTCTGGAGTCCAAATAGGCAGCTGAGGGTCTTAAATAACCATAATGATGAGCATTCTTCAATAGTGGATCAAGAATTCCTAGCACCTGGGAAAAGCGCATTGAATACCATATTTACTGGAATCTAACGCTCACCTTTTACAGCTGAATATCAGGCGCAATCCAGAGTAACTATGGGGAGTCCTTGCTCCAGTGTAAGAACAATTTACTCTGGATTGCAATATGAATTTCCTATAGGTTTTCACTAGGTGGTGCAGTAACTACGGGTGCACATAATGTCTCTTACGTGCTCCCGTAGTTACTCTGGATTGTAGGGTTAGTCTCCAAAATTTGGGTGCACATTAGATTTGATGGTGCATTATCTCCCAGGAGTGTTACATACATGCCTTACAGCAATTTTGGTACACCCCCAGGCCAGCACAAGACTTGTGCCAGGACTTGTGCTGGACTATCTGGGGGTTACTTTTGCAGCCCTAAGCACCCAGGGTGTTACAAAAGTGCTGCAAGGCATTTCTGCACCAGTCCCAGAGGGTTTAAGCCAGCGCATGAAAGTGCACCAGGTTCCTTATGCCACCCCATGCCACCGTGGGAACTGAGTACAGGTTGAATTGTTCTTGATGTGGTGTACCGCATAGCGCATGTGCATAGTGCATAGCGTAGCGCATGTGCAACTGTCCACATAAAGGCTATTGATGGTTCGTGTAGAGGGATGGTGAAGCCAGGGTGCGGGAGGATGGTGGATCTGGGGTGTCCTTGGTAGGGATTTGCATTATAGGGGTTTATGGGCATGAAGGAAAATGGAGGGAGAGTGTTCCAGAACTGAAAGAGTGAGTAGAGCATGGTACCAGGGACAGGCAGGAAGGTGGGGAGCAGGAGGTGTATCGGAGGGTCCAGGAGTTATGCAGGATCCAACCCTCATCTTTGGGCAGCTGAGATCAGACTCTGGCTGCACACATCTCCTTGGATTTTGGCCAACTCCAACTGCTCAATTTTAGGATCCCTCCTACTCAGGTCCCCCTACACCTTGGTGAAATGCCCTCTAAAACTGACTGCTCTGCCCCCCTCTAGCTATGCCACTGTTTTTGTGAAATGCATAATGATATAAAAATATTTGTCATCACAAAGGCAGCAGAGCAAATGTGGCATTTGTGACGAGTGGGTGGGTGGGACGTCCACTGAAGGGCAAGGAGCTGGCAAGGACTGGCCAAAAAACACCAGGTCTATCTATGGAGGAATATCTGAACTCAGATGTCTTTAGAAGTGGGAAACAATGAATGTAATTCCCAGCCATAAATGAAGGTAAGTTGGCTCAGGAATGAATGGAAGGGCAGGTTCGAGATGAATGGAAGGGCGGGTTCGACCATTGTCTGTGTTTGCAGCCTCACATCCTGAGCACAGACCACCTGGAACTGGTTCATTTCTCAGCGCAATGCAGCATTGGGCAACTATCCATGTGAAGGTTACGGATGGTCAACGTAGTACACAGAGAGGAGTGGTGAGGCCATAGTGGGGTGGGGTGGTGGATCTGGGGTGTCCTTGGTAGGGGTTTGCTTTATTCAGCAAATAATTGGTGATGGGATTGTGTGCTCCAGTGATAAAAAAGGCTATGCTGGCAGTAGTGTAGCTACTGGCAGGGAGTCCCATGCCATACAGGCCTTTGTTGAGGAGCCAGACTAAACCTGTCGTATCGGCTCTGCTGTTCCATTGGACTATTTCAGTGGTGTGGAGAGGGGGGGTTTGCTGCTTGGGTAACAGTCTATCCTCCATATTAATCTACCCAGGCCATCGTGCTCTGGAGAGGACACTCACAGCGTGATACCATAGTCTTTCAAGACTGAAGGATGCCAATGAATGAATGATAGATGGATATTCTGCAACATTCTGGAGCAAGAATGTGGCACAGATCAAGTGGGCTACAGAATTTAGACAAGGGATTCCATTGCAATCAGAGGTACTGTAATGCCTTCCCCACATGAAAGCCACTTCAGACATATGGTCTCAGGGCATGTCTACCTTTACGACAGACAGGACCAGCACCTCCCATCAGACCAAATGTCAGCGCAATCCCAACCCTAGCATACGTCCAGTCAAAAGTCCCGTGCTGGCCTGGGGGTAGCAATTCTCTTCCACAAAATTGCCAGTATGTGAACACAATCCCCCAAAATCAGGACTGTCCCTGTTTTTTGGGACACATGGCATCCCTATCTGGGAGTGCTGCAAAAACTTCTGCACCACTCCTGGAGCTGAGGAGGGAGTCCAGTGCATAGAATGTACCAGCCTCCCCACACTACCATGGAAACACGGAAGTGGGTGAGTTGTACTGGATTAAATTGGGGAGCCATCCTGGGATCCCTGAGGCATTTCCAGTCCTCTCCTGCCATCCTATTATAGGGGTCCCTGGGGCTTTTCCAATCCAGCCACTAGAGAACGCAGCCAAGGAGGTGGGAAGCTTGGCTCCCTGTAGTTACGAAGTGTGTTGCAAGCCACGTCCCCATAGAGACCCAGACAATGGTCATATTAGTTTCCGATTTGTCTTCAAAGACAAGGGCCTCATGTCATTGATTGGTGAGCTTGCACTATGCGTCTGCATCACGTTGTCTGTTTTGGTCATCATGTCTGGGTATTTGCAGAGAGGATCGCCATTAATTCCATTGGCAGTTTTTCAAGTGGTAAGCAAGACTATGAACATGATGCATAAAAAAACACAGAATGTATAAAATAATGTATAGGGAGAAATAAAAAGCAGCCACTATATAAATACTAATAGCAGAGCATTCCTCATGGCATCCTTGCAATGGGAATGGGGAAATATTTATTTCATTAAGGGATTTATACACCACTTTTCCCATGCCAATGCAGAATGCCTAAAACAGTTTACAAAGCTTTAGCTCCTCCCCTCCTGCTGTCCTCACAACAGCCCTGTGAGGTAGGCAAGGCTGAGATTGATCTGCTGAGGCTGCTGGTTAAAGGAGGAGGAGGAGGAGGGGGGAGGGCTATGCCTTTGTAGATGGATCCACCAATATGTATTTGCACAGAAAGCACATTTTTCACAACAAGGGCTTGAGCTGCTCAGGTTGTGGGGCCTCTCATCCAGCTATTGTCAAAGCAGAGGCGCAGGAGCTGGGTTTAGAGTTGGCAGCCTTTTCAGGATAGGGATGGTGGGGATAATGCCTTGCTTTTTAACAGTGGTGGGCCCGGCCTGGCCCAACAACCGGCTCGCCGGAAGTGGGCGGGCCAAGCAGGGTCAGGGGCGGGGCCGGGATCAGGGGGTGGGGCCAGGGCCAGGGCCAGGGAGGGTGAGTGGCGGGGCCAACCCTGGCACACTGCGCGTGCGCTAACATTAGTGCACGCGCACTGCGGCCGGCCGAACCGGTATGGCCGGGTTTCTGCCCCCACAGTGGCTACCGGATCAGTAGCAGGGGGGCAGAATTAACAACCGGTTCGGGCAATCTGGCCCGAACCGGTCAGTGCCCACCACTGCTTTTTAAGTTTTAAGCCTCCTACTCCAACTGTGTCCACTCAGAAAAACTATAGTCAATGGAACTTACTATTGTGTAAGGAGGGCAAAAGAAAGGAGGTTGAAAGACCAAGCCTGTGCATGCCTGCCTGAAAAAAGTTGAAAGCTTGGATCACTTAAATATGTGCCTTTTTGTTTGGGAAACAGGTCTTGCAAAGAGGGTGCTAACAATCTATTTATATAAAAGAGAAAAGTCACTCACTGACTGACTCACTGACTCACTGACTGACTGACTCATCACTGCCCTGCCAAAACCGCTGGGTCTAGAAGTGTGAAATTTGGGGTGGATGTTCCTTCCGTGATGGAGGGGTGCACTAAGAACTGGTTTTCAGAAATTCCAACTGGAAGGGGTGAAAAGGGGCGCAACGCATTTTCCTCCCTATACTTTGCATTGGAGAATTGATGACTCATCAACATTCTGCCCCAACTGCTGGGCCTGAAGCATGGAATTCTGGGAGGGATCCTTCTGTCATCTGAACACCCACCAAGAACCATCTGGAGAAATTTAACCCTTCAGGGGCTGAAAAGAGGGCAACGTGTTTCTGCCCTATACTTAACATGGGAGACTGAACAACATCCATCCAATTGGGTGCTCAGTGCCTGGTGCACTGGGGGATGTTGTTCGGAAGAAGAGGTTGCACTGGTGAGGATGCTGCACATGGGGGAAGTTGTGCATGGAGGAAAGTTGCGCATGGAGGAAAGTTGCACACGGGGGAATGTTGTGTAGGGGGGAAGTTGTGCATGAAGGAAGTTTCGCATGGGGGTGATGCACATGGGGAAAGTTGCGCATGGGATGATGATGTGCATGGGCAGAAAGTTGCCCAAACTGGTTGTTAATTCTGCCCCCCCCCGCTACCGATCTGGTAGCCACTGGGGGGGGGCCAGAAAACCGGCCATGCAGGTTCGGCCGGCCGTAGTGCACGTGCGCCAACCTTAGTGCATGCGCAGTGCGTTGGGATTGGCCCCACCCCTTGCCCCACCCCTCACCCTACCTGGCCCTGACCCCGGCCCCACCCCCTGATCCTGGCCCCGCCAAAATGCTGAAGGGGATTTTGATTTGGCGAAAGTACCGGTAATCAGGGAGGCATTCAAAAGAGAAAATGTGATGATGGTCAGGTAGCTTCAGTTACCCACCCGTAAACAGGATAAATTCATGTTCAGCCATGACAGAGAATGAACATTTATGCATGTGCTAAACATCACTTATGGATGCACTAAATGCTTGACCTCTAATCTTGAAACTGACCAGTGGGGAGACTTTGGACATGGGGGGAGAAACCCTGGACTTGATTCTTGCAATGTGGTGGTCAGGTGCTTATATAAATTGTAAATACATTGAACCTATGGGGAAACAGTCACCATAGCGCTGCCCAGCTGAACACACAGAAGTACTGTCGTTGTACCAATAAAGTGGTTATCTGGTTACAGGGCAGGTCCTCTTGGCTTAATTGACAAACATTTTAGCTAACTGGAGCAGTAGATTCTGGGTAGGGTGGGCCAACTTCCATCACCTTCAGTGGTAACTTTTTTGTGCAGTTTCCTGCAATGTATTGGCGTTGGAGGAACGGATTCCCCACATTGATGAGTCATTGTATCTGAGACTGGGAAGTTTGCAGGCAGTTCAGGCACCCTTCACTAGAAAGAAGGGGCTTTTTTTCAAAGGAGAGCAGATGTGTCAAAAGAGAACTGAAAGGGAAAGTCCAAGAGAAAGTGGAATCTCTCTAGACAGCATGGAGGTTATTTAAGACCACAAGCATAGAAACATGTATTGAAAGCATGTCTCTAAATAGGAGAGGTACCACCTGTGTCCATGAGGACCCATCATATTCTCTAAAGTGCCTACATGGCAATGACACTGCTGGCCCCTCTGGCACCTGAGGCTGTGACTTGTGACATCACCCCCTGGAATTGGCTGCAGAAGATAATTTCACTTACTCTCTCTTAGAAATTCCCATTGTAGTGATGGGTGGTGTTGAGTGATAAATTCTGCTGCAGTCCTTTCTGCACCCTCTTTGCAGGCACTTAGAACAATTACAAACTGCTCTGAGCGACCAATGGCTTTTTTCCACACTTTTTTCTTGAAAAAAGGAAGAAAAAGGAGGAAAATTGTCAGCCACTTAGAGGAGCACACAATTGCTCTAAGTGCCTGAAAACCTTGGCACCCCCTCAAGACATGGTATCCAGGACTAGGAGTTATGCCCACGTTAGCTATGCCCCTGAGCCTGGCTCACAAGTGGAGCCAGATAAGACTTTGAGGCTTCCTGGTTGGTTGATTGATTGATTGATCCTTCCCAAAGGGCACCCATGACGATACCCAAGGTTTCCTTCAGTAGCAGAGAACCTGTCAGGAGGATGCATTAATTAGACCTCTAGAGAGGAAGGGAATAAAGAAGAAGGTGAAAGAGGATACAAAGATTCAGGGTGGGAGGCAGTTCACCCTCCAAGAGAGCCTAGGACAGAGGGAGGCTCACGGTAGGATCCCCTTGTCAACCTATTACCTGAGGCTCAGTGGCCCAAGAACCTGGCATTAAACACTGGCACTGCTTGAATAGGAACCAACTCCTCCTGGAACATCACAGCTCCAAGGTCAGGCAAATGATGTTTTCTTCTTCTGCAGGGAAGCCAGACTGCTGAGGTCAGAGCTGTGTTTTTTACTCCCCCTCCTACTACTATTTTTGAGAACAGGTTATTTATTGCCACCAAAAAGTCCCTCACTGCAGCGGCATAGCTAGAGGGGGTGGAGGAACCTCACCCTTTCAGGGCCAATTCCAGGCAAGGGGGACCAGTGGGGGACATAGAGGGGAATGTCAAGTCAAGTCTTGGAGGGAGCCATTCCAGGTAGTGGGGAGCAAAATGGAGTTGTATGGGAGAGGCTCCCTCCAAGACTTGGCTGCTGTGCCCCCTCTAGCTATGCCACTGCCTGCCTTATTGCGCAAAGTTTGACATGGCAGCCTTTGATCCAGCAGAGCAGCATTTGCCCTTTCAGTTTCTCTTTGAAAGGGGGAATTTTGCTTCCATTGGCAAACGATGACGGCAAGAAAGGGACTTCTGTTGGAAAGTTGCAAACTATCCATACCCTTTTCTTTGGCCGTTCAAGTTTTTAACAAGAGGTGCTGGAGTTCATGGGTCCATGCCTGCCTTCTGATTGCTGAAAGAAAGAGTTTGCTGATTGCTGAGAGTTTCGTTTTCTAAACTTTTAAAGTTTTAGAAAAAAACCACTTTGTACACGTTCAGAGGTACCCAAAAATAAAGATGGTTAGTATAAAGGATTGTTAGTATAAATAATAATAATAATAAAGATCCAGCATGGAGCCTGGGCATATCTGAGAAGAGGCCCCAGAACTAATGCCTGGAATGATGCTAGTCCACCAGCTTCTGGACACAGCTCCAAGTGCAGCTCAGAGTAGAAGCTGTTGGGATTAAGGGAGTTGATGAAGATTTTCTGGTCCAAGGAGCAGCAGTGGGGAGGTTAAAAGCTTTGACACGGGAGCCTGCTAATTAGGCTTTAAAGTTAATAGCCCTTTACAGCTGAATGTGAGGAGGGGGAAACTGGGCCTGTTGTTTCAGCAGCTTTGGCTAAATGCTGAGCCAGACCCCTCTGATGGTCTTTCCATCTCCCCTGTCCAGAAAAGGGATTCCAATGTACCTGAACATGGGTGAGCCATGAGCCAACCGCTTCTGTGAAAGGTATCTGAGCCTTGCCCAGAGGAGATCAAACTATTAGTAGCCTCCAACAGGGTTGCAAGACACCTGTAGGGAAATCGGCTGCTGAGCAGAGATGCAAACAGCAGGTTTGCTCAGCTTTCAATAGGCCTTATGACTTAAATTGCAACATTCCAAACTCAGGTTGCCCGAGGGGCAGAGGCATCACTAGGGTTGTCATCACCCAATAGACGAGATCACAAGAACTCATTGGAACTCATTGGATCATCCCCCCATGATGGTCAATATCGTATGCACAGCCTGAATGTGGTGACATCAATAGATGGTGTCACTCCAGTTGCTTACTTACTTACTTACTTAGAACAGTTCCCAGTACAGGTCACCCAACAAATCAGAAACCAACAAAAAAAACTCATTGGCCAATTGGATGGCACTCATGCAACCAAATCGGAGTTCTCATATGAGCTCTGACCCAGGGAAATTAGGGCTGAGTCATACAAACAACCTGATTGCTTCCCTGCTGTACCATAACAACAACTCTTTGGCTCTGAGAAAAATCCATCTCTTGGATTCAGTTTAGAGTTAAGGAAATCCTTAACTCCTTTTGGTTAGATAAGGCCATGATGTTTGAAGACAATTGGGTACTCTTTGGGGAGAAAGGCAAAATACAAATCTCATAAAGAAGCAGTAAATAAAGATTTCATCACCATTTGTTTGTTGCATTCTGCATTAAATTATGCACTGATCAACATATAATGATTGGTTTCAAAATTTTGTCATACCCCTCTCCTCCTGGTGACACCCTGTGAGTGTGCCACCATAATTCTCTTCCACAAAATCAGGACCCTCTGTCACACTTGCCAGTGTGTGAACACAATCACCCCAAATCGGGACTGTCCCTGATTTTCAGGACATTTGGCAGTCCTGCGCCTGATGCAATCCACATCTCCACACCCCGTGCACCTACCTAGTGACACCAGATGCACTGGTGAAGCAGTTGCATTAGACAACAGATTGGGAAGGAACCCCATTTCTATTCACCTACTCACTTCCATGCTCCTCCTTTTCATTCCACCCCCCCCCCCCCATGAGAAAAGCAGAATGAGGATGGAGAGGAAAAGTGGCAAGGAGGAGAGTGTTAAGATAGGACATGGGAAGTGAGGGGATTAGAGGCTGGCACAAACATTATCAGAAGTTTTTGGGTGGCCCAGTCCCCAGAGGATAGTGTCCCCCTGAGTCAGACCCATGTGACTCCTTCTCTGTTCCTCTTCTTGTTGCCCAAAATCTTGTTCTCCTTTGGGGCTGTCTTGCATTTTGGGCATATCAGGCACTCTCTGGTCTGCTGGGTCTCAATATTCCCCCCCTTCCCGCTCAGCACAGACCAGCGCTCTCCCCCTCTCTGGGGCCATCAGATGTTGCTGAAAAGGAACAATGTGAAGTATTGTCTCTGCCAGCACATGGGCTTCACCCCAGCAGTGCAACAAAAAGATACATTGACTCAGAAGGAGAAAGGGACCCATAGATTGCAGAGCTGCAATTGGGGG
The DNA here is from genome assembly GCA_030015325.1 of Cryptoblepharus egeriae. Taxonomy (NCBI): domain Eukaryota; kingdom Metazoa; phylum Chordata; class Lepidosauria; order Squamata; family Scincidae; genus Cryptoblepharus; species Cryptoblepharus egeriae. The sequence continues at coordinate 13,813,237 of JAREYC010000014.1, forward strand.
CTGGGAGGGAGCAGCCAGGTCTGCTGAAGGGAGCATCAGAGAATTGCTTTCCTGGACCACCACAGCCACAGTATCTGACACTCACAGAGTGACTCTGGGAATGATCTCCTATCAGCCTGCTGACTCCACTACAGCCAGCGCATAGCCAGGCAAGTATGAGTGAGGCACTCCATCCTTTCTCCAACAGTGGTGAAACTGTTGGTCAAACGTAATACTGGTTATACCTTTTGAGTGTGCAAAGATGCTTCAGGTATGTTTTCTTGAAGCTGTATATCAGGGAAGAAAATGCTATGGTCTCCTAGGAGCTGGTGGGACCCAACTTTTTTTGCAAGCCACGGTCTGTAGAGTCTTAAAGAACAGTCAATCAAGCAGCAGAACAAGACTTATCATAGCTTTTATACCTCTATGGTAGAATGAAAAGCAATTCAAATGTGCACTTTCAAAGTGCATGTGGATTAATGGACCACATGGATGTAAGCATATTTTAATATGAAATTTTATACAAGCCTAGAATGGATTACCACATCATACGGGGCCCTTAGGCACAGGGCACCACTAGAAACAATTGGTCCAACTGGCTTAAAGCCAAGAAATAAATGTTATCTCTGGAACAGAGGCAGTTATCCAGTAATGTAGGGGAGCCAGACTTTAGGAATTCTTCTCCAGCAGCATCAGTAATCAGGGCTGCCTTTGAAACAGCTTTTCCAAGGAGCAAGCAAGCAAGAAGAAGCAGGCTCAGAAGGAGGCAGTCTGAGACATTTGCCTAAGGCGGTCATATGATTTCTCACTTCCCCAAAACTGCTATGGATTTGGCATGGGCCAAATAGGACCAATGCTTTGTGTGCTGAGCCCATGCTTCTCCAGGACCATGTGAAAAGCCTTATTGAGGTGCCAACGTGATCGGAATTAGTACACATGGTGAGGCTCTCTGAAAACTTAATGCTTTGCACCCCGTCTAGCGATGCCTTTGACGACCACTAAAGAACTGTCACAGATTCGAGGAGACGTATTGTGGAGTGGGAGGCTTATGGCATGTAAGAGGATTTAAATTCCCTTTCCCCTCCAAAGCCTGCTGATGTCTCCCCTCCCTGCCTGCACTACATTCAGCACCCCTTTTATGGGCACAGCTGCATTGGCAGCGAGGAAAGGATAGGATAGGGTCCTAAAGTTGCTGATTTTGTGGAACTATCTTTGTGGTGATGCAGTGACATAGCTAGAGGGGTGGAGCAGTGAATTATGGGGGGAGGCTCCTTCCCCTTTGAAGCCATCCCAGGCAGGGGGAGCCAAATACAGCCCTGTTTGGTTCCCTCTGCCTGGAACGGCTCTGAAGGGGAGTGGGGCCCAGCATGCCTCCCCCAATTGCTATGCCTCCACCCCCCTTTAGCTATGCCACTTGAGGTCATGGCTCTGGGGTCTCTTACTTATGGAAAGTGCCATTCTCTACCACTGCCCCAAAGCTCCTGAGTCAGCCCTGCTTTCCAGCCTTTGGTGGAAAGCAGTTGGGAGAAGCTCCACTTGGCCCACAGCAGGCTTTTGTTCCTATTATAAACTTCCCTTTTAATAAGGAAGGAGGCCAAGCAAGCCAACTCCAGCTTCTCCACTGTGCCTGCCAAGAGCTGACTGGGCAGCCTTGACCAGCATACGGGAGGAAGAAAAAGCAGTGGCCAGAGGCCAAGAGAACCAGGCTGCCCTCGCAGGCCGATACCCCACCCCACCCACGTCCCTCGGATGCCAGTTGGAAGTCACAACTCCCATGCACTCCCTCCCTGCATTCTGGCCGGCAGCCTGTGGCCAAAACGTGATTTTATTCGCAACACAGTGCCCAGGCAGGGCCTTGATCCAGCTTTTGGGATGGGAACAGGGGCACATTCAACCCCAAAGATATATGGGGCAGAGGTATATGGGGCATTATATATACCTCTGCCCAGTGGCGTAGCTAATGATCATGTAGCCCAGTGCAAAGCTCAAAATGATGCCCTGGAAGTGATGTCATCCCTGGGTATTTTTAAAAATAAAATTGGTGAAAAGCCTGCTGACACTTTCTCAGCAGTTCACCACCTATTTGCTCTGCTAGTAACATGGTTAAAGCACCTATTTGCTATCTAGAGTTGAAGATTTTGTTCCCCCACCCTCACCCTGCAACAACAAAATCAAATGTAATTAAGTAAAATAATGAAAATTGTGTCTCATTTTGGTTAGGGAAACTGTGCTGGGGCAAAGAGGAATGGCTAATCTTTCCCTGCTAAATATAATCTTTCACTGCCTCTTAGAAGTGCATGTATACCCATGTAGCATGGATAATTATGTTATGATATATGTATTTGGAAATGAGAGCTGTATTAATACCTTATTAGTTCCATACAATATCAGAATTACATCTCATTGATTCTCAGAGCAATCAGTATCATGGAAAAGTTTTGAGCTGAGACAATCCACTTTTTGTTCCATATGCTTTTGTTTTCATTTTCTGCTTAATTGGCCATAACTTTTGATATAGCAAGCCTCCATCAGTCATGAAAGACTATGGTATTGTGCTTGGCGCTGCATACGCTGCATGCGAAGCACGAAAGCCTGGGTTAGATTGTTATGGAGGATAGGCTGTTACCCAAGCAGCAAATCCCCCCTCTCCACACCACTGAATTAGTCCAATGGAAAGGCAGAGCCAATACGATTGGATCCAGCTGGTGTCGCAGAGGACAGGCGCTCACCCTGTCTTGTGGGGCCAACCCAGGTCTCAAACCCTAGCCTGCTGGTTAACAAGCACAGCATCTTAGCCACTTGCGCCACCCACTTTTGATAGAATATAGATATTCCAATGCAGTAGGTTTCATCGTATTCTGCATTAAATTATCATTCAAACGATATATAACATGATAGTATTATCATACCTACCCTGTTTTTCACAATTTTAGTAATCAGTATCAAGCTCTGCTTGTAGCCCCCTTAAAGCTTGTAGACTGGTGCAACTGCACCCCCTACACTTTCCCTAGCTATGCCACTGCCTCTGCCCACAGAGGTATATAGGGCATTAACACTACCACTGAGGCACTACCACTGGGTTGGGGGGTTGGTGGATGAATAGATGGGTGGGATGGGTGGATGGATAGTTAAGTGTGTGGATGGATAGGTAGGTGAGTGGATAGATATGAATGGGTGAGTGGATAGATAGGTGGATGGATAGATGGTAGGGTGGATAGGTGGGTGGATGAGTTGGTTCTTAGGTAGGTGGATGGAAGCACAGGTGGGCAGATGCGGGTTTGGGCCTACTCACCCGAACCGGATCTTCCCATTTCCTTGTCGCTGCCGGTTCGCCAGCAGTGGGGAAACACAAAAACATAGTGGACTGGTTCGGGCCGGACGCTATGTTTTTGTGCCCACTGCGCAAGCGCCAACATTAGCACTTACGTAGTGCCTGCTCTGAAGCAGGCCGGCCCGCTTCAGGGCAGGCACCACGCAGGCGCCAACATTGGCGCAAGCGCAGTGCCTGGACTGAAGCTGGTCTGCCAGCTTCAGTTCAGGCACTGCGCAGGCACCAACCTTGCCCTCCCCTCGCCCCACCCCTCACCCCGCCCCAACCCCGCCACTGACCCACCCTACCCCCTGACCCCGGCCTGGCCCCTCCCATTTCTGGCGAACCGGATCTTGGGCCAGGCCGGGCCCACCTCTGGATGGAAGGGTAGGTGAATACCAGGTAAATGGATGAGTGAGTCGATGGTTGGTGGGGGGGGTGGATAGGCAGGTGGATGGGTGGGTGAGTGAATAGGTAGATGGATATAGGTGGGTGGATGCCCCTTTCTCACCCAGTCACCCGTAGTGCACCTTTGACCAGTCATGGTCCGCTACCACTGCCACCTGGTGGACTTTGGAGCCATGAGCCTCTGCCACCAGCTGGCCATGGTAGCCTCTGCCCCTGCCGCCCAGCAGACTCAGGAGCCAGCTGTGGCTGCACAGAGCACCAGAGGCACAGAAACCAGGTGGAAACCTGGCCTGGCAGGAAACATGGCAGGAAGAGCAGCGAGGTCAGGGGTGGATGTAGACCCTGGTTTCCATGCATCAGGCGCTCTGTGCAGCCACAGCTGGCTCCTGAGTCTGCCGAGCAGCACTGGCAGTGGCTACCATGGCCAGCTGGTGGCAGAGACACATGCACCATGAGGGCAGCCAGCTGGATGCCGGGTATACTGGACAATGGGGCTCTTTCACCAGATACCGGGTGAAAGAGCCCTATTTTCAGTAATATCTGGCCCATTTCCGGACATCTGGTCAGCCTGGAGTAGGCAAAGAGGGTTTTGACCAGATTAGAATCAGATCCCATCCTGACACCCTGTTTGATCCCAGTACCAGACCAAGATGTCCTTACACATGTGGTAGCATGCCAAATGCCACCACCCTCCCTAAGCTAGTGATGTATCAACCTCTGCTCTTTTCACTTCCTGAACTGGAAAAGAGGAAGTGTGGAGGAGAGATCAGAGAAATAGATGTGGGCACACTCAGTTGCCCGAGGCTACTATTCCTGGGGCCTCGTGGGTGGCCCAGCCCTATGAGCTGATGTTTTTCTCTTCCATTTGTGAGGCGCCACATTCTGTAACCTGGTTGCAGACTGACAGGAGAAACGTTCTGCAGAGTAACTAACCCCAATGGAATTCTGTTGCACATCAGCCCTTCCATCCATACAGATGTTGCTGGGTGACTCCACCCCAGAAGGAGCTGCATTTCAAATACCAACACAACACTCATAGAGAAAATGTAGTGCTGCTTATGCACTGACAAGACAACCCATGATTGCATTTCCCCAGAGCCACATCTTTCATGAGTTGGCTGCATGGATGTGTAAGACATGCTTGAGCCCCAGGCTGATGGCCAAAGAATCATATTGAATGTAAGCGCACCTTTATCAGCCAAATTTAATCTCCAAAATTAGGGTGCGCATTAGATTTGTTGCCACTTTGATTTGAGTAAATATGGTATTTTGATTATAATTATAGGTCAGTAAACATTTCTTTTTTATCTCAAAATTGGGGTGCACATTTTATTCGATAGTGTATTAGATTTGAGTAAATACAGGTATTTAAAAACACAGAGACACCTCTCCAATCCTTGTTACAAAACTCTGTGGCCAATGCAATGGGCTGACTACAGAATGATCCACTGCACCAATGTCTCCACAGAGACATCCAAGTTTTAACAGTTCCTGTATTAACTTCCAAGTTCGCCTTTGGTCAGCCAATTTGCTCCTAGATCTCAGAGCCTCAATGTAAGGCTATCCTTATGCTGGCCAGCCATTCATGTTTGTTGCAGACATGTATGGAATATTTGGAACAGAATACTTTGTTAATGTGTCATATTAATATGGCATTTATTAGGCACATTAGGCAAATATAGGCAAATAATGGCATTTATTAGGCGCATTCTGATTCCTGAGCATGATTCACAAATCCATATTGCTCATCATGGTCCTCAGCGGTTGCGTCAATCAGGAAACTACCAGGCCTGCTCAGGACTTCTTTGCCAGGCTTTGTCCACCCTGGCATTATTGAAGGGTACTGGATGCCTCTCCCTGCGGCATCCAGGTGTGCTGCACAATTCTGCCTTTGTTGTCCGTAACGCAACCTTTGCCTACATGACACAAAGGAGAAAGAGCCGGTCTTGGCCACATGCTGTCAGTCCCCCCCCCCCTCCATCTTGCCAGCTGTCTCATCTTCACCTAGGAGATCCCCTGGCGTCAATGCTCAGTGAAAAGGTCAGTTTGTCTACTGTATCCTCCAAAGGCTGAGGAAAAGGTGCTGGATCTCACTTCTCATACTTTGGGAAAAAATATCATTTTTTTCAGATGTGATCAGTGATGGGATTCAAAGAAATTAACAACCGGTTCTCTGCCCATCTGGCAGCCACTTTTACATGGCTATTTTTAAACTTTATATGTCCGATCTCTCATTAACAACTGGTTCTATAGAGCAGGTGTGAACCTGCTGGAGCCCACCACTGGATGTGATGCCCTCCATCACATGATGTTCCACCTCCCTCAATACAGTACCTGGATAGAATGATCATATGGCTGTTACTGGCACAGGGGAAAGGGACATCTGAAATCTGGGACACAAAATGATACGAACAAACAAAGTAATACATTAAAACAAGATTATGTGCTATGGAATAAAAATGCATGCTTTCAGATTAAAGGACTCAATGCCAGATTCTTGTTTGCTCAGAGACTCAGTGTGGGCAGGAGGCCTGTCAGTATTCCACCACGGTCACTTCAGGGGACCTATGCATTCAACCTCACAGTTCAGTTCAGCCCGTCCTTCTCTTCAAAATGACTGGTGGAAGCAAATCAAAGACATGTGGTCCTGGACAGCCGTGGTTTGCCGGAAGTTTCACTCCCTATGTGACCAGTGATGGGATTCAAAGAAATTAACAACCGGTTCTGTGCCCATCTGGCAGCCACTTTTAAATGGCTATTTTTAAACTGTATATGTCCTATCTCTCGTTAACAGCCGGTTCTATAGAGTAGGTGCGAACCTGCTGGAGCCCACCATTGCTATGTGACAAGAAGCAGTATATCTAGACCAGACGTCTCCAAATCCTGGCTCTGGGGCTGAATGTGGCCCTTGGCAAGCCTCAATGTGGCCCTCAGCAAGACCCCTCCATCCAGGGTGACCATATGCTGGCACCCAAAAAGTAGGACAGGGTCCCTGAAAAGTTTGGATTTTCTGGCACCCAAAAATCCACTTTTTAAAAAGTCTGGATATTCTGGCACCCAAAAATCCACTGAAAATCCAGACTTTTAAAATTTTGGGGAGAGGACCCTGTCCTCCTTTTTGGGTGCCAGAAAATGGTCGTCCTTTACTCAGGAGTAAACCCATTGACTTAATGGGCTTACTTCTGAATAGACAGGGGGTTAGACTAGGCTTACTTGGGCAGGCTGCTGGTGGTGGGTTGATGGGAGGGTGCTTGTGGGGAGCACTTATGGATTGCGGGCCGCGCAGCAAGACTCAGAGCCGCATGGCCGGCAGCCATCTTTAAAAGGACACTGCTGTGCATGCATGCAGGTCCTTCCTAATAAGCGCACGCCAGCTGTGGGCGGAGCATTTGCTCCACAGACAGAGGCGTGCGCCTCTACTTCCTCTAGCTGCCCACAGTCCAGACAAGGGCTTGTGGCTGTGGTGGTGGCAGTCAGAGGCTGCCGCTGCCCACCTGCCTTTGTCCGCCTGCGCAGGGCTTTCTCCAGCTGTGTGCTGGCTGCGCCTGAGATGCAGCCAGTGAGGGACCAGTGCAGCAAGTGAGGGCCAGCCTCTCTGGACCCAGACCTGTCCCTCACTGATACTTTTCAAAAGTATCCAATGCGCCAGTCTCCTATGTCATCATGCCTATTGTGGTCCTGATCCAACAGCTTGTATTATGTAGTGGCTGCAGATCTGCCATGTTAGCCAAAAACTCTCATAGTTCCAACCTCGCCTTGGGGCCAAAATACACATAAGGCAAGAGAACCATGATTGTTTTCCCAATTAATTTTTCTTATTACCAAAATGTGACTGCAGAGGGATGCCAGGTTTGGGGTGGTTTTTTTTAGCAGCTGGTGAGGGGGAGAGCAGTGCTTAAAACAACCATCCCATAGCATTTTGCAGATCAGAAGCGCACATATGCACACATACCCACATACACACAAATACACAGCTGACAGCAAGACTTATGCTGCTGCTGCTTCTCCTTTACTCAGGTGTAACTAATGGCCTTGGCATCATGGTGTCATGTGAGTTCACTTCTGGATGTGCCCAGAACAGGAGGAGGCACAGGAGACCACCACTTTGCAATGTGATCAGTCCTGTTCCTTCTCCTGTGGGGCTCCATTTTGAACAAGTATCTCCTTTTAGCCTTGTGTTCTGGAAAAATCTTCATTGTCCTCATTTTCCTTGTAAGGGAAGGCATAGAGCCTTTTTGTAATTAATAAATTACATGTAATAAATTATATGTAATAGTTTTATATTTAAAAGTAAGTAATATTGTTTTTATTTAGTCACATGAAGGTAGTATATGAGTGTTTTTACTTTTTTATTTTGTCATGTCCTACATTTTGGGAGGCTTTGTCTTCTTTTTTCGTTATGGCGAATGGTCACCTTGGTATTGGGTAAAGCAAGTTTAACATGGCCAGCCTCTGCTCACAAACCATCAGTATCCTCCAGGCAAACCCTTTCTCCCCAAAGCTTTCATCTCAGATCAGTGAGAAGTGGACAGGGAGCCCATCTTCCCCTACCAATGAGGGAGTCCATCAACCCAGTTCCACCTGATTTCATCCTCCATCCACTTCATGGCCTGGCCAAGCCTGCTTGTGACCATCAAAGCCTTGGCTCCACCTAGCCTGGATGCAGAACAGGTCTATCTGCAAAGAGTTTCCGGGCAGGCAAACAAGCAGACAGCAGGAATGCCCTCCTGGTGTACCCAAATTCCAGTTCTTTTCTGACATCAAGCACACGGACACTGAACCCCTAGTGTGTAGTAGTAGCGTGAATAGCACTCTGTGTAGTAGTCCCCCCCAAAAAAGAGGAGTCCCTGCCACATGGAGCTTGCAGTCAAAGTTGGGAAGAAGCAAGGAGAATGGAGAAGAAGGAGAAATGGTTTGGGAGGAACTTTGGCTAATTCCCATCAGCTGTGGTCCCCCTCCCTTCCCGGTTGCACCATCAGACTCCTGCAGCTTCAGCTTGGCTTTCTCCCTGCTGGAATGCACTCCCTGGAGAGATCTAATTAGCTAATTCTGTTGCTATTTTTAAACCTCCATGGAAGGCGCTCTCTCTTTCACTCCTTCATCCTGACTATCAACATTTGTGCAGGCCACACTGCTCTCCAAGCTCCCCACTGAGAGCCTGTTCACTTGAGAATAGATCTAGCTGGACATGATCATCAGTTCTGATTCCAGTGGTGTTTGCATGTGGGAGTCAGCTTGATCACCACCACCATTAGTGGTGGAAGAAGGGGTCTCCAGTTTTTTATTCTGTTGGCCATCTGGTGCAATTTATCTAAGCTCCTGAGATGTGGACAGCTCTGTGGCTTCTGTGCCTCCGACAATCTCCACAAGGTAATAACCTAGGTGGAATTATACTCAGCGGAAAAACTATACCAAGCCACGCCAATCTTTTCCACAAGGCCTCAGGGAAGGCACAGCACACGGAAAAATCAGATAGCTCAAGTTATCTGGCTTCACTATCTTTCTGTGATGCCTCCAGGCCGTGAGTTCTGCAAAGACCTGTGCAGGACAGAAGCACGTTGGAGATTAGGGTTACATGTAGCAGCCTCCAGGTAAGCTCTAGCCAATTGGGCCTAGTCAGGCTGAACAGACATCTGGCTTTAACCGACATCACTGGAAATGCGACCCTTTTGCCAGGCATCTGGCAAAGAGCCACATTGTCCGGGATACCTGGCCATGAGGCACTGTGACCACCACGGAGTGCCTCCAAAGTGTGCCTAGAGGCATGGAAACCAGGCAGGGCGGACCATCTGTCCTTTGCCTGGCTGCACTTCCTGCACACTTTCTAAAAGACCAGGGACAGAAGTTCGTCCCCACCTGGTTTCCACACCTCAAGGTGCTCTTTGGAGGCACATGGCTGCTTGGCAGCTGGGGGACAACAGATCCCCCAGGAGAGGATCATGTCTGCTTTGAGCCACTTCATAAGTACATTGTTGAAAACAGGCTTGCAAAGAGGTTTTCTGTTTTCAATTTTTAAAAAAGTAATATAGTGTTGAAATTAAGTACAGGAAAGCAATATGAGTGTTTTTTAGCTTTTATTTTAACATGTCCTAAATTTGTCCTACTTTTTTGGGGAGTCCTACATTTTTTTAACATGTTAGGGATTTTTGCCTGGATGTCAGGAATTTTGGGGGACCTTGTCTTCTTTTTTGATTCAGGTATTTGGTCACCCTGAGCCAAGTGTTTGAACTGGGGGAAGGGAAACGGGGGCCCCTAAGTTTGTTTCCTGATCCACTCTTTCAACATATTTCAGTTATATTCAGAATGCATTCATTCAACACATGTTGCACGCTTTGAACCTCCCTCTGCTGTTCTCAAGGCCTAAATTCTGTTCTTAAGGCCAAAATCACCCTCTGCCATGTTGTAGCTCCTGGTCTAATCCCGTTCCCAAGGGAGTTAAGGAGAATCCATTTGCAGAAATCTTTGTGTGGCAGCAGGTATTTGCAAGATAAAAGGGACATGTGCAATTTGCAAGCTAAGAAAGCATTGGAAGCAACATTTCTAAACTAAAAAAGATTGGGTTCCACTTTTCAACAGTTTTCACTTTTGGACAGTTCTCTGGTTCCTGACCTGTCCAATAAATGGGGGATCCTGTAGGAGCAAAAGGGTCATGGTTAAAATCCAAGCACCAGCAAGATTAATGCAGGATCTCCATGTTCAGGAAGGGCCTGGTGTATGAACATGGACATCTTTCCTGCCAGAACACACTCTGCTGCCACAGTCAAGTCCACGTGCATGAAAATATTCCACCTGATAACAGCCTTGGCAATTGGTTATGAAACTGCCCTCCAAGCTGCAGCTACCAGCTCAACCCACAACCCTCCTTAGCTTTGGTGGAGGCCATTGCCTTCAGCAATATGGCCACACTTATCCAGCCCCGATTCATGCATTTTTGTTGCATGATCCATATGTTTTTGTTGCATGTGTTGTGCATGTGCAATCTGATCCATGTTTTTTGTTGCATGAAAAGTTTTCTTTTAGTTTCTTCTGGTTTGTCACAGGGTCAGCTTCAGGAAATTTAGGCTGCTCAACATGTCTTGCCACCTTTTGCACCAGCCGTGTACCCATCGCAGGAAAGATGAAGATGACCCCACAGAAATGGAGTTAAAAAAAGGTTTCATGTAGTGGAGATGGGGGGAAGAGGTGGGAGCGTCCCCTGTCAAATTTCTGCACCTCTCCCTATTGTGAAGGATGCCACAAGGCTGCCAGGAACAAAAGGTGGCAAATCAACATGGTGGGGGAGGAAGGGGACTCCCCCACCCTTGCCAAGGCTGGACAATGGAGAGTCAATAATGGTGATGGGATGGATAATGCAATTAACAGATAGTTTTACCCAGGCAAGAAAGACAAAACATGACCTTGTGAGTTAGATCAAGCACAACAACAGCCATTGTTATGCTGCCTTAAAAAGGTGGCCTTGATCCTGCCTGCTGAGCTCCCAACCTCCAGCTGAATGAGCAGGCTTGGAAAGGGAAAGAGCAAGCGACTGACATCTCCCCTTGCTGTGGGTCTTGCTGCACCCTTAATTCTCACTTGCCAAAAAAAAGCAAGGGGGAGATTTTGGCAGCTCAGACAGTCCTTAGGCCTGTTATTAGATCAGTGGATTAATTAACTGATTACTTGTCACTGGGGAACCATGATCAATTGAATCAAGCTGAAGTCAGTCCAGACAGGCAGAGGCTACACCTGAAATTTTTGGGAGGTATTTTGGGAGGTATTTCAGGGAGAAAAAAGAGAACTACCTTCACTACACTTTCTAAAGGTTTTTTTTTTGTGCTTCTACATTTTCTCAGGCAGAAAAGGGTAAATTCTCATAAAACTTTCAAAGCCTCCAAGAGGAAGAGGTATTTTTAGATGCTATGAACATAAGGACATCAGAGAATTGCTGGGCTGGAAACAGAGCAGGACTGGCTCCATCAACAAAGCCAACTGAGGCCCTCACATAAGGCAGCAGATAGGAGGGCCACCTCTAACTGTCAACTAAAGTAAACTAAACTAAATTAGAAGGGGGGTACAGAGCAACAGTGCTAGATGAAGGAAGGTGCCAACTTCCCCTGGCATCTTGAATTGAGGGGTAGAGTTCCTCTGAAAATGGAGGTTCTATTATCTGCCTTTGCAAAATGTGTATGATTCATTGGGTGGTGGTGGTTTCTTTCCAAGTCATCCAAGACAGTCATCTATGACACCATCATGCAATTCATTCCTACAAATAAATAAATAAATAAATAAATAAATAAATAAATAAATAAATAAATAAATAAATAAATGTGCATCAACTGCAGCCTATAAGGCTCTATCGGCCTTGTTTGCTTTACTTTTCTTTCTTTCTTTCTTTCTTTCTTTCTTTCTTTCTTTCTTTCTTTCTTTCTTTCTTTCTTTCTTTCTCCTGAGGTTCCAAAGCAGCTGAAAATCTTTCTGCTTAAAAGCCTTGTGTGTAAGGGTGTCCGCATCTTCTGGCCAATGTTCCATGTCAAATAGGCTGAGGAGATGCAAGTGTCAATATTCCAATTGTCAACTGATAACAGGCCAGACTGAGAAGAGACGGGGGAGGGGCAACTGAGTTGAGTAATTGGGGAGAGAGGTGGCAAAGAGAAGTTGAGATGCTTGAAAGGGGCTGGTGGCTTTTTTAATCAATAAATGTTATTTTATAAAATATTACTAGTATAAAATACAGTAAAATCTCCATAGTTTACCACTTTACTACATTGACCACCTCCCTAAGCTGATCTAATTTTTGAATACTGGACATACACTATGTACTATATAGAAAGCCAACCTCTCCATACTATCCATTTCTGTAAGTTGTATTGTGACCACCTGGACCTTGACGCATGGTATTAATTTACTCTCTATAACTTGACCTGTTGAGTCCTGTCTGCACCAACGGCAAATAAGTGAAATGAAGAATTGATAGCAATGGATTTCTTTCAAGCAGAATATCAAAGAATACAATACTTCTGCCTGTTAAAAAAAGAAAAACACAGTTCAAAACTATAACAGACAATGTTTAGGCAAAATTATGAAGCTGTTGTATGGGAAATAACCAGGGTTTTTTTTGTCTTCTATGCAAGTTCATTGAAAAATTTTGCTGTACGATAAAATAATGTGTACATAACAATACAGTTGTTCCGTATTTGACCACCTCTGTGGGTTGACCACTTTCCTTCAGTCTGTGATTATCAAGAAAGAAAACTTTCCTTCAATTTTACTGTTTTATATATATATATATATATATATATATATATATATATATATATATATATATATACACACACACACACACACACACACACACACACAGTGGTGTCTCACATAACAAATTTAATTTGTTCCCAAGGCATGTTTGTTATGTGAAACATTCTTTACATGAAATGCAGATTGGTTCCACAACCCAAAAAATATTCATATAAAAATATTAACTGGATGTAAAAATGATGACAAAACACTGGAATTGAATTCAAAACATGCATTCAATGTGCATGATCCTATGAAGTCTACTTAGGCTGCTTACACTTTCCTGGGAGTAAGCCTCATTGAACACAATGGGGCTTACTCCTGGGTAGACATGGTTAGGAGGCTGCAATACAAGACGCTTTCCAAGTGTCTCCCCACTTTCTCCTTCTCTCCATCCTGAGCCTCTCTCTCCCCTGCTCCCTTCTGGCTAGCCCTGAGCTGCTTCCCTCCTCTCCACTGCTCTTCTCTCCCTCTGCCCAGCGGACACCTGGCCACAGGAGGAACAGCACGCAAGTGTTGCTTTCACTATGGGCCTGCGCAGTAGGCAGCCCTGACACTTTTTAAAAGGGCTGCCGGCCAGCACGTCTGCCCCAACTTCCAATGTGTTTGTTTGTTACGTGAAGCACAGTTTGTTACATGAAGCAGAATCCTAGAGAAATTTTTGTTTGTTACGGGAAACATATTTTACATGAGGTGTATGTTACGTGAAGGTGCCACTGTATATATTTAAATTAATACAGGGCCTGGCTTTTTTGCCTATTGCAACAGATCTAAAAGCTCATGCTTCGCCTGAAATCAGGGGCTGTTCCTCTTCTTTCCACAATCTAGATTGGAAAGGGAAAGCATGGAGGAAAGAAGAGAAGTAGGCTAGATTGTCTCCTACATGCTGTCCCTTCACTCCCCTCTTCCTTTTCAAGAGGTAGTGCTGCAAACCAGCACACATCCCTACCAGTGGTGATGCCACCCTAGTCCTGGAACCAATGGCTGCATGGGCTCCTTATGCGTTAGGCCTGTGGTGCCCTCAGTCTCTGATCCCTGGCCTAGCCCTCCTCCTGAGAAGGAGAAAGCCCCTTCCCCACCAGCCCTGGCACCTTTAGTACAAGGATATGAGGAGTTGGCCCAGATTCAGGATTGGGGCTACCTGCCAACTTCAAAATGCTACAGAGAACCATCGATCCAGACTTCTGGATAACACGTTTCCTGATGGTTCCCATAACCCTGTTTTTGGATTTGGGCTAAACTGAGAGCCCTATCCTATTCATATCTACTCATAAATATATTCCACTGTAGCCAATAGGGCTTACCCACAGGTAAGTGTGGACAGGATTGCAGCCTTAGTGATTTTAATGACTTGCTCCTCCACAATCATTTGCAGCATGGCTGGGGGGAGGAGAGGCACTCTAGGTATGCCCAGAGACACTGTTCTCCCTTGTTCCATGATAATCATTTGCAGCATGGCTGGGGGGAGGAGAGGCACTCTAGGTACGCCCAGGGACTCCCTTGCCACCCCAGGCCATCCTGGCTGGAGCCAACCCCACCCTTCGCCCCAGTCTGCCTCCCATTGGGCGGGGGTTTAAATGCCCAGCTCCGCCCCGCTCCCCGCCCTTATTAGCCCGCGCCTGGGCGCATCCCTGGCAGTGAGCGCAGCGCAGCCGCGACGGACGCGTAGAGTGCGGATTGCAGGGACCCTCGTCGTCTTCTCCTCCATCCGTCGGGGGGATCTTGCAGGGCTGCCCAGCGGGGATCCATCCCGCCCACCGCTGCGCCCCTCTTGCCCTCCTGCACCCCGGGGTGCCGTCGTGATCGTCCTCCCCTTCGAAGCATGGGAAGCCACAGCTCCAAGGCGGCCAAGGGGGACGTGGTGGCCGCCGATGCCGCCGCAGCCCCCGCAGGCTCTCCTTCCAAGTCCAACGGCCAGGTGGGTTTTTTTGTCCGCCCCGTCGAGGATGCTTCGGAAGAGAGCCCAGCGGGACGCAGAGGGACCAGGACTCTAGGCTTAACCGGTGGTGTAGCTAGAGGGGGGCGTAGCGGGTCTTGTACGTTCCGTCGAGGATGCTTCGGAAGCCAGCCTTGCGGGATGCAGCGGGAGTGGGACCCGGTGGCGTAGCTAGAGGGGGCGTCGCAGTGATCTTGGAGGGAGGCGTGCAAAGGGAGGGTTCGTCCGAAGGTAGGGTTCCCTTTACACACCTCCCTCCAAGATCACTGCGACGCCCCCTCTAGCTACGCCACTGATCCCATTCATACTTACCTGGGAGTCACCCCCATCGGCTCTAGTGGGAGTTACTCCTGAGTAGACGTGCAGCATGGTGGGAATCTCACCTCGGGGGAAACGTTCTCCACCCAGCACTCTCCGGGATGCCTTTGTCTCTCCTGCCCAGAAAGGGATGGACTTGGGGGGGGGGGGGGGGACGACAGGCTCCAGCTCTCGTCCTCGCTCTCCAGCGATCCCGGATCGGGCTCTAGGGTGGGGCCGTCTGGGCTTCCTGGAGCCCCCAAATGGTTCTATTCCTGAGGTTGCGTTTAAGCCAATGCAGACCCCCCCTCTTTTTACAAGGCCCCAATCCCGTGCATGTCTACGCGGAAGTATGCCCCATTATACTCTATGGGACCTACTCCCGGGTAAATGGAGAGGGTGGAATCCTATGCATACCTACTCGGAAGTAAGCCCCATTTAGGTCTATGGGGCTTTCTCCTGGGAAAATGGAAAGGGTGGAATCCTGTGCATGCCTACTCGGAAGCAATCCCTTTTATAGTCTATGGAGCTTTTTCCCAAGTAAATGGAGAGGGTGCCAGCCCGAGCCCAATCCTATGCATGCCTACTCGGAAGTAAACCCCATTATAGCCTATGGGATTTTCTTACGGGTAAATGGAGAGGGTGGCCCAATCCTATGCACGCCTACTCGGAAGTAAGTCCCATTACTTTGTCTCAGGGCTTACTCCCTAGTAAGGGTGGGTCAACCCCCTGCACATTTATTTTTTTGGGAGCAAGTGCCATTGAACACAATGGTCCCGCCTTCTGAGTAGACCTGGTCGGATCGGGGCCTCAATGCAAGCGTGCGTGCCTGCCTGCGATCCTTGTTGGACGGCGTGGTCCGCCTTTGTTTGGCGCGCTGGGCGGAGGAGCTGCTGGCAGAGCAAACAAAGGGAAGGATCCGGATGCGAGGAGAGGAGGGGGCTGCACTGCATCGCATTCCTCTCTTGGGGGGGTCGCGCCCTCATTGCTGGGGGGAAGGGAAGGGCTGCAATTTTCTTGCAGCTTTGCAACGAAATGGGTGGGCAATCCTTGTGCCTAGAGGGGGTCCCCCCGAATGGTTTGGAAGGGAAAGGACACCTTGCACGCCCCCTCCAAGACTAAATCCTCCGCCCCCTCTAGCTAGCCACCCTGTTGTGCTACAGTCCCTGGAATGGATTTGAAGGGCAGGGACCCCTTTCCACACCCCCTTCCAAAACTGAGTGCTCTGACTCCCCCCTCTAGCCATGCTTTGACCCCCCCAGCTACGCCACCGATCCTGTGTGCATGTTAACAATGGGGATTGGAGCTTGCAAACCCAGGCGTGTCCCCAGGCAGCCCCCCATGTGCATCAGATTGCAAGGGCTTTTGTGCAAGAGGTTGCATGCTTGCAAGCTGCCTTGGCTGCTTCCTCTGGGTGCAGCAAACAAAAGGCAGACAGTTGCAAGGAGGGGGGTGGCTGCCTCTCCACCGATTTCCCCCCCTCCCCTTGTCTGCAACTGATCCAGCCATGCACCATTGCACGCATCCAGCTACCCACCTAGGGTGTCTAGAGAAGCTGTTGAAGCAATGGTGCCCCCTTGTGGGCTTTCCCATTCATGTTTGAAGGCGGGGTGGGTTTTGCAGAGGCCCCCCACATTGTGTCTGGGATGGCACATGAATGGCACATGGATTGGTAGGGACAGAATTACCCAGGCTTTCACTTGAACTTGCATGTGTATGGCGTCAGTGGCTAGAAGGGGTGCAAAGCACTAAGCTTTGCAGGGAGCATCACTGTGGCATGCAAGGGGTCCTTCGCTTCAGAGCCATTCAGGGAACAAGAGACCTCAAGCACAATCCTAACCCTGTCTACTTGGAAGTAAGCCCTGTTCTGTTCAGTGCGTCTTACTCCAGGAAATTGTTTAGGATTGCAGCCATAGTGATTCTCTGTAGTGAGGATCCCCTGAAAATTTAGTGCTTTGCGTCTCTCCCTGTCTGTCTACAGTATTATATAACTCTTTTCAACTAAAAAGTTCACAAAGCGGCTTACAAAGAAAATGAAAAAATTAATACCTAATGGGTCCCTGTCCCAAAAGGGTCACAAAGAACACCAGCTGAAGCCACTTGAACAGACATTGCTGGGGTGTGTAGGGCCAGTAACTCTCCTCTGCTAAATAAAGGAGAACACCCACTTGAAAGAGCTCCTTGCCTAGTTATCTTATGCCACCCCTTAGGATTATTCACCCATCATATTGGAGGTGGCAGTAAATGGGTGGGGTGAGTGTCTTGGGGATTTTTTCATTGGAAGCCGGAGTGATGGTTTGTTATGCGAACCTCCAAAATACCTTTTGCTTTCTTGCACAAAGGGGGTGGAGAAAAGGGGGCTGCAGAATTGGGTGGGGGTCTGAGAATGGTGCAGTGCGTGTCTCTAGATAACCATGGACTTAAACTTTGCCTCCCTGTGTCTTCCTTCCAGGAGAATGGCCATGTCAAGATCAATGGAGACCTCTCCCCCAAAGCAGATGGCGAAGCTGCCCCACTCAATGGCAATGGGTCTGCCGAGCTGGTCAAGGAGGAACCCAAAGTGGAAGTGGGCAGCGGAGATGCCATTGAGCCGGCCCCCGTTGCTGAAGGAGGCGAGAACAAGCCTGATGGAGCAGATGCAGCAGACGCTTCCAAGGAGACCCCGAAGAAGAAGAAGAAGAGGTTCTCATTCAAGAAGTCCTTCAAGCTGAGTGGGATCTCCTTCCGGAAGACCAAGAAGGAGTCAACTGACACATCGGCTGTGGCTTCTCCCACTGAGGAGCAGAGAAAAGAGGAGCCCAAGGGTGAAGAGGACTCCGCTTGTGCTGCTGGGGAGACAGAGCCACCAAGCGCGACCAAAGAAGAAGCCCCCCAGGAGAATGCGGTGGCTGTTGCTGAAGCCTCCATTGTGGAGGCCGAGAGGGAAGAGACCAGCGTGGAACAGGTGAAGGAAGAGGAGAAGCAGCAACAGCAGCAGCCGCCCAGGGAGACTACTCAGGAGGACACAAAGCTGGAGGAGACCTCCAAGCCTGCAGAGGTAGAGCCTAGCCCTGCCCCTGTGGCTCTGGAGCAGAATGAGGAGTAGAGCGTCCACCTAACTTAACGAAAAAGACTTGTTTGTGCCATCCTTCTCATCCCAGTAACCCATGGAACTGCTGCCTTGTTCGTACACCACACCCCACACACAGGCATCACAAACACAAATCTCTCTCTTTCTCTCTCCTTGAACCAACAAGCTCTCACCCCAGCGTGTTTCCTGCTCTCACTCTGTATTCGACACTCCAGAGCAAACACAAATCTGTGAACTTGGATGCTGGTCCCCAGCAAGGCATCCTTTGGTCCTCCCTTTTTGAAAACTTTATGGAGGAATTCTGTTCCTGGACATAACTGGAACCTGTTGCAGAATCTAGACCACGTGGTATCCAAGTTCTGGTCTCTTGGATCTTTCTACTAATCTTCAAAGCAGCTATTTTCAAAAAAGTCCAGTAAGCCAGCAACTGACCACTGTTCGTCTTCAAAATGGATATTCTCCAATCTCTCTTGGTTTACATTCCTGGTTCTGACTTCATTTAAAAGTATTTTGTGCTTTTTTATAGAAACCAACAGTTTAAAAAGCTAATCTGGTTAGTTTTTTATGATGTCTTGCTCTTGGCTTAAAACCATAAAAGCTTGTAAGTCCACTGTGTTTAATTTGATTTCAGAGGGGAAAACTTTGGGGTTTATTTTGGAGGGAGGGTGGGGAACATGGGGGGAGGGGAGGGAAGGGAGAGTGCTGGTTGTATGATGTGACTTCAATTTTTTTGTTTCCTTGTCTTTGTAAATAATTTTTTAATGACCCAACTTCGGACCTGCAATTTTCTAACTCCTAAAATAAGTTGTATGGGTCTTATTGTAACATTTGACAAGAATAAATGGTGACCCCCTTTATGGATTAGGCTTGGATCCTTCTTAACCTGGAAATGCAAGAATTCCTGACCATAAGTGCCACCACTCTTTTCTTGGCAAGCAGTGAGCTCCTGCTCTGACTATAGATTTGAAAGCTTGCCATATAGGTGGATTTGCTGCATCAAGTGGTTCCCAAATGCACCTTGTCACTGCACTCTATCAGGAAGGTGTTGTGCTGCAGGAGAATGAGATGTCTGCTAGGACTACTGAGTTGCCGATTTTAGCCTGGTCAAGATGGCAGTGCCTAAGAGAGGTGGGAAGGAGAGGCTGCCAGGGGCATCTCACTGCACCCCATGTGTTTAGGACATGGGTTGGGATCTACTGCTCTAGCCAGCAGTTCCAAAATGGCTCGATGTTGGCTCCATTTTTGACAGGTTGTGAACTCAACAAGGCAGATCAGGCCTAGTGCATCAAGGGTTGAGCTGGTGGGAGAAGGGGGAGGAAGTCCTACGGCCCAGTCACAGAGGCACAAGCCTTTAAGTGGGTCCAAATGCAAAAAAATTTGAGTGGGTCCACTCTTTCAAACTGATCAGAGGTGCTAGAAATGCTCTTGTCTCTGCTCAATATTCCCAATCAGGGCTGAGCCTTGCTGTTGTCCATAGTTGGCTAGGACTGGATATAAGGAGGATTCCATTTTGTGCACACTTCCCTGGGAATATGCATTGGCCATTGAACTGAATAGGCCTCACTAGAAATGTCAAGGATTGGACTGCAAGAGTTCAGCAGTCCATTATCCTAAGTGCATAAAATCATTGTCTAGGTGTGCAAAGCAGCTTTGGAGAGCTGTGAGAACATACTAAAAAGAAGATGGAAGAAAACTAACATCCAAACTTGAATTGGCCCAAAGCTGTGTTCATGCAGTATTGATGCAGTGGTGCAAAATGTTTAGCATGTTGCTTGAGCTGTGATTTGGCTTGCTATTGTTATGTATGCATCTCTACAGTAGATGTATGGATCTGTGGCATCAAGCCAGAATAGCCACTAAAGCTATTCCAGCATGTAGGCTGTGCAGTCAAGGGTCTCTCTTTCCTTCCCCCAAATTGTTAAGGAGCGGCTGCCCTTTTTGCTGGCTTGATCTTGTTAACCAGAGTGTGAATAGCTTTTTTCCAGTGTATGGTGTTGCAACCCAGCCCCCATTCTGCTGAAAACAGTTGGGTTATCTAGTCCAAATATTGAGTTAGCAGCTCCTGGCTGCCACACCCTGCCGGATTGCACCCGTTGAGGCCAAAGGTTGCTTACTGTGGGGTTTTCTGTATGCATGAAAAGAGCAGCCATCAAGCCTACCAAGATATTGATCCTCTTTGTCTGGAGCTCTCCTTTAGAAAGGGGAATATGTCCCCTGCCTGGCGGAGCAGCCAACTCGTCCGCTGAGCATCGTCCATGTTGTGCAGCCATTGTATGAGTGCGCGTGGCAGCCATTTTACATCCTCGGAAGATGATGGGGGAGAGACTGCAGTTCTGCAGAAGAGAAGCCATCTTCGCTCATTAGGGCCAGGGAACCATTTCAACAAGAACAGGAAGATTTCTTCCAATTCCTATAATGGGAAAGGAACAATGCTTGCATTAACACTGTGGGGACAGAAATAAGCAGAAAGGGAATGTTAAGTAGGGACATATTCTCATTCACAGCCATTGCAGCCTGAAAAATGAGATTTTTCTGCTGGTGACAATTTGATGACAATTTTCAGATGATTACATTTTTCTGACAATTGGCCCATACCAAAGAGCTTTGATTTCCACTAAACAGCATGTTTAAGATCTTTGAACATGAATATTTTTGAACGCATGCAGAAAGTGCCTAGCGAAGGTGTTAGCTCAGAGTGAGTCGTGCCTAGCGGTTTTTTCTGCCACGCTCCCATATGCTTGCTCCAAAGATGTGAAGTACCTGCTTTTTGTGGAGTGCGCACCCTTGGTGTTCATTGCAGGTAAGTGCATATTGATGAAACGGGGGAAAATAATTTGATCCATCCTCATCAGCTCTCAATTATGTTAATCTCTCCACCCCACCCACCAATCCACTTGATCTGTGAGTTAGATGTGAGGCTGATTCACCTAGTGGACCAAAGCTATGGGTCATAGCTTGGCAGAAATGAGATGTGCTCATTTTTTTCTCTCTTGTTAACTTGATGGGTAGATGCTGCTTCTTATGACTTTGCAAAAATGAGATCTGTTTCCAATCTGGCAAAATCTCTGGTACACAGTTCATGTATGGCTTGACCAACCATTGCAACCTGGAGAGGGTGAACAGAAGTGAATGTTTTCTTGACACAGCATGCCAGGACAATTTTCCAAAAGCTCAGTTGGAGTAATTTCTGGGCTAAACTTTGGAAAGCCACTTTGCTCCAGCCTGTTTTCTGGACCAACGTTCATCTGGTGGGTGATCAGCAATAGGAGAACTTGTTAATTCCTGGTCACCATAGCAGGTCTTGATTCCATTATGATCTGCTAGCTGATTAAGACCATACTGTAGGGGAGGGTGAGCAGGCACTGTTACCCCCAGTCCAGGGATAGCTTCATTTAGAATTGTGAGGGGACTCTGGCACGCTGCAGAAGGTGTCGAAGACCTGTATCTTTCCCTTCCCTCTACATTACACGAAACCGCTGAGATGTTTGTGCCAAAGGGTCATTGCCTATAGCAAGGGCATCTAATTCCACTCCTGCCCTCCCTCTTCCATCCCAGAAGAGCTAGATACAAATTTTGTCCAGGGTGAGATTGAACCAACTGGAGTCTAATAGAGGTTATGAGATATTGATGGTTGCAAGGGGTTCCACAGCTCTGCTCTGAAAGTTGTTCTGGGTAAAATGGCACACCGTCTGGAAGATCATGTGTCCCAAGGCTACCTTGGACCAAGATCCTAGCTACTCTGTTGGCTGGCTGGGGACCTGTAGATGTTTGCTGTAGCATCCATACTTTAGTGCCAGCCTAGACTGCTTAGTGCTGGCAATAATGCATGGGGAGGGGGAACTAGACCCCTCCCATATGTAGTTACACTGCCCAGTTCTTAATTTCATGTACTCATGGTTTTATATTGGCACTTCGTGCTGCTTCACAGTTGCCTACCTGGATGTCAGGTGGGGGGAGTAGAGTAGAACCATCTGTGGCTTCTCCACATCTGGTGACTTGATTGATTCTGTCTTCAATGTACTCCTTTTTACTGAAAATAAGAGGGCATGCTACAGCTTGCAATACCAGGGAAGGGGCTGCAACCATCATCCAACTCATACTTGCTTTTGATTCATTAAGACATTTTTATTCAGTAGCTTTTTAAAATTCTGGTCTTCACAAAAAAGCAGGCCTCCGTCAGTCTTGAAAGACTATGGTATCGTGCTCAGCGCTGCATACGCTGCAGGCAAAGCACGAAAGCCTGGGTTAGATTGTTATGGAGGATAGGCTGTTACCCAAGCAGCAAATCCCCCCTCTCCACGCCACTGAATTAGTCCAATGGAAAGATATAGCCAATATGATTGGATCCAGCTGGTGTCACAGAGCTGGGCTAAGGACAGGAGCTCACCCTGTCTTGTGGGGCCAACCCGGTAATTAAACCCTGGCCTGCTGGTTAATAGACAGTGTCTTAGCCACTTGCGCCACACAACCTTTCAGATTAATTACACTGCAAATAACCTACCAGCAGAACCATTAATCAAACTCTTCTTTAAGCTGACTGGTGTGTTAAGCCACAAGCTCTACCTAAATAAGTGGGAGTGCACTTCAATTTAGCGCAGAGACATAACAAGGACTGAGAGTGAACAAGCATATTTAGACAAGTTGCAACTTATCCAGATCTACTGCTTTCCATGGGTATTTATTGGTTTAGTGGAACAGCATTATTGTTGGTTTTTGGAACAGCAAAGGATAAAACTTGCCAATAGAGTTTGAGACTGGAGTTTCTGTGGACTTAAGGCTCAACAGGTGAACCAAGGTAGGACAGATGCTTAACTGAGCTTCCTTTTGGAGCTATTCAATCCAGATCAGGGGCCTCAAACTCTGGCCCACGAAGTAAATCATCTTGGTTGAGATGCCCCACTGCCTCTCTGTGCATCAGTAGACACTACTGCTGTAGAGTTCAAAGCACTTTCCTGATCTGTGCCCCACTGGTCTCAATGTTGTGGGCTCAGCCTCCGGGTTTTAAAATTTTTTATGTTCTGCTGCTTAAGAAACCATTCAAGACCCCTTGCAAGATGCTGAACATGCTCACTCCTCACAAAATTACAATCTCCCAAACAATAATCAGCAGCTTGAATTATAATTGCAAACAAGCCCATGGCTGTTGCACTTTGAAACCCTAGCAAAATAGGTATATACTGACATGCAGCACAGGGCTGTTCTATGCCAAGTGACATTTCCAAACAGCCAGACATTTCCAGACATTTTATATCCTCCTGACCTTTGTCCAGTGACTGTGATGGCTCTGAAAAGTGGGTGAATGAACAGAGCCAAAAAGGTGGTTGCTTTTCCATCTATTTTAAGGCAATCTCTATCTTTTTCTTGCTGTACTAAATTTCTAAATCCATTCAGCATGTCATTCAGGATCAAACCACAAACCAAGGTTATCCAGAGGCCTCCCAGCATTTTAGGCAACAATGAAAGGGAGCAGCTGGAGTACACAGGAACCTTGAAGTCTGGTGTGCTTCATAAGGCATCTGGACCAAAGGGACCCTGGACCTGATCCAGTGGGGCTCCTCCGCTGTTAACAGGCTAAACGGTGAGTTGGTACTATACTGTGCCTGTGCCACCTCACCATACCTCCCATCCCCTGGCATTGAAAAGAGGAAAATGGAAAGGATATGTCCTAGGTCATCAGTCTTCTCCACATCTGCTTTACCATCTCCTTTTCATTCCTGTCCTAATGCAAGCAGTGGGAAAGAGCAGAGGTCTCCCATCCACTACCTAAGGATATCACATCAGTCGGCCTCCTGGTTGGGCCATCCATGCCAGAAGCTGAGCTAGGCTGACCTAAACCCAGTTGTTTCCTAGAATACCAGAGAGACCTAGCACCCCATTCTGATACATAAAAAGATTTTTGTTTTGGTAACACATACACAATAACTCACCACACAGAGAAAACAGACCAATTTTATTACAAAGATTTTGCTTTCTCCAAAAAATGAAAATAATTTTTTTTAAAAAAACCACAATATATATATCTTCCCCTTTGCCCTCCCCCAAAACACACAAAACAATGATCTTGTTATGTCACCAATACAAGTATCAAAGAGCAGGAAGAGCTGCGAGGAACTCACATCCAAGAGACTTTAAAAACAGTTAAACTAGATATCTAAAAAAATAAAACCCTTCCCCCTTTCCATGAGTGACATGGCTATGTTAGCAGCATCGCTGGGGTTGACCCCTCAATGTTGGGGACACTGTGGAAGCAAGTCCCTCCCCTTCACCCCCAAAACCTCCAGCTACCTACTCTCTGGTTCCTGACAAGTTGTCAAACTCATTCTCTGAAACCATGGCTAGGTATGGAAATCATCACATGTTGATTTCAAAACAGGCCCTTTGGAAAGATGCTCTCCAAAAACGTCACTGCTTGCTGGCAAACAAATTATACAAAGACCAACAATGGTTGATGGAGGTAAAGGCTGAGAGAGGAAACGTGGAGTGTGGTTTGCGTGCAATACTAGTTTTGCAGGGAGCATCAATACTGGCTAGATTAGCACTTATCCCTATCCTCTCCTTTTCCCAGAGAACATTTCCACCCCCAGGTCCTCCTAGGCCTGCAACACTCAAGAGCACAAATTGTCACAATTTGTGCTGGGAGGCGATCAGGAGCACCATAGCTTCCCAACTGAGTGGAAATGGGGGGGGGGGCTCCCCAGCAGGCATGACTGTGACAGTTCCAGCCCATGCCCCCTACCCACTTCCCCAAGGTTTTATGGCTGTATCCACACCTCAAAAAAATTGTTTAAGGAAAGAGAGAGACAAGACAGACCCTCACCCCTGGAGATCCTCCAACTCTCCAAGTGGAGGTCATAGTTTCAAAAGAACAGAAAGTGCAGGAAAAGAGGAGTCATCTTTAAAAGGGAAAAAGCATACCACAGGTGTCCCCAGTGAAGCCGTGGCAGCTGGGAAAGGGGGCTCTCCAGCAGCACCTCTTCAGGCCATACAAAGTCCTCCTTATGGCTGGGCCAGGGAAGCACAGCTAGGAATGCCACCCGGGTCTCAAGCCTCCAATATATTCAGATAGAAAGATCTATAGAAACATACAAAATACAAATCTTGCGGAATGGGAGGGGGAACCAGAGAAGACAAACCCAGGAAAATTTGGAGGCCAACGGGCTGACTGGCTGCTGGCACCTCAGGCCGATTTAACTTCTTCCTTTACCCTGTCAGAGAACAGTAAGAGAAGGGAGGTTAAAAGGTGCTGGCAGAAAGCAAGCCTTTGCCTGAAAGCCCCCACCCCACACAGGCACCAACCCAATCAAACTCTGAGCAAAGCAGAGATTGTACAGGAAACACTTCCCAAGAGGGTGTAGAAAAGTATCAAAAAGAGGGCAACTCAAGAGAAGGAAGGACTGAAAACTAGAAGGGATATCCTTTCATCCTTGACTAATGATCCTAAGTCTAGTGAGAGGGAGGAAACCACATCCTGTCACTATCCAAGAAAGTGTGGGAGGACATCATGGCAGGTTGTGCCCCACACTCAAGACCAGTCCATCTCCCATTCTGCTGCCCCCCAAAACCCCCACAGATCATGAAGATTTATTTATTTAAAAGATTTATATCCCACCTTTCCTCCGTTAACAACAGATGCCTAAGATGGTGCCAAGCTATATCCAGCACCAACTGACTCCTCCTGGGGATGGCTGTTCTAGGTGCTTCCCCAGGCCTCGGATGAAAGCTGCATGAAAGACAGCAGAGCTCCTCTCTGTGAGGAAGCAGATCCTCCCGAGTCTGTACTCCCTTGCCAGGGCCCTTTTGCCCCCTATCAGAGAGCAAAGCCACGTTCTCTCTAGGAAGCAGGGAAGGGCAGACACCACACCAGGTCACCGATTATAATGCTGCCTGCATGAAATGCAGTCCGACAGCACACTGGGGAAGCACCATTCAGCCATCCAAAAGGCTTATGTCTCCCTCCTCCTCCCAATTACTGGATCCCTAGGACAACTTACAATATCCATTGCAAGACAATGCTTGACCTGAGCCCTTGCACCAGTTTGCCCAACCTTCAGCCCTCCAGAAGTAGTCAGTAAGGTAACAGCTGGCCCCACCAACACAGCCAATGCAAGAAAGAAGACATTGCTGCCAATCTCACCCTTTGGGCTCTGCTGTGTCTTCTTTTGCCTTCTCCTCCTCTTTGACTTCTGGAAGAGAACATAGTGATTTCATCACACACAGCCTTTTCATCTGCATGAACGTCCTTCTTCAGCCTTCTTGGGCTGCTACCCTTTATGCCCACCATTCAGAGAAATACTGTATTTCCCGGTTTATGAGACGCACTTTTTTTACTCCCAGAAGGAGTAAGCCAGTATACGGCTTCCCCCGCCCCCAGGCGGCCAAAAGGCCGCCTCCCCTTGTGAGACAAGGAGAGGTCCCACGAGACCCTCCCAAGTTTCGCGCAGCTAGGGCAGAGCCTCCGTCAGAGCGTCCAAACCTCTGAGAGGCTTGGATGCTTTGAAGGGGGCTCCACTCTCCCTCTCGGAGCGGCCAGCCCCCTCAAGGGATTGGCCGCTCTGAGAGAGAGGGCAGACCGGCGCTGCCTCCTTCAGAGCGAAATATGGGTATCTATTTTTCCATCCTCCTCTTGCCAGGATTGTTTGAATGTTAATTCACCACCTGTGAATCTCACTTATAACAGATTGGTTTCTTGACACACTAAAAAAGGTGGGTGTCAACCTTTCAGGCCATCTCAGTGGCTCAGGGAGGGCTTCAGTAGGTCAAGACCCCAATTTTGGTGAGCTGTGATAATGACAGGGTAATTAGACTAGTCGCATCATGGGTTAATGGATCATGGATTGATGATCCCTCCTACTTGGAGGAAGCACTGATGTTCCATCACTGGTAAAGTGAAGCTTATTTTCAGGTAGGCCAGGATGCCAGAAAGTTTGGGAACCACTGCCTAAAGCAATGATTGTCAACCAGTGTGCCATGGCATGCTGGTGTGCCACAGAGAGTCCTCAAGTGTGTTGTGGGAATTTGGGGAAAGTCGTTTATTAATAGGAAAATTAGGGAATTTGAACAGCCTGGTGTGCCGTGTGTGGCTGTGGGTGGCGCAAGTGGCTAAGACACTGTGCATTTTAACCAGCAGGCCAGGGTTCGAAACCCAGGTCGGCCCCACAAGACAGGGTGAGCTCCTGTCCTTAGCCCAGCTCTGTGATGCAGCTGGATCCCAATTGTATTGGCTCTGCCTTTCCATTGGACTAATTCAGTGGCGTGGAGAGGGGGGATTTGCTGCTTGGGTAACAGCCTATCCTCCATTACAATCCAACCCAGGCTTTCGTGCTTCGCATGCAGTGTATGCAGCGCCAAGCACGATACCATAGTCTTTCAAGACTGAAGGAGGCCTGCTTTTTTTGGTGCCTTGTCAATGGTTAAAAAAACTGATGGTGTGCCTTAAAAATTTCAGTGCCTTGTTAGCATGCCATGAGATGAAAAAGTTTAAAAATCACTAGCCTAAAGGAATATTTTTAACTGCATGCTTAGCAATTTAATTCAATTTTATTGTTTTACGTAAGTAACTGTAAGGATTTTTCCGGCTCAAATGGTGGGTAGGTTAATTGATAATTAGGACCCTATTCCAGGTCATAACTTATCTTCATGGTTCTGATAATTTGGGGCGAGCTAGAAACTGTTCATTTGAGCCCTGATGGGGCCAAAAAAAGTTAAAAAAGAGCCTCCCATAATACCTTACTGGCTGATGCACCAGAAATGAGAAACTGAATAAGAAACCAGTAAATATACTCCTGTAGGCAGGCCCTCCTCAAAATTAAACCAATGAGAAAATCATAGAAAGGAGCCGCAGCAGCAATTTTTGTTGCTTCCACTGGGCTATTTTCTAAAAACAGGAGTGAACTTTGGCCTAGAAACTATAACTCTAAATTATAAGAATTTAGAAAACACATAGGAAAGGGGTTTACATACTGGGAAAAAATGTACTCAGCACATGTTCAGACACTCTCTGACTGCTACAAGACCCAGACCTGGTTTAATAAATACAGTCTAGGCCCAAGGAGAACATCAGATGCTGGAGCTTAATAGGTATGGGTCTGATCAATCCCCCACCCAAAAGGAGAGCACTAGGCGATCCACACACAAAAAATGTTTGGAAAAGGGATATTCTAGGGTCTGAGCAGAAGAACATCTCAGGGATTCATTCCATAAAGAATAAGCAACATCTTAAGGATTCAACTGGTTCTAAGTTCAACTCTACCTTTCTTCTCTTCCTCTTTCTCCTCATCCTCCGTTTTTGGCCGCTTGGCCTTTTTGAAGTTGGCCACATTCTTGCGCCCACCTTCCCCTTCATCTTCAGAGTCGGAGAATTCCTCATCACAAGCTATTCTCTTGTCCGATGAGCGGACTGTGGGAGAAGGCAAAAAAATAGGAAATGTTGATTTGAAAATACACTGATTTTGCCTTGCCGGCACGAGGAGAGGGAGCCTTCAAAAACAATGGCAAACACTTTGATGGGGCTGCACGCCAAATTCTAGAGTTCTCATCCAAGTCCCCTTTTGCAAATAAGCATGGCTGGGCTGTTTCCAAATAACAAGACGTTCTGCCATCAAGCACCATCAAATCCTGCAACTAGCAAAAAATAATACAAATCTGGTAGACATGCTGCCATTTTCTAGAATGGCAAATTCCCAAAGTCTGCCAGCCTTTCTTCACTACACGCTGAACCAAGGTCTTCTTGCTCCAACACAACTCTATTTCACCCGCTTTCTCCTTTATTGGGCCTGGGCCATCAGACATGGTATGTGTGTCCAAAGGGGTACAAGGTGGATTTGCCAAAGGACATGGAGAGACAATCCTGAACCACAGAAGGGTTCTAGGGGTGATGGTTTCAGCTAGGCTGGAGTGCACATCTGACCATAAGGAAGAGTGCTTGTGGACTAGGAAGGGACCACTATTCTCTACCCAGCTCCTAATGTCATTTCTGTGGGCTGATGTTCTTACTCAGGGGTCCTCAAACTTTTTAAACAGGGCCTGGTCGGGGGCCGGACTATGGGGGGGTTTCTGGGGTTGGTGGGTACTGACAGGGCTAATGGGGGGTTTCTGGGGGATGGGGTTACTGGCAAGGCTAGTGGGGGGTTTCTGGGGGTGGTGGGTACAGTCAGGGTTAGTGGGGGATTTTTGGGGAGTGAAGGCCTGTCAGGGATAGTGGGGGGTGGTGTGTGCTGGCAGGACTGGTGGGGGTTCTGGGGGTGGTGGGTACTGGCAGGGCTAGTGGGGGGGGGGGTTTCTGGGGGTGGGGGTACTGGAAGGGATGGTGGGGGTTCTGGGGGGTGGGGGTTACTGGCAGGGCTAGTGGGGAGGTTTCTGGGGGTGGGGTTACTGGAAGGCTGGTGGGGAGCGGGGGGGAGAAAGGGAGGCACTTACCTAGGGAGCCCTGTGGCCACCATCCAAGCCCCCTGGCTGGCCAGGGTAGCTGTGGATTAGGCGCTGCAGCCACGCGGTCCCCCATCCAAGCCCCCTGACTGGCCAGGGAAGCTGTGGATGGGGCACCGCAGCCGTGTGGTCCCCCATCCAAGACCCCTGACTGGCCAGGGAAGCTGTGGATGGGGCACCGCAGCCGCGCAGTCCCCCATCAAAGCCCCCTGGCTAGGCAGGGAAGCTGTGGCTGGGGCGCTTCAGCCGCACAGCTCCCCATCCAAGTCAAGTTCTTCTGCTGGACGAGCAGGTGGGTGGCAAGCAAACAGGCAGCCCCTTGCCATGGTGGGCGCCCACTCCGGTGCTGTCGTGAGGGAAGGCTCGTCCCCCTCCCTGCCTGCTCTTGCCTGGCAGCCACTCAGCAACAGTGAGGCAGGGAGGGGAAGGAGCTGTGCCCTCAGGACAGCACAGTGCGCACAGCAGCATGCCAAATTTAAAATGGCAGCCGCCACCAAGCCTCTTTTCCCAGTGGCGGCCAGCAAGCCTTGGCGGGCCGGATTGAGGGCCCTGGCGGGCCGTATCCGGCCCCCGGGCTGTAGTTTGAGGACCCCTGTTCTTACTCCTTCACAGTTCTCCTACCCTGACAATGCAAATGCCTATCTATGCTTGCATGATCCAAAGAGCCACAAAACCCGCAGCACTCACTGGAAATCCTTTTGTCAGGATCCTCTTCTTCTTCATCTCCACTATCCTCTGGCACAGCATCCTCAGGGATTGGCTGCATTTGGACCCCAGGAGCATGTGGGAGCATCCGCAAGTTCTCAAAGAGGCGCTGTCTATGGACAACCAGAGGACAACCCTCTGTTAGGTCCATCAGAATGGCACCATCATAGACAGACAGAAACTGTGATCAAAGGCCACTGTATGTCACTAAAGACAAGCAGAACTCACTTGATCTTCTCCAGATACTCATTGGTGTTCTGGTTGGTCATATTAGAGGGGCTGATGTGGAGTTTGAAATCTGGCCCAAAGTATTCAAAATAATCATTGTATGGAAGCTCTGCCAAAAAAATAAGGTAACACAGAATGTAACCAAGAAAAGCCAAGAGGGACGCACCATTATATCAGAGGTCAGAAGAACATTATATCAGAGGTCTGGACAAGGGAGGCTTTACAGCAGATTGAGAATGCCACTTCAGTTCTAATCATGTCAAGCAACTAAGACCATTGTCTGGCACAGCATCCTTAGGAATTGGCTACATTTCACAGAATCCTAGAATTGACAGAAACCCAGTGGGTCATCTCCACCAACCCCCTGCCTGTAGCAGTAAATTCTCCTAGAGCATCTCCAACAGGTGCTTGTTGAGAACTCTGCTTGAAGATCCCCAGTGAGGGAGAGTCCACCACCTCCCTTGGCATTCTGTTCCACTGCTGAACCACCCTCACCGTCAGAAATTTTTTCCGGATATCCAACCGGAATCTCCTTTCTTGCACTTTGTACCCATAGGTTCTAGTTCCACTTTCAGAAGCAGCTATGAACAAATGAGCCCCTTCCTCCCTGTGACAGCCCTTCAGGTATCTGAAGAGGGCAATCATGTCTCCCCTCAGCCTCCTCTTCTCAAGGCTGAACATCCCAAGTTCCCCCAACCTATCCTCGTAGGACTTCCCTTCTATCCCACTGATCATTCCTAGTGCTCTCCTCTGGACTTGTTCCAGTTTGGCTGCATCTTTTTTAAACTAAGGTGC
Organism: Cryptoblepharus egeriae; assembly: GCA_030015325.1. Lineage (NCBI taxonomy): Eukaryota > Metazoa > Chordata > Lepidosauria > Squamata > Scincidae > Cryptoblepharus > Cryptoblepharus egeriae. The sequence goes on from JAREYC010000014.1 coordinate 13,844,662, forward strand.
CCAGAACTGAACACAGTACTCAAGGTGAGGTCTATCCAATGCAGAATGAAGAGGAACTATAACTTCTCATGACTTGGAAGCTACAGTCCTCTTAATGCAGTTTAAAATGGCATTTGCCTTCTTTGCAGACACATCACACTGCTGACTCATGTGCAGCTTGTGAAACACGGCGACTCCAAGATCCCACTCACCTGTTGCACTGCCAAGCATCTCCCATTTTATACCTGTGTCTTTGGTTTTTAGTGCATAAGTGCCGAACCTTGCATTTCTCCCTATTGAAATTCATTCTATTTGTTACAGCCCAGTATTTCAGGATCTCAGGGATCTCTGGGATCCAATGGATCTCTTGTCTTAACAAAAGACATTTGCTAAAATGGCCCAGTAGGGTTCCTTTTTGACCACTGGCACCCAGAAGGGCCGAATGCCTGGATTCTTTGATGTGAAATCACTTGGCTCCCCATCCAAAGGAAAATCCAAACTCAGGTATTCCAAACCGTTTTTCTGGAGAACAAGAGGTAATTTGGTAATGGGGGGATTACCTTACCGTTGGGAATCTCTGTGTTTAGTGCCACAGCAGTTTCATACGTCCAGCACCTGGCCACGTTGCGAATTGTGTAGCCACCCCCACCCAGCATCAGCATAGGCAAGTTAAAGCTCTTGATGAATTCCACACACTTGGCATGACCTGGAGAGCAGAAGCCAAAGGAAGATTGCTGGGTTGTATGTGGCCCCATCATGGAGAGAGCCCACTACAGTACAACTTGTTTCCCCCACAAACCAGCAACACAGCACAAGCAGGTGACTAGAGAGGTTATTTTGGGAGCATCAATGAAGTTGCCACATGCAATTCTATACATTTGCCCCTGGATCCCTTGCAACGCCACAGACAACACTAGAACACAACACTGAAATTGCACCCAAATGCATGAGGTTTACACCGAGCCTCCTAGAACCTGCTGCCAGACATCCGAGACGGAGCCTCTTCAGAATGCATGAAACCACAACACATCTCAGGGAAAAAAACCCAGATCAGAACAAAACCCACTCTCACCTTTAATGGTCAGATTGAAACAGCCCAGCCTATCTCCTGACAATGAATCTGACCCACACTGCAATGCAACAGCACTTGGCTGGAATGTCTCCATCACTTTGGACATCACCTGGTTAAAAAAAGAAGAGGCCATTCAAGCCACTGCACTAAGCCCATGCACCAGTTGTGGCTGCCAGTTGGGCCACCGGGGTCCGTGCAGAGGGCCCCCAGCACAAGGTCAAATAACTGACCGGCTGAAGGCCTGGAGCCAACACCTAAAAGGATTGGGCAGCTAATGATGAAGATGCTGACACAAAACTGCCAGTAAAGGAGCCTCAGTCTGCTTTTGCAGGGTCTGTTAACCCAACAGGTCAAAAGAAAACTCACAGGTTTGAAGATGGCTTCATATGATTCATCGTCTATTCCATCCCGGAGAGGATAGTTGACTGCATAATACTTCCCTTTGCCTGCTCCAATATCCTGGTAGAGAAAGAGGTATGGCATATTTATCCAAGGGCTACCAGAATTGTTCATGAATCAAAGTATTAACAGCCAGATCATTTGGGGCTTCAGCATTGACAGAGCTACTGGCATTAACTGCTGCAAAAGTGCCATAAAACACTTTCTTGTAATGCGCTTTGCTAGTAACATGATACCAGAAAAGATTCCCACCACTTTCCACCCACTGGAGCAGGTAAGTTAGCAATAGGGAAGGGGGTGAAGTGAGGGCAGGACAGCGTCCAATGGGATCAGGGACACTGTATGAGCAGTGTGTCTAGCACACAGATCCTATCTTCCTTTTCTGCAGCCTTCTCACACCCTTTCTTTCATAAGATATTATTAGGACAAGGCAAAGAGAAGGGGAGAGGCGTGTCAGAGCATAACCCCTCCATTTTGGATCCTCCTTGCCCCTTTCTTCTCCTTGGGTTTCAGGGCTCTATTCTCACTTTGTGCACAAACCCAAGGCAGTCAAGAGCTGCCACACAAGAGAATCCTTGAATCCTTGATTTGAACCAAGTGCCTATGAATGATGCTTTCCCCATTAAGCCAGCGCTGTTTCTCTGCCAGCGCTTGCAGAGTACCAGGCACACAGTCACAGAGCCTGCATTGGCTGCAGTACCCCTCCTGGGTAATAGCAGTGAAGTCCCTTCTTTTTTTCCCTTCTAAAAATTGTTTAAAAACCCTTCCAGAGCCATCGAACGCAATTTTAAGAGGCTGATACTGGGAGTTGCCTATGTCTGGGCACAACCCAGTTGCTCTGACAGCTGCTTTGCTGCTGTTACTTTCTTACCTTTTGTTGTTTCTACTTTGATTTTTATATGAAAAAATTATTTGCTGGTGCAGTAGTACATTTAACATACACTAAAAGCAATTAACAGAACCCTAATTACACTTAATTCAATATGTCTTACTACCTGGTACATGTGTACAGGATTGCAACTTTGGACATTTTAAAATGAACAAAATTTTCAGACATATGGCAAGATTGCGGCAAACCAGCACATGTTTGCACAAAGCACTCTCTTAAGAAGAACCCTGGAAGAGAGTCCTAGTGAGAAATAAAATCATGGGAAGAGCAACCTTCCAGAGGCATCTCCAGCTATCTGGTTTCTAAAGAAATTTCAGCATGGGCCTCCATCCTCACCCGCAGGTCCCCTGTTCCTGGGAAGTATTCACCATACTTATGGAAAGACGCAGTCATGACACGGTCGGTGGTGTAGAAGGCCTCCTCCACACCGTCACCATGATGAATGTCGATGTCAACATACAACACTCTCTGATGGTACCTGAAGTTGCAAAGAGCAGTCAGGCTGATGACCCACCACCCCAATGTTCTGCTATACTTAAAACACCATTTGCCCAAATGATCAGGGATAAGGAAGCTGCTAAAAACATCTGAATCACAAAGTTTGCTAGCCAGCATTCCTGCCTTAGCTGACACACACGTCTAAATAGGAGCACCTGGACATCTCCACCTTATGCACTGCAGAAAATTCATGCTTTTGAAGAGGGCTCGCTAAACATTTTGCAGGAGGGCCACATCATCTCTATGACACTGTGATGGAGGCCAGAAAACTAATTTACATTTCAAATTTGAGTAAATTTACATATAAGAATGTATTGGAGTGGATTACAAGGCATGCCCAAGGGCAGATAGAGTGGTCTTGCCAGGGGCCATATTGAGGCTTGCCAAGGTCGCATCTGACCCGCGGGCCTGGGTTTGGAGACCCCTGCTCTGGAACAGTGGTTCTCAAGCGTTTTAGGACAGGCACTCACTTTTTAGAATGAACATCCTTCAGGACCTTTCAGATGTGATGTCATTAACTGGAAGTAATGTCATGGCCAGAAGTGAAACTATCAATTTAGACTTCAAACCTAAGCTATCTAGCTATCTATCTACAATCTACAATCAGCCAAAGGTCCTATTACATGGGGCATAAATGCTGTTACATTTCATAGCTTGGAATTAAAGCATTCCAGCTTGGACGTCAAAGCAGAATGCAAGATTGGATCTTTCTTCTTTCCCCTTTCCAGGATCCCATCTATTCAGGGCAAAGCCCCCAGTTTTTCTCTGACCAGGAGCCTGCCCTGCCCAGGAAGGAAAAGGCTAATCTAGATCTCTTTCCAACATTCAACGTACTTGAGCAACTCCAAGATGGCTAGAACGATGTCATTCACATAGCAGAATCCTGAGGCCTCGGACTTTTTGGCATGATGCAAGCCCCCTGCCCAGTTCACGGCAATGTCCGTCTGCTGCTTGTTCAGCTTCACAGCACTGGCTGGAGAGAATTTCAAACTGATGAATCATAGAATCCTAGAGTTGAAAGGGACCTAGTAGGTCATCTAGTCCAACCCCCTGCCTGCAGCAGGAAATCCTTCTAGATCATCCCCAACAGGTGCTTGTCAAGCCTCTGCTTGAAGACACCCAGTGAGGGAGAGTCCACCTCCTCCCTTGTTAATCTGTTCCACTGCTGAACCGCCCTCCCTGTCGGGAATTTTTTCCGGATATCCAAACGGAGTCTCCTTTCTTGCAGTTTGTACCCATTGGTTCTAGTTCTGCTTTCAGAAGCAGCTATGAACAAATGAGCCCCTTCCTCCATGACACAGAACAGAGTCCAGAGTTCATTCCCAATGCCTCCTGAGCCCAGCAAGACAGCAGAAATACCACGGTGGAAAGAAGGCCTGGTATTGTTGCTTTCCTTAACTTAATGCTTTCCTGTTGCATTTCCAAGAGTGCACTGGTAAGATAACAAGCCTTGGGGCAGCTGGAGGTGCTTGCTAGGGAAAGGCAGCACCAAAAGCAACCTCCCAGTCTGGGAGTTAGAGGGGAAACAGGGATTCTCTCTGCAATGGTTCCGGTCCAACCGTGGGGCAACAAACAGTTTCTGTTCTCAAGCATCATCTGCATGACAAAAGATTTGTTCCTAGACCAACTACATTTCTTGAACTGCTAATTTCAATGGGGCAAAGCAACTGGATCTACTTATCTCTGCCCACACTAGAAACAAAAAGGCTACACATGTAGTGCTTGGAAAAGAATAAGCTCCAGAGACTATTATAGATGGAAGATCCAGTCAACGCAAAAAGAAACTAGAGACAGAAAACACTTGGTGAACACGTGTATGTCAAGATACTTTATAAATAATCCCTATTGATCATATTTATGGAACACAGTTGACAATATATCCTTCCAGGGATCCACAGGGGAGAAATTTTACCATTCACTGTCCACCATGGCCTTTCTGTGACAAGACATGGTCCTTAGGTGTGTTGCATGATTATTTCATTTCCACTAATCTCAACGGCATTTAGTCCCTGGTAAGTAAGGCTCAGGATTGATATGCCCCAGTCTTTCAAGCTGCTCAGAACAGGATCCATTGTTTGTCATTTTTAAAAAGCAAAAACCTCTTTCCTTGATATTTGGTAATGCCTTTACAACTCTAACAACGTACAGTGGCGCCTCACATAAAGTATGTTTCACGTAACAAACAAAAATTTCTCTAGGATTCTGCTTCACGTAAAGAATATGCTTCACGTAAAGAGCACATTCGTTGGCAGTTGGGGCAGACGCGCTGGCCGGCAGCCTGTTTAAAAAGCATCAGGGCTGCCTAGCACACCTGCCCATAGTGAAAACAACACTTCCATGCAGTTGCTCCTGTGGCCGGGTGTCCGCTGAGCAGAGGGAGAGAACAGCAGTGGAGAAGAGGGAAGCAGCTCAGGACTAGCCAGAAGGGAGCAGGGGAGAGAGAGGCTCAGGATGGAGAGAAGGAGAAAGTGGGGAGACACTTTGAAGGTGTCTTGGATTGAAGCCTCCTAACCATGTCTACCCAGAAGTAAGCCCCATTGTGTTCAATGGGACTTACTCCCAGGAAAGTGTCTTTAGGACTGCAGCCTAAGTAGACTTCATAAGATCATGCACACTGAATGCATGTTTTGAATTCAATCCCAGTGTTCTGTCATCATTTTTACATCTAGTTAATATTTTTATATGATATTTTGGGGGGTTGTGGAACCAATCGTCTGAGTTTCCATTATTTCCTATGGAAAAATCCGCTTCACGTAAAGAATGTTTCATGTAAAGAACATGCCTCCGGAACAAATTTAATTTGTTACGTGAGGCACCACTGTATGTTTTGACTGCTGATAATCAAATTTTTTTCCTTCTTGCTTCTTTTAGAAATTGCTTGACAGTGCATTTGTGGGGGACACAAAACTGTTTTACAGTTTAAATGTTTTTCCTGTAATCAGCTTTATGAAAAATAGTTTAGAAACACAATAGGAACACATACACACACAAAAAACCATCTCAAATCCTAGATTTTGAGTAGGTTGAGGAGGTCTCACTATTTATGGACTACACCCTAAGGACTACAGTCCACACACAAAACTATTCAAGTTAGAACTCTCAGCCATATAGAACAAAGAACTGGGAATCTCTACCACTCCAATAATTTCCATACTCCAAACCAACCCTATCTATCAATAATACAACAGGTCCAGCCCAACACTTTTTATCAATAATACAATACTGCACTCATCATTTGAAGCTTTTCGTTTGTTTTAATTGGCCAACTTACCAACCGAGCCTCCAGTAGAAAGCTGACAAAACTCAAACAAGCCATCAAACACAGGGCAGTCCTCTCCCACGTTGACTTAGGGTAGGAGAAGCAAAAAATAAAAATGGTTACAAGATGAGAAGTTTAATCACAAAGCATCAAAGACTCACAGTAACATCCTTACCCTCGGTCCTGGCACGAGCCCTGGCACAAGCAAAAGCACCATAAGATACTTCTGCATCTCTCCAGGGGGAGGAGGGTGTTAGGCCAGTGCACAGACATGAACTGGCCTACCCATGCCACTGCAGGAATGGGGAAATGGGTGAGTTGTGCTCGCCTAAATTCACTGGGATTGCACCCTAAGCAGAGCAACTAAACTGAAAAACTAGTAGAACATTGACTAGTAGAAAAACTAGTAGAAAATATCCAACTTTCTCAAAGTAAGCAATCTGGGCTGGAGGGGAAGTTGGGATGATGGGAAAATAGGGGTCTGGCAGATTAGTGAATGGATGATATTTTCTTGAAAAGCAGTGCCCCTGATGCAGATGTGCATGGCAAATGGAGCAGCTGCTCTGCAAAACAAGGCATTCTTCGTTTTTGCTAATTAAAACAAGCGAAAGTTGGCTTGCCAGGCCATCTGTTGGCACACAATAAGGAGGCATTCAGGGGGTGGGGGGAATCTACGTCAGAGATACACACATCTCTTGCTGCGCCATCTGCTGGAGTTGCATAGCACTCAGGATCACACAAGTGCTGTTGCAGATGATGGCCTGTTATTCATATCGATTACAGGTCGTGCCTTGGCATCTGCAGGGGATCCATTCTCCAAACCTCCATGGATGCCAAAAATCACATATATAGTAATTTGATTTCTGACCCACAGAGGAACTCCCACTGTGGGTTCAAAAATCATGGCGAGTCAAATCCACAGATACAGAGTCTGCAAATAATGTGGAACTACTGTACTGAGCATCTGTTTAGGACTGCAGGGCATTCAGAGGGCTCAACCCACACTCTCTTAATGTGGTCAGTCCATATCCCCAGTCAGCATACTTCTTATTTTTCTAATTCACCCACAAGTCTCAGGTCTTTCAATGCCCACTAGTCAGGATGCCTCCCTATTAACTCCAAGTGTCAAGGGCAGAAGGCCTCTAAATGTCAGAACTCTCTGCTGCCAGTGTGTGCTGCTATGTGTGCTGTTTCCATGAGACTCCTGAGAAAACAAGAAGCTGGACTAGATGGGCTTCTGGTCTGATCTGGAAGGGCCTCAGGTTACAAGTTGGCAGGGCACACAAGGCTGTGCTGCTCCTTACTCCCTGGACCTGGGAAGGAAGAAGCAATTGGGAAGGAAATGCAGCAGAAGGGAAGATGACGGGATACAGCACCACCAGATCAGAATCGTGTCATACATCCCATCTACCAGAATGCATAGTCCTTCCCTCTCATGGTGTCAACGATGTATTATAACATGGTCCCATTGATTACTGCCTGTGCCATAATGCTTTGCATTATGCAGCTTTGCAGCAGCCTTATTCCTCCACCCCCTTAACCTTGGTATTACTGGTAACAGCCCAGCCGGAACTTACATCGCTGCATCTGCTTGCTGTACTCAGACATGTTATCCGGGCGAATGGACCGCAGGAACTTGATGTAGTCGTCACTGTGATATTTTGTCATTTCCTCCGCACTCGCTTTGTAGGGCCGCTACAATGACAAGACAGATTATGGCATACTTGGAGAAGGACACTAAAGCATTTAGGACTCCATCTGACAGGCTCTCCTCCCTTTCTCTGTCACCAAAGTAACTGGAATATCAGTAACCCCTAAAAGGGAAACAGAAAAGGGGCAGTGTATTTCTGATGTTGGTTAACAGTGATGTGCATTTCTGGTTGGTTGGTTAACAGTGCTATTCAAAATGGGGGGTTGCTATCCCCACTACTTTGTGTAAAGGGCACCCACTTCTTTTAGGGGGCAGGGGAAGGGGGAAAGGAGCAGCCTGATCCTCAGGACTACATACCAGTAATGAAAAGGGAGGCTACTTCCAAATCTACATGGGGTATTGCCAACGTTCCCACACCCCCTAAACCCTTTCAGCAACCCATTAGGTTTGGAAATAGCCCCCTTCCCCTGCAGGGGCACAATCCTGGAGATCACATCACTGCCCTAACCCCCACACTGCAATACGTTACGGTACTTAGGAAGTAAAATTCCCTCGAAGTTTGAGAATTACTGGACTAAAGGAAGTAATTAAAAAAATAATCAGATCCCCCCCCCCATAAATTAGCTCAACATGGATTACCAAACCTGTTTTCTGCAAAAGTGCAAATTCTTAATGTTTGTTACTGATACATTTCAGGAGAAGTACACTGGCCACAGGATGGACTTTCCATTTAAGCTGAAGACACCCTTAAGGGCTAGATGAGGACACAGAAGAATAATTTCTGCTCTATGAAAACAGTTTTTTCCCTATTTTCTATGGCTAATAACATGCCACAAATGACTTGCACTAGGTTGTTGGGCCGGCAAACACAAACTTATGGAATAGGAACTTGTTTGGACTTATATCAAGACTACTTTTAAGGAAAATATGATAAACAACTGTAGAATGGGTGAAGGTGAAGCTTGGTGAACTGACAATCCAGATAAAACCAAGGGGTTAGATTTATATTTCAATTATATGATGAATAAGGAAATATCTTTCACTTGTGGAAACTTGCATCAGAATTTAGTGAGTAAGAAAGGTTTTTCCACATGTTTAACCTACTGCCATTTCCTTTTCTGTCTTTCACTGTCTCCCCTAGATCGAACACCTTCTTGGGACAAGGATATGTTCCCTATGAGAAGTAGTGTGCACACCAATGGTACTATGCAAATAAAATAATTTCCCTATTCTCATTTTTTATGGATTAAGAAAAAAATGCTCTTATCTTGTATCCTTGTCTGATTTATCTTAGCCTGATTTTTAATTGTACAACTTTTTCCTGAAACAATTTAAAAACAAAAACAAAACAAAACTTACATAGATCTCCATTTTTCTGTAAAGGCCATAGTTCAGGAGGAGGTTATGAGTCATTCTGATCCTGTGAGGTTTCATAGGGTGTCCCTGGCCATAGTAATAGTTTCCAATGTCACCTGTCAAGTGGTGAGGGGAGAAAGAGAAAGCTTCTGTTATGGTGAGAACCATATGAACATGGGGAGTGGTAACAAGGGATGACTGAAATCAGAACAGATGATAGCCTTGGTAAACAGTGCATATGTTTTGCTTGTGGTAGGTCCCAAGTTGGTTCCTAACATCTCTGCCTGGGGTAATGCAACCAAGACCATGAACTGATACTGGGTCTACCAAATTCGCACTACAAAAACCTGCACACCAAAGTATGGCATTTGTGGATTCAGCACAAAGTCCTTTGGATTTCACAGAAGCACACAAGGAATACAGTACAGAGGGGAATGATCTGCTTCTCACTCAAGCAAACCAAGAAGCAGATCAGTATAGCTTGCATTGGTGCAAAGTACTCTAAACCTGCTGCCCTCACAAACCTGCTATTCCCAGACCCTGCACTGATACAGGGTCTGTATCTAACTGTACAGATCTTCAAAGCAAGACCAGGGAAAGTACTGGAGAGCCTCTGCTGTGGTCAAGAGGAGAAAGTTATATCAATCTGGAGAGTCTGTTACAACAGAGGATAAAGATGAAGTGGGTACAGTTATGAGGACTGTCCAAAATTCAGTTTGTCAACCAATGGTGCTCTTTTGCTCAGCATGACAACCACACCAACTACACCCACCAACCCACCGTGTCCCTTCTCGCTCACAACTTAGAAGTGGCTTCACACTCAAAATGGCAATCGCCCTGACTGGGAGTACATCCCAGTTTTCTACAGCCTCCATATATGCACAGGTCTAATCAGACATATCTCAAGGATATGAAGCTTGGAAAAAAACTCTTGACTGTCAGGACAGTTTGGCAGTGGAATAGACTGTCAAAGGAGGTGATGGACTCTCCTTCACTGGAGATCATCAAACAAAGGCTTGAGTAGCACCTGTCAGAGATGCTGTAGGACAATTTCCTACTACAGGAAGGAGGTTGGACTAGATGATGTCTTGGGTCACTTTCAATTCTATGATCTACTGGAATAATGACAGAGGAGAGCCATGCAAATTATCAGATGATGGAGGAAAGGATCACAGCTGCAGCAAGCCAGATCAACTGGGAATCCACCAAGAACACAATTGAAGGGGTATGCTAAAGGAAGGGGCTACCCTAGCCTTTGAGACAAAATGCTGGCCAGCTAACTAGTCAGTCAACAAGCTACCAGACATGATAAAATATTTCAGAAAGCCAAGAGCATCATTGCTCAGGTTGTATCTTACTATCTTTTACACTTATATTATTTGACTGCAAGGGAAGGGCAAACCTGGCTATTCACCAAGGCTACACCTAGTTGTCACCTGGTAGTACTGCAGGCACCTTCTTCCCCTCCTCCCCCAAACAGGAACTTAAGTAGCCAATGGGGCAATCTGGACTCCCATCTTGCTTGCTGCAGGAACCAGGGAGCAGCCCCCACATCTTTTCCAGCTATCTAAGCCCGCACCAACTTCTGCAAGGAACAGGGTTGCCAACTGTGACTAAAGCTATTATTGGAGAGTTGGGGCAGCATGAGATAATGTGTGAAATTCCTGGTGATCCTGCTAAGATCTCCAGAATTGCATTCAACAGTCACTAGGAGGTAGACTCCTGGAACTCCCAGCTAACTCTGGAGGACTGACAGCCCCAAGGATGGTTGGCATTCAGGTTGAAAAAAGTTTAAACTACTCAAGTCTTTTGAGCACCAACAGCTACCCAGGATCCTTGTAATGAGCAATTAGTATTATTAAACCTGTGGATGATTAGACCAGTGGTCTTCAAAGTGGGAGGGTCGCAACCTGCGAGGGGGGGGTTCCAGTGGCCCCCCCACGTGGGTTGCAAAGACTGAGGGGCAGCCATCTTGTCCCCCTCTCTGCAACCCCAGTAATTCCCCAAGATTGCCAAGTGTGTGACCTTGGGAGAGCACTTCAGCCTTAAGTCTGCGCAGGCACCATCCCAGACAGCCTGTAGGACTCCCCTCCACTGTCATCTGGAGGCCTTGCAAAGCTCCAGGGGCACACTGCTGAAAGAAGCCAAGCCACACTGGAGCAGCAGAAAGACTGGCTAGAGGACCTGGAGCCACCTTGTCTTCCTGCTTGGGAGGGGATGGGAGAGGGCATTCAAAACAGAGCACCATGGAGGTGCACCTAAGGGGGGTGCAGCCCTAAGATATGTGTGTGTGAAAGTGAGTGACTGAGTGCATGCATGCTGTGTGTGTTTTTCTGTGTGCATGTTTGTGAGTGACTGTGTGTGTGTGTGTGTGAGAGAGTGCATGCTGTATGCTCGTATATGCATTTGTGTGAGTGCATAGTGTGTATGTGTCCCTGTGTGTGTGTATGTCTGAGTGAATGCATGGTGTGTGTTTGTTTGAGTGCATGCTCTATGTGTATTTGTGTAACTGCATGGTATATGTGTGTTTATGAGTGAGTGCATGGGATGGAAAGGTGTGTGCATTGTGTGTATGTGAGAGCACATGTGGGGGTTAGGGACAGGGGTGGTGGTAAGAGAGGGCTAGGGGTTGGGGACAGAGACCGGGGTCTTGGGGGGGAAAGGGTGACCATGTCCAGTTTTTCTAGGACATGTCCTCTTTTTACATTGTATCCTGGATTGGGGATAGCAAGTTTGACGGGGGAGGGGGTCCCAGACAGATTCAAAAGTTTGAAAGGGGGTCCTGGAACAAAATGACCAAAGACCACTGGATTAGACCATCTTAAAACATCATAGCTATAGAAAGATATTTGGCCATTCTTTAACGTATTTAGACTAGTTAAATACCCAACCACCAAACCCCTTTTTTACACCCTAGTAGGCAGCAAAAAGTGTCCTGCAAGGGACAAAGAGGGGCTTCCATGGATGGCTGATGTGCCACACTTGACTTCGGGGGGGGGGGGGGAATCTCAAGTTACACTTTGGGGCTTTTTAGTTGTCTTTTGGGTTTGGGGAAGTGGTTAACATGATAGAGGCTTATAAAATGATTCCTGGTTGCACACTGAAGTCACAATGCCTTCAGTCACAATACAATCCTAAACCCGGTTATTCAGCAAAAGTACTGTGCCTGGTGGTGTCACAAAAGTACAGTAAGGCAGTTCTGCACCACTCCTAGGAGGGTGAGACCAGTGCACTGCTGACATGCACAAGCCTCCCCATGTCACCAGAGGAACAGGGAAATTGGTTGCTTGTACTAGCCTAAACTGGTTAGGATTGCACCCTCAGTGTTTCTTCTAAGGTAGCAAAATCCATCTTTTCTCATCTGATAGCATGGCTCAATTTTTCTCCCCTGCCTGTAATACCTCCAAAGAGCAGGGGCTCCTCGCATGCCGCAGGGAAGCTCCTTTCAAGACTTGACTGTTCCACCCCCCTCTAGCTATGCCACTGCATCTCTGCCCATCTCAGCGCATAGGAAAGGAATATGCAAGAGAAGTGCAGCTTCAAGCATTTAGAACAAGCCATGGTCTTGTTCTTCAAACAATGCATATTTGGCTCATGGAATCCATGGCCACAAAATGGATTGGCTGCCACTAGCTTTTAAGCTTTTGAAATGAGACAAACTCATGGAAAAGAGGCCTAATCACTGCTATTAGCCTGGGCACTGTTTCTCAAATTCTGGGTCATGACCAGTGGTGGGCCCAGGCTGGTACGGGCGGGTTCGCCCAAACCTGTTCTTCTCTTTGGCCCGCTGCTAGCGATCCGGTTGCTAGCGGCGGGCCAAAAACCTGAGTGGACTGGTTCACCCAGGTGAGTCCACCACTGCGCTTGCATCAAGCTTGACGCAGGCGGAGTCGACTGCACCTGTGCCAACCTTGGCGCACGCACAGTATGCCAGGGATGGGGGCCGCCCCTCGCCCCGCCCACCCACAGCCGGAGAGGAGCGCAGAGCAGCACAGCCTCCCCGCCCACTTCTGGCGAACCGGTTGTTGGGCCAGGCCGGCCCCACCTCTGGTCATGACCCATAATTTTAGGTCATTTTGCACCTCTTTCAGCTGCTATTGAAAATATAGGATGTCAAGCTGATGGGTATGATAGACTTCCAGTGGGAGAGAGGCATGGTGCTTTGCCCCAGCTAGGTGGGAAGATGGGGCACTGGAAAAGGGGGAGGGTTGTATGGTTGAAGAAGGATCCAAGTCTGTGTTCTACTTTGACTTTCAAGCTGGAATGCTTAAATTCACAGTTATGCAAGATAACACAAGAGTACTGTGTAATGAGACCTTAGGCCAATTGCAGCTTAGATCTGAAGTCTAAATTGATAATGGTTGCAATCCTAAACACACCTTCCTGGGAATAAGACCCAATGAAACCGATAGGATTGCACAAGATGTCACTTCCAGCCATTATATCACTTCCAGTTTAATGACATCACTTCTGGTGGGTTCTGACAGACTGTCATTCTAAGTACTAAAATATTTAAGATCTACGGTTCTATAATATAGGCATCTCCCACTTATTGGACAGATGAGGGACTGGAGCACCAACCAAAAAGTGAAAACTAATGAAAAGTGGTTTTCTTTTTTGAAAAAAACTAAAAATCTTTTTTAGTTTATAAATGTTGCTTAATTTCTTTTTTTTAGCTAGCAAATTGCAAATACCCCCTTTTTATCTTGCAAATTCCTGCTGCCACACAAAAATTTGGAGGAAGGGGCTCATTTGTTCTTAGCTGCCTCTGAAAGCAGCACTAGAACCAATGGGTACAAACTGAAGAAAAGGAGATTCCTGATGGTAAGGGCATTTCAGTAGTGGAACCAATTGCCAAGGGAGGTGGTGGACTCTCACTCACTGGGGAATCTTCATGAGGCTCGACGAACACCTGTCAGATGCTCTAGGAGGATTTCCTGTTACTACTGGGTTGTAGGGTGACCTACTGGGATGACCTACTGGGGCCCTTCCAACTCTATGATTCTATGATTTCTGCAAATGGATTTTCATTAACTCCTTTGGGAATGGGATTAGACCAGGAGCAACAATATGGGGAAGAGCAATTTTGGCCTCCCGAACAGCAGAGAGGTTGAAAGTGTGGAACATGCAGTGAATGTGTTCTAGGTATATTTGAAAGGTGCTAAAAGAGTAGATCATCAGAAAATGAACCATCAGAAAGTGGGGAATACCTGTAATATTTTAATCATGAATAGTATTTATACATCATTTTTTCCAACAAGTTCTGAAAGCAGTTTATGAGGCAAAATGTGGTGATTTTCCACCGCAAAGGGGATCAAATCTAGCAAGAAAGAAAACCCACCAATAAGATGCCACTTGAATGAGATACTGTGGGGAAATGAATAGAGATCAGTAGAGAGAAAGAAAAGGATATGTTGGATTATATCAAGAACTCAGTTTTGATAAGGCAGTGTCATGGATTGGATCCAAGCTTATCTTTTGCACAGACTTTGAAAGGTTGCCACAACCCACCCCCCCAAATGAGGCTTTGCAATCCCACTGTGGTCACAACCTACAAGTTGAAAAACCCTGACCAGAGGTAGACCTTGGCAGTGAAGAACTGCAGTCTACCTATGTCATATAGAAGTGCACAAATGGATGTTTAAGGACACACAGGCTGCAATCCTAACCCCTCTCCCCTCCACCCCCCGTTTGGCCACCATAAGTCCTGGCACAAGTCCTATGTGGGCCTGGAGGTGCCATCGGGCATTTCTGCACCACTCTTTTGGGGGGGGGGGGGGTAGGCCTGTGCAGAGACATGCACCAGCCTCCCTGCACCATGGGAATGGGGAAACAGGTGTGATGTGCCTGCCTAAATTGGTTCGGATCACACCCACAACCGTTATCCACATGTTACCTAGACACACTCGTAGCAAGCAAGACTACAGTGTAAAGTGTGGCTCCCCAATTAGGATACATTGCTCCCATATGTGCAAACGTATTCAAAAGCCTCAGGACTCAACCTCCTTGGATCATCAGAAATCCACCTCTGGCAGACCCTAGTCAAGAACGCTGACCTGGAAGCTTAGAACTATTTCCAGTAGCGGATGGGGTGCTTAAAACTGGAATGTAAGGCAGGAATTTAGATCTTCCAAGAACCTTGCCAAGTCATGCGTCTGCAGCCAAGCACATACTGGAGATGTTCCACACCATGGAAAATACAGGTGTCCTTCATTATAAATCAGTGTATAAATAGCACAATGGAAAAATAGGTTTAAAATTCTAGGTTTCTTGCTCCCCCATTGCACCTAAGGGAATAAGGCTGCACCTCAATATTTGCAGGGATTTTATTCTAGGACTGAAGAATGGAATGATTGCCTCTATACAATGATAGAAAAGCAGTTTTTAAAACTGCAATTTGCAATGGCTATCTGTGTTGAGTCAAATCCATGTATAAAAAAACCAAATTATAACAACATTAGACTTGTATGGAAAAGGCAAGCAGGGTTCCCTGAGCAGGAGAGAGCCTGATTGGCTCCTGCTGCTGGAGCTATGCCAGACAGAAGCCTGGAATGGAAGCTGTTCAGATCGAAGCCTAGTCAGGGAGGGAAGAGCAACACCCACTGCTTGAGGTGAGCACCTGGGCTGGCCACACATCAAGAAGCACTGCAGTAGTTGAACACACAACACATTTCACACAACACAAAGCCCCTTCCCCACCCCACAAGCCATCCTCAACAAAAATGCTTACCAGTCTGTCCTTCCATCACCCCGAATCCTTCTTCACTCCCCCTTCCATCTCATGCCCCTGTACAGCAGCCCTACCTCCCTGGCTGGAGGAAGATAATTCAAGTTTGGCCTGTAGATCCCCTAAACCCTTATCCAGTTTCCACAATTCTGCCCATTTTGTGCCACCTGGCACTCACAAATACAAGGCTGCTGTGTGAGCTACGCAGACCTCAGCACACCTGCAGTGTGTGCATATCTTGCACTTTCGAGATCCTGCCTCAGAGGACTTCTGGGCCACATTCACAACTTTTTGGGAGTGGTGCCACCACTCCCCAAACTTGGCACCCCTAATAACCCAAGTCCTGGTGGCCCCCCCCAGTAAGTTTACTCATTAACTGCTTCCTCCTCCTCCACTGGTTCATTACTCTTCAGCCCGCCTCCCTTATCATACATGGCTATCCCCCAGGCCTGACTGCCTACCACCCTCCCTCCATCATCATCATCCTCAAGCATGAGGGAATTCCCACTCCTCTCCCCACCCAAGTCTAGGTGAACACCCCAAAAGTTTCCTTGCTCACTGCTTCCACTTCACACACCAGTCCTTATTAATTTATTTGTACTTCTCAGCCCCCTCCTCTTCCATGATCAACAATTCCCTCCCCCAACATTCCTACATCCATCATCATACCCACTGGTGGGGGGGGGGGGGTCTTACAGCTCCTTACCCCAGGGATTCCCCTCCACCTCTCTCATTAACTGAGCAGTCCCCCTCCATTTCATTCCTGCATCATCCTAACTCTAACCCCCTGCATCATTCACTCCCCCAGCCATCCACCATCATTACCAACCCAAATAAAGGAGGGCTAGTCCAGCTCCTGTCCTCTAAAGGTGGTTCTCCCTCCTCTGCTACTTGTCTTGGTACCCCCAAAGTTTCCTCCCTTAATGATCAACACATTCCCCTCCCCCAGGACTCCTACACCCACCATCATCCCTTCATGCAAACTCCTACACCCACATCCCCTCTCCACCAGCCTTTCTCTCTGCATCCTTGTCCTCACGTCCAACTTGAGTGGGGGGCTTATCCAGATCCTGACCTCCAATGACACCCCTCCATCTTGGCTACTCCAAATTTTGGTACCCCCCTACACACACACCCATCATCAACTTTGCTCCCACCACCAACCTTCCTCCGCCCCTCCTCTCCACAACCTGGGAAGGGTGCTTTTCCAGCTCCTGAGAAGTTCCCCAACTCTGCCCCCATCCTCCTCTACCAACCTTCCTCCCTTCATCATTCTCCTCCACCCCCCAAACCAGGAGGGGGGCTCTTCTAGCTCTTGACTCCCAGAGATACCCCCCCTCTGCTACTCCAAGTCTTGTTGCTCCCCCCAAAAGCTTCCTTGTTTAATGAGCAGCCCCCCATCTACCAAGTCCACCAGCATTTCTCCCTTCATCCTCCTCCTCCTCCTCAATCTGGAGGGACCTCTGGTTACTCCTAAGGTCCCCCCTTTTCAGCCCCCAACTTGGGGGGGCTCTCCCAACCCCATAGCTGCCCCTCCCCCACTCCAAAACCCCATAGCTGCCCCTCCCCCTCTAGCACCCCCTGTCTTGTTGCCCCAGCACCCCTTCAACCCCATGTCCCCCCACCAGCCTTCCTCTTCTTCTCCATAGCGGGGAGGCACTCTTGCAGCTCCTGTGGTGCCTCCTCAGCACCCCAAGCTGGGGGTGTCCCAACTTCTGACCCCAAGGGTGCCCCTCCGCCTCTGCTACCCCACTCTTGCCACTTCTTCTTCGGTCAGTGCTTCCTCCTCCTCTTCCTCACTCCTCAGCTCCCCAGGGAGCACCTCCCTCCACCAAGGGCCCCCCACCAAGGGCCCTCCTCCCTTCACTGCTCCCCCCAGGGGGCCCCCATGCTCCCCCCAGGGGCCTCTCTCTCTGCCCCCTGAGGCCTCCCCCGAGCCCCTACCCACCGTCGTAGTAGTAGCAGACTTTCCTCTTGGTCCCCTGAGTAAGCGCCATCTTCGGCCCCTCCGCCACCGCCTCCTCCTCCCGACCCGGTCCCGCCACGCAACCGAGCCCGCCTGAGGGTGGGGGCGCCACCAGACCCTCTCCCCCACCACTGGCCAATCGCCGCGCAGCCTCGCCCCTCGCGGACACCCCGACAACCAATCAGAAGTCAGAAGAGGCGGGCCAAGACAGCCAGCAAGGTAGATCGAGCGGCGAGGAGTTGCTTGGACTCTACCATTGGCCGCAGGGGGGGGAGTGTGGAGGAGGCCGGGCCAGGAAGGAACCATTAGAGATGGCGGGGGGAGTCTGCAAGTGGGAGATCCCAGGAAGGGAAGGCTGTGATGATGATGATGATGATGATGGTGATTACTAATATTAACAACAATAAATTCCTTATTAATAGTACAGTGGAAGTAATTGCTCTTCCCCTATTACTACTGTGAGGTGGTAATAATTAGTAGTAGTAATTAATACTAAATAATTAGTAGTTCTGTAAAACAGAATTAGTAGTTCTGTAAAATCTGTAAAACAGATTATTTTACAACTATTTATAATAGTAGTACTAATAACTATAACTAGTAATTACTATTTACTTAGTAATTACTAAATAATTAGTAATTAATCTATATATAAAAAATTGAAGAGTCACTGACTGATGGACTCATCAACGCCCAGCCAAAACCACCGGGCCTAGAAGTGTGAAATTTGGGGAGGGTGTTCCTCCATAGGGAGCCCCTCCCAGAACAAATTTCTAGAAATTAAACCCTGAAGGGGCTGAAAATGGGTGCAATGCATTTTAGGCCTATACTTAACATTGAAGACTGATGAACATCCAGCCCCAAATCCTGCACCTACACAATAGGGTTGCCCACAATTGTGGAGGGTATGATTCGCATGGGGGTATGATGCGTATGGGGGTATGACGCGCATGGAGGGTATGATGCGCATGGGGGGTGGTTCCACATGGGGGGGTGGATGCGCATGGGGGTATGATGCGCATGGGGGGGTGGATGCGCATGGGGTGGATGCGCATGGGAATGATACACAAAGGGGGGGATGGGACACAGGGTGAATGGCACACAAGGTTATTTTATTCCCGCAAGACGGGTGCATTTTGCTGGTAATTAATAATTAGTAATTAATTTTAAATAATTACTAATTTAATTATTTATTTAGTAATTAAATGGTAATTACTATTTATTTTGTAAATATTACCTGTAATAATAATTAATAGTATCACTATTTTATTACTTAATAGTATTATTTATTACTTAATAGTAACAGTAGAATTAGTAATAATAGTATTACTTAATAGTACTACTATTAAAATGAATAGTATTACTATTTCTAGTAATTAGTTATAGTAGTACTAATAATTAATTGATTGTTGCAAGTACCAGTAATTGTAAATAAATTAATAATTAATTATTTTTAGTAGTAATTACTAGTACGAACAAAATTTATTTACTTCACTGTTTATTTATTTATTTATTTAATTCACTGTTGTTGTAGTAGACCCATCTCTACTTAATAGTGGTAGTAGAACCAGCACTAATTATTACTAACAGCAATTACTATTATGTTAGTAATATTAATACTGTAATAGTAAATATAATAAATTATATATTTATTAAAACTTGTCCTGCCTAATTTTAGTAGTAACAAAAAAAGCAGGCCTCCGTCAGTCTTGAAAGACTATGGTATCGTGCTCAGCGCTGCATACGAAGCACAAAAGCCTGGGTTGGATTGTTATGGAAGATAGGCTGTTACCCAAGCAGCAAATCCCCCCTCTCCACGCCACTGAATTAGTCCAATGGAAAGGCAGAGCCAATACGATTGGATCCAGCTGGCGTCGCAGAGCTGGGCTAAGGACAGGAGGTCACCCTGACTTGTGGGGCCGACCTGGGTCTCGAACCCTGGCCTGCTGGTTAATAGGCACAGCGTCTTAACCGCTTGCACCACCCACAGTCCAGTAATAGGAGCTGTCCTAATACTACTAGTAATTATAATTAGCAGTAAGTACTATTACTTCTAAAAATTTATTATTTTTTAGTAGTTGTAGTAACTACTTACCCCTGTACCTCAGTACATCTACTAGACATTACTAGTATTATTGGTAGATAAACTTCTTGTAGTAGTTGTAGTAGTAGTAGTACCTCTACATACTACATCTAGGAGGAGGAGGAGTAATTGTTACTACTAACATTAATAATAATTGCACAATCCTATGCAAGTCCACCCATTGTGTACACTGGGACTTACTCTCAGGAAAGTGCAGATAGGATTGCAGCCTAAGGCTACAATCCAGATTAACTACAGGACCTTTTACACCGACATAGTTACGGTGCCACCTATGGGAAACCTATGGGAAATGCATGGATCAATCCAGAGTGCCTCTTACGTCTTCCCGTAGTTACTCTGGATTGTAGGGTAAATCATTTATTTATTAATCTGGTGATAGGCCCCTGCAAAGGCTAGCCAAGTATCACCAATGTTGTGTCAACCATGGTTTGGATGACTTAAATCTGGAACAAAGGGCCCCTGCCACCACATGGGACAAATGCTGGAAATTTCCATTATTTATTTATTAATATTAGTAGTTATTAATTACTATTCACCTAGCCTATGGCTAGTCCTGGCTAGCAAGGCAACCTGCAGAGGGTGACCTTACCTTTTCTACTCCTAGCTAGTAGTAGTAGTAATAGTTGTCACTTCTGGGGATATAAACTTCCACTATGCAACTCCTCTCAGTTCCTTTTTTGCAAGCTTATTAAAATAAATTTTGCTAAACCTGCACTGCAAAGGGCGCTCAAACCGAGATCAGGGAGCTAGACCTAGTAGCCACTACAACTACAACATGCCTGAGCTGAACTTTGGCCTTAATGTTCAAAACTAAGAAATGCAAAGCAAGCAGAAAATTAATGGGGCCAAAGGGATTACTGGCTCATTGATCATTTTGGTTGCTCTTCTAGACCTTTCCCAGACCCACTAGACCCTTTCCATAACATTATGGTCTGACTCCTGGGTAAGTCTGTTGCGTATGGGACCTGATTTTGGCACATGCTGACAGCACAATCTTATGTGTGTGTGTTTGGAAGTAAGTCCCACTGGAAAATGTGAATGAACTATGTTTACTTGGTGTTTAATTGCTTGGTATTTAATTGCTTGGTATTTTTTTATTGCCCATTGTCCTGTGCCCACCCAGAAATGGCCAGTCTCCCTCATGAAACTGTGCATGGATGATCCAATGAGAAGCTGGTTGCCTCCAGGGGCCGGGTAGGAATTTTTTGCTGCTGCTCTGACTGGCCTTGAGCGGCAGTTTTTTCGCCTACCCTGGACTGATGTGAAGGCAGAGACAGACTTTTAGTTTAATTGTTCACTGTTTAAAAGTTACAGTCCTGCTGTTGAGGTCAGGCTGGTCACTTTGCAGGACAGCATGCGGATTTTGGGTAGGTAAGGACCATCTCTGGTGTCCATCCAATATGGCAAGGCCTTGGGGTGATGTCACCCCACTCTCTTGATGCTGGATTGGCTCAGGGAGGTGGGACTAACCCCAAGGTTGGCATGGGAAGTGTGGTAAGGTATGTCCTGCCAGCCAAACTGCCAGCTGCCTTGACCCTTCGGGGAATGGCGTTGATAGGAGGCCTTTACCCAGAGGCAAAAAGGCCATCTGGAGTCGGATGGTCACCCCAAGAAAAATGCACGCTTGGGGTTAGGGAGGTTTCCCCCCAAGCCCAAGATCAGCCCTGCTGTTTGTTATCATGATTAATAAAATGGCCTAGTTTAAATCCACAACCTGTCTGGTCTCACATTGAGGGGTTTCGGGGTAAATAATTTCTTCCTACTGTTGGCTCACTTGACCATTCTGTGTAAGGCATGGCAAGGGGAAATACCCTAGCAGCAGGGTCAACTCATTTTTTATAAGGCATGGTGATGTTTATACAGTGACATAAGGAGGAAAAAAATAGACAGATTATCTGCCCCAAGGAGCTTCCATTCTAACAAATCACCCACCTAGTGCATACTCCAGGCTGGCTTGAACCCTGGAAGCTCTCTTTTTACAAACTATGGGTGAAGAAGGTTTGCCCCACAACCTCTTCCAGTGTCTCCCAATGCCTGACATAATAGAAGCCACCATAGTATTCTCCTCTAAGAATCCCACAACCACCCCTCCCACTATCTCACAACCATTTGGGAGCAGGGGTGAGGTCTTCTACATCTTATAATGGGACCTCAAGCCTTGGATGCATTGGATCCTTCCAGATCTATCCAAGAAGGGCCCCAAGTGCATGTAGTTTCAGTCCCCTTCTCTGTGAGAGTCTCCTTTTCCGAGTCCTTCCTTCGTGCAAGGTCCTGCATCACACTTGCTGCTCATATTGCCCTTCAGTGGCTGTAAAAAAGTCTTCCAAGACCCCTTTCAGAAACTCAAAGGTGGGCCGCTGCTCAGGGCTCTCCTTCCAGCACTGTAGCATCAGCTTGTACAGCTCCTCTGGGCAGTTATCCGGCGGCGGCATGCGGTAGCCCCGCTCCAGGTTCTGGATCACCTCTGGGTTGGTCATCCCTACAGCCAAAACAAATGGCAATGGAGTTTTTTTTAATGCTGGTCAAATCTGTGCACCTGATGCTACTCCCTCCCCCTTTCCAGTGCACCAGCTGCCATTCCTAGCACTCTTCATCTGGCTCCTTGGATTGCACACTCCACCCCCTCTAGCTATGCCACCCATCTGAGTAAACCTGTTTGGGCAGCAGAAGCTTATATGGGAACAAATGTTCCCTTACCTGGAGGAAACCTCTGAGACTTCCTCCTATGGCGGCATCACAGGGTGGGGGAGCAAGAGTAGATACGAAAAGATTGGACAGTCAGATAGTTTTTAAGCATATATAATTCTGTCCACATCTAGCTCATTTTCAACGGTTATATAAGGGACATTTTTCTGTTTGACCTGATTGCTGATGTTCAGGAATAAGAAGATAATGTTGGGTCTGTTCTGTACCCAAGATAGTGTCTGCCAGGACTCAGTGTTTAAGTGGGGTCTTGTATCTACCCCTTAGTGCCAGTATCTACCCCCGTGGTGCTCCTTGAGAAAAATATACAGTACATTGTGTCCAGTGATGGGCTTCCAAGAAATTAAGAACCGGTTCTCTGCCCATCTGGCAGCCACTTTTAAATGGCTATTTTTTAACTTTATATGTTCTATTTCTTGTTAAGAACCGGTTCTATAGAGTAGGTGCGAACCTGCTGGTGCCCACCACTGATTGTGTCCGAATATCCATCAAAAGCTTACACCGGCCCAATGTCTGATTTTGCACTATAGACTACTCTGTCCTTGAATGGCAGGGTGGACTGGACATTAAAATCTCATTTACCATATTTTGCCATATTCTAAATCACTGGTGTTCAAGCTTTTCAGCCTGGGACCCCCTTTCAAACTTAAAAATCCACCCAAAACCCCCAGTCAAACTTGCCAGGATGCTCCTCTATGTCTACTGTTCAATGAGACTTACTCCCAGGAAAACTCAGTGCCAGATTCCAAGATAGTGGATCCCATCCGCTTGCAACCCCCCTGACCTAAAGTCGTGACCCCTAAGGGGGCCCCAACCCCCACTTTGAAGACCACTGCGCTAAATAAACAAATGTTGGGTCTGCTTTTTAGTTAGCTTGATGCTGGTTTTCCACAGGTGTCAATTTATAGACACAGTTTCAGTAGTGTGATGTTCATGACACCACTTACTTTTAGCTGTTGTAATGGTATTAGGGCAGGAAATTTAACTCATCCATAAATATTTTCTTCCTTTTTTGCTTTAAGAACAGGTTTTGAGTTGGACTGGATTTGTTTGTGGGTACACTTTTTTAGGACTTTAAGAAATCAATAAACATGAGAAGAATTTTAAAACCACAATGCAAAGCAGGAGACAGTAAAGTTTGATTTTTCACATATGACTCTGAGGTCTGCCACAGATGCAAGTTCTTTCTTGCAGGTGAAGAAATGGATATGTTTTGCTACAGAGAAATTGACCTGGGTAAGGAATCCGGCCGTAGGTGATGATCTCTGTCAACAGGATCCCGAAAGACCAAACGTCTGATTTGATGGTGAATGTCCCAAAATTGATGGCCTCCGGGGCTGTCCACTTAATAGGGAACTTTGCTCCTGGAGACACAGGGAGAGTGAGTAACAGATGACAAGTATGCTTCTTTGCCACTGGGGAAGAACTGTCACTGCAGAATGATCCTATATTCAATTCCTCCCATCTCCATGTAGTGCTGGGAAGACACCTCAGCCCAGAAGAAGCTGCTTCCCATTTGGTGTAAATGACAACACTGAACTGGTGAATTGATAAGTCAGCTCAGAGCACTTCCCATGTTTAGATTTTGGTGACTTTTCTTGTACTGGACACTAGATGGGGCTCGGCCTCCTCCGCCATTGACTACGTGACTAGTCCAAATCCTCCTGGTAAGCAAGAACATCAATATGCGCAAAACAAGAGTTTGCGCTCTGGACAACTTTCACACTGCCTCCTAATAAAGCAATACTTTGCCCACATGTATGGTTTAAGATCTGGGAGAGTTCCCCTGCCAGAATCTTATCTACCCCATAGGATCCCCCATATACGTCTGCTTTATTTCCAGAACCACATTCATTGCTGTTGATAAACTGGCAGTCAGGACGCCTGACAGTTGCTCAAGACCGACACTGGATCAGCTCGCTTTTCAGCTTCCTGAGCTAGAAGCACTAGAAGTCAGGTCATCAATCAAATTCATGTCATGACCCCAAGACAAGAACTAAATAATCTATGAGTCTAGGGATCCGTTGGTGGTCCTGGCCCCCTCTAGGAACCCCCATCAGTCCACTTTCTGCTCCTGTGGCCAGAAAAGGGAACTACTTGCTCCCATAATCAGTGGTAGGAATGTGGTTACTCTTTTGAGACTTCTCACTTGGGGGATGGGAACTGTACATAGCTACAGGACTAGCGGCTTTGATGGGCTCATTTGCAGATTTGTATATACTGTAGTGTCTTTTGCAAAAATGAAGACAATTCCCAGGGAAACATGCAAGGAGAGGCAGAGGCTTCAGAGAGGCACCTTCTAAACTAAACCTTGCAGATCAGCGACCTGTTGCGGGTAACTGCAAAATGTTCTTTATTATCCTGTGGTGCCTGGCAAGGCCAGCCAGAGAAGAAAACCCACCTTCCTGGGCTGTGTACTCATCATCCTCGATCAGTCGGGCCAGGCCAAAATCTGCAATCTTGCAGCAGAGATTCTCAGACACCAATATGTTGGCAGCTCGCAGGTCTCGGTGGATATAATTCTTCTTCTCAAGGAAGGCCATTCCTTCTGCTATCTTTGTCAGAGAAGAGAATGTACTTGTTACATATCCTTTATTATTATTTATTCAATTTATATCCTGCCTTTCTTCCTTAAAAAAGGAAACCCAGCTAACAATGTTTAAAACAGCAATACAATACAATTAAAACTAAATAGAAACAATAACTACCATTAAAATACAATTAAACTATATAAAGACAATAAAAATCCATAAAATGGCCTTATTTAAGAAGACCTATCATAAGCCTGTCTAAATAGAAGTACATTTGTTACTCCAGTTGGGATCTGTCTCTCTTGCCCATGGGTATCAAACATAAAGTTGAGGCTGGAGATAGCTCCCAGAAGTTCTTTATCCAGCCCTCATGATCATTGGGCTCCCAGAAGATGGAAGGAGGGCTCAGAAGGTGACAAAAGGTATGGGACAAGAGGAAAATATACTGTAAGGCACACTGGTGCTGACTTGAGTCAAGGAATCAATGTCCCTGGGAATGGGAAGGCATGACAGTAAAGTTGCTTTAAGTTCAAAAACATCAATTTCATGCAGTTTCTGCACTTCCTATATTTTTCCCCATGGCTGAAAGCTATTTTTCAACACTGCACTCTATCCTCAACTCTCTGAAAACATGTTTCAATCCCTGCCCCCACCCTTCAATCACACCTGGGCTGCCATGTCCAGGAGTTTATAGATGGTCAGCTGGAGGCCTTCTGCAGACTTGAAAAAATCCACCAAATTCCCTGCAAAGAAAAATTAAAAATGTGGAAAAAATATTTAAAAAAATTACAGTAAAAGGGAGACCAGCGACCTGACAGTGCCTTGCCATAATGAATGAGTACAGGTAGACATAAGGGTGTGTGATCCCTGGATTTGACTCATTGTGGGAGGGTGTCAGTGGATCACATGCAGGAGGTCTTCTGATGCATGGGGAGACCTTTCTGAAAAGGCTTGCTAGAGCCATCTGAAAGGTGATTCCAATTTGGGGGGGCAGGACTCTCCATGGAATAAATTAACTGATTTAGGATGGAATTATATACATGCTTTCCTGGAGTAAGCCCCTCTAACACTCTGTCCCTGAAGTGTACCACCACTCCTGTCCACTTCTGCACAACTCAGGGGGGGGGGGCAGGGTGTTTAGGCCAGTGCACAGGCACACACCACCCTCCCCACATCACCACAGGAAGGGGGAGTAGGTGACTTGTGCCAGCCTAAATCTGGTAGGATTGCACCCTAAAAAACTACTTTTCTTCCTCATATGTCCAGTGTCTACTTTTCCATTGTCAGGGGCCTTTTTGGGTGCCTATAAGCACCCAGCCATTTTAGGCAGTACTTAATTTGCTGGATCTGGGTGGATTTAGATTCATTCTGCCTCTTTTGCAGCAGCTGAGAACTAAAGCCCATGCCAAAGACTTCTTGGGTACTGCTTGTTGCCCAGAGGCTTGAGAGGCAGCAGGAAGCCCTTCCCAGAATCTCCTGGCTGTTCTTGTGTCCCTGGCAGGCATCTCCCATTGTCCTTGTGGGCATAACCGTGTGTTTCCTTCTCCACGGCTTTGTGCCAAATTCAGCAAGCTGTGTCCTGACCCCCATTAGCTAGAGCCAAAGGCGATGCACAGGAAAGGCTGAAAATAACCGGGAATGGAAGTCCACACTCTCTGCAGCGGACAGAAGAGAGGGCTGGAGGGACAAGGTCCAGTTCTCTTAGTTCTCTACACAGAGATGGTCGATTACAGGCTGGTAGGAAGAGAGCTTGTACCTCTTTCCATGTACTCCGTGATGATGTACATGGGCTTCTGGGTCACTACGGCATAGAGCCTCACCAGCCGTGGGTGCAGCAACTTCTTCATTAGGTTGGCCTCCTCCAGGAAAGCTTCAGCGGACATGCTGCCTTGCTTCAGGCTCTTGATGGCCACCTTCGTGTGGCCATTATAGAAACCTGCAGAGGTACAGATTGAGGGGCTCAGCTCACGATCCTTATAGGTGGGAGATCAAGGCTCAGCCAGGTTAACTGTAGACTCAAAGGCCATGCCTGTGAAAAGACCACCCATCTTACTCCCAATTTCTTATCCCATTAATCAATGATAATCATAGTTCAGCTAACAGTATTCTGCCCCCTGAGATGATGTGGCTCTGCTGCCAAAAAACAACCCTGAACAACCCTGATTTATGAGATTGAACTAATTTCTTAAATGATAAATCAATGATTGGGAAGAAGCAGGGTCTTTTCGAGAGGCCAGCTGATAGTTCTTACATGTCCTTAATGGCTACCAGGGCTATTATTTTTTACTTATCTGAGAAGCATAATTCAGAAAAGATGGATATGGTGCAGAAAAATTAGAATTTGGTGCATGGTGCATTGGCTGGAAA
Organism: Cryptoblepharus egeriae; assembly: GCA_030015325.1. Classification (NCBI taxonomy): domain Eukaryota; kingdom Metazoa; phylum Chordata; class Lepidosauria; order Squamata; family Scincidae; genus Cryptoblepharus; species Cryptoblepharus egeriae. Next base: position 13,872,160 of record JAREYC010000014.1, read on the forward strand.
TAGCTAAAAGAGATGGCCTGAGTGCGAGGTGGGTGACAGCTCCATATCCTGGCATCTGGATGACATCTGAAGTTCCAAAATCACATCCATATATTTTTTATTAATTTTACATAGTTTTTTTCTGCTTCTGCTAGCACAAGGAGATTTTTAAGAAGCAACAGAAAACATGGAACTTTACTCTAGAAAAACTGAAAATCCTACTTAGTCCACCCAAATTTCAGCTTCTATGGGTCAGCCCAGCGTGACCATATGACCAGAAAACCCGGATTTGTCCGGATTTTTAGCCTCCTGTCAGGGTGTCCCACATTTTGGCTTCATTGTCCTACATTTTGGCTTCGTTTTGAAACTTCGCGATAGTGCACAGTACCCCAACATGCTATGTGTCATTGGATTCATATTGAAGAGCAGAATCCAATGCAAAAATCAGTTTGGAGATATCTCCTTCCTATCAAAAGTTATGGTCAAAACAAAAAAAACATAGTTTTTGGCAATTTTTTTTAAGGCAGTAGGAATTTTGGCTTGGGATTAGGAATTTTGGCCCTGGGGTTCAGGAATAATCTGATCACCCTGGGTCGGCCTGGCTAAATATTTGTCATCCTCTTGGTCACGAGAACCAGGAATTCATTGGGTTTTTGAAAATGAAGGCTGTGATTTCAGAGTAACTGAAACCAATGGATGAGCAAAAAGCCATGATCCTACTAATTACAGGTATCCCTTGTTATCCTCTCTAGGGTTTCTGTTCTGGAATTCCCCATAGATAAAAAAATCAGTGGATAAAAAAATGGAAAAATAGATTTAAAGACCCCCTCTTCCAGATTTCTTGCTCCTCCATTGCACTTAGTGGAATAAGACAGTGCCTCAATATCTGCAGGGGTTTGATTCTGGGATGGAAGAATGGAATGACTGCTTGCAGAACAGTCTCTCTATAACAGCAGAGAAGCAATTTTTATAACTGTGATTTGCAGTGAGTATTAGAGTTGAGTCAAATAAGTGTATTGAAAATCTGTGTACAACAAGGCTGAACCTGTAGATGTCTTTCTTTTTCCTGGCCTGATCTCTGCACTCACCCATCCAGACCTCTCCAAATTGCCCAGCTCCCAGTTTCTCCACCAGCTTGAGGCTCTCCCGAGGCACCTCCCATTCATCTTGCCACCACGGCTTCTGGGGCTTCTGGGTCTGGCAGGGTTTGCCAAGGCGGGTGCAGAGCCCATCTGTGTTGTCTGTGATGAGAGGGACACAAAGATGGGCAGGGAATAATGGAGATAAGATGAAGCATGATAGAGTGTCCAGGGCAATGCTTACCCTGCTTGGAAAGGCAAGTGGAATGATCTCTGGTCACAACTCCTCTAGCATCATGGTGACAATGAGAGAGGAATGCCCAGAGATTGCACCCACTTCCTCGCTGCACCACTTAGGTCTGAAAGAGAGAAGGAAGTTATCTCTGGATGCTCCTCTTCCTCTTTGTGTCACACTAGGTAAAGTGGGTCCAGCAACTTTCTCTACAAGTAGGGTTGCCATATGTCCCCAAAACTGGTACTGTCCAGTTTTGGGGGATTGTATTCACATACTGGCAAGTTTGACAGGCAGTCCTGTCCCGGTTTTGTGGAAGAAAATTATAGAAGCCCTATCCATAAATGAACTGCCTTAGAGGTGGGGAAGCAGCAGGAAAACATCACAGGAGCCTCCAAGGAAACTCAGCTGCAGATCAAACGGGAACATTGCAATGAGCAATTTGTGTGGTGCTGTTAGTTGCATCTGGAACCCCAAGGAGCTCATTCTAGACTGGCCTGCTAGCATGTATCAATTCCAATCAGTGGTGCAGCTAATGGGGAAGGGGGAACATTGCCTGGGGTACCATGTCGTTAGAGGATGCCAACCCACACCCCTGAAAGTGGACTCAAGACAATAAAAATGTTTTTCTGAGGCTTGGAGAAGATGCTCAGAGAAATCCAGTTTTTGGAAACTGATCACTATGTTTTTAGTTGAAAAGCAGTATATAAATATTGTAGATAGGTGGATAGATAGCTATACTACTGATTCCGATTCTAGTTTAACTCTGAACCATGGTTCATAGCGAAGGGCTTTGTCATCAGCCTTACTCGTATAATGTTCCACCAGCATGTGCAGACTTTCGAAGGTGATGCGGGGGGAAATGTAGAACCCGCCTTTGTCCATGTTGCGGATCTTATAGTGCTTGACGACTTCCCCCTGATTCTGGTCAAAGTCCCGCACAGAAAGGGAGTAGGAACCTTGAAGCAAATGGAAAGGAAGATGCTAGATATTATAAATCCCTCCACTCAACATCCTATTTCCCAACTCTTTGCAAAATGTGTTTTTTCTATGGTACCCAAGCTGGAGAAGGGATGGAATTTTTGGACACAAGTACTCAAAGCATGAAAACTTTTGGAAAATGTATGACTGTTTCCCTTCAAATTCCTATGTTGTTTTGTACAAACAAGAACCTCTCTTGAGACTCTCTAGTTCACCACTCTCCATTTCATCATCTGTTCTGCCCCCTTCCTCTTTTAATCAGGGGAACGAGAATAACAGAAGCTAGAAGACCACTAGGTAAGCAGAGGGAGCATTTGGCATGTCATCTCAGAGGCCAGAAAGTCTTGGCCAGCCCGGTAATTTGCCAAAGTAGTCCCAAAAATGGCAGAGGCTTGCATAGCACAGGGGATGAAAAGAGGTTCAGTCCAAAAAGAGGTTCAGTCAACTGAAGTAGGGTTGCCATATGTCTCAGTTTTCAGAGATTGTGTTCACATACTAACAAGTTTGATGGGTCCTGTCCCAGTTTTGTGGAAGATAATTATGGCAATCCTAACTGAAGACTCAACAGACGTGTTTGTAACATCTAATATGAAGAGCTCCACTGGATCAGGCCAAAGCCCATCTAACCCAGCTTCCTATAACTCAGAGTGGCCCACCTGATGCTTCAGGGAGCACACCTGACCCAATCCCTTATCTATACCCATCATGGGCTTGTAACCTGCGGTGGTTCTTCCTCTAGAATGTAGAGACTTGCATCTTGGTTCCCTGCCCTGCATTAGGCAAAAAAGGAGATCTTTCTAAAATCAGACAAGAAGATGTACTTGATCATGGCTTGAACTTGTGATTCTTAATAATAAGTTTTATTGTGATTTTCTTCAAAAAATCTTTTCTTCTAAAACCTGTTCAATTCCCTTTTAAAGGCTTCCAGGCCAGATGCCATCATCATATGCTGTGGCAAAGAGATCCACAGGCTAACTACACACTGGGTAAATAATTTTTTTTCTGCTTTGATCCTGAAGGTTATCCAAGAAAGGGTCTCCTACTTTTGGGGCACTTTTGTCCCGTCTGGGGTTCCTGTTTCTAAAAAGATAGGACAAAGTAAGGCAAGGAAGGGGAAGCTTATGTCAAACCTCACAGTTAGCCCCTTCCAAAAAAGGGCTGATATCTGCCTCCAACCACCATCAGAGCTTCCTGCATTTTCCTGGTGAGAAAGATAGACCATGTTACCTGTATATAGAAACACAGCTTCAAAGCCAAGAACAGGGTGAGCATGTGTCCTTTTTTCCAGGTCATGCCCTCTTTTTTAGCCTTGTGTCCTGGAAAACTTCGCAAGAAGTTATAGTTCCTCTTTACTCTGCATTGGTTAGACCTCAACTTGAGTACTGTGTTCAGTTCTGGACACCTCACTTGAAGAAAGATGCAGCCAAACTGGAGCAAGTCCAGAGAGAGCGACAAGAATGATCAGTGGGATGGAAGGGAAGCCCTACGAGGAAAGGTTGGGGGAACTTGGGATATTCAACCTGGAGAAGAGAAGGCTGAGAGGTGACATCATTGCCCTCTTCATATACCTGAAGGGCTGTCATTTGGAAGAAGGGGCTCATTTGTTCATAGCAGCTTCTGAAAGCAGAACTAGAACCAATGGGTACAAACTGAAAGAAAAGAGATTCCAGTTGGATATCCGGAAAAAATTCCTGACACTGAGGGCAGTTCAGCAGTGGAACAGATTGCCAAGGGAGGTGGTGGACTCTCCCTCACTGGGGATCTTCAAGCAGTGGCTCAATGAGCATCTGTCGGAGATGCTCTAGGAGGATTTTCTGCTGCAGGCATGGGGTTGGACTAGATGACCTACTAGGTCCCTTCCAACTCTAGGATTCTATGATTCTAAAAAATGTCCTCCTTTTTCCTGTGAGCAGGCAGCACATAGCCTTCTTGTTAATTAATAAATTATATAAACTAGTTTTAAATTTAATAATCAGTATTATAGTGTTTAAAGTAACCAAATGAAAGCAATATATGAGAGTTTTTAACTTTTATTTTGTCTTGTCCTACTTTTTTTCTTGGATGTCCTACATTTTGGGGAGCCATGTCCCTATTTGAGGTTATGCCATCTGATCACCCTAGCCAAAAGGACTTTCTAAGTTGAAGCCTGCAGCAGTTTGTCATGCTTGTGGCTGTCAATTACCTTTGGTGGATTCGCTCTCCCGGATGAGGAAAGCACCATGAGTGTTGCCAGACGTCAAGAGTTGCCGCTCAGCATCCTTCCTGTTCAGGGTTTTGAAAAACCAGCTGCAAGGAACAAAACAACTGGTTTTATAGAGTGGTATGCCCCTCCTCCATGCTCTGCTCTGCTTATGGAAGGCACCAGCAGCCAGACTGAAGAGATAACTGCTAGGTCTGATACCCCATGAAATAACAGTACACAGGCTTCTCCCACTTTTTGATGGTTTGTTTTCTGACAATTCCAAACTTTCAACACCTTTCAATTATAGCAAGAACTCATTCATTCAACACATGCTCCACTCTTTCAACCTTTCTCTGTTGATCTAAAGTTTAAAACTGTCTTCCCAGATGTTGATTTGCATGTGATATGGTGATCACACTGTTTTTGGCATTTCCTTTCTTTAGCAACAACTATCATTCCAATATATGATATTCATTTCCCAGCAATTTGTTCATTTTACTGCAATTTGTAATGTGTTTTGGTCACATGTTATTAAATATGTTTTATTTAGGCTTTTGCAAGTGATATTTATGTCTTTTTGGTGGCCATTTGGCATTTGCAAGCTGAAAAAACCTGGGTTCCACTTTTCAACATTCATTTTTGGATGGTGCTCCAGTCGTTAACCTGTCAAATAAATGGGGGATGCCTGTACTTTTTGAATCATACAAGTCTTAGTGAATAAGCAGAATATTGACTGATCAAACTGGCAGGGCCAGCCCAATGCCAGCCCAAAATGCCAATTTCCACCTCACTTGCTCTTCCTCCCTAGATTTGAACAGGAAGATGTCAGTGGAGCAGAAGAGGAAGTATGGAGGAGATGAGAATTGAGAAGACATGTGCTGAAGATGTCAAGCCCAACCTTCCCATCCACACTTCCTCATCTCTTCTACCCTCCTTCTTTCCAAGTCCAGGAAGCAGGAGGAGTTCCAGTGTCCCCCTGTCAAAAAGTTTGAGCACCTTTGCTTCAAACAACCACCTCAGTGAGCCACATGAATGGGCCAGCACTGCCATTTACATTCAGATAAAAGCAATAGTACTTAAATAGGCCAGTGAAAGAAGGAACAAGATCCTTCATAGGGGATAGGAAATGCAGAGCTCATGGGGTTATTCCGGCATCCTCAGAATTTCCTTATTTCTTGGTGGCATATTTCTGCCAGCACTGGCAGAACAGAGTAAATTCCCTCTAAGGTAAATGCCCTGGTTAAATCCCATCTAAGATGGTGCTTTGGCATCTGCAGTTTTTACAGCTACTGCTATTAACAAGAATCTAATCTTCCTGTCCTGATGGTTGGTCATTTGCTCCCACTTAATGCAGAACGTTTTGACTCACGGTTCCTGCTCCAGAGTGTTCAGCCTCACGACAAAGTTGCTTGGAATGTAGCCCACCTGCCCAGTGGTGAGAGATTGAGCTTTCCACCACTCCCCAAACCTAGGAGGAAAGAATGCAAGCAAGCAACAGTTGCATGACTCCATTGGTGTAAGGGATTTCGGGAATTGCATTAACATACTGGCAAGTTTGACAGGAGGCCCTGTCCTGGTTTTTTGGAAGAGAATTATGGCAACCCTATGCTAGTGACACTCCTACTATTCTTTAGTCCTTTGCACTTGGACCTAATCCAGGCTGGGCCACCTAAGGCAGTACAGCCAAAGCTGCCCCTATAGAGTGCAGCACTGCACCAGCTCCCAGCATCCCCATTTCTTCTCCTACTTTCTGAAAGAAAGATATGAAAGAAAGGTAGGGAAGAAATGGAAGTATGGAAGAGAGGAAAGGAGAGTGGCAGGCTAGAGTGCCAGTAATGATCTAGACTAGAGCACTTTCCTCGCCACTTCCTTTTCTGTTCTGTTCCTCCCTTGCATCCCCTATGACTGAGCCATGGGTGTCCAAGCAAAGAGGCAGACTCACTCTTCCAATATCCGCAGCTGTTCTCCTTTCCGGAGCACCAGATCTCCATCATGAGTGGATTCATAGTTGTACAGGGCAACCACCAGTTTCTCTGCAAGAAAAAGTTAACATGCCCTTAGAATGGTGCTTCCCAACATTTTCCACTTGCTTGCCCGTTGGCAGAGCATTTCCATGAATTGTACCCCACCTATTAGCAAAATAACTAACTATATAATAACTAATATAGCTTGCAGTCTTGTCCAGAATTACTTAAGAGCATATGCCCCATTGACAACAAAGGGATTTTCGTCTGAGTAGATATGGATAGGATTGGGCTCATAGTTACTGTTATTGCAAATTTATACATTGTGACTTTTTAAAAATGGCTGAATAATGAGGTTAAAAAGCAATGGAAAATGTCTCGCTGACCTACAAGGCATTCTGAATCTGAGACACTAACTCTGTTTTCTCACCATTAATTAATTTTTTTCTGGAATATAAAGGTACACATACCCCGAGTGGAAGAGAAGAGATAACTTTGTTTTATGTACCAACATTCACAAAGATTATTTTGGAGGACTGTAAAAATGCAGTCCTTGGCATGTCTACTCTGAATTAATCCCATTGATTTCAGTGGGCCTTACTCCCAGGTAAGTGTGCATAGGATTGCAGCCTAAGATATTCTCAGTGGTTATCATGCCAACAACAGCTCTGTGCCTGAGATACCACACTAAATGCATAGGGCTTTGCAATTCCCTTCACCAAGTGATCCATTGGCCATTAGCAAGTCACTTGGGGGAGAGTGAGCATATTTTTAGGGATGCCAGACATTGGAGCACCACTCCTTTGCAACAAGGTGTTTTATTATTATTATATTATATCAAATATACAATGAAATTCAGGTGCACTGTCAGGATGCAGTCCCAGCATAAAAAAATTTATGGTCTCATTGATGATCTCTTTGATGGTCTCATTGACTGTTGGCCCACATCCATCCCTGCCCTCATTTTGCCCAGTGGTCAGTCTAGTGTCGAACCCCAACTCCACCACCAGGACATACACTACTAAAGCAATCCAGACAACCTCACTGCATTGTAGTGCAGACACAAGTGGTGGGAAGAAGGAGCAAAGAGAAAAGGAGGCTGAGGGGAGACATGATTGCCCTCTTCAGATACCTGAAGGGCTGTCATATGCAGGAAGGGGCTCATTTGTTCACAGCTGCTTCTGAAAGTAGAACTAGAACCAATGGGTACAAACTGCAAGAAAGGAGATTCCAGTTGGATATCTGAAAAAAATTCCTAACGGTGAGGGCGGTTCTGCAGTGGAACAGATTGCCAAGGGAGGTGGTGGACTCTCCCTCACTGGGGGTCTTCAAGCAAAGGCTTGACGAGCACCTGTCAGGGATGATCTAGGAGGACTTCCTGCTGCAGGCAGGGGGTTGGATTAGATGACCTACTAGGTCCCTTTCAGCTCTAGGATTCTAGGATTCTGTGATAACCTTGAAGTGGAGAACTGGGAGGAGGACCCATTTCGCAGGACAGCAGAGGATTCCACACCTCAGATCCATTGGAAGTCAGCCTCTGTGGAAGGAACAAGATTACAAAGAAATTTTTGGTAGCAGTTCCGAGAAGGACCCAGCCTACACAGTTTCCCACCAGCCCTATTTTCTATGAATTTGCTCTGTATCTCAAGAGATCTAGTCTCTATGCTGAAGCAGATTGTAGCAGCGACAGTGTCATCCCTGCACGGTGCAGGGGTTGCGGACTGCACTAGGTGACACCCTTGGGTGCCAGATACCCTAGCTAAGCTACTACAAATTAGGCAAATTTCTTCTTCTCTTGCTGAACCTAATTTTTTTCTCAGCTACAACCCTTAGGAAAAAAGTTGAAAGACAGCACATGCTGGTATCCCTGCTCCTGCACTCCACCTTAGGGTGACCATATGTCATAACCACAAAAGAAGACAACGCTCCCCAAAATGTAGGACAGCTAAGGAAAACATAGGACATGGCAAAATAAAAGCTAAAACTACTCACATACTCACTAAAACTACTCACTACTTTCATGTGGGTGCCTAATTTAGGGTGCAGTCGTAACTTAGGCTGGCACAACTCATTGGTTCCCATTATGATGTCTCTGCACTGGCATAACCGTCCCCCAGGAGTGGCACACAAGTGTCGTATGGCACTTTTGTGACACCACCAAGTCAGCAAAGGACTTATGCCACGGCTTAGGGTGGCCTAACTGGAAGTTAAGATTGCAACCATAAACACTATATTATTTATTGTTAAATGTAAAACTATTAAATATCATTTATTAATTACAAGAAGGCCCATTGCTGCCTGCTTACAAGGAAAAGGAGGACAATGATTTTTTTTCCAGGACACAAGTTTTAAAAAGAGAACATTACCTGGAAAAACAGCAGATATGGTCACCCTGACTCCACTTGATCCTCACCCTTATTGGGGAGGCTGGGAAGTTAGAATACAGTTTATGCAACTTTTAATAAAACAAGACAAGGATCTCAAATGGATTCCAATGAATTTGTAAAAGGTATAATGTGCAGGGTGACCAGATGCCAATCCCAAAAATTCCTGAACCCCCAGGCCAAAATTCCTACCCTCCCAAGCCAAAATTCCTACCTGCTTAAAAAATTGCCAAAAAATATATTTTTAAATATGTTTTGTTTTTCTGTTTTTTGGCCATAACGTTTGAAAGGAAGGAGATAACTCAAAATCATTTTTTTCATTGGATTCTGCTCTTCAATACGAATCCAACAACATATGACATGATGGTGTACTGTGCACCATCATGAAGTTCAAAAATGAAGCCAAAATGTAGGACAATGAAGCCAAAACGTAGGACACTTGGACAGGCGGCTAAAAATCCATACAAATCCAGATTTTTCCAATCATATGGTCACCTTGTGGGCATCTGAGAAACTGAGCAGCGCAACTGATCTTGATGTAATGTAGCGCATAGAATAGGTTCTCTCACCTGAGAATTAGTAGCTGGGTCAATGGGGTAATGACATGTCTCACAGATCTCAATGTTCTCCCAGTCATCATAACCTAAACTGCAGCAGCAACCCATAATATCTGCAAGGAGGGACGTTGGAAAACAAAATTAGAGACAGACTATAAACCCAGGTTCAAATTGCTGTTCATTCTAAGATGCCCTTGAACAAGAAACAGCCCAATCCTATCAAATTTTTCAGCACCGGTGCAGGAATGCCAATGGGTTGTGCACTGCATTCTATGTTGGATGCAGTCATAAAGGCGTCAAGGTAAGGGAATATTTATCTGACATAGGTGCTGGAAAATTGGATTGAATGAAATTAAATGACAGTCTCCTGTGCTCCAAATAATACAGGTACAGGTAAGGGGGAAAAACAGTGGTGGTGTCTCTAGAGGGGAGTGCAGGGTTTGGAGATCACACAAGATCTTGCACTTCTGAGGGGATAACAATTCTACTGTCCAAAATGGTGAAATCTTGGGGTTTTTTTAATACCAAATGCTATGTATCATTTAAGTATCTTGTATAATTTAATGCAGAATGCCATGAAACAAACCATACTGCAATATCTGTATTATCTGTATTATTATATCAAATACAGATATACAAATATCTGTATTTGTATACCAAATATATCAAAGTTCCAAATAACAAGAAAAGAAAAATACAACTTATGAAAACAAAAAGTAGATTTTTTAAACTTAAAAGTTTAAGGTTCTTGTTCCAGAAAAAATGAGTTGTTATGATAGTTGTTATGCGCATTTCCAAGTCATCAGAGCTCATACTAGAATTCTAATTTAATTGTGTGTTGAGCACTGGTTTTTTGTTGTTGTTTTTTAAACTGATTTTTTTTAACTTATTAGTTGGGGTATCCTGTACTGTTCCGTATTTAAGTAAATAAAGTTAACAGGGGTTACAGAAACCCTAGTGATGGCTCTGCATTTATGCTGTGCATATGATATTGTAATTTATTCCGCATGGTCTGATAAGAGGTCCATCACAGGAGGTCCATCAAGCAACTTTCATACTGAGTGATGTAAACCCTAGTGATGCAAAGCCTCTGTTGCCTGCCATCATGAATGAATCCAGGGGGTGGGGAAGTAACCTCCTGTAAACAATAATAAGCAATAGTTGCTTGTAGCTATGTTGAAACGGCATTCCACAACCACAAAAGGTGTGATAGCTGGGGGTTGAGCACAGTGGGGGTGGAGAATCACATTTTTCCAGAAAAAAATTGCAGTTTTAATACAGGGCATCCTGTTCTCTCTGATGCCACATTCAGAGATAACAATGAAGACCAGTTGCTGAAGATGGGGGCAAACACCAAGAGAGGGCTCTTGCCTTCAGATGCTATTTGTGGGTTTCTCAGAAGTTGGCAGCCACCACTGTTGAAAACAGGATGCAGGGTTAAATGGTGATGGCCCATCAGGGCTTCCATTCTTATGTACCTTGGGAGAACTTACCCAGACCTTTGGCAGCAACTGACTGATAGTTCATTTATTTCTTTGTTTACAACACATTCCATTTCCTCTGTACAGGCCAGTTGATGCAATGAACAATCAGTGAGAAAAGATCTTTTTTTAAAGATTTTTTTTTAAGAAAGATCTTTTTAAGATATACAGCAAACAACCTTTCAGAGGTTGCTTGGAAGACTATCCCATGTTTGTGAATCCTGTGAAAAGTCACCCAGGGTAAATCCATCATTTCCATAATCATTTATATAATTTATTTAATCATTTGTATAGTGATTTATATAATCACTAGCAAAAAGCATACCCGCGTTGCAGGAGTAAAATTCCCCTGTACACCATCCCCACACTGCACATCAATCCCCCACACACATCAAGCCCCCATGTGCATCCACCCCATGTGCAAAATCCCCATGTTCATCCACCCCATGCGCATCATCCCGCCATGCACAACAACCCCCATGCACATCAACCCCCATGCATATCAGTCCCCCATGTGCAACATCCCACCATGCGCAGCTTCCCCATGCGCAACTTCCCCCATGCACTGATGTCCCCCATGCGCATCAGTCCCCCATGCGCAACATCCCCCCCATGCACAACTTCCCCCCCAGGCACATCAGTTCCCCCAGGTACATCAGTCCCCCATGTGCATCAGTCCCCATGCACAACTTCCCCCATGTACAACTTTCCCCACGCACATCAACCCCCATGCGCATCAACCCCCCAAGCGCAACACTGCCCATACGCATCAATTCCCAATCACAACATCCCCCATGCACATCAACCCCATGCGCATCAATCCACATGCGCATCAACCCGCATGCGCATCAATCCACATGCGCATCAACCCGCATGCGCATCATTCCCCCATGCGCATCATTCCCCCATGCGCATCATTCCCCCATGCGCACCAACCCTCCATGCGCACCAACCCTCCATGCGCACCAACCCTCCATGCGCACCAACCCTCCATGCGCACCAACCCTCCATGCGCATCAACCCACCATTCGCATCAACCCTCCATGCACAGCATCCTCTTCCTCCGAACAACATGCCCCCCAGCGCACCAGGCACCGAGTACCAAATTGGCTGGAGGTTGGGGTCAGTCCAGGGTGACCAGACGCCAAATGCAAAATCCCTGAACAACAAAGCCAAAATTCCTGATTGAAGGCCAAAATTCAAAATGAGGGACAGGGGGCAGGGCCGGGGAGGTTTTTAATTTAAAAATAAAAAAATTAAAAAAATAAAAATTACTTACTTGAGTAGACCTGCATAGGATGGGGCTCTGAGGCTGCAGTCCTCTCCGCACTTTCCTGGGAGTAAGTCCCATTGATTATACTGGGACTTACTTCTGAGTAGACATGTATAGGGGGCTCTTAGCCTCCCAGGCTGGCTAGGGTAGGCAGGGAGAGCGCGCTTGCATCGCGCGCCTCCCGCTTGGGCTCTGAAGCCCCCCCATCCTCACCAGCACGGGGTGCAGCACGGGAGCACGGGCTCGCCAGCAGCAGGGGGATTGGAAGATCCGGTCCCCCGGAACCGGACCGAACCAGCCTGTGCCCACCAGTGAGGGGCATTGATGCACATGGGGGGACATTGCACATTTGGGGTTGATGTGCATGCGGGATGTTGCAGTGTGGGGATGGGATGGGACACAGGGTGGATGGTGCACAGGGAAGTATTTTACTTCTGCTACATGGGCACATTTCACTAGTCACTCATAAAGATTGCTTTCATGTAGTTAATTTAACTACGTTTACTACAAAGTTTATAGTAAAACTTTGGATTGAGACTTACTTGGATTAAGAACATTTTTCAAGACAAGCAAACATTTCTAATGAAATTTGACTTGATATACAAGTGATGTCTTGATAAACAAGCAAAAATAGTCCCACCCGGGATATAGCCAATTTTGACACTCTGCCAGCACCTGCAGAGAAACTCTCCTGAGAAACTAGCCTATGCATGTCTCCTCTGAAGTAAGTCTGTTATAGTCAATGGGGCTCTCTCCTATGTAAGGGGAGCATGAGACCAAGCCTTACAAGTATGTCTGTTGTAAAGTAAGCTCTATTATAATCAAGGAGGCTCACTCCTGTATAAGGAGAGGTAGGCTGTAGCCTGAGAGACCCATTAATCAAATGTAAGCCTGTTTAATCAGAAGTAAATCATCTTGTATTCAATGGTGCCTACTCCCAGGAAAGTGTTTAGGATTGCAAAGTAAGTACAGGTTAATTTGCTGTATTAATGCTGCATACGAAGCATGAAGGCCTGCATACATGCTCAGTACTGCATACAAAGCACGAAGGCCTGGGTTGATTGATATGGAGGATAGACTGTTTACCCAAGCAGCAAATCCCCCCCCCCCCGCACACCATTGAAATAGTCCAATGGAACAGCAGAGCCGACACGATTGGTTCCAGCTACGTTGCAGAGCTGGGCTAAGGACAGGAGCTCACTCTGTCTTGTGGGGACCCAGGTCTATCTATCTACACAATATTTATATTTTGCTTTTCAACTAAAAAGTTCACAAAGCAGTTTACAAGAAAATGAACCTTGGCTTACTGGTTAACAGACTTTGAGCACAATCCTAACCATGTCTACTCAAAAGTAAGCCCTATTGTGTTCGATGGTCTTACTCCCAGGAAAGTGTCTTTAGGATTGCAGCATAGTGTCTTAACCACTTGGCACCACCCACAGCCAGGTACCACTACTTATTATTAAATTAAAAACCAACACATGTAATTTAATACATTCTAGCAAAAAGCGTACACATGTTGCAGGAGTAACATTTCCCCATAAGCCATCCCCCATGGCGCATAAACACCCCATGCACAACTTCCCCCATGCACAACTTCCCCATGTGCATCATCCACCCATGTGCCTCAACTCCCTATATGCAACATCACCCATCTGCATAAGACCCCCATGTACATCAACCCCATGCGCATCATCCCCCATGCGCAACTTTTCCCCATGTGCATCATCCCCCCATGCGGAACTTCCCCATGCGCAACTTCCCCCATGCACATCATCCCCTTCTTCCCCCATGCGCAACTTCCCCCATGCGCATCATCCCCCATGTGCAACTTCCCCCATGTGCAACTTCCCCCATGCGCAACTTCCCCTCATGCGCATCAACCCCCATGCACAATTTTCCCAATGCACATCAACCCCCTCATGCGCATCAACCCCATGTGCATCATCCCCCATGCACAACTTTTCCCTATGTGCATCATCCCCATGTGCATCTTCCCCCATGTGCATCTTCCCCCATGCGCATCATCCCCCCATGCACATCATCTGCGCATCATCCCTCCATTATCCCCCATGCGCATTATCCCCCATTATCCCCCATGTGCATCATCCCCCCATGCGCAACAACCCCCCATGCGCAACTTTCCCTCATGCGCACCAACCTCCATGCGCATCAAACTCCCATGCGCAACTTTCCCCATGTGCCCATCCCCCATGCACAACTTTTCCCCATGCGCAACTTCCCCATGCGCATCTTCCCCCATGCGCATCTTCCTCGCCAGTGCAACCTCTTCCTCTGAACAACATCCCTCCCCCCGTGCACCAGGGTCCAAGCACCAAATTGGCCGGATGTTGTTCAGTCTCCCATGTTAAGTGTAGGACAGAAACACGTTGCCCCCTTTTCAGCCCCTCAAGGGTTAAATTCTCCAGATGGTTCTTGGTGGGAGTTCAGGTGACAGAAGGAACTCCCAGAATTCCATGCTTCAGGCCCAGCAGTTGGGGCGGAATGTCGATGAGTCAGCAATTCTCAATGCAAAGTATAGGGGGGGAAATGCATTGCCTTTTCATCCCCTTTTGTTTTGGAATTTCCAAAAACCGGTTCTTAGTGCACCCCTCAGTCATGGAAGGAACACCCACACCAAATTTCACACTTCTAGGCCCAGCAGTGTGGGCCTTGACAGGGCGTTGATGAGTCAGTCAGTGAGTGAGTCAGTCAGTGACTTTTCTCTTTTATATATATAGATTAATCAACCAACAGTGTTTATATACCACTTTTCTAGCAGGTTCTAGCAGTTCACAAAGTAGTTTAAAGAGAAAAGGAAAAAAAACTAATGGTTATTGGCTCCCTGTCCCAAAATCCCAAAGGGATCACAATCTAAAAATGTAATTTATTAATTAGCCTCATGGACAGGCCAATTTGTGAAAAATGGAGCTCGCTTTCATTTTTGGTTCTGCACCAACAAGTCAGTGTTTTTTCAGCAGTTATGAATTTTGCTCAAAGGCGATTTAAATCTTACATGAGAAAATGTCCATAGTGGTGGCTGTGGGAGAAATTAAAACCACAAACAACAAAAACATATGTCAGAAACAATGGTATTTTCAGCTGATTGCTCAGTATGGAGGACGTCTGGTATCCAGACACCACAACTCAAGGGTGGCAAACCAAGGACAGAATACAGGACAGAAATTCAGACTGTCCAGAAGTCTAGACAAAATTCTAATTACATTTTAGAAAACATGTCACCCTCATCTCCAGCACCACTTGCTTCTGCAAAATTAACCCTACAATCCAGAGTAACCATGGGAGCACGTAAGAGACATTTACGTTGACGTAGTTACGGCACCACCAAGTGAAAACCTATGGGAAATTCATATTGCAATCCATAGTAAATTGTTCTTACATCTGCATAAAAGGTCCCGTAGTTACTCTGGATTGCACCCTAAATCATCTATCAAAGCACAAGTTCATGTCCTAAGTTATTTGATATATATTTTTCTTGCTGAGAAGCAAAATAGCTCATTTTGTGCCAATCAAGAAGCATGAAACTGTCTGTCCACATAACTGGCCATGGCTGAACTGGGTAATTGAGGTTATCCATAGGGTTGCCAGCCCTCTAAAATTAGCCTAGAGTCTGATCCTAGGAAACTGAATCCATCTTCAGGTGACTCCTCCAAGCAGCTCTGGAGATTTCAGCATGGCCTCCAGCAATTTTCAAGGGGAGTGCATGGAACCCTACAGACTACAGTGAGTTTTTAGGGGTGATGTGGAACCAGTGCAGAGGACATGCATGGCCTAAGGAGTGCTCTGAATTCTGCTCTGAGAATATGATTTCCCATCTCAAAATGGATTAAAATGTAGCAAGAAACCCAAAGGAGACACTCGGAAAAGTCATGAGACTTAGACCACAATCCTAACCATGTCAACTCAAAATTAAGCTCCATTGTTTTCAATAGTTGTTACTCCCAGGAAAGTGTCTTTAGGATCCTTACTGTGATATATAGGAACAGCTGCTCTCTTCCTGCTAAATATAAGTGAACCTCCACTTTAGGTGTTTCCTCTTTGGCCCGATTGCAAGGGTAGCAGCTGCAGAGTTATGGTGCTACAGCCGGAAGACTTTCTGAGTAACCTTACATCTATTCATGATCCACAGTTGTCAAGTTGAAAGTGACCCAAACCCAGGGTTCAGAGTTCAGCTGAAATCTTCACAGGTGGGGCAAAAAGAGGATGCCACATAGTTGCATGTATGCTATTGAATCACATATTGAATCCACCTCCAAAAAATATTGTGATAGGGTGCTGCCCTGCAGGTGGAGAAAAAGAGGCAGGGATAAAAATCCCTTTGATTTTTTTTAGACATTCAACAGGTGTGGCTTGTTATTTCACAGATCACAAGTTGCACCTGCTAAATTTCTCTCTTCGACACAATTGTTAAAGGTCTAGGAGGCCTGATGTTAAAAAGTTTGGACACCCCTGTGCTAACTGGACATTTTGTGTACATGCACATGCAACACACACATACCCCTTTGATTATTGGCCAGAGATGGGGGAAAACGTGATAATGAAAAAATGCATCACATCACTTTCTGCACTTTAGTTTAAAAAAATCAAACCAAAATACCCAAACGTGTTAAAAAACACACTTTTGTTTGTTAGTCTTTAATGGGTGAAGGGATAAAATCCTAAAGGATCAGGTTATCCCTTTCCTTTATAAAAGAGAAACAAATGGCCTCTCCTTTTATGCAATCCACACCTTTATCCTCTGTTGGAAGTTTATTTCCTAACCTTATTTCTGGGCCCTTATAACAAACTGACGCAGCTTCAGCATATCTTCCCAGCTGCTGAAATCCCCCATAAGTTGCTGCACCCCTTGGATCTCCATGCCGCTGTGAAAATGCACTTCAGTTTATGCTGGGGAAACAATCCACATCTCTTTCCTTCTAGTTTTATGCATCATCAAACAAAAAAAGAATCAGAAAATTAAGTAGGCATTTGTTTTATACAGCAGCAACCTTTCTGTACAATATTGTTTACTGTTGGTGTTTTTATGCATTGTTGTAAGCTGCCTTGAGTCCCTCCAGGAGAAAGGCGGGATAGAAATAAAGTTTATTATTATTATTATTATTATTATTATTATTATTATTATTATTATTATTATTGCTGTCAATGTATAGTTTGCAGCCTTTGTAGCCAGCCCTTCCTTCCTTTTTCCTATTCTCTCTGACTTTATTCTCTCTTTGGATTTCCATGGGTGTGTTTTGATTGTAATTTATGCTGTGTGTAAATATTTCTAGGCAGCATATGTTTGAGATTTATTATTTGAGATTTGTTTATTCAAAAATACCTAGATTTAAAAATCTTATACTGATGTCAATCGCCAATGCTGGAAAAATGTAAGCTGGTACATCACCAGGTAAGGAGGGGCAACAAGAAGTCTTGGGCATGTCCTTGGTGGGGAACAGCCTCTTCAGAAGCTTATCAGTGAGATTACAATCCGCTAAGGAGCTCAGGGCTCCAGCTCTTCCTTTTGCCACAACAACCCTATGAGGTAGGTTAGGTCAGTCTCACATCACATCCCCTCCCTCATGAGATTGCTGCTAGAATAAAATGAGAAGGAGTCACATATACTGCCCTGGGAATAAATAAAAAGCAGCCTCACAAGCGGTTAAGACGCTGTGTCTGTTAACCAGAGGGCCAGGGTTCGAGACCCGGGTCGGCCCCACAAGACAGGGTGAGCTCCTGTCCTTAGCCCAGCTCTGCGACGCCAGCTAGATCCAATTATATTGGCTCTGCCTTTCCATTGGACTAATTCAGTGGCGTGAAGAGGGGGGATTTGCTACTTGGGTAACAGCTTATCCTCCATAACAATCCAACTCAGGCTTTCGTGCTTCGTGTGCAGCGTAGGCAGCACCGAGCACGATACCATAGTCTTTCAAGACTGACGGAGGCCTGCTTTGGAATAAATATATGCAGGAAATAAGAACATAAGAAGAGCCTCCACTGGTTCAGGCCAAAGACCCTTCTAGTCCAGCTTCCTATTTCACACAGCGGGAATGTGTGTGTCTGTGTGAATGTATGTTATATATTTTAGGCAAAATTAAGTAAAAAATATAAAAAATTGTAATTTATAAATTTTATAAGTTATAAATCCTTTTTATAAATTATAAAATTTATAAAATTTATAAATTAAATTTATAAAACACAGATCTAATGATCTTAAAAAAGGGGATTTCAGAAGGTTTTCATTTTAAAAACTCTAATATATTTATTTTGAGTGTCTGTTTCCGCCACCCCTTTTTTAAAATTTGGACCCATTTTTGCTGGTTTCTTAAAGCAGCCCTGGATATCTTTAAAACAGAATAACATTCAGTGCTAATGTCAAGCCATAATAAACCATCACCTTGAAGAAAAACAAGTACCATAATACCAGCACCATAATACCATAATACCAGTCCCCCTGGCTGCCTATAACAGTAAAAGGCCTGTCCAAAAAGAAAAACAAAAGATTGCCTGCCCACTGAGAAGGATGAATGGTTTGGACCAGGTGGGTCTCTCCTTGGAGGGAATTCCATAGAGAGATATTTCCATCTCCATCTTGGGTGGAGGAAGGGGGTCTGCCTTGCTTCATGTTCCCCACAAGGATCAACATTTGGCCTCCATCACTTACCTGACTGCAGGGAAAGTGAAAACCACGTTTCTGCTAATTCCACAAGGTGAAAAGAAAACAAATGGCTTCTTCATTACATTCTACATCAGATCTTTTTTCTTTTCAATCTAGAGTGTGGACAATTCTTTCCACTCCTGATCATACGCTCTTTCTCCACCCCACCTTCCCTGCTGATTTCCTGCCCTCTGAATGCTTTGACATAGACAACTTGAGAATGTGGTTCTCAGCACTTGCTTGACCACAAAAAGTTCCAAAGCTGCTTCGAGAACTCAGAGGTTTCCTGCCAGCCCTTCAAACCCACTAGTTATGCAGCTTCTACACCTAGATGGTGCCACTGGCTCCCTGAGGCTCCCAATCCACCTCACACCAGCTCCTCACATGCCCAACTATAACTGGGTCCACCTCCCACAATCACACCGTTGCATGGTCCAGCTGTGGTCAAAACAACTAGCCTAAGTTTTGAGCACTT
This sequence comes from Cryptoblepharus egeriae, assembly GCA_030015325.1. Classification (NCBI taxonomy): domain Eukaryota; kingdom Metazoa; phylum Chordata; class Lepidosauria; order Squamata; family Scincidae; genus Cryptoblepharus; species Cryptoblepharus egeriae. The sequence continues at coordinate 13,891,405 of JAREYC010000014.1, forward strand.
CCAAGAGTCCACATGACAACTATGACAACTTGGGTTGAAATTTCCACTTGACCACATAGCTTCTTAAGCCATCCTCAGCAAGTCACTCTCAACCTTACTTAGACTGATTCCCCAGTAGGCAGTGATGGGCTTCAAAGAAATTAAGAACCGGTTCTCTGTCCATCTGGCAGCCACTTTTAAATGGCTATTTTTAAACTTTATATGTACTATCTCTTGTTAAGATCCGGTTCTATAGCGTAGGTGCGAACCTGCTGCTGCCCACCACTGCCGGTAGGGTCCCATGTTTTCTGGTGTTGAAGTTCTGGAGGTGGATCCTGGATAATAAAGAGGCCCTGCATGGCTTTGTTCAAGACCATCTAATGCCTGAGGTAGCCTGCCAGATGTTGCACCCTTACCCAATGATGCATCAGCCTTGATCCTTCCATCCTCTCCTCTCCCCCCTCCCTTTATAATCCAGAAAGTAGAATCAGAGAAGGTAAGTAGGACAGTGGTGGGCATACACACACACATATCCTGCACATCTGCTCCTTGAATCAACTGTTTCTGTTGGTCCCTTGTCAGGCAGTGCCAACTGGTTGTGCCAACCCCTGCTAACTGAGCAAGAGGCACTCTTTCAAGTGGGTGCTCCTCTTTTATTTAGCAGGGGGAGAGTAACTGGCCCTACACACCCCAGCAATGTCTGTTCTAGTGGCTTCTGCTGGTGTTCTTTTTTGCATTTTAGATTGTGAGCCCTTTTGGGACAGGGACCCATTAGCTTTTAATTAGCTATTATTATTTTTCCATTTTCTTTGTAAACTGCTTTGTGAACTTTTCAGTTGAAAAGCGGTATATAAATACTGTAGATAGATAGATAGATAGATAGATAGATAGATAGATAGATAGATAGATAGATAGATAGATAGATAGATAGATAGGTAGGTAGGTAGGTAGGTTGCACATTCACAGCAAAGTTGTTCTGAATAAGGGCAGGGAATTAAATCAATGAAGAGCCTGGCATTGCCTGGTGCTTCAGAGGTGTGAGTGCACAGGATGTGTTGCTACAGGATGTGATGATAGCATCTGGCCTACATGTCTTTAAAAGGTGATGGGACAGACTGACAGAGGAGATAATCACAAGACCTGATGACTTTATGCAACTTGGCCAGGACTGCACATGTGGGACTGCACAGTGGTAGCTTCTGCCTCTGGAGTAAGGCTGAATGGCTGTGCAGAGGGAACTGTGCATGTCCAGGCTTCTGGACATGTGCAGAGCGCTTCAGCCAGACATTCAAGCTTGCTCCAAGGCGGAGCAGCAACTACTGGCCACTGCTCCATCTTGGAGCAGGCCCAAATGGGCACTCTGAGGCGCAGACGTGCCAGCGGAGTGTCAAAGTTATTACCATAAATAGTACCATCATGTTACATATAAAGCACAATCTTAACCATATCTACTCAAAAGTAAGCCCAGGGATCTTTTTGAAGGGGAACGCACCAGATCAGAGTACCGGCATCTCTGTGAGTGAGTTTGATGGCCCCCCAGTAGACAAGCCTATGATTGCAAATAGCAACTTCATGGGGAGTACCTGTGAGTACTGGCAGGTGAGTTCCAGTTAGGGTTGCCATATGTCCTGAAAAACATAGGCAATCCGGATTTTTGGGAATTGTGTTCACACAATGGGAAATGGGACAGAGGGTCTTGTCCCAATTTTGTAGAAAAGAATTATGGCAATCTTATTTCTAGTACCTGTTGGCCCTGGGGTCATAACTTTTGGTTGTTCTGAGAATGCTGGTACTCTGCCCTAGGTTGGGTAGCGCTCTTTGGCCTGATGGGAAAATGCATGACTCCTGCCAGTGAAAGGAAGGCAAGCCCACAAGGGCAGAGTCAGGGGGTATTTAAGGTCACACATGAGAAGTGCCAGCCCTCCTTGCACATGGGGCAGAGGTGACCTTGCAACCACTCTCAGTGTCCTGTGTGCGGGGTGTCCTCTACAGGGTGAGGTGGAGGCCTTGGGTCTGGCTTTGCACCGGGCCCCCTTAAGGGGCTGACATTGACGGGTCAGGCTTAAGGCCCGGAGTCAGTACATGACGACCTTTTGGCCCAGGTTAAGGGGGCCTCATCAGGATCCTCAACCCTCCCCCTTTCCACTTTGCCTCATATGATGCAGCAGCTGGGGTTTCTCTCAGCCCGTGTTTATTGCCTGCTCATTATCAACAAAGTGTGGCTGGGGGTGGTGCATGCAGTTAAGACACTGTGTCTGTTAGCCAACAAGCCAGGGTTCGAGACCCGGGTCGGCTCCACAAGACAGGGTGAGCTCCTGTCCCTAGCCCAGCTCTGCGACGCAGCTGGATCCAATTGTATTGGCTCTGCCTTTCCATTGGACTAATTCAGTGGCCTGTAGAGGGGGAGATTTGCTGCTTGGGTAACAGCCTATCCTCCATAACAATCCAACCCAGGCTTTCATGCTTCGCATGCAGCGTATGCAGCGCTGAGCATGATGCCATAGTCTGTCAAGACTGACGGAGGCCTGCTTTAGCAACAAAGTGGCCCATCTCTTCCATACTTTGTGTCAGTGTGTTTTCTTAATCATTCACTGGCATCCATCAGTCTCGAAAGAGTATGTTACCCAAGCAGCAAATTCCCCCTCTCCACACCACTGAAATAATCCAATGGAACTGTTTTAACCACTTGCGCCACTCACATCAGTGACTAGACAAATATATGTTTATATCTGCTCACAGGTAGCAAACCTGGGAAGAAACTGAGCTTCACCCTGAGCTGGAAGGCTGAAGAACATGCCAGAAAACAAGGCTGCAGTTTTATGAACATGACAAAGGGCAAGTGGATCATTTGTGGCGTTTCCCTTCCAGCTGTGCTCTCTGCACATTCACCAAGCCTCTCCTTTTGGTGATAAAAGGAACCACAAAAGCATTGTTTGTAGCAGGTGGGGAAAGTACAAAACATCCAATGTGATGGGCGTGCGCAGGAAATGGGGTGTGAGTGAGTGAGATGCACAAGGAGAGACAGATATGGCAGTCACATTCTAACAAAATCATAATAAAACATAAAAAACAAATATTTACAGCACTTTTTAAAAGAATCTGTTGTCTGAAGCGCACAAGCTTTTCTAAGCTGTCATGAGTTTAATACAGGCTGATGAAGGGCAGTTGTGCAAAGGAGTAGATACGTACTCGTCTTCACAGTAGGGCCTCACTCTTCACCCTCCAGATCAGCACTGTGACTCCTTTGAAGAATCAGTGTTTTGAAGGATCTCTGTAGCATGTTCTACAAACACAGACTTGCTCTGCTCTGCTCTGTCTCAACCACCCAGCAGCCTTTCTGATTGCTTTTTTAAAAATGGTACTGAACTTTGTAAACAAAATTCAAATTCCAAGTTCTGTTAGTTTGTGGTTATTAAAGAATCCCTTTCTTCTCATGCAGCTCAGCCAGTGATACTTGACTCAGCAGCCAAGACAACTGAGTGGTCCTGCCTGAGGAGCCCAATCCTGCTGGAACTGGAGATGGCTGAAGTAGTGATGTGCCAGTAGATAGGAGTGACCATATAGAAGGGAGGACAGAGTGCCTCTACCTTTTACTATTACATAGAAGAAGGAATTTAGGCAAGTTTAACTCAACACCAGAAGGGTTTAAAAAGCAGCACCTGCCAAAATTACCTCTAGAAGCAATAGAGATAGAAGCAGCGGTGGGGTCTCTCAGGATTCTGGTAGCCAAGAAACTCAAATATCATTTAAGCTGGAAGCCAAATCCTCTTGCACAGTTCAAAGTAACCTTGGCTGATCAATCACTTGGGGTTTAACTGATTGGATAATGAACTGAAAAACATCTACAGTGGTGCCTCATGTAACAAATTTAATTTGTTCCGGAGGCATGTTCTTTACGTGAAACATTCTTTACGTGAAGTGGATTTTCCCATAGGAAATAATGGAAACTCAGACGATTGGTTCCACAACCCCAAAAATATTCATATAACAATATTAACTGGATGTAAAAATGATGACAGAACACTGGGATTGAATTCAAAACATGCATTCAATGTGCAGGATCTTATGAAGTCTACTTAGGCTGCAGTCCTAAAGACACTTTCCTGGGAGTAAGACCCATTTAACATAATGGGGCTTACTTCTGGGTAGACATGGTTAGGAGGCTGCAATCCAAGACACCTTCAAAGTGTCGCCCCACTTTCTCCTTCTCTCCATCCTGAGCCTCTCTCTCCCCTGCTCCCTTCTGGCTGGCCCTGAGCTGCTTCTCTCTTCTCCACTGCTCTTCTCTCCCTCTGCCCAGCGGACACCCGGCCACAGGAGGAACAGCATGGAAGTGTTGCTTTCACTATGGGCAGGTGCATTAGGCAGCCCTGACGCTTTTTAAACAGGCTGCCGGCCAGCGCATCTGCCCCAACTGCCAATGACTGTTTTCTTTATGTGAAGCACTTTCTTTACGTGAAGCAGAATCCTGGAGAAATTTTTATGTGAAACATACTTTACGTGAGGCGTTCTTTATGTGAGGCGCCACTGTACCTGCTATCTGAGGTCAAAGAAGTCCTCCCTATCTGTAGGCCACTCCCCCAACAACAAAATCAAATTTAATATATATATATAAAAGAGAAAAGTCACTCACTGACTGACTCACTGACTGACTCATCAACGCCCTGCCAAAACCGGTGGGCCTAGAAGCGTGAAATTTGGGGAGGGTGTTCCTTCCGTGACTGAGGGGTGCACTAAGAACTGGTTTTCGGAAATTCAAACCGGAAGTGGGTGAAAAGGGGCACAACGCGTTTTCCTCCCTATACTTTGCATTGAGAATTGCTGACTCATCAACATTCCTTCCCAACTGCTGGGCCTGAAGCATGGAATTCTGGGAGTTCCTTCTGTCACCTGAACACCCACCAAGAACCATCTGGAGAAATTTAACCCTTCAGGGGCTGAAAAGGGGTCAACTTGTTTTTGTCCTATACTTTACATGGGAGACTGAATAACATCCAGCCAATTCGGTGCTCGGTGTCTGGTGCACGGGGGGAGGGATGTTGTAAGAAGGAAGAGGTTGCACTGGCGAGGATGCTGCGCATGGGGGGGAAGTTGCACTTGGGGGGAAGTTGCGCATGAGGGAAGTTGAGCATGGGAGAAGTTGCGCATGGGGAAAGTTGCGCATGGGGAAAGTTGCGCATGAGGGGAAGTTGCGTATGGGGGGAAGTTGCGTATGGGGGGAAGTTGCGCATGGGGAAAGTTGCGTTTGGGGGAAAGTTGCATGACTTGGTTCATTTTACTGTAATTTATTATGTATTTTGTCTATGTGTTAATAAATGTTTTACTAGCAAAATATACCCGCATTGTGGGAGTAAAATACCACCATTCCCCCACTGACAACATGCCTCATGCACAACAGCCCCCCACACGCAACACCCCCCCCACACACAACCCCCCTATGCTCAACACACCCCATGCACATCAACCCACCATGTGCTATATCTCACAACACCCCTCCCATGCGCATCAAATCCCTCATGCACATCAAATCCCCCATGCGCAACACCTCCCATGCGCAACACCCCCATGCACTATACATCCCTCCCATGCACAACACCCCCATGCACATCAAACCCCCCATGCACAATAGCCCCCATGCGCATCAACACATCATGTGTATCACCCTCATGTGCAACCCCCCCCCCCGCGCATCAACCTCCATGCGCACCAACCTCCCATGTGCATCCCTCCCAGTGCATCCGGCACCAGATACCAAACTGGCTGGATGTCAGTCAGTCTTTCATGGACAAAAACACATTGGGACAGAGCAGTGATCAGTCAGGGATTCTTAATGCAAAGTATAGGGAGGAAAACATGTTTCACCCCTTTTCACCCGCTTCTGGTTGGAATTTCCGAAAATGGGTTCTAAGTGGGTGCCTTCATCACACACCCTCCCCAAATTTCACACTTCTAGGCCCAGCAGTTTTGGCTGGGTGTTGATGAGTCAGGGAGTCAGTGACTTTTAAATTTATAGATTTAGGCTTTTGCAAAGGATATTTATGTCTTTGGGAGGCATGTTGCATTTGCAAGCTGAAAAAGACTGGATTCCACTTTTCAACAGTTTTCTCTTTAGGACTGTATTCCTGTCCTTCCCTATCCAATAAGTGGAGGATGCCTGTAGTTGACTCACCCAATTAACCAGAATAATGCATCAGGGAGCAGAAATACCCAAAAGCTGCCCCTCCCCAGACTCCCCATCATATGCAACAGGCTGTAACTGCTGATTCCCTGTTATCATAACCCATCTGTTTGTCATGATCTTCAATTTCCACCTAGACAAAATTCTAATATATTCTTTTTAAATCAAGCAACAAAATAAATGAATGCAGATCTGCTAAATGAGCATGCTTTATTAGAGAAAACATGATGATGAGAATGTATTATTCAAATCTAGTTTTATAGGGGATGCGCGTTCATGTGGGTGGGTGTTTTGTCTTCATCCCACATGGAACTCTTTGATCTAGAGCAGGGGTCTCCAAACCCTAGCCCAGGGGGCCAGATATGGCCTCTTGTGAGCCTGTGGTCGGCCTGCAATCAACCTCTGTTCCCCTAAGAGCATCTGACCAGTGGATCAACCACAACTGGACCTGTGATGGTGGAGTGGGGGAAACGGTGGTCCATTTAAGTGTGTACTTTATCTCTGTGCTGTGTGTTGGTGCTTGCAAAAATCCCAGAAATGTGAGCCCATTTATTTATTAATCTAAATTCCATCTCTAGTCTGTTTATTTAAATTTTATATTTAAAAATTTTTCAAGCCCTTGACACTGTGCCCGGTATTTGATATGGCCCTTTGTCGCCAAATGTCCCAAAAACAGGGATAATCCCAATTTTGGGGGATTGTGTCCACATACTGGCAAGTGTGACAAAGGGTCCTGCCCTAATTTTGTGGAAGAGAATTATGGTAACCCTACTTTTGGCCAAAAAGTTTAGAGACTCCTGATCAAGTGATTACCTTACATCAGTCATTCCTATTGGCTTTAGGATTTGCTGAAAAATCAACACACACATCCTTCAAATAGCTGGGTCCAAGACTTCTCAGCTCATCCCTGTTACACCTTTTCCAGAAGTCCTTACAAGCTACTGCTCAAGACCCTGAGCCCTCCTGGGTCTTCATCTCCCGCCTTCTTTCACTCCCTGATTTTTATGAGTGACAGAATGATGTGCCCCAACTGCAGCGGCAGAGTTTGGGGAAGGGTGGAGTCAAATAATCTGGGTACCATGTCAGAAAGGGTATTATGGGGTGCCTTTTGGAGTCCTCCCAAAGCCTTGGAAGGCCTTTCCATGACTTAGACCATATCCCAGATGTGGGGGGTGTTCTTGACATCAGGAGGATGTCATTACAAGGGAAGTTAGTATCCCAAAGGATGTTAAACATTTTTGCCCCCAGGTGACAGATCTCTAAGCTATGTTGCTGCCCAGCTCGTGACCACTGCAAAGCCAAAATCAATTGACCCTGTAGTAACATTGCCTCATTTCACCTGGTGCCAAGGTTTCACCCAATGGGTGCCAAGTCCACCCACTGCTATGATTTTCACCATTCCTAGAAACTGACCCTCCAGTCTGTGAGCTGCAAAAAATTAGCAGCCAGGCTGCTCTCTGCAGGTATGACAGGGCTATGCACATGCCCTGCTAAGCATGTGTGCACAGAAGCAAGCATTAGATGGTTCCAGGCCCATTAGCACAAAGAGAAGCGCCTGGAATTGATGTTCATGCGTGTAACTCCAATATGCTTGAGGGGAGTGGACAACAGGAAAGCAGCTTTGGGTGGAATGTCACAGAGCAGGTCGGAGTCTTCCTCACAGCCTTCCAGCTCGAAGGTAATGTCGTCGAGCATCTCCTTGTGCTGGTGGCAGGTCTTTTCCATCTTGAGCCGGTGGATCTGGCTGCGGAGAGCCATCAGTTGCCGCGCAAGCTGGTGATCCAGGGCCTGCATTTCTCGCTGTGCAGAAAAAGAAAGCAATGTTTGCACAACTTGGGATTCCCCTGTCTCTAAAACCTGATTCTCAAACACTCAACACAGAATGACATGAACACTCACACAAGTGCTGTTGTTGTTTGATAGGGCTGAGACCAGAGACTGGTGGAATAGCTAGAGGGGCAGAGCAGTCAGTCTTGGAAGGAGTTGCAAAGGGTCTCTTTCCCTCAGAGCCATTCCAGGCAGAACACCACCTGGAATGGCTCTGAAGGTGATGGACCCCTTGTGTACTCCCTCCAAGACTGACTGTTCCGTCCCCCTCTAACTATGCCACTTCCAAGACCAAACCTGTTCAGGTAAAGAGGGGCTGTTGCAATTTAAATAGCAGGTGATGGCTCCTAGGTTTGATTACAGTTTCTAAAAGAGTCCTCTATGCACAGAAAAGAGAAGAGAAGGTGCAAACCAACCCCCAAATAGTGGCAGAAACAAAGCCTATTGTATAGGCTGATAGCCTTACCTATTGTATAAAAGAGGGAATTTAAAAACTCTTCTGTGTTGAGCTGCACCTGTCCAAATTCCCTCATCTATTCTACAGTTTAGGTAGGCTCTATGTCCTCCAGTGTATCTGGTCATACTGCCTGCACAGATGGAAAGAGGTTCTTCTTCAATCTGTATGCCATTTTCCCATTGAAACCCCCCCCCCCATTCAGGGTGATCATATGACTGGAAAATTCCAGATTTGTCCTCTTTTTTAGCCTCCTCTCTGGGTGTCCTTCAGAAGGGCTTTATAGTCCTCCATTTTGGCTTCATTTTAGAGCTTTGCAATGGTGTGCAGTACCCCATCATGTCGTATGTCACTGGATTTGTATTGAAGAGAATTTGTATTGATGATTTGTATTGTAGCAGAATCCAATGCAAAAATCGGTTTTGAAATATCTCCTTTCTATCAAAAGTTATGACCCAAAAATCTAAAACTAAAAAATATGCGCTGAGCTCTATGGAAAAGTGAAAGTGTCCAATATCGCGGCTTAAACATGAGTAGGCAAACATGCCATTGTCCGCTGGAAAGCTCAGGCTGAGAGGAATCCAAGACCTTGTCCTCCTTTTGGGGTTTGGGCATCTGGTCACCTGCCCCCTTTTGAGGTGCTGTGATTTGAGGAACTGGATACATTGCAAGGCCTAACCAGGAAAGCAAGGAAAATGGCATAAAGCAGCAGAACTTCCTGTCTCCTTGCTTCTCCGTGCAGAGCTTTATTAATTTTTAGAAATTTTTTGCAAACAATGGAAAGAAAACGAGGCACTTCTGGCTGGAGGTATAGGTCCAGAGCACGTGTCTATCTGTGCAAATTATTTTATTCCAAGTCTCCACTGAGCTCTCAGCCAAAAGAAATTCAACAGAGGCTATGCGATAGCATCAACGTCCAACAAATTAGTGTGCTTGTAACATCGATTTTAAAATGTGTACAGCACAGATATGCTACTCTACTTTCTTCTAAATGGCTGTTTTTTTCCAACCATTTTATTTTTCAATGTTATTTTAATCAGCACTTTCTGTGCTTCTTTTAATGTATAAATTGTTCCCGTTTTTTCAATTTAAAAAAGTCTTTTTAAAAAAAAGACTGAGAAATGCAAACATACACATTCAGGATGGCTATTTGGTCTTTATTAGCCTGTCTTTAAAAACAGAGATTCCTAATGATGGGAAAAAATTGGGATAACAAAAGTTATTTATTATTTAATGGGTGTGTGCACATGGGTAATGATTGCAGCTGCATTTGCTGATACCATACACCATTTACCATTTACCTAGTACACATAAAAGCAATTATAATTTATGATTATAAGTTAATTTTTTATTAACTTATGTGTATAAATACACATTAACTTATAAATACACATAAAACACTATCTGCACTTCTGACTCTTGAAAACACAGAAATTCACAAAATTAAAACTGTATTCTCACACCTCTATGAAAGGCCTACTCCTCAGGAGTTTGGTAAGGCTGAGAGCCCAATCCTTTGCATATCTATTCAAATGTTAAGTCCCATATCCAAAAGTCAAATTAAGCCCTTTGCAATGGAGTAGTTAAGGTGATTTTCCATAAGATAACACTAGAGGGTGACGTAACTGCGTGGACCCCATAACTGCTCTGGATTTTGCCCTTAGGGCGCAATCCAGAGTAACTACGTGGAGTCCTTGCTCCGGTGTAAGAACAATTTACTCAGGATTGCAATATGAATTTCCCATAGGTTTTCACTAGGTGGTCCAGTAACTACGGGTGCACGTAATGTCTCTTACGCGCACCCGTAGTTACTCTGGATTGTAGGGTAAGTCTCATTATTGTCACTTCAAAGTCATAAGGATTGGGGACAATAATAATTCAAGAAGCAAAATGTGAACAGGATGGGCGTTCTGCCCAACAGTGTCCCCAATGTTTTATCTGCATCATCTCAGGAAACCTTGCAAATAACAGCCCTGAAAGGGAGTCCAGTATGATTAGACCCATATTGTAAGGAGGAAGGAGGGCTGAGATTGATTGATTGATTGATTGGGCTTGTATTCTGCCTTTCTCTCCAAAGGACACCCAAGGCAGCCAACAATCAAGGATTTATACAATAATATACAATGATCAACCTTTTTCACCTTGCAGCACACCGACAAGGCACTATTATCAAGACACACCATCTTTTTTTTTTTTACAGTAAGGAACACCATGCTGGAACTAAAAGAACTAAAGCTGTGTAAGCCACCTTGGGCATTGGCATTGACATGGGAAATTTGGGGTACAAATCTTAAACAAACAAATAAATAAATAAATCCACCCATCCATTCAGTGGCACCCCTACAAATTGTTTGTGGCACATGTTATGCGCTGCAGGTTGGCTGCATTGAGCTGAAGACCTGCACAACTGTCTGAAAGGTTTATTGCATCATGTTGTTGGTCTCACTGCTGGGTGGCATGTCTCTTTGAGTACCACAGGAACCATCTTATGTACCAGTGGTGGGTACCCATACCACAGGTTGAAAAACAGTGCTCAAAGACATTCTGAGGCTCAGGGAGGCTGTGCACACCTCAGAATTTTTCTCAGATGGTCAGATGGCATCACTTGAAGATGTAGGCAATATATCTGCCTTAGCTCTGCTACTGACAGGAATGGAAATACAAAGCATGGAAATTCTCCCTTCCTTTCTTGATCTTATTCCCAGTTGCCACACAGCTGGACAGAGAAACTCACCAGTTCTAGGCGGAGCCACTTCAAGGCATCTTCCACACTTGGGAATCCACAAACCGTCTTCAAGGGCACTTGAATTTGGCTGCCACTCTCAGCCGCCTCACTGTCTTGGGTCTCCGTGAGGCTGTGGAGCACACCATCCTTCAACCCGCTCCTCCACGAGGGACTCAACACTCGGGCTTTCCACTCCAGGTATGAAGGCCGCCGGGTTTGCAAGTTCAGCTTGGCTGTTAAGGCCTTGACACTGTCTAGGTTCTCCTCCTCAAAACTGGACTCTTCTTCTCCGAGGAGCTCTTTGAACTGGACCAGAGACATGGCAGGACAAAGTGGACAGAGAAGGACGTTTCCAAGCTGGTTCCCTCTCCCCTTGTTATCACACACGCACAAATATATATGCAGCCGTTTGCGTGCAAAGGCTAAAACGGATTATTCTTGGAACAATAAAGTCCTGGATTTTTTTTTAAAGGCAGGAACTTTAATTATCTAGAGGCTAATGGAGGGCTGAAACAATAAAACCAACAACAACAAAAGACTGTATTATTGTCTCCACTTAAGAGGAGACACCCAGTGCCTTGAAAGGAAGTTTCAAAGAGGACATGAAAGAGAAAAGTGTGTAAACTCATTTAGTTTGTTGGCAAGGACTCCCTTCCCTGATTCCATTATCAGCAGAGAAACCTCCACCCAGGACTGAAATGGAAGGCGGTCAAAAGGCCACCCTGGCAGTTTCCCAGCAATTTTTCCATTAGGGTCAATCTGGCCACCAAACTTAATGAGGCTGTCACCTGAGACACTGACCGATGCCGGGGTGGTTATTTCTGGTTGCTCACCTGCCTCCCTCACTCATTGTCTTCCCACATTTTTGACTGATTGATTGAAGAAAGAATAGAATAGAATTTTATTACAGTCCAAGACCAGCATAAAACATCAACATCCTAATAAAACCAATGCTAAAAATATAGAACAGTCAATACACAAAGAAAGAAAGAAAGAAAGAAAGAAAGAAAGAAAGAAAGAAAGAAAGAAAGAAAGAAAGAAAGAAAGAAAGAAAGAAAGAAAGAAAGAAAGAAAGAAAGAAAGAAAGAGTAGAGGGGAGAAGATCCCCAAGTTTATTTCCCAAACTGATTTGGGGTCTGCCAGTTGGTCACAACATGGCTGGTGGTGGGTTGTCAAGGATGTAGGAGCTGAATAGGAAAATGCCATGAACCCTATAACTGACCCACACATGCATGTTTGCTCATGAGTAGGCAACCATGCCTCAGTCCATCACCAGAAAGGTCCCGATGATGGCTGCAAAAAAACACTCAAAAACACTCATCTGTGTCCACACCTGAGAAGGAAAAAAGGATTGCGCCTTATGGAAAGCAAAACTGAGCCACACATGTGACATGTGCATTGACTTGCCAGTAAGGAAACACACCCTGGCTCATGTTGAAGAGCCAGCCAAATGGAAATACAGTGGCGCCTCATCTAACAAGTTTAATTTGTTCCGGAGGCATGCTTGTTACATGAAATGCTCTATGTGAAGCGGATTTTCCCACAGGAAATAATGGAAACTCAGACAATTGGTTCCACAACCCCAAAAATATTCATATAAAAATATTAACTGTTTATAAAAATGATTACAAAACACTGTAATATAACACAGTACAAAACACTGTTATATACAGTAATACAAAACACTGGAATAAGGAAAATACTGTCCAGTACTGAACTGTACCTTTGAAAACCTTCATGGCTGGTGTGAGGGTTACAGAGAGAGGGATACAGAGGGTTACAGAGAGAGGGATGACTTTGGCTGCAATCCTAAAGACACTTTCCTGAGAGTAAGTCCCACTGGACACAATGGGGCTTACGTCTGAGTAGACATGGTTAGGATTGTGTTCTTTCACTAATGGAGTCACTGCTATCCTTTGGCTCAATGGAATCTTTGTCTTTTTGTGCAACTTTAACATTCCCAAGCTGCTGATGGGGAGCAGCAATAGAACATTGATAAGGCACACCTTCCACACTGCCACACACAGATCCCACATACAAACCGGGTTCAGGCTGCTCCCAGCCCCCTGCCCATGAGTTCCCTGGCCATGGAAGCCTGATCCAAACTTTGCCCAGGGCGGCAGGCCCCACTGTGACTACCTGCCTGTGAGTTCCTTTGCTATGGAAGCCTGTTCCAAACTACCTCAGAAGTGCTCTTTACTCAAGGCAGTGCTCCTTTATGCAAAATTTAGTCAAAATTTCTGAGAAAATTTTGCTCTTTGCACAAAACACTCTTTATTCAAGTTGCTCTTTATTCAAGGTACTACTGTACAGAGCTTTCAGGATGGTCCCCATTGGATGAACAGGGAGCTCAACAACTGCTCCAGAAGGCAATTCCCTCCCATGTCCCACTATAGCGAAAAGGATAAAAACCAGAGGTTTGAGCAGCTGGTAAGTTGAAAATAGTTGAGTTTCAAGAGTGATTAGTGAAAACAAGGCTTCACTCAGTGAAGACTCAAATAATTGAGACCCAAATAGAATTGTAGAATCCTAGAGCTGGGTCTCAAGATTTTAAAGAGTGAGCTCAATGCTAAAATGCTTGGGAACCACTGGGTTAGAGCAGGGAGGGAAAATCCTGGCTTGGGAGCCATTTATGGCCTTTGGGGACCCCCAATTTGGAACTGGGGGGTCCTTTTGTCCTCGTTTGGAGACCAGGACAAAAGAATAAAAAACTTTGTAAGCTATCTTGGGTATTTGCTTTGCCATGGGAGGGCCCTTAAACAAACAAACAAACAAACAAATATTGAAGTCTGCTTTTGCTTTTGAAACTTTTGGCTTTAAGAATCAAACATGATTGCTGTTAAATGAGACAACTCTCTCCAGGCCTTGGCTAAAAGGGGGAAGGGTTGTGCTATGCTCCCCCAGGAGAGAGGTGGTTTACTAAAACTCCCACATTTATGAGGGGGGAACCTCACAGAGATCCATGGCTGGATTTTATTGGTCCTTTATCCCTGGCTGGTCTTCTGAGGGTTCAGCCTGGTCCTTTTTAAAAATAAAAATAAAAATTGGTGGCTTATTTGCAGTTGCTTCATAGCAGCCTTGCATTTAAGGTGGAACAGAAAATCTTGGCCAGGCATGCAAGTGACAGGAAGGCAACATGGATGGCACATTTTGAATCATGCCACATTGCCACCCAAAAGGAAAGCAGTCATGCTAACACACACATTGACATATTGCACTACTGGACCACTGTTCCCAATATTAGTGGATTTTCTACATTAAGGAATGTGGCACTTTAAACATGATAATGGCCTGCCTGTCTGTTTAGGCCAACTGGGTCATTTACCTTAGGAAGCAGACTGGCAGGGGAACCGGTGACCGCCACTCCTTTTCCTCTCATTTTTTTCTCCCTGGATTGAAATAGATGAGGAATGGAAAGGAGACACTCTAGCCCAGTGATTTTCAACCAGTGCGCGGTGGCACACTGGAGTGCCTCAGATAGTCCTCAGGTTTCCCGCAGGAATTTGGAAAGGGATATTTATTAACAGGGAAACTTGGGAATTTGAACAGCATGGCATGCCTTGTCAATGGTAAAAACAATTCATGGTGTGCCATGAGATGAAAAAGATTGAAAATCACTGCTCTAGCCCAGAGGTCCGGGAATGTTTTTACCTTTTACCCCAAAATATATTGAGATACTCCGATGTTACCCCCTTGATTTGAAAGGAAGGAAACGGTCACCCAAAAGTCTGGATTTTAACTGAAAATCCGGACTTTTAAAAAAATGGACAGAATGTAGGACGTCCTATATTTTGTCCTACATTTTTGTAATCAGAAATAAACGTGAAGTAAGTTGTTTATTTCTGAGTAAACATAAAGTAAGTGGCTTTCTTACCTTGGCTGGGGAGGGCATTTGGAGACACTGGGGGGCAGTTTCAGGCTGCTGTGGCTCGGTGTGGCTAAGTCCAGCCAGCTGCAGCAACCATTTAAAAAAACATTACTGTGCACATGTGCACGCACTCTTGCCCTTCGAAAAGCTCCGATGGAGAGCGCTAGCACTTCTCCATGGTGGAAGCGGTAGTGCTCTCCGTTGGAGCTCCGTTGAAGGGGAAGAGTGTGCGCACTAGCGCAACCATCCATTACCCCCAAGAATTTCATTTTTATCCCATTTGGGGTAATTTACCCCTGTTCCCAGACCACTCCTAGCCCATTACTCTCCTCTTCTCTGTACTTCCTCTACCATTCTGTGCCCCTCTGCCTTGTCAAATCCAGGAAACAGGAGATCACACACATGAAATGTAGTTACCTTTGTTGGTTTGTTTTATGGGATTTCTATCCTGCCTTTCTCCACAAGTGGACCCAAGGGGGTTAACAATATAACAAAAAAGGACATACATAATCAACATATAATTCAAATATTTTAAAACATTCAAAACAATCGAACCTATTAAAAATACCTTGGAAAACCTATAATTTTTTAATTTATAATGGTCTGAAAAAGGGACGACTCTATTAAATGCAGATCAACTTGAGACACTAGCTCTCTCTCCCTAAGCCCAATCCTATGGTGCTCCAACGGATGCCACAAACTTGCCATAAAACTGCCAATGGATGCCACAAACTTGCCATAAAGCACATTTATGAATCCCAATATCGGTCCAGTACTGGCAGTACATCAGTGTTAGCATATGCGGCATAAGCACAAGCTCTGTGCCGGTGCTTCATCGCTTGGTGCACCAATCACTGGGTGGTGGTGGTGGTGAATGGGGGTGTAAGGAGCGGTAGAGAAGAGGCATTTCAGGGTGGGGAAGGCAAAGCAAAGATGGGAAGGAGTCATGGGGAGAGAGGGAAAGGTCTGGGATCAAGCTAATCTCCACTGGATCCTGAACATCCATGTAGTGCCTTCAAGCACTACATGGACATCCTTGATTCAGCACTAGCTTTAGAGATAGATACTTTGGATACTGTAGATTGATAGGTGCTGAAGAATCAAGTAGTCCCATTGTGGGGCTGCACCTCTTACCAGGACAGATTGGCCAGCAAGCCTAGTGGTTTTAGTCCAATGCTTTGCAGCTACTGTATTTGAAAAATTGCGTGAGCGTGGAAAAAATATCTTTTGGTCTGGAGCCAATTTGTTGCTGGATGTGTTGGGGGCTGGTCGTCTTCTTTCCATGGGTTGGGAAATGTTCTCTTCATATGCTCAGAGGTACTCTTAAGTTCATATATTAAATGAAACCACTTAAGATTTGCCTTGATTTCAGTTTTGATTTCAAATGTGACTTTGTTCTCTTAGGATTCCCTGCAATTTGAAAGGGTGTCTTATACCAGACTGGGTGAAATTTGAATATTCTAAGCTCTCCCTCCCACCCATTCCTGTGGTTCTCTCTTATCTTAGAGCTCATCCATTTGCATCTGCACCTGGATAACACCCATCCTATTATGACTGGATGGAGCGGATCTTTCAGTGCTCCTTTCCATCCATTCACAGGCAGTGGAAAAGCACATGAAATGAAAGCACATGTTTTAGGCAGGCCACCTTAAACCCAACATCCTTTCTCTCTCCCCCCTGAGTCTCTCCCCTTCTCAGCCTCTCCCACACTGCAATATGTATAGTTCCTCTTGCTGTTTCACAATCCAAAATCTTGCATGCTTCAGCTCCTTAACAATTCTCAGCAGGAAGGGAAAAAAAAACCCAACAGCTGTTAAAAGCTCACCCCAGCAGCTGTTTCTAGGCTGGCATCATTCTCAGTGTGCATGCATGCACATGTGGTTGGTGCTGCACATGCTGGGACTCCCTGCCTGCTGTCCCCCACTGATCCTCCTCAATAGATGCTGGGTTCCTGAGTACCAGCAAGCAAGATCTTCTTTGGCTGAGGCTTGGGTTGCCAATCCAACTGTCAGGTAAGACCAGGGGCCAGAAATGGCCACGCATCCTGCCTGGGTTTTTAGGGGTGGTTGGGTGGTGGAAGGAAAGGCCCAAATACAATATATAGAAATACAAATACAATAGATAGAAAGGCCAAGGTTCAGTCCATGGTACTTGCCATTAACCTTAGCTGATAGCAAGACTGATAAAGGGATCCCACATTCCCTGACATCCAGTTAGCCAGGAAAGGCCATACTGAGCTAACAGACCACTGGATCCAGGAAAATGCAGCTTCATGATAGCATATGAATCTGAGGAGCACAGGTTGACCATATGCCATAAGCAAAAAGAGTCCCCCTCCAAGAAGAATGTAGGTGATGACTCTAGAATCTCTGTGGTTTAAAAAAAGTTTATAAAGAAAAACAATAGAAAAATAGATTTGAAGACTCATTTCCAGGTTTTTCTGCACCTAATGGAACAAGGTTGTGCCTTAATATGATTAAGGGGTTTGATTCTGGGACTCCCTGCTGATATTTTTTTTAACTGCATTTTTTTTAAAGTGCACCCCTTTACAATTTTTTAAAAACAGCTTTTTTTACTGTTGTAGACAGGCAGACAACAATTAAAAATGCAAAGGACCCCCTTTCTCTCCTTGGCTCAGCTGAAAAATTGGATTATTGCTTGCATGAGTGCCTCTCTGCAACACTAGAAAAGCAGTTTTTAAAACTGTGATATGCTGTGGCTATTTATGTTAAATGAAATCCATGTGTAAGAAATCCGTGTATAACAAGTATACACCAGTATATTTCTATTATATATACTGTTCCAATCCTGTTACACATGGTTTTTTTATATTCTGATTTGACTCAGCAAGAATGCCTACTGCAAATCAGTTTCAAAAACTGCTTTGCTACTGTTGTAGAGGCAATTATGCAAGCAGTCATTTTATTTTTCAGTACCAGAATCAAACCCCTGCAGATACTGAGGCACTACCTTATTCCATTAGACCAGTGGTTAAACACTGAGGCTGCAATCCTAACCACACTTTTCTGGAAGTAAGCCCCATTGAGCACAATGGGATTACTTCTGAGTAGACATGGTTAGGATTGCAGCCTGCAATTATTAAATTTAAAACTATTACATATAATTTATTAATGACAAGAAGGCTATATGCTGCCTGGTTGCAAGGAAAAGGAGGACACTGAAATATTTTTCCAGGACTCAAGGCTAAAATCCAAGACATGTCCTCCCCCAAAAAGAGCACAAATAGGCATCCTGGGGCAGCACAAAGGAGACTTGTATGTTTGACATTTTTTGGGATCCTGGCCTAGAGAGGTGGGCTCCAGCAGGTTCGCACCTACTCTATAGAACCGGTTGTTAACGAGAGAAAGGACATATAAAGTTTAAAAATAGCCATTTAAAAGTGATTGCCAGATGGGCATAGAACCGGTTGTTAATTTCTTTGAATCCCATCACTGCAGGCCTACCTTTCAGGGTGGTTGTTATAAAAAGTGTTGCCAGAATCTGAGGCAACATACCAAATTCTGGTTTCTTTTAACTGGTGAGCTTGGTCCAGTTTGGTGGACTGGAAAAGGAAGGGTAAGAGAAAGGAAAAGAGGTAAAGTGGAGGAGAGGGGGACCCTCCACATTTCCTCTTCTATTTAGTCCTTCTCTTCCTGTTTTGGGGAGTGGAAGGAGGAAGATCAGCAGCAAAGAAGAGGGTCTACAGAGGTGGGCATTACCTGCCAATCTTCTACAACCAGCCATCTCAATTGGCATCAAGCACAGAATGAGTTTTGGTTAACTGCACAGGTTCAGGATATGCTGTGGCCCATCTAGGGTGACTTTTTAATGTCCTGTGTCTTTTTAATGCCTCGTGTCCTGAAAAAATCTTCATTGTCCTCCTTTTCCTTGCCTTCTTGTAATTAATAAGTTTTATGCAATGGCTTTAAATTTTATAATGAGTACCAGGGACATCACTAGGGTTTGCGTCACCCAGTGCAGGAGGCCAGCATGTCATCCCATGCAGTGAGCAGGGCAACAACCTGAATGGCGGGCGTGGTTATGTGCCATTGCCCTACCTCCACTGGTTTTATAGCCGCACTATAAAAATTTTTTTATTTTTATTTAAAAGAATAAAGGTATTTCAAAGTGGTTTGTTTCACTGCATTCTATATACATTTACACATCCAAAGGTATATAACAGGATAGATTATTTCTACAAACCATGATTTTAGCCTTTTTGGTCACAAAGGGAGTCTCCATCCTCAATGGTGCCACCTTTCTGACCCCTGATTGACAACCCTGATTAGGACCCATTTGGGGACCCTTGTACTCTTTTGGACTGACCTTCCAACACCAGCCAAGGCATGCCTGCTTACTCCCTAGTAAACACAGCTGAAAGTTCACTTTCATTTTCAATGCATTTCAATGCAATCATCAGGGGCCTCCTCCTGGGGTGATTGTGGGGCCTGTGTTCATTGGATCTAGAAAATTCTGGTATGCTTTGATTCCTCTTAGCCTTCCCTTTCCAATGGACACTGGCACGTTTGCCTACTCATGAGTAAAGCTGTGAGATGGGTCACTTTCACTTTCCATAGAGCTCAATGCATTTTTTTAGTTTTTTTTAATCATAACCTTTGATAGGAAGGTGCCATTTCAAAACTGATTTTTGCATTGGCTTCTGTTCTTCAATACGAATCCAACAGTATGACACGATACAGTTTTACACACCATTGCAAAGTGGCATTTTTTGCGTCACCCAGTGTGCATCACCCCCCTGCACACATCACCTGGTGAGGACTGCAACCCCTCACACCTCTACTGACGCCCTTGATGAGTACCATAGTGTTTTCATTAACCACATGAAATAAATATATACGAGTGTTTTTAGTTTTTATTTTGTTATGTCCTACATTTTCTTGGGTGTGGCACAGACTGAATAGGCCTTGAAGAACCTCTTTGAAATGTCCAGAAATGTGATACAATCTATTGATGGATCACATAAGCTTATTAATTAAGGGCAGGGTCACCATATATCTTTATTCCTAGGACACGTCCTGGGTTTTAGCCTTATTTCTTAGGGGTGGGGAACCTTCATTGTCCTCCTTTTCCTTGTGAGACAGCAGCATGTAGCTTTCTTTTAATTAATACTTACTTCTGAGTTGATATGCATAGGATTTTGCTCTAAGGACATTATCTTAACCTATTTAGGCCAGTGGGGAGGCTGGTGTATGTCTGTGCATTGGCTCAACCTCCCCCCCTCCCCCCCCCGCCACCCAGGAGAGGCACAAAGTGGCTGACAGCACTTTTGAACCACCCTCAGGCTACCATGGGACTTGAACCAGAATTTATGCCAGCCTAACTAGGGGTTAGGGTTGCAGTCTTAGGTCATAAACATAGTAGAGCTAAAGAAGCAGGCCTCCGTCAGACTTGAAAGACTATGGTATCGTGCTCGGCGCTGCATACGCTGCATGTGAAGCACAAAAGCCTGGGTTGGATTGTTATGGAGGATAGGCTGTTACCCAAGCAGCAAATCCCCCCTCTCCACGCCACTGAATTAGTCCAATGGAAAGGCAGAGCCAATACGATTGGATCGAGCAGCGTCACAGAGCTGGGCTAAGGACAGGAGCTCACCCTGTCTTGTGGGGTCGACCCGGGTCTAATAAACATGTGAAATTTAATGCTAAGCGTTATAAATTGCTGTTGTTATTTTATTATAAGCTCATATAAAAGCTCATATGCTTTTAACAGAGGCCTGGCATATCAAAATTAAATGAACGAAGTCCTATCATATTTTCATGCCTTGAGAACAAAGCTGTCACAATGGTTTACATCACCCATTGGAAGTGCTCATTGCATCACCTGAGACAGACCTCCTCCCAGACTACTCAGGACAAAATTGCAACATCATATACACAGCCTAAATGCAGTAGCATCACTAGTAGCATCACTAGCATCCCATGAAATTCATTCATTCATTCATTTACTAACTTAGGGTGATGTGAGTGGTTCAGAAGTGTCTTATAGCTCTTTTGTGATTACCCCCCCCCCCCACATGTCAGTATAGGACTTAGGCTGGGACTTACAGCCTAACTGGAGATTAGGATTGCAGCCTTACTATGGCTGGCCTAATCCCTGTCATAAGTCCGGTGCTGACCTGAGGTGTTAGAAAGTACCATAAGGCACTTCTGCCCCACTTGTGGGGAGGTTAAGCCAGAGCACAGGCATACATTGACCTCCCCACACCACCATGGGAAGATAGCTAGGCCAGAGGAGTTGGTCAGCCTAAATTAGTAAATTACTGGTAAATTAAATTTACTTAAGGCACAATCCTAATCAATTTAAGCCAGCACAACTCACCCATCTCTCCATTCCTGTGGTGATATGGGCTGGTTGATACATGCCTATGCTCTGGCCTAAACCCCCTTCCCAGGAGTGGCACAGAAGTGCCTTATTATGGCACTTTTGCCATCTCCCCAGGCCAGCACGGGACTTGTGAGAACTTATGGTTCACTCTGAGAACCACTCCAGTGTGACATAAGTCAATTTTTGGTGGTTTGTGAAAAGTTTCTGAAACAGTTTTTTAAAATACATTTTGCAAGCAGTTTCTTAAAATAAATTTTGCAATTTGTAGAAGGAAATTGTTAGCTGGTATAAAGTCATCATCATAGTTCATAGGCACATTTTCTCTAGTAATTGGTGTGCCATAGATCTTGTGTGAGCCCAGTTGTCTGGCCTGAAAATCCCTAACTTCACAGCTTGATTTCCAGTTCAGCCTTCTGGGTACCCTGGAATGACAGTACAGTTTTGTTTTGGGTGCGAGGGGGGGAGGAACAGTCCTTGAAATCCATTTCTATGTAGAAGGGAGCAGAAATGCCTGCCTCTTCCAACAGCATCAGTTTCATCTCTGCCTCTTGCTCCCACAGGTGGCTCTGGAAGCCTCCAGCACAGCTGGCTCCTGGCCATGGAGTTTGCAGAGTTAATCAAGACCACCAAAGTGGTCAATGTGCTGCTCACATGCCCTGGACTCCAACCAGTCAAGGGAACCCTCTGCATCACTAGCCACCACCTCCTCTTGTCGTCCCGGCCAGGAGGAAATGGAGAGCAGAGCCAGATTGAATTGTGGCTTCTTATCCGCAATGTGGATGCCATCGAGAAAAGGTGAGTATGGTGTCCCTGTCCTCTACAGTAGCAACCAGCCTTTTCACAACCAGGCAAATGGTGGTCTCCCAGACAAATGGAAATATTAAAAATGCCCTGCTAGACCAAAGAGAGCCTTGTCTTGGCTGGCCTTTTTCCCCCTCAGAGGTCCACCAGTTGGTCTTCTGTGTAACTGGTCTGCTACACACACCCTCTGCACACAGAGCATTTTGCTACCAAGGCTAATAGCCATCAATGGTTCATTTGTCAAATTTAATTTTATTCATTTAATTTTATTCATTTATCAGCCTCCATTCATTTGTCTCTAATCCAATTTTAGGCTTATGCCCATTGCCACTTGCTGTGGCAGCAAACCCCATAAGTCGGGACCTGCAAAAGGCCAGGTTAATTTTCCTGACAAAGGGGTGTTATCCTTTGTCAGGAAAAATAACCTCACCTTTTGCAGGTCCCTACCCTTAAACAGAGGGGTGTTTACTTCTCTGACTCAAAAGTAAGTCTGTTATATTCAATAATATTAAGGCTGTAATCTTCCTCACCAGAAACAACATTTTCTACGTATACATAGAGGTGTTTGTTTCCAATGAATAAGGCAGATTAAATTTTTCTTACAATGGGCTAACTTCTGAATAAAATCAATAATACTATTTCAAGCACTTCTTTCTATACATTACTGGTGTGTTTTATAAAGAACTACTTTATTTTATGTGTCCTGAAATAACTAGCAGTCCATTTTGTTGGTTCCAAATTTCAGTGCCTGGAGAGAGAAACACTTATCTCTGTTCATGATCCTTATGCTATACATAATTTTATAACCTCTCCTAAATCTTCTTCCCTGACTTGTCAATCCTTCTAAATTAAAACACCCCCAAACTGCCTTTTCCTCATTGTTCCCTGATCATTTTGGTTGCCTTCAGAATCAAACATGCTTTGCATGACCTTAAGAGGTTTTTTTTTCCTGTTTGTACAGACTAATTAAAATAAATATTGTGAAATTTGAACTGGAAAATCAGCGCTCTTTTTCCAAGTTTCAGCTCTCTTGCAAGTTGATTAATATATGCTTTTATTAAAGCAGGAACCTACAAATCTCAGATCTTCTCTTGCAAAATAATCTTACAGGATTTTGGCTGCTTTAGAATATAAATTCCACTAAACTTTAGTGGCAAGATAACCCAGAACGAACATCTTGCAAGCAGACTGGAATTCCCTTACCTGAAATCTAAAACTGGGGTTGTTGAGGTAATAGAACTGAATGCTTAGCCTCAAATAGAACACAGCCATGGTGGTCTCTTTGGGCAGCAGATCTGGGGGAGATGTGTCTCTGTTCCTAATGAGAAAAGGAAAAGCAGGAAGGATGGTATGGATGGGAAGGATGGTATGTAGCAGCCTGTGTAAATATAAGTGTATCAGGATATGCACACTGTTTCCTAACAGCTTAAGGTGAGGTCAGCAATGAGCATATAGGTAAATTACCCCTTATTTGGACTATTCTGAAATGCAAACATATTTGTTCAGATTTTTTAAAAAAATTATATACCCTATGGGGTTTCTAAGATGCCAGCAGACCAATATGGGGAACAGTGGAAAAAGTGAGAGGAAAGGAAACATATCTCATTATATTTAGAATCATAGCGTTGGAAGAGACCCAGTGGATCATCTAGTCCAAACCTCTCCTGTAGCAGGAAATCCTTATCTTGTGGGGACCCGGATCTTGAACCCTGGCCTGTTGGTTAATAGGCACAGTGTCTTAACCAGTTCCCCACTACTTACTCTTTTTTGTGCAATTATTCTAAAAACCACACATCCAGACACCACCTTGATCTATCTGTATAAGTGATACTCAACCTGTATCAGGATCTGGGGAGGAAGAAATCAACTTCTCCTGTTTGGGATTAAGAACCAGCTGATCTCATGACAGCAAATAATTTCATCGCCCTGCTCAAATCTGGTGATATCACCTGTACTCTAGAATTTTTAGCAGGTGATCATAGCATGGAGCAATTGGCTCAGCTGCCACTGCAAGGCTGCCCCAAAATTCACACAGGTGCCCCACAGGTGCTTCTTCTGATCTTTGGATTGTAGAAGAAAGAAGAGAAGGGAATAGTTGCTCACCACTTTCCTCCACGGTTCCACTCATCTCCCTTTTCTGTAGATAGCGGCTGGGGAGGAATTATAGGAGCAGGCAGACAAATGGAGGTGCCCCCACCACCACCAATCACCACCTGAGGTACCCGACCCAATCTGCCACTGGATAGAATAGCAAACCGTTTTGTGGCTTCATTTGCTCAGAGCAGGTTGGATTGTAACTTTGCAGAATGAGGTATTGCCCACCTCTGCTTTGCACATATGGGCCTCATAGTTGGTGGACTAGGTGCTTTGAAGTGAGCCCCCACCTAGCCCCCAACTAACTTCCCCCCCGTGGCATGATGATGCTAACCTCTCCTCCTTTTTCCTTCCTGTGACTCCCAGTGTTCAGAATCTTAGCTGGTATCAAAGCTCCTGGACTAACGGCTCCCCTCAAGAAACCAGGTTTGCCTCTTAACCCCTTATCTGCCTTCTTCAAACCCTCCTTGCAATATTCATATGTGCCTGGCAGCTTGCTCTTTTGCTGAGGCTGACCCCTTATTTTCCTTGGCTGATTACCTGATATTCTGGGTAGGGGGTGACCTCAGTTCTGGGGGTCCCATTTCACAAAGGGCCATCCCCTGCCTTGTTGGCATCTGCTTGAAGAACAGAAATCTCTTAGCACTCTATGTTATTCTTTATATTGGAGAACCTGTCAAGAAAGGGAGACGACAGGTGAGCTTGGAGCAGAGATGGTCATCATTACAAAACACAGCTTGCCAGGGCCTGGTTCTAGACCATGATTCAGTGAATGACCATCATTTATAATAATGATGTCAGCCCTAGAAATCTGAATTTACAAAGTGTCTCTGAGCATTCACAGAGCGTTCCCTCTCCTTTATCCAACTTTGCACAGGCCATAAAGTTAGATAGGGTATTGAGACCACTTCTATCTGCACAACTTGCTGGAAATCCATTGGGGCTTGAAGGCAGTGGCGTAGCTAAGTCATTTGGTACATGGGGCCCACAATTTTTTTTACCCTGTCTGTTTTTTTACCCCATCTGTTTTTTTACCCCATTTATTTTTACCCCAGTAATTACCCCAAAATTATTTAATTATTATCAGTATTAATTAATATTTTCATATTTAAAAAAAAATCACCGTACCAGTTAGTAAGGCTTTTTTTAATTCTTTTTTGAGAGGAGGTTTTATTCTTTTTTGAGCACTTGTTGAGCAGTGAATTCTGCTATTGAGCAGGGAATGCAGACAGCACTGAGCATGCTTCTCCTTGCTGGGAGGATGTTGTGTGCGTGAATAATGCCAAAGGCAGAGAATAATGCTCCAGGAAAATGCTCCAGGGGGCCAAAGGTGTTCAGGGCTCCGGGTACCACACCTCGGTGTCAAGGTACCTTCTCCTGCACCTCCTGACAATTGTGGGCTGTCAAAATGGTTGCACACTGTTTTTTTGCGGACTGGAAAAAATGGTGGCCACTCAGTCGCATGCAACTTCTCCAAGAGTCTTCAACCTGAAAGCAATTGGTGGTGACTGCTTCAGGATGCGACACTCCTGCGGTGTGTGGGACACTTAGCATCACAACTCCAGGTGCCATAGAGGCCAGCTATACCACTGCTCGGATATCGTCACTGTGTTCACCTCCTTCTGTTAAAGCAGCCCCAAAAGTCACTGCATGCAGTCACTGCATGCTCAAAAGAACAATGGCAGATTTCCCATGCACGCATTCAAAGCAGGAGCATGGGATTGATGTGCGATTCTAAACCTCAGCAAGGACCAGAGGGAGGTAGTGATTCTAGATGAATTAATCTGGATTTGAAAATAGATTGCCTATACACACTGAGTGAAGTTTTATCTGTTCATTCAGGGTCCTGTCTTGCTTGCACACCCCTTTCTGCCTCCTCCAGTGAGTCATTCATGCAATTTCCTGCCAGGCTTGAACACCCACTGAACTAGAGCCTGCTTAGGATCACAGCCACCCTGCAAACTTCACATACTCCTGTTACCCTCTGCAATCACTTCATCTCCTTGTATAAATTGCAAACTACTTGTTATGTATTTGCACAGATACATAATACACTTGGCACTCCTGCACATACGGCATTTGCCCATATCACGTAGCCACTTTGGTACAATCCCATAAATGTGCACTCTTTGTGCAAGAAAACTAGATCTAGATCTCCCCACTCCCCTGCTTACCACTCATTCCGCCTCCTCTCACTGTTCTCCACAGGCATGCAAATACCTCTGGCACCATCACTCTCAAATGCAAAGACTTAAAAGTTCTGCAGTTGGAGATTCCAGGAATGGAGGAATGTCTGAACATTGCCAGCTCGATTGAGGTGAATGGAGCACTTTTCCTTCATGGCTTCATTTGAACTCTGCCCCTGTGGCAATGCTGGAAGAGGAGTACTTCTGAACATGTGCAGAGTACCTAGCAATCCTGACCACAGATAACATACATGTTATTTGCAAGCAGATGAGAGGGCCTTCCTGAGAAAGCTGCATAAATTTGACTAGCAGCCTTTAATTTCCAAGGGTAGATTAAGCTCTGAATGACAATTAATTAAATAAATATGTATTAATAGGCAGGGTGACCATATGAATAACCAAAAAAGAGGATAAGGACCCCCCCAAATGTAGGCCATCCAAGAAAAATGTAGGACATGACAAAATAAAAGTAAAAACACAAATAAATTGCTGTCATGTGCAATACTGTATTACTGATTATTACATTTTAAACTATTACATGTAATTTATTAATTACAAGAAGGCTACATGCTCCTGTTTATAAGAAAAAGGAGGACATTGAAGTTTTTCCCCAGGACACAAGGCTAAAATCCAGGACATGACCATGAAAAGACAGCATATGGTCACCCTGTCCAGAGTGACCATACAGAATGGAGGACAGAATGCCTGTACCTTTAACCATAGCATAGAAGAGGGAATTAAAGCAGGTTCAGCTCAACCTGGAAGGGTTTAAAAAGCAACACCTGCCAAAATTCCCTCTTCTATACAAGCTTAAAAGTAGAGGCACTCTGTCCTCAATTCTATATGGTCACTCTGCCCAAAACCATTGGAGAGAATCTCGTGCCTTCCCATCAATAGACAATCAATAGACAGATTAACAATTTTTTTCCTACTGTATGAATTGGCAAACAAATATGCTAAGTTTTCTGGAAATCTGGATCAAGGGAGGCAAAGAGGAAGTGGCACCTTGTGCCCAGCAATGACCCTTTTCTGAATGCAGGCAGGAGGCTTCCGAGTCTGAGCCTCATCCCCGGTTTGGTCGTCTGCTTGTTTGATCATCGGCCAAAACAGATGGCTCCTCTGTTTGTCTTGGGTTGGGGCTAGAAAGGCAAACAGTAACTGGAGCAGCAGGTGGAAAGACAAACAAGTAGACATTTGCTTTGCCCACACACATCGGGAGCAACTGAGCGTTCACATGCACAGGAGCACATGAAAAATCCCTCAACTGGGATCTGGTTTCTGCACAACTAAATCTGCACCTTGCAGTTTGGTCAGTCATGATGCACTTCCGTAGGAAAGTGTGGTTCTCAGGAGATTATCTTCTGGTACCCAAGGTGGCACACCAAAAGTCGTGGCCTCTGCCTTGGGTGGCACTCAACCCCACCAAGTGCTACCCTTTGCCACCCTTTAGTCTTCTCTGCACTCTCTCTTCTGCTCAGTCTCTTTGAATCCAAGGAAAGGATGCAGAAGCAGCTTCTGACTGAAGCATGTGAGATGCTTCCTCAGATGTTGGAAGGACTTGGGCAAGCTAAAGAATTCCTGATTTCAGCCTGGATGTGTCCCAGGGCTAAGGTGGGAGGACATGGACAAGTGCAAGGGAGTGTGGCAACAGGATGCAGGTGTGCACCCTGAGGGAGGGTTGATGTGCAATGGGGAGATGTTGCACATGGGGGATGTTACGCATGGGGGAGATGCACATCTGGTGGGCCACTGAGATACAAATAGGTCCTGGGCCTCATCCAGCAGTTCTCTTCATATGAGAGAAGAAATGTCTGCATTGGACTGGGCCAAGCCTTTGTAGATCTTGGTGATCACTGCCTCCTCCTCCTTTCCCACAGGCTCTCTCATCCGTAGAGTCAGTGATGATGACGTACCCCTTCTTCTACAGACCTCAGAGCATGAAGCTGGAAGAGGGCTGGCCCCAGGACATCCTTGAACGGTACTACAAGCAAATTGCCTCAGACGTGAGTGGACAGTTTGGATGTCCACAGGATGGACAGTCCTACCACCAAACCTGCCTCACCCTCCTTGGCCATGGAAAGTCTATTGTGAACTAAACCTACTGTTGATCCTCTTCCCAGACAGGTGCCTGGAGACTCAGCCATGTCAACGAGGGATTTGGGGTCTGCCCCACCTACCCCCCACTAGTCATCGTGCCAGCCACAGTGGAGGACCAAACACTGGTGAAGAGTGCCCGGTTCCGCCATGGGAGACGGTTCCCTATTCTCAGCTACTACCACAAGAAGAATGGAACAGTGAGGCCAGCTCCTCCCTTTCCTTAGGGAAGAGAAGTGTAGTAGGCAGGGGCATATCTGTGATGGGGTAAGATAGGGCAAGTACCCTGTGCACCAAGTGAAGGGGGCTGCCATGCTCCAGTTGCTTTCCCACTCAAGTAGTAATTGGAGCACATGTGTCCTTGGCAACTAGTAGGGTGATTTTGCTTCAACCACTGCTGAGGGTGCCCATCATCTCCAGCCACTTCCTGATGCAGCTGGAGAACCCAAAGAGTGACATCCTATGACATTATGTTGTTGCATGACATCATGCTGCTCCAGGCATCACAGGCCCTGGGTATGCCTCTGGTCTGGAAGGAGGCTTCAAATTTGAAGGAAGAGGAGGGGTGGAGGCAATATCTACAGCCCCAAGGCATAAGGGAAGGAATTCAGGCTGACCATATATCCCTCATTTTCCAGGACATGACCTGGATTTTAGCCTTGTGTTGCCTGCTTATAATTAGTCACTTATAGATGTAATAAATTATATTACCTATATTATAATACATATACAGGGTGATTGAAAAGTAACTCCCTATATTGTAATTTATAAGTATTTTAAAATAGGGAGTTACTTTTCATTCACCCTGTATATCTTCTTCTATATATATAAAACTGAAAAGTCAGACCGACTCACTCACTCACTCACTCACTCACTCACACACACACACACACACGGTTTTAGCTTTTATTTTGTTATGCCCTACATTTTTCTTGGATGCCCTACATTTTGAGAGACCCTTGTCCTCTTTCTTTTTGGTCGTGGCATATGGTCACCCTGGAGGGATGGCACCTCAGGCCCCTTGCAAGCTTGGTCCAGAGGAAAGTAGATAAATTGCACACCTCAACAAAGTAAGAAGTGATGTGTGCCATATATTCCATATCAGGCATGTGTGCCATATATTCCATCAGGCGTGTGTGCCATTTATGCAAGGCAAATTCCTGGTATGCCCCTTCCCCTTCCCCTTTCTGTCCTCTCCAACCCTGACCCTCTCAATTTTGCTCTGGCAGGTGCTGCTCCGCAGCAGCCAACCACTAGTAGGTCCCAACCGAAAACGTTGCCCAGAGGATGAGCTACTACTCAGTGCAGTGCTGGATCGAGGAGACCGCGGCTTCATCCTAGACACCAGGTCGGCACAAGTGGCCAAGCAGGCCCACATGACCGGGGGTGGCGTAGAACACAGGTCTTCCTACCAGCGCTGGAAGAGGCTCCACCGGCCTCTGGAGAGGTAGGAGCATCTTTGCTGTGTCTCTAAGGCAGGGCCTTGATGCCCCCTGTTTGCTACTGTACTCTCCAGGCAGGGTACCTCGCATGAGAACACAGCCAACTACAGTTTTGTTTAAAAGAGCCTTTGAGGCCTCATCATAGTTACTTTTTAATCCAACTTTTACTTGGATTTATTGCTGACTGCATGATATATTTTTTTGTTTTATTTGCATTTAATTGTATTTTATTATTGTTAGCCGAATTGGGTGCCCTTCGGGGAGAAAGGTAAAGTACAAATCTAATAAATTAATTAAATAAACTAACCTAAGGCTCTCCGGTACAAGTACAAGGCTCTTACTCCCTTGCAACAGGAATGAGCACCACCCTTGGAATGGGTCATGACCAGCAGGGGAACATGCATGGACACCTTTACCTTTTTGTGATTATGGGCAAATAGCCCAAAACTTTGCATGTCTACTCAGAAGTAAGTACCATTAGATTTATTAGACCTTCCACCCAGGTAAACGTGTAAGCTCCATTTGATGGAAACACAAATAAAGCCATCCCATGTTTCTAGTCCTTGAACCTACCAGATGATGTTTCAGATGCTGCAGAGAGCATCCAAGGCAATGGTTGTTCCTGGTCCCTTCCTTTTTCTGGGAGGTGGCAGAGACAGTAGTGTAGCTAGAGGGGGTGGAACAATCAGTTTTGAAGGGACCCTCCCTGCAGTGTGAAAGGGCCCCCTCCCTTTTAGAGCCATTCTACGCCGGGGACCCCCCTCTAGCTATGCCATTGAGCAGATTGGTACACAATCCAAAAATAGGACCCAACTGCCCTGTCATTCTCACCAAGCCATCCTTAGCACCACTTCCTGAGACAGCTGACTCAGTTGGGTCTGATAGTGAGACCACAGATCTTCACACCTCTCACCCCCTCCCCCCATCACCACTGCTTACTTACAAGAATACTTGATTGCACCACCAAATGACCTGGTGAGTGGTTCTTAAAGGAACCAGGACTCATTTATTCAGCCCAGGCTGTTGCATCATAAACAGTACCAGGGCCCAACTGGAAACATTTTTTGAACAGCCCCACGTTCACAGCCAAGGTCTGTAGAATGTAAGAAATATAAATGAAATTTATCCTAGGCTTTATATCTGTATGGTTAGGAACATAATCAACATGTGTGCGTCTACCGTTGTTGTCCACAACTCTCCTCCTTCTCACTTCCTTTTACACTCTGTTCCCCTCTTTCATTTTTGATCCAGGGAATGCTAGGAAGAGCAATGGGAAGAGCAATGGGAAGCAGCACCAAAGTGCCTTGTCAATCAAATTAGACCAGAGATATTCAATCTTTTTTCATCTCACAGCACACTGACTTGGTGCACACCATCAGTTTTTTGACCACTGACAAGGCAGACCATGCTGCTGGTCTGCAAATCCCCACAATGACCCTGCCGAGAGTCATGCAGCACATTTGGAGACCATCTATGGCACATCAGTGTACCCACAGCACAGTGGTTGAAAACCACTGACAGTTCAATCTTGGGTCATGTTCTGACTTCTCCAACACCCAACAGCTCCAGATCTCTCTAACATGCACATCCTTTAACTAGGGTAGGCTGAAAGGTGTGGAGCACTAAAAATATACACCAGAAAGATTTCATCAAGAAATACCGCACGTTCCGCAGATATCCCTGGCAAGGGGAGTGGAACACAATGTAATAATCCTTTGTTCCAGCCTGTTTTTTCTCTGACCCACAGGGGCCGACCCCTCCAGGAGAGCTTCATCAAACTGGTCGAGGCTTGCAATGACACTTCCCCTAGCATGGACCGCTGGCTGAGCAAGCTGGAAGCCTCCAAGTGGCTGTCCCATATCAAGGAAGCACTGAGCTCTGCCTGCCTCGCAGCTCAGTGCATGGAGAGGTACAAATGGGGTCCAGGAAATTCGGATGTCCTGTCTGCTCCCACCCCTATTTTCTACAAGAATTGGAATGTACTGTGATGGCAAGATCAGGATGCCATCTTGTGTCTGCCAACTCTGCCCTAGACAACAAAATAACCCATGGGCTCTTATCAAGCTCCTCACACACTGCTGTGCAACCTGGAAATGTGGGGCTTCTGATTTCATTTACAGGGTTGCAGTGCTTTCGCATATGAATGCAGCTTGCATTGGTGTCAGGCAGGAGGCAGGTCCAAATCTGCTGCCCCCTTGCCTTTTTCCACTGATGCAACCACATCAGGTGGCCCTTTGGGTAAGCCAGTAGCACTCACAAGATTCAGAACTGGCACAGAGGCAGGGCTGGATTTAGGTTTGATGAGGCCCTAAGCTATTGAAGGTCATGGGGCCCTTTAAATGTCCAGCTGTCCTTTGTCAAAAACAAATTGTTGCTGTTTTTTGTGTTGAATATATGCTATTTGGTAATTTATAGACCTAATAGGAGCCTACACAATACAAAATACTGTTGCTGTATGTAGGTTTTATTTTTTTATCTTATATTTTGGAAATGTACATCCAGTTGCTGTTTCCTTTAAATTTTGGGGGGGCCCCCAAAAGAGTGGGATCCTAAGCTATAGTTTGTTTAGCCTATATGTAAATCCAGCACTGCAGTGCGTTTTGGAACTGGGAGGAAGGAGGGAGGATCACAATAACAAGTGCAAGGATCAGTGGCTAGGATCAGAGTGGTGCAGGATCAGGGGTGAGAGGAGGATCAGAGTGGTGCAGCACTCATA
Organism: Cryptoblepharus egeriae; assembly: GCA_030015325.1. Lineage (NCBI taxonomy): Eukaryota > Metazoa > Chordata > Lepidosauria > Squamata > Scincidae > Cryptoblepharus > Cryptoblepharus egeriae. The sequence continues at coordinate 13,924,114 of JAREYC010000014.1, forward strand.
GTCCTGTGAACGAGTCCATGTTCCCATAGGATGGAGCCAAATTCTTGGGAATTGTGTGTTTTGTTGACAGAGAGGAGGCCTTCATCCTGGTGCACGGAGCCGAAGGGACAGACACCACCTTGCTGGTGACGGCCCTCGCTCAGGTTATTCTGGATCCTGACTGCAGGACACTGGCTGGGTTCCAGGGGTTGCTGGAGCGAGAGTGGATACAGGTAATGTTGCAAAAAGAAGGGAGATGTCCTGAGGTGATCTCTGAATAGAGTTGCCATAATTACCTTCCACAAAAACAGGATGTTACCCTGTGTCAAACTTGCCAGTATGTGAATGCAATCCCCCCAAACGAAGACAGTCCCAGTTTTCCAGGACATATGGAAACCCTATCTCCAAAGGGCATCGCTCCTTGTGTTTCAGACCTCATGTGATAGGTTCTGGCATCTCCAGGGTGCGTGGATCATATTGGGTGAAGCTCTCTCAGAGGGCCAGCTAAAATTGTGAAAACCATAGTATTTATGACAATCATGGGTAGGGATACATAGGCTGCAATCCTAAAAACACTTTCTTGGGAGAAAGACCCATTGAACACAATGGGGCTTACTTTTGAGTAGACATGGTTAGGATTGTGCTCATAGTGGGCTGGCTGGTTCCACCTCAGGATCTGCCATGAGAGGTGCAGGTTGGCACCCCCTTGGGGTATGGTACCAGGGCAATATGCCCCCTTGACCCCACAGTTATGCAACTGGTCTCAAGAAGGGAGATGTCAAGAAGTAGTCGAGGTAGAAGTAGGTGCCTCCAAGCATGCCTTATTTCATTCCTTGCTTTCCACAGGCTGGTCACCCATTCCACCTCCGCTGTGCTCACTCTGCCTACTCACATGTCCGATTCAAACAGGAAGCCCCCATGTTCCTCCTCTTCCTCGATTGTGTCTGGCAGCTGGGACACCAGTTCCCCTTCTCGCTAGAATTTAATGAACACCTTCTGCTGACATTATTTGAGCACAGCTATGCATCTTCCTATGGAACTTTCCTATGCAACAATGAGAAAGAAAGGTGAGTTGGAAATGAGCCTCAGGAAGATTCAAGGGTTTCAGCCCACCAATAAGGCCAACAAAGACACTTGTCTCAGGGAGCAGTTTGGCATGGGTACTCGCTGTTCATCCTTCTCCCATTTTCCGTATTCAAAGGCAAAAAGGTGTCTCCACTACTTTCCTCCCCTCTTTCATTCAAATCCAGGCAGCCAGAGCAGAATCAGAAGTAAGTACTTGGTGAAGGACTGAGTTTTGAAAGGACTGAATGTTGATGTATGATTGCAGTATAAATTTTTATGTTTTTATGTATTTGAAGTCCATATCATGATGATGCACCTGAATTTCATCTTGTACAATTACAGTACCTACCTACCTATCTAAAGCAGTGATTTTCAACCAGTGTGCCATGGCACACTGGTGTGCCGCGGATAGTCCTCAGGTGTGTTGTGGGGATTTGGGGTTTGACATTCATTGATAGGAAAATTAGGGGATTTGAACAGTCTGGTGTGCTTTGTCAATGGTAAAAACAATTGATGGTGTGCCTTGACAATTTCAGTGCCTTGTTAAGTATGCCATGAGATGAAAAAGGTGAACTGGCTGGGTGCCCCAAAGTGGGGGTTGAAGCCTCATCCAGCTAGTTTATGTTCCTCTATGTATCTTCCATTTGTGGAAATTGATGTGCATCCCTAACACAGCATGTTCTTTTACTCTAAAATTTACTCTAAAATTAGACACAGCATGTCTTTTACTCTAAAATTTTACTTGGCTAAATATTCTACATTTTAGCCAGCTAACTACACCAATTGTTTGACTTGAAGAACATTTATTTATTTTGGGGATTTATAATCCACCTTTCCCATGCCAAAGCAAATGCCCATGACGGCCTACAAAGCTTTTATCCTTTTGTCCTCACAACAACCCTGTGAGGAAGGTGAGGGTGAGAGTAAGTGACTGGGCCAAGATCACCCAGAAAGCTCCATAGGCAAGGAGGGATTTGAACCTGGAACATCCAGGTTACAGCCCAACTCCCCAACCCCGAACATGCTATCCTGGCTCTCAGTTTAATTGGAGATTTGGGGTGGAAGCTACCAATTTTTCTTTTAGTTAGTAAATTGTTTTTGTTGATTAAAATAATTAGCAAAAATAATGTTAATTTAAATTAACGAAGAGGTGCCAAGTGCTTGAGAGGTTGAGCAAGCAGCACAAAGCATCCCTCATAAATTTGTCACTACCCCCTCAATTCTCTACCTTCTGCTTCTCCCTTTGAGATGTTAATGATTTTCCTGGTCACCAAGGTCAAAAAAGCAGAGATATATGCCAATAAAGGTTTCAGAATCAGAAAAAGCAGAGGTAGAGTAGCAGTGAGTGCAAATTAGGGTGTATCATGTGCTAGGAATATTTTAGGAGGGAGGGGGGAGAGAGATGGATCTGCCCCAATTCATGCAACGTATCTATTCAGGCAACTCCTTGTAAGAAATAAAACATTACACACAATATGGGGTTGTGAACAGCCAGGGAGAGTTCATTCCAGTCCGTTTGCCTGGAAAAGGAAACAACCCCACCCCATGTACTGAAATGCCCGTCGTCCCCTGCAGGAAGCTCTGTGAAGTGAAGGAGAAGACACACTCACTCTGGCCCTGGCTGAACCACCAGAAGCAGAAGTACCTGAATCCACTGTACACGCACAACCCCTTGGTCATTTGGCCCTCTGTGGAGCCCCAGAGTGTGATGCTCTGGCAAGGTAAGAAACCACCACCCTTTATGTGACACTAGGTCAGAAACTGCAAGGCAAGGAGTCTATGTGCATAAGGAGGGATGCCAGCAGCCTGACCCCCTTGGACTATTAGAAAGCCTTGCCTTAGTTTTGGAAATTACAGTTGTCATCACCAGCATGCCTCTAAAAGGGGACATTTGTGCCTCTCCATGTGCTCCCTTCTTGGCAATTCCAAGGTGGCTCAGTTAGAGCAGCTGGGAAAGACTTCCCTCCCAGGCAGGCAAGGAACAGTTCATCCTGATTTCCTCTGGGGAGAGGCTCTTTGTGATCCCCAGTAAGACTGGTTCTTAGGGAGACACTGCTGGTCTTGGGGGACACCACACACTCCTCTGTGCTCCCCCAAAAACGTGTTTTTTTAACCAAAGTCCATTCATAGGACAAGCAGACCCAGAAACTCCAAATCACAGCTGGACCCAGCTAGCAGCAGACTACAGTAAGAGTCCAAGGCTGCAATTCCAACCACTTTCCTGGAAAAAGTACTATTGAACACAATGGGACTTACTTCTGAGTAGACATGTGTAGGATTGCACTGATGAGTGGGCCTCTTCTGAGCTTTGAGAGTTTTAACCTAAGATTCTCTTTCCTCACCAGCCCCCACGACAAAGAACTTGTATTTTTTATTTATGTTATGTAAAATGGTCATAAAGAATGTTGCTTCTGGAGGTGGTTTCTGGAGAATGCTGCTTCACCTACCACCCTTGGGCTGCCCTGCCCCTCTGAGGCAGGGTGTGCGTGTGGCAGGACAGATGTGTGCCACAGGTTAAAAGCCATGAGGGATGTGTGTGTAGGTGTACATAGATAGATGTAGATGTGGGCAACCTCAAAATGCCAGATGAAGGGGAGAGTTGGATGCAGGTATCTTATGTGCTGCCGGAGGCATCAGGTGGGCCACTGTGCGAAACAGGAAGCTGGATTAGATGGGCCTTTGGCCTGATCCAGTAGAGGCTCTTCTTATGTTTTTGTCTAACCTACACATTTCCTGCAGGATTATTCCTCCGCTGGGTCCGCTCCCCCCAATACCTAGATGAAGCCTGGGCTGAAATCCAGCAAATTGCAAAAAATGGCAAAACCCTCTTGGAACAACAGAGCAGGTCAGCACCACAGCACACTCCTGCGCAGAATGTTTCAGGAGCAGACTCCAACACCCTTGCCATTTAAGGAGAGCCAGCAAGCCCAGACCCTGCCCCAGAGTGCTCAAACCTCTTGCTTGGTGCTGGTCACACAAGCCACACAAATTTTGTATCAAGAAAACAGAGATTTGATCCTGGACTGCATTTGGCCCATGGACTTCAGGGCTGAGCTTTGTTTTCCTCATCAGAATTTTGGCTCTGAAACTCTAACATAGAGTGATAGAAACAGCCAGACTTCAGAAAATTGTGACGACCATCCTGTGGCAGCGACTCTAGGTGCAGACACAACTTCTTTCTTCCTGCCCTGCCACCCAGCACTCCTTGTGATGAATTCCAGCACACAAAACAAGGCTCTGCCATGGCGCTTAACTGCACTTCATAATTTTCCCAGTTTGAACACTGTTTCTGCCAGTAAATCTATTGGTGGGCTAGTCAAGCTGCTCTAGCTCACTGTCAGCTTCCCCCAGCTGTAGTGCTGAGTGTAGCAATAATGTTCATGCATCTCACAGGACAGTTCCACAGTCAGCATCCAGGAAACAGACAAGAAGCAGTGTGCACACTCAGAAAGCATGGTGCACATGTGTATTACAGTGATTCTTAAAGTGAGGGGTCAGGACCTTCGAGGGGGGGGGGGTTGCAAAAAGCTGAGTGCCAATATTGGATGCCACCATCTGAGCGCTCAGGTTGCTTTCGTGGGAGTAAATCTCATTGAACACAATGGAACTTATTTCCAAGAAAACATGGAAGCGATCTGGTGCCAAAGTGATGTCAATTCTTGTTTGATGTCACTTCTGTGGCTGACATCACTTCCAGTGGGTTCCAGAGAGTTTGTCATTTTCAGAAGGGAGTCCCAGGCTGAAATGCTCAAAAATAACTAGTGTATTCGTTCAAAAAGATACTTTTTGTACTCAAGAGTTGTGAGTGTCCCGAGTGGCAACAAATAAAACATTCTGTGACAAAGCTGGATTCTGAGACCTGCAAATTGGTAACATATGAAAGACATGAAGACATGTTTTCATGTGAAAACACGTGAAACTGCTTTTTTTTACCAACTCAAAACTAGGTATGTATAGCTAGTTCCATCTGCCTCACTGCCTGGTGGTGTCTCTCTAGGGGTGTCTTTCCCAGCCCACCCCTCTGCAGAAGTGGCTAGGGATCGAGCCTGGGACTTTCTGCATGTGAAACTTCCAGTGAGTCCCAGCCCATACCCCAAATTAAAAATGCAGCAGGCATCCGTCAGTCTTGAAGGACTATGGTATCGTGCTCAACACTGCATGCGAAGCATGAAGGCCTGGGTTAGATTGATATGGAGGATAGGCTGTTACCCAAGCAGCAAATCTCCCCTCTCCACATCACTGAAATAGTCCAATGGAAAGGCAGAGCCAATACAATTGGTTCCAGCTGTGTCACAGAGCTGGGCTGGAGCTCACCCTGGGGCTGGAGCTCACCTTGTGGGGACCAACCTGGGTCTTGAACCCTGGCCTTCTGGTTAACAGGCACAGTGTCTTAACCACTTGCGCCACCCACAGCCCAAATTAAAAATGAGCCGCCTAATCTTAACAACAACATAAACCAGAACACTCATACCAACTATGGTGGGAAAATAATGGAGTCTTTATTTTTTGCCTGTATTGCCTTTATAAATACACTCAAAGAGCAGGAAAGAGCTGTGCCCAAGGGCAGACACCCCAGTGTTGCTCCACAACAAAGCAACAGCTACTATAGCTCTGTCCCATCATACAAAATCAGTAAGCAGATCCAAGAGAGCTAAGTTCAGGCTTCAAACTCAAACTCAAAGTACTGGGGGTCAAAGTAATGGATGCGGACGTAGCCGTCCTCGCCGCCACTGCTGTAGCTGGAAACAAAAAAAAGAAATATGCGAGTTCTCAGGTGTTCCCCACCCCATGAAATATCCCCCACCATGAGATTCGGGAGACCGGAGAAGATCCTTACCTCTTTCCATCTGGGTGGAAAGCGACACTGTTGATGGGCCCAAAATGGCCCTTGACACGTCCAAATTCTTCCTCGTAGCCCAGGTGGAAGAACCTAAAGGCAGAAAGGACGAAGTCAGGAGGTGATCACCACAGAGCCACCTGAGTTGGGAGTTGTGGAAGGAGCTGGCCCTTTGAAACCTGCACTGTCACCACCTCCTTGGAGGAAACCCAAACCCCTCCAATCACCTGGCCTCAAACTTGCCAATCCTGGTGGAGGTGGTTGTCACATCCATGGCTTCCTGTCCACCACCCAATACAACCTGCAGAAACAATAAAGCACACACTTCAGTCCTTCTCGTGATACAAGGCAGGATCTAGGGACCTATAAACAGCGGTCCCAGAGCAAGACTGGATGGTCTCTCTTCCTGCCTCAGAAGAAGCCAAACCCACAAGTCCCAGTGTGCATTCCACCTATAAGGAACAGCTCGAGCAACTCCACAACCACACTATGCTCTTAACTCTGGCCCACCTATGTGTTTCCCAACTAGTCTGGAATTAGGAATTAATGCCTTCCCACATAGGCTCATCTCATTCACACACCTTGCCACTTGATTCCCCACACATTTTCACTCATCACTGGTTCAGCCTAAGACCATGCCGGGTAGATGTGGGAAAGCCATAAATATGGCATATGTTCCAAAGCAGCAAAAGGAGTGAAGCTTTCATCATGTGGGAAGATACTTCTCATGCCTCTGAGAGGCCACTCCTATTGATGGTCCACCAAATACCATCACCCTCCTTAGGTGGTAGTGCTGGATGCCCACCACTCTTCCTCCATCTGCTCCTTAGACTTGAAAAGGAAGAGGACAGCGGTTGGGTGTCAACCGTAACAACCATCTCAGCTGGTCTCACAGATTGGCCTGGTCTTAAAGATTGGTCTATGTGTGATGTTCATGATATGAGCCAGTACTGGGCTTCAAATGAGGCATCCATATTTTGTGTAACCCTATTTTCCCAATAAATCTCTTATGCTGTTGTCAATGTATCTGGAAGAGAGGTTCAGAATCCAGCTTTAGACTGCTATCAGCTACAAGCTACCACAATCTTGTAACCATGGACTCACTGAGGACTAGTTTCTTGCCAAGGCTGGGAGTCCCTGCAACTCAGCCCTGGAATATGACACTCCCCACAGGCAACATAACTCTAGACAAGAGAGGATGCCACTAGGGAATTTAGGAACACATACCCCAATTCATCCCCCAACTTACATGGTCAAAGATGGGCGAGAGAGCTGCAGAGTTCACCGGCCGCTCTGTCCTGAACGTCTTCAGGTGATCCAAATTTGTGGAGTCAAACAGCTGCCCAAAGGAGATGTGGATTGTGAGATGCTTTCTTAGCAGAACAGCCTCTTTGGACGTAGAGTAACCCCAGCAGTATGCTAAAGGTCCTAACAGCCAGACTTGGGAACCTCACTGCTCCCAGCCCACCAGCAAGGCCCACTTCCTTACAGCAAACAACTGCAAATTTCCCACACATCTCCATCTCTCTGGATACACTGGGCTACTCCAAAATGCTACTCAAGAGCAGGGCAGAAGCTGAGCATGGCATCAAAATTTAATTCCTACACAATGGCCGGTTGTAAAATTGCACTCATTCAGTTAACAAAATTAACAATTCAAACAGTTAACTGCTTTTGGGTGTTGAAGTGATCCACCAATGCAGCAGATTTGATGAATCCACATAATTTATTTGGGGACTGTCAGATTGAAAATTTTCTTGATACGTGGATAGTTTTGTGGACTTATGAGAAGTACACAAACCTGCAAATTTGAAGGTCAGAAGAACATTTTCTCAAAACGTATGATAAATGAGGCAAGGACTGGAAAAATGTTGTGCCTTTACACATCAAATTGTGGCAATAAGCATAGCCTTGTTCAAGAAGCTTCCTTGTAAGGAAACCATGGCACAGCCTTCCTCAAAAGGAAGCTGCTTGGACAATTCACTAACAAGGCTATGCTATATCTCAAACTAGGCACAACAGATAAAAAACTAATGCCATTTTTTGAAACAGAACCCCAAATATACTAAGGAATGGGTCTAACTTTTTACAACAGCAAAATATGTTTTGCCATGTGTTGTTGTTGTTGTTAAGGAATACACAGCCAAGCACTTGTATTGAAAAGGAATGCCCAAGGGGTGTTCATCCTGGCTTTACACTCCTGCACTGAGCTTGCACACTTGGTGCACAGAAGACCAAGATGCCCCCAAAGCACTTGTGAACATCCCACCGAGCTCCCCAGTCTTTCTGGCTCAGCTGACACATGAATCCTATGTGTAACAGCCATGGCCAACACAAAAGAAAGCGAGATGCTGCAAGAAAAGGCCATGCCAGATCAAGGTCCTGCTGTGTTCTCAAAGGTTAATTAGGGGCACTTCCCGCAAGGGAAGACCCATAAGCCCCTTTTTGGCTGTTGCTTTCCAAAATGTACCTCACCTCCAAGTCCAAGCCTCAGAGATCAGAGATAGATGCTTAAAAGGATGGTTTCTGGGGCTGATCTCCAACAGTAAGACCCACCTTGGCAGTGTTGTCCTTGGAGGCTGTGATAAACATGGTCATGTCCCGGGAAGTCTGGATGTCGTTGATCTGCTTCGTGTGCTCCTTGGCATTAATGAGGACCTCCCCTGTCTAGGAGAAAAGAGGGCGATTAAGGGGAAATAGTGTCTCTAGGCCTGGATTCTCCAAACTTTTAATTAACATCAGGGCTCCTGGACATGTAATTGTGTAGAGGAGTGAATTTCAGCAGATGCAGCTTGTGATGAAAAGCTGCACATGCTGAAGTCCTGCTGTCATCGGGCAGAGATGGGTTGACTGTGGTGCCATTAAGAGAAGTGAGGGCTGTGGCGGCCAGGAACAGGGCCTTTTCGGTGGCTGCACCCTGGCTGTGGAATACCCTTCACCTGGAACTGAGAACTGAGTCCTCCTTTGAGAGCTTCTGGTGGGGCCTTAAGACTTTTCTGTTTTTAAGAATGTTTGATTAATGTTGGGTTGGAAAATTATTTCAGTTTATTGCAAATCGGGGTAGTTTTAAAATGTGTTGTATCTTTTACTGTTTATTATGTACAGTATTTTATTGTTGTTGGCTGCCTTGGGTCCCTTAGCAGAGAAAGGCGGATCGATCGATCTATAAAATTGAAAGGTCCCTCACTCACTGACTCATCAACGCCCAGCCAAAACCATCAGACCTAGAAGTGTGAAATTTGGGAAGGGTGTTCCTTCTGTGATGGGAGGCACCACTAAGAAGCGGTTTTTGGAAATTCCAATTCATTCATATACTTTACATTGAAGAATCACTTCACTGATCAACACCTGCCTCAACCCCTGGACCAAGAAGTATGAAATTTGGGGAGGGTTTTCCTTCTGTAATGCGACCACCCACTAAGAACCAATTTTGAGAAACTTAACCCCTAATGAGGTGAAAAGGGGTGCACCCTCTACTTAACATTGAAGACCGACTGATCAATACTCAGCCATAATGCCTGGACTAGAGGCATGAAATTTGAGGAGCATATTCCTTCTGCGACATGAGACCCAATAAGAACCAATTTGGTGCCTGTGATGCACTGCGGGTGGGGTGAGGCTGGTGCACAGGGAGGATGGTGCATGGTGGGTTTTACTCATGCAATAGCAGGTAAATTTCACTAGTATACATATAATTTCCTCCTTTGCACAACTGTTAAAAAGTCCAAGAGCCCTGAAGTTGAAAGTCTGAAGACCCTGGTGTGGCCACTGGAAAAATACACAGATTACTCCCCAGCTGCCAAGTAGCATCACAATAGCTACAGAATTTATACAACTGCCTGATTCATTTATACAACTACAGAGCATGCTGGGGAAAAAGGCCACAAAAACGTTATGGTCCTGCCAGCTAGTGGCCATAGCTTCATTTCTGGCATCAGTAGGGCCCGAGAGCATTGCCTCTAATCCTACCCATTCACACTCACCTTTGCACTAAACTGGTTCAGCTCCCCATTTTCATGTCCCACAATGATAAATTCCCCAAGGGGACCCCAAACACCACTTGTGATCTTGGACTCGCTGCAGGGGATCTTTAAGTATGGCTCATCACTCTCTGTGGACAAAGGAAAATGGAAAGGGGGTTCAGAGAACCAGCCAAGAGCCTGGGCAGAGCCCTTCCCAATTTTTACTACCCTTCCTGAAGGTCTTACCAATTTGGCTTGAGTCACGGAGATCAAAGAAGTTCACAAAACACTGGTACCCCATTTGCTTGTCAGTGGAAAACATGATGATATTCCCTCCGAAGTCAAAGCCACAGGTCCGTACCGCTGAGTTGGTCTTGACCAGAGCCAGCTGCTTTCCTAACACAACAGGACAGCTTATGTGAACACATTCATCTACTTCTTTCCAATGTCCTAGACAGAAGGAGGCATTTCTTGGGACTGTTGGTGGAGACCCTGTGAACCTCAGGCACACACTGCTAGAACTTTCCTCGTGCAATGCCACTCACCTTCTTCATCAGAGGATAGCATAAGGCTGATAGCTCAGTGTGTTAACTCAGAAAAAAATATCCAATGGGGTTACTCTTAAGCAAGCCTGATTAGGTTTCCATTAGAAGCAATTGAAGCATAGGTGTTTATTGCTCAAACAAGGAAAATTCTTGCTTTTCTGAAGAATGTGATGTGCAGGCAATCATCCTGCATGCTACTCATGGGGAAAGGGGGGGACAACACTAATTAAACATTAAAAAGAAGCAGGATAGTTCCTGCTTTCTGTTAATTTTCAGCTAGCCTTCCTATAGAGTGCAAGGTGGTTGCCTGAACATCACAGGTAAAGCAAGACTGTTAAACAACAAACATCCATACTTCAATAACTTCTAACGGATAACTAAGGTATTGGGAATGAGGGATAGGTGGACAGGTTAACTTACATATGTGGATATGCAGGAATGCCTGTTAAAAAAATAAGCAAGAAATAATTCCCCTGGATGACACCTTCTGTTCACTCTTACTACTCACAGTGATCTCAGCAACATCACAGGTTTTTGCATTTCTCAGTCCTACCTGTCTCACAGTCCCAGAGCCGGCAGCTGTTGTCCGCAGAGCCAGTCAGCACGTGCCTCGTGTCCCCTGAAGCATCAGTCAAGGAATTCCAATATATAAATGTATACATTTTGCAACAAGGGAGGCATCCATGTTCTAGGATGGCTTCAATATCCAGACAAGAAAGAATTTCAAAGCCTAATACCTGCTGTCTTATACCTGTGGTAGTACCTAAACATCCTTTATATGATCGAGTTTGGTGAGGAGCAAGGATATATCTTCTAACTCTTATGCAACCAGAACTTATAGATATTTTACTTGCTGTTTGCCACTGTATTCAAAAGTCATGCATTTTCACGTGCCACCCGCTCACCCCACTGCAGGAACTATCTGTTGTTCCATCAGAATGGGCCATTTGGAAACAGGGATAGAAATGGACAAGACAAGAACGTTCTCTTTAACATTAACCGTTAAGAACACCTCAAACTCCAGGCTGAAAATCTGGGACCTCAATTTGCTGATTTTTGAAAAGCAAAGGATACAATCTGCATCCACACACCAGACAGCACCAGTGTGTCCAGTGTATGTGCCAAGTCTTTCGCCATTGACCGAATACCAAACGTTAACAATCTGGTTTAAAAAAAAAAGAGCTGATAAATCAAAAGAAAACGAAAGCGGATATGGATTTCCCCCAGTGTGTGTGCATGCATCCGTGGTGTGTGTGTGTACTTATATACACTAACCTTGAAGTTAGTTCCATTTGATTCAATAAGACCTACTTCAATGAGACAGACCCAGAATTTCACTGTTAGACTACAACTCAATGCATGAAAAGGAAGCATTGGGCAAAACGTATAACACAACCAGGCAAATAACAGTCTGAAATATGCTTATCCTTGACAAATGTTTTCCTCAATTAAAAAAAAAGCAGGCCTCTGTCAGTCTTGAAAGACTATGGTATCGTGCTCGGCGCTGCATACACTGCATGCGAAGCACGAAAGCCTGGGTTGGATTGTTATGGAGGATATGCTGTTACCCAAACAGCAAATCCCCCCTCTCCACACCACTGAATTAGTCCAGTGGAAAGGCAGAGCCAATATGATTGGATCCAGCTGGCGTCGCAGAGCTGGGCTAACGACAGGAGCTCACCCTATCTATCTACAGTATCTATCCACAGTATTTACAGTATTTATATACCGCTTTTCAACTGAAAAGTTCACAAAGTGGGTCACAGAAAATAAAAAAAAAATTAATAGCTAATGGGTGCCTGTCCCAAAAGGGCTCACAATCTAAAATGTAGTAAGAATACCAGCAGACGCCACTAGAGCAGACATTGCTGGGGTGTGGGACAGTCCCCTGTCTTGTGGGACTGACCCGGGTCTCGAATCTTGGCCTCCTGGTTAACAGGCACAGTGTCCTAACCGCTTACGCCACCCACAGCCCTCAATATTTATTATTATTATTTCCTCAGTAACTGCAGGTTATAAGGTGATTTAAAATGTGGTTTCATAAAAACAAAGTTAGAACTGAAATATTTTCATTACGTTTTACAGAAAGCACAAATGTTTTATTCAACATTCATGGAAACCTAACATGAAAATTATACACACCTCATTATTTTGACAACAGTCACACATTTGCCAAGCATTTTCTACTGGTAACAGCCCAGGAGGCTCCTGAATCCTTTGAATCAAACCCTTAAAGAATGTGGAATTTTAAAATACCAGCAAAGGTCCTCTAGCGGCTCTTTCTGAAAGAGGTCTCTGAGCAAGGCCTATAGCAGATTTTTTACAGTGTGGTTTGTACAGGGAGAAATATTCTATCTATGAGATATCAGATATCTCTACACTAGTGGTTTAGGGAGATTTACTCCTGAAGTAACTCTTTGCAGGGGAGGCATGAGGGCAGTGATGCAATCCCCTGGATTATATCTCTAAGGGGGATGCTTTCACTTTCTCATGTGGTTCGTCTGAGTACCTGGCCCTCCTTAACCCATCAATGTCTTTTGTAGTGACTTCTACTGGTGTTCTTTGACATCTTTTTAGATTGTGAGCCCTTTTGGGACAGGGAACCATTAGTTATTCCAATTTCTCTGTAAACCACAGAGAACCTTTCACTGAACTTTTTTCACTGAAAAGCGGTATATACTGCTGTTCCTATTGTTGGGCTGCAGCAGGCATCAGCAACTGCAGGGAACCCTCAGTCTTCCCAAGTTTTGGAACGTTTGCAAACAAAATATCCAATGCACTGAGGTCACATCTCTGACTTTGCCCCTTCCCCCACCCCTAAATTGGACTAGAGGACCTATGCACAAACTGGGGGTTCACAGCACCCTCACTTTGACTACCACTGTTCAGAAGAGACAAAACAAAGCCAGCACCCTGAATTTGGGCCAGCACAAAACATGCTGCAACCCAAACCTTCTTATTCATACCCCACTTTTAATCAGAGATGCCAAAGCAGCTGATAGTCTTAATAACTCTTAATTTTCTAATTTTTCCCCCCTAAAACAGTCCCATATACTGTGTGTATATACTGTGTGCAGGGGCTGATGTTCAATCCTGCAGAAGCATGAACACAGTGGGCAGATTCCCATTTACCAGGAAGAGATGTAAATGGATGCAACTGACCCAGTTACAGAAAACACTAGTGCTGCAATCCTAAAAACACTTTTCTGGGAGTAAGAACCATTGAACACAATGGGGTTTACTTTTGAGTAGATATGGATTAGTAGTTTCTCCCCCTGCCATTCATTATAGAACAGAGAGAAAAGAGATACCACTTTGACTTGAAAGTCCAACAATTCAAGATACATACCGGATCTTTAGCTACGGTGAACAGCAGGTCTCCTTCTCTGTTGTATTTGATCTGAGTGATTGACCTCTCATGGCCTTGCAGCAGAATAGGTTTCTAAGAAAATTAAATTGAAACACACACTCCTAAATTGAAAAGCCAAACATCAAGTTGAAAGTGCCATTTCAATCACCCACAATATCCTGCAGCCCACCAGATGCCTCAGGGAGCACACAAGAACCCTGCATCCAGGTGTTCTTCCCTGCATCTGGGGTTTTGAGGTTGCCCACATCTACATTTATCTATGTAGACCTACATCTATTTATCTATGCACACATACACATGGCTTGTAGCCCTACCCTTTCCTCTAGGAATTCGTCCAATCCCTTCTTAAAGGCATTGTGGCTTTCTTTGCGGTTTCTTTGCAGTTCTACAGACCAAATACACACTAGGAAAAGAACCATTTTCTTTTGTCTGTGCCTTATCAACTGTAAAAAAAACCTGTGTTTTAACTATTTTTTAGCATCATGTCAGTGTGCCTGAAGGTTTCCCCCCTCCCCAAAAAGAAGTTGGGGGAAAAAAGCTTTCTGTGGTTTCAGATGGCACATGGGAAGCTTCTGCATACAAAGAGTTTGCAATGGAAATGTGGTCAAGCTTCCATTAGTTACCAGTCTATAATAAGGCCAACACGGAGCTTTGCATCCACTATTGGTTTCCAGGTTTCAAAAAGGGTGGAACTAGCGAAGGTGCAAGAGAGAGTGAATGATTCCTGTGCTGGGCCACCTCCCTATGACAAAAGACTAGTTTGAGGATCTTCAGTCTAGAACAGCCATTTTCAGCCATTGTTCCATGGCACACCTATGTGCCAAGAATGATGTGGGAGAATGTGGTGCAGGTTTGGGGGGAGTCATTAATTCGCAGAAACATGTGCAGGGGATGTGAGATCCCTGCTGGCAGCACATTGTCACTTATCAATTGTCAAAAGACTGATGGTGTATCTCAGTGATTTTCAACTTTTTTCACCTTGTGGCACACTGACAAGGCACTAAAATTGTCAAGGCACACCACCAGTTTTTTGACCACTGACAAGGAATCCTATGCTGCAGGAAGAGGGCTCAAATTTCCCAATTAACTGATTAATAAATGACTCAAATAATAATAAATAAATGACTAATAAATAATATCAGGCCCACGGCACACCTGCAGATCATCTGCGACACACCTGTGTGACACAGCACAGTGGTTGAAAATCAGTGGTGTTATCTTAATTTTAGTACCTTGTCACTGTGCTGAATGATGAAAAAAGGCTGAAAATCACTGGTCTAGAAAAAAGGCCAAAAGGGAAGATGGATATAATTATGCACAAAATTATATAAATGCAAAGATATGCAGGGGGTGCTTAGAGGAATGTTCTTTTCCCTCTTGCAAAACACATGTATTAGAGGATGTCCACCATTAGCCATTATTTTTTTCATTTAGTTGAAAGACAGTCTATCTATCTAGCTATAGGCAGCCAGGCAGACAGGCAGGTGGATAAAATTGACAGTTGGGGGAATCAGGGCACAAGGACATACAGGCACCCTCTACTTATTAATCAGGTTAGGGATTGGAGCATTACCCAAAAGTGAAAACTGTTGAAAAGTGGAACCCAGGCTGCAATCCTAAAGACATTTTCCTGGGAGTAAGACCCATTGAACACAATGGGCCTTACTTTTGAGTAGACTTGTTTAGGATTGTCCTCCCAGTCTCAGTGTGTTATTTAGGCTTTTGCAAGAGATATTTATGTCTTTTTGGGAGGCCATTTTGCATTTGCAAGCTGAAAACGACAAATATCACTTACAAAAGTCTAACTTAAACGTATTTATTAACATGAAGCCAAAATACATAACAAATTATAGTAAAATGAACAAAGGCAAGTGAGAGCAATAAACATCTTATGTATTTGAAAGATGGTTATTTACTGAAGAAAGTCATTAAGAAATGCCAAGAACAGTTTGATCACCACGTCACATGCAAATCAACATCAAGGAAGATCATTTTAGTCTTTAGACCAGCAGAGAGAGGCGGAAAGAGTGGAGAATGTGTTGAATGAAAGAGACCTGGGAATAAAGTGAGGTTGAAAGAGTGGAGCATGCACTGAAAGAGTCCTGGGAATAAAGTGAGGTTGAAAGAGTGGAGCATGTGTTGAATGAAAGAGTCCTGGGAATAAAGTGAGGTTGAAAGAGTGGAGCATGCGCTGAATGAAAGTCCAGGAATAAAGTGAGGTTGAAAGAGTGGAGCATGTGTTGAATGAGAGTCCTGGGAATAAAGTGAGGTTGAAAGAGTGGAGCATGCGCTGAATGAAAGTCCAGGGAATAAAGTGAGGTTGAAAGAGTTGAGCATGTGTTCCACTCATGCGCTGAATGAAAGTCCAGGAATAAAGTGAGGTTGAAAGAATGGAGCATGTGTTCCACTCATTCGAGAGTCCTGGGAATAAAGTGAGGATGAAAGAGTGGAGTATGCGCTGAATGAAAGTCCAGAGAATAAAGTGAGGTTGAAAGAGTGGAGCATGTGTTGAATGAAAGTCCTGGATATAATTGAAAGGTATTGAAAGAATGTAACCTAAAAGGGGGGCGCCTGTATTTCTTCATGCTGCATTGAAGCTGTCTTTGGAACTCCCTGCCACAGAATGTGCAGCTGGCCCTTAGCTTAGATGCCTTTAACAGTGAACTCCCAGCCACAGGAGAGGCGGCCAGTCGCCCCTCGGCCACCCTCCCCTGGCGTGGCCCACCTTGCAGAGCTGCTGTCCAGGGCGGGGGTTCCCTCGAGGGGACGGAGAGGGCCGGGGGGAGCGGAGGGACTCACCATGGCGTCCGGCCGGCAGCGCAGCACGAGCGGAAGAGGCGCAAGATACACTTCCGGGTCGAGGACGAACAAAGATGGCCGCCAAGGAGGAACCTGAAGTGCACTGTAGAGCTACGAAAGGCAGAGTGAAAGTCCGTGGCGCACTTCCGGGTTTCCTTACACTCACACAGCAGAAGAGGATAAAAACCAAGCAAGCTTATCACAGGGAACTGTGGATGAGAACAGCCTTGTTCATCTGCTGATATGTATATATGCTTATATGTATATATGTATATATGTATGTACAGCAGCACCTCACGTAACAGAATTAATTCGTTCCGGACGCATGTTCTTTACGTGAAACATTCTTTACGTGAAGCAGATTTTCCCATAGGAAATAATGGAAACTCAGACGATTGGTTCCACAACCCCAAAAATATTCATAGAAAAATATTAACTGGATGTAAAAATGATTACAGAACACTGGGATTGAATTCAAAACATGCATTCAGTGTGCATGATCTCATGAAGTCTACTTAGGCTGCAGTCCTAAAGACACTTTCCTGGGAGTAAGCCCCATTGAACACAATGGGGCTTACCTCTGAGTAGACATGGTTAAGAGGCTGCAATCCAAGACACCTTCAAGTGTCTCCCCACTTTCTCCTTCTCTCCATCCTGAGCCTCTCTCTCCCCTGCTCCCTTCTGGCGAGCCCTGAGTTGCTTCTCTCTTCTCCACTGCTCTTCTCTCCCTCTGCTCAGTGGATACTTGGACACAGGAGGAACAGCATGGAAGTGTTGCTTTCACTATGGGCAGGTGCAGTAGGCAGCCCTGACACTTTTTAAACAGGCTGCCGGCCAGTGCATCTGCCCCAACTGCCAATGAAAGTTTTCTTTACATGAAGCACTTTCTTTACGTGAAGCAGAATCCTGGAGAAATTTTTGTTTGTTACATGAAACATACTTTACGTGAGGTGCCACTGTATATGTATAGTATTGATACAGTGGTACCTTGAGTAAAAAGATACTTGAATAAAGAGTGTCTTGAATAAAGAGTGTTTTGTATAAAGAGCAAAAATTTCCTTTATAAAATTTTATCAAAAAATTTTATAAAGAGCAAAATTTTCCTCAGAAATTTTGACTTGCTTAAAGAGCACTGTCTTGAATAAAGAGCACTTCTGAGGAAGTTTGGAACAGGCTTCCATGGCAAGGGAACTCACAGGCGGGACGAGGAGACTAGCTTGAGCTACAGTGGGGCCCTGGGCAAAGTTTGGAATAGGCTTCCATTGCCAGGAAATTCATGGAATGTCCAGGGGGAGCAGCCTGAGTCAGGTCTGTATGTGGGATCTGTGTGTGGCAGTGTGGAAGGTGTGCCTTATCAATGTTCTATTGCTGCTCCCCATCAGCAGCTTGGGAATGTTAAAGTTGCACAAAAAGACAATAGATTCCATTGAGCCAATGGATAGCTGTGACTCCATTAGTGATTGTGAAAGTCATCCCCTCTCTGTAACCCTCACAACAGCCATGAAGGTTTTCAAAGGTACAGTACAGTTCAGTACTGGACAGTATTTTCTTTATTGCAGTGTTGTGTGTTACTGTATATTACAGTGCTTTGTACAGTGTTATATTGCAGTGTTTTGTAATCATTTTTATAAACAGTTAATATTTTTATATGAATATTTTTGGGGTTGTGGAACCAATTGTCTGAGTTTCCATTACTTCCTATGGGAAAATTTGCTTTGTAGGAAGAACACTTTTTAAGAGAAACATGCTTCCAGAATGAATTAAGTTTGTCTTACAAAGCACATAAGAAAAATAAGGAAAAACCAACATTTTTCTGAAAACCCTTTTTATTTATATAATATGCTCTACGTGACCATTGTTTAGAAAGCACATTTTGGCCCTCAGTATGATTACATTAAATAAACGTTAAATAAAAAAATGGTTTTCATTAAAAAAAAGTTTATTTTTCCTATGTATGGAAACTTATGAGACACCCACACACGCATATTATGTTGTTGTGTATATATGTATGTGTGTGTGTTTGTGTGTGTGTATACATATATATACATATATATACATACATACACATATATATACACTCACAAACACGTACATATATGCACGGTATATATATACACACATATTTTATGTGTGTTTTATATCTATCTATCTATCTATCTATCTATAATACATATTTATATTATTATATATTATTATATATTTTTATATTTATATTAAATACATATAATGTATATCTGTCTATCTATCTATCTATCTATCTATACATATATGATTTAAAATATAAATTACGTTATAGTTACTTTTAACTTTTAAGTAACTATAGTTACGTTATAGTTACTTTTCAATCCCCCTGAAACCATCCAAGAACCAGAAAACTCTGTATCCCCTCTAGCCTTCTATCTTGCCAGACTCTATGTCTCTTGCCCGAAAAGAAAGCGGAATGAGGTCTTCTACCATGGAGGCGAAAGGATAGAGCGGCGACTCTCCATTGACTGCAAAGGCGGCTGGGAATTGAAGGCCTCGCTTTGCAGACTTGCTTTGTGGGTGGTCTCCGTTGCCATGGCGACTGTAGGTGAGGAAGCTACTTCCGGTGAGGCCTGGTCCAGGCTGAGCCTGTGTTCATCCCCCACAGGACCCACTGCAGTGGGGGCAGGCTTGGAAATGGTGGCATGAAAAGGTGGGGGGGCCCTGGCTCCTCCTCCAGGAGACCCTCTTTCTGTTCTGGAGGGAGGGACAGAGTGGATGGAGAGGGATGCTCTGCCCCCACACCAGAAGCAGAGAACAGCCAAATCACTGCCTGTGGAACTCCCTGCCGCATGATGTGGGGAAGGCATGTAGAGAGGTGGTTGCCAAAGTGGGGGTGGGGACCCTCTTGGAGGATCCTGACTTCATGGGGGGAAGTGGATGGAGAGGGACACTGCCACCCACACACCACAGAAGCAGAGAACAGCCAAATCACTGGCTGCCCATGGAACTCCCTGCCACATGATGTTTGTAAGGCACGTAGAGAAGTGGTTCACAAACTGGGGGTGGCAACCCACTTTCGTTTGGGGTGGTGGTGGTGGTCCTTGGAATCTGGCACAGCAGGCACCATCTTGGAATGGGGCACTCAGGCTGCTTTCCTGGGAGTAACCCTGCAATCCAGAGTAACTACGGGAGCACATAAGAGTCATTATGTGTACCTGTAGTTACTGCACCACGTAGTGAAAACCCATGGGAACGTCATATTGCAATTCAGAGCAAATTGTTCTTACACCGGAGCAAGGACTCCCCCATGGTTACTCTGGATTGTGCCCTAAGTGTCACTGAACATCAGGGGACCTTCTTCTGAGTAGACATGGAGGAGCCCTGCCATCACAGCCATGATGTTTGGTGCCTGGTAACAACCCCTTGAAATGAAGTTGCAACTTGACCCCCACAATGAGAACCACTGGTAACTATGCAAACTTACTTGGGAGTAACTCCCATTGAACATAGTAGGGCTTTCTTCTACGTAGTCACACATAGAATTGTGCTGTAAATCTTTGACATCTGTTTTAAACTTTCATCCATGCTTAACCAGATGAAACCATATGGTTTCCTCACTGGGGATCTTCAAGCAGAGGCTCGAGGAGCACCTGTCAGGGATGCTCTAGGGGGATTTCCTGCTGCAGGCAGGGGGATGGACTAGATGACCTACTAGGTCCCATCCAATTCTATGATTCTATGGTATTGCTCTGTTGGGTCAGTGGCATAGGTAAAGGGGGGCAGAGGAGACAAGTCTTGGAGGGAGCCTCACCCTTTCGGAGCCTTTCTGGGGGTGGGGAGCAAAATGGAACCGTACACAATGAACTTAATGGGATTCACAAGCAAGCATAGATAGGATTGCAGGTTAGAATCCTTACTTTTCTGTTAGCATGTGTTAAAAAGATGGGATGAAAGTGACTCCTCTTTTTAAAACCCCTCTTAAACCTCATCCTTCAGTTTCCCAAATCCTGCTTTGAAAAGTTCTCCAGAATAATTCTCAAGTACTGTACAATTTGAGTGTCTTGCTGTTGCAGGTGAAGTTGCTGCTTTGATCCTCGTGGCTGTTCTTTGGGGAGGAACCAACCCATTTTTGAAAAGGGGAACAGAGGGTTTGGAGCAGGTGAAAAGAGACAAGCGGACCCTGCAGCTGCTGGCAGAAATGAAATTCCTTTGTCTCAATTACAAGGTATCCAACACTTCCCCAACTTCCGAGTGGCACCTTTTGAAGTTTTGAGTAGCACATTTTGAAGTTTTCTCCCAACCCTGTAAAGATACCCGAGAGCAAGTCCCATTGAATTATCTGCTATGCTGTGTTAAGCTGTCTGTAAAGCTGAAGATCTGACCATGTTGACCTGTGTTTTTTCCCCCTTATAGTACATGATACCATTTTTGCTCAACCAGTCGGGCTCACTTGTGTACTACCTCACTTTGGCTTCCACAGGTGGGTCCATCTCAAACGCTTTTAGAGGGTGGATGTGGAATGCAGGGAGAAAAGGGGACAGTTCCTACCTTGGTAGATCTTCTGGCCCAGCTTCCAAGTCTTTTGTAAAAAATGAGGTTGTAATCCTATTTATATTTACCTAGGAGTGAGCTCCATTGACTATAATGAGATCTCTGAGTCATTGAGGCATTGGATTGGGCTCTAAATTCCTTAATTGCCACCATATGTCCAAAGCAGATTCTATACAGATATGAAGAGTAGCATCTTCATTTTCAATTATAATATTCTAGCTGGATGTTTGTTACATTAATGCAACAGTATGACAACCGAGGATGGTAATCCTCAATTCATGCATATGGGTCGCTACAACCCTCAGGCAGGATCTGTACTCCTTGTCACTGATGACCTGATCAACAGAGGTATTTGAAAACAGTGTTACTTTATTCAAAAGCAAGCTCATTATAGAGCACCCCAAAATGCACCATGGGGTATGCTGCTTCCACCACCCGTTCTTGACCAAGATGGGGCTGAAACCACTACTGCTTCTGCCAGCCAACTCCCAAGCCAGAGAGGCCGTGGATCACCCCTGCTGCTGTCCTCTGACTCCAGAGAGCAATCCAGAAGTGGAAGAAGTGTTGATTGGCTCTATGGGCAGCAGAAGCCTTTTCTGCCTTCATCTCTCAAATCCTAGGAAGCGATGGAAGGAAGGCTGGCTAGCATCGGGAATTTCATTTGCCCACTCCAACTTAGGCTACGATCCAGAGTAACTACGGGAGCATGTAAGAGACATTATGTGCACCTGTAGTTACTGAACCACCTAGTGAAAAATTAATGGGAAATTTATGTTGCACTCCAGACTAACTTGTTCTTACTTCAGAGAAAGGAATCCCCATAGTTACTCTGGATTGCACCCTTAGACTCAGGTGGGAAAAGCACAGTCCCCAAAATGGGAGAAGGTGGTGAGAGGCAACAGCTTCAGGTGTGTTACGCATCTGGGAATATTCCGCAAAGCAAGCTGGTATGATGCAGTGAGAAAGAGGAGGCTGAACTGAGGGGCAGAGCATTTCTGGTGTGAATGCCATTGGCAAGCCATCATTCTCTGAACCTGGCAACTCATCCACAGTGACTCACTTTACAGGAATGTTATGGGGACGATAACAAACAATGTATGTGAAGCTCTTTCATTACTTTGATAAGTGATGATAAACTGGGGTTGGACTAGATGACCTATTAGGTCCCTTTCAACTCTTAGATTCTAAGTTAGCATTAATGTAATGCTTTATGCCAAACGCTAAAGGGGGAACTCTGGGACCACTGGCTTTCATGGGTGCCTAGGCAGCTCAAGGCCCAGTGTTTCTGCCAAATCCTGATGTCCAGGCAATTCTGACTTTGCAAAGAAAAGCCCACTAGCATGAGCGTGTTCTAAAAGCTGAGCAATCTGTACCCTCTTGGGGAGTTTAAATCCACTGGAAATCAACGCCTGGTGGCAGGGATTTGTACCCCTTGGAATGAATGAATGGCAGAGTTTGGCTCATCCCCTGGTGTGGCTAATATAATTATACAACTACAAGATTATCTACATAATCTGCTATCTAGGTATAAGACCATTTACATATGCAGCAGATTGAGATGTCTGAATTTGGAGGCGGAACCGTAGGCTGCCATCAGGCTATAGGTGGAGAAGACATTTATGTTCCCTCGTGTAAAATAAAAAGTATTTATTCTTCCTGCATTTATTTGAAGAACTAGCACAAGTAGGTGCACAAACCAGGCTAGAACCTCTAATCCAATGTGCTTGATTTTGTTTTTTTGATTGCAGGAAGTTTTTTTACAGAGCTGAACATTCAAAAATGACAGTTTTAGTGCTCAGTCAGAAGTAAAATAGTCATCTCCCTTCCAAGTTCTATAACTTCATTCTGCTGCATCTGTAGACTAGACCCTTGTGGCTTGTTTGACTCACGTGTTAGTCTGGACATGTTTCTGTTGCAATCAGACTTTTCTGCTTGGAATTGACAATCTTCTGTACAGAGCCCTCCAGTGTTGCATTCTTAAAATTATTAGGGCAGTCTTGGTTTGGAAGGTCTCATTTTCAGCTTCCATCTCCCACTGCAGATCTGACCTTGGCCGTTCCTCTTTGCAACTCTTTGGCTCTGATGTTCACACTAGCCACAGGGAAGATCCTTGGTGAAGAAATTGGAGGAGCAAGTAAGTCTCTCTTTTTTGGATCACACACTAGCTCTGTGCATTGCTTGTGGAAGAGTACCTTTTCCTTTCTCTAATGAGCAAATTGTGTGGAAGTTCTCTGCTCCCCTTAAGAGTATTGGGTTTATTTTCCTGCTTCATCTCTTTCCTATAGGGACTGCACTGGGAATATTATTGACTGGCCTGGGAGTTGCCCTCTGCATAGCTGGATCTGTGAATGAGAAACCCTGAAAGGAAAGCCCATGGAGGATGTAAATGTGGAAATGGCTGACAGCCAGCAAACATCTTGGCTACACACCCAGAAAGCTGTGAAGGAGTCCACTGGAAGCAGTTGAAGCCTTGGGACAGGGGCAAAATCATACACCTCACCTCTGGGGCTCTTGCGTCACAGGATAACAAAGTTCCTATTATCCAGAGGAAGCTGGTCAGTATCAAAATTCTTGATTTTTTCACAACACATTCATGCTAATAGATAGAGGAGCACCATTGTGAGAGTTCTTCAAGCAGAAGCTCAACAAGCACCTGTTGGAGATGCTCTATAAGGATTTCCGGCTACAGGCAGGATGTTGGAGTAGATAAACTATTAGGCTCCTTCCAACTCTATGATTGTGCTCCAGAGAGTCCTATTTACATGACTGGAGTATTATAAGGGCATAGGATCTGCCCCATTTGGAGAGAAATTCCTGTGTCTTGTGGTGAACTTCAAAAGACATTTGGTGCCTTTTTGATGCTAGTTAACTTGTAGCTCCATTTTCCCGCCTTTATTAAACTGTTGAGTGATGCCTCTGTAGTCCCCTCTGTAGTCCCCAGCTGCCTTGGAATGTTTCTGTCCCATCCTTTTCCCCCTCCAAACCCAAGCCTATGTTACAAAGCAGAGTCAGCTGAAGTATTCTGGAATGTGCAAATTTATTTGAGGACTTCAATAAGACATCCAGACAAGGCCTGTTCAATTCCAGGTTACAATTGCTTTAGGATCTCTCCTCCCCAGGAGGAGTCTTGCTGGGACTCTGTCTCATCAGTGATGTAGACTCAGCAGGGCTTGTTGGAGCCCGAGAGACATGGGGCTGCCTTGTCGCACTATTCTCTGAATCCCCACCAGAATGTGAGTCTGGATTGGTCTCCCGGAGCTTGTCAGCAACTGCGAACTTTAAATACTGCATAACCATTTTTTTTAAAAGAGAAGAAAGACAGAGTTTATTTTGGCTCCCACACTTCAAAATTATTGAACAGCATTTTTCAGACTATGGGTCAAGGCCCACTGGGTGAGTGATGGCCTTGTTGTGAGTTGTGAGTTAGGCCCATCTGCCTGCCTTTGCCTCTGGCTAAAGTTGGATCGAAACAAGCTGGCATCCACTTCTGGCTTGCATCTCACCTCGACCGTTCCCACATTACATCAGGCCCCTGCAGGCCTTGGATCCTCTCTGTTTAAGTGATTTGCAGGTAACTTAATGGTTTCACAAACATGACTTCCAGTTGTGGTTGCAGATGTTTGTGAGGCTTGCAGAGACCTCTGGAGGTGGACACAATGGTTAAACTGTCAGCCACCATAGATGGTGAGGTGGTTTGCAGCTCCAGCAAGTTAAGAACTGCTGCCCTAGAGGATTGGAGGGGAAGGTAGGATTTTGTTTTTTATGCTGCTGAAATAGTTCGAGGGCAAGGGAGGGGAATCCAATTTTCTAAGGTAACGGGTACTAGAATAAACACCTGTGTGCAGATGTGTTTAAATTATTCTGTATTGATGCTGATGTGACCTCTCTTGACAGCAGGGAGGACAGGTGCACAGCCCATTTATTACACAAACCACATACTCTCAGGCTTCTCAAGAGGAAGCTGAGGCCCATCATGGCAACCTGTCTTGGCTGTTTTAAAAGTTCCACTCTGACCCAGAGGGACAGATTAGTACAATCAGAGATCAGTATTAAGAGCTTTTCCTCCAACCCACGGATGGCTCCTCTGCTTCCATTGGCACTGAAGCCTGATGCTAGAGAAGAGGATGTCAGCTAGGCAGCCCCCTAGCACTTCTGCCCCATGCGCTCTTAACTTCTCCAAAAAGGAGATCAGGAAGGAGTGTGTGATTACTAATCACCAGGCACTACTTCTCTCTGTTCACCAGCACTCATAGGCTTCCTTCCCTGACAATTACCTTGCGGTATGGATGTACTTTAATTCTGGGTACAACCTCCTCCTCTTCTTCTTCTTCCACAGTCTCTGCAGTTTTCTGGAGGTGGGAGAAAAATATTGGAAGAAGATAGGACAATTATTAAGATTCCACACACTTTTGGAGAAGGCTAGAGGGTTGACAGACTAGAAGTCACTATATGATCAATTAAGGCTGATGTGAGAAAGTCTGATAGGTTTTACTGTCAGAGTGCCCAGGCAGAGCTTACTGGATTAGGAAAGTCTGACCCAGAACAACAGATTCCTTGACAGTTTAACCATTTTAGTGAAGCACAGAACTCTAAGCAGAGACTGCAGTGACTCTAGTTAAAGGTGCTTTGCTGTTGATTTAAAGATTGGCCAGTCAGCAGTTTGTGACCTGCAGGCTGCATCATTTGGCTTTTTTATAAGCCAACCAGATCATAGCCTCTGGGACCATCAAGTGTAAATTCTTACGGGCAAAATATATTAAGTGTTTAACAACACACATGGGAATTTAGTCACCTCTCTCTGGTGACAGAGTGCCAACGGGGAAAATTTGGCTGGAAGACTTGAGAAAGGCCCATATCCTCTGCATCTCAAATACCTGATCAATGGGCAAATCCACCTGTGTTTCCTCATCTTCCCCAACTTCCTGAGCTCCTTGCGTCTCTCTCCTCGCATCTTTGGTCCTATAAACACTTCTTTCTAAAAAGTAAAACAGAGAACCTTGAATGGACATCTTTGTGTTTACCGGATCAACGTGGCTTCAAAAAAAAGGTAATTCTAAATTAGACAGGGAGCCATGGCGCAGAAACATTGGCCTAGGCCTGTGAGCCTTCATAGATTCGGGGATGAGTGGCTGGAAAACTCAGATCCATATTAGACCAATAAAGAGGAGCACCATTCCATTTCTAAAAAGAGACACTGCTAAGTTCATACTTCCAGAGTAGGAGCCACTCTAGCGGGCAGCAGCAAGAACAACAAATGTTCAAATATTTCATTCTGGGATACCCTTCTGAGAATGACAGTCTGTCCAGGACCCCCTGGAAGTGATGTCATGGCTAGAAGTGACAGTGAAGGTGCCCAGTGCAAGATTTCAAGGTGGCTGCATCCAGCTTTTCATGACCCCTCCTGAAAAGAAGTCCCAACCCCCACTTTATAGACCACTGGTCTAGTGGCATCTTAAGGACACGCATAGGTTTTACCTTCATCAGAACCTCGGTGTGAGCTTGGGTTCATTTGCCCAACCTGGACTGGTTTGGCATGAAACATGGATTTCCCCTCATCTTTGTGTGGATGTTTCCCAGCCTGTTTGGACCATGCTGGTGGAGAAGTTATTCTGTTCTCTTTCTCTGCAGTTCCTGAGGATTGCACTCTCCGGCGGTCCACCTGGAAGTCCCATATGAAAAAAACTCATTGGGTAATTTAATCACACATTGATCAATTTAAACATCCCCTGCACAATTTATAACCTCCAGTTAGGCCAGCACAAGTCCCTTGCACCAGTCTGGAGTTGTCGCAAAAGTGCGCTACTCCTGGGAGATTAGGCCAGCATGCCAGCCTCCCCATACCATCAAGGAGATGGGACAGTGAGCGAGTTGTGCTGGTTAGGATTGTGCCTTTAGATTCACAAGCTAATACATCAGAGATTGAGTTGTGAGCTTGACAATCTCAGCTGCACAATGTTTGCCGTCAACACAAGAGTGGTCACAGGTGACGTCTGATTTCAACCCATACATGCTGCTTACACAGGTAGGATCTCTGTACAATCAGATGCTTGGTCCCAACACAGGGGCCAGGCTGACCTATTTTTGAAGAGAAATGCCTGGAAGTGGGTGGATAAATTGGAACGGCTTTCTTGACTCTAAAGGAGTTTAAACAGTGTTTGATGGATTTTGCTCTTATTGTGTTGTTTCAATTTTTATTGCAAGTCACCTTTGGTTGCCCCAGGTAAAAACAGTGCGCAGGGTGACCAGATTATTCCTGAACCCCAGGGCCAAAATCCCTGAACCCCAGGGCCAAAATTCCTAATCCCAGGCCAAAATTCCTACCTGCTTTAAAAAATTGCCAAAAAGTGTAGTTTTTTTGTTTTTTGACCATAACTTTTGTTAGGAAGGAGCTATCTCCAAACTGATTTTTGCATTGGATTCTGCTCTTCAATATGAATCCAACGACACATGGCATGATAGGATACTGTGCACTATCATGAAGTTTCAAAATGAAGCCAAAA
The DNA here is from genome assembly GCA_030015325.1 of Cryptoblepharus egeriae. Classification (NCBI taxonomy): domain Eukaryota; kingdom Metazoa; phylum Chordata; class Lepidosauria; order Squamata; family Scincidae; genus Cryptoblepharus; species Cryptoblepharus egeriae. Next base: position 13,951,689 of record JAREYC010000014.1, read on the forward strand.
TGTAGAACAATGAAGCCAAAATGTAGGACACCCGGACAGGAGGTTAAAAATCTGGACAAATCCGGGTTTTTCTGGTCATATGGTCATATAAAACGTATTTTAGAAATAACTTTCAAACCAATCCTGGGTCTCTTTCTACACAAACTTTGTTGAGATGGAAGAGTCACCACAAGGTGATTTTTTGCACTCAACTGCTGTGATGGCCTGCTAATTGGTCCCCACATAGTAGATGTGGCTTGATGGCTAGAACATAATAATTTACAGAATTGGTAAAAGACAATTTTGTACTCTGAGCACCCCCAACTTTAGTCAACATGAAACAAGTATTGACGCTTTGAGAGAGAAGGGCATAGCCAGGAGAGGCAGGAGGTATCACATCTTGAAGAGAATTTATAAGAATGCTTTATAGAGTTCTGCTGCTCCTTGCTACCGTCACTGGCCTGTCTGCTTACTCAGGATGAAGAGATCAACATCCCAGACAATTGTAATTGATTAAAAAAGGCCTGGCCACTTACAGTTTTTCAAACCTTTCCATTCATTCATTCATTCATTCATTCATTCTGTTTTTATTCTGCCTTTCTCCCACACCAATTGGGGACTCAAGATGGGTCCCATACAACATAAAACCAAACAACATATTAAAAACAATTAAAACATTAAAACATATTGAAAACAATAAAACACTCAGGATCATGACAATAAAAATAATTAAAGATGATTTTGAGCACAATCCTAACCATGTCTACTCAAAAATAAGCCCCATTGTATTCAATGGATCTTACTCCCAGGAAAGTGTCTTTAGGATTGTAGCCCATGTCTCCTCAAAAGTAAGCCCCATTGTGTTCAATGGATCTTATCCCAGGAAAATGTCTTTAGGATTGCAGCCATAACCATTCTATATCCTGCTTTCTGGAAAGGAAAGAAAAACATGGAAATAAAAGGCTGATTAAAGGTGACATATAGACCTTTTAGGGCAGCATTTCTCAAAGTGGGGGTCGGGACCCCATTGGGGGTCGCCTAGAGCTTTCCTGGGGGTCACCTAAAGACCCCTGGTGCAGGGGGCCAGGTCAGGCTTGCCTGTAGCTGCATGCGCACTGGGCTGACTGACAGCCTCAGGGCCCAATCCTGTGCATGCCTACTCTGAAATAAATCCCATTATAGTCAGGGGAGCCTTTACTCCCATGCAAATGTGGATAGGATTGCAGCCTCAGGGCCCAATCCTATGCAAAGCCTACTCTCAAATAAATCCCATTGTGTTCAATGTGTGCATAGAACACGCATTTCATTTGTAACAATGAAAATACATCCTGCATATCGGATATTTACATTACGATTCATAACAGTAGCAAAGTTATAAAGTAGCAACAAAAATAATTTTATGGTTGGGGGTCCCCACAACATGAGGAACTTATAAAGGGGTCACGGCGTTAGGAAGATTGAGAACCACTGTTTTAGGGGATGGTGTTAATGTTATTCTGACTCCTGGGGGTGTCAGATGCCTTAGTTATGCCACTGGGAGAGAGTGGAGTACATGGTAAAACCCATTTTGCAGAAATTAAGCATTTCCCTTACCTTTGGAGGAGGTTCAAGGAGCAGTGAGTCGCTAGTGCCGTTCTGAAAAACCAGCCGATCCTTGCCAAACTGAGAACAGTACAAGAAAAATTATGTCAAGATCACAGATGTGCTGAATTCCTTGGCAACTGAGCCACAAGTAAAGGTGTGATTTTTCCCCCAGAGTTAATGAAATAAAAACACAATCATTTCCTGCACTTCTCATTTCTGTTAAAAAATAAAAATAAAACAACCCCAAATCTGCAAAAATAAAAATAAGCACCTCTACACATTGATATCTGTAGTGGTTGGGCTGTTCTGGGGGAATGCATAGGTAATGACTGTGGCTGCATCTGCTGACACGCCACCACGTCTATCACCTACCTACAGTTTAAAGCAATTACCATTTATAATTATAATTTATAAAAGTGTACCTTTGAAATAAAACCACATTTTGCTACTTTCTGCACTTTTCCTTCAGGCAGGGTGACCATATGGTAGACCTCCAAATGTAGGACAAGGGCCCCCCCAAAGACTTTGCTTTTGGAGGACCTTGTCCTACATTTTTCAGACGTCCTACATTTTGCCCTACATTAAAAAAACAATCCCTGGAGGCCTTGTAAGGAGGAGCCACGTTGGTGCTTTTAAGCACCCCCGGGCGGACGGGGAGAGCCTGCAGGGGCATGGAGGGGCTGCGCTGGGGCCTTTGAGCACCCCCCCCGGCCGGCTGGCCGGGGAAGGCAGGAGAAGGCGCAGAGGAGCCATGCTAAGGCCTTTAAGCCCCACCCCTGGCCTGCTGGGGAAGGCGTCCTGCAGCCGCGCAGCCGCCATTACAACCCCCTGGCTGACCAGGGAGGCTCTGTGTGGCTGCTGAGGAAGCGAGGGGCTGGACTGTGGGCAGGGCTTCCAGCCCAGGGCCAGTCATGGGGCGGGAAGGGACCTCCTCCTGGCCCGCCTCCAGTTTCCTGCACTGTGAAGCGCAGAGTGTGCACACTTAGGTGCGCACACAAGTTAAAATGACACCGCCCATGGGCGCCGCTTTCCAAACACGGCAGGGGGTTTCCCTATCATGCCGGACCCCCCTGCCATTTCCGGATGTGTCCGGGCATTTCTGGACATCTGGACACCCTGCCTTCAGGGAAAACATGCAGATAGTGGAAAAATTAAAATGTTAAGAACATTTCTTGCCAAAGGCTCCCTTGCTTCAACAAAAAGTCTGGTCTTTCCACTTCTTGTGTTCAAAAAGGAAGAGAAGAACAGAGCAGGAGTGGTTAAGAAGAGGGGGTGGAATAGAGAAGCAGGTGAGCAGCAGAAGAAGCAACACTCTAGTACACTATCTTTCCTTTACTGAACTGCTCCCCTCTTCCTTTTTCAATCCAGGGAGCAGGAAGAGCAATGGAAGTTGGTGCATAACCAGATAAGGGGAGCGACATCTGGCACATAAGATCACTGGGAGATCTATGGTCAGTCCGGATTCTCCTGCAAAGGCATTCCACCAACAGGGCACCTGCCGCTTGGAGACCAGCTGTCACAACCTCACTGCACAAAGGAGGGCTTAGCTTAAACCTTAATTCTCAAGCATGTTATAAATCAGTGTTATTCAACCTGTGGGTCGTGATCCCAAACCTCCTTTGAGGGTTTTTGGCAACCTTTCCATGCATGAGCAAGAACAGGTTGGGATCCAATCATGCTATCGCTTCATGAAAACTGTGTTCTTGATATAATTGGGCACAGCCTCTTCTCACTGGCCTGCCCTGCAACTCCTAAGGCAGCTAGATCACAGGGTTGTTGTGATGACACTAGAAATAGGGGAAATGGGGAAGGGACAAATGGTGATTTGGGGGGGGGGTTGGCAGAACCAGTGGTGTTTGAAAGTTGAAGACCTCTAATAAGGTCTTATAATAAGGAACATTATTATTAAGTTTCAATGAGGAGAAAGGAGTCCTTTCCAGACCCAAAGCCATGAATATGAGCATAAATCTTGGGTCAGTGCACAATGAAGAACATGAACCAACCACTTACCCCTAGACCATGGTTCCGCCTTCGGTTTATAGGGAGGTTCCTGCAAGGAAAGAAGCAGCAAATTTACAGCATCCTGCCATGAATGGACACACAGAACAAAGTTCTGGGCAAGCCCAAGTAATTCTGTCCCCCCTTTTACTTCCAAGGAACTACCTGCATTTACTCAAATCTAATGCACCATTGAATCTAATGTGCACTTTGATTTTAAAAGGCTTGAGATAAAAAATATTTACTGGCAACACAACCGCAAAGCAGGTGCAAAATTTAATTTTACTGCATTAAACAGTATGATGATGATAATAATATTAAAACAATGGATTTATATTATGATTTTTACTTAATTGCACTACTTTATACAACAGCGGATTTATACTACATTTTTATTACAACAGAATAAACTTAAACTAAAAACTGACCTATACTTATAATCAGAATACTATGTTTATTCTAATGTGCCATCAAATCTAACGTACACCCCAATTTTGGAGACTAAATTTCCTGATTCAAGTAAATATGGTATTTTGTGTAAATTTGGTATTTTGAAGAAAGGACTGAGAAACAGCACAACTTTAAGTGGTGCAAACACTGCCACCTGGGAGGCAGCATCCTCTGATGCTCTCTGCCTGCCTACCGCAATGGCCGCTGCATGGTCTTCTTGGTCACCAGCAGTTCAAAGTAAGGAAGGCTCTTATACTTCTCCAGACCCACTGCCACATAGTAGTGGCCGCTCACCAAATCCTCGCTACTAGAGATGATGTCACCGTTCAGCTTGCAGAGCCTCATGGGAACAAAAGCAAGAAAAATTCAGTGCTTGCACTAAGCACTTTGAATCCAACCACAGATCCAAAACAAGACAGGTATTATAAAGACTACAATAATTTTGTTCTCAGCCCCAAAAGCTTGCTTGCACTGGCTTTTGAATTGAAAATCATAAAAAGGATGCCATAGGTATGCATAAATGGAATGGCCAGGGGGAGGAGATGATTGAGACATGCAAAATACCATCTCCACATCCTGTGGCAAGGAGTTACACTGATTAATTACATGCTTGGTAAAGAAAGATTTTCACTCTCCGGAAACTCACCTGGTCCTGGTGTGAGAGAAGGAATAGTATGCAGGAGATAGAAGGATATTCCTTTCTCTTTCACACAACACTAGGACAAGGTGAGTGTCCGGAGAGTGAGAACAAAGAAAATATTTCTTTACACCTAACATGTAATTAATCAGTGGAACTCCTTGTCACAGGAGGTGGTGATGGTGTCTGGCTCATATGTCTTTTAAAAGGGATTGGAAAGAATTCTAGAAGAAAAACCCATAACAGATTAAAAGCTGTGAAAGGTATGTGTAACCATCTGGTTTTAGAAGTAGGCTTTATCCGAGTGCCAGATGCAATGGCGTGGCAACAGGATGTAGGTCTTCTGTTCTTGTTTGCTCCCTGGAACATCTGATGGATCACTGTGAGATCCAGGATTAGATAGATGGTCCCTTGGCATGATCCAGTGGGGCTGGTCTTATGTTCATTGTGAACTGAAACTTGGCATCAACCTGTGCCCTTCTTCCTTTCTGAATCCATGGGACAGGTTCAGGGGCCATGAGAGAGGTAGAAGGAGGCAGCTCACATCAGTTTCCCCCTGAGGCAGTTAGCTCATTTGGCCTCACCAAAGGGGCTGGCTATCCACACAACTATGATTTCATCAGTATTTGCTTGACAGTCAAAACACACACTGTTACCAAAGTGTCTGTTGAGGGCTCTTGATCTATTGATATCAGCTTGTGCTCTAAAATCAAATTCACAAGGATGACAAAATGGGAAAGTGGGCACAGCTTATGCTGGAACTTACTTTCTGACAGGTCCGCTGCGCAAGTTGGCCTTTTCCGACAGCTGGTGAAGGACAGTGCTCCAGTCCTGCAGGATGCTCTTGTTGAGGACCAGCCGGAATGCGGGGCTCAGCAAATCCCCATTGCGGAATACACTTTGGAGAAGAAGCAGAAAGTGGGAGAGAAGGGATCTGGCTACCTTCACCAACCCTGGAAAGATTCTCTGAGATCAACAGGGAGACAGCTCTGTGCAGTATTCTTCCTGGGACTTTTGCACTGCCCTTTGCAAACATTCTAAGGGAAAGACTATAAACCTGTATGGTACAGGCCAGCAATTTTTCAAATGTCAAACTTTAGGGCACATCTATGCTGAGAAACATCTGCCTCTCCACCATATCAATGCACTGCATGTGATGCACATCGATGCAGGGTTGCTCCTCGAGAGCACACACAACGCAGCCAGAGGCCTCATCTGCAGCCCTGCAGGGAACAAGGGTCTAGTGGGTGGTCCCTTGTTCTCCCACATAAATCTGCTCAAGGTGTGAGATCAAGTCCAGAGGCCAAGTTCTATATCATCCAAAAATTGAGGTTCGGTGGGCAGATTTTGTGAGGCAGGGCTTTTGTGGTGATGGCACAAAACATTTGGAATATCTTTCTGGGGAAGCCAGTTCTTTTCATGGGCCCTCCCTATCTTTTTATTCAGGCCTAATGATCTGCTAAAAGTTGCTTTTTGTTTAATGTTCATTGATTCATTGCCTCAACAGTAATTTTAACATATACATATATAGGAAAGCAACTTCAAGTGCAAATCTTCAGGTGTAAATCAGGTGAGAAATTGGAGCACACCTGTAATACAGTGGTTTTCAACCAGTGTACCATGGCACACTTGTGTGCTGCAGACAGTGCTCAGGTGTGCTGTAGGAATTTAGGGAGAGTCATTAAATTATAGGAAAATTGGGGGATTTGAACAGGCTGTTGTGCCTTGTCAGTGTTAAAAACAACTGCTGGTGTACTTTGACAATTTCAGTGCTTTTAATATGCTGTGTGATGAAAAAGGTTCAAAATCACTGCTTTAATATATATTTGTATTAGAAGAGGTTTGGTATAAATATAATAAGTATACATTCTGCACACAGTTATTTGTCCAGAACTCCAAAAAGAAACTTGCAGAGCAAAGCAGAGTCACTCACTGTATGAAAAAAGGCACATTAACCTGCCTCTTCCATCGATCCAGAACACTCGCCCTCCGGGAAATAACCGGATTCTTCTAGGTCAGAAACATGAGAATTATTATTAATATACCTTTATATACAGTAGTTCTGTGGCATTTAAGAGGAGAAGTGTGAAGAAGAGGAAACCACTTTCCTCCACAATTACTCATCTGTACCATTCCCCCCACCCCGTTTCAAATCCAGGGAGCAGAAGGAGACACAGCAGATGCAAGCACCCCTTTCCTGCCTTCTACCACCTTAGGCAAACTCCTCAGTCAGCCACATAGATGGGCTGGTCCTGAGTAAGGAGATCACAAAGGGAGAAAGAAGATCCAAGGAGTGGCTGTGGGCAAACTCAGGCTAGCCACAGGACAGTAGAGAAAATGTCTGTGCTGTAAAGACTCAGATAAATCTTTATTTGTAAATTTGATTTGTAAATCCCTCCAAACTCAGATGCTGAATCTGATTAGTATCAGCTAATCCTAAATTAAAGGAGTCAAGCCCACTCCCAGTGAGAAGCAGGATGCAATGGACCCTTGGCAGACTTGGTATCTCCCTGGACATCTGGTGGGCCACTATGAGATACAGTACAGGAAACTGGATGTCCTGCACATCATAAGAAGAGCCTCATTTGGCCTGATCCTGCAGAGGCTGTTCTTATGATGCTCCTTCCTTAATGTATTTGTGCTGCTAGGACAGGAGGCCTTGTTGACATCAATACAGAAACTGTGAGACACACCTTTTCACAATGGCAGGTACAGGCCAGGTGTATGGGAGGTGTTGCCAAGGACTACAAAGCCTCATCATAACACAGCAGGCCTCCAAGGTGGCTGGAAGAATCAAGTGGGCTGCTCCCAGGTTGCACACAAGAAAACCTAAGGCTAAAAGGGGCCAAAGGACCCCTCATGATCTTCCGCCACTCATCAACAGCTGTCTATGTAAGATCTTTTGTGAATCCTTACACTCACATGCCAACCATCTTAGGAATTAAAACAACTTTACTTTTATTCAATAGAGATAAAATGTCTTCCTGCAAACCTGACCCCGTTGTAGTGGCATAAGTAAGGAGTAAGAGGTATTTTGCCTTGGGTACCACACCTTGAAAACAGAAAACAAAATGCCTTTTGGAGGCCTCTAAGATGTTGTAAGGGGGAATGTTAAAAATGGGGGGAGTTAAAAAAATTTGTGCCCCAGTTAGAGTTGCCATATGTCCTGAAAAACTGGGACTGTTCCATTTGAATACTTCCTTTAAGGCTGTGATTCTATACACTCTAACTTGGAAATAATCCCATTGTAATTCCCCGGGTCCCGCTTTGAGTAAACATGTGTCGAGAAAGCAAACCTCCCCATAACTATGCACTGAGGGTGCAATCCTAATCAATTCAGGCTAGCATAACTCACCTGGCATAACTTTGCATGGTAGTGTGGGGAAGTCGGCATATGCCTATACACTGGTCTAACCCTCCAGAAGTGGGACAGAAGTGCCGTTTTACACATGCAATCATGCCTAGGTATAGTGATCTTGGCTATGTGTATAGCAAACACAATCATAGCACCATGTTACGTCCACTGTGTGCTATGCAGCATCATGCACTAGGAAGTGTTTTGCAAACTCTTACTGGCTAGTTTTTTTATGGCAAGATCCACTTTCAACTGCCCACAGCAGGAAGAAAGCAGAGCCCATCAATCCTACCTTTCAGGGACTCACCTGCAGGGCTTGTGTGCTCCGGTGTCCACTGAGTTGCTTCATTCCAGTGTTTAGATAGCTGAAGGGAAAAGATTGACAAGTCAGGGTATCTGGGGTCTGGTTAGCTGGGCTGGGTGCAAAATCCTAGTTCAGCCAGACTTCTTCCAATGGGTCTCTTCCCTTTTCCAGGACAGAACTGGTGATATAATTTATCTTGCAACTTGCTGTATAATGGGGCATGAATACTCTAACAAATCTCATGGAATTCATGAAAAATCACAAGTGTGGCATGATTGCTCAGAAGTATGTCCCATCAAATTCAATAAGATTCCCAGCCATGTAGTATACGTAGGATTGGCAGTAACAAGTTGCATGCTCAAGTAGCAAGTTACTTGAGTAACAATACATAAACACTAAACAGAGCTGATTACAGTTCTGCTACCTAGAGGATGATCTCCACAACACACAACACTGCAGGTTTTTAAAATATCACTTCCTAAAATGCGCAGAGCGCTTTACAACATTTCAGCCGTTCAACACCCCCTTTACTGCAGCATACTGCTATGTCCACTTTATAGACTTGGGGAGCAACTTGTTAGAGCCCACAGCTGTGTATCCACAACAGAGGAAGGCACCTCAGCCCAGGTCTTCTGGATATAGCTTTCCATATAGCACCATAAAAAATCCCAAGCCTGATTTAAATTGTCTTGTAAATTTCACATTGTGAGTAAATAGGACACTACACCATCATTCTTTTGGTGAGAGGTTGGCCACTGTAGGCAGACCTTGTACCTACCTATACAAGACCTGTACAAGACCTGTATAAGGCAGACCTTGTACCTACCAGAAGACCAGATGTATTTTTGGTGGGCTTGGGGATACGATATACCCCAAAGTCTCTTAACTGATTCCTTGACTTCACTTCTCTTGCTGCTTTGATCTCCAGACCCACAAATGCAGAGATCCCCAGAGGGAAACCATATTGTGAAGTGCTTATGGGTTGACATCATCAGCCCATTTGAGTCATAATCCAAGTTTGCACCTATAGGCACAGACCCACATCCACAGCTGTGGCAGGATAAACATATGTCATAACAGGGCAAGGCCCCCAAGATGTAGGGCACCCAAGAAAAATGTAGGACATGACAATATATATTGCTTTCAATGTATAAAGCAATACATTTTGGTTTCATGAGGTTTATTTAAACACTATCTTTCTTACTTTTTAGGAGTATTACATATAAAGATAAGATAAAGATAAAGATAAATTTATTGTCATTGTACTCAAGGTATGAGGACAATGAAATGAGGTGCTCTCTCATAATACAACAAAAATATACAAATATCCATTTAAACAAATCAAAATTTGTCCTAATTTATTAATTGCAAGAAGGCTACCCGCTGCCTACTCACAAGAAAATGGAAGACAATTCAGGTTTATTTTCAGGACACAGGGCTAAAAGAGGACATGTCCTGGAAATAGAGGATATATGTCACCCTGAGTTGTGACATCCCCGACCAGTGACATTGGGTAAGACACCTGCCCCCTCACCCTCTTCCCACGCAGGGTGGGCTACCTGGCATGGAGGAAGAACATGGCACATGAGCAACTTGTCTGTGGAGCCCCAGGTACTTGTCCAGATCCACTCCCACAGTCACCATGATCTCCTTGTGCCTCTATGTACAATAACCCTGAAGGGCCTTGGTTGCTGGACACATTCCTCTGGTGTGCCCCCACCCACACCAGTGTCTCTCCTCCACAGCACTGGCACCAGTGCTGGTGGTTCTATGTCCTAATAACCTAAATTAACAACAGGTTCTATGTCCCTTTAGTAACTGGTTCTCAGAACCAGGTGCTCATTAGCAAAGGTTCTACAGAACCTGTGAGAAGCCCCTGAAGCCCACCTCTGACTGGCACCTAACAGGTGCATGAGACCCCCTAACCAACCCAGAGCCAGGTCAGTGTGGCTCTGGTTTGTGGAGAGCTCCACTCCTTCTTTTCTATTCCTTCCACCTCTTTTCTTTTTTTCTGGATGTTCAAGACCAGGGTTTCTCAACCCCCGGTCCAGGGACCACTGGAGGTCCTTGGCTTCTGCCTGACCGGTCCGCGAGAGGATGCCTTTTCCCTTCCTCCCAGCAGGAGGGCTCTGTCAGAGGTTTGCTGCCTCAGAGACCAATCCTATGCTATCTACTCAGTAGTAAGTCCATTGTAGTCAGTGGAGCTTACTCCCACGAAAGTGTGAACAGGATTGCAGCCTCAGAGTTCAATCGAATCCTGTTACTCAGAAATAAGTCCTATTATAGTCAATGAGACTTACTCTCCAATAAGAGAGAGTAGGATGGCTTTGTGCATTTTCAATGCATCCTGCACTGAAGAAGGTTTAAAATCCCTGCTCTGAGCAGACATGCATTGAGACTTTGGACTCTCACATGCAATCCTATCCACAGTAACCGAGCAATAGCTCTATTTATAAATTTGTTATAATGGGATTTACAGCTGGAGGCAGCTGTGCTGTGCTCTAGGTGGGGAAGCCCTCCCTCCAGGTCGCCAAAGGCACAACTCTCTTCCCACCCATGGGCTGGTCCCTGGAATTTTTCCCCCACAGAACCTGTCCCTGGGGGCAAAAAGGTTGAGAACCACTGTTGAAGACTCTTTTGCTAAAGAATGTGGCACCTACACTGGGATATAAAAATTTTAACACCCCCAACTGCAGAAAGCCACTTTCTCTCAGGTCTGCCATTGTGGGTGCAAGTTGGCAAGGGCAATGTACCCCCTGCTCCCCTTAGCTATGCCACTGTTCACATCTGATTTCCCTGTTGGACTTCCTTCTGGCTCATGGCTCTTAGCTTCCTTCTTGTCCTAATTTATCTCCCTTCCCTCCCCAATCACCACCTATCACTCCCTCCAGCATTCCTCTATCTTGGTACCCTGTAATTATGCCACTGATTGAAGAGAGTGATGCTCCAGAGCTTGCCCCAGCCTCTAGGGGCAATAGTGGAATGTGGGGTGCCTCACACTCTCATGAAGCAAGCATGCCTAAACAACATCAAAACGCTGCTCTCAGAGCAGGCATACAAACTAACATTTTTTTCCCCTCTTGAAAACAAAAGGAAGCACTTGCAATTGATTTTCCACTCTATAAGAGTAGAGATACAATATAACATCATCAACTTCCCAGCTTCTGAACTGCCCTTTTGCCACCTCTCTCAATTGCCCTCCTCAATTGCCCCCCCCCAGCCTCTTCTCAACCTAGCCTTCCTCACAGTGGAAATTCTATTAGTTTTCCAAAGTTTAAAAAATGCAGAAATAAGGTTTTTTTTTCAAAATTTACAATATAATTATTACAAATGCTTTAAAAGAGTACGAGGCAGGTGATATAGGTGGTAGTGTTAGCAGATGCAAGCAGTCACTACTGCACCCCTACCCATTAAATAATAAACCAAATAAAACAGTTTCAATTTTTTGCAGATTTTAAGAGAAGCACAGAAAGCTGTGTTAAGTTTTTATTTTATTATTCCACCGTCTCCCACCTCTATTTATGGATAATCCAATGAGAGCAAATTTCTAACTAAAGCTCTAACTTTAGCAAATTTCCTAATTTGCAAATTTCTAACTAAAACAAGTACAATGTTTAAGATCCTTAAGCTATCTTAAAGGTATAGTAAAACCTTGGATTGAGAGTGTTTTGCAAGACAAGTAAACATTTCTAATATATTTTAACCTGTTATACAAGCAATGTCTTGATAAACAAGCAAAAAAATAGTCCTGGCTGGGACATGGCCAGTTTCAGTGCTCTACCAGCACCTGCTCAGCTTCTCTTGAGAGACCTCCCCTTGCATGTCCAAGCTACAGTAATCCCTATTATAATGAGTAGGACTCACTTGGAGCAGATTGCAGCCTTAGAGACTTAAGAGACTATGGCTGCAATCCTAAAGACACTTTCCTGAGAGTAAGACCCATTGAACACAATGGGGCTTACTTTAGAGTAGACATGGTTAGGATTGTACTCTATGGCTGCAATCCTAAACATACTTTCCAGGGAGTAAGTCCCATTGAACTCATCAGGTGTTCAGGACTTACTTCTGAGTAAGCATGCATAGGATTGTGCCCTATGGCTGCAATCCAATACACACTTGCAATCCAATACACAATGGGACTTACTTCTAAGTAGACATGCTTAGGATTGCACCTTAAGTGTAGGTTAATATGATTTTTTATGTATTTTTATTTTCTTTATTATTTTGTATTATATGACAGTATTGTAATAATTTTTATCTGAATATTTTTTGTTGTGGAGTGAATTGTCTTGAGTTTCCATTATTTCTTATGGGAAAATTTGCTTTGATATACAAGCATTTTGGATCACAAGCATGCTTCCAGAATGAATTATGCTTGTAAACCAAGATACTGTACCAATGTATCTTATCTATCTTAAAGCTATCTCAAAAGTAAGCTATTTCCCCCATGTTCAAATTCTTTTACCTTCTGGGAAAGCTTCTGAGACAGTGAAGAAGCACATAAACATCAACATGGTGCACATTTTTTTTTCTTGTTTACTCAATCTAACATACCCAATCAAATCTGAACTGATTTCAGCTGGTCTTAGGAAAACCATTCTAGAAAGGCAAACATGTCTAGAGAACCCTGTTTTAATTGCTGCCCCCCAAGTGTTAACTTACTCAATCCTCCTGAACCGCTCAAAACCAGCAGCGACATATTGACCTCCATTCTGTAACTCTGCCAGGCCTGTGACCCGATGACCCTTCCTGGGAGTGTAAATGCTCCTGACCGCCACAGAGGCTTGGACGGTGCTAGTTACTTCATTCAAGAAAGCCTCAAAGGTGAGGAGCCGTCGGGAGCGCACCACAAACTTCCTGCCACTGAAGAAGGGGTCCCCATTGCGATAGAGGACCACATTCTTTGCAGGAGGAGCCACAGTGACTGATCCACAGCTCATGCTGCCCTGCCAGCATGGGCACCAGATGCCCCTTTAAGGAACACCCTTGGCAAAGGATGGCTGTAGAACACTCTGGGAGTGTCACCACCACTGAGCTGCAAAGCCTTCCTGTCCGATCTGGTCTCCCTGTGCCAAGCTCTCTGCCAAGACCCAACTCTAGCTGTTTCCATAGTTGCAAGCTCAGCAAGGAAGGGTGTTGCCTGGTTGGGCCAAGAGACTGAGGCTCATTCCGACACAGAGAGCCACCTCCTTCCACTTGCCAAGAAGGAATCTCTTTTATCAGCTGAAGTGCTGGAAGTGCAGGGGTCAGGTGAAAACACCCAGATCACCATGACACAGCCAGCCGCAGCCACATGCCACAAAGACTGGACAACAGAAAAATGAACTCCTTTTTAATGCCAAAAAAATCAGCTTTACATTTCTTGGCTGCAGCATTTTCTTCTCTTATTCCTACTCTGAAACTTGTCACCTATTTCATCCCAAATGAAATCAGGTTGCAATAGGTTGAGCCAGGAGTTGCCAAATGTTTTAGCACCAGGACCAACAATACTTTGTTGGCAGTTGTGGCAACTTTTCAAAGCCTAGAGAAGAGAGACATTGGATCCAAGGCAATCACTGCCTTAACTAAACCAATTTCTTGATGTCTTGCCCCACAGATTCTAAGGTTGGGTGTGCTCAGGCCTTCACCTCACAGGACTGTTGAGAAGATACAAGAGGCAGGGGGAATGTGCTAGTGGGTGGGCAGATTGGGGGCAGGATTGGTTGTGAGGACTCATACTTCATTGGGGTCATGAGATAGATTGAAGACAACTTTTTTCAACATTACATATTTCTTGTTTCATGCTATTTATATAATTTAAACATGTTCAATCAAAAATTAACTGAAAAATGGGGTAAATATGATAGTGCTACCCTAGGCATGTTTTTCAAAAATCCCACTGCATCCAACAGGTACATTTTCTTTATACTGTACATTAGCTCACAGTCTGTCTCCCTAGAGAAAAAAATTATCCTATGCAAATGTCTCAGTTTGCCTCCAACTGAGCCACTTTTCAGCTCAGGTCCTTAGAAAAATATAAGGTCAACTACATAGACCCAAAAAAGATAATGTTTTATTCTAAAAATGAAAAGATGTTGGTATTTTGACACCACTGAGACAGTTCCATTTTACAGCAAAGGGTGATTGACAGCAAGCTATGTTGAAAAGTCTTGCAGAGCCACTGTACCAGTCCGGAGGGAAGGCATCAAATCTCTCTCTCTCACACACACACACTAAACCTCACACACACACATTAAACTCTCACACACACATTAAAGAGAAAATTGCTTCAGCACTCTTGAAAGGGGAGCACTTTTGGGTGCTCTTAGACTCAGAGGAATACAGTAGTGATGTTCCAAAACTGAAACACGGTTCTGGGAGCCAAGAGCTTTGTAGTCACACAGTTCCATCTGTGACGCAAGACCGACAGAGCCTCCTTCTCTCAGATCACCCAAAGGCAACAACATTTAACCACAGAACTCATAGCGGGCCAAATACCAGCCAGGTCAGCAGAGGCTACACATTGTATCCCAGATCCTCAACTTGACTATTGCTTCCCAGGGCTGCAAAGACAGTGACTGAGCCCTGAACAAAACATTGTGTTTGTTTTTCAGTTGCTATTTAACTCCCTATAATGTGTAGATCTTGGATATGAAGTATCTGGAGAGAATCTTCCATCTTCATGGATTTTTACAAGACATCAAAATTAAGCTCAGTCCAGTTTGGTGAAGTGCATGGGAAGTGGCCAACTTCAAGAAATGAGAAGCGCTTGACTGCAGTTGCAGTGCCATGACTATTGCTCCTTGTTGCTTTCTTTCTCCCACGGGCTGGGCACCAGCAGGGGAAGCACTTCCAACACTTCCAAGAGTGGTGGAAACAGCTCTTGCACCAAGACAAGGTCCGTCACTCACTCCAGAGTGCCCAACCTCTGTTTCAAGGTCAAATACTGGGGAGGCAAAGATAAAAGAAAAAGAAGTCAGGCACAATCGTAATGCAATTGTGTATCAGAGCATACTGTCAGTGCAATCTTAACCCTTGGTCAGGCTGGCACAAGTCCTGTATTGTCCCGGGGGTGTTACAAAAGTGCCAAAAGGCACTCTCCTTGGCGGGGAGGTTAGGCCAGTGAACAAACAAGCACCGGCCTCCCCACGCCACTGCAGGAACAGGGAGAGAGGTGAGTGGTGTTGGCCTAAATTGCTTAGGATTGTATCCTGTGTGTTGCTTATTATATATATTTTGCAACAACACAGAACACTAGATGGCACAAGAGAGAAGTTGCCCCCCACACCACTCTCTGCCAGTCCCAAAACACACAGTGCAAACTGCTAGTGGCTTGGCAAACACTCCAATTTTAAAAGATTGTAGGCCCACTAGCTCTTTGGTTGATGACACTGGAAAACTTTCTCCTTCACAAAAAAGAGCAAACACCAGACCACTTCTTGTATGAGCTCTGGATGTTTACAGATACTGTCCTTCCCATGCAAAATAATAAAACAGCTCCAGGGATTTACTCTTACATTCTTACGGCTGGCGATAGCTTGCTGCAGCCACAGCAGCTCCATGGTCAGGTGCTTTCGGTAGCGCTGGAGATCAGGCATTGTTTGGGGCATCTCCCTTCCTCTCTGGAAATGGAGATCTGCACAAGAGGACAAACCAGTCATCCCTTGCCATCTTGATTTCCCATAGTCCCATTTCCCAAACCTCCTTTATTGCTGACATCTGGACTGTGATTTCCCTGGGGCACAGCCTCGTCTTTGTATTTACACAAAGCAACAAGTAAATTAATGGCACTGAAGAGCCAAGGCATAGACTGCACACAAAGGGAGGGGGGTTAAGACCCAAAATATGTAATCTACCTAACTTCCATGTGCCTCACCCTGGCTCCATCTAGGAGACTCTGCTTCTAGGAATGCACTGCCCCAAACAGATGACACGTTGCTGCAGTCTTGGCCCTCTTCACTCTCCTCTGACAGGGGCCAGGCACCCCCACAAGGCTTGTCCTCAGGACTGTCCAGACTCTGCCTCGCTTTCACAGGAGGTTGGCTGGGGAGCGCAATTTCACAATCATGCTCACTTTCAACTGGACGAGAAAGCATGTCCTCCTTTTTATGCATGTAGTTCTTGCAGGATCCTGCCTCGACAGTAATTGATTCCTTTACTTTCACAGGTTTCTGCCCAAGCTGTATTTTAGATATTATACAAGAAGAAGAAAATTACAGACCAGGACAGGCAGGCAAATATTCTATAAGGTTCTCTCTACTCAGACAGGGTTGCCATAATTCTCTTCCAAAAACCAAAGAAACAGAGTAGTAAGGGACTTAATAGGTCATCTAGTCCCCTACCTTTAGCAGGAAGTCCTCCTTAGAGCATCTCCAACAGGAAAGAAAGAGCTTCTTCTCAATTCTAGTGAGATATTATTTTCACTATCAAAATAGGCTCACTGTAGTGCTGGGCTTCAGTGGGTTCTCACAGATTCTATAGAACCCTTTGCTAATGAGTGCCTGGTTCTGAGAACCTGTTAATAATGGGACATAGAACCTATTGTTAAGTTATTAGGACATAGAACCTGTTGTTAAGTTATTAGGACATAGAACCTGTTGTTAATTTATTTGAATCCCACCACTGGCTCACTGCTATTTAATCCACTCATTCCCAAGCCAACCTGCCCCAAAAGAATGACACCAAATTGGCAAGAAAAATAAATTAAAAGCTCCCCAAAGCACCCATCCACACAGAAGGCTGCCCACTGTCCCTCTGAACGATTCCCAGACTTGGCCTTCCTGCCTCTACTGGAGGCAGGTGATTCTAGCAGTGATGCAATGGCTTCCACTCTTTTCCTACATCTCCTTCCAATCTGAATCAAAGGAGAAAGAGGAAGAGGAGGAGCTGCAGCAGTGACCATCTCTTACCAAACCACTGCAGGAGAGGACTACTTCATGAAATGTACCAGCCCTTGACGGTGAGGACTGATTGCCAAGGGAGGTGACGGACTCTCTCTCACTGGGGATCTAGCAGAGGCTCGACGAGCACCTGTCAGAGATGCTGTAGGAGAATTTTCTGCTATAGGCAGGAGGTTGGACTAGATGACGTACTGGGTCCCTTCCAACTCTATAATTCTATGATAATTCAAAACTTGAGAATAAACATTGTCAAATCTTGGTCAAGATTAACTTGTACCTTTGAGAGGAACATCGGCCTCGGTATGGAACATGTGCTCCACTGCAGAAGATCCAGGCTTCCTTCAATCTCCTTGACAATGCTCTCATACTCCTCCTTTAAGCTCTGAAACCTCTTTCTGACAAGATGACCCCTGATACTGGCCTAGAAAAAAAGAGACAATTAAAAACAAAAATATCCTCCTCTCAACTTAGAATGGACTAAGAAACCAACAGTCCAATCCCCAACCACAAGGGAGGCCAGCCCTGACAAGTAGGTCGATGAAGCTGGTTCCATCACTTGATCATCAGCTCTGGAAAAATTTCATTCATTGCTTGACTAACATGTACTATTATTAAGTTACTGCTTTTATTGGAAGATCCCCGATTTACCTTCTCTGGAAGAATGGTGGATCAAGATACTGGACTTTGCTGAGAAGGATAAACTTACAACTTATCTTAAGGAAATGTCAGTAAAAATGTTTATGGACAATTCATGGATTTTCTGTGTGGAAAAAGGATTATGTGTCAAATGAATTATGGATTTGATGAGATTTGAGATTTGTTATATGATTTTTATCTCCCTTTTTCTCTTCATTGGAATCATAAAAAATAAGATGGTAAATGGTTGATAGATCTTTAGATGGTGAGAACTGGTTTGAGACTGGTGGATTTAGAATTCTGCACTTGCCTTATAATTGTCATAGTTCCATGTAGGTTTTATTTTATTCTTTGTTCCTTTTTTCTCCCTAATATTTTTGCTTTCTCTATTTAAAATAAAATTATTAAAATAAAAAATATATTACTGCCATTAAATATTTAGGAGCATAGCCGTTCAGGAAGTCAGCAATCCGAGTAGGCTACATTCCTGAATCTCACCCCAAGGTAAGCCAGGTGCTCTTGCCCCAAGACGAGGGGATATGGGCCAGGTCTGTGGGTCAGTCTCCTCCCCACTTTGGCAATAAACAGAACCCACCATTTTAGAGGCCAAAATGTGACAATGAAAATGCACTGATCAAAACAGCAGATGTGTCCAGTCCTCACAGTTCCTTGCAATGCAGCCACATATTCTCAAACCATACTTGGGAACAAAGAAAAGGACACAACCAAGACCACACTAACTGTAAAAACTACAAAGAGGTGCACAATCTAAAATCATATATATCTTACTCCTGCTAACTGGGCAAAGAGGCACCTTCAAAGCAGTGATGGGATTCAAAGAAATTAACAACCGGTTCTGTGCCCATCTGGCAGCCACTTTTAAATGTCTATTTTTAAACTTTATGTGTCCTATCTCTCGTTAACAACCGGTTCTGTAGAGTAGGTGCAAACCTGCTGGAGCCCACCTTCAAAGTAGTATCCTCTTATACTTAGCAGGGGAAGAGCAACTATCTCTCTTCACCCCAGCAGGGCACCTTTCCTAGTGGTTGTTGCTGGTGACTTGTGTGTTTGTGTTTAAGACTCTGAGTCCTTTGAGAACAAAGAACCATTTCTTCATTTGTTTTGCAATGAAAACTGTTTAGTGAAGTACTCCTGATGAGAAGTGACTGTAAATATTTACTGCTACTAATTTACTGCTTGGGTCCTACAAGATGGGGCGAGCTCCCATCCTTAGCCAAGCTCCTGCCAACTTAGCAGTTCAAAAGCAAGTAAATGCAGGTAAATAGGTGCCACTTCAGAACACATAGCGTTATGTGTACATGCAGGCCACATGTCCAACAGGTGTATTGGACAACACTGGTTCTGTGGCTCTAGAGATGAGCACCCCACCTTAGAGTCAGTCATGACTTGCAGTACAACTTCTGGGGGACACACTAGTAATAGTTTACTATAGTTTACAAGTAAAACTATATTACAAGTACTGTAATAGTTTACAAGTTCTTTTGAAAATTACTAATTCTTTTACTGGAAATGCTTCTATTTACTGCTAATACTTTACGATAACTGTTAATACTTTACTAATACTTTTTACTACCAGTAGTTTACTAACACTTTACTACTAATTTTAGTAATACTAAAAGTAGTACTATTTACTACTACTACTAACATTTTACTACTTTTTACTGCTCATGTACATTACTATTTTTACTACTCATACTTTACTAACACTTTACTACTATTTTTTACTACTCATACTTCAGTAACACTTTTACTACTACGATTAACTACTCATACTTTACTAACGTTTTTATTACTACTTTTACTAGTACTTTTTACTACTCATACTTCACTAACACTTTTACTACTAGTAGTAAGAAGCAGACCTTCACTTGGGGTTCAATACATGTGGAGCCCCCCTGCCCCCACCCTGAGAGGTTAGGGGTCTCCATGAAGGCCAGGAGGAGGAAGAAGAGGCATAACAGCTGCCCCTGCCCCACCTGCAGCAGCAACAGCCCCCTCAGCAGCTCCTCTCCCTCCACAGCGCCTCTCATCTTCCTTCCTCAGGCAGCAGCAGCTCCAACTGTAGGCGCTTCCGGGTGACTTCATGAAGAAGCGCCAAGCCAGCCGCCTCTCCTTCCACCAGTTCCTGCAGTTCCGGCCAGGGCCGGTGGGTGGCGCCAAAGAGCAGCAGCAGGAGTGCAGGGAGGCTGCAGCTGCAGAGCCCCACTGCCCTGCATGCTCACTTCACAACACACACACAAAGAGACACACATACAAGCATACACAGAGAAGCAGAGACAGACACAAAAGAGACACACACACACACACAGACACAAACACACAGGACACACACGAACACCAGAGACACAGATGCACACACACACACGAGACATGCACAACAGAGACAGAAACAAACACGAGACACAGAAACACACAAAGACACACACACAAAGACACAGAGAGACACAAAAGACAGATATGAAGAGACACAAGCATGCAAGAGACGCACAGAGAGACACACACAGAGACATACAAGCACACACAAAGACAGAGAAACACAAACACAAGAGAGACACAGAAACACATAAAAGACACACAGAGACATGCACAGAGACACAGAGAAGGGTTTTCCTTGCTAGTGCTTTTATACTGGACTATCCTAGGCAGCTCTACTCAGAAGTAAACCCCGTTGAGCTTACTCCCAGGAAAGCATGCATAGGGACTGCAACCTAAATTAAATACTAAAATGCTTGTCTTTGACATCAAGGCTGGCCTGTCCCTACAGCCTCCTTTTGCAGGCAGCTTATCAGAAGCGGCATATTTTTTCCCTGGTCAGATGTCCAAAAGTAGGCTTGCGGGGCCCCCAAAATTTCCTGGGGTCTTACATTTTCCAGCTCATGAGATGGGGGTGCAGAGAGTACAATGTATCCCAGGGACCAAAAAAAAGGGCCTGGGTGCCAAAAATTTCCTGGGATCTCAGAAATTTTGCATATAAGTCTAGGTACTTCACTTATAATTTTATATTAATATAAGATCTCTCTCTCTCTCTCTCTCTCTCTCTGTGAAAAGTCACTCCATGACTCAAAAGCGTGGAAATAGAGTTCTATAGAGTAGGTGCGATAAATACCAGTAGATATGACCTTGGTGGGAAGGTAGCAGTGTTCTGTGTGCATGTAGGCCACATGTCCACAGAGGCATCTTTGGACAACCCTGGCTCTATGGCTCTAGCAAAAGGTGATGAACGCTGGCCCCTAGAGTTGGTCACAACTAGCAGAGCAGCCTCCTGAGGACACCTTTACCTTACCTATATATAGTAATCTTACCTATATATAGTAATTTGAGTGAGTGGCTGCCAATGCTGAGTGGTGGGAGCTCTGTAGATCCATTTCTCTCCAACACTACCATACTAGCACATGTGCTCTACCCCAAAGTGATGCCTGCCTTAATTGTTCTTAATGCAGCAATTGGAATGTACAGAAGAATCGAAGCAGAGGTGCAGAACAGTCCTATATTGTACTTTATTTTGATAAAATACTAACCACTATTCATAAACCCATCACTCTTAAAGAAAGTAATTTAACCGAGACTTGCACTTGTTCTTTTATCTTCAGTGGCATCAGGTGCAAAAATCATCTGATTGCAAGGCGGCAATTTGCATCTGTTCCAGCTGATCCATTGGTTGTGAAACCAGAAGCATCAGGAGAGCTCAAGTGCAGTGCTATGCAGCATGGATGTCAACTGCTGGCCCTCTGCACCACAAAATGCAAGATAGTGCAGAATCATGAATTTAGAACCCTGAAAACAATATTTTGCAATCTGTTCCCAGGCACCTTTTGCTCAAAAGGGCTGCTGAATCCAGTGGGACTTTCTTCTTAGTCCATGTGTCAAAGACTGCAACCTTACAGCCCAAGCACATTTACTCAGAAGTAAGAACCATTGTGTTCAACGGAACTTACAGCCAGGTACATGTGCATGACTGCCATATTCAGTCACTGAAAGTGCACAATCCTAACCAATTTTCCAACTCCAGGGTAAAGACAATGCAACTTCAAGATAAGGGAACAAACAATGCCTAACATTGAGGCTTGGGTGACTCCCCCCACCACCAAGTGCAGGACGCAGCACATGGGACAACTCTGCTAGTCCTAGAAGGTTGGTTAGGATTTCTCGCTGAGATACCAAAACACAACAAAACACGACTACACAAGGGAGCAGATCAATTCACATCTGTAGGGACAGTGCAGGACACCCTCTCATTCCCTGCTGGATCACTTGACCTGGATAACTCACCAGTACCCTCTGATTCTGCCACACTTCCTTCTCCCCTGCAGTAGAAGTATGGAATGAAGCACTAAAGTAAGTATAGAAGGAAGTAGAGTGGTGGGCTAGAGTTTCTCTGATGTAGTAGCCTGTCATTATCCTTTCTTCTCTGTTCCCCTTTTTCAAATCTAGGGAGTAGGAGGTATGCAACCTCTTGGACTGGCCATTCCTGCACATCCATACAGCAGATATTGCAATGGAAGCCATTCAGTTTGTTTAATGTCCATTTGCTTCAATTCCCTGGGTACCTTCTCAGCATCAGGAATTTTTATTGATGGCTGGTACCATGTGATGAAGGTCACATTCAGCCAAATATAAACTGGAGTGGAAAAGCATACTTTGTGCAGCTATGCTATTTGAATCTCAAGGCAAAGGGAGGAACTGGATCGTCCTGTTTTGGTGCAGAGTCCAGCCATACAAAGCTCCAACTGGCTGACCTCTGTAATGGTCATCCCCCACTCAGCCTCCCCAGAGCAGTTTTTCTACTTTGACAAATGCAGATTCCTGTTTTTGAAAGAATACATAACAATAATAAAGTTGCAAATGAACATACAATTAAATAAACATGCCATAAAAGGGAAATGAAAGTCAGAGACAAGCAGCCTGTTTAAAGAAGAGGGCCTTGATCTGTCGGCCTGTCCATCTGTCCGATGATCTGGGATGTTGGGGAGAAGACAGGCTGGAGCCAGAGAAAAAAGCCCAGATCTTAGTCTTGAAGCATCTACAGACAGCCTGATTTCCAGAAGTGCATCTTTTCTAATTGGCGTAAGACACATTGCCACACTGGGTGGTCAAGAGGAGTATCTCGCAATGGCACGCTAGACATCTGTGCACAATGTTCCACTTAGCTACAAAACTGAAGCAGAGGGTGCTCAGCTCCCCATGCCATATGTGTGTTTGGTTCATTGCTGTTTCTGCCTTCCAGGGATGGCCCAGGAATTTACTCCTTTGTCCTCTGATGTTTGATCCTCCTGCCTGGGCAGTTCAGGAGGCAACCCAACTGTCTGCAGCTTCCTTGCACTGTACAATATAGAAGCAGCCTCTAGCCACCAGCTCTTCTTCCCTGGGCTCTACCACTCCTGTTGTGAAGATCATGGAGGAAAAGTCCAGAGGAGTCTCCAGGTGGCCTCCGTGATCCCTCTAGGTGGTGGATACGTCCTCCAGGTCTGGGTTTTCAGCCAAGTGAAGCTTCTGGCTGAAGTACAAGGGTTAAGGACAAACAAGGAGCTATCAAGTAATGACCTATCCTAGGACACCATGTCCAACTGGTCTCTTAATTCAGACTGCAATCCTAACCACACTTTCTTGGGAGTAAGTACTACTACTATTGAACACAATGGGATTTCTGAATAGACATGCTTAGGATTGGACTGTCAACTGAACACAGCTTCTTGCAAAGTAGCCAGATTATTTGGGGGGATTGCTGGCTATGATAGCAACCATGGAATGCAGGGAGACAGTTCCTACCTGTCCCATTTTCCTACTGACCCAAAGCTAATACAGTTGTGCCTCGGTTAACAAGCATAATTCATTCCAAAAGCATGCTTGTAATCCAAAACATTTGTACATCAAAGCAAATTTTCCCATAAGAAATAATGGAAACTCAGATGATCTGTTCCACAACCCAAAAATATTCAGAATATTGTAATATTGCAATATAATACAAAATAATAAAGAAAATACAAAATTTAAAGAAAAATAAATTAACCTGCATTTAGTCTCTTCAGTCTCTCAAGCTACAATTTGCTCCTCATACACAGAAGTTAGCCCCACTGATTATAACAGGGCTTACTTTAGACATGCAAGGCTAAGACTCTCAGGCTCCTTTCCATTGCCCCCTTACATAGGAGTGATCCCCGTTGACTGTACTAGGCTTACTTCAGAGTAGACATGCATAGGCTGGTCTCTCAGGAGAGGCTGAGCAAGTGCTGGTAGAGTGCCAAAATCAGCCATATCATGTCCGGGACTATATTTTTTTGCTTGTATTGCAAGACATCAATTACATTGCAAGACAAAATTAATAGAAATCTCATCAAAACACTTTCAATCCAAGGTCTTCTGTGTTTGCTTCTCTGGGAAGGGAAAAGAGACACCAAAACCTTGTATTTCACTGTATACCTGTAAGTTCTCTGCCCAGGCAATGAAATTGGTTCCTCTGATATCTTCTTACCTTTGGGCCTCCATCTAACCCGCTGCCTTGGGGCCTTTCCTCCCTGCTGCCTTCTCTCCCTCCCCCACCCCATGCAATGAACTGCACTTTCAAACACTGGGTCCCACATTCAGGATACATGGAGTTGCTCAGTTCTTCTAGCTGCAAAGGAAAAAAAAGCCATCAATAAACACAAGATGCTGTTGCCTTAACATTCCACTTTTAATACATTCAAATTGTCATACAGTCAAATAATCAAATCCAAAGGGGAGGAACTCCTTGCACTCCATGGTGACGCTCCATCCAAGACTGACTGCTCCCCTGTTCTGCCCCTTCACTTCAATCCAGCAAAATTGTTCACCTTTCTAGTTGAAGTGGCTGACATTGGGAAGGAAGATGGAAATGATTATTTGATACATCTGAGTTGCATGTTTCCATGTGCTAGGGAGGTTCTGCCAAGATCTTGGAAAAGGGAGGTTTAATGGAAAGAATTGAAGGAGAGAGGATGCAGCATGCAGAAGATCGGTGCAGAAGTTCCAAGCGTGAGAGCAGCAAGGAAGAAACGGCAGAATCATTTTGGGTGGGGAAGACTGGAACCTTTGGCTGGTTGAAGTCTGGAATAGAGGAATGCAGGTCCGCAGGAGCATAATATGGAATATGAGAGTGGAGGTGCCAAGTGGAGAGAGGCCAGAGGTGGAACTCACTGCCCCAGCAATGGGAGCAGTGACATCACAAGACAGTATGTCATCACTTTTGTGTTCTCCCTGGACAAGGGAGCACTTCATACACCCCATTACTTCTCCTTTTAAGAGGGGGGAGGTGAGAGACAGCTGCCAGCACCGCCATAACGAGGACAAAGTCATGCATCCCCCTTGACATAGCATGATTTTGTTGTATTGAAGCCAAGGGACAGTAGTGTAGCCAGAAGGGAGGAGCAGTCAGTCTTGGAGGGAGCCTCACCATGTCATGCATGGGGTCCTGTCCCTGGCATGGAAGTAACCTCAGATAAAGAATATTCTAGTTCTAGGAAGTGGGTGCAGGAAAGGTTTTTGTGGATGGAGAGGGTGATCCTGGATTTTTCACAGCACTCACATTTGTCAGCAGCTGGTCCAGATTCCGGTCAGCCACTGCCTTCTTCTGATCCTCTGAGAGCTCCTCCACGTAGACGTCTAGGCTGAAGTGCAGGCGTGCCAACTTCTCCTGCATTTCCCTGACATGCTCCAATTGCTCAAAGGAACATTCCTTCCCTACATAAGTCATAAAGAGAGACACAGTCATCACCCTTACATAAGAGCTTCTGGAAGACCCCAGAAAAAGCATCTCAGCCCCAACAGCTCCTTTCACAGATGGAGTCTGACATCAGAAGCACAACCCGTCTAAAAGGCAGAACACAAAGCGAAAGCCCTTCTCCAGCTATGGCCCAGCATTCAGTAATAGACTATTTCTGAACATGGAGGTTCTATTTTGCTATCATGAACTACTAGCTGCTCCTATTTCTCCCAATGTCTATCTCTCATTAAAGCTACTAAAACCAGAGGCAATAAGTTCTCTAAAGTGGTGTTCTTCAACCTGGAGGTGATAACGCCAATGGGGTAGTGAAGTCACCACATTTGGAGGAGATCATGGCAACCTTTCAAAGCCTGTGCCAAGGGAAGACTTGGATATGATTCCATAACAGTACAGAAATATCAAAACTGAGCTCAGGATACAACATATTTACACAAATATCATCAAATCTAATGTGCACCCCAATTTCTGAGACTAAATTTGGCTGGAAAAGGTGCACTTTAAATTCAAGTAAATAATCCAGCAAAGCCTCTTCTTGCTATATTTGCCTTGCAGTTCCTGGAACCTCACAGGGTTGTTGTGAAAATGCAAAAGATTTGGAGAAAAAGGGTAGGTGGAGATAGGGAGGCAACAGGGGGAAAGAGTGGGCACATTGAGAACTGGAAGGGCGCAGGGCAGGCAGTGGGGATCCAGTCTCATAACTAATTTTGTTTGTTTGGGATGCCTGTGGCATGAAAAAGTTTGAAGACCACCACCATGCAGGAATTTACATGGACTGAAGAGACATTTCCTTTTGCCTGTTCTAAGTTTTCTTTGTGTTACAAACAGCATGTATGGGGACAGGAGTGGCAATCTGGAACAAAATGGCAGCAAGTTTCAATGGCAGCTTTCCTACTGGTGTGAACAACATGGGAGAGTATGCACTCTGGACTGGGATCTCACTCTGAACTGGATCACACTCCTCAAGCCCCCCCCCCCCCCGCCCAGTGCAGTTTTTTTTCCCCTCCAGATAGTCCCCGTTCCCCATACCTGCTATTTTAAACACATTCTTAAATGGCCAAATATTTCTCTTCCTCCAAGGAGCTCTAAGTGGAATATTAAAGAATTTGCCTGATTAATCCTCACAACAACCCTGTGAGGTAGGTCAGATTGAGAGGGGAAAAATTATTGGCCCAAATCTGCCCAGCAAGCTTCACAATGGATTCACATCTATGCTTCCATTTCCTACCTAGTCCCTTGCTCAGTATCTGACCAGTTTTATTTTAGAAATGAGTTTTTCCCCCTGCACCTCCCTACCAAAATGGGGGGTCTTTCAAGTCTATCCCCATTGTCCTTGAGGGACTCACCAAATGCCTGCAGCTTGCCAGAATGGAAGTCATTAAGCAGGTTTAAGAGGCCCCCTTCCATTTCATACACATCCGAGACGTCAGTCAGGAACGAGTGCTGAAGAGGGTTGCCCACCGCTGCTCCGGTGCTGCCTCCAGGTTGGGGAGCTCTTGGTTTCTCCTTGTTTGTCCTACAACAAACAAAACTCAGAAGAAGCCACTTAGTCCAGGGCTGGGCCAAGCAGGAAATCAAAGACAAAGAGTTCCTGAGACTCTCAAGGCGGCTCACTTCCCTTCTCTTCTTCCAGATCCAAGGAATTTTGCCAACTGGGACTGGCTGGGCACAATTGGCTTCCTTGCACAAGTGCCCCTGGGAATGTCATAGGTGGTGAGAAGCAGAATCTTTCATCTGTTCCCTTCTGCCCGAGATCAACTGATGTGACCCAGACTAGAAAGGGGCCTGGCTTGATGGGCAGAAATGAAGATGACTGCCAAGATGCATGCAAGATCTTGAATGATTCAAGCAAGCGAGCCAAGCTATGTCCATAGAATATCTCCTTTCCTGCAGAATCCCAGGACAACCCAATTTGGAAGATTCATTCTTTCCGCCACCACCTGAGTCTCACCCTCCCCAAAGCAAGCAGGTTCTGAATCAACCCATTATCCCCAGTAAGAGCACTTCTAAAGAATCAAATCCACTGTGGTAGATATTGCACTCCGGTGGCCACCTGATCTTCAGTCTTTAAGTGCAAATCATCAACAACAAAAGACACAGAATAAAAGTAGCAAAATAGTCCCATCATCAGTGAGATAATAAGATTTAGTTACAAATAGTCTGGCACCAAGAGCTCAACACCTTTAAAGTAAAGTGTCCCTTAATTATCTGGGGATCTGATACCTGTACATTTTATATTCTGTGGATGCCATGGATACGGGAGGGGGGGAACAGTTTGCTCATTAAACCAGATGTAACTGCAGATTAGCAAAGCCACTGGTGGCCCTGGAACAAATTCCCCGTGGATAAAAAGAGTAGACTGTAAATCCGTTAATGCTATCCAACCATTCCATTCCTACAGATTCACTTATCTGCAGGAACAAAAAATCATTACAGCTGCAATCCTATACACACTTTTCTGAGAGTAAGTCCCATAGAGTGCAAAGGGACTTCTGAGTAGATGTGCTTAGGATTGCACCCTACACTGTGACATCAGCTGACTGTTTTCGGTTATACTTACAATCCAGAAACTATTGGGAGGGCCATTCTCAGGCTATTCATGACCATTCAATATATGTGTGCCCATCCTGAAGCTATGAACAGCAGCCATTCCTGACCATTCCTAATCAATTAGTATTGTTCCTATAGAATCAATGATTTAGTGCCTGCTGATTTGGTATCCACTGGGTTTTCCAGAAATCTAAGTCAAGTGGATAACAATAATTGATTATCAGTGCACTCCTGTTTGTGTCTATGCAGAAGTTCCATTGAGTTCAATGGGGCTTACTCCCAGGAAAGTGCTCTTAGGATTACAGCCTATATGTAGAAGCATTAATTCCCCCACACTTGTGAAGAGAAGCATCTTCTATAAAAATGTACCTTAGTGTCTCTGGATAATATTCACAGTGCCTTTTCTATTTAAAAGAACTTTTATTATAAAATACCAGAAAAAGGCTAACATGCTTCTCTGAGTATGTGCAAAGTATCTATGAAAGCAAAGAGGACAAAAGAATATGCCAAACACACCCCCCTTCTGGTTTTTCCATTTTCTGTTTTGGCCAATACCTAGGAAGTAGGATCATCTCCTGTGACCAACACTCATTCCAGGCATGAATCACCTGCATAGGACATGCTTCAGTGGTTCTTCCCCCAGCAATGGACTCACCTCTTGAACTTGGCCCTTTGCTTCGGGGAAGGCAGGTGAGGCATCCCCAGGGCGAAAGAGGTGCTCTTACTGGCAGGGACCGGCAGCTTCCGCAGCGTGCCAGGGGGTGCTGGTTGAGCCAGGTGAGCCTTGGGGCTCTTCTTCTTCTTCTTCTCTTCCATCATTAAAATGGTTGTCCTTCTCAGCCAGTTTGGAAGTCAGTTTGGAAGTCAGCAGCACTGAAAAGGAATTAAGGGGTGGACAAAAGTCAATCAGGGGCTCAGCCTCAGACCCTCCATATCCAGGAGCAGGATACCTCCAAATGCCAGGTGCTAGTGAAAAACAACAGGGGTGGGCATGATCACAGCCTCCCTGCAGGCCCTCCTGGATGCCTTACCATAGGATTTTGGGGTGGTGGTCTCCAGCCCATCTGATCTGGCCACCAGAGGGATTCAATTCTTCCCACCTCAGCACCTCTTCTATCCATAAGGTTAAGAGCACAATCCAGTGCCTGTCTACTTGTAAGTTCCATTACTCTCAATGAACCTTACTCCTAGGAAAGGCTTACAGCTTGAGAAGGGTCCCTTAAGGCAGTGGACTGTGTGTGTGTGTGTGTTCCATCCAGCCACATCAATTGCTCCTTCGCCTCTTGCTCACAGAATTCAGAACAGAAAAGGGGAACAGATGCGTGGTGGAGACAAGAGTGGCAGCCTACAGCATCTCCTCGCCATTTCCTATTCCTCACCATTCCCCTCTTTTCACATCCCCAGAAGAGAAGCAGAGTGGATGGCGACTGGTGCACTGCTGGCCAGGGGGCAACAAATAATGCTGGATTCTGGGTCAGGGCCAGCCCAGGAGGCTTCTGGTGCCTGATGCTGTCTTTGTATCTGCCATCATGCAGCCTCTTCACTCTCTGTAGTCTTTGGCCTCCTTCTCTCCATACTTAGTACCTCTCTACCTGTTCCAATCCAGGCAGTTGGAGGGGGCTCAGTGAGTCTCAGGGTGCAATAGGCCAGCGCAACTCACCTGCTCCCCATTCCCATGGTGGTACAGGGAGGCTGGCACATGCCTGTGCACTTGCCTAACACCCCCCCTCCCAGGAGTGGCACAGAAATGCCTTGTGTGATACCTCCAGGCCAGTATGGGACTTGTGCTGGCCTCCCTGGGGTTAGGATTGCAGTTTATCCTCTTTCCGCCTTTTTTTTCTTATACACATTTGAGACTGTAGGCTTCTTAGTCTTCTTGCACTTCAAGTGCAGTGTACAGAGATGGAACTAAATAAATACACACACATACACACATCCAACTCCCCAAACTCCCCTAGCAATTCCATGGAGGCCAACCTTCTCCTGTAGTGGTTCCCTACAGTTTAGTGCCATTCCTTTACCCAGGTCAGGAGAAAGGGGTGCCAGGAGGCAGGAGTGTACCTGCATCCCTGGCCTGGCCGGCATGCAGCCCCCAATTGCCTGGCAGTTGCACCAAATGCCACTTGCTGGTAGTGCCAGGAAATTGGGGGCTGCATAATCCCCCCTTCCCCTGCTGTTACCATGCAGAGAAGGCATGGAGACCTTCTAGCTCCCCACTCTTCTCTCCCATTCTCCCTTTGGTCATCCAGGGGGCAGAGGAGGAGAGGGAGGCTGGAGGGGCTGCTGGGGTGGGGGCGCCAGAGTGCTGCTCCAGAGGGGGAAGGATAGAGGGTCTGATGGGAAGAGGGGGTCAAGTCAGGGTGCTGCTTTAGAAGGGAAGGTTGGGGGTCTGCTGGGGAAGTGGTCAAGTCAGGGTGCTGCTTCAAAAGGGGGAGGCTGGGGGGCTGCTGGGGAGGGGGCATCAGGGTGCTGCTCCAAAGGGGGGATCAGAAGGGGAAAGCTGGGGGCAACTGGGGAGGGGACGTCAGGGGGCTACTCCAGGGCTATGGGAGGGCTATGGGGGGGCGTCAGGGTGCTGTTACAGAGGGGGCTGCTGGGGAGGGAACACCTTCAAGCCACCTTCCGGGGCTGGCATTGGGGTGGGGGAGCCAAGGCAAAGAAGAAGCAAGGTCGCAGCAGTCCTGGGCCCAATGAGGCTGTGTACCCCCCCCCCCGCCCAGCAGAAGTACTGGGGAGGGGGCTGCGCTGCCCCCTTGGCGCCTGGAGGGTCTTGCTGGGAGGCTCTACCGTCCCCCTCCCCCTGCTCTCTCTGGATCAAATACAGCTGGGAAATTCTTCAGCCCCCCCCCCCCCCCGCGCGATCGCGCCCCCTCTCCAGGGACAGAAGCCAACGTTCCAATTTAGAACGTTCGTCTCTTCGCCCAGGTTCCAAAATGGAACGTTCGCTCCGCCAGCGTTCTATCCGGTCCCGGATCTCCTCCAGCCAGGGAAGGCAGACTGACCTCTGGGTGGAAGGGAAGGGCTGGAGAGGGGGACGCCGGGGTGGCTGTGCCTTCCTGCCGGCCTCTGTCCGCGATCCCCATCGGCAGCAACCAGGGCTGCCCTCCGTACCTCCCTCCCTGTAAGGGAGCGGGGACCAATGACTGGATGGGAGAGCCTGCCTGCAGGGAGGAGGGGGAGATGCCATTCCTGAGCCAGACACTAATTAAGAGCACAATCCTAACCATGTCTACTCAAAAGTAAGCCCCTTTTGTTCAATGGGTCTTACGCCCAGGAAAGTGTCTTTAGAATTGCAGCCATAGCCCACTACTTACCCTACACTAGATGCAGCCCTGTAACCTCCCCCCACTTGGAATGGTTCCAAAAGGGAGGGATGCTAAGTCACAGCTGGAGCACCAGAGGTCTCCTGAGCATGCACAGAGAGCACTGTGAGCACAGAGAGCACTAGCTGGATCTTCATCTGTTACCTGCCCGTCACATACAGCTGCATCCAGCGACTCCACACAACCTGCGTGGAAGAACCATGTTTTTCCAAATGTCAGACAAGTCTAGAGGAAAAAATTTCATTTTCTCTCTTTCCCTTGTGAGAAGGCAATTATTAAATTGTGATTAATAAATTATCTTTAATAAATGAGACGTAATGGTTTTAAATTTAATAATAAGTAATTTAGTGCAGTCATATAGACTGCATCACTACTTGGGCATAATAGCCAGAACCCCCTTTCAAACTTAAAAATCTATCAGGGATTCTCTTTCAAATTATACAGGACGTGATGCCAGGATTCTTCCATGTCTACTCAGAAGTAAGTCCCATTGATTCAGTGAAACTGACTCCCAGGGAAGTCCAGTGCCAGGTGTCCCACCCTCTTGCGACTCCCCTGATCTGTGATCCCAACACCCTGTTTGAGTACCATTGATTTATAGAGTTTCAATTAACAGCTTGAAAGCACTGGGCACCAGTAAGCTCAGTCGGTTCTGCTCCGAAGAGAAGCAGCCTGCTCCTTTTTGGAGGAGATCCAACTGACAGTACAAGTGCACAGCACAAATGCCCAGATCTCCAGGCATGTGCATTGAGCCAGAAGTGCCATTAGCCCACTGCACATGCCTGGAACTCCAGGCATGCTTAATAAGCTTCAGGGCACTCCTAGCCCCAATGCACACACCCAGAGTTCACTAGCACTGGGCACTAGCACTGTCACACTTGGTGCCAAAAAAGGTTAGGAGTTTATGTCAGTGGACTAGGTCGCTAGTCCAGGAACACCCATGAATCCCTTTCTTACATCCAAGTCAGCAAAGGCAACCTCAGCTGGCTAACTTCCAAGCTTCATGTTGCCAACATTACAGCACACCCTTTGTTCAGCCTTCATGTTCACAACCTGGAGTGGAAGAACCACTGTAAGAAGTGCTTTAGCTGGAAAAAGGCATAAAAAAGATCATAAAGATCAAAAAAGGCATAAAAAAGATCATTAAAATGATCATAAAGATCATTTTATGCTAATTTGCTAATATTACTAGCAAATGCTCATTGTTAGAGAGAAATGTGTGACGGAGGAGTGATTGCAGTATACATCTGCGGGCTCCCAGTCCGACATTTCCCTGCTACAGATGCTTCTGCAGTCTAAGAATTTGATCTTGATGCTATGCATGTGAAATTTCTTAGCCTTTCTTACATGAGAAGCCACACAAGAGACAGGCAGTTGTAAGGCCACCCTGACTCCAGATTATGTTAACAGAAACACAACAAGAACACATCCACCCACCATGAATCTGTCAGGCGAGTCTGAAAACTGTTATTCTGTGAGAAGCACAACAGACCACCTCCCTGCTCAAAATGGAAAAGGAGGAGGAAGAAAGACGAGTGCAAAGAGATATGCCATCATCAAAGTTTATGCTCATTTCTACTGGATACAAAGATACATAACAGAGATCTGCATATAGCCTATTCATACCACAGTTTAAAAAATATATATCAGAAGTTTGTCTCAAAATAGCAGATGCAGAGGTGGTCCCTCAGGCCATAAGCGGTCCATCAGTCCATCCTCCAAGAGAAAATAACTGTGGCCCCCATTTACATTCTCTTGCCTTTTGCCACCACTTTTGGTTGAGGGTGCAGTGATGCAGAAACCACTTCCACCTAGGGGTTCAAGAACACCAAAATAATTTCCACCCCCCAAAAGAATACAAATGGCAAAGGAGAGCTACCAACTTGAGTAAGAGGTTGCATGTTGTACAAAAGCATCACAAATTCTGCACCTGAAACCAAGCTCTATCAACAGCGCTTTGTTATCAGTGCTTTGCACAACACAGCACACCTCCCTTTGGCCTCTTGTGCAGACTCACACACACTCACAAGGCAATGCAGACCTGGAGAGCAAACAGGCCCAGAAATTAGAGTAAGGTAAAAATGGGACTAGGAGACGACCAAGTTTTCCAAATACAAAGGAGCGGCAAAACATGTTGCAGCTGGTTTTAAGGACTAAAGAACAGCAGAAGCAAAAAACCATGAACGTTGAATACGAACCCCCATCCAGAGAAGAGTCCAGATTACCGAAGACCATGGGACACTGCCTTCTCACCTCCCTGTGGCCCTGGGAGAAGGCAGCGCATCCAGAGTGTTATGGGGAGCACTCCATTTGGAACCCCATATAGAGTTATGGAGTGTCCAAGCAGCAGCAGGTCTGTGCCAGGTTCAAGCACTTGCCTGGGAAACAAGGCTTCATCGCCCCAACTCTCAAGATCTGTTCCTGGCAGAGTACTAGGGTCCCAGAACAAGGAATATGATGCAGTGGGTGATGGCCACAAACGACTGACATACTTACCCCCACCCACCCAGCAAGGCTTCCCCACACCCAAACAAGTGTGTGAGGGCTCATGTGCAAAACAAGGAAGTACAACCTTTGGGTTAAATCTTTAATACATACACTTGTGCGTGTGTGCATAGAAGCAGAGAGGCAACTGTGAAGTCATAAGGCTACTGAGACACAGATTCTGGAAGTAGCAGAGTCCCAGAAAGGAGACCCATCCCCTTTCCAAAGCCACAGGGCCTTCAGCCTCTGTATCTCTTGATCCCATTAAACAAACTACATTTGTTCCATTCTCCCCTTTCTGGGAAAGATAAAAAAACCCTTCAGGTTAAAAACCAACAATCACCTGCACTATGGCAAACTCCTGAGTCTCCTGTATGGGTTTTAAACCTCTGAGGCCAATTACAAAACACACGTGTGCGAAGTCACCCTTAAGGAAGGATGAAAACAATTCCTCAAAGCCCTCTGGGGCTGGCTTTTTGCTTTAATTGTAGTATTTGAAGCTTAGCACCCACAGTGAGCTGCAGTGGCCAGCATTGGGTGCCAGCAATGCGGAGCAGGTGGGGATGGGTGGCAGGAGTTACCCATCCCCAACCTTGACAAGGTCTTTTGGTGAAAACTGAAAACGCACTCAGACAGTCACATGACACACAGGGACGTGGATCAATCTAATTTATAGGTTAGCTATATAGAAAAGTAGGTGTTGCCCTGAACAATGTCATGTCTTGTATTTGTGCGTGTGTATACTGTATATATGTAGATAAGATCTTAGAAAAAGCAGAAGGAGGAAGAGCCTTCAACATTTTAACTAGAGCAACTCAGAGTCCCAGGAAGACCGAGCTCTTGCCTGCAGTCTTGGGGACAAGAAAGGGGACCGAACCAGTCTCTAAAGAAGTCTGCTGGCCACCCTCCCTTCCTCCACCTTTACTCAGCAGAGCTGGCAGTGTCCTCATTCTCCTCTTGAGGTGGTACTCCTATGCTCAGTTCACCAAGGCTCTCCACAGGTCCTACGCAGCACTCTGCCTGTCCCAGAGCAAGGCACTCTCCTACTGGAGGGCCCTGTGGTGCCAGCTCTTCTGAATTGCCTTGGGGTTGGTCCTTGGGAGGTTCTGGAGCTTCCCCGCAGACCACCGGTGATGCCAGGGTGCACAGGTCCTGCACTTTCTTGTTCAGGTCATTCCGCTCCGTCTGCAAGGCCCTGCACAGTTTCTCCAGGCGCTGGATTTTCACCTGAAGGCCTTCCAGTTCTTTATCCCGCAGGGTTTTCTGCAGAGAAATAATTTCAGGGATCGGTTGTCTGCTTGCCAAAACTGCTGGAAAGAACCAACTTTAGGCAACCAAAAAGGGAGTCACTCTCCTATATCCAGGATAGACATAGACATTATCCACATGAATAGATACTAGGAAGGTAACCATTTGTGGCTGGCTTCCTTACAGGGGCCTCACTGGAGCAATTCAGACAAGATGTACATGGGTGGGAGTGTCTGCGTTCCCATCCCTCGCTGAACAGATCTATGGGTTGAGCTGAACTTTTCATCCCAGCTAGATCCAACATCCCTACAGTTAAGGGAGACTATAGATGTATGGTCAGTCCCAGGTGAGAGAAAAATCAAGATGCACAGGTACATTCAAACCTGACCGTGAATAGAATTTTGAATCTTGAGAGTTTCAGATTCTTTGAAAAAATGCAAAGTTCTAGCCTCCTTATCAGAAGGTATGTGATGCCCACAAAGGGTACCAGTGCATGAAGAGTGGAATTTATGTGTCTGAACCTTTCCCTTTCAGCCTCCTCCTAAGGAAGGGGTGGGGTGCCACATTACCTCTTCCGCCATTTCCAAAAGGGCCTTGTTGCTGCTCTCCCAGCGGGACCTGTACATTGTGGTCTCTTTCTCCAGCTTCTTGATCTTCTTTGTCATCTACAAAGTTGAAAACAACAGACACATTATGCTGGGCCAGCTGGCTTCTACAGAACCTACAAAGGTTTGCTGCTTGCCCTTCTTACACTGAATAAGTAGTTAAGGACTGATACTGCACCATAATTTGACAGGGTTTGGTGAACATATAGCCTTGCAGATACAGCCTTGCAACATATACAGATGCATCCATCTTTATCTCTCTTCCCTTCTGTACTCTTGCAGTTCAAAGCAAATCTATCCAGTCTCTGAAGTGCATCTGGCTTGGTGGAAATGATCAGTCTATGGGGTTAGTGGAACTTCTTGGCTTTGGATTCTATTCCCATATAAACATCGGGGGAGAAGGAAAGAAGAGAGAAATTTAGGGATTGTGCTCTGTTTTAAAGAGTGCCATGAGGAGGAACTGTTGCTTGGCACTGCACAATAGATGCTTTGCATTAATGTTCCAACTTCAGCTCTAGTTAAAGAATCTCAAGGCTGCAGGAATAGTGACTGTCTACATGTGAAGTCATGCTCTTGCTAAAAAAAAGCTCTATCTCTACAAGCTAACTGTGCCAAGCCTGAGTAAATCTAGAAAAGGCTCCAAGGCTCCAATTGCAAAAAACTGGCAGTTCAGGAGCAACAGCAAACATGGCATTTTCCTTCCCACAAGTCTCCATAGTTTTTCCTCCTGTTTCTGTTTCAGCAATACCAGAAGTGAGGCGAGAGGTCTGGAACACCCAACAACAAGTGGTGTGGCACAGAGGACCCTTTCCTCTTCCCAAGGAAGCAGCAATAGGCTCCAAAATTTGACTCTGCTGGGAATTTCACAAGCAAGCAAGTGCCAGTCCATGCTGGGCATTGGGGGCCCTTTGCACAACCCTGAGGATGCAACACTGATTGGTTAAGAATTTGATTGCTCTAGGCTTAACTGTACCTTCTCCATTTCCTGCTTGAAGGTGGTGAAGACCTCACTGCTTTTGGAAAGCGTGTTCTGAAACTCTTCAAACTTCTCAGTGTAAAGGGCCAGCTGGAAGAGGAAGAACAGATCAGGCAAAGTGTTCACCATTTCTCTGGTGCCCCAGTAAATCTGGGCAGGATGAAAGGGAGATTTTCCTCAGGCAATGGGCACAATGTGACCAAAAGCATGGGCAGTTCTCATCTCCTTCCACTTCCTGGACTAGGGAACCCAAACAAAACTGCTCCCTTAGACTCATGTCTCTAACCACTGAGCTGTCCTGCCAGCAAGCAAGAAGGACCTCATTCCAGCAATGGGGATTATTGGAAAATTTTGAAAATGTTTCCTGGTCCTAAATCAACTGGTATTCAAACCAGTGTTTTGACTAAGAAAGCTAAAACTACCAACACAGCTGTAATTTTACATCCATCATGTATAATACACCAAATATTCTCCAATCTTTTCCCTTTCTAGGGAATTTTGTTCCTTTTACCAGAGTTACAATGCAATCCTAAGCCTGTCTACTCAGAAGTAAGTCCTATTGTATTCAGTGGGGCCTACTCCCAGGAAAGTGTTTATGACTGCAGCCTTTGGCTGCAGTCCTAACTTTTAGTTATGCTGACCTAAGCCCTGGACTAAGCCCTGTGCTGACCTGGGGTATCACAAAAGTGCCATAAGACACTTCTGCACCACTACTGGGGTTAGACCAGTGCAGACATGCACTTGCCTCCCTACATCACCACGGGAAAAGGAAGACCAATGAGTTGTGGCAGCTTAGGTTAGGACTGCACCCAAAGTGAGCCAGGGCCAAGGAGGGGAGGAGTCACAGCAGTAGGTGAGGAAAGGTGTGCTACTCCACCTGCTGCTTGAGGTGCATCTCCTGTTGCTTCATCAGCTCACACATTCTCTGGGACTCCACAGCCTCTTTCAGCAGCTGGAAAGGAATAACAAGATTCTTAGTCATTCATGAGCTGTAGGAGGACAGCTAACTAGACTCACTCTCTTCTTCCACACCAAGCAACATTCTGAGGACAAGTCAAGAGATAAACAGAGCTGGATTCATTTTACAGCAGCTGCCCAAAAGATTAGACCAGATTTCACAATTGGAACCCCAACTCTCTTCCTACAAGGCAGCACACAACATGGACATAAGTCAGACATGACAAGAAGCAGAAATAGCAGCCCTCGACCTTCCCCTCTTTTCCCCAACATGTTTCGTTGGTCCAAGATACTCACAAACACGGCCACATTTTGCCCAAATACCTTCTGGACAAACCTTCCCAACCCTGAAACTGCAAGATTCTTCCCCTTTCTCCAGCCCAGACCTAAACTTCATAATCCATCCTGCAAGATTTCAAGAGGCTCCACTAAGTCCTTTGAATGTCTTGCCAAGTAAGGACATGTGTGTTCAGTCTTTGGAAACTGCCAGGAATTGGGCTTGTGCAACTATGCAATATGAGACTCACAAAATCCTTCTCTCGCTGGTGTCTTTCTTCAGCCTCCTTTAGCATCTCCTGGGCCTGCTGGAGTTTGGCGTCCACCAGCTGCTGCTGCAGATCCTTGTGTTTGAAGACCTTGTCAATGTGCTGCGGATGGGAAAAATGAACAGGTTGGTGAACCTGGTAGTCACAAGTACTGCTCAGAACACCAACCAAGGGACTATGGGTGCAATCCTAACCAATTTAGGTCAGCCTAACTCACCTGGCTTATCTTCCTGTAGGTGGTGTGGGGAGTCTGGCGCACACCTGTCCACTGACCTAAACCACCACCACCACCTCCAGGAATGGGGCAGAAGTGCCGTACAGCACTTTTGTGACACCCCCTGGTCAGCAAAGGACTTATGCCAGGGCTTAGACCATCTTAACTGCAGATTAGTATGTGCCCTATATTTCAAATTACATTTGCAAAGATGGTATTCACAGAGGCTGATGTTGTTTCTCCTACACTGGAAAGAAGCTGCAATATTTTTTTCTCAATTTAAAGACATTTAACATTTAAGTACAAGCACAGGAGAGATCAGGGTGATGCTGACATGATAATAAAAAAAAAGTCATTTCTTAACAGGATTTGGTATCTGGCTTACAATTCAGTATGTTCATAAACATCACCCAGCATAGGTTGCCAACCTCTGCTGGCCTTCAATATTTCTTAAAACACTGACACCTTCATTAGACACTTTCCACCACAATTCTGTTGGATGGAGTCCTGCATCTGATCAGTGATAAAGGCTGTGCAGATTTTTAGAGTGTCATTGCCACCACCCCACCACAGGAAGTTCTGCCCCCCTCCCCTTGAAGAGACCACCTGTTCCACTGTGAGCTGCCCACCTCTTCCCGCAACTCATACTGCTCAATCAGCTTCTTCAGTCTCTCAGCCAGCTCCATGTTTTCCTGGCGTAGCTTCGAATTTCGCTCATTGTGCTGTTCCATCTGCAGCTGGATGTCGTTAAGTGTCACCTGAAAGTGGGACGTCACCTCCTTCCGCTTCTCCTCTTCTTCACGGGCTCGCTGGACACCCTCCTCCTAGAAAGGCAAGAGCCACAAGGTCAGAGGGTAGAGGAGCCACTATGGTCCAGTACCAGAGGCCAAGCCTCAGATCTGATCCACTGGCCTGTCAAGATATTGACTCTCCCAGCACAAATCAAGATATTTGTGCTGGGAGAGCCTCTCTGCACCTGAGTCTTGCAGAGCAAGCAATCCTGGATTAAGCAGATCAAGGGGCTGGATGTTAGCTGTTATTTTGTGTCTGGGATCCAATGAAGAAGACAAACCCCCTGCAGCCAGGAACTGTTGCCGGTTTCTTCTCAAAAGCCATCAACATCAGACCTGCTTGGGAAGCCAGCCTCTTCCAGGAGAGATGGGCTAAGGACTGGAGCCATCTCACCCCTTTTCCCCTCTCCATTGGCTCTTGCCATCACTTAGAACAGCTGAGAGTAAGGGGTTATAGCAGCCAGGGTTGTTTATAGTTGTGCTGCTGCCCCTCCTTCCCCTGGAAACTATCACCTGCTGCTAGCTGCATCCTGGTGGGCTTTTCTGCATCAAGCCTGGGACAGTTGTAGCCATCACTAGAAATTGGGCCAAGAGCAGACACTCAACTACAGCCAGTGGGAAATCCAACAGGATTCTCTGGGACCCGTCAACCAGGAATTCTTGGAAGTCAACCAGTGGACATTGGAGCAGCTGGTGAGTCATCCAAGGAGCAGACTAGTTAGACTCTAGGAAAATATGTCTTAACTCTGTCCTTTGACCAGTCCTATGGCTCTTCCTGAAGGTGAACAAAAGATCTATCAAGGCAATATTTGCATCCAACTCGCACAATCCTACCCGTGTCTACTCAAAAGAAAGTTCCATTGTGTTCTATGAGTCTTACTCCCAGGAAAGTGTCTTTAGGATTGCAGCCTCAGAAGCTTTGTCATAATCCAATGGAAGCACATCTGCTCTGCCTTCATCATAGATGAAGGTTCATCTATGGCAGGGGTCTCCAAACCCTGGCTTGAGGTACAGAGGCAGCCTATAGTGAGCTCTAACTGTGATGACATCACATTCACATCCTGGCAAGTTTCGTCAGGGGGTCTGGCCCAGTTTTGTGGAAGAGAATTATGGCAATCTTACTCTGGTCCCCTAAGAGCCTGGGACTGAACCCTACTCTGTTCCCCTAAGAGCCAGCTCCAATCATTGACTAAGCACCACTGGACTGTGATGGGAATGGGATGGGGAATGGGGGTCCACTTGAGTGTATGTTTTATTTCTGTGCT
This sequence comes from Cryptoblepharus egeriae, assembly GCA_030015325.1. Lineage (NCBI taxonomy): Eukaryota > Metazoa > Chordata > Lepidosauria > Squamata > Scincidae > Cryptoblepharus > Cryptoblepharus egeriae. Next base: position 13,992,225 of record JAREYC010000014.1, read on the forward strand.
GTGTGTTGGTGCTTGCAGAAATCCTGGAAATTTGAGCCCACTTATTCATTAATCTAAGTTCCATCTCTGATATATTTATTGAAACCTATATTTAAACTTTTTTCCTGGCCCTCAACACTGCTAGCTATTTGATGTGGCCTATCTGCCAAAAACTTTGGAGACCCCTGATCTATGGAAAGGACAGAGAAGATCTTGCCTGGAATCCTAGACAGCCACTTCCTATCAGTATCCGCTGCAGTGATCCGTGTGGACTAGAGGGTGGGCCCAGAAGAAGGCAGCCTCCTAGGTTCATTGATGGATGGATTCATTCATTCACTGGATTTGTACCCTGCCTTTTCTATGCCAAGGTGGTTTTCAAATGCCCAAGGTGGTTAAAAAACTTTAGTTCTTCCACATCCCTGCTTTTTCATAACCCTAGTTGAGGGTTTCATAACCCTACATGAGACCAAGTGTGAGTGACTGACCCAAGGTCACCGAGAAAGCTTCATGACCAAGGAGGGATTTGGATCTTCCAGGTCTCAGTCCAGCAACCTAACCATTACACCATTGTGGCTCTCAGGATTACAGCCTACTGAACATAATAGGCTTAACTCTGAGTAAAAAGTATGTCACTTCATGACATTTCTAGTCACGAAGACTCCTCTAGAATCTGAACAACTGGGAGGTTTAGCAATGACAGGTTTACCAGGTTGACTTCTGGAGGGTTCCACTTGCCTTAAGGGTGCGGTTGTGCCTCTGGAGCTCCCGACATAGGCTTTCTAGCTTGCTGCGGGCCAGGATGGCCTTGCTGTGCTCGCTCCGCAGGTGATCCTTCTCCTGCACCAGCTGGCTTTGTTTCTTCTGCAGGATCTTCATCTGCTTCTGGGAGTTTCGATGCTCTTCAAGCTGGCAGAAGAGTTAACAGAACAGACATGAGGGCAGAAACATTAATGGGAAGGAAAAGAAATGTGAAGGCAGGAACAGCAATGAAACACAAGAGACACCAGAACCAGGTGATTTGAGCAGCCAATAAGGAATGAGTCCTCAGTATGGAGAAGAGCATAAGAAGAGCCTCCAATGGATCAGGCCAAAGGCCCACCTCGTCCAACTTTCTGGATCACACAGTGGCCCACCAGATGCCTCAGGGAACATATAAAACACCTGCATCCAGCTGCCCTCCTCTGCATCTGGCATTTTAAGGCTGCCCACATCTATATCTATCTATACACACCTACACAGACACCCAACATGACTTGTAACCTGTTATGGTCCTTTCCTCTAGGACAGGGGTCTCCAAAATTTTTGGCAGGAGGGTCACATCATCCACAGTATTGGGGGTCACAGTATTGGGGGCCAGAAAACTAATTTACATCTTAAATTTGAATACATTTACATAAATTTACATATAAGAATGTATTGTAGTGGATTATAAGGCTTGCTTAAGAGCCGGATAGAGGGGCATTCCTTGAGGCCACATTCTTGCCGAGGGCTGCATCTAACCCCCCAGGTTGGAAACCCCTGCTCTAGGAATTTGTTATAAAGGTACTGAGACTTCTTAAAGGTATTGAGACTAGATGCCATCACCATATCCAGTGGCAAACTAACTACACACTGGGTAAAGAAGCATATTTTTTGGTCTGTTCTAACTCTGTCAACATTCAATTTTAGTGGATGTCCTCTAGTTCTGGAGTTAAGTGAAAGGGAAAAGATATGGTGATGCAGTAATATCAGGGGGCACACACTGGGTCACATACAACCATGACAGCCTGGCCAAGGTAGAACACTGTGCTAATGTCAACAAACCTGCAAGAGGCCAATTAGTGAGCTGTAAGGGGTCTGGTCTTTCCAGGCCCAACAATAAGCTGTCTTAACCATGTGCCATTCTTATCCACAAGGTGAAACAGGTAACTCTCCTCTTTAATACACCTCTGCATCAACCCCACATGCAAGGCCATTAAAAGGTCAGTGGCCATGCATGGCCTAAAGTGGTCCACTTCAGGCCCCTAATGGGAAGGAGTTATATGTTTGGGTACGCTCCCCATGGAGGAAAACGCAAACCAAAACATACAACTAAAGAGCAGAGAAGGGACGGTTGGAACAACAATGAATTCTCTTCGGGGCACCTTAAAGGTGGCATCTCCATCCATCAGACTCTTGAGATGAGGATGGGTGAGACTTATTGTTTAGGGAATGACATTACCCTATGGAAGATGTGCTGTTGCTTGAAAAATTCATGCCTAGGCCATGGAACCCCAGGGCAGACTGCAGGGACTGTTCTGGGTCCTGTCAATAACGCAGACAGCAAAAGAGAAAACCATCATCTGCAGAGCCAGTACAAGTGCACAAGCAATTCAGACAGTTTCTTGGGGTGGCAGGGATCAAGGGCATCACTGAAGTAGTATTGTGCAGTCTGGGAGCCTGCCTCCCAGATCTAGGAAAACAGTCTTGGATCATTCTCTATTTGGAACAGCTCCATGTACGGAAACCTGAGAACTGACAGTCCAAAAAGAACACTCTGGAAATGTGAAACAAGAAATTTCTAACTATTTCATGCCAAGTTACCGTAGCTACCCAAAATACCACAGAACTTTGCTGTGTGGTTGGTTCCAGCTTGGTTTAAGTTTCTGGCTCTGAAACCATTGCAACCTTCCCTGAACCATTAAGGCTTGATTCATTGCACAAATGCACACACACAATAGAACACTCTTAATGCCAGGAGTGTCCCTCCCAAATTCCACATTGCTGCCCCACTCAGACAGCTTTCCCTTTTTGCCTTGCCAGGAACCCACCAGCTCTGCGTACTTCTTGCAGAGAGCTGCAAGTTTCTCCTCAGAGGTGCTGAGAGTGTTGAGGGTCTGCATCAGCAATGTGATCTCCTTGCCTGAAACACAAAAGGCAAAGCAGAGTCACTTTCAGGCCTCAGTGGAATGCAGTTTCCATAGGTTAGATTTAGAACCATCAGCCTGTTCTTTTGAGGGTTTAGATGCATAGCTTAATTTAGATGTATGGCTTGCAGGGATAGGGAGACTCCTCCACTTCCTCCTATTACCTGCACCTCTGTGTTTCTCCAAAGAGAAGACCTTCTCAGGTCAGGGACAGTTCACATAATGGGTTTTCCCATTATGGGAAATATAGGCATGGAGCAAGAAATTTCCACAGTTCTTCTGTGGTGTCCTGTTCTTATAATCATACCACTCCTCAAGCATGCCATGAGAAAGACAAATCAAGAGGGAAATCCCAGAGGTTTCCTGGTATTGATTCGTGTCATTCCTGTCACTTTATAAGCAAGCACTGCAGCTGACCTTTGTCAAAAATGGGCTCAGAGATAGCACAAACCTACCTTCGGCAGCTGTAATTCAAAAGACAACAGTGCACACAAGACCTTGCAGGTAAAAGTGGCATTTCTTCTCATGAGATATTCCCAACTGATCTTGGAAATGAGTGTTCACTTTGGAATTATAGGTGTCTTAAGTCTCAGTAGACACATTGGGACTGCTGTAGCCCTACCGCAGGGAAATGGATGAGCCTCCCCTTCTCTGTGGTGGCATGCTGGCAGCCCCAATGCTTGCAACAACTCCCAACAATACCCCTTACGCACTCAAAAACCTGAGCAAATTCTACCCAGGTGTGGAAGTTAGGCTAAAAGGCAATTAGAAGAACATTATAGTGGAAAGGTCCCACAGAAATCCATTCTGCAATAAAGAGGACTGCAGCAGTTGCATAGAGATATCTAAAGGTCCAATTACAGACTGCTATAGCATGCAATTATTCAGGGCAACTGTATTTAGGATTTGGGCATAATGTAACTTAATGGGGGAAGAGGTCACAATTTGCAGGGGAAAATTACCTACCCAGTCCCTTTGCCTTCTTTTTCTCCTGGGCTCGTTTCTGATCCCGCTCAATACCCTCCTCATTAGTCCCTCTCGGGCCTTCCTTCTCCCCATTTATCTCGGGGCAATTCTGCTCCTGCTCGCCATTCCTTGGGGACTCGCTCCGGCACTTCTCAGCCTCGTCCAGCTCCACAGGCTCACTTTGACCGCTGTCATCTCCAGGGCCTTCCTGGTTGGTGTCCATGCAATAGGTGTTTAGAATATCTTCTAGCTGCCTGCTCAGTTCCTCAGACACATCACAGCTGGCAGGCTGGTGCAGCTGGGAAGCAGGCTCCTCTGCAAGAAATGCTGCAGGTAAGAGACGGTGGCAGAAGTTTAACAGACTATACAACATTTGGATGAAAAGGGCTGTAAACTAGCGGAATACCATATTTGAGTAAATCTAATGGTCACCCTTTTCAGCTGAATTTAGTTTTTAAAATTTGGGTGTACATTAGATTCAAGTAAATATGGTATTTTGATCCTAAGTATAGTTCAGTATGTAAACATTTACTATATTGCAATAAAAAGGAGACAGATACCCATTGTTCTATAAAGCAGTGCAATTATGTAGAAATAATCATAACATAAACCCATCATATTATTATCATATACCGTATTTCCCCGGCTTATTACACGCACCGGACCATAAGATGCACCAAAGTTTAGAGAAGCAAAACAAGAAAAAAATATTCTGAACCAAATGGTGTACTAATATATTTAATAAAAGCAGAATAATATTTCAACCATGTAAAGTCAACAGTGGTATTAAGAACCATTATCACTGTCATTAACAAATGAGGAAAAACTAAGCTTCAAGCACTCTTCTGATTTTCTGGAATCCGCAATAACTCATCATCTCGAGTGTCAGTGATTTCTGACTTTTGCACAAATCTCATTGCAAATGATCAGACACCAACATTTTGCACAAATCTCATTGGAAATGGTCCAGAAACGCAGGTAAGTTGGGGGAGGTTCTTTTGGGGGTGGAGGAATCCAGGTAGGTAGGGAAAGGTGAGAGGATCTAGATATATAGGGAAGAGTGAGGGATGCACAGGCATGGAGCAGCAGGGACCAGGTCTTGTGCATATCTACTTTGGATCATGTCTCACCAAGGCTAGGGAAGGCTGCTTAGGATTGCAACTGTGTCAGGGTGTGTCAGGGTGACCAGATGCCAAACCCCAAATTCCTGAACCCCAAAGACAAAATTCCTACCCCCAGGGCAAAATTCCTACCTGCTTAAAATAATTGCCAAAAAATGTTTTTTTTTTATGTTTTTGGTTTTTTTGGCCATAATCTTTGATAGGAAGGAGATATCTCAAAACTATTTTTTGCACTAAATTTTGCTCTTCAATACAAATCCAACGACATATGACATGGTGGGGTACTGTGCTCTAGGCCCTATCACTTTATAAGACGCACAGACATTCCCCCCCCCCTTTTGGGGAGAAAAAAGTGCATCTTATAAGCTGGGAAATACATTGTTGTATTCAGTAACCAGTAAACTTTTTAAAAATCTCAAACTTTTTAGAATAGGGTGCGCATTAGATTCAATGCCGCATTAGATTTGAGTAAATCTATCTACCTATCTTTAAAGTCACTGGCTGACTCACTTATCAATGCATTGCCAAAACTGCTTGGCCTAGAATCATGATATTTGGGGTGGGTGTTCCTTCTGTGCACTAAGAACCGGTTTTCAGAAATTCCAACCGGAAGGGGGTGAAATGGGGCACAACATGTTTTCCTCCCTATACTTGGCATTGAGGAATCGGTGACTGAGGGATGTTCTGCCCCAACCCCTGGATGTGAAATTCGAGGAGGGTGTTCCTTCTGTGACATCAACACCCACCAAGAACTGATTAGAGAAATTTAACCCTTAAGGGGCTGAAAAGGGGTGCAACATGTTTTTGTCCTAAACGTAACATGGAAGACTGACCAACATCCAGCCAATTTGGTGCTTGGTTCCTGGTGCACAGGGGGGATGTTGTTCGGATGAAAGGGGTTGCACAGGGGAGAATGCTGCACATGGGGGCGGTTGCGCATGGGAGGTGATGCGCATGGGGGGATGTTGCGCATGAGGAGGATGACATACAGGAGAATTTTACTCATGCAAAACGGGTACACATGAGTACGGGTACGCGGTACACAGGTGCGCAGTACACAGTAATATGAGAAAGGGAATACAAGGGACACACTGTCCTCCTTAAAGTCAAAGCTTCTCTCTGCACAGTGCAGAGCTTGGCAAACCAGATGTTCAGCATCATCTCCCCCTGCTCACCATATTTCCCTCACTTTGTCTCTTCATAACAACCCTGTGAGGTAGCATTAGCAAGCTGCAGGGCAAGACAATGAGAAGATGCTGTGCAGGATTATAGTAAGCTTTGATAAGGTACCACCATAAGTGGGTTGAATTCAAACCCTGTCTGGCAAAGACAATGAGAAGATGCTGTGCAGGATTATAGTAAGCTTTGATAAGGCACCACCATAAGTGGGTTGAATCCAAACCCTGTCTTGGATTTGGGCTTTTTGGCTTTGCAAGGTTGCCACAATTCCACAGATGAGGCTGCACAATCCACAGATTGGAGAATACTGCCTCAGAGGAAATGCAGGAGGGAAGGATTTTTATGCAAATTCCTTTTTGAGATCCAAAGGGATAGCTGGAGTTTGTTGCTTTTTGCTGCAACACATAAGATTAGGGGTAAAGCTTTAAGTGGAACCAATATCAGACAACATTAACTCAGAACTGAACTAATACACTCCACAATCATACATACCTCCTTTCCTGCTCACTGGGGCCTCAATGCTGCCCTCCACCAAAGGTTTTGAATTGCACATTTCAATTGGGTGTGGACATTCACTGTTTCCTGTGGACACAACGGGAGCCTCTGCCATGCCACCATCCTCCATCCCCAGGACGCTGTTCAGCTTGGAAGGGCTGGCAGACAGCAGGACAGCTTGGTTTTCCCCTTCCTGGTTCTTCATCGTACCTTCCCTTTAAAGCCGTTTCTGATGGAACAAAACACAAAGTTGCCATTAAGGAAAAGCAAATGGCTGGTTTGCACCAGGAATAAGTAAGCTATGCAAGGTAAACTACAAGTGGCGCCTCACGTAACAAATTTAATCCATTCCGGAGGCATGTTTGTTAAGTGAAACATTCTTTATGTGAAGCAGATGTTCCTATAGGAAATAATGGAAACTCAGATGATTGGTTCAACAACCCAAAAAATATATAAAAATATTAACTTGATGTAAAAATGATGACAAAACACAGGAATTGAATTCAAAACATGCATTCAATGTGCATGATCCTATGAAGTCTATTTAGGCTGCAAACCTAAAGGCACAATCCTAAAGACACTTAGGAGGCTGCAATCCTTAAGACACTTTCCTGGGAGTAAGACCCATTGAACACAATAGGGCATACTTCTGAGTAGGCATAGTTAGGAATCAGCAATCCTAGACACTTTCCTGGGAGTAAGACCTCTTGAACACAATGGGGCTTACTTCTGAGTAGGCATGGTTAGGACTCAGCAATCCTAGACACTTTCCTCAGAGTAAGACCTGCTGAACACAATGGGGCTTACTTCTGAGTAGGCATAGTTAGGAATCAGGAATCCTAGACACTTTCCTGGGAGTAAGACCTGTTGAACACAATGGGACTTACTACTGAGTAGGCATAGTTAGAAATCAGGAATCCTAGACACTTTCCTGGGAGTAAGCCCCATTGGCGGGACTGGGTGTCTTCTGGGGGTGGATGGGAGGGTGTTTGGAGACAGTGGGAGGGGGAGATTCAGGCAGCTGGGAGTAGTGGCTGCCACTTTAAAAGCCTAGCTCCCTGCAGAACAGGCTGGAGGGAGGAGCAGCCCTTATTTTGAAGGAGCCTCTTCAAAAGCTCCGCAGGGAGCCTGGGCTTGGAATGCAGGCTTTTAAAGTGGCAGCAACTATTCCTGGCTGCCTATATTTCCCCCCACTGTCCCCAAACACCCTCCCACACCCCCAGAAGACCCCACAGTCCCCCCAAGCACCTTCCCACCCCCCCCCCAGGGGAACGGACCTGTGTTACCTGACAGCTTTCATTCGGGTAACAAGTGCAACTTTAAACTTTGAAGAGCTGCCAGCCAGCCTTCTTTACCCAAATCAGCTTCGCTACCCAAGTCAGAAGCCTAGGGAAACAGTATGTTCTTTACCTGGAACACACTTTACCTAGGGCATTCGTTACCCAAGGTACCACTGTTTGTAAAGTAAGCATCCAGAAGAAGAAGCATTAAAGCAACATAAAAGTCTATGAGTTCAGTCATATCAACACCGGATGACCCCAGAGCCTCAAGGAGACCCAAAACCCTGGATAACTCTTCTCTCCAGCAACAAAGGTACAGGTAACATTCTCACTCATTTACAGTGGTGCCTTGTAAGACAAACTTAATTCATTTCAGAAGCATGTTTGTCTTACAAAGCATACTTCTTACAAAGCGGATTCTCCCATAGGAAATGGGAACACAGACAGTTGGTTCGACAGCCCAAAAATATTCATATAAAAATATAAACTGTATGTAAAAATGAAGACAAAACACTGTAATCAAATTCAGAACACTGTAAGATAATATAGAACACAATTACTGTAATAGAGCGCTGTAATATGCTGTACATTAAAACAGAAAAGAAAACCCTTTAATGGCCAAGGATAACTAAGCTTCACTAAAAGACTCTTTTTGAGCAATTTTAACAAGGAAACTCTGTGTGTGAGTGTGTGTTTCCACGTTTGCAGCAGGAGCAGCCCCAAAGGTTTCTGCCTGATGCAAATCCTATGCAGTTTACTCAGAAGGTAAGTCCCAGCTGGCTGGGCTTATAGGGCATTCATCTTGCAAGGTACCACTGCATTTCAAAATTTATATCCTGCTTCATCTCCCTCCCCAACATTCAAAGCAACTCCAAAGACATCACCATACCTGAAGCCACACCTTGGGTATTCCTAAAAAAAAATTCCTCAATCCCACCCCCCACAAGAAAAACAGACTGCCCTGAATTTCTAGAGCAGACTGAATCCCTTCCTCAGTCTTTTCAACTCAAACCAGTGTAACACACAGTCTTCCAGTTCCTCCTCATCTCTTCCTACATTTTGCATTTTTTCCATTTTCAGGAGCCACGACTGCTGGTATCTTTAGGCCATACTCAATTAACTTATCACCCAAAGTTCCCTGCATCTTCTCTGCCAAGTCTCCATTTACTTTTCCAAGACATCCCCAAACTTCCTCTCCTGGGGGCTAACCCTTGTCATTCCTTGCAAGTAAGTATGTCTTAAAATGTGAGACAGGACCCACAGGCAGAGGCTCGACGAGCACCTGTCCGGGGATGCTGTAGGGGGATTTCCTGCTGCAGGCAGGGGGTTGGACTGGATCTACTAAGTCCCTTCCAATTCTATGATTCTAAGTTTGGGTCCCCTCACTTTAAGAAAGACGCAGCCAAAACTGCAAGAGGGTCCTGGGGAAAAGAACAAACTCCCCATTGACCTTCCCCTTATGGATCCCTCACTCCCCTAGACCTCCCACCCACATGCCCCTTAAGCTTCCCCTCATGGACTCCCCTCTCCCCCATGGAGCCCCCCGCCCCACAAACTCCCCTGGCCCTCTCCCCCATGGAGCCCCCCCACACACACTCCCCTGGCCCTCTCCCCCATGGAGCCCCCCCCACACACACTCCCCTGGCCCTCTCCCCCATGGAGCCCCCCCCACGCACTCCCCTGGCCCTCTCCCCCATGGAGCCCCCCCACACACACTCCCCTGGCCCTCTCCCCCATGGAGCCCCCCCACGCACACTCCCCTGGCCCTCTCCCCCATGGAGCCCCCCCACGCACACTCCCCTGGCCCTCTCCCCCATGGAGCCCCCCCACACACACTCCCCTGGCCCTCTCCCCCATGGAGCCCCCCCACACACACTCCCCTGGCCCTCTCCCCCATGGAGCCCCCCCACACACACTTCCCTGGCCCTCTCCCCCATGGAGCCCCCCCACACACACTCCCCTGGCCCTCTCCCCCATGGAGCCCCCCCACACACACTCTCCTGGCCCTCTCCCCCATGGAGCCCCCCCCACACACACTCTCCTGGCCCTCTCCCCCATGGAGCCCCCCCACGCACACTCCCCTGGCCCTCTCCCCCATGGAGCCCCCCCACACACACTCTCCTGGCCCTCTCCCCCATGGAGCCCCCCCACACACACTCCCCTGGCCCTCTCCCCTTTCAGAGGCAGCCCCTCCCCCACCTACTGACGTCACCACCGCGCTCTGACGTCACGCGCCACAGCTGTAAGGCGTCCCACCTCGCGACCGGCCTCTCTTCGCCTGGATCTCTTTCGCGCTCTGACTTCCGTGACCGCCCCGCGTTCTCTGCCTCGGCCCCTCGCTGCCGAGCGAAACCTCAGCGGTCCCTGCGAAGAAGCCTCAGGGAAGCGGCTTCGGCCTGGAAGTTGAAACTGCGCATGCGCCGCCCACCACCGCCAGCCAATCAGCGGGCAGGACCTCGCAAGGCATGCTGGGATGGCCGATGAAAAAAGCGGCACGAGAGGCGGGAACGGGCAATCGGACTACAGCACCCGGCATGCACCACGCTGAGGGCACTGAAATTTCTCTAGGGTATAAAAACTACAATTCCCAGCACTGCCTGGGGCTTTTGTTGTTCTTTCCCCCAGAAAGGATGGAATGAGTTTCAGCTTCTACTCGCTGTTCTCCCCAACAGCGCCACCAAGCGCCAGGAGTCATACAATAAAAAGGTTTAGCATTAGGAAGAGCAAAATGCTAAGCATGTCTACTCAGAAGTCAGCCCCATTGTGTTCAATGGGTCTTACTCCCAGGAAAGTGTCTTTAGGATTGCAGCATATATTACTTATTTAATGGGTAAAATCCTAACCATGTCTACTCAAAAGTAAGCCCCACTGTGTTCAATGGGTCTTACTCCCAGGAAAGTGTCTTTCTTAAATCCTGGGAGTAAGACCCATTGAACTCAATGGAGCTGAATTTTGGGTGCAATCCTAAAGACACTTTCCTGGGAGTAAGACCCATTGAACATAATGGAGCATACTTTTGTGTAGACATTGTTAGGATTGTGCTCACAGCACATGAAAGCAGTATACACTGTACAGTATATGAATGCTCTTAGCTTTTGTTTTGTTATGTGCTTCATTTTTCTTGGATATCCTACATTTTGGGTGGCCGTGTCCTCCTTTTCTGGTTATGCCTCATAGACATAGTCACCCTGCCCGTGAGGCAGGGAGACCATATGCCATAACCAAAAAAAGAGGAGAAGGACCCTGAAAATGTAGGACATTGTAATGTATAATGTACATTGTTACGTAAAATGTAACATATACATTGTAAATGTAGACCCCAAAATGAACCGGTTCAATAATGAACTGTCAGAAGAAGGGAAACCTATATTGGGAAATAGTTTTATTGTTTGAAATAAGACCATATAGCAGATCCCACCACAGGAGATAAAAATGCTAAAGAAGAAAGAGAACGGAAAGATAGGCCTAATGAGAAGACCCATAAAATGACTGTTGGAAAACCAAGAGAAAATGAGGAACTGTCATCCAGTGCAAAGACAACAAGGGGGCTTAGAGCACAATCCTAAGCATATCTACTCAAAAGTAAGCCCCATTGTGTTCAATGGCTCTTACTTCCAGAAAAGTGAGGTTGACCCTACAATCCAGAGTAACTACAGGAGCACGTAAGAGACATTACGTGTACCCGTAGTTACTGCACCATCTAGTGAAAACCTATGGGAAACTCATATTGCAATCCAGAGCAAATTGTTCTTACACCGGTGCAAGGACTCCCCGTAGTTACTCTGGATTGTGCCCTTAGATTGCCGCCATTGTGGAAAACGGGGGGGGGATGTGCAGATCCCAGGAATTTAAAAACTGCATGCGCCCTCCTTTTTCGGGGGGGAGGGCACGGGGGGGGGGCCTTCTGGTTTGGTTGCTGTGTTGAGAAAGAGGGAGAATTTGTTCCTGCCAATCTCTTTGCCTGCCTTTTCTGGTGTTTCCTCCTGGCATCAGTGGATTGTGGTTGTGGCTTTGGGGCTTCATGTACTGACAGTTCATGACTCGCATCTGAGCCTGAAGTGCCACTTGCCTGGATGACCACAAAAAGCAAAGTCTGGCCAAGGCAGGATAAACTGTCCAACTCAGAAATACACATCCCAGTGTGTACTGAGCAAAAATAATTCCATCCAGATAGGATATCCTCAATTCCAGAAGGAAATGCCCCTGGCATCCCTGCAAATGGCACTTCCACCCAGTTGGCAAATTGTAGCCCTAAGGAAGGTTGAGATATGTAGGACAAGACATAAAGCATGATTGCATATAATAAGAATTTATATGATCTTTATTGAAATAATACATTTTTACATTAATATTTCCTTTCTGTGATTTTTATATGTAATTTTTAAAAATAAAACAATAAAATAAGACTTAGAAAACCTGTCAAAAATCATTACAACCCCATTTTCATGCCTTCTTTGAACACAGGCCAGTGGGCATGTTTCACCAACACAGGCAGATCTAGTGTGCTTTGTGCAATGATGAACTTTCATAGGGATTTGGCCAGCTTCAGTATAGCAGAAGAACTTCCTGAGGACTGGATTCTGGGAGGGTGGATGGACTGGATCCTGCAGACTGGTATGGGGTATCCTCACAGGATACAAAGCAATAACAGGAGAAGCTTTGAGGTGCGTGCTTTGATTCAGGGCTGATCCAAAGAGGCGGCACTACCCTCACTGACTTTCCATCTTTGGTGAACTGCCTAGGAAGGCCATGCTACAGGTCACCCAAGGAGCACAGTTTAGGCACGTTCAGATCTGCTCTCGTTCAGAGTTCTCAAGGATGTTGCTGTCAACCTGTGAGGCCATCAGACAGTTTTGGTACTGTGTCCGAGTGATCTGCATTAGGAAGCAAATAGGTTAGAAAGAAAAGGATGCAATTGATTCAGAGACATTTAGCCAACAGCAATCTACCACTATGTTCAGCTGCTGGCATCTGATGGGGCCACCAGTTTGCAAAGGCCATGCAGATGTTTTAGGGTTTTTAAAAGTGTTCCATTTCCACAGATGGCCAACTGCTTTAAAATATATCTATTCTATCAAAAGTTATAGCCAAAAACCAAGCAAGGCTGGGCAATGGTACAATCACCTTTTTTGGGGTGTTGCCCAGCATCCAAAAGCATAGGAGGTCCATCATAGGGGGGATTTGCTGGGCACCCATACCAGGTGATGCTACTCTAGTGATGCCACTGGTTCTCTCCTCTGCAATGGGCTTTGTACCTCTTCTCCTACAGGTACAAAAGAGCCTGGGGTAATAATCAAGGAAAGGTTACTCATCCCTTCCCATTCCTCTTGCTGCCTCACATTATCCTCTTGAAAGATTTAATTCCGCAACCAAATTGTAGAGTGCAATCAAACAAAAAAAATCACATTTTGTTTCCCCTGATAAAAAAAGTCACAATTGTTATCTGCAAGCATATGCATATTTAGGGTGTCCCATTGCATGTCAGTCCCATAAAATAGGATTGCACCACTGCCTGTCAGGTGTCTCAGAGAACTACAATCTTGAGGCTCTGCAGCAATGGAATGGCTCTTCTGGAGCATAATACCATCCGCCCCCCGCCCCCCAGTAACCAAATTATGTCCTGTTTTTCCTGGACATGTCCTCTTTTTTAGCCTTGTGTCTAGGAAAATATCTTAATTGTCTTTTGTGGGCAGGAAGCACATAGACTTCTTGTAATTAGTACTAAATGAAATAATAAGTGTAATGAATGAGTCAGTGTTTAACCATATGAAACAAATATATATATATATGAGTGTTTTTAGCTTTTATTTTGTCATGTCTTTCATTTTTCTTGTCCTACATTTTGGAAGGGACCTGTCCTCTTTTGTGGTTATGACAGATGGTCACCCTTGTTCCCCCTTTCACTTATCCCAGAATTCTGGCTCCAAACCAAATCCACCACTCATCCAGGCCTCACCTTGACATACAGTAGGTCAGTGAGGGCACGAACGGTGTAGTCTGCCATATATTGCAGGCCAGAGCTGGGAATAACTTGACTGGTGCTGGTGGGGACTTGTGTCGGTAATGACTTGTGGTGGTGGTGGTGGTAAGTTGTACTGCTGCTGGTCGGTGCAATGGTATCCGGGCGAAGAGAGGGGTGTCGAGTGTGTTGAATCTCTACAGCCAGAAGCGAGGACAATGAATGAGGCATGCCAGATCCTGCCACCCCTTTCTCCTCCCCTTTGCTCCCAGTTCTGCCCACCCTTTCACCCATACCCCATCTTCCCCCACTTAACCAAAGCACATCCCAGCACCAGTGGACAAAGGGATTGGGCTGCACAAAACAGTCAAAGCCCAATGCAATGCTGTCAGGCCAATCTGTAGAAAAAAATTACTGGCTTCAAAGGGCACCACTGGCACTTGAAATTGGCAGGAAGCCAATTCAGGTTGCAGAACATTAGAGCAGCATGCTTCAATCCAGGGAGGGGCATCAGCCATGTGGCTGTTGTGTCTGAACCAGCTACCACTTGTAGGTGTTCTGCTCAGGAAAGAGATAGGCGCATGGAGGACTGCTCTCTCCAGGCCGTGGTAGGCATAGGGGCACTTCTGATTACAGCTGCTGCCTGGCCCTCCAGAAGCAAGGCAGGACTCGAGCACACCCTAAAAACGAACGCTTCAAGCTCAAAAAAAAGGCTGACCCCACATTCCATGACCAGCCCCACTGACTTCCAGGTGTGTCAGGACCACCTTTCAGCTTTGTTCACCCCCTCCACCTCATTGTCACCTCGCCATACCAAGATCAAGTTTGGTTCACACCACATTGCCTGCCACCTGGCTCATGTGGACACAAGTGGACTCCAAAGTCAGCCCCCAACTCGGATCCCAGATGGAACCCAGGATCACTGCAATGATGGATGCTTTGGTGCTGTAGGACATACATTTTGTCCTGCAGTGAGCCCCACCAATTGCAGTTATTAGCTAGGTCTTCAGATGCAAATAAGAAGACCCAAAACAGAAAAGGGGGGTCCTGCACTGTTCTTCATCTCATGTGCCAAAGTTAAAGTATCCATGAGCCTGGGCAGAGATCTCGATGTGGATCTCCTATCCAGTAGTGCTTCACATAACAGGTTTAATTCGTTCCGGAAGCATGCTTGTTATGTGAAATGTTCTTTATGTGAAGCGGATTTTCCCATAGGAAATAATGGAAACTCAGACAATTGGTTCCACAACCCCAAAAATATTAATTATATGTAAAAATGATGACAAAACACTGGAAATGAATTCAAAACATGCATTCAATGTGCATGATCCTATGAAGTCTACTTAGGCTGCAATCCTAAAGACACTTTCCTGGGAGTAAGCCTCATTGAACACAATGGGGCTTATTTCTGGGTAGACATGGTTAGGAGGCAACAATCCAAGACACTTTCAAAGCGTCTCCCCACTTTCTCCTTCTCCTCATCCTCAGCCGCTCTCTCCCCTGCTCCTTTCTGGCTACCCTGAGCTGCTTCCCTCTTCTCCACTACTGTTCTCTCCCTCTGCCCAGTGGACACCCAGCCACAGGAAGAACAGCATGGAAGTATTACTATGCTATGGGCGGGCGCACTAGACAGCCCTGACACTTTTTTAAAGGGATGCCAGCGCGTCTGCCCCAATTGCCAATGAGTGTGCTTGTTAAGTGAAGCAACGCTTATTATGTGAGGCAGAATCCTAGAGAAATTTTTGCTTGTTATGTGGATCACTTGTTAAGCAAGGCTCTTGTTAAGCTGCTACCACTGTACTTCAATAGCCTTTTGTTTCTGCACCACACGATCTATGACAGTTGGGCTGTTCTATCTACTCAAAATACTCTAGCTTCAATGTGAAAAATCTATTCTGGCAGTTAGCCCAGAGGTGAGGAGAGAACAAAAATGTGGAGCACTTTTTGCCCTTTGGAAGTGTCATGGAGGCATGCTTCAGCTCCTGACCAAGGCCCGGCAAATGAGTTTGCAATGCCACCAGGATTGTCCTGATCCAATGAGAGGGGGGCCTAAAAATGCACCAGAAAGTGGCACCTCCTTAGTAAAAAGGATAAAAATAGAGTAGGGTAGTTCTCAGGCAAGGTGGATTGTGTAGCTCCAAGACAAAGAGGTTGCAGATTACCTGTTGGGAGTGCTTGGCCCAGTGCCATCACCCCATAGTAAGAGAAGGGTCCGTTCTCAAACCTCATGTTTTCCTTACAAGCTTCCACTTCCACCTTCCCCTGTAACAGAGAGGAAGTCTCAGCGGGTGCCTTTGGGGTGCCCTTGAGCCACTCAAATGAACCCAATGCCCCAGCTGAAGGTTGCTGCTGTGTAGCTGAGCCTATAGTTAGGGATTTATTGCCATGGTTCAAATTGGGACATCAGCAGGAAGAAAGGCACAACTTGTGGTGCATTTGTGACAGTGGCACTTTTAGGGTTAAACAATCACTGCAAGAATGAGATTTTCAATGGAACATAGTGCAGAGGTAAATAATGAACTACCATATATACTTGAAACTAATGCACAACTTTTTCAAACGACTTTAGTCTCTAAGATTAGGGTGCACAGTCGATTCATTGCCACATTAGATTCCAGCAAATATAATACAGTATTTTGATTATAAGTATGGGTCAGTATTTTGTTCAGGCTGTTCAGACTTCCAGCTTTCCCCAGACACCTCTGGTATTTATTACCTTGTTTGGGGGAGTAGGGAAACGCAAGAGTGCCTCTGGAATTTACAAGCCATGCACACAGCTCAGATTTCCCTAGCCCTAAAACTCCAGCTCTTAACCCTTTCAGTGCCTCTTAACCCTGCCTCAGCCAACAATTCAGGCTGTGTTCCACTTCTAGACCTGCAAGGTAACTTCTGCCTGAGGATACTCTGATTCCTCCTTTCCATTCCTTACATCCTGGTCCTTCTGGCTCCCCACAGTCTTCTAATGCACACCCTCAGGGGCACTGCAGATTATTCTTGGTGGTTCCAGATCCCACCTCCCTGATGCAGAAATGTCCTCCTTTCTATCCCCCTCCCTGCTTGATATCTTGCTTGTATGTGTGTGTGTGCTTGTATTTGGGTCTAAACCACATATGTTGGAGTCACTGGCTATTGTTATGCTACTACAAACGGTTGTTTTAATGTCTGGGTCTGAATCATGCATTTTACAAGGTTCTCAATTTTAAAGCGT
The DNA here is from genome assembly GCA_030015325.1 of Cryptoblepharus egeriae. Classification (NCBI taxonomy): domain Eukaryota; kingdom Metazoa; phylum Chordata; class Lepidosauria; order Squamata; family Scincidae; genus Cryptoblepharus; species Cryptoblepharus egeriae. The sequence goes on from JAREYC010000014.1 coordinate 14,009,297, forward strand.
TGAAATTAAGTACAGGAAAACAATATGAGTATTTCTGCTTTATTTTGTCCTACATGTGTCCTACATTTTTGCGGTGTCCTTCAATTTTTTAAGCACATAGGAATTTTAGGGGTTTAGGGATTTTGCGTTTGTCATCTGATCACCCTGTGCAAAAAACGTAATGTCTGGGCATAAAAATAAATATCTGCTTTTATTTTTCATAACGCCAAAACACAAGTGCTAATTTTCCCCCAATTCATTCAAACCTAAACAGAACATTTGGCAAAGTTGTTTGGAAAACTTTGGGAACCCCCAAAATTGATTCCACAACCCCAAACTAGACTGGGACGGGGTGAGCAGAGAGTTCATCATTTCTCAATTTAAAATAAGTAATATAGTGTAATATATTATGTACAGGAAAGCAATACCCTTTTTTTAGCTTATTTTAACATGTCCTATATTTTGTCCTACATTTTCCGGGTAGGGAGTAGGAATTTTGGCCTTCAATCAGGAATTTTGGCTTTACTGTTCAGAGATTTTGCATTTGGCGTTTGGTCATCCTGATTTTGTTAAATAATTTACTGAATTTTAATTAACAGTGTAGCATAAATCATTGTTTTTGTAGTGCAATTAGGTAAAAAATCATAACATGAAACCAGTGTCACATTATTATTGTCATATATCTCATTGTCATATGTGGTAAAATTAAATTTTGCACCTGCTTTGAATAACCAGTAAAAATACAATAGCCAGAAAAAATATAATAGCCAGTAAAAAATTTTTAATCTTAAGCCTTTAAAATTCGGGGTGCATGTTAGATTCGATAGTGGATTAGATTTGAGTTCATATCCCCCAATTGTCCTAATAATATATGATGATTTTTCAAATTTTCAACAGTTAAAAAGTATAGCCAGTGAATTTCCTGACTATTTCCTGCCTAAAAGTATAGCCAGTGAATAACCTGGGGAGAATCCAAGTATTCTATGATTCTTATCCTATTCTCATGTGGCACAGCTGGCAGTGGCACTGCCCCCCAGCGTGCGCTAACTGCGTGCTGCCACCCCAAGTGCACTAACTCCCATCCCTCTCATGTGCGCTAATTCCCCCTCCAGAAGTATTATAAGGGCTGGGGAGATTGTGTGCAGCCTTCCTAACCCTCAGAAGGACTTCTAAGATCTTTCATAGAATCATAGGATCCTAGAGTTGGAAGGGACCTAGTAGATCATCTAGTCCAACCCCCTGCCTGCAGCAGGAAATCCTCCTAGACCTAGAGCATTCCTGACAGGTGCTCGTTGAGCCTCTGCTTGAAGACCCCCAGTGAGGGAGAGTCCACCACCTCCCTTGGCAATCTCTTCCACTGCCAATCTGCCCTCACCATCAGGAATTTTTTCCTGACATCCAACCGGAATCTTCTTTCTTGCAGTTTGTACCCATTGATTTTAGTTCTGCTTTCAGAGGCAGCTAAGAACAAATGAGCCCCTTCCTCCATATTACAGCCCTTCAGGTATTTGAGGTATCATGTCTCCCTTCACTCTCTTCTTCACCGGGCTGAACATCCCAAGCTCCCCAACCTTTCCTTGTAGGGCTTCCCTTCCATCCCACTGATCATTCTTGTTGCTCTCCTTTGGACTTGCTCCAGTTTGGCTGCACCTTTCTTAAAATGAGGTGCCCAGAACTGAACACAGTACTCAAGGTGAGGTCTAACCTTTGGATGACTTTAAAATGTCATCTAAGTGTGCCATCAGTAGCAGGCAAGTGGCACTTCTAGCTTGCCACAGGGCAACACATTAGTCAGAACTCCCACTGCTGAGAAGGGTTTCATAGTAGCCTCTGTTGGAAGCTGTGCTACTTGAACTGGCCTTCCATTGCTAGTGGACCAGGTGGCCACAAGCCACAGGTTGTTCATTGCAGCATACCTGCAGGATCAGAATGAAGTAGTCGGCTGGCTTGTTCCTTTGGTAAAGGTAGTGGTTGGGAGAATTCTTGTTTCCCTCATCAAATTTCAACTCACAGATGACACCATGGAGTTTGAGGAGTCGCAGAAGATATTTTTCAGAGATCAGGGCTGGGAAGAAATGCATCAGCTCTGCAAAAAAGGGGGCATACAAAAGAGCCAGTGGGTCACCAAAAGAGAACTCCTGGCAGTTGAGGAGGGCTTCCCCCACCCCCAAGAAGCCAGCAAACCCAGAGTCAGTGGGGGCCCCAAGGGACTCAAGGGGCAGGTGGCCACTGTAGTTTGGGGCGGCACCATCTAGCCCATGGGTGTCCAACCCCCAGCTTGAGAAGTCAGATGCAATCCATGGCAAGAACCCTCCATCCAGCTTGCAGGCAAGCCTTGTATCCTCTGTATCTGTCTCTCTTATATGTAAATTTATGTAAATTTATTCCAATTTGAAATGTAAATCATTTTTCTGGCCCCCTATACAGTGTCAAAGAAATGGAAGAGTCCTGCTGCAGGCCGTATTGAGGCTTGTCACAGGCCACATCTGGCCCCTGGGCCGGGGTTTGAACATTCCTGATCTAGTGCATCACTCTTCATTTCTTTTTTCAAAATGTGGAGCATCAAGACAATGGGTGGAAGCAGTGAATGCCCCCAGCAGTACAGGGACTATTGTAGTTGTCTGATGAAGGGGCTGGCATTGGCTGTGCCAAGAGGGAAGACCCTTCCCAATTATGCATATAATCCCCCCAGAGTTCAAACCTGTGGAGAGAAAGCGATGGGCAGCCAGAAGGAGCTGAGGAGTGATTTTGCCTCTAACTTCGTTGTCCTTGTCCTTGAAGACAGAAAAGTCCCACTTCCGCGGTGCATTGACTCGTCTCTTGGTGTGACTGTCAGCTGCAAAGGAAGCAGGGCTGCATTGGGTCATGGACAGAGGTGGGTAGATGGCCTTGTAGAAGGTGGGTGGAGGAAACATCCTAGAAAATACTCCGACTCCTTCCAGGCTATAACTCAATACAGGTGTCCCTTGTTATTTACTAGGGTTCCGTTCTGGAACCTTCTGTGGATTTCAAAAATCAGTGGATAAAGAAAACAATGGAAAAATAGGTTTAAAGACCTACTTCTAGGTTTGTTGCTCCTTTATTGCACCTAATTGAATAAGGTAGTGCCTCAGTATCTACCGGAGTTTAATTCTGGGACTGTAGAATGGAATGACTGCTTGCAGGACTGCCTCTCTACAACAGTAGAAATGCAGTTTTTTAAAACTGTGATTTGCTGTGGCTGTTCGTGCTGAGTCAAATCTGTGTATGAAAACCAATGTATAAAAATCAGTGTATATAACAAGGTTGGACCTGTAGACTCAAGGACTCTGAAGTAGATTCTGCAGGTGCTGCTGCAATCCTGCATTGCTCACACCCAGCTGCGGAGAGATCAGCCCATTGCCTGCTGCAGCACATTGCCTGCTGTGGCATTTTGACTCTCAAAGGTCCTAGATGATTAGCTTCTCACATTTGAAGAAAAAGGTCCAGTTCATCCAATTGGACCAATTGCTCCCAAATGGCCCCCACTGTCCCCAAGTCTAGGGGGAGCAAGCCAGCTGGCCTCCTTTGCTGCATGTGTTGAACCAAATACTCATGAATGTTCATGGTCATGAACTTGCCAGACCCCTGGCTATGAAGGGCTGAATGGACCCTTCCCTGCAGAGTGCAGTGTTTGAAGTTAAAAAGTATAGCCAGTGAATTTCCTGGCTATTTCCTGGCTAAAAGTATAGCCTGTGAATAACCTGGGGCAATCTCTGGGGCAATGATTCTTCTGAGCTTTCCATCACCCATGTATTTATTGGAGGCTCTGTGGACTCACCAGAATTGGACCCAGACCCACAATTTGAGAAACACTGGATTAGATTATAAAACACTAGTTAAATGCACCCATGTTGCAGGAGTAAAATAAGCCTTGTGCGCCATCCCCCATGTGCAACACTCCCCACATGCATCATCCCCCAACAGGCATCATCTCCCCATTCTCCACCACCCATGCACAACACCCACCCCCCATGCAACATCCTCCCATATGCATCACCCCCCATTTGCATCACCCCCAAGTCCAACACCCACTATGCACAATCTTTCCCCATGCAAACTCCCACCATGAGCAACACCCTCATGCGCAACATCCCCAAGTGCAACACACCCATGCACATCACCCTGCTGCTCATCATCCCCTCTGCACATCATCCTATCATATGCAACAACCCCCCTTGTGCAACACTCCCATATGTGCAATATCCCCCATGTGCAACAACCCCCCCATGCACAACAACTCCACATGTGCAACATCCCCCCACAACCATGGGCACCCATACTGGGCAGATGTAGGATTTGGGGCTGAGCATTGATAGGCCAAAATGCGTTGCACCTCCTTTTCAGCCCCTTAGAGGTTAAATTTCTAGAAAACAGTTCTTGGTGGGGCTCTTGTCACAGGAGGAATATGCTCCCTGAATTTCATGCTTCTAGGTTCATCTGTCAGGGATTTTTCAATGTAAAGTATAGGGAGAAAAACACATTTCTCTGCTTTTCACCCCCTTCTGGTTGGAATTTCCGAAAATCAGTTCTTAGTGGGTGCCTCCATCATGGAAGGAATACCCTCCCCAAATTTCATGCTTATATGTCCAGTAGTTTTGGCTGGTTGATGAGTCAGTCATTCAGTCAGATTACCATCTATATATATAAAAACTAGTGAAAAGCATACCCGCATTGCGGGAGTAAAATTCCCCCTTATGCCATCCCCCCACAGTGCATCAATCCCTCGCACACATCAAACCCCAATGCGCAACATCCCCCCATGCACAACATCCCCCATGTGCATCAGTCCTCTATGAGCATCAACCCCACATGTGCAACATCCTCCATGCGCAACATCCTCCCATGCGCATCAACCTCCCCATGCGCATCATCCTCCATGCGCATCATCCCCTCATGTGCGGCACCCCCATGCGCATCAACCTCCCCATGCGCATCATCTCTTCATGTGCAACACCCCTCATCCGCAACCCCCCATGTGCAGCATCCTCCCCAGTGCAACCCCTCCCTCCAAACAACATCCCCCCACTGCACTGGGCACCAAGCATCAACTTGGCTGGAGGTTGGTCAGTCTTCTAAGTTAAGTATAGGACTAAAACATGTTGCACCCCTTTTCAGCACCTTAAGGGTTAAATTTCTCAACACTGGTTCTTGGTGGGTGTTCATGTGACAAAAGGAACACCCTTCCCGAATTTCATGCTTCTAGGTCCAGAGGTTGGGGCAGAGAATCCTTCAGTCACCAATACTTCAGTGCAAATTATAGGGAGGAAAATGCGTTGCGCCCCCCTTTTCACCCCTTTCCAGTTGGAATTTCCGAAAACTGGTTCTTAGTGCACCCCTCTGTCTTGGAAAGAACACCCACCCCAAATTTCATACTACTAGGCCCAGCAGTTTTGGCAGGGCATTGGTGAGTGAGTGAGTCAGTCAGTCAGTGACTTTTCTCTTTTATATATATAGATGAAAAGTCATTGACTGACTCTTAAATGCCCAGCCAAAACCACTGGACCTAGAAGTGTGTAATTTGGGAATGGTGTTCCATGATGGAGGCACCCAGTAAGAACTGGTTTTCAGCAATTCCCACTGGAATGGGGTAAAAAGGGGCTCTTGGGACCTAGAAGCATGAAAATTGTGGAGGGTGTTCCTTCTGTTACATCAACACCCACCAAGAACTGATGTTGAAAAATTTAACACTTAAGGGACTGAAAAAGGGTGTTAACGTGTTTTTGTCCTATACTTAACAATGAAGGTTGATTAACATCCAGCAGTTTGGTGCCTGATGCACTGGGGGGTGGTGCACTGCGGGGAATAGTGCACATGTGGGGATGGTGTGCATGTGGGGATTGTGCACATGAGGAATGTTGCGCATGGGTGTTGATGCACATGGGGGGATGTTGCACATGACCTAGAAGTGTGAAAGCTGGGGTGGGTGTTCCTTTTGTGATGGAGGCACCCACTAAGAACCGATTTTCAGAAATTCCAACTGGAAGGGGGTGAAAAGGGGCACAACACGTTTTCCTCCCAATACATTGAAAAATCCCTGACTAACAGACACTCTGCCCCAACCCCCGGACCAAGAAGCATGAAATTTGGGGAGCATATTCCTTATGTGACAAGAACCAATTCCTAGAAATTTTACCCTTAAGGGACTGAAAAGGGGTCCAACACATTTTTGGCCTATACATAACATTGAAGACTCATCAATCCCCAGCCCGAAATTCTGCACCTACTGGATAGGGTTGCCCATAGTTGTGGGGGAGAGTGTTGCACTTGGGGGGGGGGTGTTGCGCATAGGGGGTTGATGTAAATGGGGGATGTTGTGCATGGAGAGTTGATGCGTATGGGGGGATGTTCCGCGTGGGGGGTTGTTGCGCATGGAGGGTTGTTGTGTATAGGGGTGTTGCTCATGGGGATGTTGCTCATTGGTATTTCTATTTTCTAGAAAATGTAACGAACCTCTGTAGATATCTGATTCATCCAGGATCTCCGAGTTGATGATCTCTTCGATGACATCCTCCAGGGTCACCACACCCACAACATGGTGCTCACCCTCCTTCTCCTTAAGAACAACGGCCAGGTGAGATTTACCTGCAAGAGAGATTAGGGTCATATTACCATAGCAAGGGTTGTACCAGAGGTGTCTTTAAGCCAAATCAAACCAATCCAAAACTTTATACTAAACATCAGCAGGCCTCCGTCAGTCTTGAAAGACTATGGTATCGGGCTCGGCGCTGCATACATTGCTTGCGAAGCACGAAAGCCTGGGTTGGATTGTTATGGAGGATAGGCTGTTACCCAAGCAGCAAATCCCCCCTCTCCACGCCACTGAATTAGTCCAATGGAAAGGCAGAGCCGATACGATTGGATCCAGCTTACGTCGCAGAGCTGGGCTAAGGACAGGAGCTCACCCTGTCTTGTGGGGCCGACCCGAACCTGCTTGTGGGTCTCTTGTGGGTCTCGAACCTCTTGTGGGTCTCGAACCCTGGCCTGCTGGTTAACAGGCATAGTGACTAAGCATTAAGTAAAAGCTTAAAGGTTATTTCCAGCACTGAACATGCTTCCATGACCATGGTTTCAATATGGGGATGTTTTGTCTTGTTGTACTATCCAATAGATGGTCTGATGCCATCTGGACTTGCACAAGTCCATTTTAAACACCTCAGCACCCCTTGCCCAGATTTCCTCTACTGGTTCCCAATTCAATGTCCTCTTTTTCTAGGACACATCCTCTTTTTTAGCCTTGTGTCATGGAAAAAATAATCTTCATTTTCCTTTTTCTGTAAGGAGGCATCGTGTAGCTTTTAAAAAATGCATACATTAGATGCCATCAATTCATGTAATAGTTAACTTATCCTAACCTCCAGTTAGGCTAACACAAATTCTGACACAAGGCCCAGGCTGGCCTGGAGATATCGCAAAAATGCTGCAGCGCAGTTCTGCACCACTCTGAGGTGTGTGTGTGTATATATTTAGGCCAGTGTGCAGACATGTGCAAGCTTCCCCACATCACCTGGGAACAGGGAGATGTGAGTTGTTCTGGCCTAAACTGCTTAGGATTTCACCCTGCTTGTGATAGTCACCATGCCATATCTTCCATCAAGTCATCCTAGACAGATGCCTAGGATCTGCTTGTGTAAGCTGATCCTTAGTTATCATAGGTGACAAACATGGGAGACCCTTTTAAGGAAGGGGGAACATTCTTGGTTCACAAATGATTGGACAAATACCACTACTGGTCATTTGAGAGGTGGAAACTGCTCCCAGTTCCAGCTGGCCCCTCCATAGATCTATAGAACTTTTTCCTGTTCTTGGGTTAATCTCTCCCCAGTTTGGAAAACAGGCATTGCCTAAGGGGAGCAACAAATCAGGCTACCTGGCATCTCTCACATGCTCTCTGTCTTCATTCCCACTTGGTCTGAGTAACAATGGGCCTCTTTCCCCCAAACCTAGCAATCATGCGGTTTGGTTTGTGAGCAAGAGAAAGTTCCTGGAGTTTGCCATTGGCTCTTTACCTTTCTTGAATTCTTCCAGCACTGCATCCAGCATAGTGTTGTGGGAGACAAAATGGACAGGGTGATTGTAGAACTTAGTTATTGTCTTGAGTGGGGTGCAATCGTCTGGGTCAACAAAAGCCAAGTCCTTGACATATAGCATATCAACAATGTTGGACCTCTCTTTCTCATAGATGGGGATGCGGGTGTAGCCACTCTCCATGATCTCCGTCATGGTGTCAAAGTCCAGCACTGCATTGCTGTTGATCAAGAAGCAGTCTGGCAATGGGGTCATGACACACTCCACTGTCTTGGTCCTCAGCTGCAGGGCGCCCTGGATAATATTCATCTCTTCCTTCAGCAGGTCATTATCAGTTAGTTTGAGCATCTCCAACAGCTTCTCTCGATTGTAGATGGTCCGCATCTCCTGCCCAAGCAGGCAATCCAAGAACTTGCTAATAGGGTAAGCGAGTGGGAAAGTCAACAACATCACAAACCTGGTAAGAAAGATGGTGTTGGCACCCACTGCCAAACCGTGACGAGAGCACAAAGCCTGGGGAATGATCTCCCCAAAGAGGACGATGCTTATAGTAGATGCCACAATTCCTAAGATGTTTTCGCCAACAACTGTGTCCATCAGGGTGGTGAGGGAAGTATTGACCAAGACATTGCCTATCAGCATTGAGCACAACAAGTAGTTGCCCTTCCTGCGGAGAGGCTCGATCTTGGTGGCATATTTCCTCTCCTTTTGTGTGCCGCAGCGTTGCACAATGCGCAGCTCCGTGAGGTCCAGAGCCATTAGGCCCAGGGTAAGGCCACTGAATATGGCCGAGAGCGTCAGGAGGGCGATAATTATGACAATCAGAAGCCAGAGAGGCAGGGAAAATTGCTCTCCTACCACTTCAATGAGCAAATCACTTTCCCTAAACTGCTGTTTCTGCAGCTGACCCGAGTCATCCTTAAGACACATTACATATTTCTTGCGGTGGGTGTTCTTCCTCAAGGTCTCGACCTTCACCTTCAGCACCGCAGAAGATTCCCGGAAGACCTCAATGGAATGCTCCACCGTCAAGTCATTGGTGCTTTGAAGGCAGATGGCACTCAAGTCTCCGCCATTCAAAACAGGCACTGCAGCAAAGTAGATGATCTCCCAGGTGCGGCTGTGGAAACCCTGCCCAAAGATCCGGAGGTGGATGTTGTTTCCCTCTACCACTTCGATAACACCCTTTCTTAAGGAGCTGCCCGCCTGCTTGGAGGTGTGCTCCAGCCTCATGCCTATGACAACAGTCTGGTTATGAATATTCTGTGCCAACAGGGGGGAAGTCAGCAGTGACAACAGCAGAAGCACCTTCAGCAGTACCCACAGTGATGATCCAACAGACTGACCCCTTCCACTCAGCCCCCCACCCAAAACCTTCATTGGACCAGGGTCTGCAGAAATTGATAAGTAGGAAATGCACATCTCCCAGTGATGTGCCCTGGCAACGCCACACCCAAGCTAGGCTGGCACATGTCATAAACCCACCTCATTTGCATGGCTGCATTCTTTCCAGGCCTTCTCTTCAGTTGCCCTGCTTGCAGAGCCCTTTAGGAGACACCTGGCCTGCAAATTTTCAGGATCAAGTTCTTGGCAAAGGACTGTTTAGGAATGCACCTGCTCCCCCTGTGTTGTGTTGGGTTCCATGTTGGTTCTATTTTGTGTTGAAATTGGTTCTCCAAAGATGTTCCAGAAGTTCTGCCTCAAGTAGGGTTGCCATAATTCTCTTTCACAAAACTGGGACAGGACCCATTGTCAAACTTGCCAGTATGTGAATGCAAACCCCCCAAAACTGGGACAGTCCCAGTTTTCCAGAACATATGGCAACCCTCTAGCCACAAGACTGAAACAATGAAGCTTCAGCCCAGGAAACCAAAACCAAGGTCTGTTGGCTGAAAAATAGGAGAGGGAAGGAATAAAAGGCTTTGGAGAAGAAGGCTTTAGAGAAGCTCAGTGGCATAGCTAGAGGGGGGCAGGGCAGACAGCCTTGAAGGAAGGCACACAAGTGGTCCCTTGTCTTCAGAAACATTCCAGGCATGGGGAGCAAAACTGAGCTATATGGAAGTGCCTGGAATGGCTCTGAAGAGGAGAGGCCGCTTGCACACTCCCTCCCAGGTTGACTGCTCTGCCCCCTCTAGTTATGCCACTGCTAGGCTTATGGAAAATTCAGGATGGAAAATCAGCACATTCCTCAGGCTCCACCAACTGGTCCCTGGTGTGGTCTGCTGAGGGTCTGATGGGGAGCTTGTTTTATGGCTCCTTCTGTTTTAGGTCTGTGGGATGGGATTCAGGGTCAAGTCATTGTGGGCCGGCCATGGGCACTTGGTACCCTCAAAACCAATCTATTACTGGTTATAGACTACCGCCGGTCTATAAACCATCCTCAAAACCAGTCTATGGAGTATCAAAATCTCTTAAACCCCCATAGTTTCCTACTGCTCTCGCCTGAAAGCGAAACCATGGTCAAAATGGCTGCACTTGGCACAATTCCAAAGTCAGGGACTTTGGATGGTAAAAATTACTGTGAATTCCCCAAAGGACACCACATGTCCAGCTCTGCCACACCTTTTCAATGCATGACAATCTGTGGTGGCCTGGATGGCTTGCCCAGAGTCCTGCAATGGAAGCCTCACTGGGTAGCAGAAAAAAAGCCAAGACCAAGCCCTACCCTGTAGTCCCCCGGTCCAGGTGACAACATAGTTGCCATGATGACAGTGCCTTGCTCCATGCAGGATGCAGATGTCACATAGGGTATCAATGGGGTGGTGAGAACATGCTCAGCCTGCTCAGCCTCTATACTATTTAGTGTCTCACCAAGGGAGGGATGCACAGATGAGCTGTGGCTGATGGATGGCCCTGAGAAAGTTAAGGAGGACTCAGAAGGTTTGAAAAATTGCCCCCTCTTTGAGATGCACATCTTGTTTATGTATGTAAATTAGCCAATGGTAAAATCGGTTTCTATACATGATTTTGCTTAAAGTTGAAGTTTCCAAGAACCACTCTGAACATAGATCACTCTGTCCTTGAATGGCTGGATGGTCTGGACGTTAACATCTCATTTACCATAAGTCCATGTATTGTGTGCCACACGCTAAATAAATACAAGAACCTACTGACAAGTTGAAGTAAAGACTTGCTGTATTTTGATATAAAAAGGAGACTGGCAGAGGAGGGGCACAGGCTGTAGACTTGGGGGTAACCCTAGAGAGTCTTCACTACATTAGTCACGTTAAAGAGGCCACAATGAAGCACTGTCCAGCAACTTATCAGATCAACTTAGCAGATAAAGGCAGGGATCTCCAAACCTTTCAGACAAAGGGCTACATAAAATATCTGGCATACTGTTGTGGGTCGGGGAAAAAATTTTAAGTACGGTATTAAATTTAAATAAATAGAGATGGAACCTTGATTAATAAATAAATGGGATCAGATTTCCAGGATTTCTGGAAGCACCAATACACAGCACAGAAATAAAGCAAATGCTTTAATGGACCTCCATTCCCCCACCCCACCATCACAGCTCCAGTCATGTTTGGTCAATTTCAGAGGCTGGTCATGGGCCACATCGGGTCCATGGGTCAAAGTTTGGAAACAGATTACTAGGATTGTTACATTGGATTGTTCTTAGCTGCCTCTGAAAGGAGAACTAGGACCAATGGGTACAAACTGCAAGAAAGGAGATTCCGGTTGGATATCCGGAAAAAAATCCTGACGGTGAAGGCAGTTTGGCAGTGGAACAGATTGCCAAGGGAGGTGGTGGAATCTCCCTCACTTGGGATTTTCAAGCAAAGGCTGGACGAGCACCTGCCGGGGATGCTCTAGGACGGTGGTTCTCAAACTTCCTAATGCCATGACCCCTTAATACAGTTCCTCATGTTGTGGGGACCCCCAACCATAAAATTATTTTAGTTGCTACTTCATAATTGTAATTTTGCTACTGTTATGAATAGTAATGCAAATATCTGATATGCAGGATGCATTTTCATTGTTACAAATTGAACATAATTAAAGCATAGCTATTAATCATAAAAACAATACGTAATACGTAATGATAGATAGATAGATAGATAGATAGATAGATAGATAGATAGATAGATAGATAGACAGACAGACAGACAGACAAGACAGACAGACAGACAGATAAGCGGGGGTGACTGAGAATGAAGAAAGAAAGAGAGAGGGGGGGAGGGAGGAATGGGAAGGTACCTGGGTGAGAGGAGGCCTCCATAGGATTGCGATATCAGGCAGCAGAGCCAGCCACTGTTTCCTGGGAGTAAGTCCCATTCACTATCATGGGACTGACTTCTGAGTAGACATGCATAGAACTGGCTGCAATCCTCCCCACCCCAAGGCTCCACGTTGTCTCACAGCTGCTCAGAGGCTCCTTCTGAGCTGCTTCTCAGCAGCTTCTTCCAGCCGCAGCAGCTCCAGTGTTTCTGCCAGGTCTTCCCACCTGGCCCACTGCACCAGGAGTCTTTAGGCAACCCCCAGGAAAGCTCCAGGTGACCCCCAAAGGGGTCCTGACCCCCACTTTGAGAAACTGCTCTAGGAGGATTTCCTGCTGCAGGCAGGGGGTTGGACTAGATGACCTATTAGGTCACTTCCAACTCAAGGATTCTATTCTACTATCCAATGTGGTGGTGATGGGTATCACAAACGTGCTGTAAGGCACACCTGTGACAGTTGGCATTGGGTGGGTCAGCACTGCAGTGGATGTGTCCCCTGGTGCTGCTTCCAAATCCTGTCTGGCCTATTTGCACCCCCCTCCCCCGTTATTGCATCTGCAGTCTTTGCTGGTTACTGGAGACCTCTGGAAACCAGGCCCAGGTTTCCATATATAGACTATATAGACTATATAGAATGGAGGACAGAGTGCCTCTACCTTTAAGCATTGAGTAGAAGAGGGAATTTAGGCAGACTCAGCCCATGATAGAAGGGTTTAAAAAGCAGCACCTGCCTAAATTCCCTCTTCTATGTAATGCTTAAAAATAGAGGCACCATGTCCTCCATTCTTTATGGTCATCCTGAAGGCAACAGATTGCTTCAAAATGGTGCCCATGAACAAGCGTGGAGCCCATTAAAATGGGGAGCAAATGGCTTGCCATCCACTGATCTGCCATCCACTGGGATTTTCAGGAACCCAAACCCAGCAGACAAGAATTGACTGCTCTTTGGCCATGATTAACAACAAAAAACTTACAGAGCAATGTATTTCCCAGTTTATAAGACACACTTTTTTTCTTCCCAAAGGGGAGGAAAATGTCTGTGCATCTGATAGTGATAGGGCCAATCCTGGAGTACCTTACCCCATCATGTCATATGTTGTTGGATTCGTATTGAAGAGTAGAATCCAATGCAATAATCAGTTTTGAGATATCTCCTTCCTATCAAAAGTTATGGCCAAAAAAGTAAAAATCAAAAATATAAAAACAAAAAGATACATTTTAGGCAATTTTTAAGCGGGTAGGAATTTTGCCCTGGGGGTAGGAATTTTGTCTTTGGGGTTCAGGAATTTAGTGTTTGGCATCTGGTCACTCTGGCACAGTTGCAATCCTACCCAGCCTTCCCTGGTTTGGAGACTTGCTCCAAAGTAGACATGCACAAGACCTGGTCCCTCCTGCTCCATGCCTGTGCCTCCCTCACTCATCCCTATGTATCTAGATCCCCTCACCTTTCCCTACCTACCCCCCAAAAGAACCCCCCCAACTTACCTGCCTTTCTGGACTATTTGTAATGAGATTTGTGCAAAATGTTGTTGTCTGATCATTTGCAATGAGATTTATGCAAAAGTCACAAATCACTGACACTAGAGATGATGAGTTTTTGGGGTTACCAGAAAATTAAAAGTGTGCTGGAAGCTTAAAGTCTTTCTTCATTTGTTAATGACAGTGATAATGGTTCTTAATACCACTGTTGACTTTAATACCACTATTTCAACATGGTTGAAATAGTATTCTGCTATATTTTATTAAATATATTAGTACACCATTTGGTTCAGAATATTTTTTTTCTTGTTTTGCTCCTCTAAACTTTGGTGCATCTCATGGTCCGGAGCGTGTAATAAGCCGGAAAATACGGTAGCATGGTGGAAGAAACTGGAAAATAAAAACCTCACAGCCTCAAACCTTCTTTTGTTTGTTTTTCCCAAACTTTGCAGTGAATCTGAAAAGATCAATGTTTTGACTGTCTCCCAACAGAACAGAAGTGAAAGGAGATTAAGGTGCTGTTAAGCTGGTGTTATTTGTGTGGATGTTTCATGGGTTCATGGGATAACAGTTCCCTGACTCCAAGCCAAATCCCTCCAACTTCCCTGCTTTGGCCACAGAGGTGACTCAGTGCACTAAGCATTGGAACCTAATGGCTAACTGTGATGCAGAGTTGGCAGCAACACGTCTGGAGGTTGCATTGGGGTGAGAGAGGGTGTGCTGACCCAAATCTCCAGGTCTTGCCTATTCACAAGGCACTTGGGATCTCCTTTGAGTCTGGCAGTGCCTTGCATTGTAAGGGACTAGCACACTGTGAGAAGGGATGTTGTGGAGGGGGGGAGGTGGAGGAAGTTTGTCTTTCTTGTGCAAACAGATGTTGTAAGAAATGGCATCATTTTAGGTGTTGTGCTTTTAATGGCAAGAGTACATTTTATTCCCCAGCAGATTTTTCAAATTTGTTTAAGTAGGTTCTGCTTTAATAGGGTCAAAAGCTGATTTGCAAATAATCGCTCCTTATGAGTGGGGAGGGAAATGGGAGGATTTGAAGACCAATCTGTGCATCTCATACCATTAATTGGACCCCTCTGCCCTCTCCTACAGTGCCCCCTTAAGCTGCTATTAAAATCATCCTTTCCAGGCTGATCTGGGCCAAGAGCCCACAGATGAGATGAAGGCAGCACCAAGCTCAGAGCAGCTTGCTCTGCTGCTGCCACCCCCCGCCCCTAAAATTGGGTGTGCTTTGGATTTTGCAACTGGTCAGAGTCAAAAGAGAGAACCAAAGCAGATCACCAGTTTGCACAAAATTATGCCCCAACTTTTTCAGCAACTTCTTAAGCATCTTGGGCCACCCACCATAAGCAAGCCTTTCCCAGTTGTTATCCTGTGAAATCTCCTTGAGCAGGGTTGTCATATGCCCCGGAAAACTGGGATTGCCCTGGTTTTGGGGGGAATTGCATTCACATACTGTCAGGTTTAACAGGGGTTCTGTCCTGGTTTTGTGGAAGAGAATTATGGCAACTCTATCCTTGAGAAGCACTTTAACTTCAAGATTTAATGAAATTATTCCAGACCCTAGCCATTCTGGGGACATAGCCTCTGTTTATTCTTTCCATTTCTCTTTGGCAAGATACCACTGCCCGGGACAGGTTAACATGCTCCCTCATCCATTCCAATTAAGACAGCAATCCTCAAACACATAATATGCAGTGAAAAAGGCTTTATTGATGTGCAGGCACCTGCGGCCAAGTCTAGATGGTTTTATTCCATAGCTCTAGTGTCACAGCGGCATGAAGGATCAGTCAGAAACATACGGATGGCAAGAGTTACGTAACAGGCCAGCTGCCTCTCTCACCCACAGGATGGGGTTCTCATTGCTCTGCATGAAATGGAAATTTCAGCACATTATTAAAAGCATATACAAATTAGGAAGATGCACAGTGATTCTAAAGCCCTGCTGCCAAAAGGAAGGTCAACATACCATAAATTCTCCAGCCATGGAAGTAGGAAAGCATTGTCAGACAGCCAGATCTATTTCTCCAGCATTTTATTTATTTCAGAATTTGCATCAACCCTCCTTGAACAGGCCTGTCATATGCCCTGGAAAACTGGGACTGTCTCAGTTTTGGAGAGATTGCATGCACATACTGGTAAGTTCGACAACAGGTCGTGTTCCAGTTTTATGGAAGAGTTATGCCAACCCATTTTACATTCCACCTTATTCCAGAAGTCCCAAGGCTTCTTGGATTCTCAAGGATCCTGAGAATCCCAGAGAACCACCGCTATTGCTCCCCACACTGAACCCAACCTTGCACAACATGCTCCAGACCCGTCTTTCTTTGGACAGGAGGTCATGGAGCACAATTTGCATTGAGGTTGCCACTTGATTTTAACTGGCTGTGCTCCTGTGCATTCAGATCGACAGAGAAATGTAGCAGGGCAAACTTTCAAGGGTTTGGAAGAAAATGATAGGGGAAAGCTTCAGATGCTGTGCATTGGTGCTCTGCCTCACATGCACAAGAGCAAGTCCAGGAATGAAGGGAAAATCACAGAGTACATTGTGTCTTTTGCAAATTCAGCATTTTGAGACAAAGGAATAGCTCCAATACCACTTATGTAAAAATTACTCTTCACCTTACACTAGTAACAGTTGAATCCTATGTGCATAAAGCCAGGAGCATTGAAACTAAAGTCACTCTATTGTTCTAACATTGCAGGAGCCAATAAGCTCTATGTTGCCAGCAGAGGCCCAAAAAACCTCTGCTGGAGAAGGGAGGTTGACAGCAGGGGTGGTTTGGGTATGGGTTTGGGCCAGGAATGGGCTGGACCAGGATGGATCTCAGCAGCAACTTAGATGCCAAGATCCTCCTTCCCCCTCCATCCTTGCCCAGAACATGCTTAGGAGTCTCTTTTGACTTCCAGCAGCAAAAGAATTGATCTGAGAAGTCCTACTAGCCTACATAGACAAGTAAAAAAGGTTTACCACTCTTGGGCTGTCTGGTTCCCCACACCAAACCATAGCATGCTGTGAGAGATAGGATTGGGCTTGATTCTAAGGGACCGATCCTATGCTGGGGCAGTGCTATGCTGTCCCAGCAACCACAGACTCCAGTGCTATAAGGCATTCCTGTGCTCATGGTAAGACTGATGCACCAGGGCTGATACTGTGCGTGAATAAGAAAATGCTGGAACAGCTCAGTCTGACCTTCGGCTAGGGCAGCAAGGCTTTTCAGGGTAGGGGGCAGAACTGGGAAGCATGAGTTGGAGATGCACCAGGGGCTGGTATGATCCCAGGTTTGAAATTAATGCATTACTGCCCAGCCCATGAGTGCAAACATTTGATCAGGCCTGGGATTATGGCAGACACTGTTACTGCCTTAGGACGGAGAGGTAATCATTTCAGTAGCACTGCTCCTGATCACCACTAGCTTGGGCAAATAAGTGCCAAGTCACCAACATGTATCCTTTGGGTACCCATAACATGGCTTCAAGAATCCCAACCCAGCATCATCTGTGGGACATGCAGTGCTTAAAAACACACAGTGTCCTTTCTTTAAAGTGCTGAAACTCACAATCTTATCAGCCCCATTGCAGTAGGAACAGAAGGGGACATTAAATTCAAAATTAATTCACTTTACGCACATGACAGCACAACTCCTAACCCCTGATTAGGCCTTCACAAATCCTGTGCTGGCCTAGGGATGTCACAGAACTGCTGTATGGCACTTCTGTGCCACTTCGGGGGAGGGGGAGGTTTAGGGACATGCACCAGATTTCCCACATCACCACAGGAACAGGATGAGTTGTGCTGGCCTAAATTGGATAGGATTGCGCACTCCAGCTTCACAGTTCAGATGCTGACCTTGAGAAGCGCATGTACAAACCCTCTAAACATCCTCTCCCAATCTGTGGTTGCTTCAGGAGTTCAAGGAACTTCCTATTAACCCTACTGATGATGATGAAGAAGAAGAAGAATGAAAAATGAAGAAGAATGGAGAATGAAGAAGAATTAAGAAGAATTAAGAAAAAGGGTGGAATTACTCCAACCTTGAAAAGCCTCAACTCTTTCACTTCAAAGAAGCTTCTAGCCCTCATTGTTTCAATTAAATACTTTGAAATATTAATACAGTACTAAAAAATTCAAAAGGCTTCTGGGTTTGACATAAACCCAAAACTTGGGGCAATTTTGCCATTTGTTTTTCACTACATTCTGGACAGGGGAGCAAAACATGGGGGCACTTGCATGCTGTGGTGAGGTTCCCTGTAAAACTTAGTGCTTTGCACCCCCTCTAGCTATGCCTCCGCACATAATATCCTCCAGTTTGCCACTGTTTTGTAGCAAGCCTAACAAACTTTCCAGCCCAGCTGTACCAGTGGGGCATGTGCCGCATCCTGCAGTTGCGGGGAGGGGAGGGGGAGTCATACAGGCCTCCTCAAAGAAAGACAGTTCTTGTTCCCTTACCTGGAGTTGCACTGTCCCTGCAAATTGGTTATCAGGAATTATGGGGCTGTGATGCACCCATTATAATAACCCATTATTGCCAGCCCGCTAGTGCACACATTTGATCCATACACATCAGCCCAGCTGAACAGAGATTCAGGAAAACACCAGGGAGCACCAGGGGCTCCTTGAACAGGGGAGCACCAGGGGCTGCTGGTTGCCACCTTTAAAATTAACCCATTATTGTCCAGCCCACTGGTGTACACATTTGATCCCTATTGGCAATCATGTCAGTCCAGCTGAACAAAAATTGCACCCAGGAGTGGCCAGTGGCTGCCATGCTCCCAACTTTGAAATTAACCCATTACTGCTCAGCCCACTGATTTGCTCCCTAATGTGAACCATGTCAGCCCAGCTGAACAGAGATCACACCCAGTGGTGCACCAGGGGCTGCCATGCTCCCAGGTTTGAAATTAACCTTTACTGGCCAGCTCTCAGGTGTACACATTTGATTCCTAATGGGATTTACATCAGTCCAGCTGAACAAAAATTGCACCCAGGGGTGGCCAGTGCCTGCCATGCTCCCAGCATCAAAAATAACCCCTTTATTGTCCAACCCATAACTGTACACATTTGATTCCCCATAGGAATTATGTCAGCCCAGCTGAAAAAACTGCACACAGAGGTGCGCCAGAGGCTGCCATGCTCCCAGCTTTTAAATTAACCCATTACTGTCCAGCCATAAATGTACACATTTGATTCCCAATGGGAACCATGTCAGCCCAGCTGAACAAAAATTGCACCTAGGGGTGCTCCAGGGGCTGCCATGCTCCCAGCTTTGAAATTAACCCATTACTGCCAAGATTAAAAATTAACCCATTACTGCCATAGTCTTTCGAGACTGAAGGATGCCAATGATGACTGCCAAGTCCACATATTTGATCCCTGTTGGGTAGACATAATGTCAGGCAGAAATAAGTCTCTGTGTACAAAATCTTCCAGTTCAAACCAGTGGGCAGTTCAGTTCTCTGCTGGATATCCCTATGACCCCTTACAGAGCAGTGGGAGGGACAGCAGTTCCCACAGCTGGTGATGCTCCAGTTCCAAGAGTAGGGGGGATCAAAGAGCCCTTGCAAATAGGGTTGCCATATAACTGGGACAATCTGGGTCGGGTGATTGTGTTCACATACTGGGAAGTTTCACAGGGGGTCCTGTCCCAGTTTTGTGGAAGAGAAGTTGCTGGATCCCACTGTTCACTTTTCTGGGGAGGTGGGCCAGAATGAGGATCATGCCCATTCCCCCTACATGGGATACTCTGCATGGGATGCTCCAGGAGAGGAGAAGCCACCAGGGTTGTGATGATTAATGTCCTGATCCACTATCCATGGTCCAACAGAGGTGGGAGCACGGCCCTGATCCAGGAGCATTAGTGGTGCACTGGGCCAGAATGAGGATTGTGTCCATGCCCCCAGACCCCTACCTAAATGGTATGCTCCAAGCGAGGAGGTCTGTGATGTAGGACCTGATCCAGGGTACATACAGCAGTGGCAGCAAGGCCCCAATCCAGGGCTAATGATGCTGCAGGTGAGAAGCCCCAATCCAGCGCTAGTGATCCAGGGATGGCACAGATTGTCAGGGCAGGATGAAGATCATGTCCATGTCCCCCCTGCCTCCTCCATATATGGGGATATCCAGGCAAGGAGGTCTCAGTGAGGGTCCTAATCCAGGGCACATGCAGCAGTGGCAGAGAGGCCCTGATCCAGGAGTAGTGGTAGTTGGGGCAGAATGAGGATTATGTCCATGTCCCTGCCAGCTCTTCCCTACAAAGGATGCTCCAGGCCAGGAGGTTGGTGAGGGTCCTGATCCAGGCTACATGCAGCGGTGGGAGGGAGGTCCCGATCCAGGAGAGTTAGTGGTACACTGGTGTAGGATGAGGGATTGTGTCCTTTCCCTACCTGGGATGTTCCAGATGAGGTCTGCGATGAAGGTCCCGATCCAGAGTGTGTGCAGCAGTGGAGGGAGGTCCCAATCCAGGAGGGTTAATCGGGGCAGGATGAGGATCGTGTCCATGTCTCCGCAGCCCCCTCCCTACAAAGGACATCCAGGCCAGGAGGGCTCAGTGAGGGTCCCGATCCAGCGGTGGCAGCGAAGCCCTGATCCAGAGCTAGTGGTACGTCGGGGCAGGATGAGGCTGTGCCTCTCCCTACCTGGGATGCTCCAGATGAGGTCTGCGATGAAGGTCCCGATCCAGGGTATGTGCAGCGGTGGGCGATCCAGGGCTAGGACTGCTTGCGGATCGGACCCCCCCTTCGGAAGGGGGACTCTGGAGGCTCCGGGGGTCTCTTTAAGCGGGCTGCGGAGGCGCAGGGCACGCAGCCCCCCAGGCGCAGGGCGGAGGCGAGGAGGGCGGAGGTGCGGAGCCCCTTCCCCGGTCTGCGGACTCCCCTTCGGATCCTCTGGGCGCAGAGCTCGGCTTGAGCAGCCCCGGAGCCCAGCCTGCCCAGGCTCTCGGCCCGCACCGCTAGACGGAGCTCGGCATCTAGGAAGACCCGATGGAGCTGCTCCACCCGCCGCTCCAGCTCCGACACCAGCCGCCGTCGACCCTCCGCCTCCAGCAGCCTCCTCCGAGCCTCCGCCAGCTCCTGAGCCCCCGGAGCACGGGACGCACCCCCGGGGCGCACCACCTCCCGGCCCCCCGCCGGACCCCCGGCAGGGGCAGCTGCGCCTTCGCCTCCGCCGGGCATCGACGTGACCCTCGACGGCTGCCTGGAGCTCGCTCCCCGGCCAGGAGGAAAGGGAACCGCAGGGACGGAGCCGGCACCCGGGCTCGTCCCACCCCGAAAGGCAGGCAGGCACCGCCCCCAACAGCCTCCCCGCCTCCCTTCCAGGCAACCCTAGGGTGGTGGCGTAGCTAGAGGAGGCGGAGGAGTCAGTCTTGGCGGTCTCACCCAGTGGCGTAGCTAGAGGGGGGCTTTGGAGGGGGCCTCACCCCTTGGGAGCCATTCCCAAGGCTTCGTTTTGCTCCCCGCACCTGGAATGGCCCCCAAGCAGTGAGGCTCCCTCCAAGACCTGACTCCTCCGCCCCCCTCCACTGACCATCTGCCTTCTTTTTCCAGGACAAGTCCTCTTTTTTTTAACCTGGGGGGGGGGAGATCTTCATTGTCCTTCTTTTCCTTGTGCAGCCTGCTTGTAATTAATAAATAATATACCATAAATTGTATGTAATAGTATTAGAAATCATCATCATCGTAATTAGTAAATAATACACAATAAATTATATGTTATAGAATTAATCATCATCGTAATTAATAAATAATGCACAATAAATTATATGTACAGTAATAGTATTAGAATTAATCATAGAATCATATAGTTGGAAGGGACCCAGTGGATCATCTAGTCCAACCCCGTGCCTGTAGCAGGAAATTTCATCATCGTAATTAATAAATAATACACAATAAATTATTTTTAATAGAATTAAACATAATCGTAAATAATAATAATACACAATAAATTATATGTAATGGTATTTGGAATTAATCATCATCATCATCAATCATCATCATCAACCACTTCAAAGTATGATATATATGTGTGTGTTTTAGCTTTTATTTTGTCACGTCCTACATTTTTCTTGGGTGTCCTACATTTTGGGGGTGCCTTGTTCTCTTTTTTTGGTTATGACATATAGTCACCCTGAACCAGTGGCGTAGCTAGAGGGGGGCTCAGCAGTCAGTCTAGGAGGGAGGCGTGCAAGGGGTCCCTCCCCTTCTGAGCCTTTCCAAAGGGGGGGGGAAGTGGCATAGCTGGAGGGGGCGCAGCATTCAGTCTTTGAGGGGGTGCAAAGGGACCCCCCTTCGGAGCCATTCCAGGCGAGGGGCGCTTCCTCTGCTCCGTCCGCCCCGTCGAGGATGCTTCGGAAGCCAGACCGGGGCTGCTGCTTGGTCGGTACCCCAGCGCTACCTGGTGGCGTAGCTAGAGGGGAGCGCAGTAGTCAGTCTAGGATGGAGGCGTGCAAGGGGTTCCTCCCCTTTGGTTGAGGGTTTGGATAACATGCTGGCCACCCAGCCTCACTTCCCTGGAAGGGGAAGAAGGGTGGCTACCACCTTGGGAGGGTGGCTACAAGCACCCTACTGGCCTCTCCCAGGGTGACCATCTGCCCTCTTTTCAGGACGTCCTCTTTTTAAACTTTGTGTCTTGGAAAAAGCTTCATTGTCCTCCTTTTCCTTGTGAGCAGGCAGAATTGAGCTTTCTTGTAATTAATAAATTAATAAATTCATTAATAAATTAATCTGTAATAAATTACATATAATAGTTTTATGAGGTTTTTTAGCTTTTATTTTGTCATGTCCTGCATTTTTCTTTGGGGGTCCTTCTCTTTTTTTGGTCACCCTTCTTCTTCCTTCAGCCTTCCTTCATCCAGTCCAGGGAACAGGAGAGCAATGGAGTCTGGAGTCTGATGTGTGCATAAAGCCACAAGTTACTTGTTCATTTGGGGAACATGGCAGACTCCAGACTCCATTGCCCCCCTGTTCCCTGGACTGAATGAAGGAAGGCTGAAGGAAGAGGAAGGGTGACCAAAAAAAGAGAAGGACCCCCAAAGAAAAATGCAACTTCTTGAGCCTGGCAAGTGAGTATACTTGGCACTGAGAGGCAGTGTCTGAGAAAGGGATTTTTCTCTGCTCACCTGGGGCCTTCCAGCGTGGGGGGTGTGTGTGTGCTGAGGACCTAATGAACTACAACCCCCCATGTATATTCATGATGACCCACTACCCATGCAGCACTATCACTGCTCCCCAGTACTAGCACTACCACCACAATTCAGCAGGTCCAACCTTGTTATACACTGTTTTTTTAATACACAGATTTGACTCAACACAAGTGCCCACTGCAAATCACAGTTTTAGAATCTGCTTTTCTACCGTTTCGAGAGACATTATCATGCAAACAACCATTCCATTTTTCAGTCCCAGAATCAAACCCCTGCAGATACTGAAGCTCCACCTTATTCCATTAGGTGCAATGTAGCAGCAAGAAACCTGGCAATGGGTCTTTAAACCTATTTTTCCATTGTTTTCTTTATACACAGATTTATACATGGAATGGAACCCTAGTGGATAATGAGGGACATCTGTATTGCTTCTTATTAATTTTAAAACTATTATCTGTCTTTTATTTCATATAATTTTTGAATCGCAAGAAGGCTACATGCTGCCTGCTCACAAAGAAATGGAGGACAAGGGAGATTATTTTTCTAGGACACAAGGCTAAAATGCAGGACATGTCCTGGAAAAGAGGACATCTGGTCACTGGCAATGAAGCCCTTTTGGAGGATACCAGACAGAAGGCTAAAAAAGACGACAAATCCGGAAAAATCCAGACATATGGTCACCCTGTGACTATCACCCTGGCCCCCAGGTGCTTTCCTTGCCCTTCAGCTGGAGAAGGAGGGAAGCTAGGCAGCTCCCTCTCTGCAGCTGGCAGAATGCAGGTGCCTCTGCTACGCCTCCCCATAGCCGGCAGAAGGCAGCGGGTGCTGCAGGCTTGAGTCAGCTTCCTCTGTCTCTGCTGCAGCAGCTGCATCCGTGGGAGCTCAGAGAAGGCGGCAGAAGCACTGAGGAATAAGCTGAGGCTGTTGTGCAGATGAAAAATGCTAGCTCAGGGGAATGGAGCTGAGGGTGTGGGGGGATCAGTACATTGTGGTCAGTCATCTGCCTGGCTGGTGTGAGCCAAGGGCCTGAAGAACGCAGGCATCCCGCACTTTTGATGGTTCCACTCTTTCAACACCTTTCAATTACACCCAGGATTCATTCATTAAACACATGCTCTAATCTTTCAAACTCTCTCTGCGTGTCTAAAAGCTAAAATTGTCTTCCCTGCTGTTGATTTGCATGTGACACAGTGATCAAACTCTTTTTGGCATTTCCTTATAACTTCTTCAGTAAATAACCATCATTTAAATACATAAGATATTCATTGCCCACACATGACTTCATTCATTTTACTGTAATTTGTGATGTATTTTGAGTACATGTTAATCAATGTGTGTTATTTAGGCTTTTGCAAGTGATATTTATGTCTTTTTGGTGACTACTTTTCAACAGTTTTCACTTTCGGATGGTGCACTGGTCCCAAACTCATCCAGTAAGTGGGGGGTGCCTGTACTGCTCACTCAGTCTAGGCTCTACTCACCGACAACCACAAGAGATGGTTAACAGCCACTCCTATGAATGTCTACTCAGAAGTACTCTTATGATTATGAGTACTATGAGTACCAGTCCACCTACCACAAAACCACACGTATGATCAATTGGGTTTACCCCAAGTACGTGTGGTTTTGTGGTAGGTGGACTGGTAAGTGGGCTGATACTCCCAAGTATCAGTGGTCTCAGTGGTTAAAAATACTGTGCTTGTCAACCTGAAGGTCAGCAGGTTAGTGGTTCAAGACCCAAGTACCTCCTGTCACTTATCCCAGCTCCTGCCAATACACTTGTTCAAAAGCAAGTACCGTATATGCAAGTAGATACATAAGAACCACTTTGGTGAAAAGGTAAAAGCATTCCATGTGCCTTTGGTGTTTAGTCATGCTAGTCACATGATTACAGAGATATCTTTGGACAATGCTGGCTCTGGTTGTATAACGGGGATGCACCACCTTTAGAATCAGTCACATCCAGCAGGGCAACATGTGGGAGACACCAGGCACAATCCTTAGCCAATATAGACAAGCACAACTCACCCATCCCTGTCCCTGAGGTGTGTGGGGAGGCCAGCACATGTCTGTGCACTGACCTAACCAACCCCCCAGAAGTGCAGAAGGGCTTTATGGGACTTGTGTGGGGACTCATGACAGCCTAACTGGGGATTAGGATTGCAGCCATCTTGACTTAAGTGTGGTTAGGATTGCAGCTCCAGGCTGCCATCCTCTATGCACTGTTCCCTTGAAGTTGAACACACAGGCTGCAATTTAATCTCCAGTTGAGCTTGTCTCAGCCCTGCCATAATGTCCTATGCTGACCTGGGGGTGTCACAAAAGTGTCGTAAGAAATTTATGAGCCACTCTTGGGGAAGGGTTAGTCCAGTGCACAGACATGTGCTTGCCTCCCTATATCACCACAATAACGGGAAGACTGATGAATTGTGCCAGCCTAGGTTAGGATTGCACCCATAGTGACTGGACCTTACTTTTTGAGTTACTTTTTAGTAAACACACTGAATTGAGTTGTATAAGGTGTGCAGAGTTGTATAGGGCCCGTTTTTTCCCAGGACACGTCCTGGATTTTAGCCTTATGTCCCGGGAAAAAATTTCAGTGTGCTCCTTTTCCTTGTAAGTGGGCAGCAAGTTTCCTTTTTGTAATTAACAAATTATCGATATATATAAAAGAGGAAAGTCACTGACTGACTGACTGACTCACTCATCACCGCCCTGCCAAAACCGGTGGGCCTAGAAGCGTGAAATTTGGGATGGGTGTTCCTAGAGGGGTGCACTAAGAACCGGTTTTCGGAAATTCCAACGGGAAGGGGGTGAAAAGGGGCGCA